>CM060405.1:8304008-9615339 GCA_030545235.1 Helianthus tuberosus | reverse complement strand
CAAGGGCAATGGTGATATATATGCGGATTAGACACCAAAAAAAAAAACACTCAACAAATGGCTACAATTTAAGGAATGTGTTTGGTGACGGCATCAGATTCCTAGTTGATGGAGAAAGGTCTGGTGGTAAGAAAAGCTGCTTCTAGGAGGTTGTCAAGTGTTTTCGCTCGACGATTTCATTCTTGGGTGGTTGGTTTGGCCCTTGTTCCTGTGACTCGAATCCTAGCCCGGAATATCCCATTTTAATTTTAGACCATTGTGAACCTTACGCCTTTTTTACTCTCTGATCGAGGTTCTCGGCATTGAAAAATCTTCATAAACTAAATCACACGTGTATTTGTTGACATTTAAGAGATATACAGTCAAGAAAAAAAAGGGCAATGGTGATATATATGCAGATAAGACACACAAAAAAAAAACACTCAACAAATGGCTACAATTTAAGGAATGTGTTTAGTGACGGCATCAGATTCTTAATTGATGGAGAAAGGTCTGGTGGCAAGAAAAGCTGCTTCTAGGAGGTTGTCAAGTGTTTTCGCTCGACGATTCCATTCTTGGGTGGTTGGTTTGGCCCTTGTTCCTGTAACTCGAATCCTAGCCCGGTATATCCCATTTTAAATTTACACCAATGTGAACCTTACCCCTTTTTTACTCTCTGATCGAGGTTCTCGTCATTGAAAAATCTTCATAAACTAAATCACACGTTTATATGTTGATATTTAAGAGATATACAGTCATGAAAATCAAGGGCAATGGTGATATATATGCGGATTAGACACAAAAAAAAAAAACACTCAACAAATGGCTACAATTTAAGGAATGTGTTTAGTGACGGCATCAGATTCCTAATTGATGGAGAAAGGTCTGGTGGTAAGAAAATCTGCTTCTAGGAGGTTGTCAAGTGTTTTCGCTTGACGATTCCATTCTTGGGTGGTTGGTTTGGCCCTTGTTCCTTTTACTCGAATCCTAGCCCGGTATATCCCATTTTAATTTTACACCATTGTGAACCTTACGCCTTTTTTACTCTCTGATTGAGGTTCTCGGCATTGAAAAATCTTCTTAAACTAAATCACACATGTATTTGTTGACATTCAAGAGATATACAGTCAAGAAAATCAAGGGCAATGGTGATATATATGCGGATAAGACACCAAAAAAAAAAACACTCAACAAATAGCTACAATTTATGGAATGTGTTTAGTGACGGCATCAGATTCCTAATTGATGGACAAAGGTCTGGTGGTAAGAAAAGCTGCTTCTAGGAGGTTGTCAACTGTTTTCGCTCGACGATTCCATTCTTGGGTGGTTGGTTTGGCCCTTGTTCCTGTAACTCGAATCCTAGCCCGGTATATCCCATTTTAATTTTACACCATTGTGAACCTTACGCCTTTTTTACTCTCTGATCGAGGTTCTCGGCATTGAAACATCTTAATAAACTAAATCACACGTGTATATGTTGACATTTAAGAGATATACAGTCAATAAAATCAAGGGCAATGGTGATATATATGCAGATTAGACACACAAAAAAAACACTCAACAAATGGCTACAATTTAAGGAATGTGTTTAGTGACGGCATCAGATTCCTAATTGATGGAGAAAGGTCTGGTGGCAAGAAAAGCTGCTTCTATGAGGTTGTCAAGTGTTTTCTCTCGACGATTCCACTCTTGGGTGGTTGGTTTGGCCCTTGTTCCTGTAACTCGAATCCTAGCCCGGTATATCTCATTTTAATTTTACACCATTGTGAACCTTACGCCATTTTCACTCTCTCATAGAGGTTCTCGGCATTGAAAAATCTTCTTAAACTAAATCACACGTATATATGTTGATATTTAAGAGATATACAGTCAAGAAAATCAAGGGAAATGGTGATATATATCCGGATTAGACACAAAAAAAAAACACTCAACAAATAGCTACAATTTAAGGAATGTGTTTAGTGACGGCATCAGATTCCTAATTAATGGAGAATGGTCTGGTGGCAAGAAAAGCTGCTTCTAGGAGGTTGTGAGGTGTTTTCGCTCGACGATTCCATTCTTGGGTGGTTGGTTTGGCCCTTGTTCCTGTAACTCGAATCCTAGCCCGGTATATCCCATTTTAATTTTACACCATTGTGAACCTTACCCCATTTTTACTCTCTGATCGAGGTTCTCGTCGTTGAAAAATCTTCATAAACTAAATCACACGTGTATATGTTGATATTTAAGAGATATACAGTCAAGAAAATCAAGGGCAATGGTGATATATATGCGGATTAGACACAAAAAAAAACACTCAACAAATGGCTACAATTTAAGGAATGTGTTTAGTGACGGCTTCAGATTCCTAATTGATGGAGAAAGGTCTGGTGGTAAGAAAATCTGCTTCTAGGAGGTTGTCAAGTGTTTTCGCTCGACGATTCCATTCTTGGGTGGTTGGTTTGGCCCTTGTTCCTGTTACTCGAATCCTAGCCCGGTATATCCCATTTTAATTTTACACCATTGTGAACCTTACGCCTTTTTTACTCTCTGATTGAGGTTCTCTGCATTGAAAAATCTTCATAAACTAAATCACACATGTATTTGTTGACATTTAAGAGATATACAGTCAAGAAAATCAAGGGCAATGGTGATATATATGCGGATAAGACACCAAAAAAAACACTCAACAAATAGCTACAATTTAAGGAATGTGTTTAGTGACGGCATCAGATTCCTAATTGATGGACAAAGGTCTGGTGGTAAGAAAAGCTGCTTCTAGGAGGTTGTGAACTGTTTTCGCTCGACGATTCCATTCTTGGGTGGTTGGTTTGGCCCTTGTTCCTGTAACTCGAATCCTAGCCCGGTATATCCCCTTTTAATTTTACATCATTGTTAACCTTACGCCTTTTTTACTCTCTGATAGAGGTTCTTGGCATTGAAAAATCTTCATAAACTAAATCACACGTGTATATGTTGACTTTAAGAGATATACAATCAAGAAAATCAAGGGCAATGGTAATATATATGCAGATTAGACATAAAAAAAAACACTCGACAATTGGCTACAATTTAAGGAATGTGTTTAGTGACGGCATCAAATTCCGAATTGATGGAGAAAGGTCTGGTGGCAAGAAAAACTGCTTCTATGAGGTTGTCAAGTGTTTTCTCTCGACGATTCCATTCTTGGGTGGTTGGTTTGCCCCTTGTTCCTGTAACTCGAATCCTAGCCCTGTATATCCCATTTTAATTTTACACCATTGTGAACCTTACGCCTTTTTTACTCTCTGATCGAGGTTCTCGGCATTGAAACATCTTAATAAACTAAATCAAACGTGTATATGTTGACATTTAAGAGATATACAGTCAAGAAAATCAAGGGCAATGGTGATATATATGCAGATTAGACACACAAAAAAAAAACACTCAACAAATGGCTACAATTTAAGGAATGTGTTTAGTGACGGCATCAGATTCCTAATTGATGGAGAAAGGTCTGGTGGTAAGAAAATCTGCTTCTAGGAGGTTGTCAAGTGTTTTCGCTCGACGATTCCATTCTTGGGTGGTTGGTTTGGCCCTTGTTCCTGTTACTCGAATCCTAGCCCGGTATATCCCATTTTAATTTTACACCATTGTGAACCTTACGCCTTTTTTACTCTCTGATTGAGGTTCTCGGCATTGAAAAATCTTCATAAACTAAATCACACATGTATTTGTTGACATTTAAGAGATATACAGTCAAGAAAATCAAGGGCAATGGTGATATATATGCGGACAAGACACCAAAAAAAAAAAACTCAACAAATAGCTACAATTTAAGGAATGTGTTTAGTGACGGCATCTGATTCCTAATTGATGGACAAAGGTCTGGTGGTAAGAAAAGCTGCTTCTAGGAGGTTGTGAACTGTTTTCGCTCGACGATTCCATTCTTGGGTGGTTGGTTTGGCCCTTGTTCCTGTAACTCGAATCCTAGCCCGGTATATCCCCTTTTAATTTTACATCATTGTTAACCTTACGCCTTTTTTACTCTCTGATAGAGGTTCTCGGCATTGAATAATCTTAATAAACTAAATCACACGTGTATATGTTGACTTTAAGAGATATACAGTCAAGAAAATCAAGGGCAATGGTGATATATATGCAGATTAGACATAAAAAAAAAAACACTCAACAAATGGCTACAATTTAAGGAATGTGTTTAGTGACGGCATCAAATTCCGAATTGATGAAGAAAGGTCCGGTGGCAAGAAAAACTGCTTCTATGAGGTTGTCAAGTGTTTTCTCTCGACGATTCCATTCTTGGGTGGTTGGTTTGGCCCTTGTTCCTGTAACTCGAATCCTAGCCCTGTATATCCCATTTTAATTTTACACCATTGTGAACCTTACGCCTTTTTTACTCTCTGATCGAGGTTCTCGGCATTGAAACATCTTAGTAAACTAAATCACACGTGTATATGTTGACATTTAAGAGATATACAGTCAAGAAAATCAAGGGCAATGGTGATATATATGCAGATTAGACACACAAAAAAAAACACTCAACAAATGGCTACAATTTAAGGAATGTGTTTAGTGACGGCATCAGATTCCTAATTGATGGAGAAAGGTCTGGTGGCAAGAAAAGCTGCTTCTAGGAGGTTGTCAAGTGTTTTCGCTCGACGATTCCATTCTTGGGTGGTTGGTTTGGCCCTTGTTCCTGTAACTCGAATCCTAGCCCGGTATATCCCATTTTAATTTTACACCATTGTGAACCTTACCCCTTTTTACTCTCTGATCGAAGTTCTCGGCATTGAAAAATCTTCATAAACTAAATCACACGTGTATATGTTGATATTTAAGAGATATACAGTCAAGAAAATCAAGGGCAATGGTGATATATATGCAGATTAGACACCAAAAAAAACACCCAACAAATGGCTACAATTTAAGGAATGTGTTTAGTGACGGCATCAGATTCCTAATTGATGGAGAAAGGTCTGGTGGTAAGAAAACTGCTTCTAGGAGGTTGTCAAGTGTTTTCGCTCGACGATTCCATTCTTGGGCTGTTGGTTTGGCCCTTGTTCCTGTAACTCGAATCCTAGCCCGGTATATCCCATTTTAATTTTACACCATTGTGAACCTTACGCCAGTTTTACTCTCTCATGGAGGTTCTCGGCATTGAAAAATCTTCGTAAACTAAATCACACATGTATATGTTGACATTTAAGAGATATACAGTCAAGAAAATCAAGGGCAATGGTGATATATATGCGGATTAGACACCAAAAAAAAAACACTCAACAAATGGCTACAATTTAAGGAATGTGTTTAGTGACGGCATCAGATTCCTAATTGAAGGAGAAAGGTCTTGTGGCAAGAATAGCTGCTTCTAGGTGGTTATCAAGTGTTTTCGATTGACGATTCCATTCTTGGGTGGTTGGTTTGGCCTTTGTTCCTGTAACTCGAATCTTAGCACGGTATATCCCATTTTAATTTTGCACCATTGTGAACCTTACGCCTTTTTTACTCTCTGATCGAGGTTCTCGGCATTGAAAAATCTTCATAAACTAAATCACACGTGTATATGTTGATATTTAAGAGATATACAGTCAAGAAAATCAAGGGCAATGGTGATATATATGCGGATTAGACACCAAAAAAAAACACTCAACAAATGGCTACAATTTAAGGAATGTGTTTGGTGACGGCATCAGATTCCTAGTTGATGGAGAAAGGTCTGGTGGTAAGAAAAGCTGCTTCTAGGAGGTTGTCAAGTGTTTTCGCTCGACGATTTCATTCTTGGGAGGTTGGTTTGGCCCTTGTTCCTGTGACTCGAATCCTAGCCCGGAATATCCCATTTTAATTTTAGACCATTGTGAACCTTACGCCTTTTTTACTCTCTGATCGAGGTTCTCGGCATTGAAAAATCTTCATAAACTAAATCACACGTGTATTTGTTGACATTTAAGAGATATACAGTCAAGAAAATAAAGGGCAATGGTGATATATATGCGGATAAGACACCAAAAGAAAAAAACACTCAACAAATGGCTACAATTTAAGGAATGTGTTTAGTGACGGCATCAGATTCCTAATTGATGGAGAAAGTTCTCGTGGTAAGAAAAGATGCTTTTTGGAGCTTGTCAAGTGTTTTCGCTCGACGATTCCATTCGTGGGCGGTTGGTTTGGCCCTTGTTCCTATAACTCGAATCCAACCCCGGTATATCCCATTTTAATTTTACACCATTGTGAACCTTACGCCATTTTTACTCTCTCATAGAGGTTCTCGGCATTGAAAAATCTTCGTAAACTAAATCACACGTGTATATGTTGACATTTAAGAGATATAAAGTCAAGAAAATCAAGGGCAATGGTGATATATATGCGGATTGGACACCAAAAAAAACACTCAACAAATGGCTACTATTTAAGGAATGTGTTTACTGACGGCATCAGATTCCTAATTGAAGGAGAAATGTCTGGTGGCAAGAAAAGCTGCTTCTAGGTGGTTGTCAAGTGTTTTCGCTCGACGATTCCATTCTTGGGTGGTTGGTTTGGCCCTTGTTCCTGTAACTCGAATCCTAGCCCGGTATGTCCCATTTTAATTTTACACCATTGTGAACCTTACGCCTTTTTTACTCTCTGATCGAGGTTCTCGGCATTGAAAAATCTTCATAAACTAAATCACACCTGTATATGTTGATATTTAAGAGATATACAGTCAAGAAAATCAAGGGCAATGGTGATATATATGCGGATTAGACACCAAAAAAAACACTCAACAAATGGCTATAATTTAAGGAATGTGTTTAGTGACGGCATCAGATTCCTAATTGAAGGACAAAGGTTTGGTGGCAAGAAAAGCTGCTTCTAGGTGGTTGTCAAGTGTTTTCGCTCGATGATTCCATTCTTGGGTGGTTGGTTTGGCCCTTGTTCCTGTAACTCGAATCCTAGCCCGGTATATCCCATTTTAATTTTACACCATTGTGAACCTTACCCCTTTTTTACTCTCTCATCGAGGTTCTCGGCATTGAAAAATCTTCATAAACTAAATCACACGTGTATATGTTGATATTTAAGAGATATGCAGTCAAGAAAATCAAGGGCAATGGTGATATATATGCGGATTAGACACAAAAAAAAAAAAAAAAACTCTCAACAAATGGCTACAATTTAAGGAATGTATTTAGTCAAGGCATCAGATTCCTAATTGATGGAGAAAAGTCTGGTGGTAAGAAAATCTGCTTCTAGGAGGTTGTCAAGTGTTTTCGCTCGACGATTCCATTCTTGGGTGGTTGGTTTGGCCCTTTTCCTGTTACTCGAATCCTAGCCCGGTATATCCCATTTTAATTTTACACCATTGTGAACCTTACGCCTTTTTTACTCTCTGATTGAGGTTCTCGGCATTGAAAAATCTTCATCAACTAAATCACACATGTATTTGTTGACATTTAAGAGAAATACAGTCAAGAAAATCAAGGGCAATGGTGATATATATGCGGATAAGACACCAAAAAAAACACTCAACAAATGGTTACAATTTAAGGAATGTGTTTAGTGACCGCATCAGATTCCTAATTGATGGACAAAGGTCTGGTGGTACGAAAAGCTGCTTCTAGGAGGTTGTCAATTGTTTTCGCTCGACGATTCCATTCTTGGGTGGTTGGTTTGGCCCTTGTTCCTGTAACTCGAATCCTAGCCCGGTATATCCCCTTTTAATTTTACACTATTGTTAACCTTACGCCTTTTTTACTCTCTAATAGAGGTTCTCAGCATTGAAAAATCTTCATAAACTAAATCACACGTGTATATGTTGACATTTAAGAGATATACAGTCCAGAAAATCAAGGGCAATGGTGATATATATGCAGATTAGACACCAAAAAAAAAAAAAAAACACTCAACAAATGGCTACATTTTAAGGAATGTGTTTAGTGACGGCATCAGATTCCTAATTGATGGAGAAAGGTCTGGTGGCAAGAAAAGCTGCTTCTAGGAGGTTGTCAATTGTTTTCGCTCGACGAATCCATTCTTGGGTGGTTGGTTTGGCCCTTGTTCCTGTAACTCGAATCCTAGCCCGGTATATCCCATTTTAATTTTACACCATTGTGAACCTTATGCCTTTTTTACTCTTTGATCGAGGTTCTCGGCATTGAAAAATCTTAATAAACTAAATCACACGTGTATATGTTGACATTTAAGAGATATACAGTCAAGAAAATCAAGGGCAATGGTGATATATATGCAGATTAGACACCAAAAAAAAAAAAACACTCAACAAATGGCTACAATTTAAGGAATGTGTTTAGTGACGGCATCAGATTCCTAATTGATGGAGAAAGGTCTGGTGGTAAGAAAATCTGCTTCTAGGAGGTTGTCAAGTGTTTTCGCTCGACGATTCCCTTCTTGGGTGGTTGGTTTGGCCCTTTTTCCTGTAACTCGAATCCTAGCCCGGTATATCCCATTTTAATTTTACACCATTGTGAACCTTAAGCCTTTTTTACTCTCTGATCGAGGTTCTCGGCATTGAAAAATCTTCATAAACTAAATCACACGTGTATATGTTGATATTTAAGAGATATACAGTCAAGAAAATCAAGGGCAATGGTGATATATATGCGGATTAGACACAAAAAAACACCCAACAAATGGCTACAATTTAAGGAATGTGTTTAGTGACGGCATCAGATTCCTAATTGATGGAGAAAGGTCTGGTGGCAAGAAAAGCTGCTTCTAGGAGGTTGTCAAGTGTTTTCGCTCGACGATTCCATTCTTGGGGGGTTGGTTTGGCCCTTGTTCCTGTAACTCGAATCCTAGCCCAGTATATCTCATTTTAATTTTACACCATTGTGAACCTTACGCCTTTTTTACTCTCTGATCGAGGTACTCAGCATTGAAAAATCTTCATAACTAAATCACACGTGTATATGTTGATATTTAAGAGATATACAGTCAAGAAAATCAAGGGCAATGGTGATATATATGCGGATTAGACACCAAAAAAAAGCACCCAACAAATGGCTACAATTTAAGGAATGTGTTTAGTGACGGCATCAGATTCCTAATTGATGGAGAAAGGTCTGGTGGCAAGAAAAGCTGCTTCTAGGAGGTTGTCAAGTGTTTTCGCTCGACGATTCCATTCTTGGGCAGTTGGTTTGGCCCTTATTCCTGTAACTCGAATCCTAGCCCGGTATATCCCATTTTAATTTTATACCATTGTGAACCTTACGCCATTTTTACTCTCTCATGGAGGTTCTCGGCATTGAAAAATCTTCGTAAACTAAATCACACGTGTATATATTGACATTTAAGAGATATACAGTCAAGAAAATCAATGGCAATGGTGATATAGATTAGACACCAAAAAAAAAACACTCAAGAAATGGCTACAATTTAAGGAATGTGTTTAGTGACGGCATCAGATTCCTAATTGAAGGAGAAAGGTCTGGTGGCAAGAAAAGCTGCTTCTAGGTGGTTATCAAGTGTTTTCGCTCGACGATTCCATTCTTGGGTGGTTGGTTTGGCCCTTGTTCCTGTAACTCGAATCCTAGCACGGTATATCCCATTTTAATTTTACACCATTGTGAACCTTACGCCCTTTTTACTCTCTGATCGAGGTTCTCGGCATAGAAAAATCTTCACAAACTAAATCACACGTGTATATGTTGATATTTAAGAGATATACAGTCAAGAAAATCAAGGGCAATGGTGATATATATGCGGATTAGACACCAAAAAAAAACACGCAACAAATGGCTACAATTTAAGGAATGTGTTTAGTGACGGCATCAGATTCCTAATTGATGGAGAAATGTCTGGTGGTAAGAAAAGCTGCTTCTAGGAGGTTGTCAAGTGTTTTCGCTCGACGATTCCATTCTTGGCTGGATGGTTTTGCCCTTTTTCCTGTTACTCGAATCCTAGCCCGGTATATCCCATTTTAATTTTACACCATTGTGAACCTTACGCCTTTTTTACTCTCTGATTGAGGTTCTCGGCATTGAAAAATCTTCATAAACTAAATCACACATGTATTTGTTGACATTTAAGAGATATACAGTCAAGAAAATCAAGGGTAATGGCGATATATATGCGGATAAGACCCAAAAAAAACACTCAACAAATGGCTACAATTGAAGGAATGTGTTTAGTGACGGCATCAGATTCCTAATTGATGGACAAAGGTCTGGTGGTAAGAAAAGCTACTTCTAGGAGGTTGTCAACTGTTTTCGCTCGACGATTCCATTTTTGGGTGGTTGGTTTGGCCCTTGTTCCTGTAACTCGAATCCTAGCCCGGTATATCCCATTTTAATTTTACACCATTGTGAACCTTACGCCTTTTTTACTCTCTGATCGAGGTTCTCGGCATTGAAAAATCTTAATAAACTAAATCACACGTGTATATGTTGACATTTAAGAGATATACAGTCAAGAAAATCAAGAGCAACGGTGATATATATGCAGATTAGACACACAAAAAAAAAACACTCAACAAATGGCAACAATTTAAGGAATGTGTTTAGTGACGGCATCTGATTCCTAATTGATGCAGAAAGGTCTGGTGGCATGAAAAGCTGCTTCTAGGAGGTTGTCAAGTGTTTTCCCTCGACGATTCCATTCTTGGGTGGTTGGTTTGGCCCTTGTTCCTGTAACTCGAATCCTAGCCCGGTATATCTCATTTTAATTTTACACCATTGTGAACCTTACACCTTTTTTACTCTCTGATCGAGGTACTCGGCATTGAAAAATCTTAATAAACTAAATCACACGTGTATATGTTGACATTTAAGAGATATATAGTCAAGAAAATCAAGGGCAATGGTGATATATATGCAGATTAGACACAAAAAAAAAAAACACTCAACAAATGGCTACAATTTAAGGAACGTGTTTAGTGACGGCATCAGATTCCTAATTGATGGAGAATGGCCTGGTGGCAAGAAAAGCTGCTTCTAGGAGGTTGTCAAGTGTTTTCGCTCGACGATTCCATTCTTGGGCGGTTAGTTTGGCCCTTGTTCCTGTAACTCGAATCCTAGCACGGTATATCCCATTTTAATTTTACACCATTGTGAACCTTACGCCATTTTTACTCTCTGATCGAGGTTCTCGGCATTGAAAAATCTTCGTAAACTAAATCACACGTGTATATGTTGATATTTAAGAGATATTCAGTCAAGAAAATCAAGGGCAATGGTGATATATATGCGGATTAGACACAAAAAAAACACCCAACAAATGGCTAAAATTTAAGGAATGTGTTTAGTGACGACATCAGATTCCTAATTGATGGAGAAAGGTCTAGTGGCAAGAAAAGCTGCTTCTAGGAGGTTATCAAGTGTTTTCGCTCGACGATTCCATTCTTGGGGGGTTGGTTTGGCCCTTGTTCCTGTAACTCGAATCCTAGCCCGGTATATCTCATTTTAATTTTACACCATTGTGAACCTTACGCCTTTTTTACTCTCTGATCGAGGTACTCGGCATTGAAAAATCTTCATAACTAAATCACACATGTATATGTTGATATTTAAGAGATATACAGTCAAGAAAATCAAGGGCAATGGTGATATACATGCGGATTAGACACCAAAAAAAAGCACCCAACAAATGGCTACAATTTAAGGAATGTGTTTAGTGACGTCATCAGATTCCTAATTGATGGAGAAAGGTCTGGTGGCAAGAAAAGCTGCTTCTAGGAGGTTGTCAAGTGTTTTCGCTCGACGATTCCATTCTTGGGTGGTTGGTTTGGCCCTTGTTCCTGTAACTCGAATCCTAGCCCGGTATATCCCATTTTAATTTTACACCATTGTGAACCTTACGCATTTTTTACTCTCTGATCGAGGTTCTCGGCATTGAAAAATCTTCATAAACTAAATCACACGTGTATATGTTGATATTTAAGAGATATACAGTCAAGAAAATCAAGGGCAATGGCTACAATTTAAGGAATGTGTTTAGTTACGGCATTAGATTCCTAATTGATGGAGAAAGGTCTGGTGGCAAGAAAAGCTGCTTCTAGGAGGTTGTCAAGTGTTTTCGCTCGACGATTCCATTCTTGGGCGGTTGGTTTGGCCCTTGTTCCTGTAACTCGAATCCTAGCGCGGTATATCCCATTTTAATTTTACGCCATTGTGAACCTTACGCCTTTTTTACTCCCTGATCGAGGTTCTCGGCATTGAAAAATCTTCGTAAACTAAATCACACGTGTATATGTTGATATTTAAGAGATATACAGTCAAGAAAATCAAGGGCAATGGTGATATATATGCGGATTAGACACAAAAAAACACCCAACAAATGGCTACAATTTAAGAAATGTGTTTAGTGACGGCATCAGATTCCTAATTGATGGAGAAAGGTCTGGTGGCAAGAAAAGCTGCTTCTAGGAGGTTGTCAAGTGTTTTCGCTCGACGATTCCATTCTTGGGGGGTTGGTTTGGCCCTTGTTTCTGTAATTCGAATCCTAGCCCAGTATATCTCATTTTAATTTTACACCATTGTGAACCTTACGCCTTTTTTACTCTCTGATCGAGGTACTCAGCATTGAAAAATCTTCATAACTAAATCACACGTGTATATGTTGATATTTAAGAGATATACAGTCAAGAAAATCAAGGGCAATGGTGATATATATGCGGATTAGACACCAAAAAAAAGCACCCAACAAATGGCTACAATTTAAGGAATGTGTTTAGTGACGGCATCAGATTCCTAATTGATGGAGAAAGGTCTGGTGGCAAGAAAAGCTGCTTCTAGGAGGTTGTCAAGTGTTTTCGCTCGACGATTCCATTCTTGGGTGGTTGGTTTAGCCCTTGTTCCTGTAACTCGAATCCTAGCCCGGTATATCCCATTTTAATTTTACACCATTCTGAACCTTACGCCTTTTTTACTCTCTGATCGAGGTACTCGGCATTGAAAAATCTTCATAACTAAATCACACGTGTATATGTTGATATTTAAGAGATATACAGTCAAGAAAATCAAGGGCAATGGTGATATACATTCGGATTAGACACAAAAAAAAAGCACCCAACAAATGGCTACAATTTAAGGAATGTGTTTAGTGACGTCATCAGATTCCTAATTGATGGAGAAAGGTCTGGTGGCAAGAAAAGCTGCTTCTAGGAGGTTGTCAAGTGTTTTCGCTCGACGATTCCATTCTTGGGTGGTTGGTTTGGCCCTTGTTCCTGTAACTCGAATCCTAGCCCGGTATATCCCATTTTAATTTTACACCATTGTGAACCTTACGCATTTTTTACTCTCTGATCGAGGTTCTCGGCATTGAAAAATCTTCATAAACTAAATCACACGTGTATATGTTGATATTTAAGAGATATACAGTCAAGAAAATCAAGGGCAATGGCTACAATTTAAGGAATGTGTTTAGTTACGGCATCAGATTCCTAATTGATGGAGAAAGGTCTGGTGGCAAGAAAAGCTGCTTCTAGGAGGTTGTCAAGTGTTTTCGCTCGACGATTCCATTCTTGGGCGGTTGGTTTGGCCCTTGTTCCTGTAACTCGAATCCTAGCCCGGTATATCCCATTTTAATTTTACGCCATTGTGAACCTTACGCCTTTTTTACTCTCTGATCGAGGTTCTCGGCATTGAAAAATCTTCGTAAACTAAATCACACGTGTATATGTTGATATTTAAGAGATATACAGTCAAGAAAATCAAGGGCAATGGTGATATATATGCGGATTAGACACAAAAAAACACCCAACAAATGGCTACAATTTAAGGAATGTGTTTAGTGACGGCATCAGATTCCTAATTGATGGAGAAAGGTCTGGTGGCAAGAAAAGCTGCTTCTAGGAGGTTGTCAAGTGTTTTCGCTCGACGATTCCATTCTTGGGGGGTTGGTTTGGCCCTTGTTCCTGTAACTCGAATCCTAGCCCAGTATATCTCATTTTAATTTTACACCATTGTGAACCTTACGCCTTTTTTACTCTCTGATCGAGGTACTCAGCATTGAAAAATCTTCATAACTAAATCACACGTGTATATGTTGATATTTAAGAGATATACAGTCAAGAAAATCAAGGGCAATGGTGATATATATGCGGATTAGACACCAAAAAAAAGCACCCAACAAATGGCTACAATTTAAGGAATGTGTTTAGTGACGGCATCAGATTCCTAATTGATGGAGAAAGGTCTGGTGGCAAGAAAAGCTGCTTCTAGGAGGTTGTCAAGTGTTTTCGCTCGACGATTCCATTCTTGGGCAGTTGGTTTGGCCCTTATTCCTGTAACTCGAATCCTAGCCCGGTATATCCCATTTTAATTTTATACCATTGTGAACCTTACGCCATTTTTACTCTCTCATGGAGGTTCTCGGCATTGAAAAATCTTCGTAAACTAAATCACACGTGTATATATTGACATTTAAGAGATATACAGTCAAGAAAATCAATGGCAATGGTGATATAGATTAGACACCAAAAAAAAAACACTCAAGAAATGGCTACAATTTAAGGAATGTGTTTAGTGACGGCATCAGATTCCTAATTGAAGGAGAAAGGTCTGGTGGCAAGAAAAGCTGCTTCTAGGTGGTTATCAAGTGTTTTCGCTCGACGATTCCATTCTTGGGTGGTTGGTTTGGCCCTTGTTCCTGTAACTCGAATCCTAGCACGGTATATCCCATTTTAATTTTACACCATTGTGAACCTTACGCCCTTTTTACTCTCTGATCGAGGTTCTCGGCATAGAAAAATCTTCACAAACTAAATCACACGTGTATATGTTGATATTTAAGAGATATACAGTCAAGAAAATCAAGGGCAATGGTGATATATATGCGGATTAGACACCAAAAAAAACACTCAACAAATGGCTACAATTTAAGGAATGTGTTTAGTGACGGCATCAGATTCCTAATTGATGGAGAAATGTCTGGTGGTAAGAAAAGCTGCTTCTAGGAGGTTGTCAAGTGTTTTCGCTCGACGATTCCATTCTTGGCTGGATGGTTTTGCCCTTTTTCCTGTTACTCGAATCCTAGCCCGGTATATCCCATTTTAATTTTACACCATTGTGAACCTTACGCCTTTTTTACTCTCTGATTGAGGTTCTCGGCATTGAAAAATCTTCATAAACTAAATCACACATGTATTTGTTGACATTTAAGAGATATACAGTCAAGAAAATCAAGGGTAATGGCGATATATATGCGGATAAGACCCAAAAAAAACACTCAACAAATGGCTACAATTTAAGGAATGTGTTTAGTGACGGCATCAGATTCCTAATTGATGGACAAAGGTCTGGTGGTAAGAAAAGCTGCTTCTAGGAGGTTGTCAACTGTTTTCGCTCGACGATTCCATTTTTGGGTGGTTGGTTTGGCCGTTGTTCCTGTAACTCGAATCCTAGCCCGGTATATCCCATTTTAATTTTACTCCATTGTGAACCTTACGCCTTTTTTACTCTCTGATCGAGGTTCTCGGCATTGAAAAATCTTAATAAACTAAATCACACGTGTATATGTTGACATTTAAGAGATATACAGTCAAGAAAATCAAGAGCAATGGTGATATATATGCAGATTAGACACACAAAAAAAAAAAACACTCAACAAATGGCAACAATTTAAGGAATGTGTTTAGTGACGGCATCTAATTCCTAATTGATGCAGAAAGGTCTGGTGGCATGAAAAGCTGCTTCTAGGAGGTTGTCAAGTGTTTTCCCTCGACGATTCCATTCTTGGGTGGTTGGTTTGGCCCTTGTTCCTGTAACTCGAATCCTAGCCCGGTATATCTCATTTTAATTTTACACCATTGTGAACCTTACACCTTTTTTACTCTCTGATCGAGGTACTCGGCATTGAAAAATCTTAATAAACTAAATCACACGTGTATATGTTGACATTTAAGAGATATATAGTCAAGAAAATCAAGGGTAATGGTGATATATATGCAGATTAGACACACAAAAAAAAACACTCAACAAATGGCTACAATTTAAGGAATGTGTTTAGTGACGGCATCAGATTCCTAATTGATGGAAAATGGCCTGGTGGCAAGAAAAGCTGCTTCTAGGAGGTTGTCAAGTGTTTTCGCTCGACGATTCCATTCTTGGGCGGTTAGTTTGGCCCTTGTTCCTGTAACTCGAATCCTAGCACGGTATATCCCATTTTAATTTTACACCATTGTGAACCTTACGCCATTTTTACTCTCTGATCGAGGTTCTCGGCATTGAAAAATCTTCGTAAACTAAATCACACGTGTATATGTTGATATTTAAGAGATATTCAGTCAAGAAAATCCAGGGCAATGGTTATATATATGCGGATTAGACACAAAAAAAACACCCAACAAATGGCTAAAATTTAAGGAATGTGTTTAGTGACGGCATCAGATTCCTAATTGATGGAGAAAGGTCTAGTGGCAAGAAAAGCTGCTTCTAGGAGGTTATCAAGTGTTTTCGCTCGACGATTCCATTCTTGGGGGGTTGGTTTGGCCCTTGTTCCTGTAACTCGAATCCTAGCCCAGTATATCTCATTTTAATTTTACACCATTGTGAACCTTACGCCTTTTTTACTCTCTGATCGAGGTACTCGGCATTGAAAAATCTTCATAACTAAATCACACGTGTATATGTTGATATTTAAGAGATATACAGTCAAGAAAATCAAGGGCAATGGTGATATACATGCGGATTAGACACCAAAAAAAAGCACCCAACAAATGGCTACAATTTAAGGAATGTGTTTAGTGACGTCATCAGATTCCTAGTTGATGGAGAAAGGTCTGGTGGCAAGAAAAGCTGCTTCTAGGAGGTTGTCAAGTGTTTTCGCTCGACGATTCCATTCTTGGGTGGTTGGTTTGGCCCTTGTTCCTGTAACTCGAATCCTAGCCCGGTATATCCCATTTTAATTTTACACCATTGTGAACCTTACGCATTTTTTACTCTCTGATCGAGGTTCTCGGCATTGAAAAATCTTCATAAACTAAATCACACGTGTATATGTTGATATTTAAGAGATATACAGTCAAGAAAATCAAGGGCAATGGCTACAATTTAAGGAATGTGTTTAGTTACGGCATTAGATTCCTAATTGATGGAGAAAGGTCTGGTGGCAAGAAAAGCTGCTTCTAGGAGGTTGTCAAGTGTTTTCGCTCGACGATTCCATTCTTGGGCGGTTGGTTTGGCCCTTGTTCCTGTAACTCGAATCCTAGCCCGGTATATCCCATTTTAATTTTACGCCATTGTGAACCTTACGCCTTTTTTACTCCCTCATCGAGGTTCTCGGCATTGAAAAATCTTCGTAAACTAAATCACACGTGTATATGTTGATATTTAAGAGATATACAGTCAAGAAAATCAAGGGCAATGGTGATATATATGCGGATTAGACACAAAAAAACACCCAACAAATGGCTACAATTTAAGGAATGTGTTTAGTGACGGCATCAGATTCCTAATTGATGGAGAAAGGTCTGGTGGCAAGAAAAGCTGCTTCTAGGAGGTTGTCAAGTGTTTTCGCTCGACGATTCCATTCTTGGGGGGTTGGTTTGGCCCTTGTTTCTGTAACTCGAATCCTAGCCCAGTATATTTCATTTTAATTTTACACCATTGTGAACCTTACGCCTTTTTTACTCTCTGATCGAGGTACTCAGCATTGAAAAATCTTCATAACTAAATCACACGTGTATATGTTGATATTTAAGAGATATACAGTCAAGAAAATCAAGGGCAATGGTGATATATATGCGGATTAGACACCAAAAAAAAGCACCCAACAAATGGCTACAATTTAAGGAATGTGTTTAGTGACGGCATCAGATTCCTAATTGATGGAGAAAGGTCTGGTGGCAAGAAAAGCTGCTTCTAGGAGGTTGTCAAGTGTTTTCGCTCGACGATTCCATTCTTGGGTGGTTGGTTTAGCCCTTGTTCCTGTAACTCGAATCCTAGCCCGGTATATCCCATTTTAATTTTACACCATTCTGAACCTTACGCCTTTTTTACTCTCTGATCGAGGTACTCGGCATTGAAAAATCTTCATAACTAAATCACACGTGTATATGTTGATATTTAAGAGATATACAGTCAAGAAAATCAAGGGCAATGGTGATATACATTCGGATTAGACACAAAAAAAAAGCACCCAACAAATGGCTACAATTTAAGGAATGTGTTTAGTGACATCATCAGATTCCTAATTGATGGAGAAAGGTCTGGTGGCAAGAAAAGCTGCTTCTAGGAGGTTGTCAAGTGTTTTCGCTCGACGATTCCATTCTTGGGTGGTTGGTTTGGCCCTTGTTCCTGTAACTCGAATCCTAGCCCGGTATATCCCATTTTAATTTTACACCATTGTGAACCTTACGCATTTTTTACTCTCTGATCGAGGTTCTCGGCATTGAAAAATCTTCATAAACTAAATCACACGTGTATATGTTGATATTTAAGAGATATACAGTCAAGAAAATCAAGGGCAATGGCTACAATTTAAGGAATGTGTTTAGTTACGGCATCAGATTCCTAATTGATGGAGAAAGGTCTGGTGGCAAGAAAAGCTGCTTCTAGGAGGTTGTCAAGTGTTTTCGCTCGACGATTCCATTCTTGGGCGGTTGGTTTGGCCCTTGTTCCTGTAACTCGAAACCTAGCCCGGTATATCACATTTTAATTTTACGCCATTGTGAACCTTACGCCTTTTTTACTCTCTGATCGAGGTTCTCGGCATTGAAAAATCTTCGTAAACTAAATCACACGTGTATATGTTGATATTTAAGAGATATACAGTCAAGAAAATCAAGGGCAATGGTGATATATATGCGGATTAGATACAAAAAAACACCCAACAAATGGCTACAATTTAAGGAATGTGTTTAGTGACGGCATCAGATTCCTAATTGATGGAGAAAGGTCTGGTGGCAAGAAAAGCTGCTTCTAGGAGGTTGTCAAGTGTTTTCGCTCGACGATTCCATTCTTGGTGGGTTGGTTTGGCCCTTGTTCCTGTAACTCGAATCCTAGCCCAGTATATCTCATTTTAATTTTACACCATTGTGAACCTTACGCCTTTTTTACTCTCTGATCGAGGTACTCAGCATTGAAAAATCTTCATAACTAAATCACACGTGTATATGTTGATATTTAAGAGATATACAGTCAAGAAAATCAAGGGCAATGGTGATATATATGCGGATTAGACACCAAAAAAAAGCACCCAACAAATGGCTACAATTTAAGGAATGTGTTTAGTGACGGCATCAGATTCCTAATTGATGGAGAAAGGTCTGGTGGCAAGAAAAGCTGCTTCTAGGAGGTTGTCAAGTGTTTTCGCTCGACGATTCCATTCTTGGGTGGTTGGTTTAGCCCTTGTTCCTGTAACTCGAATCCTAGCCCGGTATATCCCATTTAGTTTTACACCATTCTGAACCTTACGCCTTTTTTACTCTCTGATCGAGGTACTCGGCATTGAAAAATCTTCATAACTAAATCACACGTGTATATGTTGATATTTAAGAGATATACAGTCAAGAAAATCAAGGGCAATGGTGATATACATTCGGATTAGACTCCAAAAAAAAGCACCCAACAAATGGCTACAATTTAAGGAATGTGTTTAGTGACGTCATCAGATTCCTAATTGATGGAGAAAGGTCTGGTGGCAAGAAAAGCTGCTTCTAGGAGGTTGTCAAGTGTTTTCGCTCGACGATTCCATTCTTGGGTGGTTGGTTTGGCCCTTGTTCCTGTAACTCGAATCCTAGCCCGGTATATCCCATTTTAATTTTACACCATTGTGAACCTTAGGCATTTTTTACTCTCTGATCGAGGTTCTCGGCATTGAAAAATCTTCATAAACTAAATCACACGTGTATATGTTGATATTTAAGAGATATACAGTCAAGAAAATCAAGGGCAATGGCTACAATTTAAGGAATGTGTTTAGTTACGGCATCAGATTCCTAATTGATGGAGAAAGGTCTGGTGGCAAGAAAAGCTGCTTCTAGGAGGTTGTCAAGTGTTTTTGCTCGACGATTCCATTCTTGGGCGGTTGGATTGGCCCTTGTTCCTGTAACTCGAATCCTAGCCCGGTATATCCCATTTTAATTTTACGCCATTGTGAACCTTACGCCTTTTTTACTCTCTGATCGAGGTTCTCGGCATTGAAAAATCTTAGTAAACTAAATCACACGTGTATATGTTGATATTTAAGAGATATACAGTCAAGAAAATCAAGGGCAATGGTGATATATATGCGGATTAGACACAAAAAAAACCCCATCAAATGGCTACAATTTAAGAAATGTGTTTAGTGACGGCATCAGATTCCTAATTGATTGAGAAAGGTCTGGTGGCAAGAAAAGCTGCTTCTAGGAGGTTGTCAAGTGTTTTCGCTCGATGATTCCATTCATGGGGGGTTGGTTTGGCCCTTGTTCCTGTAACTCGAATCCTAGCCCAGTATATCTCATTTTAATTTTACACCATTGTGAACCTTACGCCTTTTTTACTCTCTGATCGAGGTACTCGGCATTGAAAAATCTTCATAACTAAATCACACGTGTATATGTTGATATTTAAGAGATATACAGTCAAGAAAATCAAGGGCAATGGTGATATATATGCGGATTAGACACCAAAAAAAAGCACCCAACAAATGGCTACAATTTAAGGAATGTGTTTAGTGACGACATCAGATTCCTAATTGATGGAGAAAGGTCTGGTGGCAAGAAAAGCTGCTTCTAGGAGGTTGTCAAGTGTTTTCGCTCGACGATTCCATTCTTGGGTGGTTGGTTTAGCCCTTGTTCCTGTAACTCGAATCCTAGCCCGGTATATCCCATTTTAATTTTACACCATTCTGAACCTTACGCCTTTTTTACTATCTGATCGAGGTACTCGGCATTGAAAAATCTTCATAACTAAATCACACGTGTATATATTGATATTTAAGAGATATACAGTCAAGAAAATCAAGGGCAATGGTGATATACATTCGGATTAGACACCAAAAAAAAGCACCCAACAAATGGCTACAATTTAAGGAATGTGTTTAGTGACGTCATCAGATTCCTAATTGATGGAGAAAGGTCTGGTGGCAAGAAAAGCTGCTTCTAGGAGGTTGTCAAGTGTTTTCGCTCGACGATTCCATTCTTGGGTGGTTGGTTTGGCCCTTGTTCCTGTAACTCGAATCCTAGCCCGATATATCCCATTTTAATTTTACACCATTGTGAACCTTACGCATTTTTTACTCTCTGATCGAGGTTCTCGGCATTGAAAAATCTTCATAAACTAAATCACACGTGTATATGTTGATATTTAAGAGATATACAGTCAAGAAAATCAAGGGCAATGGCTACAATTTAAGGAATGTGTTTAGTTACGGCATCAGATTCCTAATTGATGGAGAAAGGTCTGGTGGCAAGAAAAGCTGCTTCTAGGAGGTTGTCAAGTGTTTTCGCTCGACGATTCCATTCTTGGGCGGTTGGTTTGGCCCTTGTTCCTGTAACTCGAATCCTAGCCCGGTATATCCCATTTTAATTTTACGCCATTGTGAACCTTACGCCTTTTTTACTCTCTGATCGAGGTTCTCGGCATTGAAAAATCTTCGTAAACTAAATCACACGTGTATATGTTGATATTTAAGAGATATACAGTCAAGAAAATCAAGGGCAATGGTGATATATATGCGGATTAGACACAAAAAAAACCCCCAACAAATGGCTACAATTTAAGGAATGTGTTTAGTGACGGCATCAGATTCCTAATTGATGGAGAAAGGTCTGGTGGCAAGAAAAGCTGCTTCTAGGAGGTTGTCAAGTGTTTTCGCTCGATGATTCCATTCATGGGGGGTTGGTTTGGCCCTTGTTCCTGTAACTCGAATCCTAGCCCAGTATATCTAATTTTAATTTTACACCATTGTGAACCTTACGCCTTTTTTACTCTCTGATCGAGGTACTCGGCATTGAAAAATCTTCATAACTAAATCACACGTGTATATGTTGATATTTAAGAGATATACAGTCAACAAAATCAAGGGCAATGGTGATATATATGCGGATTAGACACCAAAAAAAAGCACCCAGCAAATGGCTACAATTTAAGGAATGTGTTTAGTGACGGCATCAGATTCCTAATTGATGGAGAAAGGTCTGGTGGCAAGAAAATCTGCTTCTAGGAGGTTGTCAAGTGTTTTCGCTCGACGATTCCATTCTTGGGTGGTTGGTTTAGCCCTTGTTCCTGTAACTCGAATCCTAGCCCGGTATATCCCATTTTAATTTTACACCATTCTGAACCTTACGCATTTTTTATTCTCTGATCGAGGTTCTCGGCATTGAAAAATCTTCATAAACTAAATCACACGTGTATATGTTGATATTTAAGAGATATACAGTCAAGAAAATCAATGGCAATGGCTACAATTTAAGGAATGTGTTTAGTGACGGCATCAGATTCCTAGTTGATGGAGAAAGGTCTGGTGGCAAGAAAAGCTGCTTCTAGGTGGTTGTCAAGTGTTTTCGCTCGACGATTCCATTCTTGGGTGGTTGGTGTGGCCCTTGTTCCTGTAACTCGAATCCTAGCTCGGTATATCCCATTTTAATTTTACACCATTGTGAACCTTAAGCCTTTTTTACTCTCTGATCGAGGTTCTCGGCATTGAAAAATCTTCATAAAGTAAATCACACGTGTATATGTTGACATTTAAGAGATATACAGTCAAGAAAATCAATGGCAATGGTGATATATATGCAGATTAGACACCAAAAAAAAAAAAAACACTCAACAAATGGCAACAATTTAAGTAATGTGTTTAGTGACGGCATCAGATTCCTAATTGATGGAGAAAGGTCGGGTGGCAAGAAAAGCTGCTTCTTGGAGGTTGTTAAGTGTTTTCGCTCGACGATTCCATTCTTGGGTGGTTGGTTTGGCCCTTGTTCCTGTAACTCGAATCCTAGCCCGGTATATCCCATTTTAATTTTACACCATTCTGAACCTTACGCATTTTTTATTCTCTGATCGAGGTTCTCGGCATTGAAAAATCTTCATAAACTAAATCACACCTGTATATGTTGATATTTAAGAGATATACAGTCAAGAAAATCAATGGCAATGGCTACAATTTAAGGAATGTGTTTAGTGACGGCATCAGATTCCTAATTGATGGAGAAAGGTCTGGTGGCAAGAAAAGCTGCTTCTAGGTGGTTGTCAAGTGTTTTCGCTCGACGATTCCATTCTTGGGTGGTTGGTGTGGCCCTTGTTCCTGTAACTCGAATCCTAGCCCGGTATATCCCATTTTAATTTTACACCATTGTGAACCTTACGCCTTTTTTACTCTCTGATCGAGGTTCTCGGCATTGAAAAATCTTCATAAAGTAAATCACACGTGTATATGTTGACATTTAAGAGATATACAGTCAAGAAAATCAATGGCAATGGTGATATATATGCAGATTAGACACCAAAAAAAAAACACTCAACAAATGGCAACAATTTAAGTAATGTGTTTAGTGACGGCATCAGATTCCTAATTGATGGAGAAAGGTCGGGTGGCAAGAAAAGCTGCTTCTTGGAGGTTGTCAAGTGTTTTCGCTCGACGATTCCATTCTTGGGTGGTTGGTTTGGCCCTTGTTCCTGTAACTCGAATCCTAGCCCGGTATATCCCATTTTAATTTTACACCATTGTGAACCTTACGCCTTTTTTACTCTCTGATCGAGGTTCTCGGCATTGAAAAATCTTTAGAAACTAAATCACACGTGTATATGTTGACATTTAAGAGATATACAGTCAAGAAAATCAAGGGCAATGGTGATATATATGCGGATTAGACACCAAAAAAAAAACACCCAACAAATGGCTACAATTTAAGGAATGTGTTTAGTGACAGCATCAGTTTGCTAATTGATGGAGAAAGGTCTGGTGGCAAGAAAAGCTGCTTCTAGGTGGTTGTCAAGTGTTTTCGCTCGACGATTCCATTCTTGGGGGGTTGGTTTGTCCCTTGTTCCTGTAACTCGAATCCTAGCCCGGTATATCTTATTTTAATTTTACACCATTGTGAACCTTAATAAACTAAATCACACGTGTATATGTTGACATTTAAGAGATATACAGTCAAGAAAATCAAGAGCAATGGTGATATATATGCAGATTAGACACACAAAAAAAACACTCAACAAATGGCAACAATTTAAGGAATGTGTTTAGTGACGGCATCAGATTCCTAATTGATGGAGAAAGGTCTGGTGGCAAGAAAAGCTGCTTCTAGGAGGTTGTCAAGTGTTTTCGCTCGACGATTCCATTCTTGGGTGGTTGGTTTGGCCCTTGTTCCTGTAACTCGAATCCTAGCCCGGTATATCTCATTTTAATTTTACACCATTGTGAACCTTACACCTTTTTTACTCTCTGATCGAGGTACTCGGCATTGAAAAATCTTAATAAACTAAATCACACGTGTATATGTTGACATTTAAGAGATATACAGTCAAGAAAATCAAGGGCAATGGTGATATATATGCAGATTAGACACACAAAAAAAAAACACTCAACAAATGGCTACAATTTAAGGAATGTGTTTAGTGACGGCATCAGATTCCTAATTGATGCAGAAAGGTCTGGTGGCAAGAAAAGCTGCTTCTAGGAGGTTGTCAAGTGTTTTCGCTTGACGATTCCATTCTTGGGCGGTTGGTTTGGCCCTTGTTCCTGTAACTCGAATCCTAGCCCGGTATATCCCATTTTAATTTTACACCATTGTGAACCTTTAGCCTTTTTTACTCTCTGATCGAGGTTCTCGGCATTGAAAAATCTTCGTAAACTAAATCACACGTGTATATGTTGATATTTAAGAGATATACAGTCAAGAAAATCAAGGGCAATGGTGATATATATGCGGATTAGACACAAAAAAAAAAAAAAACACCCAACAAATGGCTACAATTTAAGGAATGTGTTTAGTGACGGCATCAGATTCCTAATTGATGGAGAAAGGTCTGGTGGCAAAAAAAGCTGCTTGTCAAGTGTTTTCGCTCGATGATTCCATTCTTGGGGGGTTGGTTTGGCCCTTGTTCCTGTAACTCGAATCCTAACTCGGTATATCTCATTTTAATTTTACAACATTGTGAACCTTACGCCTTTTTTACTATCTGATCGAGGTACTCGGCATTGAAAAATCTTCATAACTAAATCACACGTGTATATGTTGATATTTAAGAGATATACAGTCAAGAAAATCAAGGGCAATGGTGATATATATGCGGATTAGACACCAAAAAAAAGCACCCAACAAATGGCTACAATTTAAGGAATGTGTTTAGTGACGGCATCAGATTCCTAATTGATGGAGAAAGTTCTGGTGGCAAGAAAAGCTGCTTCTAGGAGGTTGTCAAGTGTTTTCGCTCGACGATTCCATTCTTGGGTGGTTGGTTTGGCCCTTGTTCCTGTAATTCGAATCCTAGCCCGGTATATCCCATTTTAATTTTACACCATTGTGAACCTTACGCATTTTTTACTCTCTGATCGAGGTTCTCGGCATTGAAAAATCTTCATAAACTAAATCACACATGTATATGTTGATATTTAAGAGATATACAGTCAAGAAAATCAAGGGCAATGGTGATATATATGCGGATAAGACACCAAAAAAAAACACTCAACAAATGGCTACAATTTAAGGAATGTGTTTATTGATGGCATCAGATTCCTAATTGATGGAGAAAGGTCTGGTGGCAAGAAAAGCTGCTTCTAGGTGGTTGTCAAGTGTTTTCGCTCGACGATTCCATTCTTGGGTGGTTGGTTTGGCCCTTGTTCCTGTAACTCGAATACTCGCCCGGTATATCCCATTTTAATTTTACACCATTGTGAACCTTACGCCTTTTTTACTCTCTGATCGAGGTTCTCGGCATTGAAAAATCTTCATAAACTAAATCACACGTGTATATGTTGACATTTAAGAGATATACAGTCAAGAAAATCAATGGCAATGGTGATATATATGCAGATTAGACACCAAAAAAAACACTCAACAAATGGTAACAATTTAAGGAATGTGTTTAGTGACGACATCAGATTCCTAATTGATGGAGAAAGGTCGGGTGGCAAGAAAAGCTGCTTCTTGGAGGTTGTCAAGTGTTTTCGCTCGACGATTCCATTCTTGGGTGGTTGGTTTGGCCCTTGTTCCTGTAACTCGAATCCTAGCCCGGTATATCCCATTTTAATTTTACACCATTGTGAACCTTACGCCTTTTTTACTCTCTGATCGAGGTTCTCGGCATTGAAAAATCTTTATAAATTAAATCACACGTGTATATGTTGACATTTAAGAGATATACAGTCAAGAAAATCAAGGGCAATGGTGATATATATGCGGATTAGACACCAAAAAAAACACCCAACAAATGGCTACAATTTAAGGAATGTGTTTAGTGACGGCATCAGATTCCTAATTGATGGAGAAAGGTCTGGTGGCAAGAAAAGCTGCTTCTAGGTGGTTGTCAAGTGTTTTCGCTCGACGATTCCATTCTTGGGGGGTTGGTTTGTCCCTTGTTCCTGTAACTCGAATCCTAGCCCGGTTTATCTTATTTTAATTTTACACCATTGTGAACCTTACGCCTTTTTAACTCTCTGATCGAGGTACTCGGCATTGAAAATTCTTCGTAAACTAAATCACACGTGTATATGTTGATATTTAAGAGATATATAGTCAAGAAAATCAAGGGCAATGGTGATATATATGCGGATTAGACACCAAAAAAAAAGCACCCAACAAATGGCTTCAATTTAAGGAATGTGTTTAGTGACGGCATCAGATTCCTAATTGATGGAGAAAGGTCTGGTGGCAAGAAAAGCTGCTTCTAGGAGGTTGTCAAGTGTTTTCGCTCGACGATTCCATTCTTGGGTGGTTGGTTTGGCCCTTGTTCCTGTAACTCGAATCCTAGCCCGGTATATCCCATTTTAATTTTACACCATTGTGAACCTTACGCCTTTTTTACTCTCTGATCGAGGTTCTCGGCATTGAAAAATCTTCATAAACTAAATCGCACGTGTATATGTTGATATTTAAGAGATATACAGTCAAGAAAATCAAGGGCAATGGTGATATATATACGGATTAGACACCAAAAAAAAAAGACCCAACAAATGGCTACAATTTAAGGAATGTGTTTAGTGAAGGCATCAGATTCCTAATTGATAGAGAAAGGTCGGGTGGCAAGAAAAGCTGCTTCTTGGAGGTTGTCAAGTGTTTTCGCTCGACGATTCCATTCTTGGGTGGTTGGTTTGGCCCTTGTTCCTGTAACTCGAATCCTAGCCCGGTATATCCCATTTTAATTTTACACCATTGTGAACCTTACGCCTTTTTTACTCTCTGATCGAGGTTCTCGGCATTGACAAATTTTATAAACTAAATCACACGTGTATATGTTGACATTTAAGAGATATACAGTCAAGAAAATCAAGGGCAATGGTGATATATATGCGGATTAGACACCAAAAAAAAACACCCAACAAATGGCTACAATTTAAGGAATGTGTTTAGTGACGGCATCAGATTCCTAATTCCTAATTGATGGAGAAAGGTCTGGTGGCAAGAAAAGCTGCTTCTAGGTGGTTGTCAAGTGTTTTCGCTCGACGATTCCATTCTTGGGGGGTTGGTTTGGCCCTTGTTCATGTAACTCGAATCGTAGCCCGGTATATCTAATTTTAATCTTACACCATTGTGAACCTTACGCCTTTTTAACTCTCTGATCGTGGTACTCGGCATTGAAAATTCTTCGTAAACTAAATCACACGTGTATATGTTGATATTTAAGAGATATACAGTCAAGAAAATCAAGGGCAATGGTGATATATATGCGGATTAGACACCAAAAAAAAGCACCCAACAAATGGCTACAATTTAAGGAATGTGTTTAGTGACGGCATCAGATTCCTAATTGATGGAGAAAGGTCTGGTGGCAAGAAAAGCTGCTTCTAGGAGGTTGTCAAGTGTTTTCGCTCGACGATTCCATTCTTGGGTGGTTGGTTTGGCCCTTGTTCCTGTAACTCGAATCCTAGCCCGGTATATCCCATTTTAATTTTACACCATTGTGAACCTTATGCCTTTTTTACTCTCTGATCGAGGTTCTCGGCATTGAAAAATCTTCATAAACTAAATCACACGTGTATATGTTGATATTTAAGAGATATACAGTCAAGAAAATCAAGGGCAATGGTGATATATATGCGGATTAGACACCAAAAAAAACACTCAACAAATGGCTTCAATTTAAGAAATGTGTTTAGTGACGGCATCAGATTCCTAATTGATGGAGAAAGGTCTGTTGGTAAGAAAAGCTGCTTCTAGGAGGTTGTCAAGTGTTTTCGCTTGACGATTCCATTCTTGGGTGGTTGGTTTGGCCCTTGTTCCTGTAACTCGAATCCTAGCCCTGTATATCCCATTTTAATTTTACACCATTGTGAACCTTACGCCTTTTTTACTCTCTGATCGAGGTTCTCGGCATTGAAAAATCTTCATAAACTAAATCACACTTGTATTTGTTGACATTTAAGAGATATACAGTCAAGAAAATCAAGGGCAATGGTGATATATATGCGGATAAGACACCAAAAAAAAAAACACTCAACAAATGGCTACAATTTAAGGAATGTGTTTAGTGACGGCATCAGATTCCTAATTAATGGAGAATGGTCTGGTGGCAAGAAAAGCGGCTTCTAGTAGGTTGTCAAGTGTTTTCGCTCGACGATTCCATTCTTGGGTGGTTGGTTTGGCCCTTGTTCCTGTAACTCGAATCCTAGCCCGGTATATCCCATTTTAATTTTACACCATTGTGAACCTTTAGCCTTTTTTACTCTCTGATCGAGGTTCTCGGCATTGAAAAATCTTCGTAAACTAAATCACACGTGTATATGTTGATATTTAAGAGATATACAGTCTAGAAAATCAAGGGCAATGGTGATATATATGCGGATTAGACACAAAAAAAAAAACACCCAACAAATGGCTACAATTTAAGGAATGTGTTTAGTGACGGCATCAGATTCCTAATTTATGGAGAAAGGTCTGGTGGCAAGAAAAGCTGCTTCTAGGTGGTTGTCAAGTGTTTTCGCTCGACGATTCCATTCTTGGGTGGTTGGTTTGGCCCTTGTTCCTGTAACTCGAATACTCGCCCGGTATATCCCATTTTAATTTTACACCATTGTGAACCTTACGCCTTTTTTACTCTCTGATCGAGGTTCTCGGCATTGAAAAATCTTCATAAACTAAATCACACGTGTATATGTTGACATTTAAGAGATATACAGTCAAGAAAATCAATGGCAATGGTGATATATATGCAGATTAGACACCAAAAAAAACACTCAACAAATGGTAACAATTTAAGGAATGTGTTTAGTGACGACATCAGATTCCTAATTGATGGAGAAAGGTCGGGTGGCAAGAAAAGCTGCTTCTTGGAGGTTGTCAAGTGTTTTCGCTCGACGATTCCATTCTTGGGTGGTTGGTTTGGCCCTTGTTCCTGTAACTCGAATCCTAGCCCGGTATATCCCATTTTAATTTTACACCATTGTGAACCTTACGCCTTTTTAACTCTCTGATCGAGGTACTCGGCATTGAAAATTCTTCGTAAACTAAATCACACGTGTATATGTTGATATTTACGAGATATACAGTCAAGAAAATCAAGGGCAATGGTGATATATATGCGGATTAGACACCAAAAAAAAGCACCCAACAAATGGCTTCAATTTAAGGAATGTGTTTAGTGACGGCATCAGATTCCTAATTGATGGAGAAAGGTCTGGTGGCAAGAAAAGCTGCTTCTAGGAGGTTGTCAAGTGTTTTCGCTCGACGATTCCATTCTTGGGTGGTTGGTTTGGCCCTTGTTCCTGTAACTCGAATCCTAGCCCGGTATATCCCATTTTAATTTTACACCATTGTGAACCTTACGCCTTTTTTACTCTCTGATCGAGGTTCTCGGCATTGAAAAATCTTCATAAACTAAATCGCACGTGTATATGTTGATATTTAAGAGATATACAGTCAAGAAAATCAAGGGCAATGGTGATATATATGCGGATTAGACACCAAAAAAAAAACACCCAACAAATGGCTACAATTTAAGGAATGTGTTTAGTGAAGGCATCAGATTCCTAATTGATAGAGAAAGGTCGGGTGGCAAGAAAAGCTGCTTCTTGGAGGTTGTCAAGTGTTTTCGCTCGACGATTCCATTCTTGGGTGGTTGGTTTGGCCCTTGTTCCTGTAACTCGAATCCTAGCCCGGTATATCCCATTTTAATTTTACCCCATTGTGAACCTTACGCCTTTTTTACTCTCTGATCGAGGTTCTCGGCATTGACAAATTTTATAAACTAAATCACACGTGTATATGTTGACATTTAAGAGATATACAGTCAAGAAAATCAAGGGCAATGGTGATATATATGCGGATTAGACACCAAAAAAAAACACCCAACAAATAGCTACAATTTAAGGAATGTGTTTAGTGACGGCATCAGATTCCTAATTCCTAATTGATGGAGAAAGGTCTGGTGGCAAGAAAAGCTGCTTCTAGGTGGTTGTCAAGTGTTTTCGCTCGACGATTCCATTCTTGGGGGGTTGGTTTGGCCCTTGTTCCTGTAACTCGAATCCTAGCCCGGTATATCTTATTTTAATCTTACACCATTGTGAACCTTACGCCTTTTTAACTCTCTGATCGTGGTACTCGGCATTGAAAATTCTTCGTAAACTAAATCACACGTGTATATGTTGATATTTAAGAGATATACAGTCAAGAAAATCAAGGGCAATGGTGATATATATGCGGATTAGACACCAAAAAAAAGCACCCAACAAATGGCTACAATTTAAGGAATGTGTTTAGTGACGGCATCAGATTCCAAATTTATGGAGAAAGGTCTGGTGGCAAGAAAAGCTGCTTCTAGGAGGTTGTCAAGTGTTTTCGCTCGACGATTCCATTCTTGGGTGGTTGGTTTGGCCCTTGTTCCTGTAACTCGAATCCTAGCCCGGTATATCCCATTTTAATTTTACACCATTGTGAACCTTAAGCCTTTTTTACTCTCTGATCGAGGTTCTCGGCATTGAAAAATCTTCATAAACTAAATCACACGTGTATATGTTGATATTTAAGAGATATACAGTCAAGAAAATCAAGGGCAATGGTGATATATATGCGAATTAGACACCAAAAAAAACACTCAACAAATGGCTTCAATTTAAGAAATGTGTTTAGTGACGGCATCAGATTCCTAATTGATGGAGAAAGGTCTGGTGGTAAGAAAAGCTGCTTCTAGGAGGTTGTCAAGTGTTTTCGCTTGACGATTCCATTCTTGGGTGGTTGGTTTGGCCCTTGTTCCTGTAACTCGAATCCTAGCCCTGTATATCCCATTTTAATTTTACACCATTGTGAACCTTACGCCTTTTTTACTCTCTGATCGAGGTTCTCGGCATTGAAAAATATTCATAAACTAAATCACACGTGTGTTTGTTGACATTTAAGAGATATACAGTCAAGAAAATCAAGGGCAATGGTGATATATATGCGGATAAGACACCAAAAAAAAAACAATCAACAAATGGCTACAATTTAAGGAATGTGTTTAGTGACGGCATCAGATTCCTAATTAATGGAGAATGGTCTGGTGGCAAGAAAAGCTGCTTCTAGGAGGTTGTCAAGTGTTTTCGCTCGACGATTCCATTCTTGGGTGGTTGGTTTGGCCCTTGTTCCTGTAACTCGAATCCTAGCCCTGTATATCCCATTTTAATTTTACACCATTGTGAACCTTACGACTTTTTTACTCTCTGATCGAGGTTCTCGGCATTGAAAAATCTTCGTAAACTAAATCACACGTGTATATGTTGACATTTAAGAGATATACAGTCAAGAAAATCAAGGGCAATGGTGATATATATGCGGATTAGACAAAAAAAAAACACTCAACAAATGGCTCCAATTTAAGGAATGTGTTTAGTGACGACATCAAATTCCTAATTGATGGAGAAAGGTCTGGTGGCAAGAAAAGCGGCTTCTAGTAGGTCGTCAAGTGTTTTCGCTCGACGGTTCCATTCTTGGGTGGTTGGTTTGGCCCTTGTTCCTGTAACTCGAATCCTAGCCCGGTATATCCCATTTTAATTTTACACCATTGTGAACCTTACGCCTTTTTTTACTCTCTGATCGAGGTTCTCGACATTGAAAAATATTCATAAACTAAATCACACGTGTGTTTGTTGACATTTAAGAGATATACAGTCAAGAAAATCAAGGGCAATGGTGATATATATGCGGATAAGACACCAAAAAAAAACACTCAACAAATGGCTACAATTTAAGAAATGTGTTTAGTGACGGCATCAGATTCCTAATTGATGGAGAAAGGTCTGGTGGTAAGAAAAGCTACTTCTAGGAGGTTGTCAAGTGTTTTCGCTCGATGATTCCATTCTTGGGTGGGTGGTTTGGCCCTTGTTCCTGTAACTCGAATCCTAGCCCGATATATCCCATTTTAATTTTAAACCATTGTAAACTTTACGCCTTTTTTAGTCTCTGATAGAGGTTCTCGGCATTGAAAAATCTTCTTAAACTAAATCACACGTGTATATGTTGACATTTAAGAGATATACAGTCAACAAAATCAAGGGCAATGGTGATATATATGCGGATTAGACACAAAAAAAAAACACTCAACAAATGGCTACAATTTAAGGAATGTGTTTAGTGACGGCATCATATTCCTAATTGATGGAGAAAGGTCTGGTGGCCAGAAAAGCTGCTTCTAGTAGGTTGTCAAGTGTTTTTGCTCGATGATTCCATTCTTGGGTGGTTGGTTTGGCCCTTGTTCATGTAACTTGAATCCTAGCCCGGTATATCCCAATTTAATTTTACCCCATTGTGAACCTTATGCCTTTTTACTCTCTAATCGAGGTTCTCGGCATTGAAAAATCTTCGTAAACTAAATCACACGTGTATATGTTGATATTTAAGAGATATACAGTCAATAAAATCAAGGGCAATGGTGATATATATGCGGATTAGACACCAAAAAAAACACTCAACAAATGGCTACAATTTAAGGAATGTGTTTAGTGACGGCATCAGATTCCTAATTGATGGAGAAAGGTCTGGTGGCAAGAAAACCTGCTTCTAGGAGGTTGTCAAGTGTTTTCGCTCGACGATTCCATTCTTGGGTGGTTGCTTTAGCCCTTGTTCCTGTAACTCGAATCCTTGCCCGGTATATCCCATTTTAATTTTACACCATTGTGAACCTTACGCCTTTTTTACTCTCTGATCAAGGTTCTCGGCATTGAAAAATCTTCGTAAACTAAATCACACGTGTATATGTTGACATTTAAGAGATATACAATCAAAAAAATCAAGGGCAATGGTGATATATATGCGGATTAGACACCAAAAAAAAACACTCAACAAATGGCTACAATTTAAGGAATATGTTTAGTGACGGCATCAGATTCCTAATAGATGGAGAAACGTCTGGTGGCAAGAAAACCTGCTTCTAGGAGGTTGTCAAGTGTTTTCGCTCGACGATTCCATTCTTGGGTGGTTGGTTTAGCCCTTGTTCCTGTAACTCGAATCCTAGCCCGGTATATCCCATTTTAATTTTACACAATTGTGAACCTTACGCCTTTTTTACTCTCTGATCAAGGTTCTCAGCATTGAAAACTCTTCGTAAACTAAATCACACGTGTATATGTTGACATTTAAGAGATATACAATCAAGAAAATCAAGGGCAATGGTGATATATATGCGGATTAGACACCAAAAAAAACACTCAACAAATGGCTACAATTTAATGAATGTGTTTAGTGATGGCATCAGATTCCTAGTTGATAGAGAAAGGTCTGGTGGTAAGAAAAGCTGCTTCTAGGAGGTTGTCAAGTGTTTTCGCTCGATGATTCCATTATTGGGTGGTTGGTTTGGCCCTTGTTCCTGTAACTCGAATCCTAGCCCGATATATCCCATTTTAATTTAAACCATTGTGAACTTTACGCCTTTTTTATTCTCTGATAGAGGTTCTCGGCATTGAAAAATCTTCGTAAACTAAATCACACGTGTATATGCTGACATTTAAGAGATATACAGTCAAGAAAATCAAGGGCAATGGTGATATATATGTGGATTAGACACAAAAAAAAAACACTCAACAAATGGCTACAATTTAACGAATGTGTTTAGTGACGACATCAGATTCCTAATTGATGGAGAAAGGTCTGGTGGCAAGAAAAGCTGCTTCTAGTAGGTTCTCAAGTGTTTTCGCTCGATGATTCCATTCTTGGGTGGTTGGTTTGGCCCTTGTTCCTGTAACTTGAATCCTAGCCCGGTATATCCCATTTTAATTTTACCTCATTGTGAACCTTATGCCTTTTTACTCTCTAATCGAGGTTCTCGGCTTTGAAAAAATCTTCATAAACTAAATCACACGTGTATATGTTGATATTTAAGAGATATACAGTCAATAAAATCAAGGGCAATGGTGATATATATGCGGATTAGACACAAAAAAAAACACTCAACAAATGGCTACAATTTAAGGAATGTGTTTAGTGACGGCATCAGATTCCTAATTGATGGAGAAAGGTCTGGTGGCAAGAAAACCTGCTTCTAGGAGGTTGTCAAGTGTTTTCGCTCGACGATTCCATTCTTGGGTGGTTGCTTTAGCCCTTGTTCCTGTAACTCGAATCCTAGCCCGGTATATCCCATTTTAATTTTACACCATTGTGAACCTTACGCCTTTTTTACTCTCTGATCAAGGTTCTCGGCATTGAAAAATCTTCGTAAACTAAATCACACATGTATATGTTGACATTTAAGAGATATACAATCAAGAAAATCAAGGGCAATGGTGATATATATGCGGATTAGACACCAAAAAAAACACTCAACAAATGGCATCAATTTAAGGAATGTGTTTAGTGACGGCATCAGATTCCTAATTGATGGAGAAACGTCTGGTGGCAAGAAAACCTGCTTCTAGGAGGTTGTCAAGTGTTTTCGCTCGACGATTCCATTCTTGGGTGGTTGCTTTAGCCCTTGTTCCTGTAACTCGAATCCTAGCCCGGTATATCCCATTTTAATTTTACACCATTGTGAACCTTACGCCTTTTTTACTCTCTGATCAAGGTTCTCGGCATTGAAAAATCTTCGTAAACTAATTCACACGTGTATATGTTGACATTTAAGAGATATACAATCAAGAAAATCAAGGACAATGGTGATATATATATGCGGATTAGACACCAAAAAAAACATTCAACAAATGGCTACAATTTAAGGAATGTGTTTAGTGACGGCATCAGATTCCTAATTGATGGAGAAAGGTCTGGTGGTCAGAAAAGCTGCTTCTAGGAGGTTGTCAAGTGTTTTCGCTCGATGATTCCATTCTTGGGTGGTTGGTTTGGCCCTTGTTCCTGTAACTCGAATCCTAGCCCGATATATCCCATTTTAATTTAAACCATTGTGAACTTTACGCCTTTTTTAGTCTCTGATAGAGGTTCTCGGCATTGAAAATTCATCGTAAACTAAATCACACGTGTATATGTTGACATTTAAGAGATATACAGTCAAGAAAATCAAGGGCAATGGTGATATATATGTGGATTAGACACAAAAAAAAAACACTCAACAAATGGCTACAATTTAAGGAATGTGTTTAGTGACGACATCAGATTCCTAATTGATGGAGAAAGGTCTGGTGGCAAGAAAATCTGCTTCTAGTAGGTTGTCAAGTGTTTTCGCTCGATGATACCATTCTTGGGTGATTGGTTTGGCACCTGTTCCTGTAACTTGAATCCTAGCCCGGTATATCCTATTTTAATTTTATCCCATTTTGAACCTTACGCCTTTTTTACTCTCTAATCGAGGTTCTCGGCATTGAAAAATCTTCGTAAACTAAATCACACGTGTATATGTTGATATTTAAGAGATATACAGTCAATAAAATCAAGGGTAATGGTGATATATATGCGGATTAGACACCAAAAAAAACACTCAACAAATGGCTACAATTTAAGGAATGTGTTTAGTGCCGGCATCAGATTCCTAATTGATGGAGAAAGGTCTGGTGGCAAGAAAACCTGCTTCTAGGAGGTTGTCAAGTATTTTCGCTCGACGATTCCATTCTTGGGTGGTTGGTTTAGCCCTTGTTCCTATAACTCGAATCCTAGCCCGGTATATCCCATTTTAATTATACACCATTGTGAACCTTACGCCTTTTTTACTCTCTGATCAAGGTTCTCGGCATTGAAAAATCTTCGTAAACTAAATCACACGTGTATATGTTGACATTTAAGAGATATACAATCAAGAAAATAAAGGACAATGGTGATATATCTGCGGATTAGACACAAAAAAAAAAACAGTCAACAAATGGCAACAATTTAAGGAATGTGTTTGGTGACGGCATCATATTCCTAATTGATGGAGAAAGGTCTGGTGGCAAGAAAAGCTGCTTCTAGTAAGTTGTCAAGTGTTTTCGCTCGACGATTCCATTTTTGGGTGGTTGGTTTGGCCCTTGTTCCTATAACTCGTATCCTAGCCCGGTATATCTCATTTTAATTTTACAACATTGTGAACCTTACGCCTTTTTTACTCTCTGATCGAGGTTCTCTGCATTGAAAAATCTTCGTAAACTAAATCACACGTGTATATGTTGATATTTAAAAGATATACTGTCAAGAAAATCAAGGGCAATGGTGATATATATGCGGATTAGACATCAAAAAAAAAAACACTCAACAAACGGCTACAATTTAAGGAATGTGTTTAGTGACGGCATCAGATTCCTAATTGATGGAGAAAGGTCTGGTGGTAAGAAAAGCTGCTTCTAGGAGGTTGTCAAGTGTTTTCGCTCGATGATTCCATTCTTGGGTGGTTGGTTTGGCCCTTGTTCCTGTAACTTGAATCCTAGCCCGGTATATCCCATTTTAATTTTACACCATTGTGAACCTTACTCCTTTTTTAATCTCTGATCGAGGTTCTCGGCATTGAAAAATCTTCATAAACTAAATCACAGGTGTATTTGTTGACATTTAAAAGATATACAGTCAAGAAAATCAAGGGAAACGGTGATATATATGCGGATTAGACACCAAAAAAAACACTTAACAAACGGCTACAATTTAAGGAATGTGTTTAGTGACGGCATTAGATTCCTAATTGATGGCGAAAGGTCAGGTGGTAAGAAAAGCTGCTTCTAGGAGGTTGTCAAGTGTTTTCGCTCGACGATTCCATTCTTGGGTGGTTGGTTTGGCCCTTGTTCCTCTAACTCGAATCCTAGCCCGATATATCCCATTTTAATTTTACACCATTGTGAACCTTACGCCTTTTTTACTATCTGATCGAGGTTCTCGGCATTGAAAAATCTTCATAAACTAAATCACACGTGTATTTGTTGACATTTAAAAGATATACAGTCAAGAAAATCAAGGGCAATGGTGATATATATGCGGATAAGTCACCAAAAAATAACACTCAACAAATGGCTACAATTTAATGAATGTGTTTAGTGACGGCATCGGATTCCTAATTGATGGAGAAAGGTCTGGTGGTAAGAAAAGCTGCTTCAAGGAGGTTGTCAAGTGTTTTCGCTCGACGATTCCATTCTTGGGTGGTTGGTTTAGCCCTTGTTCCTGTAACTTGAATACTAGCCCGGTATATCCCATTTTAATTTTACACCATTGTGAACCTTACGCCTTTTTTCCTCTCTGATCGAGGTTCTCGGCATTGAAAAATCTTCATAAACTAAATCACATGTGTATTTGTTGACATTTAAAAGATATACAGTCAAGAAAATCAAGGGCAATGGTGATATATATGTGGATAAGCACCAAAAAAAAAAAAACACTCAACAAATGGCTACAATTTAAGGAATGTGTTTAGTGACGGCATCAGATTCCTAATTGATGGAGAAAGGTCTGGTGGTAAGAAAAGCTGCTTCCAGGAGGTTGTCAAGTGTTTTCGCTCGACGATTCCATTCTTGGGTGGTTGGTTTGGCCCTTGTTCCTGTAACTCGAATCCTAGCCCGGTATATCCCATTTTAATTTTACACCATTGTGAACCTTACGCCTTTTTTACTCTCTGATCAAGGTTCTCGGCATTGAAAAATCTTCGTAAACTAAGTCACACATGTATATGTTGACATTTAAGAGATATACAATCAAGAAAATCAAGGGCAATGGTGATATATATGCGGATTAGACACAAAAAAAAACACTCAACAAATGGCATCAATTTAAGGAATGTGTTTAGTGACGGCATCAGATTCCTAATTGATGGAGAAACGTCTGGTGGCAAGAAAACCTGCTTCTAGGAGGTTGTCAAGTGTTTTCGCTCGACGATTCCATTCTTGGGTGGTTGCTTTAGCCCTTGTTCCTGTAACTCGAATCCTAGCCCGGTATATCCCATTTTAATTTTACACCATTGTGAACCTTACGCCTTTTTTACTCTCTGATCAAGGTTCTCGGCATTGAAAAATCTTCGTAAACTAAATCACACGTGTATATGTTGACATTTAAGAGATATACAATCAAGAAAATCAAGGACAATGGTGATATATATGCGGATTAGACACCAAAAAAAACATTCAACAAATGGCTACAATTTAAGGAATGTGTTTAGTGACGGCATCAGATTCCTAATTGATTGAGAAAGGTCTGGTGGTCAGAAAAGCTGCTTCTAGGAGGTTGTCAAGTGTTTTCGCTCGATGATTCCATTCTTGGGTGGTTGGTTTGGCCCTTGTTCCTGTAACTCGAATCCTAGCCCGATATATCCCATTTTAATTTAAACCATTGTGAACTTTACGCCTTTTTTAGTCTCTGATAGAGGTTCTCGGCATTGAAAATTCATCGTAAACTAAATCACACGTGTATATGTTGACATTTAAGAGATATACAGTCAAGAAAATCAAGGGCAATGGTGATATATATGTGGATTAGACACAAAAAAAAAACACTCAACAAATGGCTACAATTTAAGGAATGTGTTTAGTGACGACATCAGATTCCTAATTGATGGAGAAAGGTCTGGTGGCAAGAAAATCTGCTTCTAGTAGGTTGTCAAGTGTTTTCGCTCGATGATACCATTCTTGGGTGATTGGTTTGGCACCTGTTCCTGTAACTTGAATCCTAGCCCGGTATATCCCATTTTAATTTTATCCCATTTTGAACCTTACGCCTTTTTTACTCTCTAATCGAGGTTCTCGGCATTGAAAAATCTTCGTAAACTAAATCACACGTGTATATGTTGATATTTAAGAGATATACAGTCAATAAAATCAAGGGTAATGGTGATATATATGCGGATTAGACACCAAAAAAAACACTCAACAAATGGCTACAATTTAAGGAATGTGTTTAGTGCCGGCATCAGATTCCTAATTGATGGAGAAAGGTCTGGTGGCAAGAAAACCTGCTTCTAGGAGGTTGTCAAGTATTTTCGCTCGACGATTCCATTCTTGGGTGGTTGGTTTAGCCCTTGTTCCTATAACTCGAATCCTAGCCCGGTATATCCCATTTTAATTATACACCATTGTGAACCTTACGCCTTTTTTACTCTCTGATCAAGGTTCTCGGCATTGAAAAATCTTCGTAAACTAAATCACACGTGTATATGTTGACATTTAAGAGATATACAATCAAGAAAATAAAGGACAATGGTGATATATCTGCGGATTAGACACCAAAAAAAAACAGTCAACAAATGGCTACAATTTAAGGAATGTGTTTAGTGACGGCATCAGATTCCTAATTAATGGAGAAAGGTCTGGTGGCAAGAAAACCTGCTTCTAGGAGGTTGTCAAGTGTTTTCGCTCGACGATTCCATTCTTGGGTGATTGGTTTAGCCCTTGTTCCTGTAACTTGAATACTAGCCCGGTATATCCCATTTTAATTTTACACCATTGTGAACCTTACGCCTTTTTTACTCTCTGATCAAGTTTCTTGGCATTGAAAAATCTTCATAAACTAAATCACACGTGTATTTGTTGACATTTCAAGGATATACAGTCAAGAAAATCAAGGGCAATGGTGATATATATGCGGATAAGACACCAAAAAAAAAAAACACTCAACAAATGGCTACAATTTAAGGAATGTGTTTAGTGACGGCATCGGATTCCTAATTGATGGAGAAAGGTCTGGTGGTAAGAAAAGCTGCTTCCAGGAGGTTGTCAAGTGTTTTCGCTCGACGATTCCATTCTTGGGTGGTTGGTTTGGCCCTTGTTCCTGTAACTCGAATCCTAGCCCGGTATATCCCATTTTAATTTTACACCATTGTGAACGTTACGCCTTTTTTACTTTCTGATAGAGGTTCTCGGCATTGAAAAATCTTCGTAAACTAAATCACACGTATATATGTTGATATTTAAGAGATATACAATCAATAAAATCAAGGGCAATGGTGATATATATGCGGATTAGACACCAAAAAAAGCACTCAACAAATGGCTACAATTTAAGGAATGGGTTTAGTGACGGCATCAGATTCCAAATTGATGGAGAAAGGGCTGGTGGCAAGAAAACTTGCTTCTAGGAGGTTGTCAAGTGTTTTCGCTCGACGATTCCATTCTTGGGTGATTAGTTTGGCCCTTGTTCCTGTGACTCGAATCCTAGCCCGGTATATCCCATTTTAGTTTTACACCATTGTGAACTTTACGCCTTTTTTACTCTCTGATAGAGGTTCTCGGCATTGAAAAATCTTCGTAAACTAAATCACACGTGTATATGTTGACATTTAAGAGATATACAGTCAAGAAAATCAAGGGCAATGGTGATATATATGCGGATTAGACACCAAAAAAAAAAACACTCAACAAATGGCTACAATTTAAGGAATGTGTTTAGTGACGGCATCAGATTCCTAATTGATGGAGAAAGGTCTGGTGGCAAGAAAACCTGCTTCTAGGAGGTTGTCAAGTGTTTTCGCTCGACGATTCCATTCTTGGGTGGTTGGTTTAGCCCTTGTTCCTGTAACTTGAATACTAGCCCGGTATATCCCATTTTAATTTTACACCATTGTGAACCTTAGGCCTTTTTTACTCTCTGGTCAAGTTTCTTTGCATTGAAAAATCTTCGTAAACTAAATCACAGGTGTATTTGTTGACATTTAAAAGATATACAGTCAAGAAAATCAAGGGAAACGGTGATATATATGCGGATTAGACAACAAAAAAAACACTTAACAAACGGCTACAATTTAAGGAATGTGTTTAGTGACGGCATCAGATTCCTAATTGATGGCGAAAGGTCAGGTGGTAAGAAAAGCTGCTTCTAGGAGGTTGTCAAGTGTTTTCGCTCGACGATTCCATTCTTGGGTGGTTGGTTTGGCCCTTGTTCCTATAACTCGTATCCTAGCCCGGTATATCTCATTTTAATTTTACAACATTGTGAACCTTACGCCTTTTTTACTCTCTGATCGAGGTTCTCTGCATTGAAAAATCTTCGTAAACTAAATCACACGTGTATATGTTGATATTTAAAAGATATACTGTCAAGAAAATCAAGGGCAATGGTGATATATATGCGGATTAGACATCAAAAAAAAAAAACACTCAACAAACGGCTACAATTTAAGGAATGTGTTTAGTGACGGCATCAGATTCCTAATTGATGGAGAAAGGTCTGGTGGTAAGAAAAGCTGCTTCTAGGAGGTTGTCAAGTGTTTTCGCTCGATGATTCCATTCTTGGGTGGTTGGTTTGGCCCTTGTTCCTGTAACTTGAATCCTAGCCCGGTATATCCCATTTTAATTTTACACCATTGTGAACCTTACGCCTTTTTTAATCTCTGATCGAGGTTCTCGGCATTGAAAAATCTTCATAAACTAAATCACAGGTGTATTTGTTGACATTTAAAAGATATACAGTCAAGAAAATCAAGGGAAACGGTGATATATATGCGGATTAGACACCAAAAAAAACACTTAACAAACGGCTACAATTTAAGGAATGTGTTTAGTGACGGCATCAGATTCCTAATTGATGGCGAAAGGTCAGGTGGTAAGAAAAGCTGCTTCTAGGAGGTTGTCAAGTGTTTTCGCTCGACGATTCCATTCTTGGGTGGTTGGTTTGGCCCTTGTTCCTCTAACTCGAATCCTAGCCCGATATATCCCATTTTAATTTTACACCATTGTGAACCTTACGCCTTTTTTACTATCTGATCGAGGTTCTCGGCATTGAAAAATCTTCATAAACTAAATCACACGTGTATTTGTTGACATTTAAAAGATATACAGTCAAGAAAATCAAGGGCAATGGTGATATATATGCGGATAAGACACCAAAAAATAACACTCAACAAATGGCTACAATTTAATGAATGTGTTTAGTGACGGCATCGGATTCCTAATTGATGGAGAAAGGTCTGGTGGTAAGAAAAGCTGCTTCCAGGAGGTTGTCAAGTGTTTTCGCTCGACGATTCCATTCTTGGGTGGTTGGTTTAGCCCTTGTTCCTGTAACTTGAATACTAGCCCGGTATATCCCATTTTAATTTTACACCATTGTGAACCTTATGCCTTTTTTCCTCTCTGATCGAGGTTCTCGGCATTGAAAAATCTTCATAAACTAAATCACATGTGTATTTGTTGACATTTAAAAGATATACAGTCAAGAAAATCAAGGGCAATGGTGATATATATGTGGATAAGCACCAAAAAAAAAAAACACTCAACAAATGGCTACAATTTAAGGAATGTGTTTAGTGACGGCATCAGATTCCTAATTGATGGAGAAAGGTCTGGTGGTAAGAAAAGCTGCTTCCAGGAGGTTGTCAAGTGTTTTCGCTCGACGATTCCATTCTTGGGTGGTTGGTTTGGCCCTTGTTCCTGTGACTCGAATCCTAGCCCGGTATATCCCATTTTAGTTTTACACCATTGTGAACTTTACGCCTTTTTTACTCTCTGATAGAGGTTCTCGGCATTGAAAAATCTTCGTAAACTAAATCACACGTGTATATGTTGACATTTAAGAGATATACAGTCAAGAAAATCAAGGGCAATGGTGATATATATGCGGATTAGACACCAAAAAAAAAAACACTCAACAAATGGCTACAATTTAAGGAATGTGTTTAGTGACGGCATCAGATTCCTAATTGATGGAGAAAGGTCTGGTGGCAAGAAAACCTGCTTCTAGGAGGTTGTCAAGTGTTTTCGCTCGACGATTCCATTCTTGGGTGGTTGGTTTAGCCCTTGTTCCTGTAACTTGAATACTAGCCCGGTATATCCCATTTTAATTTTACACCATTGTGAACCTTAGGCCTTTTTTACTCTCTGGTCAAGTTTCTTTGCATTGAAAAATCTTCGTAAACTAAATCACAGGTGTATTTGTTGACATTTAAAAGATATACAGTCAAGAAAATCAAGGGAAACGGTGATATATATGCGGATTAGACAACAAAAAAAACACTTAACAAACGGCTACAATTTAAGGAATGTGTTTAGTGACGGCATCAGATTCCTAATTGATGGCGAAAGGTCAGGTGGTAAGAAAAGCTGCTTCTAGGAGGTTGTCAAGTGTTTTCGCTCGACGATTCCATTCTTGGGTGGTTGGTTTGGCCCTTGTTCCTATAACTCGTATCCTAGCCCGGTATATCTCATTTTAATTTTACAACATTGTGAACCTTACGCCTTTTTTACTCTCTGATCGAGGTTCTCTGCATTGAAAAATCTTCGTAAACTAAATCACACGTGTATATGTTGATATTTAAAAGATATACTGTCAAGAAAATCAAGGGCAATGGTGATATATATGCGGATTAGACATCAAAAAAAAAAAACACTCAACAAACGGCTACAATTTAAGGAATGTGTTTAGTGACGGCATCAGATTCCTAATTGATGGAGAAAGGTCTGGTGGTAAGAAAAGCTGCTTCTAGGAGGTTGTCAAGTGTTTTCGCTCGATGATTCCATTCTTGGGTGGTTGGTTTGGCCCTTGTTCCTGTAACTTGAATCCTAGCCCGGTATATCCCATTTTAATTTTACACCATTGTGAACCTTACGCCTTTTTTAATCTCTGATCGAGGTTCTCGGCATTGAAAAATCTTCATAAACTAAATCACAGGTGTATTTGTTGACATTTAAAAGATATACAGTCAAGAAAATCAAGGGAAACGGTGATATATATGCGGATTAGACACCAAAAAAAACACTTAACAAACGGCTACAATTTAAGGAATGTGTTTAGTGACGGCATCAGATTCCTAATTGATGGCGAAAGGTCAGGTGGTAAGAAAAGCTGCTTCTAGGAGGTTGTCAAGTGTTTTCGCTCGACGATTCCATTCTTGGGTGGTTGGTTTGGCCCTTGTTCCTCTAACTCGAATCCTAGCCCGATATATCCCATTTTAATTTTACACCATTGTGAACCTTACGCCTTTTTTACTATCTGATCGAGGTTCTCGGCATTGAAAAATCTTCATAAACTAAATCACACGTGTATTTGTTGACATTTAAAAGATATACAGTCAAGAAAATCAAGGGCAATGGTGATATATATGCGGATAAGACACCAAAAAATAACACTCAACAAATGGCTACAATTTAATGAATGTGTTTAGTGACGGCATCGGATTCCTAATTGATGGAGAAAGGTCTGGTGGTAAGAAAAGCTGCTTCCAGGAGGTTGTCAAGTGTTTTCGCTCGACGATTCCATTCTTGGGTGGTTGGTTTAGCCCTTGTTCCTGTAACTTGAATACTAGCCCGGTATATCCCATTTTAATTTTACACCATTGTGAACCTTACGCCTTTTTTCCTCTCTGATCGAGGTTCTCGGCATTGAAAAATCTTCATAAACTAAATCACATGTGTATTTGTTGACATTTAAAAGATATACAGTCAAGAAAATCAAGGGCAATGGTGATATATATGTGGATAAGCACCAAAAAAAAAAAACACTCAACAAATGGCTACAATTTAAGGAATGTGTTTAGTGACGGCATCAGATTCCTAATTGATGGAGAAAGGTCTGGTGGTAAGAAAAGCTGCTTCCAGGAGGTTGTCAAGTGTTTTCGCTCGACGATTCCATTCTTGGGTGGTTGGTTTGGCCCTTGTTCCTGTAACTCGAATCCTAGCCCGGAATATCCCATTTTAATTTTACACCATTGTGAACTTTACACCTTTTTTACTCTCTGATAGAGGTTCTCGGCATTGAAAAATCTTTGTAAACTAAATCACACGTGTATATGTTGACATTTAAGAGATACACAGTCAAGAAAATCAAGGGCAATGGTGATATATATGCGGATTAGACACCAAATAATAAAACACTCAACAAATGGCTACAATTTAAGGAATGTGGTTAGTGACAGCATCAGATTCCTAATTGATAGAGAAAGTCTGGTGGCAAGAAAAGCTGCTTCTTGTAGGTTGTCAAGTGTTTTCGCTCGATGATTCCATTCTTGGGTGGTTGGTTTGGCCCTTGTTCCTTTAACTTGAATCCTAGCCCGGTATATCACATTTTAATTTTACCCCATTGTGAACCTTACGCCTTTTTTACTCTCTAATCGAGGTTCTCGGCTTTGAAAAATCTTCGTAAACTAAATCACACGTGTATATGTTGATATTTAAGAGATATACAGTTAATAAAATCAAGGGCAATGGTGATATATATGCGGATTAGACACCAAAAAAAAAACACTCAACAAATGGCTACAATTTAAGGAATGTGTTTAGTGACGGCATCAGATTCCTAATTAATGGAGGAAGGTCTGGTGGCAAGAAAACCTGCTTCTAGGAGGTTGTCAAGTGTTTTCGCTCGACGATTCCATTCTTGGGTGGTTGGTTTAGCCCTTGTTCCTGTAACTTGAATACTAGCCCGGTATATCCCATTTTAATTTTACACCATTGTGAACCTTACGCCTTTTTTACTCTCTGATCAAGTTTCTTGGCATTGAAAAATCTTCATAAACTAAATCACACGTGTATTTGTTGACATTTCAAGGATATACAGTCAAGAAAATCAAGGGCAATGGTGATATATATGCGGATAAGACACCAAAAAAAAAAAACACTCAACAAATGGCTACAATTTAAGGAATGTGTTTAGTGACGGCATCGGATTCCTAATTGATGGAGAAAGGTCTGGTGGTAAGAAAAGCTGCTTCCAGGAGGTTGTCAAGTGTTTTCGCTCGACGATTCCATTCTTGGGTGGTTGGTTTGGCCCTTGTTCCTGTAACTCGAATCCTAGCCCGGTATATCCCATTTTAATTTTACACCATTGTGAACGTTACGCCTTTTTTACTTTCTGATAGAGGTTCTCGGCATTGAAAAATCTTCGTAAACTAAATCACACGTATATATGTTGATATTTAAGAGATATACAATCAATAAAATCAAGGGCAATGGTGATATATATGCGGATTAGACACCAAAAAAAGCACTCAACAAATGGCTACAATTTAAGGAATGGGTTTAGTGACGGCATCAGATTCCAAATTGATGGAGAAAGGGCTGGTGGCAAGAAAACTTGCTTCTAGGAGGTTGTCAAGTGTTTTCGCTCGACGATTCCATTCTTGGGTGATTAGTTTGGCCCTTGTTCCTGTGACTCGAATCCTAGCCCGGTATATCCCATTTTAGTTTTACACCATTGTGAACTTTACGCCTTTTTTACTCTCTGATAGAGGTTCTCGGCATTGAAAAATCTTCGTAAACTAAATCACACGTGTATATGTTGACATTTAAGAGATATACAGTCAAGAAAATCAAGGGCAATGGTGATATATATGCGGATTAGACACCAAAGAAAACACTCAACAAACAGCTACAATTTAAGGAATGTGTTTAGTGACAGCATCAGATTCCTAATTGATGGAGAAAGGTCTGGTGGTAAGAAAAGCTGATTCTAGGAGGTTGTCAAGTGTTTTTGCTCGACGGTTCCATTCTTGGGTGGTTGGTTTGGCCCTTGTTCCTCTAACTCGAATCCTAGCCCGGTATATCCCATTTTAATTTTACACCATTGAAAACCTTACGCCTTTTTTACTATCTGATCGAGGTTCTCGGCATTGAAAAATCTTCATAAACTAAATCACACGTGTATTTGTTGACATTTAAAAGATATATAGTCAAGAAAATCAAGGGCAATGGTGATATATATGCGGATAAGACACCAAAAAAAAAACACTCAACAAATGGCTACAATTTAAGGAATGTGTTTAGTGACGGCATTAGATTCCTAATTGATGGAGAAAGGTCTGGTGGTAAGATAAGCTGCTTCCAGGAGGTTCTCAAGTGTTTTCTCTCGACAATTCCATTCTTGGGTGGTTGGTTTGGCCCTTGTTCCTGTAACTCGAATCCTAGCCCGATAAATAACATTTTAATTTTAAACCATTGTGAACTTTACGCCTTTTTTAGTCTCTGATAGAGGTTCTCGGCATTGAAAAATCTTCGTAAACTAAATCACACGTGTATATGTTGACATTTAAGAGATATACAATCAAGAAAATCAAGGGCAATGGTGATATATATGCGGATAAGACACCAAAAAAAAACACTCAACAAATGGCTACAATTTAAGGAATGTGTTTAGTGACGGCATCAGATTCCTAATTGATGGAGAAAGGTCTGGTGGCAAGAAAACCTGCTTCTAGGAGGTTATCAAGTGTTTTCACTCGACGATTCTATTCTTGGGTGGTTGGTTTAGCCCTTGTTCCTGTAACTCGAATCCTAGCCCGGTATATCCCATTTTAATTTTACACCATTGTGAACCTTACGCCTTTTTTACTCTCTGATCAAGGTTCTCGGCATTGAAAAATCTTCGTAAACTAAATCACACGTGTATTTGTTGACATTTAAGAGATATACAGTCAAGAAAATCAAGGGCAATGGTGATATATATGCGGATAAGACACCAAAAAAAAACACTCAACAAATGGCTACAATTTAAGGAATGTGTTTAGTGACGGCATCAGATTCCTAATTGATGGAGAAAGGTCTGGTGGCAAGAAAACCTGCTTCTAGGAGGTTGTCAAGTGTTTTCGCTCGACGATTCTATTCTTGGGTAGTTGGTTTAGCCCTTGTTCCTCTAACTCGAATCCTAGCCCGGTATATCCCATTTTAATTTTACACCATTGTGAACCTTACGCCTTTTTTACTCTCTGATCAAGGTTCTCGGCGTTGAAAAATCTTCGTAAACTAAATCACACGTGTATATGTTGACATTTAAGAGATATACAATCAAGAAAATTAAGGGCAATGGTGATATATATGCGGATAAGACACCAAAAAAAACACTCAACAAATGGCTACAATTTAAGGAATGTGTTTAGTGACGGCATCAGATTCCTAATTGATGGAGAAAGGTCTGGTGGCAAGAAAAGCGGCTTCTAGTAGGTTGTCAAGTGTTTTCGCTCGATGATTCCATTCTTGGGTGGTTGGTTTGGCCCTTGTTCCTGTAACTTGAATCCTAGCCCGGTATATCCCATTTTAATTTTACCCCATTGTGAACCTTACGCCTTTTTTACTCTCTAATCGAGGTTCTCGGCATTGAAAAATCTTCGTAAACTAAATCACACGTGTATATGTTGATATTTAAGAGATATACAGTCAATAAAATCAAGGGCAATGGTGATATATATGCGGATTATACACCAAAAAAACACTCAACAAATGGCTACAATTTAAGGAATGTGTTTAGTGACGGCATCAGATTCCTAATTGATGGAGAAAGGACTGGTGACAAGAAAACCTGCTTCTAGGAGGTTGTCAAGTGTTTTCGCTCGACGATTCTATTCTTGGGTGGTTGGTTTAGCCCTTGTTCCTGTAACTCGAATCCTAGCCCGGTATATCCCATTTTAATTTTACGCCATTGTGAACCTTACGCCTTTTTTACTCTCGGATCAAGGTTCTCGGCATTGAAAAATCTTCGTAAACTAAATCACACGTGTATATGTTGACATTTAAGAGATATACAATCAAGAAAATCAAGGGCAATGGTGATATATATGCGGATAAGACACCAAAAAAAACGCTCAACAAATGGCTACAATTTAAGGAATGTGTTTAGTGACGGCATCAGATTCCTAATTGATGGAGAAAGGTCTGGTGGCAAGAAAAGCTGCTGCTAGTAGGTTGTCAAGTGTTTTCGCTCGATGATTCCATTCTTGGGTGGTTGGTTTGGCCCTTGTACCTGTAACTTGAATCCTAGCCCGGTATATCCCATTTTAATTTTACCCCATTGTGAACCTTACGCCTTTTTTACTCTCTAATCGAGGTTCTCGGCATTGAAAAATCTTCGTAAACTAAATTACACGTGTATATGTTGATATTTAAGAGATATACAGTCAATAAAATCAAGGGCAATGATGATATATAGGCGGATTAGACACCAAAAAAAAACACTAAACAAATGGCTACAATTTAAGGAATGTGTTTAGTGACGGCATCAGATTTCTAATTGATGGAGAAAGGTCTGGTGGCAAGAAAACCTGCTTCTAGGAGGTTGTCAAGTGTTTTCGCTCGACGATTCCATTCTTGGGTGGTTGGTTTAACCCTTGTTCCTGTAACTCGAATCCTAGCCCGGTATATCCCATTTTAATTTTACACCATTGTGAACCTTACGCCTTTTTTACTCTCTGATCAAGGTTCTCGGCATTGAAAAATCTTCGTAAACTAAATCACACGTGTATATGTTGACATTTAAGAGATATACAATCAAGAAAATCAAGGGCAATGGTGATATATCTGCGGATTAGACACCCAAAAAAACACTCAACAAATGGCTACAATTTAAGGAATGTGTTTACTGACAGCATCAGATTCCTAATTGATGGAGAAAGGTCTGGTGGCAAGAAAAGCTGCTTCTAGTAGGTTGTCAAGTGTTTTCGCTCGACGATTCTATTCTTGGGTGGTTGGTTTGGCCCTTGTTCCTGTAACTCGTATCCTAGCCCGGTATATCTCATTTTAATTTTACACCATTGTGAACCTCACGCCTTTTTTACTCTCTGATCGAGGTTCTCGGCATTGAAAAATCTTCGTAAACTAAATCACACGTGTATATGTTGATATTTAAGAGATATACAGTCAAGAAAATCAAGGGCAATGGTGATATATATGCGGATAAGACACCAAAAAAAAACACTCAACAAATGGCTACAATTTAAGGAATGTGTTTAGTGACAGCATCAGATTCCTAATTGATGGAGAAAGGTCTGGTGGTAAGAAAAGCTGCTTCCAGGAGGTTGTCAAGTGTTTTCGCTCGACCATTCCATTCTTGGGTGGTTGGTTTGGCCCTTGTTCCTGTAACTCGAATCCTAGCCCGGTATATCCCATTTTAATTTTACACCATTGTGAACTTTACGCCTTATTTACTCTCTGATAGAGGTTCTCGGCATTGAAAAATCTTCGTAAACTAAATCACACGTGTATAGTTTGATATTTAAGAGATATAGAGAGAAGAAAATCAAGGGCAATGGTGATATATATGCGGATTAGACAAAAAAAAAACACTCAACAAATGGCTACAGTTTAAGGAATGTGTTTAGTGACGGCATCAGATTCCTAATTGATGGAGAAAGGTCTGGTGGCAAGAAAACCTGCTTCTAGGAGGTTGTCAAGTGTTTTCGCTCGACGATTCCATTCTTGGGTGGTTGGTTTGGCCCTTGTTCCTGTAACTCGTATCCTAGCCCGGTATATCCCATTTTAATTTTACACCATTGTGAACCTTACGCCTTTTTTACTCTCTGATCGAGGTTCTCTTCATTGAAAAATCTTTGTAAACTAAATCACACGTGTATATGTTGATATTTAAGAGATATACAGTCAAGAAAATCAAGGGCAATGGTGATATATACGCGGATTAGACACAAAAAAAAAACACTCAACAAACATCAGATTCCTAATTTATGGAGAAAGGTCTGGTGGTAAGAAAAGCTGCTTCTAGGAGGTTGTCAAGTGTTTTCGCTCGATGATTCCATTCTTGGGTGGTTGGTTTGGCCCTTGTTCCTGTAACTTGAATCCTAGCCCGGTATATCGCATTTTAATTTTACACCATTGTGAACCTTACGCCTTTTTTAATCTCTGATCGAGGTTCTCGGCATTGAAAAATCTTCATAAACTAAATCACACGTGTATTTGATGACATTTAAAAGATATACAGTCAAGAAAATCAAGGGCAATGGTGATATATATGCGGATAAGACACCAAAAAAACACTCAACAAATGGCTACAATTTAAGGAATGTGTTTAGTGACGGCATCAGATTCCTAATTGATGGACAAAGGTCTGGTGGTAAGAAAAGCTGCTTCCCGGAGGTTGTCAAGTGTTTTCGCTCGACCATTCCATTCTTGGGTGGTTGGTTTGGCCCTTGTTCCTGTAACCCGAATCCTAGCCCGGTATATCCCATTTTAATTTTACACCATTGTGAACTTTACGCCTTTTTTATTCTCTGATAGAGGTTCTCGGCATTGAAAAATCTTCGTAAACTAAATCACACGTGTATATGTTGACATTTAAGAGATATACAGTCAAGAAAATCAAGGGCAATGGTGATATATATGCGGATTAGACAAAAAAAACACTCAATAAATGGCTACAATTTAAGGAATGTGTTTAGTGACGGCATCAGATTCCTAATTGATGGAGAAAGTCTGGTGGCAAGAAAAGCTGCTTCTTGTAGGTTGTCAAGTGTTTTCGCTCGATGATTCCATTCTTGGGTGGTTGGTTTGGCCCTTGTTCCTTTAACTTGAATCCTAGCACGGTATATCCCATTTTAATTTTACCCCATTGTGAACCTTACGCCTTTTTTACTCTCTAATCGAGGTTCTCGGCTTTGAAAAATCTTCGTAAACTAAATCACACGTGTATATGTTGATATTTAAGAGATATACAGTCAATAAAATCAAGGGAAATGGTGATATATATGTGGATTAGACACCAAAAAAAACACTCAACAAATGGCTACAGTTTAAGGAATGTGTTTAGTGACGGCATCAGATTCCTAATTGATGGAGAAAGGTCTGGTGGCAAGAAAACCTGCTTCTAGGAGGTTGTCAAGTGTTTTCGCTCGACGATTCCATTCTTGGGTGATTGGTTTGGCCCTTTTTCCTGTAACTCGAATCCTAGCCCGGTATATCCCATTTTAATTTTTCAACATTGTGAACTTTACTCCTTTTTTACTCTCTCATAGAGGTTCTCGGCATTGAAAAATCTTTGTAAACTAAATCACACGTGTATATGTTGACATTTAAGAGATATACAGTCAAGAAAATCAAGGGCAATGGTGATATATGTGCGGATTATACACAAAAAAAAAAACACTCAACAAATGGCTACAATTTAAGGAAAGTGTTTAGTGACGGCATCAGATTTCTAATTGATGGAGAAAGGTCTGGTGGCAAGAAAAGCTGCTTCTTGTAGGTTGTCAAGTGTTTTCGCTCGATGATTCCATTCTTGGGTGGTTGGTGTTGATGCATTTTTAGTGTCTGTGACTAGTCTTGTTTAACGATGTATTTTGTATGGTCTTTTTGTTAATTATCGAGTCTGTATGTTATGTTGACCAAGTCAGATATCCTCCTATCTACTTGTGTACAACTTGTTTGTCTCTTTTGATATGTAAAGTATTATGAACAATGCATGTTGCATTAAAGGGTAGTTTGGTCATTACTATGTTTATATGTTGCTGATTGTTGCTGTCTGGTAACAGGAACAACCACAACAGTTGCAGTCCTCGACGAAACAGATCTGTTTCGTCGGATAACATCATGGCGAAACAGACCAGTGTTCAAGCTTCTGTTTCGTTGAAGGTCATGACGAATCACACCCTGATTCGTCATGTACTGGGCTGTTTCAGGCCCAATGTCTGGCCCATGTTCAGATTCGCCGATCACCTTGTGTTTCGTCGATATCTTGGCCCAGGGACTATATAAACAACATCTCTGTTTCATTTGAACACAGAGATGAGATAATAACCATAGTAACAAAACTCTGCCGAAATTCTGTCTGAACTGTGTTTGTATCAGTTTGTAATCGGTTCTCATCCCGTTAATCAATCGAGTGTGTTTCATTGATTAATCCGTTGTTATTATTGTTTTACGTGTTTGATTTGGCATAGTTACGTGGATTCCGCACGCGTTACCGTGTTTGCTATAAACAAGTGATTTGGTTCGTTATCGATCCTCAGATTACGGGACCTACAATTGGTATCAGAGCGTTTGGCTCTAATCCTTGTTTAAAATCAAACATTGTTCGGTTTTTATCAAGTTTTTGTGTGTGTTTTTCTGAAAATTTATTCTTGAAAAATCATTTTTCTGAAAAATATTCATAAAATCTGTTTGTTTGTTGTTATTTGCTAAGAGTTTTATCAAAAACCTTGTTAGATTTATTGCTTATACTTTGAACCGGGTTTTTAGTGAAAGTCTTGTGCATTATCGTGTTTTCGGAAATTTGTCCGGTCACCGGAAAACTCATAAGTTTACCGGGAAACTCTTTGTTCTTGTGTGTGTTCTTCATATCTTCATAGAGTTCATTATAAAATTGTTCATTTGATCTTGTTGTGTTTAAATCAATGTGTTACTCATTAAAATACATTAAGTGGACTTTTGTGTTTGTAACATTGGAACTCTAACTCAGAAAAACATACCTTGTGTCAGTTTAGATATTTTAAATATCTTAAACAGCTGTAAATATCTTAAACAGCTGTCTGAGACTCAGCATCGACGAAACAAACAGTCGACAAATCACTTGTGTTTCGTCAAGAATATCTTCGACGAAACAAAGTCTGTTTCGTCATAATATCTTCGACGAAACAAGTCTGTTTCGTCATTATTCATTTCGACGAAACAAACCTGTTTCGTGGAAAGTGTTTCGTCGAGAACACTTCTGTTTTACACAGAGGACTTGCAGATCTATCATAACATTGTGTTTTCAAGTGTGTGTGCAGGTACTAACATACATACACAAATCATGGGTAGCAAAGGTCTGTGGGATTGGAGTTCGGAAGCAAGACCAAATGAAAATCAGCCTTCACTTGCCGATTTGATGAACCAATTGCCTCAAAAACAACAAGCAGCAAATGCAAGTCAATGGGCAATGGTCTCTAATCAAAATCAAAACATACAGAATCTATTGCTCAGTGAAAGTGAGACGGGAAGCAACAATCGCCCGCCAAAGCTAAATCATATGAACGACTATCCAACTTGGAAGGGTCGTTTTCATACATACATTCAAGGGCAAAACGTTGAACTTTGGACATGTTTCACTACTGAATGTAGTCCGGAACTGGAAGCAGCAGCATCAACTGCCGCTGGCATTTCTCATATGGTTGAGGAAGATAAGAAAGCCTATGAATTAGAGAAGAAGGCATTTGCTTATCTAACACAAGCTCTTCATAAAGACATCTATCATCAATTTTCTTATAGTAAGAGCACAAAAGCTTTATGGGATGCATTGGAAACAAGAGGAGAAGGAAATGAAGCTTCTAGAAAAACTCGCCATGATCTTTTAAAGAAAGAATTTGAGTCATTTCAATCTTTGGAAAATGAAAATCTAAATGATTTGACTTCTCGTTTCTATCATTTGATAAGTGAAATGAGTTCTTATAAGGTTGTTGTAAGTCATGTGGAAATGATTGCACGTTTAGCTGATGCTCTACCTCCTATATGGAGTCCATTCATTGAACTTCTAAAGCATACTGGTGCCCTGGATGGGGAAACTGTCACCATCTATGGATTTGTTCAGAAGTTGGAGCACAAGTACGAAGAAGAAAATCGGAAAGCTAAACGGATTGGAGCTCCTCAAAACACAGAAATTTATTTGCCTGGTTTTGCTCCTTCTGCAAGTTCTAGTTCTGTTCAGCAGCCTAAGCTTCAAACGGCGTTTGTTTCCAACACAAACTCATCTCCGTTTCCATTCAAACCGCCACCACAACCAGAGTTTGATCTAGGAGCTTATCTTTCACAATCAATATCAAAATTCAAATCTCAAGATCAATCTCCACCGCAAGTTACTACTACTCAACCAGAGTTTGATTTAGGCGCTTATCTTTCGAAATCCTTATCAAAAGCACAACCACCACCACAACAAGTACATTATACCAGCAATCCTCCATCCCAAGACACGAATACTATCAAAGTTGATACTTCGAACCTATCAAAAGTTAGCATTGAGGTTGCGAAGGAGCATTCCGAACTCATTAATACGATGGTCAGTGCTTACTGCGGTTTGGTTGCAGGTCAAATTGGGAACATCAGTATCACCAACGAAGATTATCAACAAATCGACCGTGATGAAATGGAGTTGATGGATATAAAGTGGACGTTTGCGAGTGCAGTTAGAAGGGCAAAGGACTTCATGGCTCGAACGGGAAGAAGTTCCTTGGAAAGTAAGCAGGATACGAAGTACGGGTTTGATAAAGAAACCGTTACATGCTTCAATTGTGGCGAGAAGGGTTACTTTAAACGTGAATGCACTCGACCACCCAAGCAAGGCAATCAGAACCCTTTCAGAAATCAGACAGGTTCTTCAAATGCCAATCAAGGCAATCAAGACAATCGTGGAAGAGGGATAGTAGCTGTGAACAACACCACCAACCAGAACCAGTCTGGGCCATCAAACAACACTCGTGCATTGGTTGTTCAAACAGATGAAGGGTGTAATTGGTCTTTACAATTGGGGGAAGGTGATAATGAAGGAGGAGGAACCGCATGCTACGCAAAGATCATCAATCACATCAAGCACGTTCGTAGGGAAGAATTTTCTGAAAGTCACGACAGTTCGGGTTATACCGGGAGTTCTGATGAAGAAAGTTCTATTTCGGGTGATGTGAAAGAAGAAGCGAGTTCTATTGATGATTTGTTGAGTGAAGCAGAGGAGTTGAAGTCTCAGAAATCTGTTCTTATCAAGAAGGCTGGGATAGCATCTAAAGAAATGGAGAAGTTCTTCTCTGAAGACGGATCTTTTTCTTTTCAAACTGCCTTCATGGCAAATGTTTCAGCCTCTTCGAGTCAGGTAACATCTGAAACTCCTAGAATTTGTAATGACTGTGCTTATTTGAAACAGGAATTTGATAGAGTGAAACATGAATGTGACACAATTCATAGTTATAATCAACATTTGGTTGTTGATATGTCAAAGTGCAAAGAAGCAAATATGGCTTTAACAAGAAATGAAAAGGACTTTAAATCTTTAATTGAAAATTTAAAGAAAAGTGTTTCCGAAACTACTAAAGTTGTTTATCACAAACAAGTTAGTATTAACAAGTACATAAATCTCGTTGAGGAAACCAGAACGGAATTAGCCATTGCAAAATTGGCGCACGATGCGATCAAGCAAAAATTGGAGAGTTATTCTAACTCCCGATTTGTGCTGGATCACATAATTGACGTTCAACAACTGAAGAAAAACAAGAGTGGTGTTGGGTATAAGAAATGTCCGCCCCCTTTGAGACACAATTATGCAGCACCACCTGATGAAGAGGATATGCCTCGTTTTGAACCCAGTGTGCCTCTCAATTATGAGGAATTTACTACTGGATTAGGGTTCAAACCAGACAGCTCCTCGGGAACTCTATCTGATGAAACAGGAACTTCAACATCAGTGAGCCAAAGTCCTCCAATTGTTGAGGATTATGATTCATCTGATGATGAAACAGATGCAAATGACCAGGATGAATCACGTGATAAGAAAAAGGGAATAGAAATTCCAATTGAGAATCATATTCTTTGTGATCCTCCTATTCCTTTTGTGCAACAAGTTGCCAAAAATGTGATTAATCCTGTCATAAATGACAAGAAACCTGTGTCTACCGTTAAGAGTAACAATGTGTTGTATACTTTGGTTGGTGATTCTAAAATCTATTCAGATAATGATTTCCCAATTAAAAATGTCAATCCATCATCGATTGATAACGTTTTTGAAAATAACACAAGTAAGTTTTTAGGAAGGTCGATTCCGGGAGTTACTGTAACTCAATGTGATCAAATTCCTAAAGCTGAAATCAAAAAGAAATTTGGAAATCAAAACTTCCCAACAAAGCAACAACCGTTTGCTCCTAAGGGTAAACAACCATATCAACGAGCTCAAAGGCCAGATGTTTCTAAATCAAAATCTGAAACAAATGGAGCTCGTTATCAAAAGAAAAACAATGATGTCAGATTTGTGGCATCTGAGGGTACTGATAAAATTGAGATTTTTGCTAACAAATCAAACACTGATTTTGTACAAAAAGTCAAGATTTTAAAGCGTAACAATCAGAATAATTACACTCAACATTCTAACGGGTGTAATGAAAAGGCTAGTACCTCAGGTTCTACAGGTTTGACATATGTGCCTCGATCCGTTTCTCCTAAGTTTGTTGAGAGGAGAACGTGTTTTAAATATGGAGAGTTTGGACACATCATCAAAGATTGTGTTAACACTCCAAAAGATAAATTTGTTGAGAAAGTACCACCTGAATTGATTCACCCTCAATGTCGTACTGTTTCGTTAAAACATGATAAAAGAACGGTTAAAGAACAGGAAACGAAACAACGACATCAAAATGTGAAGAAAATACAAAAGGCTTTAAAATCTGAGGTCAAATCTGTTCCAAAGGAACCAAGTTCACCTTTAAAACCAGAAGTTTCAAAATCTGTTTTCAAAACTCAATCTGGTAAACAAAAACAAACTTGGAAACCTAGGAAGGGTGAAGGTTCAGGGGGATTTGTTAGTTTGGAAAATCATCACCAGATCGAGATCACTATTCGTGATTCTCAGGGACGACCCAAGACCACTGTGGCTTGGGTCCCCATCCTTAACTAATCATTGGATGATTCGTGCAGGATGTTCCAGGAGGAACTATCAGTAGTCATTGGATTGTTGATAGTGGGGCATCCAGGCACATGACGGGCGACTTACGGCTTCTGTACGATGTGAGAAATATTAGAGGAGGCTATGTCGCGTTCGCAGGAGACAAAGGCGGATATATCACCGGAGAAGGAATGATCTCCAATGGTGTGGTATGCTTCGAAAAGATTAATTATGTTCGACAACTTGATCATAATCTTCTCAGTGTGTCGCAAATCTGCGATAAAAAGTTCACCGTGCATTTTGATGATGCCGGTTGTTATGTGCTTAAACCTGGATTCAAGATTCCTGATGAATGGATTCTCTTATCGGCTCCAAGAATTAATGATCTTTATATTCTTGATATGAGCCAAGCCATTACGACATCTGCGCAAGTACAATGTTTTGTCTCAAAAGCCACAGAGAAGGAGTCTATTTCTTGGCACAGAAGAATGGGGCACATTCACTTGAGGAAAATGAACCATTTGGTGAAAAAAAATCTTGTGAATGGTGTGCCTGTGAGAAGTTTTCATCTACAAGATATCTGTGTTTCGTGCCAGAAAGGGAAACAAACAAAGAAATCTCACCCTCTGAAGAAAATCAATTCTGTTAGCATGCCTCTCGAACGTCTTCATATGGACCTCTTTGGACCTATGAAGCACAAGACAACATTCGGAGATGCTTACTGTCAGGTTGTTACAGATGATTATTCTAGATTTTCTTGGGTAGCTTTCATGGCACACAAGAGTGATACTCCTGGAATCCTCAAGGATCTTCTCACAATGTTGGAGAATCTATATACTTTGAAAGTGAAGAGGATCTGAAGCGACAATGGAACTGAATTCAAGAACCGTGTGATGGATGAATTCTGTACTTCTAAAGGCATTCTTCATGAATACAGTTCTCGCTATACTCCACAACAAAACGGTGTCGCTGAGAGGAAGAATCGTACGATTATTGAGACTGCAAGAACTATGTTAGTAGAGTCGGAGCTTCCTGTTCAATTCCGGGCAGAAGCTGTGTCGACTGCATGCTACACTTTGGACAGAGTTCTTACAGTTAAGACGCATGGCAAAACTTGTTTCGAACTTCTACAGAAAAGGAAACCGGATCTTTCTTTCCTTGAACCCTTTGGCGGTCCATGTACCATGATTGACCCAGATGGTAAGTTTGGCGCAAAAGCTATCGAAGGTTTCTTCCTTGGATATGCAACTCCAAATTGTCGTGTATGGAATCTGACCACCAAAAAGATTGAGCTTTGGAATGAAGTAAGGGTTCAAAGGTATACAAGTCCTGTTAGAGCTCCGGGTGATCCTTGGATGTTCGATTACGATGGGATATTCGACTCCTTTAATCTGCCTACCTTTGATGAAGAATCTGCAGCTGTTCAAATGTTATTTGATAGTGACAACGCTGCTGGCTCGCCATTGGTAAGACCTGTTATTGTTAGCTCTGAAGGTTCTAATTCAGTTAACAATACAGTTCAAAATGAGGTATTTGAAGATGCTACTGAGTCATCGGAAGATGATGAACATCTAGATGCGACTGAAGGCTCTTCTGCCCCGGTTGCTCCTGTTCAAGGATCTTCTTTAAAAACTCCTCAAGTGCAAAATGATGATACTGCTGAAGGGAATGCCTCAACCTCCACGCATATACCCGGTGCGGAGTTGGTTGCTGATCTTAATCTTAACAATTTGGGTATTGATACAAGTGTTCCTGAACATCCTGAATTGAGGATTCACAATACCCATCCACAGCAGAACATTATAGGAGATGTCCAAAGCGGTGTGCAGACGCGTAATCAGCTTAGAAATAACCCGAATGCTGGTTTATATTCAGCCATTAGAGAATCTGGTCTTCAAAACGATTGGTCCTTTGCTTGTTACGTTTCACAAGAAGAACCAAAGTCTTGGAAGGATGCTTTAAAAGATAATTCTTGGGTTGAAGCCATGCAGGAAGAACTGCAACAATTTCAAAAGCTTGGTGTTTGGAAGCTTGTTGAAAAGCCGGATAATTACAAGAAAATTGGCACACGATGGGTTTACAAATGCAAGAAGGACGACCGTGGAATTGTTATTCGCAACAAGGCGAGACTGGTTGTTCAGGGTTTTCGCCAGATAGAAGGCATTGACTACAATGAAGTTTATGCACCTGTTGCACGTCTGGAAGCTATTAGGATCTTCTTAGCTTATGCTTCTTTCAAAGGATTCAAAGTTTACCAGATGGACGTCAAAAGTGCTTTTCTTCATGGTATAGTTCAAGAAGAGGTGCACGTCGAACAGCCTCCAGGTTTTGAAGATCCTATTCACCCCGATCGGGTTTGGTTGCTAAACAAAGCTCTTTATGGTTTACATCAAGCACCTAGGGCTTGGTACGCAACCTTATCCAACTATCTTCTGGAGAATGGATTTCGACGAGGTCTTATTGATTGCACACTCTTTATCAAGGAACAAAATGGAGATCTTCTGCTGGTGCAGGTATATGTTGATGATATAATATTTGGTTCCACTAATGATTCTTTGTGCAGGCAATTCGAACGAGTTATGCAAGAAAAATTCGAAATGAGCGCAATGGGGGAGATGACTTTCTTCTTGGGCCTACAAGTTCAACAAACAGAGTCTGGGATATTCATCCATCAGACTAAATATGTTGGTGACATTTTGAACCGATTCCAAATGTCAGATGCAACGCCCATTGGTACCCATATTCCGCAGAATCACGGAATTACTCCGGATTTGAAGGGTGAAAGCATCAACTCCTCATACTATCGCGCCATGATCGGTTCTCTCATGTATCTCACCGCTTCGAGGCCTGATATAATGTATCCAACATGCCTGCTTGCAAGATATCAAGCAAACCCGAAGGCCTCTCATCAGTCAGCTATCAAAAGGATTTTTCGCTATTTGAAGGGATGCCCGGACCTTGGTCTTTGGTACCCTAGGGATGATAGCTTTGAATTAATTGCATACAGTGATTCTGATTTTGGTGGATGCAAAATCGATGGCAAATCGACAACAGCAGGATGTCAGTTCTTAGGAAATCGCCTGGTCACGTGGCAGTGCAAGAAGCAAACGTGTGTTGCTACATCAACATGTGAAGCAGAATACATTGCTGCCTCGAGTTGTTGCTCCCAAGTTCTTTGGATACAACAACAAATGCGCAACTACGGTTTAGAATTCCTATCTACTAATATTTTTGTTGATAATAATGCTGCCTTACAGATCACTAGAAATCCTGTGCAGCATTCCAAGACTAAACACATCGACATTAAATATCACTTCATACGTGATTGTTTTGACAAGAAATTAATCGATGTCGTTCATGTCCCCACTGATCACCAACGTGCCGACCTGTTTACAAAAGCTTTTGATAAATCACGTTTTGATTATCTACTTGTGGTCAATGGCATTAAGGTGATACCCGAGTAAACTTCTTTGGCTGATCGTTTTTGTAAATATTTTCTTTATAATCTTTGAAAATTCAAAAAGATTTTAGTTTTCGTAAACTTTGCGAATTTTAGGGGGAGATATTTCAAGAAAATACAAAAACATTGCAAAAGTTCAAAATCCAAAAAGCTGTCTTTACGTTCTGTAGTTTTCGTTTAAAAAAAAATGAGTTTCTTGGATAAAGGAAAATGATGAAGTTCACTGGTGTGGTCGGTCAATGTGCTCAAAATGCAAAATAAAAAGAAAAATGATAAGTATCTCTACTAACGATGTATCGGTAGGCTCACAATCAGACTAAAATGTGCAGGATGATACAAACCTAACAGACTTCAAGTCAGGTGGGAACCATTCATTGGCATATGGTCTTAGTACCGAAATCTCGTTTGAGAGATTGCCGAGATCTGAAATATTCGGTCTTTATGCTGCTTATCATCTGGGTATCATGGTTGTATCAAACCGTAAAAATAACGGAGACGAAGTCTAAGATCTTCCATGATACTATACATACGTGTACATACTGCATTCGACCTCAATAAGTGATCAACAATCACATGTCCAAACAAAATAAGTGATTTTATATCACAGATTCTTTGCGGGAGTCAAGTTCGTCTCTCTGCTGTACGGAAGTACTGACCTGTTCACGGACTTGCTCCTGTGCCCTCATGCATCTGAAAATCAAGTTCCTCATCAATAAGTGATTCTATCACATAGGACTTGTTTTCAATCAAATAAGTGAGTTTCTCACATTTTTATACGGTCAAACAGATGATAATCGGTATACTCACCGGTAAGATGAATTCTCGTGCATACCTTGATACGGGAATGTGTCGTGAGTGGATTTACATCGACTTGTAAGTATAATTCTTACCGTTAATCGTATCTCTTAAATTATGATTATGTCTGATTAGTTTGAGCTTATGTGGACCACAATACCGATAATCGAGGTAGTATACTTATACAGAGCTTTAAACAGAAATCAAAATCATGTTGACTAAGACCGTAAGCTGGTATGATTCCTTGTCCTTGAGATTCGCAAAAAGATTGCACTTGTACAGTTGTTTAGTGTTTTTAACCGTTTTCCGCATTTTCATTTAGTTTACCGTGCTTTAAATTTGTTTTTAGTATATTTGTGTAAAGTTCGTTTTTGATTAAGCCGAAGTTGTTGCTTGGTGTTTTCTACCGGAAGCCTGAAACCTTCTTCATAAAAACGTTCTTGCATTTGAAAATTCAAACTGAATGGAAATGTGTTCATAATCTGTTTAGACTGCAAAATCTTACCACTGTGTTGACTGCAAAATATTTCCAGCCTCTGCTGTTTTGAAAAATCTGTTGGTGAAACAGAATGGTCGACGAATCAGACCATAGTCGACGAATCAGACCATAATCGGCGAATCAAATCTGTTTCGTCAAAACAGACGACGAATCACAGGAGCCCAAATCTGTTTCGTCATGGGCTAAAGTTTAGGCCCAAGTTCAAGCCCAAGTTTCTGTTTCGCCGAGCCCATTTCAGTTTCGTCGAGTTCTCAGATTCGTCGAGACTAGGCGGTGTATATATAGGTCCCACTTGTTCACTTTTTCAAAACATCTGTTTTCATCTTCTTCACACAACCAAAAACCCATACCTACGGTTACTCTTATAAATCGCTCAAAACATCTGTTTTTAATCAAAATTTTACAAACTTCAAAGGTAGTAACATGTTCTGATTCACATTCCGAACACTTTGAACCGTTCGGTTTTTCATCCGAAACCCTTTGAAACCTTGTTTTTTCTTTGATAATCTATGTGTTGTGTTGCATGTATTGTGTTTTCCTTCTGAATCTGATAGATTTAGGTTATGATGTTTGTTTTGCTTTGATTTGTAAGTGGGTTTTTATATAACAAAAACAGGGGTTTGTATTTGATAATGTTATTATCTGTTTTTACAAGGGTTTGTGTTCGGAAATCATTTATGGGTGTTTATAAATGGTTTGGGTATGAATAATGATACTGAATGTGTTTGTGTCTTTATTTGTTTCCTTGTTTATACCACAAAACGGCGAAACACAAAACCCCCAAATTGACGAATCAAAATTAGCCCTAATTCCGGCGAATCAAACATATGGCGAATCAAACATATGACGAATCAGACGACGAATCAAAGATCACGAATCAGAAAAGGAACGAAATAGACTCGACGAATCAAAAAGTCGACGAATCAAACCAGTCAATGGTCAACCCTCTGTTTCGTCGTTCAAACTTCTGTTTCGTCGTTGATCTTCTGTTTCATCGTACATGCCTTAGCAATTTTCTGATGTTGCTGTTTGATCACAGTAGACTTGTTTGATAAGTTATCTGTTATGTGAATACATGAAAGTTTATTCATACATGTCTAAATGCAATGTTATATCAAATGTGACTTATTCTGGACATTTTTATGTACAGATGGCTCCTAAAGCACAGCAAGAAAAAGGAAAACGCAAGAAGGCGATAAAGAAAGAAAACAAAACTGAAGAAGAAATTATGTCAGAAAAACGTCATAATCAAGTTGCATATTTGGATCCGGAAGACAAGCTCACTGAATTTAAAGATATGACGAAGTGGATCAGGGAGTCACGTATCAATCATGCTGTTACATACTCGACACCAGTCTACAAATCTCTAATTAAAGTTTTCTGGGATTCTGCAAGCGTCGTCCAAATCGATGGAAAGGATATTATCAGAGGTCGTGTGAATGATCTGTATGTCGTTGTTACTCCGGAGATATTGAATGAAGTTCTTCAATTACAAGATCAACCGAATGCTCCATATTCAATTCCAATCATGTGTTCGCGAGGCTGTTTGCTAAGGATGAAATGTAAAGGAGATCTTTTCGTCAAACAAATCAACAAAGGTGATCTTCCATTAAGATACAAGTTTTTATTGCATGTTCTTATTCAGTGTCTCAGCAATAGACGATCTGGATATGATATGGCTGGAGATGATCTAGTTGGTTTCATGGTTGCTTTGGTGTTAAACAAACCGTTTAGCATCTCAAAGTATATTTTCAGCAACATGAAAGAGAATATGACAAGGACAGGTAGTAGAACCACCGGGAACAAGTTTTGGATGTATCCGCGGTTTCTGCAAATGATTATGAATGTTCAACATCCAGACCTTCCTAAAGCTGAAAATGATCTTTTGAAAATAGAGGCGATGAACTTCAACTCTTTACGGCTAATCAAGACTATGGCGGCCAAAAGATACACAGAAAGTGTTCCTCCAAGGAAGCTTTTTGGCGCTCTAGTGAATCCTGATTATGTTGCTCCTGCAAATGACAAATGGCGTCATGATGATAGCCAATCAGACAATGAAGAACCTGAGTTGGAAAGGTTAAGGATAGAAAAATTTGGTCCTGACCCAGTTGATTCAGATGAATCTGGTAGTGATGATGATGAAAGTAGTGGAGATAGTGATGCAGGTGATGCAGGTGCTGTTGGTACATCAAGCAAAGGTGCTGTTTCTGGTACATCAGCTAGTAGTTCGTCAGCAAGTGGTGATGATGGAACTGATTCGAGTTCTAGTGATCATATAGTTGAACCTGGTTACGAAATGTATATCGATATACGTGGAGTAAGAAGGTATAGAAAGATTAGAACAGAGGATGATCCAGAGTATGTTCCAGAGGATCCTGAAGGTGAAAGAAGAACAAAAAGAAGAGCAGAAAAAGCTGTTGAAGTACAAAAGAAGAAGTCTAGGAGATATTTGAGTACTTATACTCGAAAATATGTGCCTCAAGAGTCTTCATCTATTCCTCAGGAGCCTGTACAAGAAGCTCCTGTAGTTACTTCAGCTACAGAAACTCCAGTTGTTCCAGTTGTTACATCAGCTACTGCTACTCCATCTGTTACTCCTCAGGCAGTTCCTGAAAGAACTATGGCTTCAGCAATCCGAGCAACCACTTCAGGGATCAGTGCTGAACGTCATAGGACATTTTCCGGATTTTCTCAAGATGAAAAGATCAGATATCTGTTTTCTACACTTGAAGCAGCTGCTGATCGTCTTCAAAGGCAATCTCATTTCGGTAATCTCACAAAGCATGATCAACTTAAACAATCTGTGGAAATTAACAAATTGAAATCAACGGTTGGTCAACAGCAAACAATTATAGAGCGACAACAAACTGAAATTGATTTGCTTAAAGCTGAAAATGCTCGCTTGAAGGCTCTTGATGAAGAGAAAGAGAGAAGGCTTGCTATTCTGTGGGATTATCATTGCAAACAACAAGAGGTACTAAAGAAAAAGGATGATGATACGGAAGACCAAGGAAATCCTGATACCTCTGGTACATCACAGAAGCAGCCAACCGCACTTGCTTCTGAAGTTGTTGCAATTCAAACTACAGTTGTTGAATCATCTCAGGGAACTTCTACTGGAAAAGTTCAACAGATAGAAGGTACTTCTTCTATAGTTAGCAGTGCTGATATTACTCTACAGGCTATTCATCCATTTACAGGAGAGTTGCTTGAAGAAGGGGAGTTAATAGAAGATCTTTCTCAGGAGCAATTGAGTATTTTAGAGTCTATGAGAGAAATAGATGATGCTGAGATAGACAAAATGTCTACTGAGACTGATACAACGAATGTTGAAGAGATTGATGAGATTGTGTTTGAAGGTAAAGCACCAAAATCAAAGTATGTTCGAGAAGATGGAACTGAATTTGCTTCGTTCGATGAAGATTGGATGAAAGAAAACATTGATGACATAGACGAGCACTTGAAGAATCGGAATTCGTCTGAAAAAGACACAGATGCATTTTCTGAATGGAGAAAAGAGTTTTTATCTAAAGTGTCCAAGCCTGTACCTGAAAAAGCTCAAGTAGACTATTTGCAATTTGAAAAGAAGCCAAGTGGAAGGATTCTATGTTGGATGTTTGTTCAAGATATTCACTGCATTGCTATTAAACGTGAATATGGAATTCTGTATTTCAATTCACTGCTGAGCATTCTTTCCTTGCCATTTTATGATGTCTCTGCGTTGACAAGGCTTGAGCTTATCAATCGGTCAAAATACGATGGTGCTACGTTATTTGAGCGTCTGGTGAAAGTAAACAAGAAGTCGGGCTAGAAGGATGAATCCTACAAGCCACAATTTCCTGTTTATCAACCGATCAAGTTTACTCTTGATCCGGACACCAACACTTGCAGATATAAACTTGTGTACCAGCCTCCGAGGGTTGTAGATAAAATCCCATTGATGCCTATGAAGCAGGATTTTCTTGAAGACATGGCATTATGGTGCTACGACTCGGATACTCATGAAGCTGTAATTGTGTTTAGAGACAATCGTGCTAATTACCGGATGTTGGATCCGATGTGGATCGTCAACATGTCTGAAGCTGATATTAGCAGATTATATCGTCATGATATTTTCTATGAAGATCAAGATGCACGTCAAGCGTTAAAGTTTCAGCGAGTAGCGTGTTTTTGCTACTACAGGGGCATACATTCGGGCAGTTCGTGGTCCGAACAACACTGATGGAAGATTAGAAGACCGAAGACGAGTAACAGACAAGGGGGAGTTTGTTGATGCATTTTTAGTGTCTGTGACTAGTCTTGTTTAACGATGTATTTTGTATGGTCTTTTTGTTAATTATCGAGTCTGTATGTTATGTTGACCAAGTCAGATATCCTCCTATCTACTTGTGTACAACTTGTTTGTCTCTTTTGATATGTAAAGTATTATGAACAATGCATGTTGCATTAAAGGGTAGTTTGGTCATTACTATGTTTATATGTTGCTGATTGTTGCTGTCTGTTAACAGGAACAACCACAACAGTTGCAGTCCTCGACGAAACAGATCTGTTTCGTCGGATAACATCATGGCGAAACAGACCAGTGTTCAAGCTTCTGTTTCGTTGAAGGTCATGACGAATCACACCCTGATTCGTCATGTACTGGGCTGTTTCAGGCCCAATGTCTGGCCCATGTTCAGATTCGCCGATCACCTTGTGTTTCGTCGATATCTTGGCCCAGGGACTATATAAACAACATCTCTGTTTCATTTGAACACAGAGATGAGATAATAACCATAGTAACAAAACTCTGCCGAAATTCTGTCTGAACTGTGTTTGTATCAGTTTGTAATCGGTTCTCATCCCGTTAATCAATCGAGTGTGTTTCATTGATTAATCCGTTGTTATTATTGTTTTACGTGTTTGATTTGGCATAGTTACGTGGATTCCGCACGCGTTACCGTGTTTGCTATAAACAAGTGATTTGGTTCGTTATCGATCCTCAGATTACGGGACCTACAATCATACCTTAACGTATCCCCTAAACATGATTACATCTGATAAGTTGAGCTTAAGTGGACAACAATACCGATAATTGTTATAGGTTGCTTATCTAAATGTTAACTAATTGAACAACAAGAGCGTTTTGGCGTGACCGTACACTGATATGATTCTCTTACCCTCGAAACTCGCAAAAAGAATGTCTGTAAATATATTTATTTACTGCTTTCAGTTTCTGCATCTTTGTATATATTTATTTATTGCTTTCCGTCTTTACGTTTGAAAAATGAAAATTCCAAAAAGATTTTAGGTGTGTTTTAATATAAACTTTATAAAATCCAAAAAGATTTTGCTTCTAGTTTATTTTTGATTGACTGATGTTGGAACTCGAGTCTATCCTACCCAAAATCCTGATTGTAAGCTGGAAAACAATTGCCCCTTCATAAAAAGTCGAAGTTAACAAGTTTTGAAAGTTAAAGAATTAAAATTGATCATTTTCTAAACTTTCAAACTGTTGCCAGTCGGTGTTTGATTGAGATTTGATCTCATATGTGTCATTTGTTTAAATGTTAACTATATTCCAAGCGGTTGTTCTCATTATGCGTTTAGCTTTCTTGCATGTGCAGATGCTAAAGGCAAGGAGAACATGTTCGATGATAAGCTTTGGAATGAAGACACGAAGTGGAGGCACTCAAAAGAAAAAGATGATCGAGTTGCCGCTGACCCTTCATCAACACCACAAGGATCTGAAGATTTGACAAGTCAAAAGATTCACGAGCATAACTCAATGGAGAGTTCATTCTAAGGGGGAGTTTGTTAACACACTACCTAAATCAAAAGGGAGTTTCTTGATACACTTTCTACTTATGACGCGTGAAGACTTTGAAGATCCTCCGACATGAAAGACACAGAAGACGAACCTCATGAGTAGCGTCCAAGGGGGAGATTGTTGGTACACTTTATGTGGACGCGACTCGACTCGGTTCGATTCGGTTCGGGTCGACTCGGTTAGGTCCGGCTCAAGCCCGAAGACACGACATTCCTCCGTCGTGCGCCCCAGAGTTCGACACGCGAGGCACGGAGCGCCGCAAGTATTTCCCGCAAACACAACACCATGACATCACCTTAGTGATGTCATGATGATGTCATAAACTTGTCTCATATGGTGAAATTGTGCAAAGTTGTCAACAGAAATCAAGACTGGGCCGTAATTCTTCACATGTGGGCCGTTACTTGAAGTGGGCTTTGACTTTCTTTGGGCTCAATTTGTAAACGACGAAACAGAAAATGATTAATGTGTTTGTCGACGAAACAGGTGTGTTTCGTCGACTTTGTGTGTTTCGCCGAGAGTTATTTTTGTTTCGTCATGTTCTGGTCTCAGTTTAGTATAAATACTCATCATTTGTTTCTGTGTGAGGCAAATGAGTGTGAGAGAAACAGAGAGACTTAGTGAAACTCTGTAAAAACATTGTTTGTATATGTTTCTGGGTGTACTCATCCTAATCAATAGATATTGAATCTTTGGTTACCCGTGTGTTTTACACTTTTGTTTGGTTTGCACCGTCACGGGGATTCCGCACCCGTTATCGTGTTCGTGATAAACAAGGATAGGTTTTCGTTATCGATCCACCGGAAAAACGGACCTACAGTTGGTTTGGCCCTTGTTCCTTTAACTTGAATCCTAGCCCGGTATATCCCTTTTTAATTTTACCCCATTGTGAACCTTACGCCTTTTTTACTCTCTAATCGAGGTTCTCGGCATTGAAAAATCTTCGTAAACTAAATCACACATGTATATTTTGATATTTAAGAGATATACCGTCAATAAAATCAAGGGCAATGGTGATATATATGCGGATTAGACACCAAAAAAAACACTCAACAAATGGCTACAATTTAAGGAATGTGTTTAGTGACGACATCTGATTCCTAATTGATGGAGAAAGGTCTGGTGGCAAGAAAACCTGCTTCTAGGAGATTGTCAAGTGTTTTCGCTCGACGATTCCATTCTTGGGTGGTTGGTTTAGCCCTTGTTCCTGTAACTTGAATACTAGCCCGGTATATTTCATTTTAATTTTACACCATTGTGAACCTTACGCCTTTTTACTCTCTGATCAAGTTTCTCGGCAATGAAAAATCTTTGTAAACTAAATCACACGTATATATGTTGACATTTAAGAGATATACAGTCAAGAAAATCAAGGGCAATGGTGATATATATGCGGATTAGACACCAAAAAAAACACACAACAAACGGCTACAATTTAAGGAATGTGTTTAGTGACGGCATCAGATTCCTAATTGATGGAGATAGGTCTGGTGGTAAGAAAAGCTGCTTCTAGGAGGTTGTCAAGTGTTTTCGCTCGACGATTCCATTCTTGGGTGGTTGGTTTGGCCCTTGTTCCTGTAACTCGAATCCTAGCCCGGTATATCCCATTTTAATTTTACACCATTGTGAACCTTACGCCTTTTTTACTCTCTGATCGAGGTTCTCGGCATTGAAAAATCTTCATAAACTAAATCACACGTGTATTTGTTGACATTTAAAAGATATACACTCAAGAAAATCAAGGGCAATGGTGATATATATGCGGATAAGACACCAAAAAAAAACACTCAACAAATGGCTATAATTTAAGGAATGTGTTTAGTGACGGCATCAGATTCCTAATTGATGGAGAAAGGTCTGGTGGTAAGAAAAGATGCTTCTAGGAGGTTGTCAAGTGTTTTCGCTCGACGATTCCATTCTTGGGTGGTTGGTTTGGCCCTTGTTCCTGTAACTCGAATTCTAGCCCGGTATATTTCTCATTTTAATTTTACACCATTGTGAACTTTACCCCTTTTTTACTCTCTAATAGAGGTTCTCGGCATTGAAAAATCTTCGTAAACTAAATCACACGTGTATATGTTGACATTTAAGAGATATACAGTCAAGAAAATCAAGGGCAATGGTGATATATATGCAGATTAGACACAAAAAAAAACACTCAACAAATGGCTACAATTTAAGGAATGTGTTTAGTGACGGCATCAGATTCCTAATTGATGGAGAAAGGTCTGGTGGCAAGAAAAGCTGCTTCTTGTAGGTTGTCAAGTGTTTTTGCTCGATGATTTCATTCTTGGGTGGTTGGTTTGGCCCTTGTTCCTTTAACTTGAATCCTAGCCCGGTATATCCCTTTTTAATTTTACCCCATTGTGAACCTTACGCCTTTTTTACTCACTAATCGAGGTTCTCGGCATTGAAAAATCTTCGTAAACTAAATCACACGTGTATATGTTGATATTTAAGAGATATACAGTCAATAAAATCAAGGGCAATGGTGATATATATGTGGATTAGACACCAAAAAAAAACACTCAACAAATGGCTACAGTTTAAGGAATGTGTTTAGTGACGGCATCAGATTCCTAATTGATGGAGAAAGGTCTGGTGGCAAGAAAACCTGCTTCTAGGAGGTTGTCAAGTGTTTTCGCTCGACGATTCCATTCTTGGGTGATTGGTTTGGCCCTTTTTCCTATAACTCGAATCCTAGCCCGGTATATCCCATTTTAATTTTACAACATTGTGAACTTTACGCCTTTTTTACTCTCTCATAGAGGTTCTCGGCATTGAAAAATCTTTGTAAACTAAATCACACGTGTATTTGTTGACATTTAAGAGATATACAGTCAAGAAAATCAAGGGCAATGGTGATATATGTGCGGATTATACACAAAAAAAAAACACTCAACAAATGGCTACAATTTAAGGAAAGTGTTTAGTGACGGCATCAGATTTCTAATTGATGGAGAAAGGTCTGGTGGCAAGAAAAGCTGCTTCTTGTAGGTTGTCAAGTGTTTTCGCTCAATGATTCCATTTTTGGGTGGTTGGTTTGGCCCTTGTTCCTTTAACTTGAATCCTAGCCCGGTATATCCCTTTTTAATTTTACCCCATTGTGAACCTTACGCCTTTTTTACTCTCTAATCGAGGTTCTCGGCATTGAAAAATCTTCGTAAACTAAATCACACATGTATATTTTGATATTTAAGAGATATACCTTCAATAAAATCAAGGGCAATGGTGATATATATGCGGATTAGACACCAAAAAAAACACTCAACAAATGGCTACAATTTAAGGAATGTGTTTAGTGACGGCATCTGATTCCTAATTGATGGAGAAAGGTCTGGTGGCAAGAAAACCTGCTTCTAGGAGATTGTCAAGTGTTTTCGCTCGACGATTCCATTCTTGGGTGGTTGGTTTAGCCCTTGTTCCTGTAACTTGAATACTAGCCCGGTATATTTCATTTTAATTTTACACCAATGTGAACCTTACGCCTTTTTACTCTCTGATCAAGTTTCTCGGCATTGAAAAATCTTCGTAAACTAAATCACACGTGTATATGTTGACATTTAAGAGATATACAGTCAAGAAAATCAAGGGCAATGGTGATATATATGCGGATTAGACACCTCAAAAAAAACACTCAACAAATGGCTACAATTTAAGGAATGTGTTTAGTGACGGCATCAGATTCCTAATTGATGGAGAAAGGTCTGGTGGCAAGAAAAGCTGCTTCTTGTAGGTTGTCAAGTGTTTTTGCTCGATGATTTCATTCTTGGGTGGTTGGTTTGGCCCTTGTTCCTTTAACTTGAATCCTAGCCCGGTATATCCCTTTTTAATTTTACCCCATTGTGAACCTTACGCCTTTTTTACTCACTAATCGAGGTTCTCGGCATTGAAAAATCTTCGTAAACTAAATCACACGTGTATATGTTGATATTTAAGAGATATACAGTCAATAAAATCAAGGGCAATGGTGATATATATGTGGATTAGACACCAAAAAAAACACTCAACAAATGGCTACAGTTTAAGGAATGTGTTTAGTGACGGCATCAGATTCCTAATTGATGGAGAAAGGTCTGGTGGCAAGAAAACCTGCTTCTAGGAGGTTGTCAAGTGTTTTCGCTCGACGATTCCATTCTTGGGTGATTGGTTTGGCCCTTTTTCCTATAACTCGAATCCTAGCCCGGTATATCCCATTTTAATTTTACAACATTGTGAACTTTACGCCTTTTTTACTCTCTCATAGAGGTTCTCGGCATTGAAAAATCTTTGTAAACTAAATCACACGTGTATTTGTTGACATTTAAGAGATATACAGTCAAGAAAATCAAGGGCAATGGTGATATATGTGCGGATTATACACAAAAAAAAAAACACTCAACAAATGGCTACAATTTAAGGAAAGTGTTTAGTGACGGCATCAGATTTCTAATTGATGGAGAAAGGTCTGGTGGCAAGAAAAGCTGCTTCTTGTAGGTTGTCAAGTGTTTTCGCTCAATGATTCCATTCTTGGGTGGTTGGTTTGGCCCTTGTTCCTTTAACTTGAATCCTAGCCCGGTATATCCCTTTTTAATTTTACCCCATTGTGAACCTTACGCCTTTTTTACTCTCTAATCGAGGTTCTCGGCATTGAAAAATCTTCGTAAACTAAATCACACATGTATATTTTGATATTTAAGAGATATACCTTCAATAAAATCAAGGGCAATGGTGATATATATGCGGATTAGACACCAAAAAAAACACTCAACAAATGGCTACAATTTAAGGAATGTGTTTAGGGACGGCATCTGATTCCTAATTGATGGAGAAAGGTCTGGTGGCAAGAAAACCTGCTTCTAGGAGATTGTCAAGTGTTTTCGCTCGACGATTCCATTCTTGGGTGGTTGGTTTAGCCCTTGTTCCTGTAACTTGAATACTAGCCCGGTATATTTCATTTTAATTTTACACCAATGTGAACCTTACGCCTTTTTACTCTCTGATCAAGTTTCTCGGCATTGAAAAATCTTCGTAAACTAAATCACACGTGTATATGTTGACATTTAAGAGATATACAGTCAAGAAAATCAAGGGCAATGGTGATATATATGCGGATTAGACACCTCAAAAAAAACACTCAACAAATGGCTACAATTTAAGGAATGTGTTTAGTGACGGCATCAGATTCCTAATTGATGGAGAAAGGTCTGGTGGCAAGAAAAGCTGCTTCTTGTAGGTTGTCAAGTGTTTTTGCTCGATGATTTCATTCTTGGGTGGTTGGTTTGGCCCTTGTTCCTTTAACTTGAATCCTAGCCCGGTATATCCCTTTTTAATTTTACCCCATTGTGAACCTTACGCCTTTTTTACTCACTAATCGAGGTTCTCGGCATTGAAAAATCTTCGTAAACTAAATCACACGTGTATATGTTGATATTTAAGAGATATACAGTCAATAAAATCAAGGGCAATGGTGATATATATGTGGATTAGACACCAAAAAAAACACTCAACAAATGGCTACAGTTTAAGGAATGTGTTTAGTGACGGCATCAGATTCCTAATTGATGGAGAAAGGTCTGGTGGCAAGAAAACCTGCTTCTAGGAGGTTGTCAAGTGTTTTCGCTCGACGATTCCATTCTTGGGTGATTGGTTTGGCCCTTTTTCCTGTAACTCGAATCCTAGCCCGGTATATCCCATTTTAATTTTACAACATTGTGAACTTTACGCCTTTTTTACTCTCTCATAGAGGTTCTCGGCATTGAAAAATCTTTGTAAACTAAATCACACGTGTATATGTTGACATTTAAGAGATATACAGTCAAGAAAATCAAGGGCAATGGTGATATATGTGCGGATTATACACAAAAAAAAACACTCAACAAATGGCTACAATTTAAGGAAAGTGTTTAGTGACGGCATCAGATTTCTAATTGATGGAGAAAGGTCTGGTGGCAAGAAAAGCTGCTTCTTGTAGGTTGTCAAGTGTTTTCGCTCGATGATTCCATTCTTGGGTGGTTGGTTTGGCCCTTGTTCCTTTAACTTGAATCCTAGCCCGGTATATCCCTTTTTAATTTTACCCCATTGTGAACCTTACGCCTTTTTTACTCTCTAATCGAGGTTCTCGGCATTGAAAAATCTTCGTAAACTAAATCACACATGTATATTTTGATATTTAAGAGATATACCGTCAATAAAATCAAGGGCAATGGTGATATATATGCGGATTAGACACAAAAAAAAACACTCAACAAATGGCTACAATTTAAGGAATGTGTTTAGTGACGGCATCTGATTCCTAATTGATGGAGAAAGGTCTGGTGGCAAGAAAACCTGCTTCTAGGAGATTGTCAAGTGTTTTCGCTCGACGATTCCATTCTTGGGTGGTTGGTTTAGCCCTTGTTCCTGTAACTTGAATACTAGCCCGGTATATTTCATTTAAATTTTACACCATTGTGAACCTTACGCCTTTTTACTCTCTGATCAAGTTTCTCGGCATTGAAAAATCTTCGTAAACTAAATCACACGTGTATATGTTGACATTTAAGAGATATACAGTCAAGAAAATCAAGGGCAATGGTGATATATATGCGGATTAGACACCAAAAAAAACACACAACAAACGGCTACAATTTAAGGAATGTGTTTAGTGACGGCATCAGATTCCTAATTGATGGAGATAGGTCTGGTGGTAAGAAAAGCTGCTTCTAGGAGGTTGTCAAGTGTTTTCGCTCGACGATTCCATTCTTGGGTGGTTGGTTTGGCCCTTGTTCCTGTAACTCGAATCCTAGCCCGGTATATCCCATTTTAATTTTACACCATTGTGAACCTTACGCCTTTTTTACTCTCTGATCGAGGTTCTCGGCATTGAAAAATCTTCATAAACTAAATCACACGTGTATTTGTTGACATTTAAAAGATATACAGTCAAGAAAATCAAGGGCAATGGTGATATATATGCGGATAAGACACCAAAAAAAAAACACTCAACAAATGGCTATAATTTAAGGAATGTGTTTAGTGATGGCATCAGATTCCTAATTGATGGAGAAAGGTCTGGTGGTAAGAAAAGATGCTTCTAGGAGGTTGTCAAGTGTTTTCGCTCGACGATTCCATTCTTGGGTGGTTGGTTTGGCCCTTGTTCCTGTAACTCGAATCCTAGCCCGGTATATTTCTCATTTTAATTTTACACCATTGTGAACTTTACCCCTTTTTTACTCTCTAATAGAGGTTCTCGGCATTGAAAAATCTTCGTAAACTAAATCACACGTGTATATGTTGACATTTAAGAGATATACAGTCAAGAAAATCAAGGGCAATGGTGATATATATGCGGATTAGACACAAAAAAAAAACACTCAACAAATGGCTACAATTTAAGGAATGTGTTTAGTGACGGCATCAGATTCCTAATTGATGGAGAAAGGTCTGGTGGCAAGAAAAGCTGCTTCTTGTAGGTTGTCAAGTGTTTTCGCTCGATGATTCCATTCTTGGGTGGTTGGTTTGGCCCTTGTTCCTTTAACTTGAATCCTAGCCCGGTATATACCATTTTAATTTTACCCCATTGTGAACCTTACGCCTTTTTTACTCTCTAATCGAGGTTCTCGGCATTGAAAAATCTTCGTAAACTAAATCACACGTATATATGTTGATATTTAAGAGATATACAGTCAATAAAATCAAGGGCAATGGTGATATATATGCGGATTAGACACCAAAAAAAGCACTCAACAAATGGCTACAATTTAAGGAATGGGTTTAGTGACGGCATCAGATTCCTAATTGATGGAGAAAGGGCTGGTGGCAAGAAAACCTGCTTCTAGGAGGTTGTCAAGTGTTTTCGCTCGATGATTCCATTCTTGGGTGATTAGTTTGGCCCTTGTTCCTGTGACTCGAATCCTAGCCCGGTATATCCCATTTTAATTTTACACCATTGTGAACTATACGCCTTTTTTACTCTCTGATAGAGGTTCTCGGCATTGAAAAATCTTCGTAAACTAAATCACACGTGTATATGTTGACATTTAAGAGATATACAGTCAAGAAAATCAAGGGCAATGGTGATATATATGCGGATTAGACACCAAAAAAAAAACACTCAACAAATGGCTACAATTTAAGGAATGTGTTTAGTGACGGCATCAGATTCCTAATTGATGGAGAAAGGTCTGGTGGCAAGAAAAGCTACTTCTTGTAGGTTGTCAAGTGTTTTTGCTCGATGATTTCATTCTTGGGTGGTTGGTTTGGCCCTTGTTCCTTTAACTTGAATCCTAGCCCGGTATATCCCTTTTTAATTTTACCCCATTGTGAACCTTACGCCTTTTTAACTCACTAATCGAGGTTCTCGGCATTGAAAAATCTTCGTAAACTAAATCACACGTGTATATGTTGATATTTAAGAGATATACAGTCAATAAAATCAAGGGCAATGGTGATATATATGCGGATTAGACACCAAAAAAAACACTCAACAAATGGCTACAATTTAAGGAATGTGTTTAGTGACGGCATCAGATTCCTAATTGATGGGGAAAGGTTTGGTGGCAAGAAAACCTGCTTCTAGGAGGTTGTCAAGTGTTTTCGCTCGACGATTCCATTCTAGGGTGGTTGGTTTAGCCCTTGTTCCTGTAACTTGAATACTCGCCCGGTATATCCCATTTTAATTTTACACCATTGTGAACCTTACGCCTTTTTTACTCTCGGATCAAGTTTCTCGGCATTGAAAAATCTTCGTAAACTAAATCACACGTGTATATGTTGACATTTAAGAGATACACAGTCAAGAAAATCAAGGGCAATGGTGATATATATGCGGACTAGACACCAAAAAAAAAACACTCAACAAACGGCTACAATTTAAGGAATGTGTTTAGTGACGGCATCAGATTCCTAATTGATGGAGAAAGGTCTGGTGGTAAGAAAAGCTGCTTCTAGGAGGTTGTCAAGTGTTTTCGCTCGACGATTCCATTCTTGGGTGGTTGCTTTGGCCCTTGTTCCTGTAACTCGAATCCTAGCCCGGTATATCCCATTTTAATTTTACACCATTGTGAACCTTACGCCTTTTTACTCTCTGATCGAGGTTCTCGGCATTGAAAAATCTTCATAAACTAAATCACACGTGTATTTGTTGACATTTAAAAGATATACAGTCAAGAAAATCAAGAGCAATGGTGATATATATGCGGATAAGACACCAAAAAAAAAACACTCAACAAATTGCTACAATTTAAGGAATGTGTTTAGTGACGGCATCCGATTCCTAATTGATGGAGAAAGGTCTGGTGGTAAGAAAAGCTGCTTCTAGGAGGTTGTCAAGTGTTTTCGCTCGACGATTCCATTCTTGGGTGTTTGGTTTGGCCCTTGTTCCTGTAACTCGAATCCTAGCCCGGTATATCCCATTTTAATTTTACACCATTGTGAACCTTACGCCTTTTTACTCTCTGATCGAGGTTCTCGGCATTGAAAAATCTTCATAAACTAAATCACACGTGTATTTGTTGACATTTAAAAGATATACAGTCAAGAAAATCAAGAGCAATGGTGATATATATGCGGATAAGACACCAAAAAAAAAAACACTCAACAAATGGCTACAATTTAAGGAATGTGTTTAGTGATGGCACCAGATTCCTAATTGATGGAGAAAGGTCCGGTGGTAAGAAAAGATGCTTCTAGGAGGTTGTCAAGTGTTTTCATTCGACGATTCCATTCTTGGGTGGTTGGTTTGGCCCTTGTTCCTGTAACTCGAATCCTAGCCCGGTATATCCCATTTTAATTTTACACCATTGTGAACTTTACCCCTTTTTTACTCTCTGATAGAGGTTCCCGGCATTGAAAAATCTTCGTAAACTAAATCACACGTGTATATGTTGACATTTAAGAGATATACAGTCAAGAAAATCAAGGGCAATGGTGATATATATGCGGATTAGACACCAAAAAAAAAACGCTCAACAAATGGCTACAATTTAAGGAATGTGTTTAGTGACGGCATCAGATTCCTAATTGATGGAAAAAGGTCTGGTGGCAAGAAAAGCTGCTTCTTGTAGGTTGTCAAGTGTTTTCGCTCGATGATTCCATTCTTGGGTGGTTGGTTTGGCCCTTGTTCCTTTAACTTGAATCCTAGCCCGGTATATCCCATTTTAATTTTACCCCATTGTGAACCTTACGCCTTTTTTACTTCGAGGTTCTCGTCATTGAAAAATCTTCGTAAACTAAATCACACGTATATATGTTGATATTTAAGAGATATACAGTCAATAAAATCAAGGGCAATGGTGATATATATGCGGATTAGACACCAAAAAAAGCACTCAACAAATGGCTACAATTTAAGGAATGGGTTTAGTGACGGCATCAGATTCCTAATTGATGGAGAAAGGGCTGGTGGCAAGAAAACCTTCTTCTAGGAGGTTGTCAAGTGTTTTCGCTCGACGATTCCATTCTTGGGTGATTAGTTTGGCCCTTGTTGCTGTGACTCGAATCCTAGCCCGGTATATCTCATTTTAATTTTACACCATTGTGAACTTTACGCCTTTTTTACTCTCTGATAGAGGTTCTCGGCATTGAAAAATCTTTGTAAACTAAATCACACGTGTATATGTTGAAATTTAAGAGATATACAGTCAAGAAAATCAAGGGCAATGGTGATATATATGCGGATTAGACTCCAAAAAAAAAACACTCAACAAATGGCTACAATTTAAGGAATGTGTTTAGTGACGGCATCAGATTCCTAATTGATGGAGAAAGGTCTGGTGGCAAGAAAAGCTGTTTCTTGTAGGTTGTCAAGTGTTTTTGCTCGATGATTTCATTCTTGGGTGGTTGGTTTGGCCCTTGTTCCTTTAACTTGAATCCTAGCCCGGTATATCCCTTTTTAATTTTACCCCATTGTGAACCTTACGCCTTTTTTACTCACTAATCGAGGTTCTCGGCATTGAAAAATCTTCGTAAACTAAATCACACGTGTATATGTTGATATTTAAGAGATATACAGTCAATAAAATCAAGGGCAATGGTGATATATATGCGGATTAGACACCAAAAAAAACACTCAACAAATGGCTACAATTTAAGGAATGTGTTTAGTGACGGCATCAGATTCTTAATTGATGGGGAAAGGTTTGGTGGCAAGAAAACCTGCTTCTAGGAGGTTGTCAAGTGTTTTCGCTCGACGATTCCATTCTAGGGTGGTTGGTTTAGCCCTTGTTCCTGTAACTTGAATACTCGCCCGGTATATCCCATTATAATTTTACACCATTGTGAACCTTACGCCTTTTTTACTCTCTGATCAAGTTTCTCGGCATTGAAAAATCTTCGTAAACTAAATCACACGTGTATATGTTGACATTTAAGAGATATACAGTCAAGAAAATCAAGGGCAATGGTGATATATATGCGGACTAGACACAAAAAAAAAACACTCAACAAACGGCTACAATTTAAGGAATGTGTTTAGTGACGGCATCAGATTCCTAATTGATGGAGAAAGGTCTGGTGGTAAGAAAAGCTGCTTCTAGGAGGTTGTCAAGTGTTTTCGCTCGACGATTCCATTCTTGGGTGGTTGCTTTGGCCCTTGTTCCTGTAACTCGAATCCTAGCCCGGTATATCCCATTTTAATTTTACACCATTGTGAACCTTACGCCTTTTTTACTCTCTGATCGAGGTTCTCGGCATTTAAAAATCTTCATAAACTAAATCAAACGTGTATTTGTTGACATTTAAAAGATATACAGTCAAGAAAATCAAGGGCAATGGTGATATATATGCGGATAAGACACCAAAAAAAAACACTCAACAAATGGCTACAATTTAAGGAATGTGTTTAGTGACGGCATCCGATTCCTAATTGATGGAGAAAGGTCTGGTGGTAAGAAAAGCTGCTTCCAGGAGGTTGTCAAGTGTTTTCGCTCGACGATTCCATTCTTAGGTGGTTGGTTTGGCCCGTGTTCCTGTAACTCGAATCCTAGCCCGGTATATCCCATTTTAATTTTACCCCATTGTGAACCTTACGCCTTTTTTACTCTCTCATCGAGGTTCTCGGCACTGAAAAATCTTCGTAAACTAAATCACACATGTATATGTTGATATTTAAGAGATATACAGTCAATAAAATCAAGGGCAATGGTGATATATATGCGGATTAGACAACAAAAAAAAACACTCAACAAATGGCTACAATTTAAGGAATGTGTTTAGTGACAGATAACTAATTGATGGAGAAAGGTCTGGTGGCAAGAAAACCTGCTTCTAGGAGGATGCCAAGTGTTTTCTCTCGACGATTCCATTCTTGGGTGGTTGGTTTAGCCCTTGTTCCTGTAACTTGAATACTAGCCCGGTATATCCCATTTTAATTTTACACCATTGTGAACCCTACGCCTTTTTTACTCTCTGATCAAGTTTCTCGACATTGAAAAATCTTCGTAAACTAAATCACACGTGTATATGTTGACATTTAAGAGATATACAGTCAAGAAAATCAAGGGCAATGGTGATATATATATGCGGATTAGACACCAAAAAAACACACAACAAACGGCTACAATTTAAGGAATGTGTTTAGTGACGCCATCAGATTCCTAATTGATGGAGATAGGTCTGGTGGTAAGAAAAGCTGCTTCTAGGAGGTTGTCAAGTGTTTTCGCTCGACGATTCCATTCTTGGGTGGTTGGTTTGGCCCTTGTTCCTGTAACTCGAATCCTAGCCCGGTATATCCCATTTTAATTTTACACCATTGTGAACCTTACGCCTTTTTTACTCTCTGATCGAGGTTCTTGGCATTGAAAAACCTTCATAAACTAAATCACACATGTATTTGTTGACATTTAAAAGATATACAGTCAAGAAAATCAAGAGTAATTGTGATATATATGCGGATAAGACACAAAAAAAAACACTCAACAAATGGCTACAATTTAAGGAATGTGTTTAGTGATGGCATCAGATTCCTAATTGATGGAGAAAGGTCTGGTGGTAAGAAAAGATGCTTCTAGGAGGTTGTCAAGTGTTTTCGTTCGACGATTCCATTCTTGGGTGGTTGGTTTGGCCCTTGTTCCTGTAACTCGAATCCTAGCCCGGTATATCCCATTTTAATTTTACAGCATTGTGAACTTTACCCCTTTTTTACTCTCTGATAGAGGTTCCCGGCATTGAAAAATCTTCATAAACTAAATCACACATGTATTTGTTGACATTTAAAAGATATACAGTCAAGAAAATCAAGAGTAATGGTGATATATATGCGGATAAGACACCAAAAAAAAACACTCAACAAATGGCTACAATTTAAGGAATGTGTTTAGTGATGGCATCAGATTCCTAATTGATGGAGAAAGGTCTGGTGGTAAGAAAAGATGCTTCTAGGAGGTTGTCAAGTGTTTTCGTTCGACGATTCCATTCTTGGGTGGTTGGTTTGGCCCTTGTTCCTGTAACTCGAATCCTAGCCCGGTATATCCCATTTTAATTTTACAGCATTGTGAACTTTACCCCTTTTTTACTCTCTGATAGAGGTTCCCGGCATTGAAAAATCTTCGTAAACTAAATCACACGTGTATATGTTGACATTTAAGAGATATACAGTCAAGAAAATCAAGGGCAATGGTGATATATATGCGGATTAGACACCAAAAAAAAATGCTCAACAAATGGCTACAATTTAAGGAATGTGTTTAGTGACGGCATCAGATTCCTAATTGATGGAAAAAGGTCTGGTGGCAAGAAAATCTGCTTCTTGTAGGTTGTCAAGTGTTTTCGCTCGATGATTCCATTCTTGGGTGGTTGGTTTGGCCCTTGTTCCTTTAACTTGAATCCTAGCCCGGTATATCCCATTTTAATTTTACCCCATTGTGAACCTTACGCCTTTTTTACTCTCTGATCGAGGTTCTCGGCATTGAAAAATCTTCATAAACTAAATCACACGTATATATGTTGATATTTAAGAGATATACAATCAATAAAATCAAGGGCAATGGTGATATATATGCGGATTAGACACTAAAAAAAGCACTCAACAAATGGCTACAATTTAAGGAATGGGTTTAGTGACGGCATCAGATTCCTAATTGATGGAGAAAGGTCTGGTGGCAAGAAAACCTGCTTCTAGGAGGTTGTCAAGTGTTTTCGCTCAACGATTCCATTCTTGGGTGATTAGTTTGGCCCTTGTTCCTGTAACTCGAATCCTAGCCCGTTATATCCCATTTAAATTTTACACCATTGTGAACCTTACGCCTTTTTTACTCTCTGATCGAGGTTCTCGGCATTGAAAAATCTTCATAAACTAAATCACACGTGTATTTGTTGACATTTAAAAGATATGCAGTCAGGAAAATCAAGGGCAATGGTGATATATATGCGGATAAGACACCAAAAAAAACACTCAACAAATGGCTACAATTTAAGGAATGTGTTTAGTGACGGCATCAGATTCCTAATTGATGGAGAAAAGTCTGGTGGCAAGAAAACCTGCTTCTAGGAGGTTGTCAAGTGTTTTCGCTCGACGATTCCATTCTAGGGTGGTTGGTTTAGCCCTTGTTCCTGTAACTTGAATACTCGCCCGGTATATCCCATTTTAATTTTACACCATTGTGAACCTTACGCCTTTTTTACTCTCTAATCGAGGTTCTCGGCATTGAAAAATCTTCGTAAACTAAATCACACGTGTATATGTTGATATTTAAGAGATATACAGTCAATAAAATCAAGGGCAATGGTGATATATATGCGGATTACACACAAAAAAAAAAAAACACTCAACAAATGGCTACAATTTAAGGAATGTGTTTAGTGACGGCATCAGATTCCTAATTGATGGAGAAAGGTTTGGTGGCAAGAAAACCTGCTTCTAGGAGGTTGTCAAGTGTTTTCGCTCGACGATTCCATTCTAGGGTGGTTGGTTTAGCCCTTGTTCCTGTAACTTGAATACTCGCCCGGTATATCCCATTTCAATTTTACACCATTGTGAACCTTACGCCATTTTTACTCTCTGATCAAGTTTCTCGGCATTGAAAAATCTTCGTAAACTAAATCACACGTGTATATGTTGACATTTAAGAGATATACAGTCAAGAAAATCAAGGGCAATGGTGATATATATGCGGACTAGACACCAAAAAAAAAACACTCAACAAACGGCTACAATTTAAGGAAAGTGTTTAGTGACGGCATCAGATTCCTAATTGATGGAGAAAGGTCTGGTGGTAAGAAAAGCTGCTTCTAGGAGGTTATCAAGTGTTTTCGCTCGACGATTCCATTCTTGGGTGGTTGGTTTGGCCCTTGTTCCTGTAACTCGAATCCTAGCCCGTTATATCCCATTTAAATTTTACACCATTGTGAACCTTAAGCCTTTTTTACTCTCTAATCGAGGTTCTCGGCATTGAAAAATCTTCATAAACTAAATCACACGTGTATTTGTTGACATTTAAAAGATATGCAGTCAAGAAAATCAAGGGCAATGGTGATATATATGCGGATAAGACACCAAAAAAAACACTCAACAAATGGCTACAATTTAAGGAATGTGTTTAGTGACGGCATCAGATTCCTAATTGATGGAGAAAGGTCTGGTGGTAAGAAAAGCTGCTTCTAGGAGGTTGTCAAGTGTTTTCGCTCGATGATTCCATTCTTGGGTGGTTGGTTTGGCCCTTGTTCCTGTAACTCGAATCCTAGCCCGTTATATCCCATTTAAATTTTACACCATTGTGAACCTTACGCCTTTTTTACTCTCTGATCGAGGTTCTCGGCATTGAAAAATCTTCATAAACTAAATCACACGTGTATTTGTTGACATTTAAAAGATATGCAGTCAGGAAAATCAAGGGCAATGGTGATATATATGCGGATAAGACACCCAAAAAAACACTCAACAAATGGCTACAATTTAAGGAATGTGTTTAGTGACGGCATGAGATTCCTAATTGATGGAGAAAAGTCTGGTGGCAAGAAAACCTGCTTCTAGGAGGTTGTCAAGTGTTTTCGCTCGACGATTCCATTCTAGGGTGGTTGGTTTAGCCCTTGTTCCTGTAACTTGAATACTCGCCCGGTATATCCCATTTCAATTTTACACCATTGTGAACCTTACGCCATTTTTACTCTCTGATCAAGTTTCTCGGCATTGAAAAATCTTCGTAAACTAAATCACACGTGTATATGTTGACATTTAAGAGATATACAGTCAAGAAAATCAAGGGCAATGGTGATATATATGCGGACTAGACACCAAAAAAAAAACATTCAACAAATGGCTACAATTTAAGGAATGTGTTTAGTGACGGCATCCGATTCCTAATTGATGGAGAAAGGTCTGGTGGTAAGAAAAGCTGCTTCCAGGAGTTTGTCAAGTGTTTTCGCTCGACGATTCCATTCTTGGGTGGTTGGTTTGGCCCTTGTTCCTGTAACTCGAATCCTAGCCCGGTATATCCCATTTTAATTTTACAGCATTGTGAACTTTACCCCTTTTTTACTCTCTGATAGAGGTTCTCGGCATTGAAAAATCTTGGTAAACTAAATCACACGTGTATATGTTGACATTTAAGAGATATACAGTCAAGAAAATCAAGGCCAATGGTGATATATATGCGGATTAGACACCAAAAAAAAAAAACACTCAACAAATGGCTACAATTTAAGGAATGTGTTTAGTGATGGCATCAGATTCCTAATTGATGGAGAAAGGTCTGGTGGCAAGAAAAGCTGCTTCTTGTAGGTTGTCAAGTGTTTTCGCTCGATGATTCCATTCTTGGGTGGTTGGTTTGGCCTTTGTTCCTTTAACTTGAATCCTAGCCCGGTATATCCCATTTTAATTTTACCCCATTGTGAACCTTACGCCTTTTTTACTCTCTAATCGAGGTTCTCGGCATTGAAAAATCTTCGTAAACTAAATCACAAGTGTATATGCTGATATTTAAGAGATATACAGTCAATAAAATCAAGGGCAATGGTGATATATATGCGGATTAGACACAAAAAAAAAACACTCAACAAATGGCTACAATTTAAGGAATGTGTTTAGTGACGGCATCAGATTCCTAATTGATGGAGAAAGGTCTGGTGGCAAGAAAACCTGCTTCTAGGAGGTTGTCAAGTGTTTTCGCTGGACGATTCCATTCTTGGGTGGTTGGTTTAGCCCTTGTTCCTGTAACTTGAATAGCCCGGTATATCCCATTTTAATTTTACACCATTGTGAACCTTACGCCTTTTTTACTCTCTGATCAAGTTTCTCGGCATTGAAAAATCTTCGTAAACTAAATCACACGTGTATATGTTGACATTTAAGAGATATACAGTCAAGAAAATCAAGGGCAATGGTGATATATCTGCGGATTAGACACAAAAAAAAAAACACTAAACAAATGGCTACAATTTAAGGAATGTTTTTAGTAACGGCATTAGATTCCTAATTGATGGAGAAAGGTCTGGTGGCAAGAAAAGCTGCTTCTAGTAGGTTGTCAAGTGTTTTCGCTCTACGATTCCATTCTTGGGTGGTTGGTTTGGCCCTTGTTCCTGTAACTCGAATCCTAGCCCGGTATATCCCATTTTAATTTTACACCATTATGAACCTTACGCCTTTTTTACTCTCTGATCGAGGTTCTCGGCATTGAAAAATCTTCGTAAACTAAATCACACGTCTATATGTTGATATTTAAGAGATATACAGTCAAGAAAATCAAGGGAAATGGTGATATATATGCGGATTAGACACCTAAAAAAACACTCAACAAATGGCTACAATTTAAGGAATGTGTTTAGTGACGGCATCAGATTCCTAATTGATGGAGAAAGGTCTGGTGGTAAGAAAAGCTACTTCTAGGAGGTTGTCAAGTGTTTTCGCTCGACGATTCCATTCTTGGGTGGTTGGTTTGGCCCTTCTTCCTGTAACTCAAATCCTAGCCTGGTATATCCCACTTTAATTTTACACCATTGTAAACCTTACGCCTTTTTACTCTCTGATCGAGGTTCTCGGCATTGAAAAATCTTCATAAACTAAATCACACGTGTATTTTTTGGCATTTAAAAGATATACAATCAAGAAAATCAAGGGCAATGGTGATATATATATATATATATATATATAAATATGCGGATAAGACACAAAAAAAAAACACTCAACAATTGGCTACAATTTAAGGAATGTGTTTAGTGACGGCATCAGATTCCTAATTAATGGAGAAAGGTCCGGTGGTATGAAAAGCTGCTTCCAGGAGGTTGTCAAGTGTTTTCGCTCGACGATTACATTCTTGGGTGGTTGGTTTGGCCCTTGTTCCTGTAACTCGAATCCTAGCTCGTTATATCCCATTTTAATTTTACACCATTATGAACTTTACGCCTTTTTTACTCTCTGATAGAGGTTCTCGGCATCGAAAAATCTTCGTAAACTAAATCACACGTGTATATGTTGACACTTATGAGATATACAGTCAAGAAAATCAAGGGCATTGTTGATATATTTGGGGATTAGACACCAAAAAAAAAACACTCAACAAATGGCTACAATTTAAGGAATGTGTTTAGTGACGGCATCAGATTCCTAATTGATGGATAAAGGTCTAGTGGCAAGAAAAGCTGCTTGTAGTAGGTTGTCAAGTGTTTTCGTTCGACGATTCCATTCTTGGGTTGTTGGTTTGGCCCTTGTTCCTGTAACTCGAATCCTAGCCCGGTATACCTCATTTTAATTTTACACCATTGTGAACCTTACGCCTTTTTTACTCTCTGATCGAGGTTCTCGGCATGGAAAAATCTTCGATAACTAAATCACACGTGTATATGTTGATATTTAAGAGATATATACAGTCAATAAAATCAAGGGCAATGTTGATATATATGCGGATTAGACACCAAAAAAAACACTCAACAAATGGCTACAATTTAAGGAATGTGTTTAGTGATGGCATCAGATTCCTAATTGATGGAGAAAGGTCTGGTGGCAAGAAAAGCTGCTTCTTGTAGGTTTTCAAGTGTTTTCGCTCGATGATTCCATTCTTGAGTGGTTGGTTTGGCCCTTGTTCCTTTAACTTGAATCCTAGCCCGGTATATCCCATTTTAATTTTACCCCATTGTGAACCTTACGCCTTTTTTACTCTCTCATCGAGGTTCTCGGCATTGAAAAATCTTCGTAAACTAAATCACACGTGTATATGTTGATATTTAAGAGATATACAATCAATAAAATCAAGAGCAACGGTGATATATATGCGGATTAGACACCTAAAAAAAACACTCAACAAATTGCTACAATTTAAGGAATGTGTTTAGTGACGGCATCAGATTCCTAATTGATGGAGAAAGGTCTGGTGGCAAGAAAACCTGCTTCTAGGAGGTTGTCAAGTGTTTTCGCTCGACGATTCCATTCTTCGGTGGTTGGTTTAGCCCTTGTTCCTGTAACTTGAATACTAGCCCGGTATATCCCATTTTAATTTTACACCATTGTGACCCTTACGCCTTTTTTACTCTCTGATCAAGTTTCTCGGCATTGAAAAATCTTCGTAAACTAAATCACACGTGTATATGTTGACATTTAAGAGATATACAGTCAAGAAAATCAAGGGCAATGGTGATATATCTGCGGATTAGACACAAAAAAAAAACACTCAACAAACGGCTACAATTTAAGGAATGTTTTTAGTGACGGCATCAGATTCCTAATTGATGGAGAAAGGTCTGGTGGCAAGAAAAGCTGCTTCTAGTAGGTTGTCAAGTGTTTTCGCTCGACGATTCCATTCTTGGGTGGTTGGTTTGGCCCTTGTTCTTGTAACTCGAATCCTAGCCCGGTATATCCCATTTTAATTTTACACCATTATGAACCTTACGCATTTTTTACTCTCTGATCAAGTTTCTCGGCATTGAAAAATCTTCGTAAACTAAATCACACGTGTATATGTTGACATTTAAGAGATATACAGTCAAGAAAATCAAGGGCAATGGTGATATATCTGCGGATTAGACACAAAAAAAAACACTCAACAAACGGCTACAATTTAAGGAATGTTTTTAGTGACGGCATCAGATTCATAATTGATGGAGAAAGGTCTGGTGGCAAGAAAACCTGCTTCTAGTAGGTTGTCAAGTGTTTTCGCTCGACGATTCCATTCTTGGGTGGTTGGTTTGGCCCTTGTTCCTGTAACTCGAATCCTAGCCCGGTATATCCCATTTTAATTTTACACAATTATGAACCTTACGCCTTTTTTACTCTCTGATCGAGGTTCTCGGCATTGAAAAATCTTCGTAAACTAAATCACACATGTATATGTTGATATTTAAGAGATATACAGTCAAGAAAATCAAGGGCAATGGTGATATATATGCGGATTAGACACCAAAAAAAACACTCAACAAATGGCTATAATTTAAGGAATGTGTTTAGTGACGGCATCAGATTCCTAATAGATGGAGAAAGGTCTGGTGGTAAGAAAAACTGCTTCTAGGAGGTTGTCAAGTGTTTTCGCTCCACGATTCCATTCTTGGGTGGTTGGTTTGGCCCTTGTTCCTGTAACTCGAATCCTAGCCCGGTATATCCCATTTTAATTTTACACCGTTGTGAACTTTACGCCTTTTTTACTCTCTGATAGAGGTTCTTGGCATTGAAAAATCTTCGTAAACTAAATCACACGTGTATTTGTTGACATTTAAAAGATATACAGTCAAGAAAATCAAGGGCAATGATGATATATATATGCGGATAAGACACCAAAAAAAACACTCAACAATTGGCTACAATTTAAGGAATGTGTTTAGTGACGGCATCAGATTCCTAATTGATGGAGAAAGGTCTGGTGGTAAGAAAAGCTGCTTCCAGGAGGTTGTCAAGTGTTTTCGCTCGACGATTCCATTCTTGGGTGGTTGGTTTGGCCCTTGTTCCTGTAACTCGAATCCTTGCCCGGTATATCCCATTTTAATTTACACCGTTGTGAACTTTACGCCTTTTTTACTCTCTGATAGAGGTTCTCGGCATTGAAAAATCTTCGTAAACTAAATCACACATGTATATGTTGACATTTAAGAGATATTCAGTCAAGAAAATCAAGGGCAATGGTGATATATTTGCGGATTTGACACAAAAAAAAAACACTCAACAAATGGCTACAATTTAAGGAATGTGTTTAGTGACGGCATCAGATTCCTAATTGATGGAGAAAGGTCTGGTGGCAAGAAAAGCTGCTTGTAGTAGGTTGTCAAGTGTTTTCGTTCGACGATTCCATTCTTGGGTTGTTGGTTTTGCCCTTGTTCCTGTAACTCGAATCCTAGCCCGGTATATCCCATTTTAATTTTACACCATTGTGAACCTTACGCCTTTTTTACTTTCTGATCGAGGTTCTCAACATTGAAAAATCTTCGGTAACTAAATCACACGTGTATATGTTGATATTTAAGAGATATACAATCAATAAAATCAAGGGCAATGGTGATATATATGCGGATTAGACACAAAAAAAAACACTCAACAAATGGCTACAATTTAAGGAATGTGTTTAGTGACGGCATCAGATTCCTAATTAATGCAGAAAGGTCTGGTGGCAAGAAAACCTGCTTCTAGGAGGTTGTCAAGTGTTTTCGCTCGACGATTCCATTCTTGGGTGGTTGGTTTGCCCCATGTTCCTGTAACTCGAATCCTAGCCCGTATATCCCATTTTAATTTTACACCATTGTGAACCTTACGCCTTTTTTACTCTCTGATCGAGCTTCTCGGCATTGAAAAATCTTCGTAAACTAAATCACACGTGTATATGTTGATATTTAAGAGATATACAGTCAAGAAAATCAAGGGCAATGGTGATATATATGCGGATTAGACACCAAAAAAAAAACACTCAACAAACGACTACAATTTAAGGAATGTGTTTAGTGACGGCATCAGATTCCTAATTGATGGAGAAAGGTCTGGTGGTAAGAAAAGCTGCTTATAGGAGGTTGTCAAGTGTTTTCGCTCGACGATTCCATTCTTGGGTGGTTGGTTTGGCCTTTGTTCCTATTACTCGAAAACTAGCCAGGTATATCCCATTTTAATTTTACACCATTTTGAACCTTACGCCTTTTTTACTCTCTGATCGAGGTTCTCAGCATTGAAAAATCTTCATAAACTAAATCACACGTGTATATGTTGATATTTAAGAGATACACAGTCAAGAAAATCAAGGGCAATGGTGATACATATGCGGATTAGACACCAAAAAAAACACTCAACAAATGGCTACAATTTAAGGAATGTGTTTAGTGACGGCATCAGATTCCTAATTGATGGAGAAAGGTCTGGTGGTAAGAAAAGCTACTTCTAGGAGGTTGTCAAGTGTTTTCGCTCGACGATTCCATTCTTGGGTGGTTGGTTTGGCCCTTCTTCCTGTAACTCAAATCCTAGCCTGGTATATCCCACTTTAATTTTACACCATTGTAAACCTTACGCCTTTTTACTCTCTGATCGAGGTTCTCGGCATTGAAAAATCTTCATAAACTAAATCACACGTGTATTTTTTGGCATTTAAAAGATATACAATCAAGAAAATCAAGGGCAATGGTGATATATATATATATATATATATATATATATATAAATATGCGGATAAGACACAAAAAAAAAACACTCAACAATTGGCTACAATTTAAGGAATGTGTTTAGTGACGGCATCAGATTCCTAATTAATGGAGAAAGGTACGGTGGTATGAAAAGCTGCTTCCAGGAGGTTGTCAAGTGTTTTCGCTCGACGATTACATTCTTGGGTGGTTGGTTTGGCCCTTGTTCCTGTAACTCGAATCCTAGCTCGTTATATCCCATTTTAATTTTACACCATTATGAACTTTACGCCTTTTTTACTCTCTGATAGAGGTTCTCGGCATCGAAAAATCTTCGTAAACTAAATCACACGTGTATATGTTGACACTTATGAGATATACAGTCAAGAAAATCAAGGGCATTGTTGATATATTTGGGGATTAGACACCAAAAAAAAACACTCAACAAATGGCTACAATTTAAGGAATGTGTTTAGTGACGGCATCAGATTCCTAATTGATGGATAAAGGTCTAGTGGCAAGAAAAGCTGCTTGTAGTAGGTTGTCAAGTGTTTTCGTTCGACGATTCCATTCTTGGGTTGTTGGTTTGGCCCTTGTTCCTGTAACTCGAATCCTAGCCCGGTATACCTCATTTTAATTTTACACCATTGTGAACCTTATGCCTTTTTTACTCTCTGATCGAGGTTCTCGGCATGGAAAAATCTTCGATAACTAAATCACACGTGTATATGTTGATATTTAAGAGATATATACAGTCAATAAAATCAAGGGCAATGTTGATATATATGCGGATTAGACACCAAAAAAAACACTCAACAAATGGCTACAATTTAAGGAATGTGTTTAGTGATGGCATCAGATTCCTAATTGATGGAGAAAGGTCTGGTGGCAAGAAAAGCTGCTTCTTGTAGGTTTTCAAGTGTTTTCGCTCGATGATTCCATTCTTGAGTGGTTGGTTTGGCCCTTGTTCCTTTAACTTGAATCCTAGCCCGGTATATCCCATTTTAATTTTACCCCATTGTGAACCTTACGCCTTTTTTACTCTCTCATCGAGGTTCTCGGCATTGAAAAATCTTCGTAAACTAAATCACACGTGTATATGTTGATATTTAAGAGATATACAATCAATAAAATCAAGAGCAACGGTGATATATATGCGGATTAGACACCTAAAAAAAACACTCAACAAATTGCTACAATTTAAGGAATGTGTTTAGTGACGGCATCAGATTCCTAATTGATGGAGAAAGGTCTGGTGGCAAGAAAACCTGCTTCTAGGAGGTTGTCAAGTGTTTTCGCTCGACGATTCCATTCTTGGGTGGTTGGTTTAGCCCTTGTTCCTGTAACTTGAATACTAGCCCGGTATATCCCATTTTAATTTTACACCATTGTGACCCTTACGCCTTTTTTACTCTCTGATCAAGTTTCTCGGCATTGAAAAATCTTCGTAAACTAAATCACACGTGTATATGTTGACATTTAAGAGATATACAGTCAAGAAAATCAAGGGCAATGGTGATATATCTGCGGATTAGACACAAAAAAAAAACACTCAACAAACGGCTACAATTTAAGGAATGTTTTTAGTGACGGCATCAGATTCCTAATTGATGGAGAAAGGTCTGGTGGCAAGAAAAGCTGCTTCTAGTAGGTTGTCAAGTGTTTTCGCTCGACGATTCCATTCTTGGGTGGTTGGTTTGGCCCTTGTTCTTGTAACTCGAATCCTAGCCCGGTATATCCCATTTTAATTTTACACCATTATGAACCTTACGCATTTTTTACTCTCTGATCAAGTTTCTCGGCATTGAAAAATCTTCGTAAACTAAATCACACGTGTATATGTTGACATTTAAGAGATATACAGTCAAGAAAATCAAGGGCAATGGTGATATATCTGCGGATTAGACACAAAAAAAAAACACTCAACAAACGGCTACAATTTAAGGAATGTTTTTAGTGACGGCATCAGATTCATAATTGATGGAGAAAGGTCTGGTGGCAAGAAAACCTTCTTCTAGTAGGTTGTCAAGTGTTTTCGCTCGACGATTCCATTCTTGGGTGGTTGGTTTGGCCCTTGTTCCTGTAACTCGAATCCTAGCCCGGTATATCCCATTTTAATTTTACACAATTATGAACCTTACGCCTTTTTTACTCTCTGATCGAGGTTCTCGGCATTGAAAAATCTTCGTAAACTAAATCACACATGTATATGTTGATATTTAAGAGATATACAGTCAAGAAAATCAAGGGCAATGGTGATATATATGCGGATTAGACACCAAAAAAAACACTCAACAAATGGCTACAATTTAAGGAATGTGTTTAGTGACGGCATCAGATTCCTAATAGATGGAGAAAGGTCTGGTGGTAAGAAAAACTGCTTCTAGGAGGTTGTCAAGTGTTTTCGCTCCACGATTCCATTCTTGGGTGGTTGGTTTGGCCCTTGTTCCTGTAACTCGAATCCTAGCCCGGTATATCCCATTTTAATTTTACACCGTTGTGAACTTTACGCCTTTTTTACTCTCTGATAGAGGTTCTTGGCATTGAAAAATCTTCGTAAACTAAATCACACGTGTATTTGTTGACATTTAAAAGATATACAGTCAAGAAAATCAAGGGCAATGATGATATATATATGCGGATAAGACACCAAAAAAAACACTCAACAATTGGCTACAATTTAAGGAATGTGTTTAGTGACGGCATCAGATTCCTAATTGATGGAGAAAGGTCTGGTGGTAAGAAAAGCTGCTTCCAGGAGGTTGTCAAGTGTTTTCGCTCGACGATTCCATTCTTGGGTGGTTGGTTTGGCCCTTGTTCCTGTAACTCGAATCCTTGCCCGGTATATCCCATTTTAATTTACACCGTTGTGAACTTTACGCCTTTTTTACTCTCTGATAGAGGTTCTCGGCATTGAAAAATCTTCGTAAACTAAATCACACATGTATATGTTGACATTTAAGAGATATTCAGTCAAGAAAATCAAGGGCAATGGTGATATATTTGCGGATTTGACACCAAAAAAAAAACACTCAACAAATGGCTACAATTTAAGGAATGTGTTTAGTGACGGCATCAGATTCCTAATTGATGGAGAAAGGTCTGGTGGCAAGAAAAGCTGCTTGTAGTAGGTTGTCAAGTGTTTTCGTTCGACGATTCCATTCTTGGGTTGTTGGTTTTGCCCTTGTTCCTGTAACTCGAATCCTAGCCCGGTATATCCCATTTTAATTTTACACCATTGTGAACCTTACGCCTTTTTTACTTTCTGATCGAGGTTCTCAACATTGAAAAATCTTCGGTAACTAAATCACACGTGTATATGTTGATATTTAAGAGATATACAATCAATAAAATCAAGGGCAATGGTGATATATATGCGGATTAGACACAAAAAAAACACTCAACAAATGGCTACAATTTAAGGAATGTGTTTAGTGACGGCATCAGATTCCTAATTAATGCAGAAAGGTCTGGTGGCAAGAAAACCTGCTTCTAGGAGGTTGTCAAGTGTTTTCGCTCGACGATTCCATTCTTGGGTGGTTGGTTTGCCCCATGTTCCTGTAACTCGAATCCTAGCCCGTATATCCCATTTTAATTTTACACCATTGTGAACCTTACGCCTTTTTTACTCTCTGATCGAGCTTCTCGGCATTGAAAAATCTTCGTAAACTAAATCACACGTGTATATGTTGATATTTAAGAGATATACAGTCAAGAAAATCAAGGGCAATGGTGATATATATGCGGATTAGACACCAAAAAAAAAACACTCAACAAACGACTACAATTTAAGGAATGTGTTTAGTGACGGCATCAGATTCCTAATTGATGGAGAAAGGTCTGGTGGTAAGAAAAGCTGCTTATAGGAGGTTGTCAAGTGTTTTCGCTCGACGATTCCATTCTTGGGTGGTTGGTTTGGCCTTTGTTCCTATTACTCGAAAACTAGCCAGGTATATCCCATTTTAATTTTACACCATTTTGAACCTTACGCCTTTTTTACTCTCTGATCGAGGTTCTCAGCATTGAAAAATCTTCATAAACTAAATCACACGTGTATATGTTGATATTTAAGAGATATACAGTCAAGAAAATCAAGGGCAATGGTGATACATATGCGGATTAGACACCAAAAAAAACACTCAACAAATGGCTACAATTTAAGGAATGTGTTTAGTGACGGCATCAGATTCCTAATTTATGGAGAAAGGTCTGGTGGTAAGAAAAGCTGTTCTAGGAGGTTGTCAAGTGTTTTCGCTCAACGATTCCATTCTTGGGTGGTTGGTTTGGCCCTTGTTCCTGTAACTCGAATCCTAGCCCGGTATATCCCATTTTAATTTTACACCATTGTGAACCTTATGCCTTTTTTACTCTCTGATCGAGGTTCTCGGCATTGAAAAATCTTCATAAACTAAATCACACGTGTATATGTTGACATTTAAGAGATATACAGTCAAGAAAATCAAGGGCAATGGTGATATATACATATGCGGATTAGACACCAAAAAAAAACACTCAACAAATGGCTACAATTTAAGGAATGTGTTTAGTAACGGCATCAGATTCCTAATTGATGGAGAAAGGTCTGGTGGTAAGAAAAGCTGCTTCTAGGAGGTTGTCAAGTGTTTTCGCTCGACGATTCCATTCTTGGGTGGTTGGTTTGGCCCTTGTTCTTGTAACTCGAATCCTAGCCCGATATATCCCATTTTAATTTTACACCATTGTGAACCTTACGCCTTTTTTACTCTCTGATCGAGGTTCTCGACATTGAAAAATCTTCATAAACTAAATCACACGTGTATTTGTTGACATTTAAGAGATATACAGTCAAGAAAATCAAGGGCAATGGTGATATATATGCGGATAAGACACCAAAAAAACACTCAACAAATGGCTACAATTTAAGGAATGTGTTTAGTGATGGCATCAGAGTCCTAATTGATGGAGAAAGGTCTGGTGGCAAGAAAAGCTGCTTCTAGGAGGTTGTCAAGTGTTTTCGCTCGACGATTCCATTCGTGAGTGGTTGGTTTGGCCCTTGTTCCTGTAACTCGAATCCTAGCCCGGTATATCCCATTTTAATTTTACACCATTGTGAACCTTATGCCTTTTTTACTCTCTGATCGAGGTTCTCGGCATTGAAAAATCTTCATAAACTAAATCACACGTGTTTATGTTGATATTTAAGAGATATACAGTCAAGAAAATCAAGGGCAATGGTGATATATATGCGGATTAGACACAAAAAAAAACGCCCAACAAATGGCTACAATTTAAGGAATGTGTTTAGTGACGGCATCAGATTCCTAATTGATGGACAAAGTTCTGGTGGTAAGAAAAGCTGCTTCTAGGAGGTTGTCAAGTGTGTTCGCTCGACGATTCCATTCTTGGGTGGTTGGTTTGGCCCTTGTTCCTGTAACTCGAATCCTAGCCCGGTATGTCCCATTTTAATTTTACACCATTGTGAACCTTACGCCTTTTTTACTCTCTGATAGAGGTTCCCGGCATCGACAAATCTTCGTAAACTAAATCACACGTGTATATGTTGACATTTAAGAGATATACAGTCAAGAAAATCAAGGTCAATGGTGATATATATGCGGATTAGACACCAAAAAAAACACTCAACAAATGGCTACAATTTAAGGAATGTGTTTAGTGACTGCATCAGATTCCTAATTGATAGAGAAATGTCTGGTGGCAAGAAAAGCTGCTTCTAGATGGTTGTCATGTGTTTTCGCTCGACGATTCCATTCTTGGGTGGTTCGTTTGGCCCTTGTTCCTGTGACTCGAATCCTAGCCCGGTATATCCCATTTTAATTTTACACCATTGTGAACCTTACGCCTTTTTTACTCTCTGATCGAGGTTCTCAGCATTGAAAAATCTTCGTAAACTAAATCACACGTGTATATGTTGATATTTAAGAGATATACAGGCAAGAAAATCAAGGGCAATGGTGATATATATGCGGATTAGACACCAAAAAAAAAACACTCAACAAATGGCTACAATTTAAGGAATGTGTTTAGTGACGGCATCAGATTCCTAATTAATGCAGAAAGGTCTGGTGGCAAGAAAAGCTGCTTCTAGGAGGTTGTTAAGTGTTTTCGCTCGACGATTCCATTCTTGGGTGGTTGGTTTGGCCCTTGTTATTGTAACTCGAATCCTAGCCCGGTATGTGCCATTTTAATTTTACACCATTGTGAACCTTACGCCTTTTTTACTCTCTGATAGAGGTTCTCGACATTGAAAAATCTTCGTAAACTAAATCACACGTGTATATGTTGACATTTAAGAGATATACGATCAAGAAAATCAAGGGCAATGGTGATATATATGCGGATTAGACACAAAAAAAAACACTCAACAAATGGCTACAATTTAAGGAATGTGATTAGTAACGGCATCAGATTTCTAATTGATGGAGAATGGTCTGGTGGCAAGAAAAGCGGCTTCTAGGAGGTTGTCAATTGTTTTCGCTCGACGATTCCATTCTTGGGTGGTTGGTTTGGCCCTTGTTCCTGTAACTCGAATCCTAGCCCGGTATATCCCATTTTAATTTTACACCATTGTGAACCTTACGCCTTTTTTACTCTCTGATCGAGGTTCTCGGCATTGAAAAATCTTCGTAAACTAAATCACACGTGTATATGTTGACATTTAAGAGATATACAGTCAAGAAAATCAAGGGCAATGGTGATATATATGCGGATTAGACACCAAAAAAAAAACACTCAACAAATGGCTATAATTTAAGGAATGTGTTTAGTGACGGCATCAGATTCCTAATTGATGGGAAAGGTCTGGTGGTAAGAAAATCTGCTTCTAGGAGGTTGTCAAGTGTTTTCGCTCGACGATTCCATTCTTGGGTGGTTGGTTTGGCCCTTGTTCCTGTAACTCAAATTCTATCCCGGTATGTCCCATTTTAATTTTACGCCATTGTGAACCTTACGCCTTTTTTACTCTCTGATAGAGGTTCTCGACATTGAAAAATCTTCGTAAACTAAATCACACGTGTATATGTTTACATTTTAGAGATATACAGTCAAGAAAATAAAGGGCAATGGTGTTATATATGCGGATTAGACACAAAAAAAAACACTCAACAAATGGCTACAATTTAAGGAATGTGTTTAGTGACGGCATCAGATTCCTAATTGATGGACAAAGTTCTGGTGGTAAGAAAAGCTGTTTCTAGGAGGTTGTCAAGTGTGTTCGCTCGACGATTCCATTCTTGGGTGGTTGGTTTGGCCCTTGTTCCTGTAACTCGAATCCTAGCCCGGTATGTCCCATTTTAATTTTACACCATTGTGAACCTTACGCCTTTTTTACTCTCTGATAGAGGTTCCCGGCATCGACAAATCTTCGTAAACTAAATCACACATGTATATGTTGACATTTAAGAGATATACAGTCAAGAAAATCAAGGGCAATGGTGATATATATGCGGATTAGACACCAAAAAAAACACTCAACAAATGGCTACAATTTAAGGAATGTGTTTAGTGACTGCATCAGATTTCTAATTGATAGAGAAATGTCTGGTGGCAAGAAAAGCTGCTTCTAGAAGGTTGTCATGTGTTTTCGCTCGACGATTCCATTCTTGGGTGGTTGGTTTGGCCCTTGTTCCTGTAACTCGATTCCTAGCCCGGTATATCCCATTTTAATTTTACACCATTGTGAACCTTACGCCTTTTTTACTCTCTGATCGAGGTTCTCGGCATTGAAAAATCTTCATAAACTAAATCACACGTGTATATGTTGACATTTAAGAGATATACAGTCAAGAAAATAAAGGGCAATGGTGATATATACGCGGATTAGACACAAAAAAAACACTCAACAAATGGCTACAATTTAAGTAATCTGTTTAGTGACGGCATCAGATTCCTAATTGATGGAGAAAGGTCTGGTGGCAAGAAAAGATGCTTCTAGGAGGTTGTCAAGTGTTTTCGCTCGACGATTCCATTCTTGGGTGGTTGGTTTGGCCCTTGTTCCTGTAACTCGAATCCTAGCCCGGTATATAACATTTTAATTTTACACCATTGTGAACCTTACGCCTTTTTTACTCTCTGATCGAGGTTCTCGGCATTGAAAAATCTTCATAAACTAAATCACACGTGTATATGTTGATATTTAAGAGATATACAGTCAAGAAAATCAAGGGCAATGGTGATATATATGCGGATTAGCCACTAAAAAAACACTCAACAAATGGCTACAATTTAAGGAATGTGTTTAGTGACGGCATCAGATTCCTAGTTGATGGGGAAAGGTCTGGTGGCAAGAAAAGCTGCCTCTAGGAGGTTGTCAAGTGTTTTCACACGACGATTCCATTCTTGGGTGGTTGGTTTGGCCCTTGTTCCTGTAACTCGAATCCCAGCCCGGTATATCCATTTTAATTTTACACCATCGTGAACCTTACGCCTTTTTTACTCTCTGATAGAGGTTCTCGGCATTGAAAAATCTTCGTAAACTTAATCACTCGTGTATATGTTGATATTTAAGAGATATACAGTCTAGAAATGGCTACAATTTAAGGAATGTGTTTAGTGACGGCATCAGATTCCTAATTGATGGAGAAAGGTCAGGTGGCAAGAAAAGCTGTTTCTAGGAGGTTGTCAAGTGTTTTCGCTCGACGATTCCATTCTTGGGTGGTTGGTTTGGCCCTTGTTCGTGTAACCCGAATCCTAGCTCGGTATATCCCATTTTAATTTTACACCATTGTGAACCTTACGCCTTTTTTACTCTCTGATCGAGGTTCTCGGTATTGAAAAATCTTCGTAAACTAAATCACACGTGTATATGTTGATATTTAAGAGATATACAGTCAAGAAAATCAAGGGCAATGGTGATATATATGCGGATTAGACACCAAAAAAAACACTCAACAAGTGGCTACATTTTAAGGAATAAGTTTAGTGATGGCATTAGATTCCTAATTGATGGAGAAAGGTCTGGTGGCAAGAAAAGCTGCTTCTAGGAGGTTGTCAAGTGTTTTCGCTCGACGATTCCATTCTTGGGTGGTTGGTTTGGCCCTTGTTCCTGTAACTCGAATCCTAGCCCGGTATGTCCCATTTTAATTTTACACCGTTGTGAACCTTACGCCTTTTTTACTCTCTGATAGAGGTTCTCGGCATTGAAAAATCTTCGTAAACTAAATCACACGTGTATATGTTGACATTTAAGAGATATACAGTTAAGAAAATCAAGGGCAATGGGGATATATATGCGGATTAGACACCCAAAAAAAAAAACTCTCAACAAATGGCTACAATTTAAGGAATGTGTTTAGTGACAGGATCAGATTCCTAATTGATGGAGAAAGGTCTGGTGGCAAGAAAAGCTGCTTCTAGGAGGATGTCAAGTGTTTTCGCTCGACGATTCCATCCTTGGGTGGTTGGTTTGGCCCATGTTCGTGTAACTCGAATCCTAGCTCGGTATATCCTAGTTTAATTTTACGCCATTGTGAACCTTACGCCTTTTTTACTCTCTGATCGATGTTCTCGGCATTGAAAAATCTTCGTAAACTAAATCACACGCGTATATGTTGACATTTAAGAGATATACAGTCAAGAAAATCAAGGGTAATGGTGATATATATGCGGATTAGACACCAAAAAAAACACCCAACATATGGAGACAATTTAAGGAATGCGTTTAGTGACGGAATCTGATTCCTAATTGATGGAGAAAGGTCTGGTGGCAAGAAAAGCTGCTTCTAGGAGGTTGTCAAGTGTTTTCGCTCGACAATTCCGTTCTTGGGTGGTTGGTTTGGCCCTTGTTCCTGTAACTCGAATCCTAGCCCGAAATATCCCATTTTAATTTTACACCATTGTGAACCTTACGCCTTTTTTACTCTCTGATCGAGGTTCTCGGCATTGAAAAATCTTCGTAAACTAAATCACTCGTGTATATGTTGACATTTAAGAGATATACAGTCAAGAAAATCAAGGGCAATGGTGATATATATGCGGATTAGACACCAAAAACAACACTCAAAAAATGGCTATAATTTAAGGATTGTGTTTAGTGACGGCATCAGATTCCTAATTGATGGGAAAGGTCTGGTGGTAAGAAAATATGCTTCTAGGAGGTTGTCAAGTGTTTTTGCTCGACGATTCCATTTTTGGGTGGTTGGTTTGGCCCTTGTTCCTGTAACTCGAATCCTATCCCGGTGTGTCCCATTTTAATTTTACACCATTGTGAACCTTACGCCTTTCTTACTCTCTGATAGAGGTTCTCGACATTGAAAAATCTTCGTAAACTAAATCACACGTGTATATGTTGACATTTAAGAGATATACAGTCTAGAAATGGCTACAATTTAAGGAATGTGTTTAGTGACGGCATCAAATTCCTAATTGATGGAGAAAGGTCAGGTGGCAAGAAAAGCTGCTTCTAGGAGGTTGTCAAGTGTTTTCGCTCGACGATTCCATTCTTGGGTGGTTGGTTTGGCCCTTGTTCGTGTAACTCGAATCCTAGCTCGATATATCCCATTTTAATTTTACAGCATTGTGAACCTTACGCCTTTTTTACTCTCTGATCGAGGTTCTCGGCATTGAAAAATCTTCGTAAACTAAATCACACGTGTATATGTTGATATTTAAGAGATATACAGTCAAGAAAATCAAGGGAAATGGTGATATATATGCGGATTAGACACCAAAAAAAAACACTCAACAAGTGGCTACATTTTAAGGAATAAGTTTAGTGATGGCATTAGATTCCTAATTGTTGGAGAAAGGTCTGGTGGCAAGAAAAGCTGCTTCTAGGAGGTTGTCAAGTGTTTTCGCTCGACGATTCCATTCTTGGGTGGTTGGTTTGGCCCTTGTTCCTGTAACTCGAATCCTAGCCCGGTATGTCCCATTTTAATTTTACACCGTTGTGAACCTTACGCCTTTTTTACCCTCTGATAGAGGTTCTCGGCATTGAAAAATCTTCGTAAACTAAATCACACGTGTATATGTTGACATTTAAGAGATATACAGTCAAGAAAATCAAGGGCAATGGTGATATATATGCGGATTAGACACCAAAAAAAAAAAAAAAAAAAAAACTCTCAACAAATGGCTACAATTTAAGGAATGTGTTTAGTGACAGGATCAGATTCATAATTGATGGAGAAAGGTCTGGTGGCGAGAAAAGCTGCTTCTAGGAGGATGTCAAGTGTTTTCGCTCGACGATTCCATCCTTGGGTGGTTGGTTTGGCCCTTGTTCGTGTAACTCGAATCCTAGCTCGGTATATCCCAGTTTAATTTTACACCATTGTGAACCTTACGCCTTTTTTACTCTCTGATCGATGTTCTCGGCATTGAAAAATCTTCGTAAACTAAATCACACGTGTATATGTTGACATTTAAGAGATATACAGTCAAGAAAATCAAGGGTAATGGTGATATATATGCGGATTAGACACCAAAAAAAACACCCAACATATGGCGACAATTTAAGGAATGCGTTTAGTGACGGAATCTGATTCCTAATTGATGGAGAAAGGTCTGGTGGCAAGAAAAGCTGCTTCTAGGAGGTTGTCAAGTGTTTTCGCTCGACGATTCCATTCTTGGGTGGTTGGTTTGGCCCTTGTTCCTGTAACTCGAATCCTTGCCCGATATATCCCATTTTAATTTTACACCATTGTGAACCTTACGCCTTTTTTACTCTCTGATCGAGGTTCTCGGCATAGAAAAATCTTCGTAAACTAAATCACACGTGTATATGTTGACATTTAAGAGATATACAGTCAAGAAAATCAAGGGCATTGGTGATATATATGCGGATTAGACACCAAAAAAAAAACACTCAACAAATGGCTATAATTTAAGGAATGTGTTTAGTGACGGCATCAGATTCCTAATTGATGGACAAAGTTCTGGTGGTAAGAAAAGCTGTTTCTAGGAGGTTGTCAAGTGTGTTCGCTCGACGATTCCATTCTTGGGTGGTTGGTTTGGCCCTTGTTCCTGTAACTCGAATCCTAGCCCGGTATGTCCCATTTTAATTTTACACCATTGTGAACCTTACGCCTTTTTTACTCTCTGATAGAGGTTCCCGGCATCGACAAATCTTCGTAAACTAAATCACACATGTATATGTTGACATTTAAGAGATATACAGTCAAGAAAATCAAGGGCAATGGTGATATATATGCGGATTAGACACCAAAAAAAACACTCAACAAATGGCTACAATTTAAGGAATGTGTTTAGTGACTGCATCAGATTTCTAATTGATAGAGAAATGTCTGGTGGCAAGAAAAGCTGCTTCTAGAAGGTTGTCATGTGTTTTCGCTCGACGATTCCATTCTTGGGTGGTTGGTTTGGCACTTGTTCCTGTAACTCGATTCCTAGCCCGGTATATCCCATTTTAATTTTACACCATTGTGAACCTTACGCCTTTTTTACTCTCTGATCGAGGTTCTCGGCATTGAAAAATCTTCATAAACTAAATCACACGTGTATATGTTGACATTTAAGAGATATACAGTCAAGAAAATAAAGGGCAATGGTGATATATACGCGGATTAGACACAAAAAAAACACTCAACAAATGGCTACAATTTAAGTAATCTGTTTAGTGACGGCATCAGATTCCTAATTGATGGAGAAAGGTCTGGTGGCAAGAAAAGCTGCTTCTAGGAGGTTGTCAAGTGTTTTCGCTCGACGATTCCATTCTTGGGTGGTTGGTTTGGCCCTTGTTCCTGTAACTCGAATCCTAGCCCGGTATATAACATTTTAATTTTACACCATTGTGAACCTTACGCCTTTTTTACTCTCTGATCGAGGTTCTCGGCATTGAAAAATCTTCATAAACTAAATCACACGTGTATATGTTGATATTTAAGAGATATACAGTCAAGAAAATCAAGGGCAATGGTGATATATATGCGGATTAGCCACTAAAAAAACACTCAACAAATGGCTACAATTTAAGGAATGTGTTTAGTGACGGCATCAGATTCCTAGTTGATGGAGAAAGGTCTGGTGGCAAGAAAAGCTGCCTCTAGGAGGTTGTCAAGTGTTTTCACTCGACGATTCCATTCTTGGGTGGTTGGTTTGGCCCTTGTTCCTGTAACTCGAATCCCAGCCCGGTATATCCATTTTAATTTTACACCATCGTGAACCTTACGCCTTTTTTACTCTCTGATAGAGGTTCTCGGCATTGAAAAATCTTCGTAAACTTAATCACTCGTGTATATGTTGATATTTAAGAGATATACAGTCTAGAAATGGCTACAATTTAAGGAATGTGTTTAGTGACGGCATCAGATTCCTAATTGATGGAGAAAGGTCAGGTGGCAAGAAAAGCTGTTTCTAGGAGGTTGTCAAGTGTTTTCGCTCGACGATTCCATTCTTGGGTGGTTGGTTTGGCCCTTGTTTGTGTAACTCGAATCCTAGCTCGGTATATCCCATTTTAATTTTACAGCATTGTGAACCTTACGCCTTTTTTACTCTCTGATCGAGGTTCTCGGCATTGAAAAATCTTCGTAAACTAAATCACACGTGTATATGTTGACATTTAAGAGATATACAGTCAAGAAAATCAAGGGCAATGGTGATATATATGCGGATTAGACACCAAAAAAAAAAAAAAAAAAACTCTCAACAAATGGCTACAATTTAAGGAATGTGTTTAGTGACAGGATCAAATTCATAATTGATGGAGAAAGGTCTGGTGGCGAGAAAAGCTGCTTCTAGGAGGATGTCAAGTGTTTTCGCTCGACGATTCCATCCTTGGGTGGTTGGTTTGGCCCTTGTTCGTGTAACTCGAATCCTAGCTCGGTATATCCCAGTTTAATTTTACACCATTGTGAACCTTACGCCTTTTTTACTCTCTGATCCATGTTCTCGGCATTGAAAAATCTTCGTAAACTAAATCACACGTGTATATGTTGACATTTAAGAGATATACAGTCAAGAAAATCAAGGGTAATGGTGATATATATGCGGATTTGACACCAAAAAAAACACCCAACATATGGCGACAATTTAAGGAATGCGTTTAGTGACGGAATCTGATTCCTAATTGATGGAGAAAGGTCTGGTGGCAAGAAAAGCTGCTTCTAGGAGGTTGTCAAGTGTTTTCGCTCGACGATTCCATTCTTGGGTGGTTGGTTTGGCCCTTGTTCCTGTAACTCGAATCCTTGCCCGGTATATCCCATTTTAATTTTACACCATTGTGAACCTTACGCCTTTTTTACTCTCTGATCGAGGTTCTCGGCATTGAAAAATCTTCGTAAACTAAATCACACGTGTATATGTTGACATTTAAGAGATATACAGTCAAGAAAATCAAGGGCAATGGTGATATATATGCGGATTAGACACCAAAAAAAAACACTCAACAAATGGCTATAATTTAAGGAATGTGTTTAGTGACGGCAACAGATTCCTAATTGATGGGAAAGGTCTGGTGGTAAGAAAATCTGCTTCTAGGAGGTTGTCAAGTGTTTTTGCTCGACGATTCCATTCTTGGGTGGTTGGTTTGGCCATTGTTCCTGTAACTCGAATCCTATCCCGGTATGTCCCATTTTAATTTTACACCATTGTGAACCTTACGCCTTTTTTACTCTCTGATAGAGGTTCTCGACATTGAAAAATCTTCGTAAACTAAATCACACGTGTATATGTTGACATTTAAGAGATATACAGTCAAGAAAATCAAGGGCAATGGTGATATATATGCGGATTAGACACAAAAAAAAAACACTCAACAAATGGCTACAATTTAAGGAATGTGCTTAGTAACGGCATCAGATTCCTAATTGATGGAGAAAGGTCCGGTGGCAAGAAAAGCGGCTTCTAGGAGGTTGTCAATTGTTTTCGCTCGACGATTCCATTCTTGGATGGTTGGTTTGGCCCTTGTTCCTGTAACTCGAATCCTAGCCCGGTATATCCCATTTTAATTTTACACCATTGTGAACCTTACGCCTTTTTACTCTCTGATCGAGGTTTTCGGCATTGAAAAATCTTCATAAACTAAATCACACGTGTATATGTTGATATTTAAGAGATATACAGTCAAGAAAATCAAAGGCAATGGTGATATATATGCGGATTAGACACAAAAAAAAAACACCCAACAAATGGCTACAATTTAAGGAATGTGTTTAGTGACGGCATCAGATTCCTAATTGATGGAGAAAGGTCTGGTGGTAAGAAAAGCTGCTTCTAGGAGGTTGTCAAGTGTTTTCGCTCGACAATTCCATTCTTGGGTGGTTGGTTTGGCCCTTGTTCCTGTAACTCGAATCCTAGCCCGGTATGTCCCATTTTAATTATACACCATTGTGAACCTTACGCCTTTTTTACTCTCTGATAGAGGTTCTCGGCATCGAAAAATCTTCGTAAACTAAATCACACGTGTATATGTTGACATTTAAGAGATATACAGTCAAGAAAATTAAGGGCAATGGTGATATATATGCGGATTAGACACCAAAAAAAAAAAACACTCAACAAATGGCTACAATTTTAGGAATGTGTTTAGTGACGGCATCAGATTCCTAATTGATGGAGAAATGTTTGGTGGCAAGAAAATCTGCTTCTAGGAGGTTGTCAAGTGTTTTCGCTCGACGATTCCATTCTTGGGTGGTTGCTTTGGCCCTTGTTCCTGTAACTCGAATCCCAGCCCGGTATATTCCATTTTAATTTTACACCAACGTGAACCTTACGCCTATTTTACTCTCTGATAGAGGTTCTCGGCATTGAAAAATCTTCGTAAACTAAATCACACGTGTATTTGCTGACATATAAGAGATATACAGTCAAGAAAATCAAGGGCAATGGTGATATATATGCGGATTAGACACCAAAAAAAAAAACACTCAACAAATGGCTACAATTTAAGGAATGTGTTTAGTGACAGGATCAGATTCCTAATTGATGGAGAAAGGTCTGGTGGCAAGAAAAGCTGCTTCTAGGAGGTTGTCAAGTGTTTTCGCTCGACAATTCCATTCTTGGGTGGTTGGTTTGGCCCTTGTTCCTGTAACTTGAATCCTAGCCCGGTATATCCCATTTTAATTTTACACCATTGTGAAACTTACGCCTTTTTTTACTCTCTGATTGAGGTTCTCAGCATTGAAAAATCTTCGTAAACTAAATCACACGTGTATATGTTGACTTTTAAGAGATATACAGTCAAGAAAATCAAGGGCAATGGTGATATATATGCGGATTAGACACCAAAAAAAAACACTCAACAAATGGCTATAATTTAAGGAATGTGTTTAGTGACGGCATCAGATTCCTAATTGATGGAGAAAGGTCTGGTGGTAAGAAAATCTGCTTCTAGGAGGTTGTCAAGTGTTTTCGCTCGACGATTCCATTCTTGGGTGGTTGGTTTGGCCCTTGTTCCTTTAACTCGAATCCTATCCCGGTATGTCCCATTTTAATTTTACACCATTGTGAACCTTACGCCTTTTTTACTCTCTGATAGAGGTTCTCGACATTGAAAAATCTTCGTAAACGTATATGTTGACATTTAAGAGATATACAGTCTAGAAAATCAAGGGCAATGGTGATATATATGCGGATTAGACACAAAAAAAAAACACTCAACAAATGGCTACAATTTATGGAATGTGTTTAGTGACAGCATCAGATTCCTAATTGATGGAGAAAGGTCTGGTGGCAAGAAAAGCTGCTTCTAGGAGGTTGTCAAGTGTTTTCGCTCGACGATTCCATTCCTGGGTGGTTGGTTTGGCCCTTGTTCCTGTAACTCGAATCCTAGCCCGGTATATCCCATTTTAATTTTACACCATTGTGAACCTTACGCCTTTTTTATTCTCTGATCGAGGTTCTCGGCATTGAAAAATCTTCATAAACTAAATCACACGTGTATATGTTGACATTTAAGAGTTATACAGTCAAGAAAATAAAGGGCAATGGTGATATATATGCGGATTAGACACAAAAAAAAAACACTCAACAAATGGCTACAATTTAAGGAATGTGTTTAGTGACGGCATCAGATTCCTAATTGATGGAGAAAGGTCTGGTGGCAAGAAAAGCTGCTTCTAGGAGGTTGTCAAGTGTTTTCGCTCGACGATTCCATTCTTGGGTGGTTGGTTTGGCCTTTGTTCCTATAACTCGAATCCAAGCCCGGTATATCCCATTTTAATTTTACACCATTGTGAACCTTACGTCTTTTTTACTCTCTGATCGAGGTTCTCGGCATTGAAAAATCTTCATAAACTAAATCACACGTGTATATGTTGATATTTAAGAGATATACAGTCAAGAAAATCAAGGACAATGGTGATATATATGCGGATTAGACACACAAAAAAAAACACCCAACAAATGGCTACAATTTAAGGAATGTGTTTGGTGACGGCATCAGATTCCTAATTGATGGAGAAAGGTCTTTGTAAGAAAAGCTGCTTCTATGAGGTTGTCAAGTGTTTTCGCTCGACGATTCCATTCTTGGGTGGTTGGTTTGGCCCTTGTTCCTGTAACTCGAATCCTAGCCCGGTATGTCCCATTTTAATTTTACACCATTGTGAACCTTACGCCTTTTTTACTCTCTGATAGAGGTTCTCGGCGTCGAAAAATCTTCGTAAACTAAATCACACGTGTATATGTTGACATTTAAGAGATATACAGTCAAGAAAATCAAGGGCAATGGTGATATATATGCGGATTAGACACCAAAAAAAACACTCAACAAATGGCTACAATTTAAGGAATGTGTTTAGTGACGGCATCAGATTCCTAATTGATGGAGAAATGTCTGGTGGCAAGAAAAGCTGCTTCTAGGAGGTTGTCAAGTGTTTTCGCTCGACGATTCCATTCTTGGGTGGTTGGTTTGGCCCTTGTTCCTGTAACTCGAATCCCAGCCCGGTTTATCCCATTTTAATTTTACACCATGGTGAACCTTACGCCTTTTTTACTCTCTGATAGAGGTTCTCGGCATTGAAAAATCTTCGTAAACTAAATCACACGTGTATATGTTGACATTTAAGAGATATACAGTCAAGAAAATCAAGGGCAATGGTGATATATATGCGGATTAGACACCAGAAAAAAACACTCAACAAATGGATACAATTTAAGGAATGTGTTTAGTGACAGGATCAGATTTCTAATTGATGGAGAAAGGTCTGTGGCAAGAAAAGCTACTTCTAGGAGAATGTCAAGTGTTTTCGCTCGACGATTCCATTCTTGGGTTGGTGGTTTGCCCCTTGTTCGTGTAACTCGAATCCTAGCTCGGTATATCCCATTTTAATTTTACACCATTGTGAACCTTACGTCTTTTTTACTCTCTGATCGAGGTTCTCGGCATTGAAAAATCTTCATAAACTAAATCACACGTGTATATGTTGATATTTAAGAGATATACAGTCAAGAAAATCAAGGACAATGGTGATATATATGCGGATTAGACACACAAAAAAAAACACCCAACAAATGGCTACAATTTAAGGAATGTGTTTGGTGACGGCATCAGATTCCTAATTGATGGAGAAAGGTCTTTGTAAGAAAAGCTGCTTCTATGAGGTTGTCAAGTGTTTTCGCTCGACGATTCCATTCTTGGGTGGTTGGTTTGGCCCTTGTTCCTGTAACTCGAATCCTAGCCCGGTATGTCCCATTTTAATTTTACACCATTGTGAACCTTACGCCTTTTTTACTCTCTGATAGAGGTTCTCGGCGTCGAAAAATCTTCGTAAACTAAATCACACGTGTATATGTTGACATTTAAGAGATATACAGTCAAGAAAATCAAGGGCAATGGTGATATATATGCGGATTAGACACCAAAAAAAACACTCAACAAATGGCTACAATTTAAGGAATGTGTTTAGTGACGGCATCAGATTCCTAATTGATGGAGAAATGTCTGGTGGCAAGAAAAGCTGCTTCTAGGAGGTTGTCAAGTGTTTTCGCTCGACGATTCCATTCTTGGGTGGTTGGTTTGGCCCTTGTTCCTGTAACTCGAATCCCAGCCCGGTTTATCCCATTTTAATTTTACACCATGGTGAACCTTACGCCTTTTTTACTCTCTGATAGAGGTTCTCGGCATTGAAAAATCTTCGTAAACTAAATCACACGTGTATATGTTGACATTTAAGAGATATACAGTCAAGAAAATCAAGGGTAATGGTGATATATATGAGGATTAGACACCCAAAAAAAACACCCAACAAATGGCGACAATTTAAGGAATGTGTTTAGTGACGGAATCTGATTCCTAATTGATGGAGAAAGGTCTGGTGGCAAGAAAAGCTGCTTCTAGGAGGTTGTCAAGTGTTTTCGCTCGACGATTCCATTCTTGGGTGGTTGGTTTGGCCCTTGTTCCTGTAACTCGAATCCTAGCCCGGTATATCCCATTTTAGTTTTACACCATTGTGAACCTTACGCCTTTTTTACTCTCTGATCGAGGTTCTCGGCATTGAAAAATCTTCGTAAACTAAATCACACGTGTATATGTTGACATTTAAGAGATATACAATCAAGAAAATCAAGGGCAATGGTGATATATATGCGGATTAGACACAAAAAAAAAACACCCAACAAATGGCTACAATTTAAGGAATGTGTTTAGTGACGGAATCTGATTCCTAATTGATGGAGGAAGGTCTGGTGGCAAGAAAAGCTGCTTCTAGGAGGTTGTCAAGTGTTTTCGCTCGACGATTCCATTCTTGGGTGGTTGGTTTGGCCCTTGTTCCTGTAACTCGAATCCTAGCCCGGTATATCCCATTTTAATTTTACACCATTGTGAACCTTACGCCTTTTTTTACTTTCTGATCGAGGTTCTCGGCATTGAAAAATCTTCGTAAACTAAATCACACGTGTATATGTTGAAGATATACAGTCAAGAAAATCAAGGGCAATGGTGATATATATGCGGATTAGACACCAAAAAAAACACCCAACAAATGGCTACAATTTAAGGAATGTGTTTAGTGACGGCATCTGATTCCTAATTGATGGAGAAAGGTCTGGTGGCAAGAAAAGCTGCTTCTAGGAGGTTGTCAAGTGTTTTCGCTCGACGATTCCATTCTTGGATGGTTGGTTTGGCCCTTGTTCCTGTATCTCGAATCCTTGCCCGATATATCCCATTTTAATTTTACACCATTGTGAACCTTACGCCTTTTTTACTCTCTGATAGAGGTTCTCGGCATCGAAAAATCTTCGTAAACTAAATCACACGTGTATATGTTGACATTTAAGAGATATACAGTCAAGAAAATTAAGGGCAATGGTGATATATATGCGGATTAGACACCAAAAAAAAACACTCAACAAATGGCTACAATTTTAGGAATGTGTTTAGTGACGGCATCAGATTCCTAATTGATGGAGAAATGTTTGGTGGCAAGAAAAGCTGCTTCTAGGAGGTTGTCAAGTGTTTTCGCTTGACGATTCCATTCTTGGGTGGTTGCTTTGGCCCTTGTTCCTGTAACTCGAATCCCAGCCCGGTATATCCCATTTTAATTTTACACCATCGTGAACCTTACGCCTATTTTACTCTCTGATAGAGGTTCTCGGCATTGAAAAATCTTCGTAAACTAAATCACACGTGTATTTGCTGACATATAAGAGATATACAGTCAAGAAAATCAAGGGCAATGGTGATATATATGCGGATTAGACACCAAAAAAAAACACTCAACAAATGGCTACAATTTAAGGAATGTGTTTGGTCACAGGATCAGATTCCTATTTGATGGAGAAAGGTCTGGTGGCAAGAAAAGCTGCTTCTAGGAGGTTGTCAAGTGTTTTCGCTCGACAATTCCATTCTTGGGTGGTTGGTTTGGCCCTTGTTCCTGTAACTTGAATCCTAGCCCGGTATATCCCATTTTAATTTTACACCATTGTGAACCTTACGCCTTTTTTTACTCTCTGATCGAGGTTCTCAGCATTGAAAAATCTTCGTAAACTAAATCACACGTGTATATGTTGACTTTTAAAAGATATACAGTCAAGAAAATCAAGGGCAATGGTGATATATATGCGGATTAGACACAAAAAAAAAACACTCAACAAATGGCTATAATTTAAGGAATGTGTTTAGTGACGGCATCAGATTCCTAATTGATGGAGAAAGGTCTGGTGGTAAGAAAATCTGCTTCTAGGAGGTTGTCAAGTGTTTTCGCTCGACGATTCCATTCTTGGGTGGTTGGTTTGGCCCTTGTTCCTTTAACTCGAATCCTATCCCGGTATGTCCCATTTTAATTTTACACCATTGTGAACCTTACGCCTTTTTTACTCTCTGATAGAGGTTCTCGACATTGAAAAATCTTCGTAAACGTATATGTTGACATTTAAGAGATATACAGTCTAGAAAATCAAGGGCAATGGTGATATATATGCGGATTAGACACAAAAAAAAAACACTCAACAAATGGCTACAATTTATGGAATGTGTTTATTGACAGCATCAGATTCCTAATTGATGGAGAAAGGTCTGGTGGCAAGAAAAGCTGCTTCTAGGAGGTTGTCAAGTGTTTTCGCTCGACGATTCCATTCCTGGGTGGTTGGTTTGGCCCTTGTTCCTGTAACTCGAATCCTAGCCCGGTATATCCCATTTTAATTTTACACCATTGTGAACCTTACGCCTTTTTTATTCTCTGATCGAGGTTCTCGGCATTGAAAAATCTTCATAAACTAAATCACACGTGTATATGTTGACATTTAAGAGTTATACAGTCAAGAAAATAAAGGGCAATGGTGATATATATGCGGATTAGACACAAAAAAAAAACACTCAACAAATGGCTACAATTTAAGGAATGTGTTTGGTGACGGCATCAGATTCCTAATTGATGGAGAAAGGTCTTTGTAAGAAAAGCTGCTTCTATGAGGTTGTCAAGTGTTTTCGCTCGACGATTCCATTCTTGGGTGGTTGGTTTGGCCCTTGTTCCTGTAACTCGAATCCTAGCCCTGTATGTCCCATTTTAATTTTACACCATTGTGAACCTTACGCCTTTTTTACTCTCTGATAGAGGTTCTCGGCGTCGAAAAATCTTCGAAAACTAAATCACACGTGTATATGTTGACATTTAAGAGATATACAGTCAAGAAAATCAAGGGCAATGGTGATATATATGCGGATTAGACACCAAAAAAAACACTCAACAAATGGCTACAATTTAAGGAATGTGTTTAGTGACGGCATCAGATTCCTAATTGATGGAGAAATGTCTGGTGGCAAGAAAAGCTGCTTCTAGGAGGTTGTCAAGTGTTTTTGCTCGACGATTCCATTCTTGGGTGGTTGGTTTGGCCCTTGTTCCTGTAACTCGAATCCCAGCCCGGTATATCCCATTTTAATTTTACACCATCGTGAACCTTACGCCTTTTTTACTCTCTGATAGAGGTTCTCGGCATTGAAAAATCTTCGTAAAATAAATCACACGTGTATATGTTGACATTTAAGAGATATACAGTCAAGAAAATCAAGGGCAATGGTGATATATATGCGGATTAGACACCAGAAAAAAACACTCAACAAATGGATACAATTTAAGGAATGTGTTTAGTGACAGGATCAGATTTCTAATTGATGGAGAAAGGTCTGTGGCAAGAAAAGCTACTTCTAGGAGAATGTCAAGTGTTTTCGCTCGACGATTCCATTCTTGGGTTGGTGGTTTGGCCCTTGTTCGTGTAACTCGAATCCTAGCCCGGTATATCCCATTTTAATTTTACACCATTGTGAACCTTACGCCTTTTTTTACTTTCTGATCGAGGTTCTCGGCATTGAAAAATCTTCGTAAACTAAATCACACGTGTATATGTTGAAGATATACAGTCAAGAAAATCAAGGGCAATGGTGATATATATGCGGATTAGACACCAAAAAAAACACCCAACAAATGGCTACAATTTAAGGAATGTGTTTAGTGACGGCATCTGATTCCTAGTTGATGGAGAAAGGTCTGGTGGTAAGAAAAGCTGCTTCTAGGAGGTTGTCAAGTGTTTTCGCTCGACGATTCCATTCTTGGATGGTTGGTTTGGCCTTTGTTCCAGTATCTCGAATTCTTGCCCGATATATCCCATTTTAATTTTACACCATTGTGAACCTTACGCCTTTTTTACTCTCTGATAGAGGTTCTCGGCATCGAAAAATCTTCGTAAACTAAATCACACGTGTATATGTTGACATTTAAGAGATATACAGTCAAGAAAATTAAGGGCAATGGTGATATATATGCGGATTAGACACCAAAAAAAAAACACTCAACAAATGGCTACAATTTTAGGAATGTGTTTAGTGACGGCATCAGATTCCTAATTGATGGAGAAATGTTTGGTGGCAAGAAAAGCTGCTTCTAGGAGGTTGTCAAGTGTTTTCGCTTGACGATTCCATTCTTGGGTGGTTGCTTTGGCCCTTGTTCCTGTAACTCGAATCCCAGCCCGGTATATCCCATTTTAATTTTACACCATCGTGAACCTTACGCCTATTTTACTCTCTGATAGAGGTTCTCGGCATTGAAAAATCTTTGTAAACTAAATCACACGTGTATTTGCTGACATATAAGAGATATACAGTCAAGAAAATCAAGGGCAATGGTGATATATATGCGGATTAGACACCAAAAAAAAACACTCAACAAATGGCTACAATTTAAGGAATGTGTTTAGTGACAGGATCAGATTCCTAATTGATGGAGAAAGGTCTGGTGGCAAGAAAAGCTGCTTCTAGGAGGTTGTCAAGTGTTTTCGCTCGACAATTCCATTCTTGGGTGGTTGGTTTGGCCCTTGTTCCTGTAACTTGAATCCTAGCCCGGTATATCCCATTTTAATTTTACACCATTGTGAACCTTACGCCTTTTTTTACTCTCTGATCGAGGTTCTCAGCATTGAAAAATCTTCGTAAACTAAATCACACGTGTATATGTTGACTTTTAAGAGATATACAGTCAAGAAAATCAAGGGCAATGGTGATATATATGCGGATTAGACACAAAAAAAAAACACTCAACAAATGGCTATAATTTAAGGAATGTGTTTAGTGACGGCATCAGATTCCTAATTGATGGAGAAAGGTCTGGTGGTAAGAAAATCTGCTTCTAGGAGGTTGTCAAGTGTTTTCGCTCGACGATTCCATTCTTGGGTGGTTGGTTTGGCCCTTGTTCCTTTAACTCGAATCCTATCCCGGTATGTCCCATTTTAATTTTACACCATTGTGAACCTTACGCCTTTTTTACTCTCTGATAGAGGTTCTCGACATTGAAAAATCTTCGTAAACGTATATGTTGACATTTAAGAGATATACAGTCTAGAAAATCAAGGGCAATGGTGATATATATGCGGATTAGACACAAAAAAAAACACTCAACAAATGGCTACAATTTAAGGAATGTGTTTAGTGACGGCATCAGATTCCTAATTGATGGAGAAAGGTCTGGTGGCAAGAAAAGCTGCTTCTAGGAGGTTGTCAAGTGTTTTCGCTCGACGATTCCATTCTTGGGTGGTTGGTTTGGCCTTTGTTCCTATAACTCGAATCCAAGCCCGGTATATCCCATTTTAATTTTACACCATTGTGAACCTTACGTCTTTTTTACTCTCTGATCGAGGTTCTCGGCATTGAAAAATCTTCATAAACTAAATCACACGTGTATATGTCGATATTTAAGAGATATACAGTCAAGAAAATCAAGGACAATGGTGATATATATGCGGATTAGACACACAAAAAAAAACACCCAACAAATGGCTACAATTTAAGGAATGTGTTTGGTGACGGCATCAGATTCCTAATTGATGGAGAAAGGTCTTTGTAAGAAAAGCTGCTTCTATGAGGTTGTCAAGTGTTTTCGCTCGACGATTCCATTCTTGGGTGGTTGGTTTGGCCCTTGTTCCTGTAACTCGAATCATAGCCCGGTATGTCCCATTTTAATTTTACACCATTGTGAACCTTACTCCTTTTTTACTCTCTGATAGAGGTTCTCGGCGTCGAAAAATCTTCGTAAACTAAATCACACGTGTATATGTTGACATTTAAGAGATATACAGTCAAGAAAATCAAGGGCAATGGTGATATATATGCGGATTAGACACCAAAAAAAACACTCAACAAATGGCTACAATTTAAGGAATGTGTTTAGTGACGGCATCAAATTCCTAATTGATGGAGAAATGTCTGGTGGCAAGAAAAGCTGCTTCTAGGAGGTTGTCAAGTGTTTTCGCTCGTCGATTCCATTCTTGGGTGGTTGGTTTGGCCCTTGTTCCTGTAACTCGAATCCCAGCCCGGTATATCCCATTTTAATTTTACACCATCGTGAACCTTACGCCTTTTTTACTCTCTGATAGAGGTTCTCGGCATTGAAAAATCTTCGTAAACTAAATCACACGTGTATATGTTGACATTTAAGAGATATACAGTTAAGAAAATCAAGGGCAATGGTGATATATATGCGGATTAGACACCAGAAAAAAACACTCAACAAATGGATACAATTTAAGGAATGTGTTTAGTGACAGGATCAGATTTCTAATTGATGGAGAAAGGTCTGTGGCAAGAAAAGCTACTTCTAGGAGAATGTCAAGTGTTTTCGCTCGACGATTCCATTCTTGGGTTGGTGGTTTGGCCCTTGTTCGTGTAACTCGAATCCTAGCTCGGTATATCCCATTTTAATTTTACACCATTGTGAACCTTACGCCTTTTTTACTCTCTGATCGATGTTCTCGGCATTGAAAAATCTTCGTAAACTAAATCACACGTGTATATGGTGACTTTTAAGAGATATACAGTCAAGAAAATCAAGGGTAATGGTGATATATATGAGGATTAGACACCCAAAAAAAACACCCAACAAATGGCGACAATTTAAGGAATGTGTTTAGTGACGGAATCTGATTCCTAATTGATGGAGAAAGGTCTGGTGGCAAGAAAAGCTGCTTCTAGGAGGTTGTCAAGTGTTTTCGCTCGACGATTCCATTCCTGGGTGGTTGGGTTGGCCCTTGTTCCTGTGACTCGAATCCTAGCCCGGTATATCCCATTTTAGTTTTACACCATTGTGAACCTTACGCCTTTTTTACTCTCTGATCGAGGTTCTCGGCATTGAAAAATCTTCGTAAACTAAATCACACGTGTATATGTTGACATTTAAGAGATATACAGTCAAGAAAATCAAGGGCAATGGTGATATATATGCGGATTAGACACAAAAAAAAAACACCCAACAAATGGCTACAATTTAAGGAATGTGTTTAGTGATGGCATCAGATTCCTAATTGATGGAGAAAGGTCTGGTGGCAAGAAAAGCTGCTTCTAGGAGGTTGTCAAGTGTTTTCGCTCGACGATTCCATTCTTGGGTGGTTGGTTTGGCCCTTGTTCCTGTAACTCGAATCCTAGCCCGGTATATCCCATTTTAATTTTACACCATTGTGAACCTTACGCCTTTTTTACTTTCTGATCGAGGTTCTCGGCATTGAAAAATCTTCGTAAACTAAATCACACGTGTATATGTTGAAGATATACAGTCAAGAAAATCAAGGGCAATGGTGATATATATGCGGATTAGACACCAAAAAAAACACCCAACAAATGGCTACAATTTAAGGAATGTGTTTAGTGACGGCATCTGATTCCTAATTGATGGAGAAAGGTCTGGTGGCAAGAAAAGCTGCTTCTAGGAGGTTGTCAAGTGTTTTCGCTCGACGATTCCATTCTTGGGTGGTTGGTTTGGCCCTTGTTCCTGTATCTCGAATCCTTGCCCGATATATCCCATTTTAATTTTACACCATTGTGAACCTTACGTCTTTTTTACTCTCTGATCGAGGTTCTCGGCATTGAAAAATCTTCGTAAACTAAATCACACGTGTATATGTTGATATTTAAGAGATATACAGTCAAGAAAATCAAGGGCAATGGTGATATATATGCGGATTAGACACCAAAAAAAACACTCAACAAATGGCTACATTTTAAGGAATGTGTTTAGTGATGGCATCAGATTCCTAATTGATGGAGAAAGGTCTGGTGGCAAGAAAAGCTGCTTCTAGGAGGTTGTCAAGTGTTTTCGCTCGACGATTCCGTTCTTGGGTGGTTGGTTTGGCCCTTGTTCCTGTAACTCGAATCCTAGCCCGGTATATACCATTTTAATTTTATACCATTGTGAACCTTACGCCTTTTTTACTCTCTGATCGAGGTTCTCGGCATTGAAAAAATCTTTGTAAACTAAATCACACGTGTATATGTTGACATTTAAGAGATATACAGTTAAGAAAATCAAGGGCAATGGTGATATATATGCGGATTAGACACAAAAAAAAACACCCAACAAATGGCTACAATTTAAGGAATGTGTTTAGTGACGGTATTTGATTCCTAATTGATGGAGAAAGGTCTCGTGGCAAGAAAAGTGGCTTCTAGGAGGTTGTCAAGTGTTTTCGCTCGACGATTCCATTCTTGGGATGTTGGTTTGGCCCTTGTTCTTGTAACTCCAATCCTAGCCCGGTATATCCCATTTTAAATTCACACCATTGTGAACCTTACGCCTTTTTTACTCTCTGATCGAAGTTCTCGGCATTGAAAAATCTTCATAAACTAAATCACACGTGTATATGTTGATATTTAAGAGATATACAGTCAAGAAAATCAAGGGCAATGGTGATATATATGCGTATTAGACACAAAAAAAAACACACAACAAATGGCTACAATTTAAGGAATGTGTTTAGTGACGGCATCAGATTCCTAATTGATGGAGAAAGGTCTGGTGGCAAGAAAACCTGCAAGTGTTTTCGCTCGACGATTCCATTCTTGGGTGGTTGGTTTGTCCCTTGTTCCTGTAACTCGAATCCTAGCCCGGTATATCCCATTTTAATTTTACACCATTGTGAACCTTACGCCTTTTTTACTCTCTGATCGAGGTTCTCGGCATTGAAAAATCTTCGTAAACTAAATCACACGTGTATATGTTGATATTTAAGAGATATATAGTCAAGAAGATCAAGGGCAATGGTGATATATATGCGGATTAGACACAAAAAAAAAATACCCAATGAATGGCAACAATTTAAGGAATGTGTTTAGCGACGGCATCAGATTCCAAATTGATGGAGAAAGGTCTAGTGGCAAGAAAAGCTGCTTCTAGGAGGTTGTCAAGTGTTTTCGCTCGACGATTCCATTCTTGGGTGGTTGGTTTGTCCCTTGTTCCAGTAACTCGAATCCTAGCCCGGTATATCTCATTTTAATTTTACACCATTGTGAACCTTACGCCTTTTTTACTCTCTCATCGAGGTTCTCGGCATTGAAAAATCTTCGTAAACTAAATCACACGTGTATATGTTGATATTTAAGAGATATATAGTCAAGAAAATTAAGGGCAATGGTGATATATATTCGGATTAGACACCAAAAAAAAATACCCAACAAATGGCTACATTTTAAGGAATGTGTTTAGTGACGGCATCTGATTCCTAATTGATGGAGAAAGGTCTGGTGGCAAGAATAGCTGCTTCTAGGAGGTTGTCAAGTCTTTTCACTCGACGATTCCATTCTTGGGTGGTTGGTTTGGCCCTTGTTCCTGTAACTCGAATCCTAGCCCGGTATATACCATTTTAATTTTACACCATTGTGAACCTTACCCCTTTTTTACTCTCTGATCGAGGTTCTCGGCATTGAAAAATCTTCGTAAACTAAATCACACGTGTATATGTTGATATTTAAGAGATATACAGTCAATAAAATCAAGGGCAATGGTGATATATATGCGGATTAGATACAAAAAAGAAACACTCAACAAATGGCAACAATTTAAGGAATGTGTTTAGTGACGGCATCAGATTCCTAATTGATGGAGAAAGGTCTGGTGGTAAGAAAAGCTTTCGCTCGACGATTCCATTCTTGGGTGGTTGGTTTGGCCCTTGTTCCTGTAACTCGAATCCTACCTCGGTATATCCCATTTTAATTTTACACCATTGTGAACCTTACGCCTTTTTTACTCTCTTATCGAGGTTCTCGGCATTGAAAAATCTTCGTAAACTAAATTACACGCGTATATGTTGATATTTAAGAGATATACAGTCAAGAAAGTCAATGGCAATGGTGATCTATATGCGGATTAGACACCCAAAAACAAACACTCAACAAATGGCTACAATTTAAGGAATGTGTTTAGTGACGGCATCAGATTCCTAATTGATGGCGAAAGGTCTGGTGGCAAGAAAAGCTGCTTCTAGGAGGTTGTCAAGTGTTTTCGCTCGATGATTCCATTCTTGGGTGGTTGGTTTGGCCCTTGTTCCTGTAACTCGAATCCTAGCCCGGTATATACCATTTTAATTTTACACCATTGTGAACCTTACGCCTTTTTTACTCTCTGATCGAGGTTCTCGGCATTGAAAAAATCTTTGTAAACTAAATCACACGTGTATATGTTGACATTTAAGAGATATACAGTTTAGAAAATCAAGGGCAATGGTGATATATATGCGGATTAGACACCAAAAAAACACCCAACAAATGGCTACAATTTAAGGAATGTGTTTAGTGACGGCATCTGATTCCTAATTGATGGAGAAACGTCTGGGGGCAAGAAAAGTGGCTTCTAGGAGGTTGTCAAGTGTTTTCGCTCGATGATTCCATTCTTGGATGGTTGGTTTGGCCCTTGTTCCTGTAACTCGAATCCTACCTCGGTATATCCCATTTTAATTTTACACCATTGTGAACCTTACGCCTTTTTTATTCTCTGATCGAGGTTCTCGGCATTGAAAAAATCTTCGTAAACTAAATCACACGTGTATATGTTGACATTTAAGAGATATACAGTTAAGAAAATCAAGGGCAATGGTGATATATATGCGGATTAGACACCAAAAAAAAACACCCAACAAATGGCTACAATTTAAGGAATGTGTTTAGCGACGGCATCAGATTCCTAATTGATGGAGAAAGGTCTGGTGGCAAGAAAAGCTGCTTCTAGGAGGTTGTCAAGTTTTTTCGCTCGACGATTCCATTCTTGGGTGGTTGGTTTGGCCCTTGTTCCTGTAACTCGAATCCTAGCCCGGTATATCCCATTTTAATTTTACACCATTGTGAACCTTACGCCTTTTTTACTCTCTGATCGAGGTTCTCGGCATTGAAAAATCTTCGTAAACTAAATCACACGTGTATATGTTGATATTTAAAAGATATACTGTCAATAAAATCAATGGCAATGGTGATACATATGCGTATTAGACACCAAAAAAAAAAACACTCAACAAATGGCTACAATTTAAGGAATGTGTTTAGTGACGGCATCAGATTCCTAATTGATGGAGAAAGGTCTGGTGGCAAGAAAACCTGCAAGTGTTTTCGCTCGACGATTCCATTCTTGGGTGGTTGGTTTGTCCCTTGTTCCTGTAACTCGAATCCTAGCCCGGTATATCTCATTTTAATTTTACACCATTGTGAACCTTACGCCTTTTTTACTCTCTCATCGAGGTTCTCGGCATTGAAAAATCTTCGTAAACTAAATCACACGTGTATACGTTGATATTTAAGAGATATATAGTCAAGAAAATCAAGGGCAATGGTGATATATATGCAGATTAGACACCAAAAAAAAATACCCAACAAATGGCTACATTTTAAGGAATGTGTTTAGTGACGGCATCTGATTCCTAATTGATGGAGAAAGGTCTGGTGGCAAGAATAGCTGCTTCTAGGAGGTTGTCAAGTGTTTTCACTCGACGATTCCATTCTTGGGTGGTTGGTTTGGCCCTTGTTCCTGTAACTCGAATCCTAGCCCGGTATATCCCATTTTAATTTTACACCATTGTGAACCTTACGCCTTTTTTACTCTCTGATCGAGGTTCTCGGCATTGAAAAATCTTCGTAAACTAAATCACACGTGTATATGTTGATATTTAAAAGATATAATGTGAATAAAATCAAGGGCAATGGTGATATATATGCGTATTAGACACCAAAAAAAAACACTCAACAAATGGCTACAATTTAAGGAATGTGTTTAGTGACGGCATCAGATTCCTAATTGATGGAGAAAGGTCTGGTGGCAAGAAAACCTGCAAGTGTTTTCGCTCGACGATTCCATTCTTGGGTGGTTGGTTTGTCCCTTGTTCCTGTAACTCGAATCCTAGCCCGGTATATCTCATTTTAATTTTACACCATTGTGAACCTTACGCCTTTTTTACTCTCTCATCGAGGTTCTCGGCATTGAAAAATCTTCGTAAACTAAATCACACGTGTATATGTTGATATTTAAGAGATATATAGTCAAGAAAATCAAGGGCAATGGTGATATATATGCGGATTAGACACCAAAAAAAAAAATACCCAACAAATGGCTACATTTTAAGGAATGTGTTTAGTGACGGCATCTGATTCCTAATTGATGGAGAAAGGTCTGGTGGCAAGAATAGCTGCTTCTAGGAGGTTGTCAAGTCTTTTCACTCGACGATTCCATTCTTGGGTGGTTGGTTTGGCCCTTGTTCCTGTAACTCGAATCCTAGCCCGGTATATACCATTTTAATTTTACACCATTGTGAACCTTACCCCTTTTTTACTCTCTGATCGAGGTTCTCGGCATTGAAAAATCTTCGTAAACTAAATCACACGTGTATATGTTGATATTTAAGAGATATACAGTCAGTAAAATCAATGGCAATGGTGATATATATGCGGATTAGACACCCAAAAACAAACACTCAACAAATGGCTACAATTTAAGGAATATGTTTAGTGACGGCATCAGATTCCTAATTGATGGCGAAATGTCTGGTGGCAAGAAAAACTGCTTCTAGGAGGTTGTCAAGTGTTTTCGCTCGATGATTCCATTCTTGGGTGGTTGGTTTGGCCCTTGTTCCTGTAACTCGAATCCTAGCCCGGTATATACCATTTTAATTTTACACCACTGTGAACCTTACGCCTTTTTTACTCTCTGATCGAGGTTCTCGGCATTGAAAAAATCTTCGTAAACTAAATCACACGTGTATATGTTGACATTTAAGAGATATACACTCAAGAAAGTCAATGGCAATGGTGATATATATGCGGATTAGACACCCAAAAACAAACACTCAACAAATGGCTACAATTTATGGAATGTGTTTAGTGACGGCATCAGATTCCTAATTGATGGCGAAATGTCTGGTGGCAAGAAAAACTGCTTCTAGGAGGTTGTCAAGTGTTTTCGCTCGATGATTCGATTCTTGGGTGGTTGGTTTGGCCCTTGTTCCTGTAACTCGAATCGTAGCCCGGTATATACCATTTTAATTTTACACCACTGTGAACCTTACGCCTTTTTTACTCTCTGATCGAGGTTCTCGGCATTGAAAAATCTTCATAAACTAAATCACACGTGTATATGTTGATATTTAAGAGATATACAGTCAAGAAAATAAAGGGCAATGGTGATATATATGCGGTTTAGACACAAAAAAAAAAACACTCAACAAATGGGCATAATTTAAGGAATGTGTTTAGCGACGGCATCAGATTCCTAATTGATGGAGAAAGGTCTGGTGGCAAGAAAAGCTGCTTCTAGGAGGTTGTCATGTTTTTTCGCTCGACGATTCCATTCTTGGGTGGTTGGTTTGGCCCTTGTTCCTGTAACTCGAATCCTAGCCCAGTATATCCCATTTTAATTTTACACCATTGTGAACCTTACGCCTTTTTTACTCTCTGATCGAGGTTCTCGGCATTGAAAAATCTTCGTAAACTAAATCACACGTGTATATGTTGATATTTAAAAGATATAGTGTCAATAAAATCAAGGGCAATGGTGATATATATGCGTATTAGACACCAAAAAAAAACACTCAACAAACGGCTACAATTTAAGGAATGTGTTTAGAGACGGCATCAGATTCCTAATTGATGGAGAAAGGTCTGGTGGCAAGAAAACCTGCAAGTGTTTTCGCTCGACGATTCCATTCTTGGGTGGTTGGTTTGTCCCTTGTTCCTGTAACTCGAATCCTAGCCCGGTATATCTCATTTTAATTTTACACCATTGTGAACCTTACGCCTTTTTTACTCTCTGATCGAGGTTCTTGGCATTGAAAAATCTTCGTAAACTAAATCACACGTGTATATGTTGATATTTAAGAGATATATAGTCAAGAAAATCAAGGGCAATGGTGATATATATGCGGATTAGACACCAAAAAAAAATACCCAACAAATGGCTACAATTTAAGGAATATGTTTAGTGACGGCATCTGATTCCTAATTGATGGAGAAAGGTCTGGTGGCAAGAAAAGCTGCTTCTAGGAGGTTGTCAAGTGTTTTCACTCGACGATTCCATTCTTGGGTGGTTGGTTTGACCCTTGTTCCTGTAACTCGAATCCTAGCCCGGTATATCCCATTTTAATTTTACACCATTGTGAACCTTACGCCTTTTTTACACTCTGATCGAGGTTCTCGGCATTGAAAAATCTTCGTAAACTAAATCACACGTGTATATGTTGATATTTAAGAGATATACAGTCAATAAAATGAAGGGAAATGGTGATATATATGCGAATTAGACACCCAAAAACAAACACTCAACAAATGGCTACAATTTAAGGAATGTGTTTAGTGACGGCATCAGATTCCTAATTGATGGCGAAAGGTCTGGTGGCAAGAAAAGCTGCTTCTAGGAGGTTGTCAAGTGTTTTCGCTCGATGATTCCATTCTTGGGTGGTTGGTTTGGCCCTTGTTCCTGTAACTCGAATCCTAGCCCAGTATATCCCATTTTAATTTTACACCGTTGTGAACCTTACGCCTTTTTTACTCTCTGATCGAGGTTCTCGGCATTGAAAAAGCTTCGTAAACTAAATCACACGTGTATATGTTGATATTTAAGAGATATACAGTCAAGAAAATCAAGGGCAATGGTGATATATATGCGGATTAGACACCCAAAAAAACACTCAACAAATGGCTATAATATAAGGAATGTGTTTAGTGACGGCATCAGATTCCTAATTGATGGAGAAAGATCTGGTGGTAAGAAAAGCAGCTTCTAGGAGGTTGTCAAGTGTTTTCGCTCGACGATTCCTTTCTTGGGTGGTTGGGTTGGCCCTTGTTCCTGTAACTCGAATCCTAGCCCGGTATATCCCATTTTAATCTTACACCATTGTGAACCTTACGCCTTTTTTACTCTCTGATCGAGGTTCTCGGCATTGAAAAATCTTCGTAAACTAAATCACACGTGTATATGTTGATATTTAAGAGATTTACAGTCAAGAAAATCAAGGGCAATGGTGATATATATGCGGATTAGACACCCATAAAAAAACACTCAACAAATGGCTACAATTTAAGGAATGTGTTTAGTGATGGCTTCAGATTCCTAATTGATGGAGAAAGGTCTGTTGGCAAGAAAAGCTGCTTCTAGGAGGTTTTCAAGTGTTTTCGCTCGACGATTCCATGTAACTCGAATCCTAGCCCGGTATATCCCATTTTTGTTGGTGCACTAATGTCTGTTAACTTTGTCTTTATCGAGTCTTATGTCTAGATAGGATAAACTAGCACACAACAGGGTTAGAAATTAGGGTTTTATATGTGTTTATGTGTATTTTCGTTTGAATGTGCCAATGACCAGTTCAAACAAAATTAACCAAGTTAATTCCGTTTGAATTGGGCAGTGACACCTTCAAACGGAATCACGAACTCTATATGTAGGGATGTTGTTGTGTCATTTGAAACGGAATTAGGTCATGGTTTCTGAGTCGAGGTGCTGTCCATTTGTCATTTGAATCTGTAAAAGCTCAGAATCGATTAATAAGGATATAATTAGAGGAAAACAAGATGTGTTACATCAAATTCACTGATTCCGCCTTTGTTTTTGATGTTGAAGTCTTCATATTGACTCGTTAGGGTCACACGACGATCCAACAAGTGGTATCAGAGTTCAGGACGAGGAGTTCATACCAATTCACCTTGATTTCATCGGATTCTATCTCTTCTACTCCTTCTTTTTTTGATTTGAACGAAATTTAACGGTTGAAATGGCTTAAAACTCACATCTACTAAGCGAAACTTAGTTTTAACTAATCCGTGAAAGATTTGGACCTTAATTCGAACAAATTTTGATAAAAACTGCTAATTCCGCTTGAAAATTTATTCGAATTGCTGATGTCATCGTAATTCCGCTTGAACTTGCACGTGTGATTTCAAACAAAATTAGCTATTTTGGTTATTCCGTTTGAAAGTGATTTTCTGATTCCGCTTGAAATCAGATTCCGTTTGAAAGTTCAAGCGAAATTAGTGATTTCGCTTCAAAGTGACTGATTCCGTTTGAAACTGCCACTGGTTTCAAACGAAATTAGCTATTCCATTTCAAAATATGATTCCGTTTGAAAATTTCAAACGAAATTAGCTATTCCGCTTGAATAGTATTATTCCGCTTGAAAAGCAATTCCGCTTGAAAAGCTGATTTCGCTTGAGCTAATTCCGTTTGAATCTGTCTTTGTTAAAAACCAAAATTTTTCTAAGTGTTTGTTGATTGTTTCAGATACTTGAAGATGGATGGAGTTCATGAATCCATTCTGTGACGTTTTTGCCTTTGCTGGAAATGGTGGAGATGATATTTCAAACGACACATCAGACAACACAAATGAGAAAGCTCCGAGTGCGAGGAAAACATTTTCAGATGCATTAAGTGTTGAGAGTGCTTATGGGACGTACAACAAACCTTCCAAGTTGATGGCGATTGAAGATTACAACAAATGGGCCAAAAAGTTTGAAGAATGGCTCAAAGCGTTTGCATATCCCAGTTGGAAGATGTTAAAGAATGGGTTCATAATGGGAAGATCAGATTTTGAAAACTTGACTGAAAATGAGGAAATAGACAGATATGTTGCTGAACAGAAGTGCATTGCCTTGATTCATCAGTCTGTGAGAGACGATATAATAGCATTGATTGAGTACACAAATTGAACAGATCTATGGGAGAAATTAAGAGTAAAATGTGTGGATAGTGTAGAAATAGTCAAAAACAAAAAGAAATTGTTTTGAAAAGAATTTGATCTTTTTGGTTGTTTGAAAAATGAGTATGTTTCTAAGATGATTGAGAGATTTGGACATCTGAAGATGGAGCTGGCAAGACATGGAATTATTTATTCTCGTGAAGAATTGGTTGATAAGCTGTTTGACTCCATACCAGATGACAAAGACTGGCAATACTTTGCATTGATGCTGAAGAATACAATCGAGTCGGAAAAACTGACAGTTGATCTATTGATTGAAAGACTGGAGAGTCATGAGCTGGAGATCAAGAAATCATTCAAAGTCAATAATTCATCATATCAGCAGAATGTTGGGTTGTATTACAGAGGAGATATGATACCTAAGAATGTGTCTCCTAAAACAGCTTTCTCAGCTGAAAGTTCTTACAAGTCAAATCAAGAAAGTCCAAGCAGTGGTTTTCATAGTGGTTCATCATCAACAACTCCAACCCAATCTGTTCCAAAGAACATGTTTCAATGTAATATTGCTGTGGATCTGAAGAATGCACAGAACTTCAGTGAGGAATCCGCAAAACAGCAAATGGTGTTCTTAGTGTCTGTTCTAGAGTCGTATGAGAGCCTGGTTGCGGGAAAGATTGGAAACACAAACCTCACCAAGGAGGATTATGACCAGATCGACCCAGAAGAGATGGAGTTGATCGACATCAGGTAGTGTATGGCTAGTGCGGTTAGACGAGCTCAAAGGTTCATGGAGATTACGGGCAGACATTCAATTGGCGGACCTTCCACCAAACTAGGGTTTGATAAATCAAAGGTCACGTGCTTCAGATGCAAACAAAAGGGACATTTTAAACGCGAATGTCGAAACGCACCTGGTGATGATACTGCAAATCCATTCAGAGAGGATTACTACAAAAGAGCTATCTACCATCAAAACAAATCTGAACCCCCAGAATGAAGCAGCTTGAAGATACCCCCAAAGAAAAATCAAGAGCTCTTGCTGTTTTTCATGATGATGAGGGATACGATTGGAGTGATGTGTTACCAGAGGAGGATGCAGTAGGATATGCGTTTGTAGCAAAACCTGTTCCTTTCAGAGATAGTAGAAATGAAAAAGAGAAATACATCAACAGGAAGGCAAAAGTTGTAGATAGGATGGTTAGAATGTCTCGTATATACAATAAAGCAAAGAGGGCGAAAAGATGGGATGCTGATAGAGAATGTTACCTAGATCCCGATGGTACATAGCTGTTGATTCAAAGACCATTGATCTTGAAGCTTTCACAAAACAAATTGCTGAAGAAGAACAATCCTTACAGAGAGAGTGGTGGGGAGGAGGTGAAACTGAAAAAGTTGAAGAAAAAGAAATAGAAAAGGAGAAAGAGCAGCAGCCAAAGAAAATTGATAATGGGATTATTGATACGACACAAGAGTTTACCGCTGAGAATTTGAAGAAAATGGCTGACAAAGTGTTCGCTGCGAAAGAACTAGAGGTAGTTTCTGGTTCTGGCACTGAGTCCAAAAACAAGGTCAGTCAGAATGATTCTATCAATGAGTCAGGTAAGAAAGATAAAACTGAGAGTGACTGCAAAAATTGCATGAAAAACTGCAAGGTTTGTTGTACAATTACTTACCACAGTGGTAAAAGGATTGAGGATCTGACAAAAAGAGTCAGAGATGTGGAGGATCAGATCTTAAACCATGATAAAATGTTAAAAGCTTCAAATGAACGCATAAAAGATCTAACTGAGAAAATCGAAAATGATAAAATTGAAGTAGAAAGAGTTAGGAAAGAAAACGAAAAGTTGATTCATGAAAATCGTCAAATTTCAGAAAGTTTAGAAAAGCTAAAACAAACGGTGAAAGATTCTGATGAAAGAAATGGTAAGACATACACAGAAAATGTGCAATTGTCAGGTGTTCTTAGGGTTAAAGAAGAGTTAATCAACCAACAACTGGATGAAATTGCTAAGTTGAAGCTTCAGTTTCAAGAAGCTAAAATTGAAAATGAACGCATCCAGTTGAAACTGAACAGTTACAGCTCCGCAAGTTTTGTTCTTCAACATATTGTTCCTAAACCAATTGGAAAGAACAAAGCAGGCGAAGATGTATATGCTGATGGAACCGGGGTGGGGTATCATCAGGTTCCACCACCAGTTCTAAACAATTTTTCAAAGAAAAAATCAGGGTTGGTTAATGATGAAGATGAAAATGAAGTGAATCTTCCAGACACAATTGATATCACATTTACTTCATCATCCGATGAAGGAAGTGTTCAATCAGAAGTTGTTAAAAGTGTGGTTGAAAGTGTTTTGAAATCTGATAGTGACACTACTAAGGATGATGAATGCTTTTTGGACAAATATATTCCAAAGTCAAAATCCAAAAACAACTTAAGTGAAGAAACAGATCTTGTGAAGTACAAGATGGCAGGATCGGATAAGTTGTATTCGGATCGTGATTTTCCTTTGGAGAATGTGAATGTTGGAAAATTGAGAAATGTGTTCAAGTTGATTGAGATTGATGTTTCTGAAATTGAGGGTTTGAAAAATGCGAAGAGGCAATTGAATTTTGAAAAAGATAAATCTTACTACAAAAAGCCTGTAGTACCACCACATTTTTCCAACTACAACCAAAATAAATGGTCGGGTGGTTATCAGGGTGGTAAGAAAAATCAAAGAAGAAATTTCTAAAATAAGAAATTTGTTGAGAAAAAGGTGTTTGTCAAAAGCTCGAGTTCTCATTCCGAGTAAGAATCTGAAATTTTTTCAAAATCAAATGAAGAATTCTTTGAGAAAAAGGCCTCACAGCCTCAGTCTGAAGGCACAAGTCGGGTAGTTGACACCTGAACATTCTTTAAATCCAATCAAGTTGGACATATTGCACGAAAGTGTACTAACTTGAAGTCTAAGACTGAAGTTGTTCAGATTCAGAAAAGGAAAGTTGTTGCAAAAGGCAAAGCACCAATGGTTGTTGAGAAGAAAGTTTTGAAAAATGAAAACACAAAAATCAAAATTGAATCCGTAAAGAATGTGGTAACTAAAACTGAAAAGTTTTACAAACAGGTTGCTTCGCCTCAACAAGCATGGAAACCAAAATAAAAAAAAAAAGAAATCAATTTCTCCAAAACCAAAGGTTTCTGAGACTGAAAAACAATCATCTTCTACGATTCCGGTAAAGATGAATGTTCCTTTGGATTATTATGAGAAATTTGAAAAATAAGATTCTGTTACTTCTGAGAAAAAGGCTGTTTCGAAGAAAGACCAATCATCTGGTCAACCTCAAAAATACGAATTTTTCTTATACAACGAGGTTGAGGTTGGGTCTGCAGAGAGTTTAAAGATGAATGACAAGAATTTTCCGCCACTTTACACTACAAAAACTCACATTAATGTCAAGTTACCTGAGTCAAAAGTGGCTTGGGTAGCATCAAAATCTAACTAAAGTGTTTGTGACATGTGCAGGAGCTTCCAAGATCTGTTTCATGTTGGATTATGGATAGTGGAGCTTCTCGGCACATGACGGGGAAGAAGACCCTACTATACGATGTTCGTGGGTTTAATGGAGGATATGTGGGATTTGCAGGAAATCAAGGTGGTCGAATAATTGGTGAAGGAACTTTATCGAATGGTATTATCACGTTTGAAAGAGTTAACTACATCGTCGAGCTTGAAAACAATCTTCTAAGCATATCTCAGATTTGTGATCGCATGTATACAACGCACTTTACAGACAAAGAATGTTTGATCTTGAAACCAGGATTTGTTGTTCCTGAAGAGTGGGTTATCATGAGAGCACCCAGAGTCAATGATCTGTACGCGTTGGACATGAGCTTAGCTACTACAACCACGGGTCAGGCTCACTGTTTTGTGTCAAGAGCAACGGAAAAGAATCAAAGTTATGGCATCGAAAGATGGGCCATATTCATTTACGAAAAATGAATCACCTGGTGCATAATGACTTAGTAACTGGTGTTCATGTGAAAGGTTTTCATCTGGAAGGGGAGTGCATTAGCTGCATCAAAGGCAAGCAAAAGAAGAAAGCACATCCTAAAAAGAAAGCTAACTCAGTCATAAGACCGTTAGAGAGACTTCATATGGATCTATTTGGTCCGATAAACATCAAAAGCATAACTGGGGATCTCTACTGTCTTGTAGTAACTGATGATTATTCCAGATTTTCATGGGTATCATTTTTGAAGACAAAAGATGAGTCGTTTGAAAGTTTGATGGCGTTTTTCAGAAACATTGAAAACTTGTACCAAACCCGAATCAGAAGAATCAGGTGTGATAACGGTACAGAGTTCAAGAACAACAAGATGGAAGAGTATTGTGATGAGAGAGGTATACTGCAAGAATTTAGTGCTCCTTACACTCCGCAGCAAAATGGAGTAGCTGAAAGAAAGAACAGGACACTAATTGAAACGGCCAGGACGATGCTTGCTCATTCAAAGCTACTAGTCAATTTTTGGGCAGAAGCAGTGTCAGCCGCTTGCTATACACTCAACCGTGTTCTCACTGTAAAGAAATTCAACAAGACATGTTTCGAACTGATCAACAACCGCAAACCGAACCTGAAGTATTTAGAACCATTTGGGTCTCCCTGAACAGTTCTAGAACCTTTTGGAAAGTTTGGTGCAAAGAGCATTGATGGAATTTTTGTGGGTTACTCAAGTCCATTAAAACGAGTCTTTGTTCCAAGCTTGAAGCAGATAATCGAAGCACAACATGTTGAGTGTCAGGGGTACACTATGCCGCCTCAGAATCTTGGTGACTCATGGCGTTTTAATTACGATACTTTATGGGATTCGTTTGACATTGAAGAAGAACCAGATTTCTTTGACGAGTTGGATATTTTGAGAAAGTATGAAGAATCACAGGAAAGATTCCCAGCAGAAACTTTTAGTCGTCAACGACAAGCTTCGAACGATGATGAAGCAGGTCCAAGTAATGCTGGTGAACATGATGATATTCAGCAATCTCTTGACAATCAAACGGCAGTCAACGATAATCAAGAATCTGATGATAGACTGATTTTTTATCATGGTCATTCAGATTCTGAGGGGGAGCAGATCCAGATTTCAAGTCAAACAAACCCAGTCAGTGAACATGGTGCAAATGAAAATGTCACAAATTTGGAAGGCGAGGTAGATGTTCCAGGCGAGGTGATGCCGAGAACTCTTTCATACCATCCAGAGGAGTTGATCATTGGAGAATTACAATCAGGCGTTCGCACAAGACGAAAAATTGACCAAGGCCTTACTTGTTTTTATTCTATAGTTGCTCCTTTACAAACTGAGTTTTCACTTAGTTGTTTTACTTCGCAGATCGAACCGCGAACTTACAAAGAGGCGCTAACTGAAGATTCTTGGGTCAATGCTATGCAAGAAGAGTTGAGTCAATTTGAGAAGTTGGGAGTGTGGAAATTGGTAGATTTACCTGATGGTCAGAGGAAGATAAACACCAAGTGGGTGTTTAAGTGTAAGAGAGACGATAGAGGGGTTATTATTCGTAACAAAGCTCGACTCGTAGTCCAGTGTTTCAGTCAGCAGGAGGGGATAGATTTCACTGAAGTATATGCTCCAGTTGCTAGACTAGAAGCGATCAGAATCTTCCTAGCATTTGCGTCTTGGAAAAATTTCAAAGTATATCAGCTAGATGTTAAATCGGCATTTCTCTATGGGAAGGTAAAAGAGGAGGTATATGTCGGACAGCCACCGGGCTTCACCGATCCAATCCACAAAGACAAGGTGTACTTACTGGATAAGGCGTTGTATGGTTTACACCAGGCCCCCAGAGCTTGGTACGAGACTTTGTCTCAACACCTGCTAGCCAACAGCTTCATCCGTGGAAAAGTGGATGCCACTCTCTTCACCAAAGAAGTCGACGGACATCTTCTGATAGTTCAAATATACGTGGACGACATCATATTTGGGTCTACAAATGAAAATTTGTGCAAAGATTTTGAAAGAGTTATGAAGCAGGAATTTGAAATGTCATCGATGGGTGAGATGAAATTCTTCTTGGGACTTCAAGTTGATCAACTGCCTAAGGGAATTTACATACATCAGACGAAGTATGTTCATGATATCTTAGAGAAAATTGGGAAGTCAGGATCTACTCCAACTTCCACCCCGTTAGCGACGAACCATGGGATAAACCCTGATCTCACCGGAGAGAAGGTAGATGAAACGTTGTATCGTTCCATGATCGGTTCGCTGATGTACTTAACAGCTTCAAGACCCGATATTATGTATCCAACCTGCCTCGCAGCAAGATTTCAATCTAACCCGAGAGCTTCGCACATGGTAATTGTCAAAAGGAAATTACGCTACCTTAAAGGAACTCCATCATTGGGGTTGTGGTATCCAAAAGATGGCGAATTCATGCTCGAAGGTTATTCCGATTCCGATTTCGGATGCTGCAAAGTTAACGCTAAATCAACAACAGCGGGGTGCCAGTTTTTCGGATCACGATTGGTCACCTGGCAATGCAAAAAGCAGACCTCTGTAGCTTTGTCCACTTGTGAGGCTGAGTATGTATCTGCTAGCAGTTGCTGCTCTCAGATCTTGTGGATCCAGCAACAGATGCGCGACTATGGTTTGCAATTTCTTAACACCCCTGTCTTTGTTGATAATGAGGCAGCGATTAACATTACTAAAAATCCTATTCATCACGCTAAAACCAAACACATTGAAATTCCTCATCACTTCATCCGAGATTGCTTCGAGAAGAAGTTGATACGAATTGAGAAAATCCACACTGACGAACAAAAAGCTGATTTACATACCAAAGCATTTTATAAAACTCGTTTTCAATATTTGCTAAAACTGAACGGTATGAAGCTTTTATCGGTGTTGGAGGAGATTCTTGGCATTGATGAAGGAGACATTGTAGATGATGATGTTGAAAAGCAATCTGCAATGGTTTGTCGATTTTTTACTTGTTTTGGTATTTAGGGGAGTATAGGGTAATATTTTCAGAAAATACAAAAACAGTAAAAAATTTCAAAAATACAAAAACATGAGATATTTTCAAAATACAAAAACAATAGAAAACCAGAAAAGAGCTTGTGTAAAAAGGGAAAATGATAGTACATTGGCTTGACAGTTACAGTATGCTAAAGAATTGTAAAGTTTAAAAGTGATTAAACAGTCTCGTTGATGATATGCTGATAGGTTTTTGCACATTTAGTAGGTTTGTTCGGGATATAAACCTAAAATCTTTACTTACTTATTTCATGGGGAACACTACTTGGATATATAGGTAACCCCTGAAATCTTGTTTGAAAGATCCCTCTTTCTGAGATATTAGGTTTTTATACTTAGTGATATCTGGGGTATTATCCCGGGACTTCTGATTTTGCGGAAGCAATGGCCTAGTCCCCGTATAATACTTTATTGCTTGCTTGAAATATAGCACCACCCTCAGCATAAAAATGATGGAACATTGAAAAATGCTAATCATGTGCTGTTGTAAAAAAGATCCTCTAAAGGGGACACACCAAAAGTCGAAGCTGTCATCTCTCTGCTGAATGGAAGTTCTGACCTGAGCTCTCATGGTTTTCGCATTTAACCCCTTACAGATATCATCTGTGGTATACTCACCTGTAAGACTGAATATTGGGTTCTGGATACGAGAGTATATTCAAGAGGTGGGACACATGAATAAGTTTAAGTTCTTAATTCATCTAATCCGTATCCTGGACAGATTGAAAATTGTTTGAGAATATAAGTGGATCAGTATATCGACAATCTAAGTGAACTGTTTAATTCTGAGTATGAAATCAAAGCTTAACGGTACTTGTGACTTGTCGAATAGCTGATATGATTCCTTAACACGCTCACCAAAAAGATGTTTGTAAATAGTTTACATTTACTGCATTTTATTTCTGTATTTCATTTCTAGTTTAGAAACTTTATTAAAATCCAAAAAGATTTTACATTTCTGCTTTATTTTCTGACAAACCAAAGTGGAAAGCTGATCTTCAGATTCGAATTGAAGCAGATGCAGGATGGTTCTGAACTGGAAGATGAGTTGTGATCTTAATATGTTATACCTGAAATTGAAAAGTCAAAAACAAGTTCATTAATTTAAAACTTGTAAATTTCAGAAAACTGTTTGAACTAGTTTGTATAAAATGTCAGTGTGATTTGTCTCAGATCAACCAAGGTCATTAAGTTGGACTTGGTAGATAAATTGAGTTTTCAGGGTCATTAATTTGGACTTGAATACTTAAGTGGATTTCTAAACACTGATAAGACCATCGAATGAGTTTGTATGGTAAGTATGGATTGAAACTGTTACTGTCATAAATCTTATATTTGGGTAGAGATTATGCAGGTAACAGATTTGTAAGTTAGATAGCAGCTAAGCAAATCCCAGCCTACTGATAGGGGGAGTCTGAAGACTTAAAGTCAGATACAGTTCCTGGATCTACATTCAAGGGGGAGGTTGAAGGTTATTAAAGATTCAGATTCTGTGATTCATGCAAGCTGTTGATAGAAGAAAAGAAGAATTGAAGGAATCATATATTGTTAGTCAAATTGGAAAGAGACAAAGACTAAAGACTCGACGCCGAAGACTTTGTTAACATCCAAGGGGGAGTCTGTTGGTGCACTAATGTCTGTTAACTTCGTCTTTATCGAGTCTTATGTCTAGATAGGATAAACTAGCACACAACAGGTTTAGAAATTAGGGTTTTATATGTGTTTGTGTGTAATTTCGTTTGAATGTGCCAATGACCAGTTCAAACGAAATTAACCAAGTTAATTCCGTTTGAATTGGGCAGTAACACCTTCAAACGGAAACACCAACTCCATATATAGGGATGTTGTTGTGTCATTTGAAACGAAATTAGGTCATGGTTTCTGAGTCGAGGTGTTGTCCATTTGTCATTTGAATCTGTAAAAGTTCAGAATCGATTAATAAGAAGATAATTATAGGAAAACAAGCTGTGTTACGTCAAATTCGCTGATTCCACCTTTGTTTTTGATGTTGAACTCTTCATATTGACTCGTTAGGGTCATACGACGATCCACCAATTTTAATTTTACACCATTGTGAACCTTACGCCTTTTTTACTCTTTGATCGAGGTTCTCGGCATTGAAAAATCTTCGTAAACTAAATCACACGTGTATATGTTGATATTTAAAAGATATACAGTCAAGAAAATCAAGGGCAATGGTGATATATATGCGGATTAGACACCAAAAAAAACACTCAACAAATGGCTACAATTTAAGGAATGTGTTTACTGACGGCGTCAGATTCCTAATTGATGGAGAAAGGTCTGGTGAAAAGAAAAGCTGCTTCTAGGAGGTTTTCAAGTGTTTTCGCTCAACGATTCCATTCTTGGGTGGTTGGTTTGGCCCTTGTTCCTGTAACTCGAATCCTAGCCGGGTATATCCCATTTTAATTTTACACCATTGTGAACCTTACGCCTTTTATACTCTCGGATAGAGGTTCTCGGCATTGAAAAATCTTCGTAAACTAAATCACACATGTATATGTTGATATTTAAGAGATATACAGTCAAGAAAATCAAGGGCAATGGTGATATATATGCGGATTAGACACCAAAAAAGAAACACTCAACAAATGGCTACAATTTAAGGAATGTGTTTAGTGACGGCATTAGATTCCTAATTGATGGAGAAAGGTCTGGTGGCAAGAATAGCTGCTTCTAGGAGGTTGTCAAGTGTTTTCGCTCGATGATTCCAATCTTGGGTGGTTCGTTTGGACCTTGTTCCTGTAACTCGAATCCTAGCCCGGTATATCCCATTTTAATTTTACACCATTGTGAACCTTACGCCTTTTTTACTCTCTGATCGAGGTTCTCGGCATTGAAAAATCTTCGTAAGCTAAATCAAACGTGTATATGTTGATATTTAAGAGATATACAGTCAAGAAAATCAAGGGCAATGGTGATATATATGCGGATTAGACTCCAAAAAAAACACTCAACAAATGGCTACAATTTAAGGAATGTGTTTAGTGATGGCATCAGATTCCTAATTGATGGAGAAAGGTCAGGTGGCAAGAAAAGCTGCTTTTAGGAGGTTGTCAAGTGTTTTCGCTCGACGATTCCACTCTTGGGTGGTTGGTTTGGCCCTTGTTCCTGTAACTCGAATCCTAGCCCGGTATATCCCTTTTTAAATTTACACCATTGTGAACCTTACGCCTTTTTTACTCTCTGATCGAGGTTCTCAGCATTGAAAAATCTTCGTAAACCAAATCACACGTGTATATGTTGACATTTAAGAGATACACACTCAAGAAAATCAAGGGCAATGGTGATATATATGCGGATTAGACACAAAAAAACACTCAACAAATGGCTACAATTTAAGGAATGTGTTTAGTAATGGAATCAGATTCCTAACTGATGGAGAAAGGTATGGTGGCTAGAAAAGATGCTTCTAGGAGGTTGTCAAGTGTTTTCGCTCGACGATTCCATTCTTGGGTGGTTGGTTTGGCCCTTGTTCCTGTAACTCGAATCCTAGCCCGGTATATCCTATTTTAATTTTACACCATTGTGAACCTAACGCCTTTTTTACTCTCTGATCGAGGTTCTCGGCATTAAAAAATCTTCGTAAACTAAATCACACATGTATATGTTGATATTTAAGAGATATACAGTCAAGAAAATCAAGGGCAATGGTGATATATAAGCGGATTAGACACAAAAAAAAACACTCAACAAATGGCTACAATTTTAGGAATGTGTTTAGTGACGGCATCAAATTCCTAATTGATGGAGAAAGGTCTGGTGGCAAGAAAAGCTGCTTCCAGGAGGTTGTCAAGTATTTTTGCTCGACGATTCCATTCTTGGGTGGTTATTTTGGCCCTTGTTCCTGTAACTCGAATCCTAGCCCAGTATATACCATTTTAATTTTACACCATTGTGAACCTTACGCCTTTTTTACTCTCTGATCGAGGTTCTCGGCATTGAAAAATCTTCGTAAACTAAATCACACGTGTATATGTTGATATTTAAGAGATATACAGTCAAGAAAATCAAGGGCAATGGTGACATATATTCGGATTAGACACAAAAAAAAAACAGTCAACAAATGGGTACAATTTAAGGAATGTGTTTAGTGACGGCATCAGATTCCTAATTGATGGAGAAAGGTCTGGTGGCAAGAAAAGCTGCTTCTAGGAGGTTGTCAAGTGTTTTCGCTCGACGATTCCATTCTTGGGTGGATGGTTTGGCCCTTGTTCCTGTAACTCGAATCCTAGCCCGGTATATCCCATTTTAATTTTACACCATTGTGAACCTTACGCCTTTTTTACTCTCTGATCGAAGTTCTCGGCATTGAAAAATCTTCGTAAACTAAATCACACGCGTATATGTTGATATTTAAGAGATATACAGTCAAGAAAATCAAGGGCAATGGTGATATATATGCGGATTAGACACCAAAAAAAAACACTCAACAAATGGCTACAATTTAAGGAATGTGTTTACTGACGGCGTCAGATTCCTAATTGATGGAGAAAGGTCTGGTGGTAAGAAAAGCTGCTTCTAGGAGGTTTTCAAGTGTTTTCGCTGAACGATTCCATTCTTGGGTGGTTGGTTTGGCCCTTGTTCCTGTAACTCGAATCCTAGCCGGGTATATCCCATTTTAATTTTACACCATTGTGAACCTTACGCCTTTTTTACTCTTTGATCAAGGTTCTCGGCATTGAAAAATCTTCGTAAACTAAATCACACGTGTATATGTTGATATTTAAGAGATATACAGTCAAGAAAGTCAAGGGCAATGGTGATATATATGCGGATTAGACACCAAAAAAAAACACTCAACAAATGGCTACAATTTAAGGAATGTGTTTACTAACGGCGTCAGATTCCTAATTGATGGAGAAAGGTCTGGTGAAAAGAAAAGCTGCTTCTAGGAGGTTTTCAAGTGTTTTCGCTCAACGATTCCATTCTTGGGTGGTTGGTTTGGCCCTTGTTCCTGTAACTCGAATCCTAGCCGGGTATATCCCATTTTAATTTTACACCATTGTGAACCTTACGCCTTTTATACTCTCGGATAGAGGTTCTCGGCATTGAAAAACCTTCGTAAACTAAATCACACGTGTATATGTTGATATTTAAGAGATATACAGTCAAGAAAATCAAGGGCAATGGTGATATATATGCGGATTAGACACCAAAAAAGAAACACTCAACAAATGGCTACAATTTAAGGAATGTGTTTAGTGACGGCATTAGATTCCTAATTGATGGAGAAAGGTCTGGTGGCAAGAATAGCTGCTTCTAGGAGGTTGTCAAGTGTTTTCGCTCGATGATTCCAATCTTGGGTGGTTCGTTTGGACCTTGTTCCTGTAACTCGAATCCTAGCCCGGTATATCCCATTTTAATTTTACACCATTGTGAACCTTACGCCTTTTTTACTCTCTGATCGAGGTTCTCGGCATTGAAAAATCTTCGTAAGCTAAATCACACGTGTATATGTTGATATTTAAGAGATATACAGTCAAGAAAATCAAGGGCAATGGTGATATATATGCGGATTAGACTCCAAAAAAAACACTCAACAAATGGCTACAATTTAAGGAATGTGTTTAGTGATGGCATCAGATTCCTAATTGATGGAGAAAGCTCAGGTGGCAAGAAAAGCTGCTTCTAGGAGGTTGTCAAGTGTTTTCGCTCGACGATTCCATTCTTGGGTGGTTGGTTTGGCCCTTGTTCCTGTAACTCGGATCCTAGCCCGGTATATCCCTTTTTAAATTTACACCATTGTGAACCTTACGCCTTTTTTACTCTCTGATCGAGGTTCTCAGCATTGAAAAATCTTCGTAAACCAAATCACACGTGTATATGTTGACATTTAAGAGATACACACTCAAGAAAATCAAGGGCAATGGTGATATATATGCGGATTAGACACAAAAAAACACTCAACAAATGGCTACAATTTAAGGAATGTGTTTAGTAATGGAATCAGATTCCTAACTGATGGAGAAAGGTATGGTGGCTAGAAAAGATGCTTCTAGGAGGTTGTCAAGTGTTTTCGCTCGACGATTCCATTCTTGGGTGGTTGGTTTGGCCCTTGTTGCTGTAACTCGAATCCTAGCCCGGTATATCCTATTTTAATTTTACACCATTGTGAACCTAACGCCTTTTTTACTCTCTGATCGAGGTTCTCGGCATTAAAAAATCTTCGTAAACTAAATCACACATGTATATGTTGATATTTAAGAGATATACAGTCAAGAAAATCAAGGGCAATGGTGATATATAAGCGGATTAGACACAAAAAAAAAAACACTCAACAAATGGCTACAATTTTAGGAATGTGTTTAGTGACGGCATCAAATTCCTAATTGATGGAGAAAGGTCTGGTGGCAAGAAAAGCTGCTTCCAGGAGGTTGTCAAGTGTTTTTGCTCGACGATTCCATTCTTGGGTGGTTATTTTGGCCCTTGTTCCTGTAACTCGAATCCTAGCCCAGTATATACCATTTTAATTTTGCACCATTGTGAACCTTACGCCTTTTTTACTCTCTGATCGAGGTTCTCGGCATTGAAAAATCTTCATAAACTAAATCACACGTGTATATGTTGATATTTAAGAGATATACAGTCAAGAAAATCAAGGGCAATGGTGACATATATTCGGATTAGACACAAAAAAAAAACACTCAACAAATGGCTACAATTTAAGAAATGTGTTTAGTGACGGCATCAGATTCCTAATTGATGGAGAAAGGTCTGGTGGCAAGAAAAGCTGCTTCTAGGAGGTTGTCAAGTGTTTTCGCTCGACGATTCCATTCTTGGGTGGATGGTTTGGCCCTTGTTCCTGTAACTCGAATCCTAGCCCGGTATATCCCATTTTAATTTTACACCATTGTGAACCTTACGCCTTTTTTACTCTCTGATCGAAGTTCTCGGCATTGAAAAATCTTCGTAAACTAAATCACACGCGTATATGTTGATATTTAAGAGATATACAGTCAAGAAAATCAAGGGCAATGGTGATATATATGCGGATTAGACACAAAAAAAAAAACACTCAACAAATGGCTACAATTTAAGGAATGTGTTTACTGACGGCGTCAGATTCCTAATTGATGGAGAAAGGTCTGGTGGTAAGAAAAGCTGCTTCTAGGAGGTTTTCAAGTGTTTTCGCTGAACGATTCCATTCTTGGGTGGTTGGTTTGGCCCTTGTTCCTGTAACTCGAATCCTAGCCGGGTATATCCCATTTTAATTTTACACCATTGTGAACCTTACGCCTTTTTTACTCTTTGATCAAGGTTCTCGGCATTGAAAAATCTTCGTAAACTAAATCACACGTGTATATGTTGATATTTAAGAGATATACAGTCAAGAAAGTCAAGGGCAATGGTGATATATATGCGGATTAGACGCCAAAAAAAAAACACTCAACAAATGGCTACAATTTAAGGAATGTGTTTACTAAAGGCGTCAGATTCCTAATTGATGGAGAAAGGTCTGGTGAAAAGAAAAGCTGCTTCTAGGAGGTTTTCAAGTGTTTTCGCTCAACGATTCCATTCTTGGGTGGTTGGTTTGGCCCTTGTTCCTGTAACTCGAATCCTAGCCGGGTATATCCCATTTTAATTTTACACCATTGTGAACCTTACGCCTTTTATACTCTCGGATAGAGGTTCTCGGCATTGAAAAATCTTCGTAAACTAAATCACACGTGTATATGTTGATATTTAAGAGATATACAGTCAAGAAAATCAAGGGCAATGGTGATATATATGCGGATTAGACACCAAAAAAAACACTCAACAAATGGCTACAATTTAAGGAATGTGTTTAGTGACGGCATTAGATTCCTAATTGATGGAGAAAGGTCTGGTGGCAAGAATAGCTGCTTCTAGGAGGTTGTCAAGTGTTTTCGCTCGACGATTCCATTCTTGGGTGGTTGGTTTGGCCCTTGTTCCTGTAACTCGAATCCTAGCCCGGTATATCCCTTTTTAAATTTACACCATTGTGAACCTTACGCCTTTTTTACTCTCTGATCGAGGTTCTCAGCATTGAAAAATCTTCGTAAACCAAATCACACGTGTATATGTTGACATTTAAGAGATACACACTCAAGAAAATCAAGGGCAATGGTGATATATATGCGGATTAGACACAAAAAAACACTCAACAAATGGCTACAATTTAAGGAATGTGTTTAGTAATGGAATCAGATTCCTAACTGATGGAGAAAGGTATGGTGGCTAGAAAAGATGCTTCTAGGAGGTTGTCAAGTGTTTTCGCTCGACGATTCCATTCTTGGGTGGTTGGTTTGGCCCTTGTTCCTGTAACTCGAATCCTAGCCCGGTATATCCTATTTTAATTTTACACCATTGTGAACCTTACGCCTTTTTTACTCTCTGATCGAGGTTCTCGGCATTAAAAAATCTTCGTAAACTAAATCACACATGTATATGTTGATATTTAAGAGATATACAGTCAAGAAAATCAAGGGCAATGGTGATATATAAGCGGATTAGACACAAAAAAAAAAACACTCAACAAATGGCTACAATTTTAGGAATGTGTTTAGTGACGGCATCAAATACCTAATTGATGGAGAAAGGTCTGGTGGCAAGAAAAGCTGCTTCCAGGAGGTTGTCAAGTGTTTTTGCTCGACGATTCCATTCTTGGGTGGTTATTTTGGCCCTTGTTCCTGTAACTCGAATCCTAGCCCAGTATATACCATTTTAATTTTACACCATTGTGAACCTTACGCCTTTTTTACTCTCTGATCGAGGTTATCGGCATTGAAAAATCTTCGTAAACTAAATCACACGTGTATATGTTGATATTTAAGAGATATACAGTCAAGAAAATCAAGGGCAATGGTGACATATATTCGGATTAGACACAAAAAAAAAACACTCAACAAATGGCTACAATTTAAGGAATGTGTTTAGTGACGGCATCAGATTCCTAATTGATGGAGAAAGGTCTGGTGGCAAGAAAAGCTGCTTCTAGGAGGTTGTCAAGTGTTTTCGCTCGACGATTCCATTCTTGGGTGGATGGTTTGGCCCTTGTTCATGTAACTCGAATCCTAGCCCGGTATATCCCATTTTAATTTTACACCATTGTGAACCTTACGCCTTTTTTACTCTCTGATCGAAGTTCTCGGCATTGAAAAATCTTCGTAAACTAAATCACACGCGTATATGTTGATATTTAAGAGATATACAGTCAAGAAAATCAAGGGCAATGGTGATATATATGCGGATTAGACACCAAAAAAAAACACTCAACAAATGGCTACAATTTAAGGAATGTGTTTACTGACGGCGTCAGATTCCTAATTGATGGAGAAAGGTCTGGTGGTAAGAAAAGCTGCTTCTAGGAGGTTTTCAAGTGTTTTCGCTGAACGATTCCATTCTTGGGTGGTTGGTTTGGCCCTTGTTCCTGTAACTCGAATCCTAGCCGGGTATATCCCATTTTAATTTTACACCATTGTGAACCTTACGCCTTTTTTACTCTTTGATCAAGGTTCTCGGCATTGAAAAATCTTCGTAAACTAAATCACACGTGTATATGTTGATATTTAAGAGATATACAGTCAAGAAAGTCAAGGGCAATGGTGATATATATGCGGATTAGACACAAAAAAAAAACACTCAACAAATGGCTACAATTTAAGGAATGTGTTTACTAACGGCGTCAGATTCCTAATTGATGGAGAAAGGTCTGGTGAAAAGAAAAGCTGCTTCTAGGAGGTTTTCAAGTGTTTTCGCTCAACGATTCCATTCTTGGGTGGTTGGTTTGGCCCTTGTTCCTGTAACTCGAATCCTAGCCGGGTATATCCCATTTTAATTTTACACCATTGTGAACCTTATGCCTTTTATACTCTCGGATAGAGGTTCTCGGCATTGAAAAATCTTCGTAAACTAAATCACACGTGTATATGTTGATATTTAAGAGATATACAGTCAAGAAAATCAAGGGCAATGGTGATATATATGCGGATTAGACACCAAAAAAAAACACTCAACAAATGGCTACAATTTAAGGAATGTGTTTAGTGACGGCATTAGATTCCTAATTGATGGAGAAAGGTCTGGTGGCAAGAATAGCTTCTTCTAGGAGGTTGTCAAGTGTTTTCGCTCGATGATTCCAATCTTGGGTGGTTCGTTTGGACCTTGTTCCTGTAACTCGAATCCTAGCCCGGTATATCCCATTTTAATTTTACACCATTGTGAACCTTACGCCTTTTTTACTCTCTGATCGAGGTTCTCGGCATTGAAAAATCTTCGTAATCTAAATCACACGTGTATATGTTGATATTTAAGAGATATACAGTCAAGAAAATCAAGGGCAATGGTGATATATATGCGGATTAGACTCCAAAAAAAAAACACTCAACAAATGGCTACAATTTAAGGAATGTGTTTAGTGACGGCATCAGATTCCTAATTGATGGAGAAAGGTCAGGTGGCAAGAAAAGCTGCTTCTAGGAGGTTGTCAAGTGTTTTCGCTCGACGATTCCATTCTTGGGTGGTTGGTTTGGCCCTTGTTCCTGTAACTCGAATCCTAGCCCGGTATATCCCTTTTTAAATTTACACCATTGTGAACCTTACGCCTTTTTTACTCTCTGATCGAGGTTCTCAGCATTGAAAAATCTTCGTAAACCAAATCACACGTGTATATGTTGACATTTAAGAGATACACACTCAAGAAAATCAACGGCAATGGTGATATATATGCGGATTAGACACAAAAAAACACTCAACAAATGGCTACAATTTAAGGAATGTGTTTAGTAATGGAATCAGATTCCTAACTGATGGAGAAAGGTATGGTGGCTAGAAAAGATGCTTCTAGGAGGTCGTCAAGTGTTTTCGCTCGACGATTCCATTCTTGGGTGGTTGGTTTGGCCCTTGTTTCTGTAACTCGAATCCTAGCCCGGTATATCCTATTTTAATTTTACACCATTGTGAACCTTACGCCTTTTTTACTCTCTGATCGAGGTTCTCGGCATTAAAAAATCTTCGTAAACTAAATCACACATGTATATGTTGATATTTAAGAGATATACAGTCAAGAAAATAAAGGGCAATGGTGATATATAAGCGGATTAGACACAAAAAAAAAACACTCAACAAATGGCTACAATTTTAGGAATGTGTTTAGTGACGGCATCAAATTCCTAATTGATGGAGAAAGGTGTGGTGGCAAGAAAAGCTGCTTCCAGGAGGTTGTCAAGTGTTTTTGCTCGACGATTCCATTCTTGGGTGGTTATTTTGGCCCTTGTTCCTGTAACTCGAATCCTAGCCCAGTATATACCATTTTAATTTTACACCATTGTGAACCTTACGCCTTTTTTACTCTCTGATCGAGGTTCTCGGCATTGAAAAATCTTCGTAAACTAAATCACACGTGTATATGTTGATATTTAAGAGATATACAGTCAAGAAAATCAAGGGCAATGGTGACATATATTCGGATTAGACACAAAAAAAACACTCAACAAATGGCTACAATTTAAGGAATGTGTTTAGTGACGGCATCAGATTCCTAATTGATGGAGAAAGGTCTGGTGGCAAGAAAAGCTGCTTCTAGGAGGTTGTCAAGTGTTTTCGCTCGACGATTCCATTCTTGGGTGGATGGTTTGGCCCTTGTTCCTGTAACTCGAATCCTAGCCCGGTATATCCCATTTTAATTTTACACCATTGTGAACCTTACGCCTTTTTTACTCTCTGATCGAGGTTCTCGGCATTGAAAAATCTTCGTAAACTAAATCACACGCGTATATGTTGATATTTAAGAGATATACAGTCAAGAAAATCAAGGGCAATGGTGATATATATGCGGATTAGACACCAAAAAAAAACACTCAACAAATGGCTACAATTTAAGGAATGTGTTTACTGACGGCGTCAGATTCCTAATTGATGGAGAAAGGTCTGGTGGTAAGAAAAGCTGCTTCTAGGAGGTTTTCAAGTGTTTTCGCTGAACCATTCCATTCTTGGGTGGTTGGTTTGGCCCTTATTCCTGTAACTCGAATCCTAGCCGGGTATATCCCATTTTAATTTTACACCATTGTGAACCTTACGCCTTTTATACTCTCGGATAGAGGTTCTCGGCATTGAAAAATCTTCGTAAACTAAATCACACGTGTATATGTTGATATTTAAGAGATATACAGTCAAGAAAATCAAGGGCAATGGTGATATATATGCGGATTAGACACAAAAAAAAAAAACACTCAACAAATGGCTACAATTTAAGGAATGTGTTTAGTGACGGCATTAGATTCCTAATTGATGGAGAAAGGTCTGGTGGCAAGAAAAGTTGCTTCTAGGAGGTTGTCAAGTGTTTTCGCTCGATGATTCCAATCTTGGGTGGTTCGTTTGGACCTTGTTCCTGTAACTCGAATCCTAGCCCGGTATATCCCATTTTAATTTTACACCATTGTGAACCTTACGCCTTTTTTACTCTCTGATCGAGGTTCTCGGCATTGAAAAATCTTCGTAAGCTAAATCACACGTGTATATGTTGATATTTAAGAGATATACAGTCAAGAAAATCAAGGGCGATGGTGATATATATGCGGATTAGACTCCAAAAAAAACACTCAACAAATGGCTACAATTTAAGGAATGTGTTTAGTGACGGCATCAGATTCCTAATTGATGGAGAAAGGTCAGGTGGCAAGAAAAGCTGCTTCTAGGAGGTTGTCAAGTGTTTTCGCTCGACCATTCCATTCTTGGGTGGTTGGTTTGGCCCTTGTTCCTGTAACTCGAATCCTAGCCCGGTATATCCGTTTTTAAATTTACACCATTGTGAACCTTACGCCTTTTTTACTCTCTGATCGAGGTTCTCAGCATTGAAAAATCTTCGTAAACCAAATCACACGTGTATATGTTGACATTTAAGAGATACACACTCAAGAAAATCAAGGGCAATGGTGATATATATGCGGATTAGACACAAAAAAACACTCAACAAATGGCTACAATTTAAGGAATGTGTTTAGTAATGGAATCAGATTCCTAACTGATGGAGAAAGGTATGGTGGCTAGAAAAGATGCTTCTAGGAGGTTGTCAAGTGTTTTCGCTCGACGATTCCATTCTTGGGTGGTTGGTTTGGCCCTTGTTCCTGTAACTCGAATCCTAGCCCGGTATATCCTATTTTAATTTTACACCATTGTGAACCTTACGCCTTTTTTACTCTCTGATCGAGGTTCTCGGCATTAAAAAATCTTCGTAAACTAAATCACACATGTATATGTTGATATTTAAGAGATATACAGTCAAGAAAATCAAGGGCAACGGTGATATATAAGCGGATTAGACACAAAAAAAAAACACTCAACAAATGGCTACAATTTTAGGAATGTGTTTAGTGACGGCATCAAATTCCTAATTGATGGAGAAAGGTGTGGTGGCAAGAAAAGCTGCTTCCAGGAGGTTGTCAAGTGTTTTTGCTCGACGATTCCATTCTTGGGTGGTTATTTTGGCCCTTGTTCCTGTAACTCGAATCCTAGCCCAGTACATACCATTTTAATTTTACACCATTGTGAACCTTACGCCTTTTTTACTCTCTGATCGAGGTTCTCGGCATTGAAAAATCTTCGTAAACTAAATCACACGTGTATATGTTGATATTTAAGAGATATACAGTCAAGAAAATCAAGGGCAATGGTGACATATATTCGGATTAGACACAAAAAAAAAACACTCAACAAATGGCTACAATTTAAGGAATGTGTTTAGTGACGGCATCAGATTCCTAATTGATGGAGAAAGGTCTGGTGGCAAGAAAAGCTGCTTCTAGGAGGTTGTCAAGTGTTTTTCGCTCGACGATTCCATTCTTGGGTGGATGGTTTGGCCCTTGTTCCTGTAACTCGAATCCTAGCCCGGTATATCCCATTTTAATTTTACACCATTGTGAACCTTACGCCTTTTTTACTCTCTGATCGAGGTTCTCGGCATTGAAAAATCTTCGTAAACTAAATCACACGCGTATATGTTGATATTTAAGAGATATACAGTCAAGAAAATCAAGGGCAATGGTGATATATATGCGGATTAGACACCAAAAAAAAACACTCAACAAATGGCTACAATTTAAGGAATGTGTTTACTGACGGCGTCAGATTCCTAATTGATGGAGAAAGGTATGGTGGTAAGAAAAGCTGCTTCTAGGAGGTTTTCAAGTGTTTTCGCTGAACCATTCCATTCTTGGGTGGTTGGTTTGGCCCTTATTCCTGTAACTCGAATCCTAGCCGGGTATATCCCATTTTAATTTTACACCATTGTGAACCTTACGCCTTTTATACTCTCGGATAGAGGTTCTCGGCATTGAAAAATCTTCGTAAACTAAATCACACGTGTATATGTTGATATTTAAGAGATATACAGTCAAGAAAATCAAGGGCAATGGTGATATATATGCGGATTAGACACAAAAAAAAAACACTCAACAAATGGCTACAATTTAAGGAATGTGTTTAGTGACGGCATTAGATTCCTAATTGATGGAGAAAGGTCTGGTGGCAAGAAAAGTTGCTTCTAGGAGGTTGTCAAGTGTTTTCGCTCGATGATTCCAATCTTGGGTGGTTCGTTTGGACCTTGTTCCTGTAACTCGAATCCTAGCCCGGTATATCCCATTTTAATTTTACACCATTGTGAACCTTACGCCTTTTTTACTCTCTGATCGAGGTTCTCGGCATTGAAAAATCTTCGTAAGCTAAATCACACGTGTATATGTTGATATTTAAGAGATATACAGTCAAGAAAATCAAGGGCGATGGTGATATATATGCGGATTAGACTCCAAAAAAAACACTCAACAAATGGCTACAATTTAAGGAATGTGTTTAGTGACGGCATCAGATTCCTAATTGATGGAGAAAGGTCAGGTGGCAAGAAAAGCTGCTTCTAGGAGGTTGTCAAGTGTTTTCGCTCGACCATTCCATTCTTGGGTGGTTGGTTTGGCCCTTGTTCCTGTAACTCGAATCCTAGCCCGGTATATCCGTTTTTAAATTTACACCATTGTGAACCTTACGCCTTTTTTACTCTCTGATCGAGGTTCTCAGCATTGAAAAATCTTCGTAAACCAAATCACACGTGTATATGTTGACATTTAAGAGATACACACTCAAGAAAATCAAGGGCAATGGTGATATATATGCGGATTAGACACAAAAAAACACTCAACAAATGGCTACAATTTAAGGAATGTGTTTAGTAATGGAATCAGATTCCTAACTGATGGAGAAAGGTATGGTGGCTAGAAAAGATGCTTCTAGGAGGTTGTCAAGTGTTTTCGCTCGACGATTCCATTCTTGGGTGGTTGGTTTGGCCCTTGTTCCTGTAACTCGAATCCTAGCCCGGTATATCCTATTTTAATTTTACACCATTGTGAACCTTACGCCTTTTTTACTCTCTGATCGAGGTTCTCGGCATTAAAAAATCTTCGTAAACTAAATCACACATGTATATGTTGATATTTAAGAGATATACAGTCAAGAAAATCAAGGGCAACGGTGATATATAAGCGGATTAGACACAAAAAAAAAACACTCAACAAATGGCTACAATTTTAGGAATGTGTTTAGTGACGGCATCAAATTCCTAATTGATGGAGAAAGGTGTGGTGGCAAGAAAAGCTGCTTCCAGGAGGTTGTCAAGTGTTTTTGCTCGACGATTCCATTCTTGGGTGGTTATTTTGGCCCTTGTTCCTGTAACTCGAATCCTAGCCCAGTACATACCATTTTAATTTTACACCATTGTGAACCTTACGCCTTTTTTACTCTCTGATCGAGGTTCTCGGCATTGAAAAATCTTCGTAAACTAAATCACACGTGTATATGTTGATATTTAAGAGATATACAGTCAAGAAAATCAAGGGCAATGGTGACATATATTCGGATTAGACACAAAAAAAAAACACTCAACAAATGGCTACAATTTAAGGAATGTGTTTAGTGACGGCATCAGATTCCTAATTGATGGAGAAAGGTCTGGTGGCAAGAAAAGCTGCTTCTAGGAGGTTGTCAAGTGTTTTTCGCTCGACGATTCCATTCTTGGGTGGATGGTTTGGCCCTTGTTCCTGTAACTCGAATCCTAGCCCGGTATATCCCATTTTAATTTTACACCATTGTGAACCTTACGCCTTTTTTACTCTCTGATCGAGGTTCTCGGCATTGAAAAATCTTCGTAAACTAAATCACACGCGTATATGTTGATATTTAAGAGATATACAGTCAAGAAAATCAAGGGCAATGGTGATATATATGCGGATTAGACACCAAAAAAAAACACTCAACAAATGGCTACAATTTAAGGAATGTGTTTACTGACGGCGTCAGATTCCTAATTGATGGAGAAAGGTCTGGTGGTAAGAAAAGCTGCTTCTAGGAGGTTTTCAAGTGTTTTCGCTGAACCATTCCATTCTTGGGTGGTTGGTTTGGCCCTTATTCCTGTAACTCGAATCCTAGCCGGGTATATCCCATTTTAATTTTACACCATTGTGAACCTTACGCCTTTTATACTCTCGGATAGAGGTTCTCGGCATTGAAAAATCTTCGTAAACTAAACCACACGTGTATATGTTGATATTTAAGAGATATACAGTCAAGAAAATCAAGGGCAATGGTGATATATATGCGGATTAGACACAAAAAAAAAACACTCAACAAATGGCTACAATTTAAGGAATGTGTTTAGTGACGGCATTAGATTCCTAATTGATGGAGAAAGGTCTGGTGGCAAGAAAAGTTGCTTCTAGGAGGTTGTCAAGTGTTTTCGCTCGATGATTCCAATCTTGGGTGGTTCGTTTGGACCTTGTTCCTGTAACTCGAATCCTAGCCCGGTATATCCCATTTTAATTTTACACCATTGTGAACCTTACGCCTTTTTTACTCTCTGATCGAGGTTCTCGGCATTGAAAAATCTTCGTAAGCTAAATCACACGTGTATATGTTGATATTTAAGAGATATACAGTCAAGAAAATCAAGGGCGATGTTGATATATATGCGGATTAGACTCCAAAAAAAAACACTCAACAAATGGCTACAATTTAAGGAATGTGTTTAGTGACGGCATCAGATTCCTAATTGATGGAGAAAGGTCAGGTGGCAAGAAAAGATGCTTCTAGGAGGTTGTCAAGTGTTTTCGCTCGACCATTCCATTCTTGGGTGGTTGGTTTGGCCCTTGTTCCTGTAACTCGAATCCTAGCCCGGTATATCCGTTTTTAAATTTACACCATTGTGAACCTTACGCCTTTTTTACTCTCTGATCGAGGTTCTCAGCATTGAAAAATCTTCGTAAACCAAATCACACGTGTATATGTTGACATTTAAGAGATACACACTCAAGAAAATCAAGGGCAATGGTGATATATATGCGGATTAGACACAAAAAAACACTCAACAAATGGCTACAATTTAAGGAATGTGTTTAGTAATGGAATCAGATTCCTAACTGATGGAGAAAGGTATGGTGGCTAGAAAAGATGCTTCTAGGAGGTTGTCAAGTGTTTTCGCTCGACGATTCCATTCTTGGGTGGTTGGTTTGGCCCTTGTTCCTGTAACTCGAATCCTAGCCCGGTATATCCTATTTTAATTTTACACCATTGTGAACCTTACGCCTTTTTTACTCTCTGATCGAGGTTCTCGGCATTAAAAAATCTTCGTAAACTAAATCACACATGTATATGTTGATATTTAAGAGATATACAGTCAAGAAAATCAAGGGCAACGGTGATATATAAGCGGATTAGACACAAAAAAAAAACACTCAACAAATGGCTACAATTTTAGGAATGTGTTTAGTGACGGCATCAAATTCCTAATTGATGGAGAAAGGTGTGGTGGCAAGAAAAGCTGCTTCCAGGAGGTTGTCAAGTGTTTTTGCTCGACGATTCCATTCTTGGGTGGTTATTTTGGCCCTTGTTCCTGTAACTCGAATCCTAGCCCAGTACATACCATTTTAATTTTACACCATTGTGAACCTTACGCCTTTTTTACTCTCTGATCGAGGTTCTCGGCATTGAAAAATCTTCGTAAACTAAATCACACGTGTATATGTTGATATTTAAGAGATATACAGTCAAGAAAATCAAGGGCAATGGTGACATATATTCGGATTAGACACAAAAAAAAAACACTCAACAAATGGCTACAATTTAAGGAATGTGTTTAGTGACGGCATCAGATTCCTAATTGATGGAGAAAGGTCTGGTGGCAAGAAAAGCTGCTTCTAGGAGGTTGTCAAGTGTTTTTCGCTCGACGATTCCATTCTTGGGTGGATGGTTTGGCCCTTGTTCCTGTAACTCGAATCCTAGCCCGGTATATCCCATTTTAATTTTACACCATTGTGAACCTTACGCCTTTTTTACTCTCTGATCGAGGTTCTCGGCATTGAAAAATCTTCGTAAACTAAATCACACGCGTATATGTTGATATTTAAGAGATATACAGTCAAGAAAATCAAGGGCAATGGTGATATATATGCGGATTAGACACCAAAAAAAAACACTCAACAAATGGCTACAATTTAAGGAATGTGTTTACTGACGGCGTCAGATTCCTAATTGATGGAGAAAGGTCTGGTGGTAAGAAAAGCTGCTTCTAGGAGGTTTTCAAGTGTTTTCGCTGAACCATTCCATTCTTGGGTGGTTGGTTTGGCCCTTATTCCTGTAACTCGAATCCTAGCCGGGTATATCCCATTTTAATTTTACACCATTGTGAACCTTACGCCTTTTATACTCTCGGATAGAGGTTCTCGGCATTGAAAAATCTTCGTAAACTAAACCACACGTGTATATGTTGATATTTAAGAGATATACAGTCAAGAAAATCAAGGGCAATGGTGATATATATGCGGATTAGACACAAAAAAAAAACACTCAACAAATGGCTACAATTTAAGGAATGTGTTTAGTGACGGCATTAGATTCCTAATTGATGGAGAAAGGTCTGGTGGCAAGAAAAGTTGCTTCTAGGAGGTTGTCAAGTGTTTTCGCTCGATGATTCCAATCTTGGGTGGTTCGTTTGGACCTTGTTCCTGTAACTCGAATCCTAGCCCGGTATATCCCATTTTAATTTTACACCATTGTGAACCTTACGCCTTTTTTACTCTCTGATCGAGGTTCTCGGCATTGAAAAATCTTCGTAAGCTAAATCACACGTGTATATGTTGATATTTAAGAGATATACAGTCAAGAAAATCAAGGGCGATGTTGATATATATGCGGATTAGACTCCAAAAAAAAACACTCAACAAATGGCTACAATTTAAGGAATGTGTTTAGTGACGGCATCAGATTCCTAATTGATGGAGAAAGGTCAGGTGGCAAGAAAAGATGCTTCTAGGAGGTTGTCAAGTGTTTTCGCTCGACCATTCCATTCTTGGGTGGTTGGTTTGGCCCTTGTTCCTGTAACTCGAATCCTAGCCCGGTATATCCGTTTTTAAATTTACACCATTGTGAACCTTACGCCTTTTTTACTCTCTGATCGAGGTTCTCAGCATTGAAAAATCTTCGTAAACCAAATCACACGTGTATATGTTGACATTTAAGAGATACACACTCAAGAAAATCAAGGGCAATGGTGATATATATGCGGATTAGACACAAAAAAACACTCAACAAATGGCTACAATTTAAGGAATGTGTTTAGTAATGGAATCAGATTCCTAACTGATGGAGAAAGGTATGGTGGCTAGAAAAGATGCTTCTAGGAGGTTGTCAAGTGTTTTCGCTCGACGATTCCATTCTTGGGTGGTTGGTTTGGCCCTTGTTCCTGTAACTCGAATCCTAGCCCGGTATATCCTATTTTAATTTTACACCATTGTGAACCTTACGCCTTTTTTACTCTCTGATCGAGGTTCTCGGCATTAAAAAATCTTCGTAAACTAAATCACACATGTATATGTTGATATTTAAGAGATATACAGTCAAGAAAATCAAGGGCAACGGTGATATATAAGCGGATTAGACACAAAAAAAAAACACTCAACAAATGGCTACAATTTTAGGAATGTGTTTAGTGACGGCATCAAATTCCTAATTGATGGAGAAAGGTGTGGTGGCAAGAAAAGCTGCTTCCAGGAGGTTGTCAAGTGTTTTTGCTCGACGATTCCATTCTTGGGTGGTTATTTTGGCCCTTGTTCCTGTAACTCGAATCCTAGCCCAGTACATACCATTTTAATTTTACACCATTGTGAACCTTACGCCTTTTTTACTCTCTGATCGAGGTTCTCGGCATTGAAAAATCTTCGTAAACTAAATCACACGTGTATATGTTGATATTTAAGAGATATACAGTCAAGAAAATCAAGGGCAATGGTGACATATATTCGGATTAGACACAAAAAAAAAACACTCAACAAATGGCTACAATTTAAGGAATGTGTTTAGTGACGGCATCAGATTCCTAATTGATAGAGAAAGGTCTGGTGGCAAGAAAAGCTGCTTCTAGGAGGTTGTCAAGTGTTTTTCGCTCGACGATTCCATTCTTGGGTGGATGGTTTGGCCCTTGTTCCTGTAACTCGAATCCTAGCCCGGTATATCCAATTTTAATTTTACACCATAGTGAACCTTACGCCTTTTTTACTCTCTGATCGAGGTTCTCGGCATTGAAAAATCTTCGTAAACTAAATCACACGCGTATATGTTGATATTTAAGAGATATACAGTCAAGAAAATCAAGGGCAATGGTGATATATATGCGGATTAAACACCAAAAAAAACACTCAACAAATGGCTACAATTTAAGGAATGTGTTTACTGACGGCGTCAGATTCCTAATTGATGGAGAAAGGTCTGGTGGTAAGAAAAGCTGCTTCTAGGAGGTTTTCAAGTGTTTTCGCTGAACGATTCCATTCTTGGGTGGTTGGTTTGGCCCTTATTCCTGTAACTCGAATCCTAGCCGGGTATATCCCATTTTAATTTTACACCATTGTGAACCTTACGCCTTTTATACTCTCGGATAGAGGTTCTCGGCATTGAAAAATCTTCGTAAACTAAACCACACGTGTATATGTTGATATTTAAGAGATATACAGTCAAGAAAATCAAGGGCAATGGTGATATATATGCGGATTAAACACCAAAAAAAACACTCAACAAATGGCTACAATTTAAGGAATGTGTTTACTGACGGCGTCAGATTCCTAATTGATGGAGAAAGGTCTGGTGGTAAGAAAAGCTGCTTCTTGGAGGTTTTCAAGTGTTTTCGCTGAACGATTCCATTCTTGGGTGGTGGTTTGGCCCTTATTCCTGTAACTCGAATCCTAGCCGGGTATATCCCATTTTAATTTTACACCATTGTGAACCTTACGCCTTTTATACTCTCGGATAGAGGTTCTCGGCATTGAAAAATCTTCGTAAACTAAATCACACGTGTATATGTTGATATTTAAGAGATATATAGTCAAGAAAATCAAGGGCAATGGTGATATATATGCGGATTAGACACCAAAAAAAAAACACTCAACAAATGGCTACAATTTAAGAAATGTGTTTAGTGACGGCATTAGATTCCTAATTGATGGAGAAAGGTCTGGTGGCAAGAAAAGTTGCTTCTAGGAGGTTGTCAAGTGTTTTCGCTCGATGATTCCACTCTTGGGTGGTTCGTTTGGGCCTTGTTCCTGTAACTCGAATCCTAGCCCGGTATATCCCATTTTAATTGTACACCATTGTGAACCTTACGCCTTTTTTACTCTCTCATCGAGGTTCTCGGCATTGAAAAATCTTCGTAAGCTAAATCACACGTGTATATGTTGATATTTAAGAGATATACAGTCAAGAAAATCAAGGGCAATGGTGATATATATGCGGATTAAACTCAAAAAAAAACACTCAACAAATGGCTACAATTTAAGGAATGTGTTTAGTGACGGCATCAGATTCCTAATTGATGGAGAAAGGTCAGGTGGCAAGAAAAGCTGCTTCTAAGAGGTTGTCAAGTGTTTTCGCTCGACGATTCCATTCTTGGGTGGTTGGTTTGGCCCTTGTTCCTGTAACTCGAATCCTAGCCCGGTAAATCCCATTTTTATTTTACACCATTGTGAACCTTACGCCTTTTTTACTCTCTGATCGAGGTTCTCGGCATTAAAAAATCTTCGTAAACTAAATCACACATGTATATGTTGATATTTAAGAGATATACAGTTAAGAAAATCAAGGGCAATGGTGATATATAAGCGGATTAGACACAAAAAAAAACACTCAACAAATGGCTACAATTTTAGGAATGTGTTTAGTGACAGCATCAAATTCCTAATTGATGGAGAAAGGTCTGGTGGCAAGAAAGGCTGCTTCTAGGAGGTTGTCAAGTGTTTTTGCTCGACGATTCCATTCTTGGGTGGTTATTTTGGCCCTTGTTCCTGTAACTCGAATCCTAGCCCAGTATATACCATTTTAATTTTACACCATTGTGAACCTTATGCCTTTTTTACTCTCTGATCGAGGTTCTCGGCATTGAAAAATCTTCGTAAACTAAATCACACGTGTATATGTTGATATTTAAGAGATATACAGTCAAGAAACTCAAGGGCAATGGTGATATATATTCGTATTAGACACAAAAAAAAAACACTCAACAAATGGCTACAATTTAAGGAATGTGTTTAGTGACGGCATCAGATTCCTAATTGATGGAGAAAGGTCTGGTGGCAAGAAAAGCTGCTTCTAGGAGGTTGTCAAGTGTTTTCGCTCGACGATTCCATTCTTGGGTGGATGGTTTGGCCCTTGTTCCTGTAACTCGAATCCTAGCCCGGTATATCCCATTTTAATTTTACACCATTGTGAACCTTACGCCTTTTTTACTCTCTGATCGAGGTTCTCGGCATTGAAAAATCTTCGTAAACTAAATCACACGCGTATATGTTGATATTTAAGAGATATACAGTCAAGAAAATCAAGGGCAATGGTGATATATATGCGGATTAGATACCAAAAAGAACACTCAACAAATGGCTACAATTTAAGGAATGAGTTTAGTGACGGCATCAGATTCCTAATTGATGGAGAAAGGTCTGGTGGCAAGAAAAACTACTTCTAGGAGGATGTCAAGTGTTTTCGCTCGACGATTCCATTCTTGGGTGGTTAGTTTGGCCCATGTTCTTGTAACTCGAATCCTAGCCCGGTATATACCATTTTAATTTTACACCATTGTGAAGCTTACGCTTTTTTTACTCTCTGATCGAGGTTCTCGGCATTGAAAAATCTTCGTAAGCTACATCACACGTGTATATGTTGATATTTAAGAGATATACAGTCAAGAAAATCAAGGGCAATGGTGATATATATGCAGATTAGACACCAAAAAAAACACTCAACAAATGGCTAAAATTTAAGGAATGTGTTTAGCGACGGCATTAGATTCCCAATTGATGGAGAAAGGTCTGGTGGCTAGAAAAGCTGCTTCTAGGAGGTTGTCAAGTGTTTTCGCTCGACGATTCCATTCTTGGGTGGATGGTTTGGCCCTTGTTCCTCTAACTTGAATACTAGCCCGGTATATCCCATTTTAATTTTACACCATTGTGAACCTTACGCCTTTTTTACTCTCTGATCGAGGTTCTCGGCATTGAAAAATCTTCGTAAGCTAAATCACACGTGTATATGTTGATATTTAAGAGATATACAGTCAAGAAAATCAAGGGCAATGGTGATATAAATGCAGATTAGACACCAAAAAAAACACTCAACAAATGGCTACAGGTTAAGGAATGTGTTTAGTGACGGCATCGGATTCCTAATTGATGGAGAAAGGTCTGGTGGCAAGAAAAGCTGCTTCTAGGAGGTTGTCAAGTGTTTTCGCTCGACGATTCCATTCTTGGGTGGTTAGTTTGGCCCTTGTTTCCTGTAACTCGAATCCTAGCCCGGTATATCCCATTTTAATTTTACACCATTCGGAACCTTACGCCTTTTTTACTCTCTTATCGAGGTTCTCGGCATTGAAAAATCTTCGTAAACTAAATCACATGTGTATATGTTGATATTTAAGAGATATACAGTCAAGAAAATCAAGGGCAATGGTGATATATATGCGGATTAGACACAAAAAAAAAACACTCAACGAATGGCTACAATTTAAGGAATGTGTTTAGTGACGGCATCAGATTCCTAATTGATGGAGAAAGGTCTGGTGGCAAGAAAAGCTGCTTCTAGGAGGTTGTGAAGTGTTTTCGCTCGACGATTCCATTCTTGGGTGGTTGGTTTGGCCCTTGTTCCTGTAACTCGAATCTTAGCCTGGTATATCCCATTTTAATTTTACACCATTGTGAACCTTACGCCTTTTTTACTCTCTGATCAAGGTTCTCGGCATTGAAAAATCTTTGTAAACTAAATCACACGTGTATATGTTGATATTTAAGAGATATACAGTGAAGAAAATCAAGGGCAATGGTGATATATATGCGGATTAGAAACCAAAAAAATCACTCAACAAATGACTACAATTAAAGGAATGTGTTTAGTGATGGCATCCGATTCTTAATTGATGGAGAAAGGTCTCGTGGCAAGAAAAGCTGCTTCTAGGAGGTTGTCAAGTGTTTTCGCTCGACGATTCCATTCTTGGGTGGTTGGTTTGGCCCTTGTTCCTGTAACTCGAATCCTAGTCCAGTATATCCCATTTTAATCTTACACCATTGTGAACCTTACGCCTTTTTTACTCTCTGATCGAGGTTCTCGGCATTGAAAAATCTTCGTAAACTAAATCACACGTGTATATGTTGACATTTAAGAGATATACAGTCAAGAAAACCAAGGGCAATGGTGATATATATGCGGATTAGACAAAACAAAATCACTCAACAAATGGCAACAATTTAAGGAACGTGTTTAGTGACGGCATCAGATTCCTAATTGATGGAGAAACGTCTGGTGGTAAGAAAAGCTGCTTCTAGGAGGTTGTCAAGTGTTTTCGCTTGACGATTCCATTCTTGGGTGGTTGGTTTGGCCCTTGTTCTTGTAACTCGAATCCTAGCCCGGTATATCCCATTTTAATTTTACACCATTGTGAACCTTACGCCTTTTTTACTCTCTGATCGAGATTCTCGGCATTAAAAAATCTTCGTAAACTAAATCACACGTGTATATGTTGATATTTAAGAGATATACAGTCAAGAAAATCAAGGGCAATGGTGATATATATTCGAATTAGACACAAAAAAAAACACTCAACAAATGGCTACAATTTAAGGAATGTGTTTAGTGACGGCATCAGATTCCTAATTGATGGAGAAAGGTCAGGTGGCAAGAAAAGCTGCTTCTAGGAGGTTGTCAAGTGTTTTCGCTCGACGATTCCATTCTTGGGTGATTGGTTTGGCCCTTGTTCCTGTAACTCGAATCCTAGCCCGGTATATCCATTTTTAATTTTACACCATTGTGAACCTTACGCCTTTTTTACTCTCTGATCGAGGTTCTCAGCATTGAAAAATCTTCGTAAACCAAATCACACGTGTATATGTAGACATTTAAGAGATACACACTCAAGAAAATCAAGGGCAATGGTGATATATATGCGGATTTGACACAAAAAAAAACACTCAACAAATGGCTACAATTTAAGGAATGTGTTTAGTGATGGAATCAGATTCCTAATTGATGGAGAAAGGTATGGTGGCTAGAAAAGATGCTTCTAGGAGGTTGTCAAGTGTTTTCGCTCGACGATTCCATTCTTGGGTGATTGGTTTGGCCCTTGTTCCTGTAACTCGAATCCTAGCCCGGTATATCCCTTTTTAATTTTACACCATTGTGAACCTTACGCCTTTTTTACTCTCTGATCGAGGTTCTCAGCATTGAAAAATCTTCGTAAACCAAATCACACGTGTATATGTTGACATTTAAGAGATACACAATCAAGAAAATCAAGGGCAATGGTGATATATATGCGGATTAGACACAAAAAAAAACTCAACAAATGGCTACAACTTTAGGAATGTGTTCAGTGACGGCATCAGATTCCTAATTGATGGAGAAAGGTCTGGTGGCAAGAAAAGCTGCTTCTAGGAGGTTGTCAAGTGTTTTTGATCGACGATTCCATTCTTGGGTGGTTATTTTGGCCCTTGTTCCTGTAACTCGAATCCTAACCCAGTATATACCATTTTAATTTTACACCATTGTGAACCTTACGCCTTTTTTACTCTCTGATCGAGGTTCTCGGCATTGAAAAATCTTCGTAAACTAAATCACACGTGTATATGTTGATATTTAAGAGATATACAGTCAAGAAAATCAAGGGCAATGGTGATATATATTCGAATTAGACACAAAAAAAAACACTCAACAAATGGCTACAATTTAAGGAATGTGTTTAGTGACGGCATCAGATTCCTAATTGATGGAGAAAGGTCTGGTGGCAAGAAAAGCTGCTTCTAGGAGGTTGTCAAGTGTTTCAACTCAACGATTCCATTCTTGGGTGGATGGTTTGGCCCTTGTTCCTGTAACTCGAATCCTAGCCCGGTATATCCCATTTTAATTTTACACCATTGTGAACCTTAAGCCTTTTTTACTCTCTGATCGAGGTTCTTGGCAATGAAAAATCCTCGTAAACTAAATTACACGTGTATATGTTGATATTTAAGAGATATACAGTCAAGAAAATCAAGGGCAATGGTGATATATATGCGGATTAGACACCAAAAAAATCACTCAACAAATGGCTACAATTTAAGGAATGTGTTTAGTGACGGCATGAGATTCCTAATTGATGGAGAAAGGTCTGGTGGCAAGAAAAGCTGCTTCTACGAGGTTGTCAAGTGTTTTCGCTCGACGATTCCGTTCTTGGGTGGTTGGTTTGGCCCTTGTTCAAGTAACTCGAATCCAAGTCCGGTATATCCCATTTTAATTTTACACAATTGTGAACCTTACGCCTTTTTTACTCTCTTATCGAGGTTCTCGGCATTGAAAAATCTTCGTAAGCTAAATCACACGTGTATATGTTGATATTTAAGAGGTATACAGTCAAGAAAATCAAGGGCAATGGTGATATATATGCGGATTAGATACCAAAAAGAACACTCAACAAATGGCTACAATTTAAGGAATGTGTTTAGTGACGGCATCAGATTCCTAATTGATGGAGAAAGGTCTGGTGGCAAGAAAAACTGCTTCTAGGAGGATGTCAAGTGTTTTCGCTCGACGATTCCATTCTTGGGTGGTTAGTTTGGCCCTTGTTCTTGTAACTCGAATCCTAGCCCGATATATACCATTTTAATTTTACACCACTGTGAACCTTACGCCTTTTTTACTCTCTGATCGAGGTTCTCGGCATTGAAAAATCTTCGTAAGCTACATCACACGTGTATATGTTGCTATTTAAGAGATATACAGTAAAGAAAATCAAGGGCAATGGTGATATATATGCGGATTAGACACAAAAAAAAAACACTCAACAAATGGCTACAATTTAAGGAATGTGTCTAGTGACGGCATCAGATTCCTAATTGATGGAGAAAGGTCTGGTGGCTAGAAAAGCTGCTTCTAGGAGGTTGTCAAGTGTTTTCGCTCGACGATTCCATTCTTGGGTGGATGGTTTGGCCCTTGTTCCTGTAACTCGAATACTAGCCCGGTATATCCCATTTTAATTTTACACCATTATGAACCTTACGCCTTTTTTACTCTCTGATCGAGGGTCTCGGCATTATAAAATCTTCGTAAACTAAATCACACGTGTATATGTTGATATTTAAGAGATATACAGTCAAGAAAATCAACGGCAATGGTGATATATATGCGGATTAGACTCCAAAAAAAACACTCAACAAATGGCTACAATTTAAGGAATGTGTTTAGTGATGGAATCAGATTCCTAATTGATGGAGAAAGGTATGGTGGCTAGAAAAGATGCTTCTAGGAGGTTGCCAAGTGTTTTCGCTCGACGATTCCATTCTTGGGTGGTTGGTTTGGCCCTTGTTCCTGTAACTCGAATCCTAGCCCGGTATATCCCTTTTTAATTTTACACCGTTGTGAACCTTACGCCTTTTTTACTCTCTGATCGAGGTTCTCAGCATTGAAAAATCTTCGTAAACCAAATCACACGTGTATATGTTGACATTTAAGAGATACACACTCAAGAAAATCAAGGGCAATGGTGATATATATGCGGATTAGACACAAAAAAAACACTCAACAAATGGCTACAATTTAAGGAATGTGTTTAGTGATGGAATCAGATTCCTAATTGATGGAGAAAGGTATGGTGGCTAGAAAAGATGCTTCTAGGAGGTTGTCAAGTGTTTTCGCTCGACGATTCCATTCTTGGGTGGTTGGTTTGGCCCTTGTTCATGTAACTCGAATCCTAGCCCGGTATATCCCATTTTAATTTTACACCATTGTGAACCTTACGCCTTTTTTACTCTCTGATCGAGCTTCTCGGCATTAAAAAATCTTCGTAAACTAAATCACACATGTATATGTTGATATTTAAGAGATATACAGTCAAGAAAATCAAGGGCAATGGTGATATATATGCGGATTAGACACAAAAAAAAAAACACTTAACAAATGGCAACAATTTTAGGAATGTGTTTAGTGACGGCATCAAATTCCTAATTGATGGAGAAAGGTCTGGTGGCAAGAAAAGCTGCTTCTAGGAGGTTGTCAAGTGTTTTTGCTCGACGATTCCATTCTTGGGTGGTTATTTTGGCCCTTGTTCCTGTAACTCGAATCCTAGCCCAGTATATACCATTTTAATTTTACACCATTGTGAACCTTACGCCTTTTTTACTCTCTGATCGAGGTTCTCGGCATTGAAAAATCTTCGTAAACTAAATCACACGTGTATATGTTGATATTTAAGAGATATACAGTCAAGAAAATCAAGGGCAATGGTGATATATATTCGTATTAGACACAAAAAAAAAAACACTCAACAAATGGCTACAATTTAAGGAATGTGTTTAGTGACGGCATCAGATTCCTAATTGATGGAGAAAGGTCTGGTGGCAAGAAGAGCTGCTTCTAGGAGGTTGTCAAGTGTTTTCGCTCGACGATTCCATTCTTGGGTGGATGGTTTGGCCCTTGTTCCTGTAACTCGAATCCTAGCCCGGTATATCCCATTTTAATTTTACACGATTGTGAACCTTACGCCTTTTTTACTCTCTGATCGAGGTTCCCGGCATTGAAAAATCTTCATAAACTAAATCACACGTGTATATGTTGATATTTAAGAGATATACAGTCAAGAAAATCAAGGGCAATGGTGATATATATGCGGAATAGACACAAAAAAAAATCACTCAACAAATGGCTACAACTTAAGGAATGTGTCTAGTGACGGCATCAGATTCCTAATTGATGGAGAAAGGTCTTGAGGCATGAAAAGCTGCTTCTAGGAGGTTGTCAAGTGTTTTCGCTCGATGATTCCATTCTTGGGTAGTTGGTTTGGCCCTTGTTCCTGTAACTCGAATCCTAGCCCGGTATATCCCATTTTAATTTTACACCATTGTGAACCTTAAGCCTTTTTTACTCTCTGATCGAGGTTCTCGGTATTGAAAAATCCTCGTAAACTAAATTACACGTGTATATGTTGATATTTAAGAGATATACAGTCAAGAAAATCAAGGGCAATGGTGATATATATGCGGATTAGACACCCAAAAAATCACTCAACAAATGGCTACAATTTAAGGAATGTGTTTAGTGACGGCATCAGATTCCTAATTGATGGAGAAAGGTCTGGTGACAAGAAAAGCTGCTTCTAGGAGGTTGTCAAGTGTTTTCGCTCGACGATTCCGTTCTTGGGTGGTTGGTTTGGCCCTTGTTCATGTAACTCGAATCCAAGTCCGGTATATCTCATTTTAATTTTACACAATTGTGAACCTTACGCCTTTTTTACTCTCTTATCGAGGTTCTCGGCATTGAAAAATCTTCGTAAGCTAAATCACACGTGTATATGTTGATATTTAAGAGGTATACAGTCAAGAAAATCAAGGGCAGTGGTGATATATATGCGGATTAGATACCAAAAAGAACACTCAACAAATGGCTACAATTTAAGGAATGTGTTTAGTGACGGCATCAGATTCCTAATTGATGGAGAAAGGTCTGGTGGCAAGAAAAACTGCTTCGAGGAGGATGTCAAGTGTTTTCGCTCGACGATTCCATTCTTGGGTGGTTAGTTTGGCCCTTGTTCTTGTAACTCGAATCCTAGCCCGGTATATACCATTTTAATTTTACACCATTGTGAACCTTACGCCTTTTTTACTCTCTGATCGAGGTTCTCGGCATTGAAAAATCTTCGTAAGCTACATCACACGTGTATATGTTGATATTTAAGAGATATACAGTAAAGAAAATCAAGGGCAATGGTGATATATATGCGGATTAGACACAAAAAAAAAACACTCAACAAATGGCTACAATTTAAGGAATGTGTTTAGCGACGGCATCAGATTCCTAATTGATGGAGAAAGGTCTGGTGGCTAGAAAAGCTGCTTCTAGGAGGTTGTCAAGTGTTTTCGCTCGACGATTCCATTCTTGGGTGGATGGTTTGGCCCTTGTTCCTGTAACTCGAATACTAGCCCGGTATATCCCATTTTAATTTTACACAATTGTGAACCTTACGCCTTTTTTACTCTCTGATCGATGGTCTCGGAATTAAAAAATCTTCGTAAGCTAAATCACACGTGTATATGTTGATATTTAAGAGATATACAGTCAAGAAAATCAAGGGCAATGGTGATATATATGCGAATTAGACTCCAAAAAAAACACTCAACAAATGGCTACAATTTAAGGAATGTGTTTAGTGATGGAATCAGATTCCTAATTGATGGAGAAAGGTATGGTGGCTAGAAAAGATGCTTCTAGGAGGTTGTCAAGTGTTTTCGCTCGACGATTCCATTCTTGGGTGGTTGGTTTGGCCCTTGTTCATGTAACTCGAATCCTAGCCCGGTATATCCCATTTTAATTTTACACCATTGTGAACCTTACGCCTTTTTTACTCTCTGATCGAGGTTCTCGGCATTAAAAAATCTTCGTAAACTAAATCACACATGTATATGTTGATATTTAAGAGATATACAGTCAAGAAAATCAAGGGCAATGGTGATATATATGCGGATTAGACACAAAAAAAACACTCAACACATGTCAACAATTTTAGGAATGTGTTTAGTGACGGCATCAGATTCCTAATTGATGGAGAAAGGTCTGGTGGCAAGAAAAGCTGCTTCTAGGAGGTTGCCAAGTGTTTTTGCTCGACGATTCCATTCTTGGGTGGTTATTTTGGCCCTTGTTCCTATAACTCGAATCCTAGCCCAGTATATACCATTTTAATTTTACACCATTGTGAACCTTACGCCTTTTTTACTCTCTGATCGAGGTTCTCGGCATTGAAAAATCTTCGTAAACTAAATCACACGTGTATATGTTGATATTTAAGAGATATACAGTCAAGAAAATCAAGGGCAATGGTGATATATTCGTATTAGACACAAAAAAAAACACTCAACAAATGGCTACAATTTAAGGAATGTGTTTAGTGACGGCATCAGATTCCTAATTGATGGAGAAAGGTCTGGTGGCAAGAAAAGCTGCTTCTAGGAGGTTGTCAAGTGTTTTCGCTCGACCATTCCATTCTTGGGTGGATGGTTTGGCCCTTGTTCCTGTAACTCGAATCCTAGCCCGGTATATCCCATTTTAATTTTACACCATTGTCAACCTTACGCCTTTTTTACTCTCTGATCGAGGTTCCCGGCATTGAAAAATCTTTGTAAACTAAATCACACGTGTATATGTTGATATTTAAGAGATATACAGTCAAGAAAATCAAGGGCAATGGTGATATATATGCGGATTAGACACAAAAAAAATCACTCAACAAATGGCTACAACTTAAGGAATGTGTCTAGTGACGGCATCAGATTCCTAATTGATGGAGAAAGGTCTTGGGGCATGAAAAGCTGCTTCTAGGAGGTTGTCAAGTGTTTTCGCTCGACAATTCCATTCTTGGGTGGTTGGTTAGGCCCTTGTTCCTGTAACTCGAATCCTAGCCCGGTATATCCCATTTTAATTTTACACCATTGTGAACCTTAAGCCTTTTTTACTCTCTGATCGAGGTTCTCGGCATTGAAAAATCCTCGTAAACTAAATTACACGTGTATATGTTGATATTTAAGAGATATACAGTCAAGAAAATCAAGGGCAATGGTGATATATATGCGGATTAGACACCCAAAAAATCACTCAACAAATGGCTACAATTTAAGGAATGTGTTTAGTGACGGCATCAGATTCCTAATTGATGGAGAAAGGTCTGGTGGCAAGAAAAGCTGCTTCTAGGAGGTTGTCAAGTGTTTTCGCTCGACGATTCCGTTCTTGGGTGGTTGGTTTGGCCCTTGTTCATGTAACTCGAATCCAAGTCCGGTATATCCCATTTTAATTTTACACAATTGTGAACCTTACGCCTTTTTTACTCTCTTATCTAGGTTCTCGGCATTGAAAAATCTTCGTAAGCAAAATCACACGTGTATATGTTGATATTTAAGAGGTATACAGTCAAGAAAATCAAGGGCAATGGTGATATATATGCGGATTAGATACCAAAAAGAACACTCAACAAATGGCTACAATTTAAGGAATGTGTTTAGTGACGGCATCAGATTCCTAATTGATGGAGAAAGGTCTGGTGGCAAGAAAAACTGCTTCGAGGAGGATGTCAAGTGTTTTCGCTCAACAATTCCATTCTTGGGTGGTTAGTTTGGCCCTTGTTCTTGTAACTCGAATCCTAGCCCGGTATATACCATTTTAATTTTACACCAGTGTGAACCTTACGCCTTTTTTACTCTCTGATCGAGGTTCTCGGCATTGAAAATTCTTCGTAAGCTACATCACACGTGTATATGTTGATATTTAAGAGATATACAGTCAAGAAAATCAAGGGCAATGGTGATATATATGCGGATTAGACACCAAAAAAAAAACACTCAACAAATGGGTACAATTTAAGGAATGTGTTTAGCGACGGCATCAGATTCCTAATTGATGGAGAAAGGTCTGGTGGCTAGAAAAGCTGCTTCTAGGAGGTTGTCAAGTGTTTTCGCTCGACGATTCCATTCTTGGGTGGATGGTTTGGCCCTTGTTCCTGTAACTCGAATACTAGCCCGGTATATCCCATTTTAATTTTACACCATTGTGAACCTTACGCCTTTTTTACTCTCTGATCGAGGTTCTCGGCAGTGAAAAATCTTTGTAAACTAAATCACACGTGTATATGTTGATATTTAAGAGATATACAGTGAAGAAAATCAAGGGCAATGGTGATATATATGCGGATTAGAAACCAAAAAAAATCACTCAACAAATGGCTACAATTTAAGGAATGTGTCTAGTGACGGCATCAGATTCCCAATTGATGGAGAAAGGTCTGGGGGCATGAAAAGCTGCTTCCAGGAGGTTGTCAAGTGTTTTCGCTCGACGATTCCATTCTTGGGTGGTTGGTTTGGCCCTTGTTCCTGTAACTCGAATCCTAGCCCGGTATATCCCATTTTAATTTTACACCATTGTGAACCTTAAGCATTTTTTACTCTCTGATCGAGGTTCTCGTAATTGAAAAATCCTCGTAAACTAAATCACACGTGTATATATTGATATTTAAGAGATATACAGTCAAGAAAATCAAGGGCAATGGTGATATATATGCGGACTAGACACAAAAAAAAAACACTCAAAAAATGGCTACAATTTAAGGAACGTGTTTAGTGACGGCATCAGATTCCTAATTGATGGAGAAAGGTCTGGTCGCAAGAAAAACTGCTTCTAGGAGGTTGTCAAGTGTTTTCGCTCGACGATTCCATTCTTGGGTGGTTAGTTTGGACCATGTTCCTGTAACTCGAATCCTATCCCGGTATATACCATTTTAATTTTACACCAATGTGAACCATACGCCTTTTTTACTCTCTGAGCGAGGTTCTCGGCATTAAAAAATCTTCGTAAACTAAATCACACGTGTATATGTTGATATTTAAGAGATATACAGTCAAGTAAATCAAGGGCAATGGTGATATATATGCGGACTAGACACAAAAAAAAAACACTCAACAAATGGCTACAATTTAAGGAATGTGTTTAGTGACGGCATCAGATTCCTAATTGATGGAGAAAGGTCTGGTGGCAAGAAAAGCTGCTTCTAGGAGGTTGTCAAGTGTTTTCGCTCGACGATTCCATTCTTGGGTGGTTGGTTTGGCCCTTGTTCCTGTAACTCGAATCCTAGCCTGGTATATCCCATTTTAAATTTACACCATTGTGAACCTTACGCCTTTTGTTACTCTCTGGTCTACGTTCTCGGCATTGGAAAAATCTTCGTAAGCTAAATCACACGTGTATATGTTGATATTTAAGAGGTATACAGTCAAGAAAATCAAGGGCAATGGTGATATATATGCGGATTAGACAACAAAAAAACACTCAACAAATGGCTACAATTTTAGGAATGTGTTTAGTGACGGCATCAGATTCCTAATTGATGGAGAAAGGTCTGGTCGCAAGAAAAACTGCTTCTAGGAGGTTGTCAAGTGTTTTCGCTCGACGATTCCATTCTTGGGTGGTTAGTTTGGACCATGTTCCTGTAACTCGAATCCTATCCCGGTATATACCATTTTAATTTTACACCAATGTGAACCATACGCCTTTTTTACTCTCTGATCGAGGTTCTCGGCATTGAAAAATCTTCGTAAACTAAATCACACGTGTATATGTTGATATTTAAGAGATATACAGTCAAGAAAATCAAGGGCAATGGTGATATATATGCGGATTAGACACAAAAAAAACACTCAACAAATGGCTACAATTTAAGGTATGTGTTTAGTCACGGCATCAGATTCCTAATTGATGGAGAAAGGTCTGGTGGCAAGAAAAGCTGCTTCTAGGAGGTTGTCAAGTGTTTTCGCTCGACGATTCCATTCTTGGGTGGATGGTTTGGCCCTTGTTCCTGTAACTCGAATCCTAACCCGGTATATCCCATTTTAATTTTACACCATTGTGAACCCTACGCCTTTTTTACTCTCTGATCGAGGTTCTCGGCAGTGAAAAATCTTTGTAAACTAAATCACATGTGTATATGTTGATATTTAAGAGATATACAGTGAAGAAAATCAAGGGCAATGGTGATATATATGCGGATTAGAAACCAAAAAAAATCACTCAACAAATGGCTACAATTTAAGGAATGTGTCTAGTGACGGCATCAGATTCCTAATTGATGGAGAAAGGTCTGCGGGCATGAAAAGCTGCTTCCAGGAGGTTGTCAAGTGTTTTCGCTCGACGATTCCATTCTTGGGTGGTTAGTTTGGCCCTTGTTCCTGTAACTCGAATCCTAGCCCGGTATATCCCATTTTAATTTTACATCATTGTGAACCTTAAGCATTTTTTACTCTCTGATCGAGGTTCTCGTAATTGAAAAATCCTCGTAAACTAAATCACACGTGTATATATTGATATTTAAGAGATATACAGTCAAGAAAATCAAGGGCAATGGTGATATATATGCGGATTAGACACCAGAAAAAATCACTCAATAAATGGCTACAATATAAGGAATGTGTTTAGTGACGGCATCAGATTCCTAATTGATGGAGAAAGGACTGGTGGCAAGAAAAGCTGCTTCTAGGAGGTTGTCAAGTGTTTTCGCTCGACGATTCCGTTCTTGGGTCGTTGGTTTGGCCCTTGTTCCTGTAACTCGAATCCTAGTCCGGTATATCCCATTTTAATCTTACACCATTGTGAACCTTACGCCTTTTTTACTCTCTGATCGAGGTTCTCGGCATTGAAAAATCTTCGTATACTAAATCACACGTGTATATGTTGACATTTAAGAGATATACAGTCAAGAAAATCAAGGGCAATAGTGATATATATGCGGATTAGACAAAAAAAAATCACTCAACAAATGGCTACAATTTAAGGAACGTGTTTAGTGACGGCATCAGATTCCTGATTGATGGAGAAAGGTCTGGTGGCAAGAAAAGCTGCTTCTAGGAGGTTGTCAAGTGTTTTCGCTCGACGATTCCATTCTTGGGTGGTTGGTTTGGCCCTTGTTCCTGTAACTCGAATCCTAGCCCAGTATATCCCATTTTAATTTTACACCATTGTGAACCTTACGCCTTTGTTACTCTCTGATCGAGGTTCTCGGCATTAAAAAATCTTCGTAAACTAAATCACACGTGTATATGTTGATATTTAAGAGATATACAGTCAAGTAAATCAAGGGCAATGGTGATATATATGCGGACTAGACACAAAAAAAAAACACTCAACAAATGGCTACAATTTAAGGAATGTGTTTAGTGACGGCATCAGATTCCTAATTGATGGAGAAAGGTCTGGTGGCAAGAAAAGCTGCTTCTAGGAGGTTGTCAAGTGTTTTCGCTCGACGATTCCATTCTTGGGTGGTTGGTTTGGCCCTTGTTCCTGTAACTCGAATCCTAGCCTGGTATATCCCATTTTAAATTTACACCATTGTGAACCTTACGCCTTTTGTTACTCTCTGGTCTACGTTCTCGGCATTGGAAAAATCTTCGTAAGCTAAATCACACGTGTATATGTTGATATTTAAGAGGTATACAGTCAAGAAAATCAAGGGCAATGGTGATATATATGCGGATTAGACACAAAAAAAAAAACACTCAACAAATGGCTACAATTTAAGGAATGTGTTTAGTGACGGCATCAGATTCCTAATTGATGGAGAAAGGTCTGGTCGCAAGAAAAACTGCTTCTAGGAGGTTGTCAAGTGTTTTCGCTCGACGATTCCATTCTTGGGTGGTTAGTTTGGACCATGTTCCTGTAACTCGAATCCTATCCCGGTATATACCATTTTAATTTTACACCAATGTGAACCATACGCCTTTTTTACTCTCTGATCGAGGTTCTCGGCATTGAAAAATCTTCGTAAACTAAATCACACGTGTATATGTTGATATTTAAGAGATATACAGTCAAGAAAATCAAGGGCAATGGTGATATATATGCGGATTAGACACAAAAAAAACACTCAACAAATGGCTACAATTTAAGGTATGTGTTTAGTCACGGCATCAGATTCCTAATTGATGGAGAAAGGTCTGGTGGCAAGAAAAGCTGCTTCTAGGAGGTTGTCAAGTGTTTTCGCTCGACGATTCCATTCTTGGGTGGATGGTTTGGCCCTTGTTCCTGTAACTCGAATCCTAACCCGGTATATCCCATTTTAATTTTACACCATTGTGAACCCTACGCCTTTTTTACACTCTGATCGAGGTTCTCGGCATTGAAAAATCGTCGTAAACTAAATCACACGTGTATATGTTAATATTTAAGAGATATACAGTCAAGAAAATCAAGGGCAATGGTGATATATATGCGGATTACACACAAAAAGAAAACACTCAACAAATGGCTAGAATTTAAGGAATGTGTTTATTGACGGCATCAGATATCTAATTAATGGAGAAAGGTCTGGTGGCAAGAATAGTTACTTCTAGGAGGTTGTCAAGTGTTTTCGCTCGACGATTCCATTCTTGGGTGGTTGGTTTGGCCCTTGTTCCTGTAACTCGAATCCTAGCCTGGTATATCCCATTTTAAATTTACACCATTGTGAACCTTACGCCTTTTGTTACTCTCTGATCTACGTTCTCGGCATTGAAAAATCTTCATAAGCTAAATTATACGTGTATATGTTGATATTTAAGAGGTATACAGTCAAGAAAATCAAGGGCAATGGTGATATATATGCAGATTAGACACCAAAAAAACACTCAACAAATGGCTACAATTTAAGGAATGTGTTTAGTGACGGCATCAGATTGCTAATTGATGGAGAAAGGTCTGGTGGCAAGAAAAACTGCTTCTAGGAGGTTGTCAAGTGTTTTCGCTCGACGATTCCATTCTTGGGTGGTTAGTTTGGACCATGTTCCTGTAACTCGAATCCTAGCCCGGTATATACCATTTTAATTTTACACCAATGTGAACCATACGCCTTTTTTACTCTCTGATCGAGGTTCTCGGCATTGAAAAATCTTCGTAAACTAAATCACACGTGTATATGTTGATATTTAAGAGATATACAGTCAAGAAAATCAAGGGCAATGGTGATATATATGCGGATTAGACACAAAAAAAAAACACTCAACAAATAGCTACAATTTAAGGAATGTGTTCAGTCACGGCATCAGATTCCTGATTGATGGAGAAAGGTCTGGTGGCAAGAAAAGCTGCTTCTAGGAGGTTGTCAAGTGTTTTCGCTCGACGATTCCATTCTTGGGTGGATGGTTTGGCCCTTGTTCCCGAAATTCGAATCCTAGCCCGGTATATCCCATTTTAATTTTACACCATTGTGAACCTTAAGCCATTTTTACACTCTGATCGAGGTTCTCGGCATTGAAAAATCATCGTAAACTAAATCACACGTGTATATGTTGATATTTAAGAGATATACAGTTAAGAAAATCAAGGGCAATGGTGATATATATGCGGATTACACACAAAAAAAACACTCAACAAATGGCTAGAATTTAAGGAATGTGTTTATTGACGGCATCAGATTCCTAATTAATGGAGAAAGGTCTGGTGGCAAGAATAGTTACTTCTAGGAGGTTGTCAAGTGTTTTCGCTCGACGATTCCATTCTTGGTTGGTTGGTTTGGCCCTTGTTCCTGTAACTCGAATCCTAGCCTGGTATATCCCATTTTAAATTTACACCATTGTGAACCTTACGCCTTTTGTTACTCTCTGATCTACGTTCTCGGCATTGAAAAATCTTCATAAGCTAAATCATACGTGTATATGTTGATATTTAAGAGGTATACAGTCAAGAAAATCAAGGGCAATGGTGATATATATGCAGATTAGACACCAAAAAAACACTCAACAAATGGCTACAATTTAAGGAATGTGTTTAGTGATGGCATCAGATTGCTAATTGATGGAGAAAGGTCTGGTGGCAAGAAAAACTGCTTCTAGGAGGTTGTCAAGTGTTTTCGCTCGACGATTCCATTCTTGGGTGGTTAGTTTGGACCATGTTCCTGTAACTCGAATCCTAGCCCGGTATATACCATTTTAATTTTACACCAATGTGAACCATACGCCTTTTTTATTCTCTGATCGAGGTTCTCGGCATTGAAAAATCTTCGTAAACTAAATCACACGTGTATATGTTCATATTTAAGAGATATACAGTCAAGAAAATCAAGGGCAATGGTGATATATATGCGGATTAGACACCAAAAAAAAAACACTCAACGAATGGCTACAATTTAAGGAATGTGTTTAGTGACGGCATCAGATTCCTAATTGATGGAGAAAGGTCTGGTGGCAAGAAAAACTGCTTCTAGGAGGTTGTGAAGTGTTTTCGCTCGACGATTCCATTCTTGGGTGGTTGGTTTGGCCCTTGTTCCTGTAACTCGAATCCTAGCCCGGTATATTCCATTTTAATTTTACACCATTGTGAACCTTACGCCTTTTTTACTCTCTGATCGAGGTTCTCGGCAGTGACAAATCTTTGTAAACTAAATCACACGTGTATATGTTGATATTTAAGAGATATACAGTGAAGAAAATCAAGGGCAATGGTGATATATATGCGGATTAGAAACCAAAAAAAATCACTCAACAAATGGCTACAATTTAAGGAATGTGTCTAGTGACGGCATCAGATTCCTAATTGATGGAGAAAGGTCTGGGGGCATGAAAAGCTGCTTCTAGGAGGTTGTCAAGTGTTTTCGCTCGACGATTCCATTCTTGGGTGGTTGGTTTGGCCCTTGTTCCTGTAACTCGAATCCTAGCCCGGTATATCCCATTTTAATTTTACACCATTGTGAACCTTAAGCATTTTTTACTCTCTGATCGAGGTTCTCGTAATTGAAAAATCCTCGTAAACTAAATCACATGTGTATATATTGATATTTAAGAGATATACAGTCAAGAAAATCAAGGGCAATGGTGATATATATGCGGATTAGACACCAGAAAAAATCACTCAACAAATGGCTACAATTTAAGGAATGTGTTTAGTGACGGCATCAGATTCCTAATTGATGGAGAAAGGACTGGTGGCAAGAAAAGCTACTTCTAGGAGGTTGTCAAGTGTTTTCGCTCGACGATTCTGTTCTTGGGTGGTTGGTTTGGCCCTTGTTCCTGTCACTCGAATCCTAGTCCGGTATATGCCATTTTAATCTTACACCATTGTGAACCTTACGCCTTTTTTACTCTCTGATCGAGGTTCTCGGCATTGAAAAATCTTCGTATACTAAATCACACGTGTATATGTTGACATTTAAGAGATATACAGTCAAGAAAATCAAGGGCAATAGTGATATATATGCGGATTAGACAAAAAAATCACTCAACAAATGGCTACAATTTAAGGAACGTGTTTAGTGACGGCATCAGATTCCTAATTGATGGAGAAAGGTCTGGTGGCAAGAAAAGCTGCTTCTAGGAGGTTGTCAAGTGTTTTCGCTCGACGATTCCATTCTTGGGTGGTTGGTTTGGCCCTTGTTCCTGTAACTCGAATCCTAGCCTGGTATATCCCATTTTAATTTTACACCATTGTGAACCTTACGCCTTTTTTACTCTCTGATCGAGGTTCTCGGCATTAAAAAATCTTCGTAAACTAAATCACACGTGTATATGTTGATATTTAAGAGATATACAGTCAAGAAAATCAAGGGCAATGGTGATATATATGCGGATTAGACACCAAAAAAAAAACACTGAACGAATGGCTACAATTTAAGGAATGTGTTTAGTGACGGCATCAGATTCCTAATTGATGGAGAAAGGTCTGGTGGCAAGAAAAACTGCTTCTAGGAGGTTGTGAAGTGTTTTTGCTCGACGATTCCATTCTTGGGTGGTTGGTTTGGCCCTTGTTCCTGTAACTCGAATCCTAGCCCGGTATATTCCATTTTAATTTTACACCATTGTGAGCCTTACGCCTTTTTTACTCTCTGATCGAGGTTCTCGGCAGTGACAAATCTTTGTAAACTAAATCACACGTGTATATGTTGATATTTAAGAGATATACAGTGAAGAAAATCAAGGGCAATGGTGATATATATGCGGATTAGAAACCAAAAAAAATCACTCAACAAATGGCTACAATTTAAGGAATGTGTCTACTGACGGCATCAGATTCCTAATTGATGGAGAAAGGTCTGGGGGCATGAAAAGCTGCTTCTAGGAGGTTGTCAAGTGTTTTCGCTCGACGATTCCATTCTTGGGTGGTTGGTTTGGCCCTTGTTCCTGTAACTCGAATCCTAGCCCGGTATATCCCATTTTAATTTTACACCATTGTGAACCTTAAGCATTTTTTACTCTCTGATCGAGGTTCTCGTAATTGAAAAATCCTCGTAAACTAAATCACATGTGTATATATTGATATTTAAGAGATATACAGTCAAGAAAATCAAGGGCAATGGTGATATATATGCGGATTAGACACCAGAAAAAATCACTCAACAAATGGCTACAATTTAAGGAATGTGTTTAGTGACGGCATCAGATTCCTAATTGATGGAGAAAGGACTGGTGGCAAGAAAAGCTACTTCTAGGAGGTTGTCAAGTGTTTTCGCTCGACGATTCTGTTCTTGGGTGGTTGGTTTGGCCCTTGTTCCTGTAACTCGAATCCTAGTCCGGTATATCCCATTTTAATCTTACACCATTGTGAACCTTACGCCTTTTTTACTCTCTGATCGAGGTTCTCGGCATTGAAAAATCTTCGTATACTAAATCACACGTGTATATGTTGACATTTAAGAGATATACAGTCAAGAAAATCAAGGGCAATAGTGATATATATGCGGATTAGACAAAAAAAATCACTCAACAAATGGCTACAATTTAAGGAACGTGTTTAGTGATGGCATCAGATTCCTAATTGATGGAGAAAGGTCTGGTGGCAAGAAAAGCTGCTTCTAGGAGGTTGTCAAGTGTTTTCGCTCGACGATTCCATTCTTGGGTGGTTGGTTTGGCCCTTGTTCCTGTAACTCGAATCCTAGCCCGGTATATCCCATTTTAATTTTACACCATTGTGAACCTTACGCCTTTTTTACTCTCTGATCGAGGTTCTCGGCATTAAAAAATCTTCGTAAACTAAATCACACGTGTATATGTTGATATTTAAGAGATATACAGTCAAGAAAATCAAGGGCAATGGTGATATATATGCGGACTAGACACAAAAAAAAACACTCAACAAATGGCTACAGTTTAAGGAATGTGTCTACTGACGGCATCAGATTCCTAATTGATGGAGAAAGGTCTGGGGGCATGAAAAGCTGCTTCTAGGAGGTTGTCAAGTGTTTTCGCTCGACGATTCCATTCTTGGGTGGTTGGTTTGGCCCTTGTTCCTGTAACTCGAATCCTAGCCCGGTATATCCCATTTTAATTTTACACCATTGTGAACCTTAAGCATTTTTTACTCTCTGATCGAGGTTCTCGTAATTGAAAAATCCTCGTAAACTAAATCACATGTGTATATATTGATATTTAAGAGATATACAGTCATGAAAATCAAGGGCAATGGTGATATATATGCGGATTAGACACCAGAAAAAATCACTCAACAAATTGCTACAATTTAAGGAATGGGTTTAGTGACGGCATCAGATTCCTAATTGATGGAGAAAGGACTGGTGGCAAGAAAAGCTACTTCTAGGAGGTTGTCAAGTGTTTTCGCTCGACGATTCTGTTCTTGGGTGGTTGGTTTGGCCCTTGTTCCTGTAACTCGAATCCTAGTCCGGTATATCCCATTTTAATCTTACACCATTGTGAACCTTACGCCTTTTTTACTCTCTGATCGAGGTTCTCGGCATTGAAAAATCTTCGTATACTAAATCACACGTGTATATGTTGACATTTAAGAGATATACAGTCAAGAAAATCAAGGGCAATAGTGATATATATGCGGATTAGACAAAAAAAATCACTCAACAAATGGCTACAATTTAAGGAACGTGTTTAGTGATGGCATCAGATTCCTAATTGATGGAGAAAGGTCTGGTGGCAAGAAAAGCTGCTTCTAGGAGGTTGTCAAGTGTTTTCGCTCGACGATTCCATTCTTGGGTGGTTGGTTTGGCCCTTGTTCCTGTAACTCGAATCCTAGCCCGGTATATCCCATTTTAATTTTACACCATTGTGAACCTTACGCCTTTTTTACTCTCTGATCGAGGTTCTCGGCATTAAAAAATCTTCGTAAACTAAATCACACGTGTATATGTTGATATTTAAGAGATATACAGTCAAGAAAATCAAGGGCAATGGTGATATATATGCGGACTAGACACAAAAAAAAACACTCAACAAATGGCTACAGTTTAAGGAATGTGTTTAGTGACGGCATCAGATTCCTAATTGATGGAGAAAGGTCTGGTGGCAAGAAAAGCTGCTTCTTGGAGGTTGTCAAGTGTTTTCGCTCGACGATTCCATTCTTGGGTGGTTGGTTTGGCCCTTGTTCCTGTAACTCGAATCCTAGCCTGGTATATCCCATTTTAAATTTACACCATTGTGAACCTTACGCCTTTTGTTACTCTCTGATCTACGTTCTCGGCATTGAAAAATCTTCGTAAGCTAAATCACACGTGTATATGTTGATATTTAAGAGGTATACAGTCAAGAAAATCAAGGGCAATGGTGATATATATGCGGATTAGACAACAAAAAAACACTCAACAAATGGCTACAATTTAAGGAATGTGTTTAGTGACGGCATCAGATTCCTAATTGGTGGAGAAAGGTCTGGTGGCAAGAAAAACTGCTTCTAGGAGGTTGTCAAGTGTTTTCGCTCGACGATTCCATTCTTGGGTGGTTAGTTTGGACCTTGTTCCTGTAACTCGAATCCTAGCCCGGTATATACTATTTTAATTTTACACCATTGTGAACCTTACACCTTTTTTACTCTCTGATCGAGGTTCTCGGCATTGAAAAATGTTCGTAAACTAAATCACACGTGTATATGTTGATATTTAAGAGATATACAGTCAAGAAAATCAAGGGCAATGGTGATATATATGCGGACTAGACACAAAAAAAAAACACTCAACAAATGGCTACAATTTAAGGAATGTGTTTATTGACAGCATCAGATTCCTAATTAATGGAGAAAGGTCTGGTGGCAAGAATAGTTACTTCTAGGAGGTTGTCAAGTGTTTTTGCTCGACGATTCCATTCTTGGGTGGTTGGTTTGGCCCTTGTTCCTGTAACTCGAATCCTAGCCTGGTATATCCCATTTTAAATTTACACCATTGTGAACCTTACGCCTTTTGTTACTCTCTGATCTACGTTCTCGGCATTGAAAAATCTTCATAAGCTAAATCAAACGTGTATATGTTGATATTTAAGAGGTATACATTCAAGAAAATCAAGGGCAATGGTGATATATATGCAGATTAGACACCAAAAAAACACTCAACAAATGGCTACAATTTAAGGAATGTGTTTAGTGACGGCATCAGATTGCTAATTGATGGAGAAAGGTCTGGTGGCAAGAAAAACTGCTTCAAGGAGGTTGTCAAGTGTTTTCGCTAGACGATTCCATTCTTGGGTGGTTAGTTTGGACCATGTTCCTGTAACTCGAATCCTAGCCCGGTATATACCATTTTAATTTTACACCAATGTGAACCATACTCCTTTTTTACTCTCTGATCGAGGTTCTCGGCATTGAAAAATCTTCGTAAACTAAATCACACGTGTATATGTTGATATTTAAGAGATATACCGTCAAGAAAATCAAGGGCAATGGTGATATATATGCGGATTAGACACAAAAAAAAAACACTCAACAAATGGCTACAATTTAAGGAATGTGTTTAGTCACGGCATCAGATTCCTAATTGATGGAGAAAGGTCTGGTGGCAAGAAAAGCTGCTTCTAGGAGGTTGTCAAGTGTTTTCGCTCGACGATTTCATTCTTGGGTGGATGGTTTGGCCCTTGTTCCCGTAATTCGAATCCTAGCCCGGTATATCCCATTTTAATTTTACACCATTGTGAACCTTAAGCCATTTTTACACTCTGATCGAGGTTCTCGGCATTGAAAAATCGTCGTAAACTAAATCACACGTGTATATGTTGATATTTAAGAGATATACAGTTAAGAAAATCAAGGGCAATGGTGATATATATGCGGATTACACACAAAAAAAAACACTCAACAAATGGCTAGAATTTAAGGAATGCGTTTATTGACGGCATCAGATTCCTAAGTAATGGAGAAAGGTCTGGTGGCAAGAATAGTTACTTCTAGGAGGTTGTCAAGTGTTTTCGCTCGACGATTCCATTCTTGGGTGGTTGGTTTGGCCCTTGTTCCTGTAACTCGAATCCTAGCCTGGTATATCCCATTTTAAACTTACACCATTGTGAACCTTACGCCTTTTGTTACTCTCTGATCTACGTTCTCGGCATTGAAAAATCTTCATAAGCTAAATCATACGTGTATATGTTGATATTTAAGAGGTATACAGTCATGAAAATCAACGGCAATGGTGATATATATGTAGATTAGACACCAAAAAAACACTCAACAAATGGCTACAATTTAAGGAATGTGTTTAGTGACGGCATCAGATTGCTAATTGATGGAGAAAGGTCTGGTGGCAAGAAAAACTGCTTCTAGGAGGTTGTCAAGTGTTTTCGCTCGACAATTCCATTCTTGGGTGGTTAGTTTGGACCATGTTCCTGTAACTCGAATCCTAGCCCGGTATATACCATTTTAATTTTACACCAATGTGAACCATACGCCTTTTTTATTCTCTGATCGAGGTTCTCGGCATTGAAAAATCTTCGTAAACTAAATCACACGTGTATATGTTGATATTTAAGAGATATACAGTCAAGAAAATCAAGGGCAATGGTGATATATATGCGGATTAGACACAAAAAAAACATTCAACAAATTGCTACAATTTAAGGAATGTGTTTAGTCACGGCATCAGATTCCTAATTGATGGAGAAAGGTCTGGTGGCAAGAAAAGCTGCTTCTAGGAGGTTGTCAAGTGTTTTCGCTTGACGATTCCATTCTTGGGTGGATGGTTTGGCCCTTGTTCCTGTAACTCGAATCCTAGCCCGGTATATCCCATTTTAATTTTACACCATTGTGAACCTTACGCCTTTTTTACTCTCTGATCGAGGTTCTCGGCATTAAAAATCTTCGTAAGCTAAATCACACGTGTATATGTTGATATTTAATAGATATACAGTCAAGAAAATCAAGGGAAATGGTGATATATATGCGGATTAGACACAAAAAAAATACTCAACAAATGGCTACAATTTAAGGAATGTGTTTAGTAACGGCATCGGATTCCTAATAGATGGAGAGAGGTCTGGTGGCAACAAAAGCTGCTTCTAGGAGGTTGTCAAGTGTTTTCGCTCGACGGTTCCATTCTTGGGTGGTTGGTTTGGCCCTCGAATCCAAGCCCGGTATATCCCATTTTAATTTTACACTATTGCGAAACTTACGCCTTTTTTACTCTCTATTCGAGGTTCTCGGCATTGAAAAATCTTCTTAAACTAAATCACACGTGTATATGTTGATATTGAAGAGATATACAGTCAAGAAAATCAAGGGCAATGGTGATATATATGCGGATTAGACACAAAAAAAAAAACACTCAACAAATGGCTACAATTTAAGGAATGTGTTTAGTGACCGCATCAGATTCCTAATTGATGGAGAAAGGTCTGGTGGCAAGAAAAGCTGCTTCTATGAGGTTGTCAAGTGTTTTCGCTCGACGATTCCATTCTTGGGTGGTTGGTTTGGCCCTTGTTCCTGTAACTCGAATCCTAGCCTGGTATATCCCATTTTAATTTTACACCATTGTGAACCTTACGCCATTTTTACTCTCCGATCGAGGTTCTCGGCATTGAAAAATTTTCGTAAACTAAGTCACACATGTATATGTTGATATTTAAGAGATATACAGTCAAGAAAATCAAGGGCAATGGTGATATATATGCGGATTAAACACCAAAAAAGTCACTCAACAAATGGCTACAATTTAAGGAATGTGTTTAGTGACGGCATCAGATTCCTAATTGATGGAGAAAGGTCTGGTGGCAAGAAAAGCTGCTTACCAGGAGGTTGTCAAGTGTTTTCGCTCGACGATTCCATTCTTGGGTGGTTGGTTTGGCCCTTGTTCCTGTAACTCGAATCCTAGGCTGGTATATCCCATTTTAATTTTACACCATTGTGAACCTTACGCCTTTTTTACTCTCTGATCGAGGTTCTCGGCATTGAAAAATCCTCGTAAACTATATCACACGTGTATATGTTGATATTTAAGAGATATACAGTCAAGAAAATCAAGGGCAATAATGATATATATGCGGATTAGACACCAAAAAAAATCACTCAACAAATGGCTACAATTTAAGGAATGTGTTTAATGACAGCATCAGATTTCTAATTGATGGAGAAAGGTCTGGTGGCAAGAAAAGCTGCTTCTAGGAGGTTGTCAAGTGTTTTCGCTCGACGATTACGTTCTTGTGTGGTTGGTTTGGCCCTTGTTCCTGTAACTCGAATCCTAGTCCGGTATATCCCATTTTAATCTTACACCGTTGTGAACCTTACACCTTTTTTACTCTCTGATCGAGGTTCTCGGCATTGAAAAATCTTCGTAAACTAAATCACACGTGTATATGTTGACATTTAAGAGATTTACAGTCAAGAAAATCAAGGGCAATGGTGATATATATGCGGATTAGACACAAAAAAAAATCACTCAACAAATGGCTACAATTTAAGGAATGTGTTTAGTGACGGCATCAGATTCCTAATTGATGGAGAAAGGTCTGGTGGCAAGAAAAGCTGCTTCTAGGAGGTTGGCAAGTGTTTTCGCTCGATGATTCCATTTTTGGGTGGTTGGTTTGGCCCTTGTTCCTGTAACTCGAATCCTAGCCCGGTATATCCCATTTTAATTTTACACCATTGTGAACCTTACGCCTTTTTTACTCTCTGATCGAGGTTCTCGGCATTGAAAAATCTTCGTAAACTAAATCACACATGTATATGTTGATATTTAAGATATATACAGTCAAGAAAGTCAAGCGCAATGGTGATATATATGCGGATTAGACACCAAAAAAACACTCAACAAATGGCTACAATTTAAGGAATGTGTTTAGTGACGACATCAGATTCCTAATTGATGGAGAAAGGTCTGGTGGTAAGAAAAGCTGCTTCTAGGAGGTTGTCAAGTGTTTTTGCTCGACGATTCCATTCTTGGGTGGTTGGTTTGGCCCTTGTTACTGTAACTCGAATCCTAGCCCAGTATATCACATTTTAATTTTACACCATTGTGAACCTTACGCCTTTTTTACTCTCTGATCGAGGTTCTCGGCATTGAAAAATCTTCGTAAACTTAATCATACGTGTATATGTTGACATTTAAGAGATATACAGTCAAGAAAATCAAGGGCAATGGTTATATATATGCGGATTAGACACCAAAAAAAACACTCAACAAATGGCTACAATTTAAGGAATGTGTTTAGTGACGGCATCAGATTCCTAATTGATGGAGAAAGGTCTGGTGGCAAGAAAAGCTGCTTCTAGGAGGTTTTTCAAGTGTTTTCGCTCGACCATTCCATTCTTGGGCCAATGTTCACGAAAACGTTTACAATCACTAAAGATCTCCACGAACTCACAGCCAATGTTCTGTGTATTCGAACTCTCTCTTAATTGCCTAAAAGTCTAACCCTAAAACTCTAGGTAAAGGTTGTTTATATAGCACAACCTATACAATTCGAATTGGGCTCAGCCCATACGAGTTCTGTTTACAATTCGGGCTAAACTAGATGGACTTTAACTTGAACTTGGACGATTTCGGCTTTAACAAACTTGAATTCCATTCTTTCTTCATAAGTCTTCGCGGCCCAAACTCGTTTAATATCCAAAGACCAATCCAACGTTGTTGTCACATAAAATGCACCAACAAACTCCCCCTTGACAATAGCTTGCAAAGGAAACTTTAGTCTTCAGAATATCATAGTCTATGGTCTTTGGATAGCGTCAGCTTCAACATGAATTCTGTCAGCAGCAGACTCCCCCTAAGCTGATGTATCCAATCACCAAATATTCCAAGTTTTGATTCAGCAATCCAAGTAAGTCTTCACAGTATCCATTCTGCATTGTAGAAGGAGGATTCTACCAAGCAGCAACAAACTCCTCATCTCTTCACAGCAACTCTTTAGCAACACACTGCTTCAATCTGTAGAGAAACCATAAGAATTTTTCAACAAACGTTAAACAAATTATTATTATTCAAGAGATAGTTAAACTGTATCACAGATTAAACACTTTTCTATTCAGCACCAACACGCACAAATTTTAAACAAACACCCTATAACCTGCATGACTTAGAATTTTGAACCCACTTTCTAACATCGTCTCCCCCTATCGGTAACAACTCCTCCAAGAATAACAGTTTTCCGTACAGTAAGAATTTTAACAGAAAAAAAACACTATTTTTGTATTTTTGTATTTTCTAAAAGCAAATAAATACGAAAAGCAATAAACACTCTATTTTTGTGAGAATCACCGGTAAGAAGATCATATCAGCACAATCAAACTATTTCACACCATTAGATAATTCTTTATTTAATTTTTCATGAAAAGCAGTTCAAGATGATTACCAGTGTGTTTGTCCACCTAAACAAAATGCATGAACATTTCAAGTACCATTATCGTATAATACGTTAAGGTAATATTATTTCTGATATACTAGTGTGTCCCACTTCAGGATATACCCCCGCGATCAAGGTATGCACAAAGATTCATCGTAGTAGGTGAGTATACTGAATTCATCCGTTTTATTTTTCAACGTTTAGATAATTGGTGAACAGGTCAGTACTTCCGTATAGCAGAGAGACCAAAATATCTAACGAGGGCTAAGACAAATACCATTTTTGGTACGAATTATGCATTTTGCACTTTTTGAATGACTCTCTAAACAGGTTGAGATGATCATCGGGGTTACCTAAACCATCGTATTTGCCCACTGTCTGAGGCATCTTGGGTTTTTCCTTAATTGGGGCCTCGGTTATTCTTCTTGTGAATTTGGACTTAAAAGTGGCGTCCACAGGTTTATAAGCCCTAGTGAGGTCGTCATCTTCCATGTTAACGGGCTGTATTGGTTGAGTTGCCCCGCCCTGGCTGGTTCCCTGAGTGATAGGGGGTTGGGCCGTGGCGATATTGAGTGTGGAGCCGTGGCCCCTGTTTTGAGAAAAGCGAGGTCTTGATGCATTTCCTCTGTCATAAACGGGCTCAGCTGTAGGCGGGGATTGACCGTAAGTTGGTTGTGACGTCGGGAAGGTCCACCAATGCGGCATGTAGGCCGCGTATGGCTGCTGGGCATAGCTCTGTGATGTCATCTGAGGTGAATACGTCTGGCCGTTGTATGGAGGCATGTACCCGTAAGGAGGAGCATAGTAGTATCCTGGAAAGTATGCTTGATTCCCAGGTGTGACTAGAGCATTCATGATTCCAGCAAGCATGATGACCGGTTGATGGGGTGGCGTGGACAACGCTGCTATGAGCGCCACTGAATACAGCGGAGGCATAGCGTATGTGGCTGGTGGCTGATAGTATTGAGCCATGCTTATTTGCTGTGTAGTGTTGCTTGGACCTGCGGATGTGATAACGGGTGTGGTTCTGTGACGCATAGTTTGTGCACCCGTTATCGATGCTGGAGTGAAAAAACTGGTGGTTGTGGTGGTTGGAACCACCGATCGTAACTGCCATGAGGTGTATGCCAGGGGATCTGCTGCTACCGTCCCAGAGGGGGTAACAGGGGCGTTTGCAAACCCCGGTGGTGGTGCTTTTGCTTCAAACTCCTGGTCTAGAGACATGGTTATGGCGGGTGAAACCGGCATGGTGGTAACCACAGAACTCGTTACCAGCAACGGATTACTGGTTATTACTGATTGATTTGGTGTTGTTGCCGTGTTCAGATCGCTTGCCATCGGGTCTAAGTTTACAGTTTTTACCGAAGGGTCCAACGGATGGCGCCAACGAAGAAACACAGACCTTAATCGGTAAGCTCCGGCTAGGACTTCAACTCTTTGGCGATCCGAACAGCTGACTGCAAAACAAAACACCGTTAGGACTCGTTGCAGGAATGAGGTTATTCCGGTAACCACCCTCCAGCGTGAGAATAAGTCTCGGTTTGGGAGTAAGAAAGTATGAGTAGAGAGAGAGTAAAACGAGAGCAGAATGACTCGTACCTTTGATGTTTACCTCTATTTATAGTTTACCATTAGGGTTTCCCTTAACTTAGGATGGGCTCCGATAAGTTAGGGATTTCATGATCTTCCAAAAAGATTGGGGATTTGGTTACGTGGTTTATCCATACAGAATGGAACATTGTAGAATAAATGTGTGTAATCAAGTATTTATAATAAAATAATAGGTAATGACTGGGTCGGGTTAGCCGGTCCGGGTCATACCTCGTCATCAACAAGTCATAAGGAGGTAAAATAAGTTCATCCAATCATGACCTTAATGTTGTACATTTTAAAATTATAATAATAACCTAGTCATATTTACTTCTACATAATCAATTATGTAAATTTATATATATAGGGATAAGAACCGGAGAAAACGCCTAAAAGTGTGAAAACGGTGAGAATCGCCTAAAATACCACCGCATCAATCTTAGCCACAAACCATTAAGATCTTTTGGCTGAGAATCGTTTTTACTGTTTTCACACTTTGAGACGTTTACTCCAATTCCCATTTCTCTCTCTCTCTCTCTCTCTATATATATATATATATAGGAATACTTATATGTATCAAAATAATATTTTATACAAAAGTCACCAAATCAAGAACCCGAATTAGTAGTTTCAATTTTATCGTCCCTTTCATTAGTACTTTGTTTATTTATACTATAGGGAGATTGTTATAATTTTAGATATTATCTATTTCTATTCTTGCGGTAATACTTGTGGATCAATTCTTCGCAACCTGTGAGTAGATCTATTTTTTCCTTTTTAGAATTAAACTTTTTGGAGTATATCATTGTGTCAAAAAGTTTCTTGATTATTTTAAATCATTTACCGAGCATGCAAAGTTAGTGTGTATTACATGTATTATTTGTTTATTGTGTTGGTTATTGAAATTCAAGCAAGCAAGCATACTGTGGATCTATGTCTGAACTTTCCTCATGACTATGGATTGTGGTATCGCCTCACATTTTTTTCTTAGGTTGACCATTCTTGATGCCTATGGGATGTTGGTATCGTCACATCATTTAGTCACGCCCTTGTGGGTGTGGGACACAAGCATTTGGTTTTAGTTTTTTTACTGTTTTCACACTTTGAGACGTTTACTCCAATTCCCATTTCTCTCTCTCTCTCTCTCTCTCTCTATATATATATATATATATATATATATATATATATATATATATATATATATGCTTAGATAGGAATACTTATATGTATCAAAATAATATATTTTATACAAAAGTCACCAAATGAAGAACCCGAATTAGTAGTTTCAATTTTATCGTCCCTTTCATCAGTACTTTGTTTATTTATACTATAGGGAGATTGTTATAATTTTAGATATTATCTATTTCTATTCTTGCGGTAATAGTTGTGGATCAATTATTCGCAACCTGTGAGTAGATCTATTTTTTCCTTTTTAGAATTAAACTTTTTGGAGTATATCATTGTGTCAAAAAGTTTCCTGATTATTTTAAATCATTTACCGAGCATGCAAAGTTAATGTGTATTACATGTATTATTTGTTTGTTGTGTTGGTTATTGAAATTCAAGCAAGCAAGCATATTGTGGATCTATGTCTGAACTTTCCTCATGACTATGGATTGTGGTATCGCCTCACATTTTTTTCTTAGGTTGACCATTCTTGATGCCTATGGGATGTTGGTATCGTCACATCATTTAGTCACGCCCTTGTGGGTGTGGGACACAAGCATTTAGTTTTAGTTTTGGTTTATTTTATTAATGATTCATTGTCTTATTACTCAGTGTATATGATTATATGATTACACATGAAGTTACATGTTTATTTTGTTAAATAAAATAAATCAAATAATAAAGCAAAATATTTTATTTAAATCAAGATCTATTCATCAACTTTATGTTGATCCAAAACCCTTTTTACGCATGATACTGGTACATAAGTTTGAGATGATTTGAAGTTGAAGAGACATAGGATGTGCTTTAATAAAAAAAATTGGATATTTGTTCATGACTAATTATCTTTTGGATATTGTATCAATTTTGTCGAACATTTCTATGATTATGTTTTTCCATTTAAATTCCATCCTATTTTAAATTTTAAACATATAATAGTGGTTATAAGTTTTGGGCAATCATCATGCCCCGTACCAATCCACTGTAGGTCGGGTGTGACAATTAGCGGCTATGTGATACCATGGAAGTATAGTGTTGAGGAGTTTCTGTAATGTTTGGCATACCTCAACGGATGAGGATGCAAAGAATATATAAAGATAAGATATTTACACTTGGGTACATGTACAATGAATAAATGACAATACATTGCACACATATATAATAATGTCCCTCTCCAAAGTGGTGAGGGCTTAATTCTCATTCGAGACATGTGGTTAGGGTTGTAAACGAACCAAACGAACACGAACAAGGCCATGTTCGTGTTCGTTCGTTAAGGAAATTAACATGTTCGCAAACTGTTCACGAACAAATACCGAACATAAGTTTATGTTCGTGTTCGTTCGTTAAGAAAATTCAGATGTTCACGAACAGTTCGTGAACACTGTTCTCAAACACAACCAAGCGCAAACGAACATTTAACTTGAAAAAAAAAAAAACATCGTTATCCTTAAACATTAGATATAAGTAGTTGAATACAACCATAAAATGATAAATCAAAATATAAGAAGTCTACTAGACCACCAAACGATGAATCAAGTTTACCTAATTTAGATATAATTATCCTCAAAAATGTTTTAGAATGTCCAAATTTTAGCTAACTTAGAAAAAAATAGGATTTCAAGTTTTCAATATGTTTAGATAAAAGGTTTATTATTTATTATTTTTTTATATAATCAAATGAACACTAACGAATGTAAACGAACATATTACCGAACGTTCAAGAACGTAGTCGAACGAACGAGACCCGTGTTCGTGTTCGTTCGCTAAGCTAACCGAACGGAATTTTTTGTTCGTGTTCGTTCGTTAAGCTAATCGAACGAACATAAACAAACTTTCCGCCGAACGGTTCACGAACTGTTCGCTGAACGTTAGGTTCGTTTACAGCCCTACATGTGGTGTAGATTTTAAGACTCGGTGTAGTTTTCCATTAAAAAAAGGTTTAACCATGTAATAGTTTAGAGAGGTTGATGGTGGTCGAGAGAAATCCAGATTCGAAAAGATGACACTCAGGCTATTACCACTAAAATGTGTAGTTTTTTCTAGCAAATTCAACATGTTGATCGTTTCGAGATCATAGTCACGTTAGTTTCATTTTGGTTGGGTTCCCATACATCCAAGTTGGTATTAAGTGTGCTAATTCGAATAACCCAAGATAGGTGCAACCATTTTAATAAGATAGCATAAACACTAATGGGGAGTAAGAACAGAATACAAAGGTATCCAAATATTCCTCAAAACCACACACACATATATATACACATAAATGAAAACAATTAACCAGCAAGTCAAAATACTTTCTGGAGGCTAATAGCTAGATCGTGCAAATTAACTTCTTGAAGGAACTTATTCGATCATCCTGGAAAATTACACACCGCAATTTATCATTAAGTAATACAATTAAGTACAATAGGAGGAAACTGAAAAAATAAACATGAACTTACTTCATTTCTTGAAGAACCAAAAGGTTTCATGGGGAATTAGGGATTTCTTAAATGGGCACGCCAATTGCTGATAAATGGCAAGTCACTTGGATTCATGCATGGAATATTATTATCGCCATCTTTATAAAGGGTATCGATTATTTCTTTAGTCTCACCTAGAAGCAGGGCTGCGTCTTTTACACCAGCCTCCCTTTTCTCTATCTCACCAGTGTGGCATTTCATTGTTATGACTTGTGGTAAGTTAGTGAGACAAGCGGCTATTATGTCAGCGATCGTTGAAAATATATCTTTGAATAGTTGTTTGTGGCTGACATTCTCAATGTTTTCATTGTCGGTTAGCATTGTCTTGGTTATATGATACATTGAGTTGGCACAGATAGACCTGTGTGTGGAATCATCATTTTTTTCTCCATTACTTCCGTCTTCGTGATCTATGGTTTTACTTGTATCCCTGAACCATTCAACAATCTGTCGAGCTGTTTTCACATGAGGAGGAAGGTCTTGAAACTTGTGTCCTAACCATTTGTGCTCCACATCAACTTCTTTCCACAAAGTTTCAGCTTCTTTTCTAATGCTGACATGGTCATTAGTAACATTGAGGCATTCTTCTACAATGTTGACATATATTAGACCTTCCGTCACACTTTTGAACAAGCTTTCACCTTCATTCTGTCGAAGAGAAACGGCGATGGTTGTTAGGGTTACCACCGGTAAGCTCCAACTATCATGATATTGTACTGTTGATCCTAAAGATGGAACACGATTGGGATCAATGTGGTCAAACTTTGCAAGTCCTTGGAAACCACTGTTTGATATTCCTTGAATTAACTCTCTGAGATTGAGATTTTTAGGTTGCCTCTTTTCACCCTTTTGGATCATTTCGTTAACAGATTTGGAAAGGCCCTCCAGTGTTCTCTCACCAAGCTCCATCTCATCTTCAAGACACAAAACATATGGACGAAGATCTTTGTTTCTTTCTGTAGTGTTTTCTCCCAATGAAATAATCACGGCTTTTGGTAACCACTTCAAAAAACGGAAAGAATACAAGAGACATATCATAAAGACAAACGGAATCAAGGCTATTATCTTGCATACCACCACAACTCCCTCCTGAAGCTCTATACAAAAGATCAGGATTAGCCTTTTCAAAGCCTCGACGACCACCTTGAGGTTGTGGCTACGAATCGGGAGTTTTATACTAGCACGTTTCCAAGAATATAACTTGCTAGTCCAGTAGCTTTCTACTTCAAAGACCTTAAAATGATTTGAAATGATTTTGAAGGACACTTTAAAGCTTAAGGTTGCAAAACATCTAGAAAATGGTGCAATTGTACCAATCACGACACCGATAAACTGTACTATAAGAATTGCAATCATGGACCAACCATAATCCGAATCACAATCCTTGGTAAAAATAGCTTCAATAGTCCAAGACATAGTAAGTGTGTGTAAGATAGTGACTAAAACACATATTACCCCAGAAGCAGATGTTGTGCGAAAGCAGGCGGTTATGAATTGGGGGCTACCGCTTCCTGCCATGATCCAGTGGTTTCTCACATACTCTTGTAGCTTCTCAACCATTAACAATTCTCCTGGTGATGGTTGAATGTCTTTTGAAGCTCTCTCATGACGTTGTTGGTATTTTGATTCTATAATCTTTTTGGATTTTAAAATCGCTAAAGATGAACATACATGTACCATCAACAACACAAGTGACAAAGCCACATAAATGGAGGCTAGCACAGTATTGCGATGTTTACTTATTTTAATATCATAATTCGGTGAAACCTTCTGAATTACTTTGGCATCTTCCTTGTAGGATACAACACCAGTTGATATTTGAATGCAAACATTAACAACCATGGTGATTACAAAAATACACAAACCTGTGACGTTTGACAAAAGTTCATTGCTGCCCATGGTTGCTAAACAAGGCAATAAATTAGCCATGATGGTGCACATAAAAGCCATGCTTCCGAGCTTTGCCACTTGGTCCACATCACCAGGCATGGAACCACTTAGATCCACAGGTAACTTCATTGCGACAGATATTACAGCGAGAAAAGCAGCATTAAGTTTAAAATATCTACACGGAAACCATAGCTTTCTGCTACGTAATCCATGTAACAAATCAGCTACCATGGCAAGGATGCAAACCAAAGATGCTAACGCATGTTGGAAAATCTTGATGGGTCGGGTACGGGTCACGGGTGATGGTTATGGATCATCTAGTTCGTGTGGTTGTCCTGAAAAATAGGAGTTGCACAACTAAAATTGTTGACCGAATTCTATGGTGCACGTTGGAAGAGATGGTCAGCAGTGTTTACCAGTTCTTTAGGTTGATTTATATTATTTTATTGATGTTAATATTTCCCACGTTTTGGTTTTTGTATGGCTATATAAAGCCTTTATTTATTCAATGAAGATACACCCATTTTTCTCATTGCAATCGTCTGCACATTAACATACGTGAGTCTTGTGGTAGTGTGTGGTGAGGGGCCTGTAACCAACAATTGGTATCAGAGCCTGGGGCTCGTCGAGAAGCGGGTTTGAAGATCGGAGGGAGCCTCCGCGGCCGGCGGGTGTGTCGGTCGGTGGAGGGCAGGCGTGAAAGAAGGGTGTAGCCGAGCCAGGAGAAAGAGAAAGAAGAAGATGACCGTTGCCGGAAATTGTTTTCTGGTGTGAGACCGAAAAGACAGGCGAGAAGAGACCGAAGCCGTAGTAGACCGAACGGCTTGAAAGAAAGACAGAAGAAAGAGACCGTCGTCGGAAAGGAGGTACCGGCGTAAGAAAGACCGTTTCCGGAGAAGAAGGATTGAAGCCGTGAGAGATCGAACGGCATGACCGAGACCGAATCTGTCCTCTCACCGGAAGTAAAGACCGAGACCGTAGGTGTGACAATGATCGGAGGTCGCACCAAAGCAGACCGAGACCGAGGTAACCGAGACCGGTGGTTGCCTAAGAAAGACCGAAAGAAGCTTTTCTTGAAGAAAGCTTAGACCGAAAGACCGAGATTGTGAACCAAGACCGAGACCGAAGAGGTTCACATCAGACCGAGTGAACAAAGACCGAAAAAAAAGTTCACAATAGACCGAGTCGTGAGCCGAAGACCGAAAGTGTTCACGTTAGAAAGAGGAAGACCGAACCCGCGTGTTCGTAGCAAGTAGCAAGATGAGCAAGTAAGACATCAAGATTATGGGGGTGAATGTTGGAAAATCTTGATGGGTCGGGTACGGGTCACGGGTGATGGTTATGGATCATCTAGTTCGTGTGGTTGTCCTGAAAAATAGGAGTTGCACAACTAAAATTGTTGACCGAATTCTATGGTGCACGTTGGAAGAGATGGTCAGCAGTGTTTACCAGTTCTTTAGGTTGATTTATATTATTTTATTGATGTTAATATTTCCCACGTTTTGGTTTTTGTATGGCTATATAAAGCCTTTATTTATTCAATGAAGATACACCCATTTTTCTCATTGCAATCGTCTGCACATTAACATACGTGAGTCTTGTGGTAGTGTGTGGTGAGGGGCCTGTAACCAACAACGCAATATACATCCCAATCCATAACATGGGTGCGCTGTAATTGTTTTGCAGATCTGATCGGTATATGGACTTCATGTAACCCATCAGCTTATTTATCATGTTTGCAGGAAGGTAGTACTCATCGATGAGTTCATCCAAAATTTTTAGATAACCATCTGTTGAGTTGTAGCCCATAACTCCAGGGAAAGACACTGATGAATTGATTTGACGGAGATAAGCTTAAGTTGGGTCTAAGAAGATCTAGGGTGGAAAAAATGCGGACAGTGCTTACTGCTTAGGATTGGATTTCGTGTTTAGATAGACTTGACTATATATTATAGTTGTTGTATTTGAAACTTGCATACATAATAGCTATATAGAAACAAAAATGGATTTACGGACGGTGACTAAATATATTACCGGAGACACATGAATCATGCCTTCCCTAAAGCTGATACATAAATTAAAGAAACCAAATTCGAACCAGATGCTTGATAATTTGTGGGGTTTTTATTCATATATAATATTACTCGAATCCAATATTCCATCCTATCACCCTGGCCACCCCATGAAACTTTATCTGCAATAATTGTGGAAAACAACTTAAAAAAGCTCTCCTGCATATGCTGCTGTCTAAAAGTTGATTCCATTTGATTTTCTTCAATTATAAAAGATATTATACAATCATGCATTTAAAATATACATACAAATTCGAAATGTTCTGGAATAATGACAATGTGTCAACAACATTGATTTTTTAACATTGTATAAGCATCATTTTGCAAAGCACAAAAAAGTGTGACGAACTCTAGTGACAAGGTCAGAACTCTTTTGAACTTTCTAACGTATGTACTTTGTATAAGCTTAGCCTCACGTAGGTTATTTACTTATTTCATTTGAGTATCTTCATTTTCTTTTAATTTTATATATAAGACATTTTATATAGATGTCATGTATTGAACTCTTATTAAGAACGAAAGATTACAAAAATTACAATGACCCTAAACCATTTACTTATACTAATAAATAACCATATAACCAAGTTAACTTAACCTACAAGACACCTAATTAACAGGGCCGGCTCAAACATTTTGGTAGCCTAAAGCGAAGTAAAAACTAGAGGCCTTCTTCCCTAAAAAAAATTGAGTAAATCGCAATTGCCGCCCAAATACAATACCCCATATGCAGCGCCTCTACAAATCTGCTATACATCAATAATATCCATTGCAAACTAGCCCAAATATCATATATAATTATTACTATATTTTTTAAAGCTGGAGGCCTTGTTTATTTGGAGGCCCAAACCTCAAGCCTCAAAATACTTGGGCTTGGGCCGGCCCTCCTAATTAAATAAGGAACCTACTCTTTTTTTTTTTTGAAAATTGGAAACTATTCTTCTAATATAATCATTTCCAAATAAAATCAAATCTTACATTTAATTTATCTATTATATTTTAACCCATAAGTTTCATAATGCACCCATATAGCCCTTTAATCAAGATTAATTTCCATCCTCCCTACCTTGGTTCTAGTCAGGTCTTTCACACCGATTAATACAGCTTCACAACATAATCTTCTTCTCTCAAACTTGATTATCTAACATAACCGACATCCCCAGTAGCATCTCCCGACTTGTTTCTGTCTCACATTGAACTTCTCACCTTTATTTGTATCGAACGAGTTCTTTTGGTCAATGTTCTTCCTCGTTTGAACCAATCACGATCAATCTTATAAAGAGATGGAGCAGGACTTCTATGAATCTGATGCGGGCCCAAGTGTAGAGGAGCGGGTCATCTTATATTTGGAGGCTCAAGATCGCGTGACAAAAGAGCCTTCACTAAAATGGCTCTAACTTGGGCTAAAGGTGTCTGTTTTGGGCGTGCGACCAGGCGAATCGATCGTGAGAACGAATCCCATCAATCTACAAAGGTTTGGGTCATTGTTCGGCCCCAAAAACGCTTATACTACAAGAACAGGCCGCCTTTAGCGACGACACATGTCGCCGCTAAAAGTCTTTTTTTTTTAATACAGCTGTTGTATTTACAGCACCCAGCCGCTTTTTTCGGCCGAACAAACAAAACCTGCTATTTCAAACAACACAAACATACGCCACGAACATATACTAAAGGTAATATAATTAGAAACTACGTTTAAGTCGTACATTATAATCCTACAACGTTTAAATCTAAATTATACATTAAAAACAAGTCACTCATCGTTATCGTTATCGTTGGCTTCATCGTCGGATTCATTATCGAATAAGTTGTCAGAATCGTAGTCTTTTGACTTTCCTTTTCCTTTTCCTTGTGAAGCAAGATAGTTGTTAAGTTGGTTCAAAAATGACGGGGTTTGAAACAGGCTGTTAACAAAATCCTACAATAATATATAGCAAAACGTATATTAGCATATTAATTAACGCTACCAACATATATTTAACAAGGAAACATGCGTTCGTTTGTCATTTTATAAATTGCGTAGTTTACCTCGGAAAAGGGTTCTTGCGTCCGAGCTTGCGAAGACGACATGTTAGATGACGAGTGCGAGGACGTGTTGGAAGAAGGTTTAGGCCCCATCCCGCGGTACCATCCTCGCCGCTCACCCAATGCTTCCTGATACGGGGTAATTGGCGGACCCTCACCGCTCCATTCACTTGTGGCCTGTTGTATGTTCCGCTGTATTTTACGAAGATGATTAAATATATATATATATATATATATATATATATATATATATATATATATTTGTTATAGAAAATAATACTTAAAAGAAATACTTACGTAATTTTGTTCAGCAACCGGATCAACCCAATTCCCTTGATTGTCCGTGTGGGTTTTAGCATACGTAGGTACCCAATCCATATCCTGTTTAACATTAAACTTAGATTAGACATTAAATAAACAAAAGCTTACACACACGCACACATACATAAAACATTACATTTTTATAGGCGGTGCTACTGTACGACGATGTCCCCCCACGGTATGGGAATTGTTGTTTCTCGCGTACTAGTGTGTTGGCCTTGCTTTTTTTAATATATTGTTCTTGCCGGAAACCTTCGATGGTTCTCAACCAGTTTTCATAGGGCATATCCTTGGGATGGTATGCCCTTGCACTCTCAAGATCATCGTAACCTCCCTGGCTATCAAATAATTGTCTAGCTTCATACTTGCGGTCATTGTACCACTTCATAAGCACACTCCTAATACCACCCTTCAAGTTTTTGGCCTCTATATCACGTTCCACTTCATCAAAATTGAAATTTTCCTACAAATTAAATAAAAAAGTTAAAATATCATATATAAATTAGATTTGCATGTGCTTAAATATTTGATAACTTATTTACCCGTAAGTGGTTCATGACGGCATCCTTGTAATGTTGTTCAACATTATCCCATCCAATTTTATCAAACGGGATGGTCCGCCACATATAGATGCCGGCCTCCCTTGAAAACATGTCTCGTGATTTACCAACAGGGGTAAACGTGACCTGTCTGTCAAACGTAAGCGATACAGGCCCCCCCGCTTTTACTAGACGCCGAAGTTTCTCGTTTTTAGCTTTCCCCCTAACCCTCTTCGGGGGAACCGCTGCAATTAAAACAAAAATAATTAGTAACAACATTTATAATATATAAAATATAAGGACTATAAAATAATTTAGTAAAAGACTTACCGTCTGTCTCGTGTGTGCCACGAAATCCACCAGGAGGAATCGGTGGATCACCAGCGCCGTCACCCCCATGTCCCCAGGGGGCCACATCAGCCATCAGATAAGCAAATATCAACAATATCGAAAACATAATCCCTATAAAGTTACAAATGTTACAGCATGTGTATGTAATAGAAATTAAGGGAAAGTACAACAAGTGTAACTCAAATTCAAATAAATATTTCAAACAAGTGTTTATCAATTACAAATCAATATAAATTACAGTAACTTTTCTTTTAGTCAGACTCCACATAATCGGGATCATCCTCATCACAATCAGCCTCGACCTCATCACAATCAGTCTCGACCTCAAACACTTCATCGACGGTAGCCGTTGGGGGATCAACTTCAATTGAAGGCTCACCCGCAGTAACATGAGAAGATCCAATTTGAAAGTATTGGGTCAAGTCAATGACAAGTGGACAGTCAGATGAATAGTTGTTGTCGACAACGTCATTATCTTCTAAGCCTTTGTCAACATTTTGAACCTTATTGACGCGGTCATCATCACTTAATGGCCGATCCCAAATTTTTCGATGATTAACATTTTCGACTACCCACCTATGTTTATTTTTTTGGTTTCGAGACGTTTCTTGGATGAAGAACACTTGTTTGGCTTGCGAAGCAAATATGAGTTGATCGTCTTTGTCCCATTCACGTTCAGTGCTTATACTGGTGATATTATTGTCATGGTTTACACCCCTTGGAGTATCAACCCACTTGCACCGAAATAGGACAGTGGAATAATTATTTGTATAACGCAACTCAATAATTTCTTCTAATTGGCCATAAAATTTCACACCGTTCTCTCCAACCACTTCCACCCCAGAGTTTTGCGTTGTGCATTTTGCATCACGTTCAAGTGTCTTAAACCTAACACCGTTGACTATGCAAGCAGTGTAAGTGTATGCAGTCATTTTCGCACAAATTGAAAGAGCATACAACTCCGGGTGGAATTCTGGAGAATTTTGTGTTTTCATCGAATGGACCTAACAAATATAGAGTAATAATGTTTGTTATATATGTATTACCTAGCAAGTGTAGAGTAATGAGTGTTATATATGTATTATACCTTATGGAGAAACCATCTCGGAAATTTGGTTTTAAGATCATCTTGGGGATGTGTATGTTTGAATTCACTACATTGATGACAAATATAAGAAAGGAATGAAAAATAGCAATTAACAGATTATGAAAAGTTAAAGATAGAAGCACTCACTTCATGTACTCCCTAACTTCTGCGCAGTTTTCGAGGACAAACCATTCCATCTTGCTTTTTTCGATGAATGATAGATATTTGTCCTTTGTTGCGCCAACAGGACGACATTTGGACTCAAACACCCATAACTTTCTTTTTTCAACAACGACATCATAGTTTCTATCTGGGCGATTGAACTTAGTCTGAACATCTTTAAGGTACATTGAACAAAATGTTAGAGCTTCTTCAAACACATAACGTTCAGCTATACAACCTTCAGGCCTTGCCGGGTTTTTGACATAGTTCTTTAGTTTTTTCATGTACCTTTCAAATGGATACATCCATCTAAAAGATACTGGACCTCCCGCAATCGCTTCATCAGGTAAATGCACAAGTAAATGAACCATAATGTCAAAAAACGCAGGTGGATAGATCATCTCTAACTTGCATAAGATGGTAACAATGTCATCCTTTGCTTTCTTCATATCATCCACCGATAGTGTTCTAGAGCAAAGTTGCTTAAAGAACATACAAAGGTCTACTATTGGTGTAGATGTATCTTTAGTCAAAAGCCCTCTAACCCCAATCGGTATCAAACGTTGCATGAGGATATGACAGTCATGAGATTTCAACCCGGTAATGTTAGCATTGTTATCTGTCACCCTCTTACTGATATTAGATCCAAACCCATCTGGTAATTTAACATTTTTTATAAACTGACAAAAAAGTTTTCGATCATCGGACTTGAATGAGTACTTTGGGTGGGGACTTAAGAACTTGCCACCCGATTGTTTCAGCCATTGTGACGGCCGAATGTTTAGTTTTTCCAAGTCGGACCGCGCATTTGGCATGTCTTTGCTCTTATCGTTCATTAGAAGAGTACCGAGCAAGCTGTCACACACATTTTTCTCTATATGCATTACATCTAAGTTATGTTTGTTGGTGCACTTGTGTCTGTACTTTGTCTGTATTTCGTCATGATACAAAACGATGTCTTGTGTTAGTCTGAGTTACGTCTTAGGTGTGCTCGATGTAAGTTTGACCAAGTCAACCATCCTCCTGGTTTGACTTGGCCAAACAGTTAACACATGTTTGTAAGGTGTGTGTGTCGAAGGATGAGTCATCGAAGGATTGTTTATATCCTTCGATGAGCTCGAAAGATAAACCTTCGATGGATGTTGATGGATCTCGAAGGATATCATCCTTCGAGGTATATGTGGATCCTTCGATAGGCTTCTGATCGATAGATGATCCTTCGATCAGTCTATCTGATCCTTCGACCATACGAGCTGAAATGGGTATATATACTCATGTAGTGTGTTCACTTCATCAGAGACAAGAGAGGTGAAAGGCGAGTGAACTTAGTCTTGTAGAGAGCGTATTTTCAGTTTGGTCAAGGGCTGTAACCGTGTCCACTGAAATACAAGAGAAAACTTTGATATCTCGTGTGTCTATCTTTCTCTTTGTAGCTTGTGTTCTCATATAAACCACCGGTTTGCATTCTAGCTTGGATTCCGCACTTGCTAGTGTGTTAAACATAACAAGGATAAGGTTTAACCTCAACCTCCGAGGGACCTACAAGTGGTATCAGAGCCGTGGCTCTTTTCCTTGTTAAAAACCGAGTTTATACAAGACTTTGGAGTGTTTTGGACAAAAAATCACATGGTTTAGCACCCGTTTTTACTGTTTTTCTCGCTTTTTCAGACGTTAAAACGTGTTCTAAACTATCCGGGTGTGTTAAAGGGCGGTTTGGGTAACTTAAAAACTTGTTTTTAAGAAAGTTGGTATTTTCCGGCCAAATTCCGGCTTACTCCGGTGACCGGTTTCTGGTTCAGAACCTTGTTTTACTTGGCAATATTTTATTTGTTCAAATCTGGTTTTGGCAGAAAGTATGGCCTGAGCATACCTTCTGCCGAAAGTTTCTACCAACTTGTCACCTTTTTCACCAACCTGTCACCTTTTGTCAACTGTGTCAGTGCAGATCGAAGGATATCCTTCGAAGTCGAAAGATCATCTTTAGATCAAAGGAGGTTCGATAGATAATCATCCTTCGAACATCCTTCGAAGTCTGTGACTTATCCTTCGAGCCAAGGAATCTTTTCGAAGACTACATCTTTCGGTCTACAGTTCTTTTTCGAAAGATAAGGATCCTTCGTTTGGAGAATCTTTCGAAATCATTGTTCGAAACTCAACAGTGATCTTTCGAACACTGTTGATCTTCGAACAAGTTCTGTTCCTTCGATACTTGTCTGTTTAAGTTTAACAAGTTTGTGTGTTTCAGGTCTTTCGATCAAGGATCCTTCGGCTGGTTGTTATCATTCGAGATATTAACATAGTTTGTGAAATTTTTTTTAAATGGGAACAAACGGTCAGTGGGATCCAACCGCGTGGACTCTAACATCTTTGACTCCACAATCATCAGCTACGCAATCATCAGCTACGCAATCTGCGTCAGATTTCAACAAAACTGCATGGATACAGGCTATTGCCCCACCTCAAGCTGCAATGATAACTGCAAATCAATGGGCATTGGTCACAAATCAAAGCAGCAGCATTCAATCTATGATGCAGAACGACATTGAAACTGGTACAAGCACAAAACCACCAAAGCTAAATCACATCAATGATTAGGGATGGTGGAAAGAAAGGCTGAGAACTTATGTTCAGGGGCAAGGGCAAGGTCAAGATCTATGGATGTGCTTCTTCACCGCATTTGACAATGATTTGGAAGTTGCAGGATCTAATCCACAAACTTACAGCACTATGTATGAAGATGATAAGAAGAAATTTGAGTTAGAAAAGAAAGCATTCATGATTCTCACACAAGCTCTTCATAGAGACATTTACCACCAGTTTGTTTACTGCACGACTACTAAAAGCTTGTGGGATATGCTCACGTTACGATGTGAAGGAAATGCTCAATCTAGAAAGATCAAACAAGAATTACTGAAGAAAGAGTTTGAAGGATTCACGTGTTTGGAGAATGAGACTTTGGCAGAGTTATCTACAAGGTTCCATCACTTGTTGAGCGAGATGTTTGCTTTTAAAGTCACTGCCACTCCACAAGAAATGGTGAAGAGATTCGCTGATAGCTTACCAGCAAAGTGGAGCAGTTATCTTGAAATTCTCAAAGAAAATGGTGTTCTAGACACAATCACCGTTTATGAGTTAATTCAAAAATTGGAGAACAAGGATGTAGAAGAAAAGCTTAAGGCAAAAAGAACACTAACTCCTCAAAACCCAGAGATGTACTATGGGATTGCAGGAGGTATCAGTGGAGAAAAACCAGCCTCTCAACATGCGAAGCTTCAAACAGCCTTCATCTCAAACACCGGACCTTCCACAACAAATCAGTTTGATCCTTCAGCATACACGATGATGTATTCAAGACCCGATTCTTCTTCTCTACAACAGAATGCGCAACCGACAGCTCAGCAATTCACACCACCGCCTTTCTTAGACCCAAGCAGAGCTCAGCAGCAACAACCGCAACAGCAAGGGTTTTATGGAAGCTCTTCAAACATTCAAGCCACTTCCAATCCGAACACAGTCAGATTAGACACTTCCAACTTTTCCAAAGTCAGTGTCGAAATAGCCAAGGAGCATATGGAGATGTTGAACACCTTGGTTAGTGCTTATTGTGGATTGATCGCAGGTCAGATTGGGAATATCAATCTAACCAATGAAGATTATCAGCAAGTGGATAAAGAAGAGTTTGAAATGATGGATATCAAATGGGCTCTTGCTAGTGCAATTCGAAGAGCAAAGGAGTTTATGGAAAGGACGGGGAGAACCAACTTGGAAAGCAAGAAAGACACCAAGTATGGGTTCGACAAGCAAGCTGTAACGTGCTTTAACTGTGGTGAACGGGGTCATTTCAAAAGGGAATGCACAAGACCAGCTCAGCATGGAAACCAAAATCCTTTCAGAAATCAAGGCAACCAGCAGAACCAGAACAGGAACAATGTTCGTACGTTGATACCTGTCAACAACCAAAGCCAAGCAGGGCCATCAAATGCCAACCAGGCACTTGTGGTTCAAGTAGATGAAGGTTGCGATTGGTCGCTTCAGTTGGGAAATGATGCTCCAGATGGAACAGCATGTTTTGCTGAAGTCGTAAAGGATTTAAAGCACGCCAGTGGTGGAGAATCTTCCACCAATGGTGATGAATCTTCTGAAGATGAAGACAGTTCTGGTTATAGTGGAAGCTCAGATGAAGAATCCTCCACCTCAGGCAATGATCATGTGGATGAGACATCAAGTGCGTCAGTCGATGCAGATATTGATGAGCCTTTGGAAGAAGCTGCAGCAGGAACTGAAAGAAGATCTATTTTGGTGGATCAAGCTGCTTACTCTTCGTCTTCTCTCCATTCAGCCTTTATGGCTAATGTCGACAGTTCATCAAGTCAGGTATGTATCGATGAACCCACTGTAGTTAGTTGTGAAAATTGTGATAGTTTAAATGTTAAATATGCTGAAAAGGAAAGTCAGTTTGAAATCACACACAAACACAATCAAGAATTGATTGTAGATCTTTCTAAAGCAACTGAAGCTAACTTGTTTTTAACCAGAAATGAAAAGGAATTTAAAGCAACAATTGCGTCATTAAGACATGATGTTTCAGAATTACAAAAGGCTGTTTTGCGAAAACAACATGCTAACAATAATCTTATTGACACAATTGAAAAACAAATGGTAGAGTTGGCAACAGCTCGATGTGAATGTGAGACAATTAAGCAGAAACTGGAAAGCTATTCCAATTCCCGCTATGTATTGGATCACATCATTGACGTTCAAAAGAAAAAGGGGAATGCAAAATGTATTGGTATTGGATTCAAATCATGTCCTCCCCCAATGAATCACAATTACTCCAAATTGCCTGATGACGAGGATATGCCCCGTTTTGAACCTACTGTGCCACTCGGTCTAGATGACTTTGCAGCAGGCCTCGGGTTCACAACTGGTGCATCATCCTCGGGTCAATCAGAATCTGAGAGTGTGACAGATTCATCGTGTGTTAAGGAACAGAGTCCTCCCATTATTGAGGATGCTGATTCTTCGGATGATGAATCTGAAGAAATTGTGAAACAACAGTCTAACTCGGTTACAACAGATATTCCAATCGAGAATCACATCCTGTGTGATCCACCAGTGAAACCGAGTAAGACTGAAATGTCAAAAGCAATGGAGTCCCTTGTATCTAGCCGTGAAGAGAATAATTTGTTGTACACGCTCAAAGGAGATAGCAAAATCTACTCTAACAAAGATTTTCCAATTAAAAATGTAAATCAAGATTTAATTGAGCAAATTTTTGAAGGATGCACTGATAAGTTTTTGGAGAACAAAAGTGGCAAAGTCACCGTCACTCAATGTGATCCAATTCCGTGTGAACAAATTAGAAAACAATACGGAAACCAAAAACTAACAATTGAGCGAAAACAACAACTCAACTCCGGGAAGGGTAAGGTACAGGGAAAGAAGGCTCAGACCAAGAATGTTCAAGCACCTAAAGTTCAGCAGCCTAAGACTGAACAACCAAAGGTTCAACAACATAAAGTTGAACAGTCTAAGGCTACTCAACCTAAGGCTGCACAACCTAAAATTCAACAATCAAAGGTTGAGCAACCTAAGGTTCAACAACAAAAGGTGCAAAACAAAAGAGCTCCTGTTAAGAAACGAGAACCGAAAATGAACTTTGTTGGATCCACGGGTTCAGACAAACTTGAAACATTTCAGGATAAATCTAACATTGATTTTATAAAACAAGTTAGAATTTTAAAATGAAATGATCAGAATAATTACACCCAACACACCAACGGATGTGATTTAGGTCCAAGCACGTCTAGATCACAAAGTTCATGGTCTGGTTCTCCGTCTGGTCATCAACGTGTTTCTCCGAAGTTTGTAGAGCGGAGAACATGTTTTGAATGTGGGACAGTTGGGCATATTGTAAGATATTGCCCACACGTGCAAAAGCTGAAGTCAAAAATGAGTGCTCCCCAAGAAATCGATTACCGAAAATGATCAGTTTCCCCGAAACAAGACCCACGTGTCTTGAAAGAAAGGGAAAAGAAGTTAAAGCAAAAGAATCAAAAGGAAATTGAAAAGGCCTTAAAATCAAAGGTCAAAGAAGAAAAACCTGTACAAGCAAAATCTGAAACTGTAAAACCAGTAAATGCTAAAACAATAAATTCAAATACTGGTAAAGGACAAACAGCTTGGAAGCAAAAGCAGGTAATTCAATCAGGGGGAGCACCACAGGTTCTTTTTCCTAATCATCAAGTGATTGAGATCACTTTCCTTGATGATCAAGGACGACCCAAGTCCACAAAGGCTTGGGTCCCCCTCTCAATCTGATAAGTTAAGTGAGTGTGTAGGATATTCCAGGAGGAACTTTCGATAGTCGTAAGATTGTTGATAGTGGAGCGTCCATGCACAAGTTCGGCGACATAAGACTCCGAAACATCATTATATCTAGGAGTTGTTGCCTTTGATGGAGAGAGGAGAAAAGAAGACAAAAATGTCTGATGAAGGAATGATGGTGAAAGAATGTTGTTGAATGAAGTTGAAAAATTCGATCAGATGAGATATGTGCCAAAAGTGGTTGTTATGGTTTTTGATCGGGTCCTCAGGAAAGATTCCAATGAAAAGTACACGCCTGCAGCACGTCTGAAGTTCAAAGTCCACAAGATGAACGTGCAGTGTACATTTCTACGCGGTGTGATTGAAGAAAATGTGTTTGTTGAACAAACCAACCGGGTGTGCGGATGCCTTGGCTTGGATTGAACAACCGCACACTACTTCTCAAAGAGAAAGACAAAAACCTTCGCTGGTGCAATGTGGAAGACCAGCCGGACCAAAAGGTTTCTGATCTTGTTGCTGTGAAGGGATTTCAGTAGCTACAAAATCGACTTTGAAATCCACACCGGGTGGATATCCAGTTTGGGAGAGCGCTCAGATTCCTGGCAATGCACGAAGCAGTTGCGGGATACGGTTTTAAATTTCTAATCTCTCCTATACTTGTCGATATTTAAGCTGCTTTATAATTTGTTATCCTCTTGTAGCACTTTTTGACCAGACACGTTGATCTCGAATATCACCTCACACGTGATTGTTTTACTATGAAACTCATCAATGTTGTCATGGTCCACACCGCTTACCGACATGCCAACTGATTTTTCCAAAATTTGATAAATCATTTCCGATTCAAAATTAATTTTGGTAAACGGCATTGAGGTAAAACATGACTTAACCGACATCGGGAAATCGTTTTTGTAAATACCTTTGTGTTTTAAAATTTTATCTTAGTTTGTTGATTTTAGGGGGAGTAAATCAAAATTTGAAAAATTTGAAAATCCAAAAACATCGAAAAATTTCAAAAACACAAAAACAATAGAAAAACAAAAATGAGTTTCCTGGCGAGCAAAAGAGAAAATGATAGTACATCAGTGGTCTGTCCAAACCTCTTTAAACCTAAACTGAAAAACGATAAGCAGCTCTATATAAGATGTATCGGTAGGCTCACAATCATTTTAAAGTGTGCAGGGTGATATAAATCTTAAATCGACTGAAGACCAGGTGGGAACCATTCATTGGCATATGGTCTTAGTACCGAAATTTCGTTTGATAGATTGCCGAGGTTCTGAGATATTCGGTCTTTATGCTGCTTATCATCTGGGTATCATGGTTGTTTCTTTTACCGAAAAATAACGGGGACGCAAGTCTAGATCTTCCATGATACCATACATACGTGTACATACTGCATTCGACCTCAATAAGTGATCAACAATCACATGTCCTCAAATAAGTGATAAAATATCACATTTATCCGGGAGTCAAGTTCGTCTCTCTGCTGTACGAAAGTACTGACCTGTTCACGGACTTGCTCCTGTGCCTTCATGCATCTGAAAATCAAGTTCCTCATCAATAAGTGATTCTATCACATAGGGCTTGTTTTTCAAATCAAAATAAGTGAGTTTCTCACATCCTATACGGTCAAACAGATGATAATCGGTATACTCACCGGTAAGATGAACCCTCGTGCATACCTTGATACGGGAATGTGTCGTGATGTGGATGAACACCGGTCGGTAAGTATAAATCATACCTTAACGTATCCCCTCGCCATGATTACATCTGATAAGTTGAGCTTAAGTGGACAACAATACCGATAATTGTTATAGGATGCTTATCTTAATGTTAACTAATTGAACAACAAGAGCGTTTTGGCATGACCGTACACTGATATGATTCTCTTACCCTCGAAACTCACAAAAAGAATGTCTGTAAATATTTATTTACTGCTTTCGTTTCTGCATCTTTGTATATATTTATTTATTGCTTTCCGTCTTTACTTTTGAAAAATGAAAAATTCCAAAAAGATTTTAGGTGTGTTTTAATATAAACTTTATAAAATCCAAAAAGATTTTGCTTCTAGTTTATTTTTGATTGACTGGTGTTGGAACTCGAGTCTGTCCTACCCAAAATCCTGATTATAAGCCGGAAACCAATTGCACCTTCATAAATGGTCGAAGTTAACATATTTTGAAAGTTAAAGGATTAAAATTGTACATTTTCTAAACTTTCAAACTGTTGTCGGTTGGTGTTTGATTGAGATTTGATCTCATATGTGTCTTTTGTTTTAATAATTAAACTATATTCCAAGCGGTTGTTCTCATTATGCGTTTAGCTTTCTTGCATGTGCAGATGCTAAAGGTGAGGAGAACATGTTCGATGACAAGCTTTGGAATGAAGACACGAAGTGGAGGCACTCAAAGGATAAAATGATCGAGTTGCCGCTGACCATCATCAACACCACAAGGATCTTAACTTGTAAAGATCAAGACTTTCACGAGCATAACTCAAGGGGGAGCTTATGTTAAGGGGGAGTTTGTCAACACACTTTCTACATGCAACGGGGAGTTTGTTGATACACTTTCTGCTTTGAAGGCGTGAAGACTTTAAAGATCCTCCGACATTGAAGACTTAAAAGGACGTCAAAGACTTGAAGACACGAAGATCGAGACAAAGCTACAGCCAAGGGGGAGTTTGTTGGTGCACTTGTGTCTGTACTTTGTTTGTATTTCGTCATGATACAAAACGATGTCTTGTGTTAGTCTGAGTTACGTCTTAGGTGTGCTCGATGTAAGTTTGACCAAGTCAACCATCCTCCTGGTTTGACTTGGCCAAACAGTTAACACATGTTTGTAAGGTGTGTGTGTCGAAGGATGAGTCATCGAAGGATTGTTTATATCCTTCGATGAGCTCGAAAGATAAACCTTCGATGGATGTTGATGGATCTCGAAGGATATCATCCTTCGAGGTATATGTGGATCCTTCGATAGGCTTCTGATCGATAGATGATCCTTCGATCAGTCTATCTGATCCTTCGACCATACGAGCTGAAATGGGTATATATACTCGTGTAGTGTGTTCACTTCATCAGAGACAAGAGAGGTGAAAGGCGAGTGAACTTAGTCTTGTAGAGAGCGTATTTTCAGTTTGGTCAAGGGCTGTAACCGTGTCCACTGAAATACAAGAGAAAACTTTGATATCTCGTGTGTCTACCTTTCTCTTTGTAGCTTGTGTTCTCATATAAACCACCGGTTTGCATTCTAGCTTGGATTCCGCACTTGCTAGTGTGTTAAACATAACAAGGATAAGGTTTAACCTCAACCTCCGAGGGACCTACAATGTTTCAGCTGCAGAGAAGACCAATACTCAAGGTCAAAAAATATGCTTCTTTTGGACCAGTTCAACTCGAAATCTAACCGGGTTATCCTCCCACCTCCAAAATCTGGATGCTTGCCTGGTAGACGATTAATTAAACGACCGAGTTGAGCTTCTATGTCAGCTGGGCTAAACTGTCTCGGAGGGTCTCGTGTCTCGGGTCTCCCGTTAAAGTCGAGACTTGTTCTCCAAGGATGGTTGGCATCTAAGAACCGGCGATGACCAACATAAACACATTTACCAGTTACACGTATTGAAGGAGTGTCTTGGTTACAAGTTGGGCATGCCATGTAGCCTTGTCCGCTCCAACCTGATAGACTACTACGGGCTGGAAAGTCATTTATGGTCCATAACAACGCCGCCTTCATTGTGAAGTATGTGTTTGTTGCTGCGTCTTTAGTACGTACACCTGTCTGCCACAATTGCTTAAGCTCATCCACTAACGGTCTAAGGAAAAGGTCCATGTCTTTCCCCGGTGATTTAGGGCCAGGAATCAACAAGGTCAACATGAATGTGGACTCTCGCATGCATAGCCAGGGAGGCAGATTATTTATGGTGAGTATAACCGGCCACGTGCTATGAGTCGGGGATCCACTACCGTTGTTAAAGGGATTAAAACCGTCAGCTGCAAGCCCTAAGCGAACATTTCGTGGCTCCATCGCGAAGTTTGGGTACTTTTTATCAAAGTCTTGCCATGCAGATCCATCAACTGGATGACGCATAGTCCCATCTTCCGATCGTCCGGTACTATGCCATATCATATCTTTCGCTGTGTGCCTTGAACAATACAAACGTCGTAGTCTAGGCGTCAAAGGAAAGTATCGTAACACCTTACGAGCCACCTTCGTGCCTTTTGTGTCTTTATCGACCCATCGACTCTCATTACAAACGGGACAATTTTGCAAGGACTCGTTTTCTTTCCAAAAGAGAGCACAATCATTTGTGCACACATCTATCATCTCATATGCCAAACCAATCTTCTTAAATGTCTTCTTAGCTACATAATACGAAGGGGGAATCTTGTTGCCTTCTGGCATTGACTCTCGCAACAACGAGAGGAGTCGATCTACTCCTTCATTTTGAAAATGGTACGTATCCTTTATATTCAAAAGCTTTGCTAAAAAGTCGATAGAAGAAAACTTGGTACAACCAGGATATAATTCTGTTTCAGCTTCCTTTACCAGGTCTTCAAAATCATCAACAACACCGCTACTATCTCCATTCGAGTTCTCTTGGTTAAGGTATGTATCTTCTTCCATACGCTCCCCCCTAATGTCTTCAATAACGTTTACCATACCGTCTTGTGGCGCAACATCGTTTACTTCTGCAATTGGAGTCGTGGCCCTGTGATAGGTCCACTTCGTGTATTCCTTCCAAAAACTGTTAATACGCAAATGGTATTTCATTTCTGCCATAGTTTTTAAGCCGGAATTTTTACATTTGGTACACGGACATCTAACTTCATTGTGGTTTTTTATCACTCTTTCACACATCTCGATAAATGACTCGAGTCCTTGCTTGTAGTGAGGTGAATGGCGTGGGGAATCAATCCAACTTTTATCGATAGGCATTATGCAACTGAAAGAAAATCTAATTTAGGATTAACAAGACAAGGGTAGGCTGCTAAACCCACTTTTTGAACACTTTATCTCATATGTGAATGTGTATTACATGATTGTCTGTTTAAGAAAAATTCGGCAGCATTTCCTCTTAGCTCCCAAGTATATATGTAATGATATATATACCCGAGGAGCAAAGAGAAAATGATAACCGAATCCTTCTTAAACAAACAATCATGTAATACACATACACATCCTAAATGAGATAAAGTATTCAAAAAGCAGTCCCAAGATAAACGGGGACAACCCGAAATTAATTTCTAAATCAATTTGGGGCGGGTATTTCTAAGCTCGCTATGTTTAAAATGATTAATTCAAACACGGGCACAATTTTTTAAGCTGGTTATGTTCTTAATGATTGTTTTAAATTTTGGGCGAAATGTTATATATGTTTTAAATCATGATTTCAATTTCGATTGGGTGTTTTCTTAGCTCGTTATGTTTGAAATGATGATTTCAATTTTGGCGGGTATTTTCTATGTTCGTTATGTTTTAAATGATGATTTTAATATAAAGAGGGCATTTCCTAACTAATATATATTTGTCAAATTTAAATATAAATGTTTTAAAACCTAAACACAAATATTCATCCTTACATACACATTTGCATACTTTATACAAAGATACATACTAACATACACATTTTTCACCAACATACTAACATACACCTACATAAATACATTCATTCATACACTTTACATACCCACATACATGCTTACATACACCTACATACACAAATAAATAGACTTTCATATACTCATTTTTTTTCAAATACACCTACATTATACATTTGACCTACAAACATTCATCCTTACATACACATTTGCATACTTTATACAAACATACATACTAACATACACATTTTTCACCAACATACTAACATACACCGACATACATACATTCATTCATACACTTATTTACATCCTAAACTAAAAATTATACAATTTCTAAACTAAAAATAATACAATTTACATCCTAAACTAAAAATTATACAATTTCTAAACTAAAAATTATACAATTTCTAAACTAAAAATAATACAATTTACATCCTAAACTAAAAATTATACAATTTCTAAACATATTTACATCCTAAACTAAAAATTATACATACTAACATACACATTTTAGAATTATACATACTAACACAAATCGTCAAAATTATACATACTAACATACACATTTTCACCAACATATTTACATCCTAAACCAAAAATTATAGAATTTCTAAACTTAAAAAAAAATACATATAAAACTAACCGTTTTTTTCAGGTTTCAAGTAGACTAAGACCGCTGAGACGAGGTGGTGCCGGAGAAGTTTCGGTGGTGACCGGAGAAGAGATGGTGGTGATCCGAATATTCTTCCATAAACGCAAATATACACAAAAACGAGCAAAGATTAAAGCCTATAACATGTAAATAACAAAATAGAGAAGAGATTTAAGAAAAACAAAGTTAAACTCACCGATTTGGGCAAAAAACGCGGTTCTACGGCGGTGGTTCGCTGATTTTTGGGGGGAAAATGAAGCAGGAGGGAAGAAAATGGCGCTGTGGGTGCTTTTACGGAAAGATCAATATCGGCGACAACCTGTCGCCACTATTGACTTATGTGTCGCCGGTAATATGCCAACTAGGGTTAAAGAGGATAAGATTTCTGTGGCTAGGGATTAAAGTCTGACACAAACCTTTAGCAGAGACCCAGTGTCGCCGCTATTAATCGTTTCCTGTCGCCGGTATTGCTTCTTGAATCCCCAACCATTAGATCAGAAAACTGATCAACGGCTGCGGAATGTGTTTGACGCGGATCGACCAATAGCAGCGACAGCTGGCCTGTCGCCGCTAAATGTGTACCATTCTTGTAGTGTTATTTCTATGAGTTATTTATCTTTTCATGTTTTTAGTGCTTTTCGTGGACTTTTATTTCGTTCTAGCTTTTGGCCCAAGTGTGTTTTGAGGCCCGTTTTCAATTTACGTTATTATTTATATGGATGTAATGGGAGGAAGCTAATCAGTTTTGAATTATATGAAAAATCATTTTTCTCTCCCAATTCACTGTTGAGTGTTTTGTGTGTGAAACCCCCAAGTTTCGGTATTCTTCGTGAATCAACAAATTTTGAAAGAATCGTTCCTGGCATTTTGTGAGAATCAACAGTTCAGATTTCGTATCCCGTTTTCTAGTCTACATCAGAATTCCTTAAGTGGTGGTATTACGATTTAAGAACAGGATATGTGAAGCAGTGATTGTTTTGGCAAACGGAAACCAGTTTGTTAGGATATTTGAGCCTATGTGGTTGGTGAATCTATCAAAGAATGATATTATAATTGAACGTCTATACAAGATGCTGATATTACTAGACGAGGGACATGGATCAGGCGTTAAAGTTCCACCATGTGGTTCACATACGTTTTGCTTTCAGGATCCATGCTGGAAACAACTCAAAGACAAACTGGAAGTGAAGACCGAAGACCGTGATTGCCGACAATATTTAAGGGGGAGTCGGTAAATGCAATTTAAGGTTTATAGATGCAATTTAATGCCTACAGTCAGTAGGTTGCTAGGTCATAGGTGTGTTGGTGTTATGATGTGTTGAACACTTGGTTTTGATTAAGTATGTTAAGTTAGTATTTGAGGGAAAATGATTAGACGAATTGTTTGGAGTTGTAAATAATTGGGGGATTTTTTTTAAGTGATTAGGTTTAACCATCACTATAAAAACCCAATCATTTGCATTTTCATATAACTTTCCAATTCCCCAGCATCAAATCTCTGTGTGTGTGTGTGTTTAGATCCAAATATGTGTAATGTGATTTTGATAATCAATTAGAGCTCGAATGTTTATTTACATGAGATTGTGACTATCATACGTATAGATGTGGATTTGCACACGTTTAGACGTAGTTACATATGTAGTCGCCTCGTAGATCTGATCCGGTTCACGGACCTTCAATTCGTTTAAAAATTCAACCCCTAAGTAACTCACATACACTCTAAGTATCATAATTTATTCATCAAAATAGGGATCAAAGCCACAATATAAACATTCCACACAAACTATCCATGTAAAACTCCTTAATTTATTCATCGAAATGGTATGTTTTATAACCCATCGCAAATGCAGCCAAGTAGCCTCACAAACACAAATTCACAAGATATAGAAATTTGATCCAACCTATAAAAGCACACACAATTTTGGTAACATAAATCCATCAAAAGATGAAATCAGAGACACTACATCATATATATGGATTTACGGGGTGATGGTACTCGGTGTATCGTGGGTCTCTGTTGAAGGCGTATAATCATATTCCTTTGAGTGATCATTGGGCGTATGTCTAAACCCCATATCCTCCACCTTGCTCAACACATCCTGCATTGTTGGTCGTTGATCAGGTACAATCAATAGGCATTGCTTTGCTATATGCAACAATTGCATCATCTCCTCAATATTATACCCCATCCTTAATTCCACATCAAACATCTCAACCTTCGGTTCCTCACATACAACTGACTCGACCAACTTAGAAAAGTGGACCCTTTCCTTCCTCAATGAGGCTTGCTTCGGATTTTTGCCCGTTAAAAGCTCCACTAACAAAACCCCAAAGCTATACACATCAGATTCAAATGTGACTTTCTGGGTCTTGGGAACCTCAGGGGCCCAGTAACCTGTGACATGATGGTTATCGAAGATTGACTCGCCAAAAAGTGTGTTGAGACCATAGTCACACAAGCAAGCATCATTGTTAGTTTCATGTTGGATGAAAATGTTTGATGATTTGATGTTGCCATGAACAATTTTTGTGGCCATATGTAAATTTGTGAGTCCCTTAGCAGCACTTAGTGCGATTCTCATACGATGGTCCCAATCGAGTTGTGTTCGTTGTGAACCTATACCTCCTGCAAAATAATGACATATGCCTCTTTGATCAATGGAAGCAATTATTGAACTCATTTGGTGCATTTTGAGAAGAATACTATACAATCAAGTTATTTTATGCAATCTACCATTATAAGCTAAGCTATGTAGCCATATTATTACATAACATGTCTTATAATATAGACAGGGGCGTCGCAAGGATTCTTTTCCTACGTGTTCGAAAATTTTCAAGGGACGGACAGCAGGTTGTCTATCAATAAGTTTCAGCTTTTTCTACGGGTTTAATGTTGAAATTTCTACGGTTGCGAAGTCGAAATACACATACATATAACAAAAAAAGTTTTTCTTGTAGGGCCGAACCCGTACCCTTATATGTAGTTACACACCTGAATATAGAAAACAAATTTAATTACTTTAAAAATGACCTCCAGTGCATATTTTTATAGGATGTGAGCATATACACTGAAACATAATATAGACAACACTATTCACAACAAAACATACGGGAAAAATAAGCAATTATCATACCCTACACATTAATTGTAACACCGCAATTCGGTTATCAGTTTAAAATAACAGAGAAAGAAGATAGAAGATATACGTGAATATGTAGCAGCTATCAACTAACTATATAGCCTCGATTTGTATGTAGACTGGTAACTGTGGTTTAACACAAAAGAGGGTGTTCAAACGTCACGTCATTGCCATGTAGGCAGCAGGGTTTTAACTAACCATCCGTAAATGTCACGTTTTAGTTTAACTAATAATTAAATAAAAGAAAAAAAAAAGCAGTTCAGCTTGATAAGCTGGATTGAACCATATATTTCTAAAAGATTATAATGATGGTTTTCTAAAACTATTATTAATAATTAACATTTTCTTCACAGTCTTAAGATTATTCCCTTCAAATATACTATATTCTCTCTCTGATTGCAAGAAAAAACATCACTGACAAGAAATTCCCCCAAAAGAAAGCTTTTGCACCCAAAGTCTTTTTATTGATAATTTATAATGTTAAACAATTCGATTTTAAAAATGGATGTCTAACACATGATCTTTCTTAAATACATCCGTTCATGTCAATTATCTATTAAAAAAGAAAGTTTAATCAAAATTATATAGTTTATTTTTTACAATAAGGCTATGGTCTATGCACAGCATATGCATTATTATAGCGCTGTACCCAACATATCATTACTAAAGTTTAACAACGATATGAATCATGTGATTCAATATTTTCGATTAAATAAATAAACCCACATAGGAGACGATGAAAAACTGAATAAATTATTTAAAATGCTGAAGATGAAGAAGAACTTACCATGAAGAAGAGCAGACAAGCTACGAGCTGGAATGTAATCATAAATTACCAATCTCTCATCTCTTGAATAATAATAACCTATCAATGGAACAAAAATATTTTTGTTCTTTATACTCCCCAAACCCTCCATTGTTCTCTTGAATTCGTTCTCTATCACCACAACATCTTTCAATCTTTTCACAACCACCGTCGTGTTGTCTTGGATCACCTGTTTGTACGACTTCCCAACACTCCCTTCGCCCAAAAACACCGCGGACGCCTTCAACAAATCCTCCAAATTAAAACTGTAAACCCCGTTATCAAACAACACTAACTTGTTACCCTCCATCTTCTCATCTCTCAATAGATGTTGTTTGGGTTGCTGATATACCTTCTTCCGTACACCGCAAAGTAGAACTAGCAACACTAGTGATGATCCTAGGGATATACCGACGATTATAGGTGTCTTGTTCTCCTTTTTATCTTCTTTTCCAGGATCCGTAGATTGATACGATGGTGGGCATTTAGTATTGGTAGGAGGACCGCAAAGGAAAATGTTTCGGGAGAAAGCAGATATGCTGAACTTAGAAAGCGAACTTGGAATCGAACTGTTCAAACTGTTAAATGAAACATTAAAAATATATAAATTCTTAGCATTCATGTGGGGAAGCTGTCCAGAAAAGTTGTTGTCATTTAAAGAAAGGCGGAAAAGTTGGGTAAAGTTGAAGAAATAAGAAGGGATGGTGCCGTTAAAGCTGTTGTAATGTAAGGAAAGGCGGGTAAGGGAGACGAGGTTGGAGAAATCAGAAGGAAGTTCGCCATAGAAGCCGTTATAGCGGAGGGATAGGACACGAAGGCTAGTTAACTTTCCAATGGTGTCTGGTGGTATTTGTCCGACAAAACTCTTGGCAGGTAACTGGAGGTGGGTGACGGTGGTGAAGTTGTTGTTGGAGAAGCAATAAACGCCTTTCCAAGAGCAAGCGGGTTCGGCCTCGTTCCAGGTGAAGCCAGTAGAGTGAGGAATTTTCATAAAGTCTAGGAGTGCTTTCCTCTCCACATCATTCAGGGGAACATCGGGTACCTCTTGGGTGTCGGCACTACACTCGTTTTGTAGTGGAAGTATAAAAAGTGACAACAGGAAAACGGCTACTGGAGACATGGAAGATCGAAATGATTTTGTTTGTGGTTGACAGGAGAAAGAGATGGCTAGGAAATGTGCCTATTTTAAAGCCATTTTAGAATGTTATCAATCAGGAGAGGATGTGGGGGGAATATTTATAAAAGGAAGTGTGGTTTTACTCTAGTTTAATTTCACTTGGAATAACATAATGTAAGGTGAGGGGGTGGTCACTAGTGATATAATTCTATCACTCACAAGCACCAATCAAATTCCGTCATGTCATCAACCATTTTTCTATCACTCACAACCTTTTTTGGTGGCAATGGTTATCACTCACCACCACACCCAACAATTTCTCCCCAACCAACAATTACCCTTACAAAACAAAACAATAACGCCGTGAAGAAAATAACGAAAATTGAATCCGTGGTGCTATAACGCGTTGGACTTTTAGGTGGCGGTGAGAATTGTTTCCGTATCACGCGTTGAAAATGGCCATCACGCGTTGAATTGTTTCCGCCCCGCCTGGCCTAATAGTTTTGATGCCAAGTTTTATTTGACACATGTGTCTTAATCAATAATAACCACGCCGTATGTATACGATTCATCCTCATCCATATGAATGTTTAATAACGGGCACTCTGTTGTTGGTTGAGAGCAGGGCCGACCCATAGGGGTGCGAGGTGGGTGACGACACAAGGCCCAAACTCTCTGAGGGCTCAAATCTTTTTTTTATTTTGTATAGAATTTACGTTGCATAAGATATAAGATAAAATATATATGCATTGAATCGAAAGATAACATAAATGAGTCATTGTACTATTGGTTACTGCCTTACTTAAACAACAAGGAGACGATGCTTCTAATCCCGACATCTCCATATTCGTTATTAAGCCAATCAGCCTTTGAAAAGATGAGCATCCTCTGATTGAAACAAAACCGTTGAGGAAGATGAACCATCTAATTTTCGAGCTTTTTTTTTGCCAATACGTTCAAAGAAGCCCATTTATGGGATGTAGCGGACCCAATTTTTTCATTGGACGGAAATCTTTAGAGGTCGTTTGTCTACCGTTATATAATAAATTTTTTGTCTGCTTCTACTCGGATTGGGTCGGGGCATATAAAAAGATAATTAAATTAAATTTCATATAATTAATAAAAGCACGTCACACGGCATTCCAATACACAATGCAAATATGTAAGTGCAGTTCCTTCCAGGTAACGTTGCTTTATCAGTTCTGGTCTACGGTCAACAAAGTCAAAGCCAAGTCAAGAATTCGAAAGCTTTATCAGTTCTGAGTTTATGATATTAAACTCGGAATATGTTGATTATTATTGTTGTCCGAATTATTTGTTTTGCAGCCCGACAATATGCTTTGTCCGGGTTTAGTCCCTAGTCTATATATATGTGTTGTATAGGGTAGAGTAGGGTAACCCTTGAAAAAGCTTGGTGCACCTCTCACAAGATCCTATCCATCCTCCATCAGTGTGTGAATTCTAGAGAGAGGGAGACTATGTGTTAGTGAGAGAAAGCTCGGTTTAGATCTTTGTGATCTAAACCAACTTGTAGATGATGTATACTCTTTTGGTTTGTAATCTGTAATCACTGATTCATTAATAAAGAGATTCATCTTCTACATCTTTCTATCTTTGGTGTCTATGATTGTTCTTCATGTCTTGAATCAAGTGTGTTGGTACACTTTGTGTGGACGCGACTCAGTTCGGTTCGACTCGGTTCAACACGGTTAGGATCGGCTCAAGCCTGACGTCTCGACATTCCTCCGTCGTGCGCCCCAGAGTTCGACACGCGAAGCACGGAGAGCCGAGAACGTTTCCCGCTGACACATCATCATGACATCATGATGATGATGTCACAAGTTGACTAATCTTACAAATCTGAATTATGAGAATTCATTTACGTATGCATGCATGCAGTTTGGACCAATCACCTTGTTTGGGCCACTACCTTTTGGGCTGAAACCTTTATCTTCAGCATGTATGTCGACGAAACATCAAGGGTTTCGTCGACTTTAAGGTTTCGTCAAGGCCCCCCAGGTTTCGCCGATGTTGAGGTTTCGCAGGACTCCCTATTCTGTTTCGTCGTTCATGGTGCCTATATAAACAGACTGAAGACAGAACACAGAGAGAGAGAGAGAGCGAGAGAACCGAGAGTTTAGTTGTATTTCGTATTGTATAATTCTGTAACGAAACTCTATCGGTATCAATATACAACAGTTAAACGAACGGTGACAAAAGAGGAAAACATACCTCTCGAAAATCACATTCTTTGTGATCCAGCTGCAAAACCGTTTGTGACTGCTGCAGCCAAGTCCGTTGAATCCTCAACTGGAAGTTGTGAAAGCGTGAACTTGCTTTACACATTGATTGGATCTGATAAAATATACTCAGACAATGATTTTCCAATCAAGAATGTCAATCAATCTTTGAATGATAAAGTTTTCGAAGACTCTACCAGTAAGTTTTTGGGAAATATGGGAATCAAAAATTGCAATCACAACACAATCAACGAAAGCAAGGTCATGTTCACCAAGGAAAGGGAAAAGGCAAACAAAGCCAAAACAAGAAGAAGATTCAGAAGATAAACTTCATGAAATCCAGAGGGACTGATAAAATTGAAACTTTCGAAAACAAATCCAACACGGATTTTGTTAAACAAAGTAAAATTTTGAAAAGAAACAGTCAAAACAATTACACACAACACACAAACGGTTGTGATGTAAGACCAAGTACCTCAAGATCACGAAGTTCATCATCAAGTTCTTACAGTTATGATACTCCGAGGATTGTTGAGCGGAGATCATGCTTTGAATGCGGTGAGTACGGGCACATTGTCAGAAATTGTCCATATCTCACGAAAGGAAAGGCAAAGGTTGATGCCCCCCATGGTAATAGTTACCATAAAAGATCTGTTTCACCAAGAGAGGACCCTCGTCTTGTTAAACAACGGGAAATGAAACAGAAAAAGAAACAAAGAAAAGAAATTGAAAAGGTTTTAAAACCAGAGGTTATCCAAACATGGTCTGTTAAGTTAGAAGTCAAAAATGAAAAACAAAAACAGATTTGGAAACCAAAACCAGTAACCGTTTCAGGGGGAGCTACATCAATTCCGAATCATCAGGAAATGGATGTTACAATTCTCAATGATGACGGACGACCCAAGTCTATGAAGGCTTGGGTCCCCCTCTCCAACTAATCTCTGAGTGAGAGTGCAGGATGTTCCAGGAGGAACTATTGATAGTCTTTGGATTATTGATAGTGGAGCGTCCATGCACAAGATCGGCGACATAAGGCTCCGAAACATTATTGTATCCAAGGAGAATATTGTTGCCTTTGATGGAGAGAGGAGAAAAGAAGACAAACATGTCAGATGATGGAATGATGGTGAAAGAATGTGGTTGAATGAAGTTGAAAAATTCGACAAGATTAAAAAACTGTGCCAAAATTTGGTTGTTATGATTTTTGATCGGGTCCTCAGGAAAGATTCCAATGAAATGTACGCGCCTGCGGCACGTCTGAAGCTTTTTGAAGATTCATGGATTTTTCTTCCACAAGAAGTTCAAAGTCCACAAGATGAACGTGATGGGTACTTTTCTCCGCGGTGTGATTGAAGAAAATGTGTTTGTTGAACAAACCAACCGGGTGTGCGGATGCCTTTGCGTGGATTGAACAACCGCACACTACTTCTAAAGGAGAAAGACAAAGACCTTCGCTGGTGCAATGTGGAAGACCAGCCGGACCCAGAGGTCTATGATCTTGTTGCTGTGAAGAGATTTCTCGGTTAGTTGAAGTAGCAACAAAAATCGACTTTGAAGTCCACAACGGGTGGATATCCAGTTTGGAAGAGCACTCAGATTCCTGGCAATGCACGAAGCAGTTGCAGGATACGGTTTTAAATTTCTAATCTCTCCTATCTTGTCGATATTTAAGCTGCTTTATGATTTAGTAACATCTCGTACATCACTATTTGACCTGACACGTTGAACTCGAATATCACTTCACACGTGATTGTTTCACTTTGAAACTCGTCAATGTTGTCATGGTCCACACCGATTACCGATGTGCCAACTGATTTTTCCAAAATTCGATAAATCAATTCTGATTAAAATTAATTTTGGTAAACGGCATTGAGGTAAAACATGAGTTAACCGACATCGGAAAATCGTTTTTGTAAATTTCTTTGTGTTTTTAAAATTTATCATAGTTTGTTGATTTTAGGGGGAGTAAATCCAATTTGAAAAATTCAAAAACATCGAAACATTTCAAAAACCAAAAACAATAGAAAAACAAAAATGAGTTTCATGGCGAGCAAAAGAGAAAATGATAGTATATCAGTGGTCTGTTGAAACCTCTTTAAACTGAAATGCAAAATGAAAAACGATAAGCAGCTCTATATAAGATGTATCGGTAGGCTCACAATCATCTTAAAGTGTGCAGGGTGATATAAACTTAAATCGACTAAAGACCAGGTGGGAACCGCTCATTGGCATATGGTCTTAGTACCGAAATTTCGTTTGAGAGATTGTCGAGGTTCTGAGATATGTGGTCTTTATGCTGTTTATCATCTGGGTATCATGGTTGTTTCTTTTACCGAAACAAACGGAGACGAAGTCTAGATCTTCTATGATACTATACATACATGTACATATTGCATACGACCTCAATAAGTGATTAACAATCACATGTCCACAAAATGAGTGATAATATATCACATTTATCCGGGAGTCAAGTTCGTCTATTTGCTGTACGAAAGTACTAACCTGTTCACGGACTTGCTCCTGTTCCCTCATGCATCTGAAAATTAAGTTCCTCATCACTAAGTGATTCTATCACATAGGGCTTGTTTTCAATCAAAATAAGTGAGTTTCTCACATTTTCATATACGTCAAAATAGATGATAAATGGTATACTCACCAGTAAGATGAACTCTCGTGCATACCTTGATACGGGAATGTGTCGTGATGTGGATGAACACCGGTCGGTAAGTATAAATCATACCTTAACGTATCCCCTCACCATGATTACATCTGATAAGTTGAGCTTATGTGGATAACAATACCGATAATCGTTATAGGATGTTTATCTAATTGTTAACAAAAAGAATAACAAGAGCGTTTTGGCATGACCATACACTGATATGATTATCTTACCCTCGAAACTCACAAAAAGAATGTTTGTATATATTTACTGTTTAGTTTCTGCAACTCTGTATATATTTATTTACTGCTTTCAGTCTTTAAGTTTTAAATATTCAAAATACCAAAAAGATTTTAGGTGTGTTTTAATATAAACTTTATAAAAGTCAAAAAGATTTTATTTATACTTTAGTTTTGATTAACCGATGTTGGAACTCAAGTCTTCGTTTGCCTGAAATCTGATGAAAACCAAAATGAATGAATCTTCATAAACGGTCAGAGTTTGCAAGTTTTGAAAGTTAATAATCAAAATTGAAAAATCTGTTAACTTTTCAAACAAATTGTCGGACGGTAGTTGAATGAGAATTGGTCTCATATGTGTCATTTGTTTTAATGTTAACTATATTCCAAGCATTTGTTCTCATTACGCGTTTAGCTTTCTTGCATGTGCAGATGCTAAAGGCAAGGAGAACATGTTCGATGATAAGCTTCGGAATGAAGACACGACGTGAAGGCACTCAAGAGATAAAGATGATCGAGTTGCCGCTGATCAATCATCAACACCACAAGGATCTCAAGTATTGAAGATCAAAAGATTCACGAGCATAACTCAAAGGAGAGCTTATCTTAAGGGGGAGTTTGTTGATACACTTTCTACTTATGACGCGTGAAGACTTTGAAGATCCTCCGACATGGAAGACAAACCATCACGAGTAGCGTCCAAGGGTGTAACATCTGTGCTTGTAACCCTTGTGAACAGTTCAATTATCAATAAAACAATGTTATTTGATCCCGATGTTTGTTTGGTTATGTCTTACATTTTTCATGTTTTGACTTTTATTCAATTTCAAACTCTATATCGCTTTCTGGAGAATTATACGCAAACTGGTGCGTAAACGTAATCAGTTTAATGCGAAAAATACTCCGGAACATCAACATATACTTAACATACCTTAAATAACCTTTACATAACTTAGAAATAAGTTTTGAAGGCTTTGGTATGGCAAAAACAAGTAAATTCGCCTACAGGGACTAAATTTGACAAACTGCGAAAGTATGCCAATTTGAACTGTAACAGACATTCCGGAACATGACCATAAGTTAAACATACCATAAATATAATTTATATAGCTTCGAAATAGGCTTTGAGGGGTTCGGTGTGCTAAAATAAACTTTTGGGTCATTCAGGGACTAAAAGCGTCAAAAAGTGCACAAGTTTGCACTTTCGCGCATAACTTACGTTCTGAATACATCCGGACATCCAAAAAATTATGTAAGCACTAAAATATTTTATTTTAGTGTTTGGCATGAGAAAAATCCATTCGTCGCGCAATTTGGATCGTTTTTCGCGCTTATGCGCATTCCGTCGTAATTAAGCGAACATCGCAATCGTACGACCAAACGAACCAACATCCGGGATATTTTTGAGCATGTTTCATGTCCACAATGTTTAAGCATCATTTTAGGGCCTTGAAAATGGCTTCACGAGCCTTAAACATGTCGGAAATGGCCTTAATACACAACGGGGACTGAATTGGAAACTGTGGAAACTGGTTGCTGATCAGAAGGACCTTAGCGTGACACCTAGCCCCCTTGGCGTCACGCGAGGCCCCTTCTGATCAGCAAAAGCCATTTTAACAGCTGTTAATAGCTGTTTAGCACTCCCAACTCAATTCCACTTGTTGTTTCCTGATGTTGGGGGGCCAATTTGATGTACATGAGCTTGCCAACAAGTGTAGGGATGTGACCAAAGCACGTTATTCGATAAACGATCCTAACAGTCTTGCATATCCTATAAATACCCATCCATCCCAACCCCAAAAACCCACACCTTTGAAATCTTAACTTGCTCTCTAAGTTGTTGTGTTTAACACTTCATACCTGAGAGTGTTCGGATTCAAACCTTCCATTCTTGGACCCTTTGTAAGTGTTCCTTCGTTCTTTTATTCTTTTAGCGTTAAAGTCAAACTTTGTTTGACTTTATGCATTGACCAGTTTATGGTCAATGCGAAGTTCGTTTGAACTTCATAACGTGAGCGTAATCACGATGGTTATAGTCCCTAGTGACTATACCTACTGATTACCACGTTATCTAGGCTCAGTGACGAGGCGTAGTTTCGGCCAAAATGCGCATTCTTGCGTGTTTTGTAACCAAACTACTCTTAGGTATCAAAACCGTTTGTTTTGATACCAAACCTGTTTTCTAAACTTAGTTAAGCATGTTTTATCATGCTTAGCTCGTCACTTTTAGTTTAGTGCTTATATAGGGTCGTAAGGTAAGCGATCTAAACAATCGCTTATACTTTCGAACCCGACCCGTTTGGTCGATCATTTAGGATCCAACCAAACACATTAGGTGACCATAGTATATAGGGAATAACCTTCCGAGGTTATACCTTATGGTCACGACGTTTAGTTAGTTGTATGATAGGTAGTTTATATGCCTTAGGTAAATTACCAAAATACCCTTTTGACGCCAAAATTCATTTTGAACATATGTAACGTAACTTTTGACATCTAAACTGATTTGGCAACAATATTAGACATGTTAAGGCATATATTACTTGTCATAGGACTAGTTAAGCGGTCCGAACGCGTTTCACGCGAACGACGCGTTAAAGTAGCATAAGCTACCTAAACGGGTCGTAATGGGTCGTAAGCACTTAGGTTAGGTTTCATTTAGTATGTAGGCTTTGTTAAACCATACTACATGAGTTTCCATACTCATTTGGTTTACGAGCCCTCATTCTATCCAATCCTCCGATATAGGTCCGGTTTATTAACGTAGTTACCTATATTAAGTGCCGTTTGATTCCGTGATCTCTAGCGTTGCTTGGTGGTTATCTTAGGACTTCTGAGCAATCTCAAGTGAGTACATAGACCCCTCTTTTACTGTTTTTCAAACTGTTTTGGGGTGAAACACATGTGCCTACTTGTTACTTTCATGCTTTCCTGTTTTCACATCATATACTTGCTATGTTCATTAGTACATTTATAGTACATGATTTCATTGTGATTATGCTATGTATGCCCATTGTGTGCGTACTTAGTACATTGTTTTACATTACATTTGATGCTATGTATGCCCATTGTGTGCGTACTTAGTACATTGTTTTACATTACATTTCATGCTATGTATGTCCATTGTGTGCATACTTAGTACATTATTTTACTTTACATTTCTGCTATGTGTGTTGACTGCTAGCATGCTAGCACATTGATTTACATGACTTTTCTGCTTTGTTTGTTAACTTAGTATACTTTGTACATTGTTTTCATAAGACATGTATACAATTGCTATAACATTTGGTTTGCATAAACAAGACTTATATACGTTCATTAACATTAGCTACGCTGCTCGGTAGTAAGTAGTGGTACCATAGGACTTGACAAATCCCATTCCTGACATCCCAGGTTTGTTTGGATGTAAGGAATGATTGAATTCGAAAACATTTCTTTTGATAACCTCACTAAAAGGGTTATCCGACTGTCTCAAGGCTTGAATGTATGCGTTAACTTACCACATAAATGTTTGTATCAATGTAACATGCATTTACTTTGCAAAACATAACTTTTTGATATATTCAAAATACTTTGTTTTGTACATTTCTATATTTGGTTTATGTGACAATACTTTACTTACAATACATAACATTTGTTGCACATTACTTGACTACATTTGGACTTTTTAACATTTGACATAGCTTATACAAGGACTTTTTGACAATTGGTTTAAACATGGACTTTATACATTGGTGGTTTGAGTAAGTGATTTAAGTAACGAGGCGTGTGTAATATGATACAAGCATGGTGGATACGCCGCTGGTACTTCCTATATATAAGTGTTTGTATGGTATTACATTTCGTAGCGTTATTCGAATCATTTCAATTTAAGACATATAACATTTTATACAAATAACATATCTTCCACAAGACATTGCTTTACAAACAACTTATTTTATACACTTCATTTTACTTGGTTATTCATTTAACCATGTATTATTCTTTTATGTATATATATCATCTGATCTTATCGCTTTTTAAATGATTTACAAAACAAAACAATTTACAAGGTTCATGACTAAATTTTATTAAACATTTTCTTAAACTTAAGTCATGAATCCTATTTTCACAAAACCTATGTATCTCACAGCCATTTTTATGCTGACGTACCTATTTTAACATGTGTTTTCAGGAGCTGTTGCTTAGGATGATGATCGTGACACTAGGGTGGACCTGTACCTTAGAGACTTAAAATAAAGATAGAACTAGTTTAATTATGTTTTGAACTCTTTATTTCCTGTTTAAAGACAATGTAACTCGCTTGTTTGATAAATAAAATATAACTTTGTATGTCATGGTTGTGAAACAATTAATTCTGTTACAACACTCCCCGACGTTTCCGCCACGTTTTGTTGTCCTACGTGGTCGGGGTGTGACAGAAGAGTTGGTATCAGAGCCAATGGTTATAGGGAATTAGGTTATTAGTAATGCTTTGACCTAGACTATAACCTTTCTAGAACCCCAACACGAGTTATCTTGTGTTTAGATTTTAAAACATGCACTTCACCTATCCTTAGGTGATAACCACAACGGGAACATCAAGTTCGAATCCGCTTTGAAAATTAATCATCTATTTTTAAATGAATTATTACAAGGTTTTGAACCCTCTATTGTAAGGTTTTGAACCCTCTGTTATATGGTTTTGAACCCCTTTGAGTTTTCAAAATCTCGTTATAGTTTTTGGTTTTAAATAATGTGAACACGTGCAAACTGGAAGAGTGAATGCCTGTACCCTGGGTTTTCTGTCTAAGGCTAGAGTGTTCGTACAAATCCACATAATAGGACCAGTCACTCTTACCTGGGAACTCTTGGGGTGAGTGTTCACTTATAGGCGAGCATGTCTTCGCGATACATCATATTTAACCCATTTACTTTGATTAGTCACTGTGTGTCATTTGTTTGCTTTGCGATGCGAACGAATGACCACCATCTTTGCTTTTGTTGATTTTGTTTCATCTCATTCTCTTCATCCAATCGTCTCACTCGTTTCCTTTCATGTTTTCCTGTTTTAGAATGCCTCCTCGACGTGAAAACCAGATAGCGACTGCCGAACTGGCAGAAATCATTGCGCAGCAAATGGCTGCTCAATTCCCAAACTCTTTGCTCAATGGAACCAAGCCAACAACAACAACAATGCTCCATGCAAATTCAAGGATTTTAACTCGGCTAAACCACTCAAGTTTAGTGGTTCTGAGGGAGCGACTGGGCTTCTTCAATGGTTCGAGAGCATTGAGAATACTTTCTGTCACGTGCAGTGTCCTGACAATCGCAAGGTCGAGTTTTCTTCGAGTGTGTTTCAGAAGAGGGCTCTTACGTGGTGGAACGGGGTTATGAGAGATCGTGGTGTAGAAGTTGCTCTAGCACAGACATGGGCTGAACTTAGGGCCCTTATGATGAGGGAATTCTGTCCTCGTCATGAACAGCGAGCTTTGGAGAGAGAGTTCGATGACTTGAAACAGGACAGTGGCGAGCACAGGGCGTATACTGATAGATTTGAGGAGTTGAGTCTGCTTTGCCCGACTATGGTTACCCCACTCGACAAGGCTATCGAAAGGTATATCGACGGCCTACCTGACTCAGTGCAAGACATCATTACTTGTAGTAACCCTACCACACTCCGTCAGGCGATCGAGTTAGCAGCGACATTGACTGAGTCGCAGGTTCGAAAGGGAAAGCCGCACAAAAAGGGTGACAAAGGTAAGAAGCAGTCGTCTGACAAAGAAGATAGCAAGAAAGGTCAAAACAAGAATGGAAAGAATTCTGGTTCCTCAAAGGGTTCTAGGAAGCGAAATGCTTCCCAAAACTATGCCGTTACTGCACAGGCTCAAGCTGCACCAAATCAGCCTGCGCAACCACTAGCCAAGAAGCCTTATCTTGGCAATGCACCTTTGTGCAACAGGTGTAATGGCCATCACCTACCACATCTCCAATGTCGTCATTGCACTAACTGCGGAAGAGTTGGTCATCTTGCTGCCACCTGCCGCATTCCTGCTAATCAGAACCAGGCAGTTCAGAACCAAGCCCAACAAGTTGCTTAGCCTCTTGCTCAACAACAAGGTCAAGCTGCACGACCTCATTTTCCTCCTGGTTCGTGCTACAATTGTGGGGATCTGACCCACTACAGAAACCGGTGCCCAAGGCTAGCCAACCAGAATCAGAATCCAAATCAGAATCAGGCTCAGGCTCGAGGTCGAGTCTTCAACATGAATGCACAAGAGGCACAAGCAGACAATGAAGTGGTGAACGGTATGTTCTTTATTAATAATCAGCCTGCATCTGTTCTTTTTGATTCGGGTGCCGATAAGAGTTTTGTGTCATTATCTTTTGAGCCATCGCTTTGCGTGTCTAGAACGAAACTAGGTAAACCCTTGACAGTAGAGGTTGCTAGTGGTGAACCCATTGTTCTTGATTCTGTTCTTCGCAACTGCCAGTTGAACCTTAACGACCATCTTTTTCCTATTGACCTCACGCCTATGCAACTTGGAAGCTTCGACGTTATAGTAGGTATGGATTGGTTATCCAAGCATCGCGCAGAGGTAGTCTGTTTTGAGAAGATTGTTCGTGTGCCACTTTCGACAGGCGAGATCATACAGGTTCGTGGTGAGAAACCTGCTGGTGGTCTCAAACTCATGTCTTGTTTTAAAGCTCGGAAGTATCTGCGAAAGAACTATGTGGCCTTTTGGCACATGTTGTAGCAGATAAGGGCAAAGATAAATCTATTCAAGATATTCCTGTTGTTCGGGATTATCCCGAAGTTTTCCCTGAAGATTTACCTGGTCTACCCCCAGCACGCCAAGTCGAGTTCCGTATTGATCTCGTACCTGGTGCAAACCCCATTGCCAGAGCTCCCTACCGTCTTGCACCATCTGAAATGCAAGAGTTGTCTAAGCAACTTCAGGAGCTCTCTGACAAAGGTTTTATCTGTCCTATCTTCTCATCTTGGGGCGCTCCCGTTCTTTTTGTCAAGAAGAAGGATGGATCTTTTAGGATGTGTATCGATTATCGTGAGCTTAACAAGCTTACCATCAAGAATCGATATCCCCTACCTCACATCGATGATCTCTTTGATCAGTTACAGGGCGCTTCTTATTTTTCGAAGATTGATCTGCGATCTGGATATCATCAACTTTGTGTGCAAGAAGAAGATATTCCCAAGACAGCGTTCCGCACTCGGTATGGGCATTATGAGTTCACAGTCATGCCATTCGGTTTGACTAATGCTCCTGCTGTTTTCATGGACTTAATGAATAGGGTCTGCAAGCCTTATTTGGATCAATTCATCATTGTTTTTATTGATGACATCTTGATATACTCTAAGACGCGAGCTGATCACGAGCAACATCTTCGTCTTACTTTGGAACTCCTAAAGAAAGAGCAACTTTTCGCCAAATTCTCCAAGTGTGAATTCTGGCTTAAAGAAGTTCAATTTTTAGGACATATTGTCAACGAACAAGGTATTCATGTAGATCCCTCCAAGATCAGTGCGATCAAGGATTGGGATACGCCTACTACTCCTACTGAAGTTCGTTCTTTTCTTGGACTTGCGGGTTATTACCGCCGCTTCATCGAGAACTTCTCAAAGATTGCAGTTCCTCTAACTGCTCTAACTCAGAAGAACAAGCCCTTTGATTGGGGATTCAAACAAGAGGAAGCTTTTCAGAACTTGAAGCAGAAACTTTGTGACGCGCCTGTTCTATCATTGCTTGAGGGTAATGATGATTTCGTCGTTTATTACGATGCATCTAAATTGGGTCTTGGCTATGTTCTCATGCAAAGGAACAAAGTCATAGCATATGCATCGAGACAGTTGAAGATACATGAGAAAAACTACACCACTCATGATCTTGAGTTAGGTGCAGTTGTCTTCGCTCTTAAGATCTGGAGACACTATTTGTACGGTACAAAATGTGTGGTTTTCACGGACCACAAAAGTCTTCAGCATATCTTCAATCAGAAAGAACTCAACATGAGGCAACGACGTTGGGTCGAGCTCCTAAACGACTATGACTGCGAAATTCGCTACCATCCTGGTAAGGCGAATGTCGTAGCCGATGCATTGAGTCGTAAGGAACGTACTAAGCTTCATTGTGTTCGTGTTCAATCTGATAATCAAGCTCGATCCGATATCCAAGCACGCATTTCTCAGGCTCAACAATCTTGTGCTTCACAAGGTTTGATGGATAAGGAATTTCCCTATCACATAACCCCTAATCTGGAACTGAAGGACAATGGATCGTTCTACTTCATGGACCGTTTGTGGGTCCCAAGCCAAGATAACCTTCGCACCTTGCTTATGGATGAAGCCCATAAGTCTCGTTATTCTGTTCATCCTGGATCAGATAAGATGTATAAGGATCTTCGTATTCAGTATTGGTGGCCTGGTATGAAGAAAGACATTGCCTTATATGTATCAAAATGCCTTACTTGTCTTAAGGTTAAGGCTGAACATCAGCGTCCTTCTGGTTTATTGGTGCAACCAGAGATCCCAGTTTGGAAATGGGAAAACATTACTATGGATCTCATTACCAAACTTCCGCGCACAAAGAAAGGTCATGATGCCATCTGGGTAGTTGTTGATCGTCTTACTAAGTCAGCGCATTTCTTGCCAATCCGTGAGGATTTTTCTGCTGACAAACTTGCTAAAATCTATGTGGATGAAATTGTATCTCGACATGGTGTTCCTTTGAACATCATTTCTGACAGAGATGCTCGCTTCACTTCTCATTTTTGGAGAACCATGCAATCTGCTATGGGAACCCAACTTAACCTGAGCACAGCTTATCATCCGCAAACGGATGGTCAATCTAAAAGAACAATCCAGACTCTGGAGGATATGCTTAGAGCTTGTGTGATCGATTTTGGTGGTAGTTGGGATTCACATCTTCCGTTGATTGAATTCTCCTACAACAACAGTTATCACTCCAGCATCAACATGGCTCCTTTCGAGGCTCTCTATAGTCGAAAATGCCGTTCACCAGTCTGCTGGAATGAGATCGGCGAGGCTCAGCTTACTGGACCTGCTCTCATTTTAGAGACAACTGACAAGATTAAGAAAGTTCGTGATAACCTTCAGACATCTAGAAGCCGTCAAAAGAGTTACGCGGACCCAAAACGCAAGCCCCTGGATTTTCAAGTCGGTGATCGGGTATTAGTTAAGGTCTCACCTTGGAAAGGTGTGATCAGATTTGGAAAGAAAGGAAAACTTGCACCTAGATACGTTGGACCATTTAAGATCGTCGAAAGAATCGGTAAGGTAGCCTACAGACTTGAGTTACCTCCTGAACTTGGAAATGTTCATCCAACCTTTCACGTATCCAATCTCAAGAGGTGTTTAGCTGATGAGAACCTCCACATACCACTTGACGAAATTCGTGTTGATAAAACACTGAAATTTGTTGAGAAGCCAGTGGAAATCATGGAACGTGAAGTCAAGTGGCTCAAACGCAAGCGCATACCTTTGGTCAAGGTTCACTGGGAATCTAAACGTGGACCTGAGTTTACTTGGGAATGCGAAGATCAAATGAAGGTGAAGTATCCGCATCTATTCCCACGAGTTTCCTCTAAATAAATTTCGGGACCAAATTTCCACAAGTAGGGGAGACTGTAACATCTGTGCTTGTAACCATTGTGAACAGTTCAATTATCAATAAAACAATGTTATTTGATCCCAATTTTTGTTTGGTTATCTCTTACATTTTTCATGTTTTGACTTTTATTCAATTTCAAACTCTATATCGCTTTCTGGAGAATTATACGCAAACTGGTGCGTAAACGTAATCAGTTTAATGTGACAAATACTCCGGAACATCAAAATATACTTAACATACCTTAAATAACCTTTACATAACTTAGAAATAAGTTTTGAAGGCTTTGGTATGGCAAAAACAAGTAAATTCGCCTACAGGGACTAAATTTGACAAACTGCGAAAGTATGCCAATTTGAACTGTAACAGACATTCCGGAACATGACCATAAGTTAAACATACCATAAATATAATTTATATAGCTTCGAAATAGGCTTTGAGGGGTTCGGTGTGCTAAAATAAACTTTTGGGTCATTCAGGGACTAAAAGCGTCAAAAAGTGCACAAGTTTGCACTTTCGCGCATAACTTACGTTCTGAATACATCCGGACATCCAAAAAATTATGTAAGCACTAAAATATTTTATTTTAGTGTTTGGCATGAGAAAAATCCATTCGTCGCGCAATTTGGATCGTTTTTCGCGCTTATGCGCATTCCGTCGTAATTAAGCGAACATCGCAATCGTACGACCAAACGAACCAACATCCGGGATATTTTTGAGCATGTTTCATGTCCACAATGTTTAAGCATCATTTTAGGGCCTTGAAAATGGCTTCACGAGCCTTAAACATGTCGGAAATGGCCTTAATACACCACGGGGACTGAATTGGAAACTTTGGAAACTGGTTGCTGATCACAAGGACCTTAGCGTGACACCTAGCCCCCTTGGCGTCACGTGAGGCCCCTTCTAATCAGCAAACGCCATTTTAACAGCTGTTGTTTAGCACTCCCAACTCAATTCCACTTGTTGTTTCCTGATGTTGGGGGGCCAATTTGTTGTTTCCTAACGGTCTCGCATATCCTATAAATACCCATCCATCCCAACCCCAAAAACCCACTCCTTTGAAATCTGAACTTGCTCTCTAAGTTGTTGTGTTTAACACTTCATACCTGAGAGTGTTCGGATTCAAACCTTCCATTCTTGGACCCTTTGTAAGTGTTCCTTCGTTCTTTTATTCTTTTAGCGTTAAAGTCAAACTTTGTTTGACTTTCTGCATTGACCAGTTTATGGTCAATGCGAAGTTCGTTTGAACTTCATAACGTGAGCGTAATCACGATGGTTATAGTCCCTAGTGACTATACCTACTGATTACCACGTTATCTAGGCTCAGTGACGAGCCGTAGTTTCGGCCAAAATGCGCATTCTTGTGTGTTTTGTAACCAAACTACTCTTAGGTATCAAAACCGTTTGTTTTGATACCAAACCTGTTTTCTAAACTTAGTTAAGCATGTTTTAACATGCTTAGCTCGTCACTTTTAGTTTAGTGCTTATATAGGGTCGTAAGGTAAGCGATCTAAACAATCGCTTATACTTTCAAACCCGACCCGTTTGGTCGATCATTTAGGATCCGACCAAACACATTAGGTGACCATAGTATATAGGGAATAACCTTCCGAGGTTATACCTTATGGTCACGACGTTTAGTTAGTTGTATGATAGGTAGTTTATATGCCTGAATATTGGGTTAAAATAAATCTAATCTATCCGACAAGCATCGGACACAAAATCTGCATCAACAAAAAGTAAATAATAAAATAGTTTTGGGTTAAAATTAAAAAAATCAATTTTTTAAAACTCCCAAAGCATAAGGTACCACAGCTCTATGCCTAAAAACGTTGCAAATTATATTATTGGGTATTGGGTAATATAAAGCGTGCAGTGTTTGTACACCGTTGTACAATACCACTAAGCATAAAAAACAATTAAGCATGATGTACGATAGCTTAATGCATACAAGTGTTACAAATTATATCTATACTAGAATTGAGACCCACCGCAATGCGGTGGAGATTCTTTAGTTATAACTAAGTCGATTTAGGAACCGCACGTTATGTTAAACTTGTCAAACGGGAAAAAAAATAGACGATCTAAAAACGTTCACCCACACACGCACGTTGCGTCGTGTTAACAAGCAAAATTTAGAACGAACCGTAAAAACGTTAAACCAAAGACGCACGTTGCGATGTGTTAAGTCACAAAATTTAGAACCAAGCATAAAACGAAAAAATTTTTGGAAAATGAAAACAATAAATGATCAAAGTTGAAAATAAAAAGTTGCGAGGATAGATTGCAAAAGATAAAAAGTTTTGGGTTAAAAGTAAAAAAACAAATAGTTTTGGATTAAAAGTAAAAAAAATAGTTTTGGTTTAAAAGAAATTTATGAAATACTTTTTGGTGAAAAGTAAAAAAATCAATTTTTTTGGAAAACCCCCAAAGCCAAGGTCACGACAACCATATGCATAACCATTTCTTCTTTAGAAAACCCCCAAAGCACACCCCGCCTCCCCGCGTTGCGGTAGGGTGTAAAACGGTGTCAAATAGTACTAATGTCACACAACTGTCTTCGACCACCAACACTGACTCGACCTAGGATGTGCGTGTTGCGACGAATCTGTCAAACATGAAAAAATAAAGGTAAAAACGTTGAACCACAAATGCACGTTGCCCCATGTTAACTTGCAAAATTTGAAACAAAACATAGAAAAGTTGAACCACGCTCGTACGTTGCGTTGTATTAAGTCGAAAAATTTATAACTATACGTAAAACGAAAATTTGCCGAAGATGAAAAGTATAAGTGACAAAAGTTGTAAAGTTAAATTGCAAATAATAAACAGAGGGACTAAACACCAGTGGCGAAGCTTGAAATCGTTGAAGACCTTTTTTTTTTCATAATTATCTTTAGAGTAAACTTCCGTTTTGATTTCTGTGGTTTGGTCATTTTAACGGTTTTGCTATCTGTGGTTTGGTCATTTTAACGGTTTTGCTCCAATAGTTTAAAAATAACAACTTTCCTCCCTGATCTTTCGAGTTTGTCGCCAGTTTGCTCCCTAATCTTTCGAGTTTGTCGCCAGTTTCCTCCCTGATAAAGTTAGAGGTTGGGAGCAAAATGAAGATAAGTTAGAAAAATCAGTTAGGAAAATGGCTATTTTTAAACTATTGGAGCAAAACCGTTAAAATGACCAAACCATAGGGAGCAAAACGGAAGTTTACTCTAAAGGTAATTATGAAAAAAAAAAAAGGTCTTCAACGATTTCACATGATATATACATATTCTTAAGTATCCTTTTGCTCACCAACAATCACTAAAGTATATTGTTAACACAATAAGATAAAAGCAAACAAAGAGTATGATCATATAATGAGTCATGGTATACCAAAACAATAAGGAAATGCATCCGATCCGAACATTCTTCTAACCACATGAAAACCGAATAACAAAAGGTATAACTTGTAAAAGTTTACAACCTAGTAAACTAGGAAAGAGTACACATTATGAGAACCATCGACTTGGTCAATGGTCTTTCTGGATGCTAATTGTGCAAACTAACTTCTTAAGACCGTTCTGATGACTTGGAGAAGCAAAGACATTTGCCAATGAAAGTCATATTAGGTTCATATTAAAGGAGGAAATCTAAAGGGGAAAACAAATAATTAACTTCATATCCAGGTTTATTACCTGAAGAAACCGAAATGTTTTTTTTTTTTTTTTGAGGAATCAGGGATTACTTAAATAAGAACGCCATTTGTCGAGATATGGCATGTCACTTGGATCCATGTTTGGAATGTAGTGATCTTGAAGGATTCCGATTATTTGTGTAGTCTCACCTAGAAGTTGGGCTGCATCTTTGACACTCGCCTCCCTTTCCTCTATCGAACAAGTGTGGCATTTCATTCTTATGACTTGTGGTAAGTTGGTGAGACAAGCGGCGATTATGTCAGCGATCATTGATGATAAGGTATCAAATAGTTCCTTTTGGCTAACTGTGGCATCATTGTTGGTGTGGTAGGCAAGCAGGATTGTTTCCGTTATACGATACATTGAGTAGGCACAAATAGACCTTGTTATGGGATCATCATTTGGACCTCCAATATTATTCTTGCTTGTCTCCTTCGTGAAAGCCATGTTTTTAGCTCTATCCCTTAACCATTCAACAATCTGCCCGGCTGCATTCATTTGAAGAGCAGGGTCTTGCAACTCGTTTCCTAACCATTTTTTGCCTAATCTAATTTCTCGCCACAAAGTTTCAGTCGCCTTTTGCGCACTTACATGGTTATCGGTTGCATTGAGGCCTTTTTCCACAATTGTGACATATACCAGACCTTCCCTCACACTTTCTAACAAGCTATCAACTTCCTCCTTTTCGATTGCAGGAAAAGAAACTGCAATGGCTGTTAAGGTTACCACCGGTAACCTCCAACAATCTTGATATTCTACTTTTGATGGAACATCATGATCAATGTGGTCAAACTTTTGCACTCCTTGAAAATCTCTAGTACTTTTTTTAAGTAACTTCATGAGGTTGTCAGGTGAACTTTTTGCACCTTTTTGCATAAGTTGGTTTACATATTTTATAAGGCCTACCAGTGTTCTCTCAGCAAGCTCGGTATCATCATCAAGTTGTAAAACGTAAGGGCGAAGATCATTGTTTCGTTCCAACTTCTCAAATTTCTTTCCCAGTGAAGTAAACACGGCCTTTAATAACCACTTCATACAACGGAAACAATACAACACACATATCATAAAGAGAAACGGGGCCAAGGCCGTTATCTTGCACATCACCACAACTCCCTTCTGAAACTTTATACATAAGCTGAGAATTAGCTTTTTTAAAGTCTCAATGATCACCTCGAGGTTGCGGCTACGAAATTCATGTATACCACCATGTTTCCAATCATATAACTTCCATGTCCAGTAGCTCTCTACTTTAAAGACCTTAAAATGGTTTAAAATAATCTTGGAGGAAACTTTAAAGCTTAATGTTGCAAAACATCTAGAAAGTGGTGCAATTGCACCAATCACAACTCCGATAGATTGTACTATGAGAATTACCATCATGGACCACTTATAAACCGACTGATAGTCCTTCTCCTTCATACCCATAATACCTACTAGCATAGTAAGAGCGTGTAAGCCAGTGATTAAAGCACATATTACCCCAGAAGCAGATGCTGCAGGAGAGCAAGCTGTGATGAACTGGGGGCTGCCACTTGCTGCCATAATCCAGTGGTTGCGCACATGTTTTTGCAGCTTCTCAACAGTTAATAATCTTCCTGATGATTGTTGAATGTCTTCTGAAGCTGTATCATGACGTTTTTGGTATTTTGATTCTATAATCTGTTTGGATTTTAGAATCGCTAACGATGAACACAGATGTAATAGCAACAACTCAAGTAACCAAGTCACATACATGATGGCTACTATGGCGCTTAGACTTTCTAAAACACCCGTTTGTATTTGAATGCAAACATTCACAACCAATGTGATTACAAGAACACACAAAGCTGCGATGTTTGACAGAAGTTCATCGTTGTTCATGGTTGCTAAACAAGGTAATAAATTAGACATCATGGTGCACATAAAGGCCATGCTTCCGAGCTTGGCTGTTTGGTCCACAACACCCGGCATCGAACCACTTAGATCCACAGGTAGAGAAAAGCAGCATTAATTCTAAAGTATTTACACGGAAACCATAGCTGTCGGCTACGTAAACCATGTAGTAAATCAGCCACCATGGCAAGGATGCAAACCATGTTGGGTTAATCGGTTCAGTTTACGGGTCACGGGTCGGCACGTTATCAGGTCGCGGTTTAACGGATTACGGGTCGAATAATTAAATGGGTCAGCTGGGTTTTATATTAGTCACATGTTACTGAAGTGGTCTAATATTGAGCGAGAATAATATGGGATGTGATCTGATTTCAAGGAAGTAAACATGTGATAATGTGAAGGCGGCTTGACCGAGTAAATAGGAGAGTTACGTACATTTGTTTAGTTATAAACTAGCCTAAGGACCCGTGTATTACACGGGTTGATTAAAGATAATATCGCTTCATCATCGTTGTTTACATAAAATGTTATGAATATATACACGTCTTGAAACGGATCATGTAAAAACTTTTTATTAACCATCAATATGCAAATATCACAATTCGTTGAAAATCTCTTTATACACCACATTAGTTGTTTTATCTGTAGGTTTTCCGTTGTTGTCAAGTATGACTATTTTGACCCCATTTCTTGTTTTCACCCTTGATAAGGCAACATACAATTGACCATGAGAGAAGACCGGTTGTTTGAGGTACAAACCAACTCTTGAAAGAGACTGACCTTGACTTTTGTTGATCGTCATTGCAAAACATACGACCAGTGGAAATTGCCTCATTTGAAAAGCAAAAGGAATCTTCTATTACACGGGTTGATTAAAGATAATATCTCATCATCATAACCGTTTACATAAAATGTTATGAATAAATACACGTGTTGAAACGGATCAGGTCAAAACCTTTTATTAACCATCAATATGCACAAATCACAATTCGTTGAAAATCTCTTTATACACCACATTAGTTGTTTTATCTGTAGGTTTACCATTGTTATCAAGTATTAGTGATTAGACTTCATCTTGTGTTTTTACCCTTCATAAAGCAACATACAATTGACTATTAGAGAATACGGGTTGTTTCAAGTATAAACCAACTATAGAAAGTGAATGCCCTTAACTTTTGTTGATTATCATTGGCGAAACATACAACAGTGAAAATTGCCTCCTTTAAAAAGCAAATGAAATCTTTTTAATAGAAGGGATTAGGGCAATTATTCTTTCTTTAACTACAATGTGTGGAAACGTATCAAAATTAACCCAAACACCAGCAAGTGATAGAAAGTCATTTAAAACCCACAATCTGAATCCACACATGTAAACACATGAAATAAAAAAAAAACTTTGGATAAATACACCACTTAACATAGACCATTGATCAAAGCCATGCGATCTTTGGTAGAGGTCGCATTCCAATAAAAGCTTGCAACTATCTAAGTTAAACACATGCTTTGCAAAAAGTAAAATAAAACATTTAAGTTATTGTGCCCTCTAAATTCACTGTTAGGTAAACTTTAAAGCTATACCTAAACATGAAATATATCAAATAGATAATCTTTACGCTACTGCTAAAGGTCTTCCAAACCCGTTGAAGGGAAAACAAAAATTGTTGAATGGTCAAACTAACCCATTTTGACCCGTACTGAAAAAATACTCATCAAATATGTAATGACTGTAGGTACTAACTACATTATGGGCAGTCACCGGGTCATCCTAATAAGTATCAAATGAGATTCTTACGACATTATGCGCAGTCACCGGGTCATCCTAATAAGTATCAAATGAGATTCTTGTTGGTGCACTTATGTCTGCACTTTGTCTGTATTCGGTCACGATGTAAAACGATGTCTTGTTAGTCTTGTAAGTGTGACCAAGTCAACCATCCTCCTGGTTTGACTTGGCCAAACAGTCAACATTATGTTTGTAAGTTGTTTTGGTCGAAGGATGTGTCATCGAAGGATCCCTTATATCCTTCGATGATAAGCTCGATAGATAGCTTTCGATAGATAGCTTTCGATAGATGGACCACGAAAGATCCCATCTTTCGTGATACATGTTGATCATTCGAGCTGTTTGTGGTCGAAAGATCATCTTTCGACCAGTCTGCATGATCCTTCGACCAGACCTACTGTGTTCGGGTATAAATACCCGTGTGTTGTGTTCATTCCAGTAGAGACATAGTTAGACACTCAGACAGATCAGGAACACACACACACTAGAGAGAGTTTGCAGAACCGATTTGTAAACCTTGTGCTTGTAACGGATCTTTCATACGCATTAATACAAGTGGTGTTAATCGTTGAATATTGCGTGTGGTGTTTTTACGTGTTCTATCTCGGTTTGCTATCTCGGTTGGATTCCGCACAACCGGGTTGGTTTGTACACAAGGATTAGGCGACTAGATCCTCCCCTAGCCGGACCTACAAGTGGTATCAGAGCATTGGCTCTTCTCCTTGTTAAAACCGAGTGTTTTCGGGGTGTTTAAAGCTCATATTTTCTGGAAATCTTGCTGTTTTTGCTGTTTGTTCTTATAGAAACCTTGTCACTTTTCATTATCACATGTTAAAAATGGGTTCTTAGTGAAGTTTCAAGCAAAAACGGGTTTTGGATAGTTGTCGGCTTGCTGAAAAATTTCATATTTCTGGGTTTGATCTTCATATCTTCAACCGATATTCTAAGTGTTCATCATAATTTTACACATTTGATCTTAAAAAATTTGAATTACCAAGTGTTTGTGTGTTGGAAGTTGTACTTTGATTAAAATATTGATCATTACCCGGTTGGTGAAAAACCTGCATGTTCAGACCTGAAAGATATGGTCTGAACATACTTTCTGCCGAAAGTTCTCACCAACCCGTCAACTTTTTCACCAACTTGTCACCGATTGTCAACTGTGTCAGAACCGTTCGAAAGATATCCTTCGAACTCGAAAGACCATCTTTCGATCAGTGGAGGTTCGATAGATCATCATCCTTCGAACCAAGGAATCATTTCGAAACATTCATCTTTCGGTCTACTGTTCATTTTCGAAAGACTAGGATCCTTCGATTGGGGAGTCTTTCAAAGTCATCTTTCGTAATTTATCTTTCGGTCTACAGTACGTTTTCGAAGGATAAGGATCCTTCGTTGGAGAATCTTTCGAAAACATTGTTCGAAACTCAACAGTGATCTTTCGAACCTTGTTGATCTTTCGAACAGGTGTTGATCTTTCGATCCTTAGTCTGTTTGTGTTTAACAGTTTGTGTTTTTCTCATCTTTCGATCAGGATCATTCGGCTGGTATAATCCTTCGGCTGATCAAAAATGAATTCGATGTGGGGTGTTCCGGTAAATGCAGAGATGTATTTTGGTACTCTAGCTCCGGATTCGGGTTCGCAAGCCAATGCTACATCTACCGGTCAATGGGCATTCGTATCAAATCAAGCTCCAAGTGTTCAAAGCATTTTACTAAGCGAAAGTGAAACGGGAAGTTTGAACAGGCCTCCAAAGTTGATGCATTTAAGTGAATATCCGGGCTGGTTTGACAGATTTCATACATATGTCCTTGGTCAAAATACAGAGTTGTGGTTGCGGTTCATCACAGATTTTGATCAAACAATAGAGGTTGCTGCATCATCTGCTGCTACATTTGCAGATCTTACCGAAGATCAAAAGAAAGTCTATGATTTGGAGAAGAAAGCATATGCCATTCTTACTCAGGCATTAAACAAAGATATTTATCATCAATTCGTCAGTTTCAAGACAACGAAGCAGTTGTGGGACGCATTGAAGATAAGGGGCATAGGAAATGAAGCAACACGTCAATTAAGAAAAGATCTGCTAAAGAAAGAGTTTGATGGTTTTGTTTATATGCAGAATGAATCTCTAGGAGATTTGACAAGTCGATTTACCCATTTGCTGACTGAATTGGCAAATACTGGGGTTGTAACAACTCCAGTAGAGATAGTGAAGAAGTTTGCAGATGCACTGCCACCTCAATGGAGTAATTTCATAGAAATCATGAAGTACAATGGCACTTTGGATACAACAAGCTTCAGTGATTTTGCTCAACTCCTGGAAAACAAGAATCAGGAAGAAACTCTAAAGGCAAAAAGAGTTGCAGTGCCACAAAATCCTGAAATTTATTATGGAACTTCTAGCACTTCTACAAAACCTTCTTCACACGCTCCAATTCAAACAGCATTTGTGTCTAGCACGAGCTTGTATGGTACTCCTCCTCCAACAACAGATATGTTTGGAAATCCGCTTAATCCAGCTCCTCAACCAGCACCACAACAGCAACAGCAAATCAGAACAACTGATATATTCGGAAATCCACTTCCTCCTCAACAGCAACAGCAAGCTTGTTATGGAAGTACATCATCTGCTGGTCAACAATCAAAGCCAAATACAGTACGGCTCGACACCTCAAGCTTTTCTAAAGTCAGTGTTGAAGTAGCAAAAGAACATATGGAGCTGCTAAACACTGTGGTGAGCGCATACTGTGGATTAGTGGAGGGTCAGATTGGTAATATTAATCTGACACAAGAAGACTATCAGCAGATAGATAAAGAGGAGATGGAGATGATGGATATTAAGTGGGCCTTTGCCAGTGCTGTTAGGCGAGCAAAGGATTTCATGGAAAGAACAGGCCGAACCAGCTTGGAAAGCAAGAAAGACACCAAGTATGGGTTTGATAAGCAAGCTGTTAAATGCTTCAATTGTGGTGAACGTGGTCATTTCAAGCGTGAATGTACAAGACCAGCTCAGCATGGGAACCAGAATCCCTTCAGAGGTCAAGGAAACAGGGCCAATCAGAACCAAGCGAGGAACAATGATCGCACACTGGTGCCTGTCAACAACCAGACTCAAGCAGGACCATCAAATGCCAATCAGGCACTTGTGGTTCAAGTAGATGAAGGCTGTGATTGGTCAATCCAGTTGGGAAATGATGCACCAGATGGAACCGCTTGTTTTGCTGAAGTGGTTAATGATCTTAAGCACGCCAGTGGTGGAGAATCTTCCACCAATGGTAGTGAATCTTCTGAGGATGAAGACTCTTCCGGTTATAGTGGAAGTTCAGATGAAGAATCCTCCGCTTCAGGCGATGATCATGCGGATAACACATCAAGTGCGTCAATCGATGCAAATATTGATGAGCTGTTGGAAGAAACTGCAGCAGGAATTCAAAGAAGATCTATTTTGGTGGATCAAGCTGCTTATTCTTCGTCTTCTCTCCATTCAGCCTTTATGGCGAATGTCGACAGTTCATCAAGTCAGGTATGTGTCGATGAACTCACTTCTGTTAGCTGTGATAATTGTGATAGTTTGAATGTTAGATGTGCTGATTTAGAGGCAAACATGTCTGAGTTGCAAGGCAAACACGATGCTTTACAAGCTAGTTTGTTTGAATTGCAAGACAAACATGTTTCTGTGAATGATAGGTGGTGTGAATTGCAAAGCAAACACGAGGCTTTGCAAGAGAAATATGATGTGACATTTATTCACAATCAGAAATTGACCGTTGATCTTTCAAAGTGCACTGAAGCCAATATGTTTTATGAAAACCATGAAAAGGAATTTAAGTCAATGATTGAAACATTAAAGAAAGATAAAACTGAGTTGACTAAAATGGTTTCCAGAAAACAAACCGACATAAACTTGTATATCACTCGCCTTGAGGTTATGCAAAAAGAAATGGCTTGTGTTAAAACAGAAAGTGAGGCGATCCGACTCAAGTTAGACAGTTATTTGAGTTCTAGCTATGTGTTGGATCACATCATTGATGTTCAGAAAGAGAAACGGGATGTCACATGCATAGGTTACAGGAAATGTCCACCACCCGTGAAAAACAATTTTGATGCTTTGCCTGATGAGGAGTATAGGACTCACTTTGAGCCATCTGTTCCTTTGGATGTTGAGGAATTCGCAGCAGGGCTCGGATACAAGAAAGAAGTATCGTCAGATTCAGATGTGTCAGTAGATACTTTTGTAACTGCTGAACAGAATCAGGATCCTCCAGTTGTGATTGAGGATACTGATTCTTCTGATGATGAGTCTGATGATACTGATTCGGAAAAGTCTGATGCAGTAATCAAAGAAGAGGACATACCTCTTGAGAATCATATCCTATGTGATCCTCCCACAAAACCTGCTAAGACTGTTCCAACCGAGTCCACATCAGCAAAAGAGTCGAAGAGTGTGGATTTGCTGTACACTCTGGTTGGTGATGATAAAATTTACTCAGACAAAGATTTTCCTATTAAGAATGTTAATCAATCTTTAATAAGTAAAGTCTTTGAAAATTCGACAAGTAAGTTTTTGGGAAAGACAGGACCACATGTTACAGTCACACAGTGTCCTCCTATCCCAAAGGCTGAAGTCAGAAAACAATTTGGGAATAAGAAATCACCAACAGTGCAAACCCAGCAAAATCATACCAAACCCAAAGGTAAGGCACCGACTCAAAGTCAAAAGAAGCCGAATCAGAAGAAGAAGAAGAATGTGAACTTTGTGAAATCGAAGGGAACGGACAAAATTGAAAAGTTTGCAAATCAATCTAACCTAGACTTTGTCCAAAAGGCAACAGTGATGAAAAGGAATGAACCAAGTAGTTCAAAACCTAGTACCTCGGGTTCACAAAGTTCATCATCGGCAAGAAGATCACATGATACTTCGGGGTTTGTTGAACGAAGATCATGTTTTGAATGTGGTACAATTGGGCATGTCATTCGCAATTGCCCGTATCTTCATAAACAAAAAGGCATAGTTGATGTTCCCCGTGACCACATTGACCGCAAGCGATCTGTTTCTGTAAAACAAGATCCCCGACTCATAAGAGAAAGGGAAAAGAAACAGAAACGCCAACAGGTCAAGAAAATTGAAAAGGCGATTAAAACCGATGTGATTCAAAAACCATCTGTTTCTGTCAAACCAAACAATTTAAAAACTTCAGACAACCATGAAGTTAAGTTTTTAAAGAATAACACTGGTATAACAAAACAGACTTTGAAACCAAAAACGGTTACTGAATCAGGGGGACCATCACAATTTTCCAATCATCAAAGAATAGAAGTAATTGTTGTTGATGAAAATGGAAGACCCAAGACCACAATGGCTTGGGTCCCCATTTCCAACTAATCAACTGAGTTCATGTGCAGGGTGTTCCAGGAGGAACTGTCAGTAGTCATTGGATTGTTGATAGTGGGGCATCCAGGCACATGACAGGCGACATGAAGCTTCTCTACGACGTCAAATCTATTAGAGGAGGTTATGTTGCTTTTGCTGGAGATAAGGGCGGATATATAACGGGTGAAGGAATGATTTCCAACGGGGTTGTTAGCTTTGACAAGATCAACTTTGTGCAACAACTTGATCACAATCTTCTTAGTGTTTCTCAAATTTGTGACAAGCAGTTCTCAGTACACTTTGATGCTAATGGATGTTATGTGCTGAAACCCGGCTTCAAAATTCCAAAAGAATGGATTCTCTTGTCGGCTCCAAGGATAAATGATCTGTATGTCCTTGATATGAGCCAAGCTATCACAACGTCTGCACAAGCAACATGTTTCGTTTCCAAAGCCACAGAAAAAGACACAATCTCTTGGCACAGACGAATGGGCCACATTCACTTACGCAAAATGAATCATTTGGTGTCAAATGAATTGGTGAATGGTGTTCCTCTTAAAAATTTCCATCTTCAAGACGTCTGTGTTTCGTGCCAGAAAGGAAAACAAACGAAGAAGCGACACCCTACAAAGAAAGTCAACACGGTGGCTGTTCCTCTTGAACGTTTGCACATGGATTTGTTCGGTCCTGTCAAGCACAAAAGCATTAGGAATGATCAATACTGCCTCGTGATAACTGATGATTATTCAAGATTTTCTTGGGTGGCGTTCATGGCACACAAGAGTGAAACCTTCGGTATTATCAAAAACTTGATCATTCAGATTGAGAATCTTTACAACTTGAAGGTTAGGCGGATACGCAGCGACAATGGTACTGAATTCAAAAATCATGCCATGGCGGAGTTTTGCACTTCAAAAGGTATTCTTCACGAATTTAGTGCAGCTTATACTCCTCAACAGAATGGCGTCGCTGAACGTAAGAACCGCACATTGATCAAGACTGCTAGGACTATGTTGGTAGAATCGCAGCTGCCCATTCCATTCTGGACTGAAGCTGTGTCTTCTGCATGCTATACGTTGAACCGAGTCCTTACAGTCAAAAGGCACAACAAGACCTGCTTTGAGCTTATCAACAAACGGAAACCAGACTTGTCTTATCTTGAACCGTTTGGAGCTCCTTGCACAATAATCGATCCTAATGGAAAGTTTGGGGCTAGAGCCATTGAGGGATACTTTCTTGGGTATTCCACCCCAAACTTAAGAGTCTGGAATCTAGAGACTAAAAGGGTTGAGGAATGGTCTGAAGTCAGAGTACAAAGACACACTTTACCAGTTAGAAATCCTGGTCAGCCTTGGATGTTTGAGTACGATGACTTTTTCAATTCGATCAGTGTTGAAGCCGTTGAAGAAAGTGCTGCGGCAAGGATGTTTTTCGAGAGCGACAATGCAACAGATTCACCGTTGGTTCGTCCCATTATAGTCAATCAAGAACCATCTTCAGTGAACAATAATGCTCTCGACAATGAGGATTTTCAAGATGCTACCGAATTGAACGAATCTTCAGAGGATGACGAATTTCTCGATGCAGATCAAGAAGCTCCAACAGCAGTACATGGTATTTCAGAGGGTACACCTCCAGTGGATGTTTCTAGAACAGCTGAAACTTCTGCATCATCCTCTTCGTCAATTCCAGGCCTTGAATTGATTGTTGATTTGAATCTCAACAATCTGGGTACAAATATTCCAGTTCAAGATAATCCAGTAACAAGGATTCATAATACCCATCCTCAACAAAACATCATCGGGAATGTACAAAGTGGCGTTCAAACAAGAAACATGTTGCGGAACAACAACAATGCAGGCTTGTATGCAACTATCCGAGAATCTGGTCAACAGAATGATTGGTCTTTCGCGTGTTATGTCTCACAGGAAGAGCCAAGAACTTGGAAAGATGCTTTGAAAGATAGCTCATGGGTTGAAGCGATGCAGGAAGAACTGCAACAATTCCAGAAGCTTGGTGTCTGGAAACTCGTAGAGAAACCTGCTGGATACAAGAAGATTGGTACCCGTTGGGTGTTTAAATGCAAGAAGGATGACCGTGGGATTGTTATCCGAAACAAAGCAAGGCCAGTCGTTCAAGGTTTTCGTCAGATTGAAGGAATCGACTACAACGAAGTATATGCACCTGTTGCACGTCTAGAAGCCATTCGGATCTTTCTGGCTTATGCCTCATTCAAAGGTTTCAAGGTATACCAGATGGACGTGAAGAGTGCTTTCTTACATGGTGTGGTAGAAGAAGAGGTGTACGTCGAACAGCCTCCAGGTTTTGAAGATCCTATCCATCCCGATCGGGTTTGGTTGCTCAACAAAGCTCTCTATGGTCTTCATCAAGCACCGCGAGCTTGGTACGCAACCTTATCTAATTATCTGCTGGAGAATGGATTTCGCAGAGGTCTTATCGATTGTACTCTTTTCATCAAAGAACAAGATGGAGATCTTCTTCTGGTACAGATATACGTTGATGATATTATTTTTGGTTCTACTAATGATGTGTTGTGTAGGGATTTCGAGCGTGTAATGCAGGATAAATTCGAGATGAGTGCTATGGGGGAAATGACCTTCTTTTTGGGCCTACAAGTACAACAAACTGAGTCTGGGATATTCATCCATCAGACTAAATATGTTGGTGACATCTTGAGCCGGTTCCAGATGTCTGATGCAACGCCCATTGGTACCCCACTACCACAAAATCACGGAATTACTCCAGACTTGAAGGGTCAAGATACGAGCCCCTCATACTACCGCGCGATGATTGGATCCCTTATGTACCTTACAGCATCAAGACCAGATATAATGTACCCAACGTGCCTGCTTGCCAGATATCAAGTGAACCCGAAGGCCTCACATCTTGCAGCTGTAAAAAGGATTTTTCGTTATTTGAAGGCCTACCCTGACACCGGTCTATGGTACCCTAGGGATAATAACTTTGACTTGATCGCATTCAGTGATTCTGATTTTGGCGGATGCAAAATCGACGGCAAATCCACAACGGCTGGATGTCAGTTTTTGGGAAATCGCCTAGTCACATGGCAGTGCAAGAAGCAGACGTGCGTCGCTACGTCAACATGCGAAGCTGAATACATTGCTGCCTCGAGTTGTTGCTCCCAAGTCCTGTGGATACAACAGCAAATGCGTGACTACGGTTTTGAATTCCTAACTACTCCTATTTACGTTGATAATTCTGCTGCATTACAGATCACTAAAAATCCTGTGCAGCATTCAAAGACTAAGCACATCGACATTAAGTATCACTTCATACGTGATTGCTTTGAGAAAAGGCTAATCGATGTTGCTTACGTCCACACCGATGACCAACGTGCCGACCTTTTTACCAAAGCTTTTGACAAATCAAGATTTGACTATTTATTATTGGTAAATGGCATTAAGGTCAAGCAAGAGTAATCCACATCGGAAAATCATTTTTGTAAATACCTTTGTGTTTTAAATTTATCTTAGTTTATTGATTTTAGGGGGAGTAAATCCAAAATTTGAAAAATCCAAAAACATCGAAAAAATTTCAAAAACACAAAAAAAACAATAGAAAAACAAAAATGAGTTTCCTGGCGAGCAAAAGAGAAAATGATAGTACATCAGTGGTCTGTCTAAACCTCTTTAAACCTTAAATGAAAAACGATAAGCAGCTCAATATAAGATGTATCGGTAGGCTCACAATCATTTTAAAGTGTGCAGGGTGATATAAACTTAAATCGACTGAAGACTGGGTGGGAACCATTCATTGGCATATGGTCTTAGTACCGAAATTTCGTTTGAGAGATTGCCGAGGTTCTGAGATATTCGGTCTTTATGCTGCTTATCATCTGGGTATCATGGTTGTATCTTTTACCGAAAAATAACGGGGACGCAAGTCTAGATCTTCCATGATACTATACATACGTGTACATATTGCATACGACCTCAATAAGTGATCAACAATCACATGTCCATCAAAATAAGTGATAATATATCACAAATTCTTTCCGGGAGTCAAGTTCGTCTCTCTGCTGTACGAAAGTACTGACCTGTTCACGGACTTGCTCCTGTGCCCTCATGCATCGAAAATCAAGTTCCTCATCAATAAGTGATTATATCACATAGGGCTTGTTTTCAAATCAAAATAAGTGAGAATCTCACATCATATACGGTCAAACAGATGATAATCGGTATACTCACCGGTAAGATGAACCCTCGTGCATACCTTGATACGGGAATGTGTCGTGATGTGGATGAACACCGGTCGGTAAGTATAAATCATACCTTAACGTATCCCCTCGTCATGATTACAAATGATAAGTTGAGTTTATGTGGACAACAATACCGATAATTGTTATAGGATGCTTATCTTAATGTTAACTAAATGAACAAACAAGAGCGTTTTGGCATGACCGTACACTGATATGATTCTCTTACCCTCGAAACTCGCAAAAAGAATGTCTGTATATATTTATTTACTGCTTTCAGTCTTTACATTTGAAATATTCAAAAATACCAAAAAGATTTTAGGCGTGTTTTAATATAAATTTTATAAAAGCCAAAAAGATTTTATTTCTATTTTATTTTCGATCGTACGATGTTGGAACTCGAGTCTTCGTTACCTGAAACCTGAACGAAAACCGAAAATGACTAAATCTTCATAAACGGTCGAAATTTGCAAAGTGTTGAAAGTTAAAAATTTGAAATTGATAAAATACTTTAAACTTTCAAACGGTCGGACGGTGTTTGATTAACCAATGGTCACATGCCGAAGGCACTCAAAAGACGAAGATATGTGTCGTTTGCTTATGATATTCCAAGCGGTTGTTCTCATTACGCGTTTAGATTTCTTGCATGTGCAGATTCTAAAGGCTAGGAGAACATGGTCGATGACAAGCTTCGGAATGAAGACACGACGTGAAGGCACTCAAAAGACGAAGATGATCGAGTTGCCGCTGACCATCATCAACACCACAAGGATCTCACTTCATAAAGAACAAGTATTTCACGAGCATAACTCAAGGGGGAGCTTATGTTAAGGGGGAGTTTGTCAACACACTTCCTACATGATACGGGGAGTTTGTTGATACACTTTCTGCTTTCAAGACGTGAAGACTTTGAAGATCCTCCGACATTGAAGACGTGAAAAGAAGTCAAAGACTTGAAGACACGAGAACTTACAAGAATGAAGATCGAGACAAAGCTACAGCCAGACAAAGCTACAGCCAAGGGGGAGTTTGTTGGTGCACTTATGTCTGCACTTTGTCTGTATTCGGTCACGATGTAAAACGATGTCTTGTTAGTCTTGTAAGTGTGACCAAGTCAACCATCCTCCTGGTTTGACTTGGCCAAACAGTCAACATTATGTTTGTAAGTTGTTTTGGTCGAAGGATGTGTCATCGAAGGATCCCTTATATCCTTCGATGATAAGCTCGATAGATAGCTTTCGATAGATAGCTTTCGATAGATGGACCACGAAAGATCCCATCTTTCGTGATACATGTTGATCATTCGAGCTGTTTGTGGTCGAAAGATCATCTTTCGACCAGTCTGCATGATCCTTCGACCAGACCTACTGTGTTCGGGTATAAATACTCGTGTGTTGTGTTCATTCCAGTAGAGACATAGTTAGACACTCAGACAGATCAGGAACACACACACACTAGAGAGAGTTTGCAGAACCGATTTGTAAACCTTGTGCTTGTAACGGATCTTTCATACGCATTAATACAAGTGGTGTTAATCGTTGAATATTGCGTGTGGTGTTTTTACGTGTTCTATCTCGGTTTGCTATCTCGGTTGGATTCCGCACAACCGGGTTGGTTTGTACACAAGGATTAGGCGACTAGATCCTCCCCTAGCCGGACCTACAATTCTTTATAGAACTATAAAACATGTAAACTTTTTTTTTTCTAAATTTTGAATAATATAAAGTCACCTGTAAAAGAACTAATGGAAACTATTTTCATAATTTAAAACATGACATATAAAAGAAACTATGACTCGTCGAGATCTTCGGACTTCTATTGAGCCGGTTCTCAGTCTAGGTATTGCTAGAGAATTATGTGTTCATCTTCGTGCATAACTCATACTAAATAGATTTGTTACCATATATGAGAAGGATATGACCCTGAAAATAAAATTCCAGTTAAGTTAGATAAGGTACAAATTACCAAGAAAATAAGTTTTCACATAAGAGAAGGCAATATACCTGAAGTGGCAGGGATTATGATTTATGTGGACTTTAGAGGTGCAGAAAGATTGAACTTGACGTATATCAGTGCAATCATGTGAATAATTAAAGGCAATATACCTTCAAGGATCTTTTTTCCTGTTTTCAGTAATTTAACCATATCAGTTTGAATCGTTAACGACAATAGACGTATATCAGTGCAATCATGTGAATAATTAAAGGCAATAGACGTATATCAGCGCAATCGTATGAATATAAATAATTAACGGCAATCGAATTACATACATTATGTCATAAGCAACCATTCGCTGGTTTAGATGGGTTGTCCAAATAGTGGCAGCCACCACTTGAACAACCATCATCAATAATCATCAATAGGTGTTGATGTATCCTTTGCTACCTGTAATACATAAAGCATTTATCACAAAAAATTCGAAAAAAATGGACTAATTAAATAGTTGTAAGATTAAATGACCAATGTACATGCTCCTCAACAATGAAACTGAATCCTCCAAAGGACTTGTACAGAAAGTGTGACGATTGTCCGTACACTTCTTTTCAAGCTGATGTTCATCTTCCGTCTCGTCTTTCAAGAAGCAGCGATCACCACAACATCGATACTCGATTTCGACAGGAAAATCCTCATGTATACTACAAAAACCAAAGCAACCAGTCGCTACCTAATACAAAATCCAATTCAATTTACTGTAGATACTTTTTAGAGAACTTAAAATTTAGAAGAAACATGAAAAGAATCAAAGAAATTGCAAGCTACAATAGTAAGAGATAATATAAAAAACCAAAATCTAACTTCTAGCCTTCGGATAAACAAAGATGGTAAGATTCATGTTTGAAAAAGAAAAAAATTGATTTTTGATGGTATAACTTCTCAAAATCAACTTGAACATACTTGTATAAAACAAATTCATTTTATCTTAATAATAGTATTGAGCTTGAACGAAAGAGCCGAACAGATTACGCAATAAATATGTTGATACTCCTTGATGCCTCAAAATAAATATATATAACTACTTTTAGAAAATGTAGAAAGCACTAAAACTGTAACCATGTTTGAAAGCTAATTCTTACATTAACCGGACAGATTCTCAAAACGCCTAAACGAATTGAAGGAAGTAAACCGCAAAGAAAACCTATAGAAAATTTGCCAAAAAAAGATAAATAGAAATGAGACTTGGTAATAACCCTCAAGCAAGAGGGAGAATGAAACTGCTGAAGCAAGACCTGAACCAATCTTGTAATCGGTGATCAAATAAAGTATCATAAATGGCACCAACCCATAACAGACCACCTTCTCAAACGGCTCATTTCTTGCAAATACATGTTAAGGTAATATGATAATGCCATATAACTTATTCAAAAAGACTTCTCAATAACATTAAGTATAATACCTAACCTCATCATTGTCTTTCTTAGCTTGTAAAGTAGCAACAACGTCTAAGCACTTCTCAATATTTGGAATCTTCGCCTGGTAAGCAGAAAACAAATATGAAGATATTTTGAAACTGGAAGATTATTTGGACCAAACCAAATCCATACGTTATATCAATCAATGTGTTATTAAAAAGTAACTTTTTTTAATATAAATATTACGATTCTTATATCCATATGATAACTCCCTGAAGATCTCTCTGTTGGGCAAGAAGTTTCATCTCAACCACTTTGTATTGCTGAAGCCTGCACATACAATCAAAGGAACACACATCAATTAAATGTTCAAAAGTTTTATTAAAAACGTGTGACAACCACTCGTTCATCAATCCTATTAGCAGAGATACCAATGGTTTATAAAATCTGAATTAGCGGGCCGGCTTCATAAATCATATAAAGATGAAATAATTATTCCTCATTTATTGCCAAAAAAGCAAAAGGGGCACGCTGGTTTTAGAATCAATAATATGTTGAAAACCATAATAACCGCATAGTGCATTTGTACATAGAGCATAAAAGATAATCAGAAGTAATGACCGAGAGAAACAGAGACCGGTTACATAAGTGTCCCATGTATCACATTCAAATCGATATATATAAATGCATTACATGGTTCTCGCGATTTTGAAAATAAACAACAAAAATCGATTAACATTTTATTATCGCTTTCCTTATGGAAAAGCGCTTGCTTTTATCTTGTTAACGGAATTTATGAGGGTCACGCCTTAAAACACTATTCATTTCACTTGTCTATTAACAGATAAGGATTGTTACTACCATATAAAAGTGTATAAATGTATAAACAGAAACTCATATATTGAAAAAAAGGTAAATATAGTAAGATTATTCGACATAGATGGAAAAGATACATCCGAATCACATATATTTTGTCGTAAACGATTAACGTGCAAAATTACCTTGCATATAGAAGCATGTATGTTGCTTTTGTCAGCAACACGTTTGGCCAACAGCTAACCTTTCTCATCTCAGGTAACCACAGCTAGAGACATGGCTAGGCCAGGTGAGTCATGATATGGCAACCACACTCGATATGGCAACTACACTCCATTGGCAAGTGCAATGGCCATAATTGCTGCAACTTCCATGACCCATGCTAGCGGGTTTAACATAGTCAGTAGAGTCCCATTCAGCAAGCTCCCAATAATATTCTGTAGTTTACGATAAAGCAACAGAATTATGAGAAATCTATCTTCATAAAAGAAATAGAAACACATAAAAGAAAAAGAAACCCATGATACTAAGCATAACGGGTACATTATTTCAAAATAATAAAAAAAACACTATGCATTTTATGTCTTTTGCTTAACATAAAAAACACGATAAATCGAAGAGTTAAATTCAACTTTCCCATCTTAAATTCATAGTAAATAAACAAAAATTCTAGATTATTTGTCCAAGATTTCGGATGACACATCTCAAAAAGTTGAGCATCAGTCACATTAAACTCCAATAGCATCATTCGGTGCGAGTTGATCTAATACAGTGCTATTATCATCAACCTCTAAATGCATGTATAAGATAATATAGTGATTGAATAATAAGAAAATACAGTGATAAAATAATAAGCTTTCGGTCATCAAGATTATCCTGCATGTAAACTATATCATATAACCAATTGTGTCTTCTAATTACTACTATGTTGACCTAAATACTCAAAACACCCAATCATTTCTATCAATTGCTACTTTCGTAGGAGATATTATGCAAATACGTTGAAGATTGATTGTAGTACCATGAGAAGGGCAACAAACAATTTCAAACCCTTGCTTCAACGTATGAAACCTTAGTCTCCTGTTAAAATATTAAATCATAAAAAATTCCATCAGTGGTTGAGGTAAATAATTTATTATAAACCCTATTAATAGAATACCAAAAAAGTGAAGTACTTTTGATGCCTCAAAAGAGACTTGGTACCTGCCATTGCAGTGTAATGAAGGTAAAGACTTAAAAGATTGAGTGTTTTCCTGCAACATTGTTACCCAGATCTAAGACCATGTGTAGTGGTAACAACTTATAATGCCCCCACCATGGGGCATTATCCGACACGTGTCATCCCAGTCAGCATGGGGCATTATAGCAAAAAGTGGTGTAGTGGGGCATTATTCCAATAATGCCCCTTCCAATCATTTAAAAAAAAAAAATCAAACTACTAAATAATTGGCTAGTCAAACTTCCAGTCAAACCTTTCAGCATGGGACCACTCCCTTTGGCACTCCCATTGGCCCATGCATTAGTCCAGTCATCTCCTTTCAGCGTTATTATAAACACGCCAAACACAAATTTTTGAATTTTTTTTATAAAAAAACGCCCCATGTAATGGTGGGGGAGGCGTTTTTTGGCGTTTTTTTTTTTAATTTAAAAAAAAAACGCCCCACTACACATAGTCTAAATGAAGGTAAATTTTGACCTTTTAGGTCAAATGGCTTAAAATCATCTACTAAGTCATCATAATTTATTAAAAAATGGTTCTAAATGAAGGTAAAACAACGCTGGGTAGAGAAAACATGAACTGAAAAAAAATGGTTCTAATAGGAGGCACCAGTAACTGTTATATATTTTGTGGCTATTGTGACATACCAGTAGTCATATGACATATATACAGAGACAGAGCATACACAGAGGCAAGTTCAGGGGAAGTGGCAAGTGAAGGGTCAGGGTACTTATCTTCAATAAGGCTATGCGGTATGGTGATGGTCCTCCCTTGGAGGATGATCCGCCACGTAGGCGCCACATCATAGTCCCTTGGAGGATGCTCCTCCAAGGTAGATCAATGGAAATGGAGGATGGTCCTACCCCACCATATTAACCTTTTTTTTTAATTTATCTATTTTTTTTTAAAACCAAACATTACATAAGTTAAAAAAGAAATTCATTAATATTAAAAAACCAAACATTACATAAGTTAAAAAAAAGATCATATGCAAAAATATTGTTCTAAAAGAACCAAACGACCATTAGTGTCCTGTTTCAAATGATCATATGCAAAAATATTGTTCTAAAAGACTATACTTCTTAAGTTACCTCTATATAGATAATAAAGATGAAATGAAGTTTTTAAAATACCTTTGTATAACAGGTCAATTAAAGATAAACGTAAATGATCATAAAGCGAATTCATACCAAAAGGCAGAGCGAGTACCAGCCCCAAAATCCAACACTTTAGTTGGTGTAAACTCAGGTAGCCTTCTTTTGACCAAAAATAAGGTTCAATAAGAGAGGTCGTTCAGAGTCTATAAAAAAACTTCATGCAAATAACAAAAACACCACCGTAACAGACGAAAAAAATACACCATCCACGAGTATTTTCTTTAAAGAAAAATACCAATAATTTGATATAACAAAACAATAGCATAGATAAACTTAAGGAACTAAAAATGTAGGACTGTGAGCAGAATGAAAATGGATATACCTCAGTGAGGACTCTATGGCAAGCTGAGAAAACCGCAGGCATCCGAGAACAACATAAGCAATTGTTTGGTCATCTCTGTACTTAAAACCAATGTCACCATAATTGCTCGTAATTTTCCATCTTTTCGAGGACCCAACATATTTAAGAGGATCTTCAATTAGCTCCCTGGCAGTAGATGCTGTTAACTGCAAATTTACGTCTTTAATAGCATTGAAAGATTCTGACAATCTTGACACTTTCCTCTTCATCTGCTGATCTTCCTGGTCTGCAATAACATCCAACTCAAATTAGAAGTATGTCACATGTCAGCAAGACAGCAACCTAGACGCCGCTGCATACCACTTCTGATCCTCCGACACTTCGAAGAGTTAAATTCAACTTTCCCATCTTAAATTCATAGTAAATAAACAAAAATTCTAGATAATTTGTCCAAGATTTCGGATGACCCATCTCAAAAAGTTGAGCATCAGTCACATTAAACTCCAATAGCATCATTCGGTGCGAGTTGATCTAATACAGTGCTATTATCATCAACCTCTAAATGCATGTATAAGATAATATAGTGATTGAATAATAAGAAAATACAGTGATTAAATAATAAGCTTTCGGTCATCAAGATTATCCTGCATGTAAACTATATCATATAACCAATAGTGTCATCTAATTACTACTATGTTGACCTAAATACTCAAAACACCCAATCATTTCTATCAATTGCTACTTTCGTAGGAGATATTATGCAAATACGTTGAAGATTGATTGTAGTACCATGAGAAGGGCAACAAACAATTTCAAACCCTTGCTTCAACGTATGAAACCTTAGTCTCCTGTTAAAATATTAAATCATAAAAAATTCCATCAGTGGTTGAGGTAAATAATTTATTATAAACCCTATTAATAGAATACAAAAAAAGTGAAGTACTTTTGATGCCTCAAAAGAGACTTGGTACCTGCCACTGTAGTGTAATGAAGGTAAAGACTTAAAAGATTGAGTGTTTTCCTGCAACATTGTTACCCAGATCTAAATGAAGGTAAATTTTGACCTTTTAGGTCAAATAGCTTAAAATCATCCACTAAGTAATCATAATTTATTAAAAAATGGTTCTAAATGAAGGTAAAACAATGCTGGGTAGAGAAAACATGAACCAAAAAAAATGGTTCTAATAGGAGGCACCAGTAACTGTTATATATTTTGTTGCTATTGTGACATACCAGTAGTCATATGACATATATACAGAGACAGAGCATACAGAGAGGCAAGTTCAGGGGAAGTGGCAAGTAAAGGGTCAGGGTACTTATCTTCAATAAGGCTATGCGGTATGGTGATGGTCCTCCCTTGGAGGATGATCCGCCACGTAGGCGCCACATCATAGTCCCTTGGAGGATGCTCCTCCAAGGTAGATCAATGGAAATGGAGGATGGTCCTACCCCACCATATTAACCTTTTTTTTAATTTATCTATTTTTTTTTAAACCAAACATTACATAAGTTCAAAAAAGAAATTCATTAATATTAAAAAACCAAACATTACATAAGTTAAAAAAAAGATCATATGCAAAAATATTGTTCTAAAAGAACCAAACGACCATTAGTGTCCTGTTTCAAATGATCATATGCAAAAATATTGTTCTAAAAGACTATACTTCTTAAGTTACTTCTATATAGATAATAAAGATGAAATGAAGTTTTTAAAATACCTTTGTATAACAGGTCAATTAAAGATAAACGTAAATGATCATAAAGCGAATTCATACCAAAAGGTAGAGCCAGTACCAGCCCCAAAATCCAACACTTACTCAGGTAGCCTTCTTTTGACCAAAAATAAGGTTCAATAAGAGAGGTCGTTCAGAGTCTATAAAAAAAACTTCATGCAAATCTATGTTGTCAAAAGCGCAAAAAGCGCGCGCCTAGGCGCACCAATAGCGTCTGGTGGCAGCCTAGGCGCAAAAATGGGCTTTTTTGAAAAAAACGGCCTAAGGCGCAAAAAAGGCGCACAAAAATAAAAGAGAGTTAATTACATAGTTAGTCCATGTGGTTTGCACAAAATAACATACTTAGGTACTAATAGTTTAAAATCACCTTCTAGGGTATTAACTTTTCATTTTGTAACGTTTGGAGGTATTAACTTCTAAGGTAGTAACATAGGTAGTCCCTGTGGTTTGCACAAAATAACAAACTAAGGTACTAACAAAATGTGATTTTAAGCCTACAAATAAGCTTAATACCCCCAAACGTTACAAAATAAAAAGTTAATACCCTAGAATGTTATTTTAAACTATTAGTACCTAAGTATGTTACTTTGTGCAAACCACAGGGACTAACTATGTAATTAACTCAATAAAACAAAAAACAAAAAAAAACGAAACTGCCTCACGCGGGCCCGGGCTTTTCGGAGTTGCATTCGTGTCCGCATGAGTTCAACCAAATTCCAGCTCAGAAACTCATTTTTGCACCCCCGCTGCGCGCGGGTAGGACTTGTGGTAAAACATGTCATAAAGCTACAATATAGTAGTGAAGACTTTACCTTATAAACAACCACTCACTTTGTCCCCACACCGATGTGGGACAAAGTATTTACCACCTTTTGAGACTTTTATTCACACACCCAAAACTTACAACATATAAGTCCTAAACTTTTGCTACTAACTATTAGCTCCATGATCTTAAATGGCATGTATAATAGTTTTTTTAATTATATATGTGGAATCTTATTTATTTTCAAAGCATAACATATTTTTTATATTTTTTTCTCTATGTGCGCTTTTCTTAAAAAAGCCCACGCTTTTTTTGCGCCTTGCGCCTAGGCTCCGGGCGAGGCCGATGCGCCTCGCCTGCGCCTTGCGTCTTTGACAACATAGATGCAAATAACAAAAACACCACTTTAACAGACGAAAAAAACACACCATCCACGAGTATTTTCTTTAAAGAAAAATACCAATAATTTGATATAACAAAACAATAGCATAGATAAACTTAAGGAACTAAAAATGTAGTACTGTGAGCAGAATGAAAATGGATATACCTCAGTGAGGACTCTATGGCAAGCTGAGAAAACCCCAGGCATCCGAGAAGCAACAAAAGCAATTATTTGGCCATCTCTGTACTTAAAACCAATGTCACCATAATTGCTCGTAATTTTCCATCTTTTCGAGGACCCATGTCATAAATCAGCCACCATTACAATATTAATGCCATACACATCCCAATCCAACGCATAGCCCAAAAGCATACCTAATAAAAGCCCACTGTCGCCGCCAAGCTAAGAGTCATACCAAAAGTCCACGAAAACCTAATTTCATACTAGCCCTAAGTTATGAAATTGACGTCCTATCCTTTTTAGGAAACAATTTTTGTCAAACCTAAATTAAGACATGTTCACATCATGAAATCATTCACAATATTCACCCAAAGTTTTGCACACTTCTAAGACCATTGGGTGTGGTTTGGTTTAGTCCCCAAAGAGACTACCCGCCACGTAGGCGCCACCTCACCAAGGGTGGAGGACCATCCCCTTGGGGACTACCCAACCTATAATAAAAACCAATATATAATAATATATAATAAAGGGGAGAGAGAGAGAGAGAGAGAGAGAAGTCAGAGCATAATTAAGGGGGGCCCACAACTTTTGCCTCGTCTCCAACGGCTTGGAGAAGCCGGGAAGGACGCGACGACCCCACGGGGGCGGTGTGCGACGTGGCCGATGACCCGAGACGGGGAGGGGACGACCCCCACACTTGATGGTCTAACAAACATAAGTTCATCCATATGGAAGATGGTGAATCTTAGTTGTTTTTCAACACTTGGAATATAACATGTATGAACTTAAAGTAAAGAGTTTTTTAAACTCACTTCTTGGTTGAAATTAACCTCAACACAAACCCACAACTATGGACTTAGTTGTGAGCTTGGTGGGTACAAGATTTCACCAAGTAAGTTTAGTAAAGAAACAGAAGATATAAGAACTTTGAACAAAATAGAATTTAGTCTTACTTTGGACCTCAAATATGGTGGGGTTTAACCTTAGTTTGCCATGACAAACTTGTGAAAACATTCCTAGAGGTTATCCAAGTAAAATAATAGAAGAAACAAGAATAAATAAGTAGTGAAGTGAGCTAGAACTCACATAAAATTCTTGCAAACTTTCTACCAAAAATCAGAATTCTTGAGCATTTTTGCGAGGATTTGAGAGTGAATTTGGTGTTTGGAAAGTGAAAATGAGGGTTAGGGAGGTTATATTTATAGTGGGGAAGTTAGGTTAAGTGTTAATGGTGTTTTAAAGAGAGTTAGGTGGAAGTTGGAGTGCAAAAAGGAGCCAATCTGTGCAATCAACTCGTTTGGTTGCGGATGAGAGAGGAGTCCCTTCCGCGTGCCGCGGCAGGTGTAACCCAGACCAACTTTCAGTTTTTACACTTTCAGAGACGGCGTGAAGGGCGGGCGTGAAGGGGACCTGCGTGAAAATGGAAATAGCATGAGAGGAGGTTTTGATATCGACCCTCCTTTCTCAAACAATCAAATTAATCTATTTCTTTTAATGTGGAGTGAAAAAAAATAAGCCATAGTGAATAGCCTAAGAAATGGAGAATGGCTGAAACGGGATTGGCCGGAACGGATTGAAAAGTTGGTCTCGAAATGAAAGATGGGAAGAAAAAACGTAATAAGCATTCAAGCGCATACTTTGAGTAAACTGCCAAAATGGCCCCTGAGGTTTGGTCACTTTTGCCACTGTAGTCCAAAACTTAAATCTTTTGAATCTGGTTCCCTGTGGTCTCATTTTTGTTGTCATTTTCAACAAAAAGCAAAATCTGATAAGATTTTTTAGTTAACATCCAACTTTTTTTTTTTTTTTTGTCTTTTCCTCCTTTTAATGAAGGGCAAAATGGTTTTTTAACGTCTTTTACCCAGTCATTTAAAAAATATTTTAACAAAATAAAATTTATAAATAATATATATATATATAGGGGATGATTCAAATGAAAACCACTTTTAACGCGAAAACTCGAAAACTAACTAAAAAAAACCTAAAAAACACACAAATTTTTTTTTTTTTTTTCAATTTTTTTATAAATTTCGCTGGTTTTTATATATGAAAAAAAATTTTCAAAAAAAAAAAAAAAAAAATTTTTTTTTTTGGGTTGTACTGCACATCTGTAGTACACTAATACGGAAAGCCTAAACCACTTAACCCACCCCCCACCGACACCCCCCAAAAACCTAAACCCCCCACCCCCACCCCCCAAAAACCTAAATTCACCCTCCCACCAAAAGCCTAACCCCCCACCCCCCAAAAACCTAAACCCCCCACCCCCCACCCTCCCGAAAACCTAAAACTAAACCCTAAACATAAACCCGAAAAAAACCTAAACCCCCCACCCCCACCCCCCAAAAACCTAAACCCCCCTTCCCCCCACACCCAAAAACCTAATCCTAATCATAAACCTCCAAAAAAACTAACCCTAAAAGCTAAACTAGACTCAAAAAGCTAATTTTAAGCATGTAATGCAATTGTAGTACATGTTATATTGCACATGTGCACTACTATAATAATAGTATTGAAAACAAGACGACACCATAAATCTTTTTTTATGTCATAAAAAATATGCTCGAATATACTTGAATGAAAGATACAAAAATTTGTGATCTTATGGTGCCATTTTTGTTTTAAAATGATAACGTATGGAGAAATGGGAAATGTTTGAAAAGTTACATATTTTTTTTTTCCAATTTTACCCCTTCTTCATTAAAAGTCTCCCCCCCTTCTTTTTTGTGGTTTTTAATTAGTTTTCGAGTTTTCACAATAACTAGTGGTTTTCATTTGAACCTTCCCCTATATATATATATATATATATATATATATATATATATAGGGAGCCGCTAGAATGAGAACCACCACGAGTTGTAAGAACCACGAGAACCGCGTCCCGCGGGTGGCCGCCGACCACGAATTTTTTTTTACACCTAGATCCGTATATTTTAACATCGGGGGTAAATTTTCGGTTCAAACGGCGCGCCCGAGGGGGTAGTTTTTTACGCCCAAAGTTTGGTAAAAAAAAAAAAGAAAAATTAAAAAAATTAAAAAAACCCAAACTTTGGGCGTAAAAAACTACCCCCTCGGGCGCGCCGTTTGAACCGAAAATTTACCCCCGATGTTAAAATATACGGATCTAGGTGTAAAAAAAATTTCGTGGTCAACGGCCACCCGCGGGTCGCGGTTCTCGTGGTTCTTACAACTCGTGGTGGTTCTCATTCTAGCGATCCCCTATATATATATATATATATATATATATATATAGGGTAGGAGTTGGCTACAAAGTTCATTTTTCCTACAAAGTGTACAAAGTCATAAAACACCATAATTTCAGCCATAAAACACACTTAAAACCCACAAATAACAAAGTGGAGATTACTATAATGTCATATTTGAAAGGTTTTGTGTTGTGTTTTGGATGATAAGCCTTTGATTTTCGAATAACTAACATTAATGTGTTCTATGTTGATTATCATGTTGTGTTTTATATTCAAAGTTCTACGATGGTGTGTTTGAAGTTTTTATGGACCGTTAGGGTTTGGATATTGTGTTTTAGTGATCTTCACTCTGTTATTTGTGGGTTTTGAGGGTGTTTTATGGCTGAAATTGTGGCGTTTTATGACTTTCTACACTTTGTAGGAAAAATGGACTTTGTAGCCGAACCCCACCCTATATATATATATATATGATATAATATAATTTGTGTATATATAGATATAAAGAAAATCAAGTCTCTCAGGGGCTGTTTGGTAGCCTCTGAATGGTCATTAAGAGGCTATCTCTTAATGGAACCATTAAGAATTTTACCAATTAGAAGGTAGAAGAATGTGACATGTGCTGATTTACCATTCAGAGGTTACATCTTAACCATTCAGACTTGAGGTTACCTCTTATTCATTCAGAGGTTTTAAACCATTAAGAGGTAGCATCTGAATGGTCATTAAGAGGCTACCAAACAGCTCCTCACTCTAGCTCTATCTCTATCTCGATACCTCTCTCTACAGCCTCCAACAACCACCTCCAGGCACCACCAACAACCATATCCAGTGTAACAACTCGTATCAAAAGTCCTAATTATTATTTTATTTTGTCCAAAAGGAAACCCTAATTGAGACACCCAAGTGATTCTACACAAACCCTAAAATTTTCAGAATAATCAGAATCAGGATCAGGGCCCCTAAAACTCGGGGGGGGGGGGGTAAACCCTATTGACGATTATCTACATAATTGGTTGTCAAAATCGAATTTTGACGAATGACCAACTCACCTGAGCTACAAACATACGTGGCTAGTCTATAAATAGGTGGTGACCCGTCGCGCCACGCGACGCCCCCAGGGGTACCCCTCGCGTCACGCGAGGGGGTCAAATTTTGAGTATACATAGTGGGCTTTGGGACTTGAATTTGGGCACTTGAACGACGAAGAAATTCGTTATACACACTGAGATATAACAGAAACAGTCCCACAACACACACAATTCACGAAGTGCTGCCGCAAAACAGGGTAATAACTCGATTGCTGCTACGATTCAATGTCCGATCGATTAAACTATCCAATGGATGTTTAAGTGCTGCCCACATTAGGGTTTATGCTTTGTCATTCGTCGTTAATTTGATGGATGTTTAAGTATCACACTTTGTCATTCGATGTGAGGGTTTAATCTCGTGAGTTATCGTAAATGCTGTATTAAGTTACTAATCGAGTTGTGTGCATGCTATTAAATTTAGGTTAAAAAGGCTAATCAGTAGGCTAGGCTCTGCTCAATTAAATCTGCAATGTGAGTCATTCTCTTTTTATCAAAGTGCTTTATAAATTCTTAAATATTTTCAAAGTTATAATTACAGGGATTAAGTCTTTGTAATCACCAAATTACAGCCAGTATGTGGGGTTTTGTATACATTACTTGATAACCGTCACTATTGGACAACGAGTTAGCCAATGAGTGATATGACCATAGTCACAGACACCATTGGACAATGAGGTTACCGATGGATGGTCGAGTGACAAATACTGTGGGTAGTTGGTTGATATCTGGAAACATTGTAATCTCTCTTAATACTGTAAATTATAACAAATGGGTCATTTTAGTAAAATGAATGATTCACCAGTATTTCCCGCTGACAAAACCTTTTTCAAACATGTTTCAGGTGATCTGTTGTGATCTAGGAAAAGTGCCGCGTAGCACTACAAGCTTAAGGAAGTGGCTCAATATAAAATAAAGAAACATGTTTTAGTAAAATAAAGATTTCTCCGTGAAATCTTATGATTGTAAATTACCGGGGTTTTATCCCGAGTTGTGAAATGAAATAAATCGGGAAAGTTGCATTTTTAAAAAGATCCTGATGAAATCTTCCGCTGTTAAACTTAATTAAATCAATACCACAGGATTTTCTGTCCCGCGGCTCCTGAAACGGGTTAAACCGGGTCGGGGGCCGTGACAGAAAAATGTGGTATCAGAGCCACTGATTTAAGCCAATTAAGTATTTAGAAAATACTTAATTTTACTGATTGTCAATTTGTAATTATGTGTTTTATTATTTGAATATTTGTGTACAGTATGGGTAAGCAAAAGCTTTCAAATATCTATCTTAAATTAGATAGGTCATCCAACGAAAAGGGAAGTTCATCCCAACCAAAATCCTCAAATTACTCTGAAATTCCTGATGAAGGAATATTTGTTCGAAAGACACACTATGAGGAGCCACTTTCTCCTAATAAAAGAAGTTTAATTATTAGGAAAAGTCAAGAGAAAATAAAGAAATCCCGAGAAAAGAAGATTAAACAGGAAACCCAGGAATTAACCATTAAAACACCTTGGGAAGACAAGTTAGATGAAAAATGGGCAGATCTTTATATGCTAGCCACTGTAGCAGTGAATGCAAATCCTTAAATATTTTGACTCGAATTTTAGCACCCTTATTACCTACAGTCCAGAAACTTTATCCAGTAAATAAATAAGTTTACAAGTACACCCTAGTATGTTTTAAATTTCAGTTATTTTGTAGTCACACGGTATGCAATAATATTTAAAGGTTATTTATGAAATTTTGTTATAAAATTTTAAGTTAGTAATTTTTGTATTTTGCATATGTGCTAAACAGCATGAGTGATTTGTCTGAAGCCCTTCAGAATTTAAATCTCTATCCGGTAAAAATAGAGGTTTCCAGAGATTTCAATAGGTATATACCAGATATAGAAGAACCTATGGAATTCAATGCTCCACCTCCGAAAAAGCCAAAACCTCAGAAAAGAAAGAGATATGTATGGGGGAGGCGTGTACGTAGGAAAAAGCCAGCCAAGAGACTTCCCAAAATAAAAAATCCATTAGATAAAGGGAAGGGAATTGAAGACGGGGAAGAATCTAGGCAAATGGGAATACAGTTTGAAGAATATTCTAAGCAAATAGAAATGGAGATTGGAGGAGGTTTTAGGCAAACCCAGAGAGAAATTGGGGAAAGCTCTAGACAGATCGAAGAGTTACCATTTCAGGAAGAATTAGATCATGCATTGGCAAGCTGTGGTGTTGTCAGGCCTATCAATAATAATTTTTATTCTTATCCTGTTGAAAATCAACTCCCTATAAACTTAGAACCAGCAATCCCAGAACCAATAATCCACACCCAACCTCTAGGAATGGACGAGTGGTGGACGAATGATTGGCAGTTCCAAAACCTTCTCAACAGTCCTTATTCCTTTCTCCCTCAGTTCGACCCTGAACCAATACCAAACCCACCAATGAGCAATGAGAATCTAGCTGAACTCCGCCACTTTGGTGAGGAGTTGGTGGATGCAGGAAATAGGATCAGGGAAGTAGGAGAACAGATCTCCTGGAAATACGACGAGAGGGAACGTCGTTATTAAAATATTAACTGACAAGGGATAGTGAGTTTAGGAGACTGTGGTTGTACAATAAATAACAAAATCGAATCTTGTAAAATAAATAAAACTTTGTAAGATACATGGTGTGTATTGATGCATAATATATATAAATATAAAACTGGAATTTAGAAATCGATAGTTTTGACTATATATGTGTGTGGTGAAATTATATGATTGTTTTGTGTATAATTGTTATTTATTCAATACTAATAATTTATATAAATTAATTAACAGATGGAAAACGCTAATAACGAACCAGTTAATGATGGTAACCAATCTGAACAACAACCCGAGGATCAATTTCTAAATAGGCAAGATATCGAAAATATTGTTGCCCAGGGAATAGCCAATGCTATTCCAGCAATAGTTGCTGCTGTTAGAAATCCAATCGAACCTCAACACATCATTCCTAGCAAACATATTTCTGAAGATAACTTCAGTAATAGCGTAAATGGAGGCGGTAATCATACTAATCACAATAATAATCAACGGCAGGCTCCACTCCCTAAGAAAATGAAAGCTGCAACGCCTGGTTGCACTTATAAAGAATTTCTTGCTTGTAAACCATCTGAGTTTGCAGGCAATGAAGGAGCAACTGCGGCACTACGTTGGTTAGAGAAAACCGAGGCCGTAATTACAGTAAGTAAATGTGCCAAGGACGATCAAGTCATGTACGCGTCAAATCTTTTTAAAGAAGGGGCGCTGGAATGGTGGAACACGGTGTTACAAGCAAAAGGAAGGATGATGGCGTATGCTATGAACTGGGAAGAATTTAAGAGTCTTGTAGAAAGAAAATTCTGCCCCGAATATGAAAAAGATCAAATGGCGAATAAGTTCTTGAACCACCGGATGACGGGTGTAGATTGTCGCGGTTATACTTCGACATTCTTTGAATATGCTAGAGTGGTACCAACACTGGCTTCGCCAGAACCGGTACTCATTTCTCGGTATATTTGGGGATTAATTAGCGAAATCCGCAACATCGTTAAAGCTGCGAGACCTCATACTATTGACGATGCTGTGGAATTAGCTAATACCCTAACTGATGAATTGGTTCGCACAAGAGAGGATAACAGGAAAAAGGAACTGGCTCAGAAAATTACCCAAGAATTTCGTACGGGTAATAATAACAGCTTCAAGAGAAGAGGAACAGGGCAATCTTCAAATCCGCCGTTCTGCAGGAATTGCAGAAAGAAACATTTTGGAAGATGTAGTGTAACCTGCAATTTTTGTAAAATGGTAGGACATCGTGAAGAAAATTGCAGAAAGAAAACCATAGTCTGCTTTAACTGTGGAGAAGCGGGGCATTTCAAAACAGAATGTCCTAAATTGGTCAAACCAGCAGACAACAAAGCCAAGACAGCTGACGGAGCTACCAAGAAGAATGTTCGAGCCTTTCAGTTAACAACTCAGGAGGCCGAGTTAATCCCAGATGTGATAGATGGTACGTTCTTAGTTCACAACATTTACGCCAAAGTATTATTTGACTCTGGTGCAAACCAAAGTTTTATCAATACTTCATTTTGCCAAGCTCTTAATTTACCTTTGACCAACCTTAGGCAGATTTTTACAGTCGAAACGGCAGACGGAAATTCTGTTAGCATAGATAAAGTTTTGCAAAAAGAAAATATAGAACTCTCAGGTCATAAATTCTTTGCAAACCTATTACCTATGAAATTAGCCGAGTTTGATGTTGTGTTAGGAATGGATTGGTTAGTAGCCAACCATGCTCGAATCCTTTGTGACCAGAATTCCATAGAAATTCAGGCACCCATCGGAGAAGTAATTATGATTACAGGAGATAAACCACGTAATGTTACACCCTAACACATATTTGACAAAAGTCGCAGCGGAAATTCGTGCCATAAAATTTCTTTCTTTATAAATACCTCAACTTATTTAAAGTTTAACTTTATCATAACTCTTATTATAAATCTGTCATCCTCTTATTTACTAATTAAAGACATAGCTTATGTTTTCTACATTTTACATTCAACGTCCCCGTACAATCTCTCTAGTGACTCGGTCTTCGATCCTTAATCTTCGTGATAAACGCTCATTATCCGTACAACCTGCATTACCTCTCACATTCAACGCATTAGTATACAAGACATAAACAAGAATACAATACATGTACGCTTTCCATTCAGCTTCTCTCTCATTTTTAAGCATATCATTCGCGTATTCATTCTCTTGTGAGCCTTCAATAATATACCTGCGTAACACTTCGTTTTACAGGCACACGATTAATACCATTAACACTTAACGTATCCAGAATCATACTTGTATGTACTCGTGCATACATCCATACCTCAACACATGCATGCATACACTCATACGTGTCTTCATATGTACATAAATACACACCTGCATACGTACATACATCCCTATGCCTTCACATATATACATACTATCATACGCATCTTCATATATACATAAGTACGCTTCGTAAGTATCTACATTCATACATCTCTACATACATGCATACATTCATATATATGTTTATATAAATACGTACATATCTTTCCTACAACTTACGTGCGTGCATACACTCATACATGCTTTATACAATCCTGCATACATACTTACATACATACGTACAAACATACACATTTGCATAGGTGCATACCTTTCCTACATCTTTACGTACATACATGCCATTATACGTATTTTCATATATACATAAATACGCATCTACATACACGTAACACATCTTGCATACCTCTCACATACTCATACGATATTTACATGGGACTTAAACTTTGATTTATAGCCCATAAATATCTAAGGATTGATGCGTGGTTAAAAACCGGTGCTCGTAATTATATAACTTTATGATTTCATATGAGTCTTAGATCTTGAACGACCTACTTTTAATTAGGTATTGCGTTTATGCAGGTTTGACAAAGTTAAGGAGCCTTTCGGGAGCTTTACATGCTACCGGGTCGAAAACCGGAGCACCAGAACACGTTACGGGTCAACCGGAAACACCAGACGCGAAAAATAAAAGCTTACAAACAAGTGCCCGTCGCCGACGGGCTCCAAGCCGTCGGCGACGGGTTGTAGATATGCCCGTCGGGCCATTTAACCCGTCGGCAGTGTGTTAACCCGTCAGCAAAAAAAGTGGTTTTCCCTTGCCCGTCGGCGACGACCTCCTTGCCCGTCGCGACGGGCTCTCTAAAGTGCATTTTTCTGCAGCTCCGTTTCGACGTCCGAACGCACTAAAACGCGCGTAACTTTCGAACCGTTTACCCGTTTAACCTCCCGTTTCTTCCTACATGCTTGTAAATTCACATTCTATCATATAAAACTTAAAATCCCACATACGGATTAAGGAAATTCTTAACTTGCATGCATTCGGCTTATTGTCATTCTCTAATTATTTGACCCGTTATGGGTATTTGAGCATTAAATGGTCTATGACAAACAAAACCATACTCTTCGCTTTCACACATGACTATAACATTATTCTAATCGATTAGCTTATTTCCAAATGGGCATTTAAGGTCGTTCGCCCGATATACCTATCAAGGGCGTTTTTGTCAACATTGCTCAATCCTTTACAACCAAGGACCTCATTGCATATTTAACCAATCCTACCACTTAACTTCAATTCTAACGCATATACCTTACTCGGATCAAAGCTAAGATCCGTTTAATACTTCATCGATTTCATTCAACTCATTCCTATTTGACCTCAATTAACACATTTAGTTAAAATACATATAACTTTACATAAACAACTAAGAAGTGATTACGGAATCACTTACCTCATGAATCCGTGTCCACATCCGTTTCCACGCCTCTTCTTGACCCGTTAGCCTTTCGCGCTTGAGTCCGTCTCCACATGATTCCTATACTTTCATGTCATAGAAATCACGCTATCATTACCATACTCATTTGTACATGATAACAATCGTATCAATCCCATATTTCACACTTAACTTTCATCAATCATTTCTAACAAACATAACTCATATAATCATGTTCGCATACGTTTAACTCATGTAACTCATCATGTCATTACATTTAACATGGATTGACATTACATGTACCATACGACTTCTCATTAACCTATATTTATGACAACGAGTCAACTCATGTTGCTTATACTTAGTTGACTTTCAAAAGTCAACTATTAACCATACATATCTATCGACTTATCAACATATTCCCGTAACATCATAATCGACTATACGGATGACATCATATACATTTTATCATTCACTTGATGTACGTACTACCTTTTAAGCATAACGTACAACTTATTCATACAAAATCTCCTAAATTCATACATAGTTCACCAAATGCTTCTACAATCCAACATGGGTATTTGAATTAAACATCAAACATGTTATCATCACATTTCATTCACTTCATCTACAACACTTCATCATTTCTTATCCCATTTCTTTAAACATTCACACACATGTATGATTCCAAACATTATTAACATAAGTGAATCATCATATTACATTACATCATCTAAAACCCACTTCATAACTACTTGTTAATCACCTACAAGTGATTTAATCTAAAATTCTTCATAATTCATCATACTTTTGATATATGTACTACCTTGTAAGCATAGTGTACAACTAGTTCATGCATATCATTCTAATCTCATACAAAGTTCATCAATTTCTTCCTCCTAATCAACATGATTCATACATGCATAACATCAAACATACTAGTATCACATTTCTTTCAATCCTTCTAACAAGAATACATCATACAACTCAAAATACATCAATATTAAGCAAGAACTTAAACATAGATGATTTACTCATGTCATCTTCTTCACCATAACAAATGGGTTTCACCCTTAAACATCAAATTACCCCAATTCATGCATAATCCATGTTCCAAATGATGAATCTAACACATACTCATGCTCAATTTCATACAAATTCGTGATTTACAACATAACCCATTTCGTGCATCATCACCAATCTAGAATCTAAGACATACCTTACGATCCCCTTGTGAAGGTGATCGTTAATCCGTGTTTGGTTATGAATTTAAGCATCATTTAGCCTTCCAATTGGATGATCTTTCATGTTTAGGGTTTGAGACTCCATAGGAGTCTCCTGGTCGATCTTGCACACACACGAAGGTGTGTTTGTGTGTGTATTATTTTCTTTTAATAACTCATCTTTCATCCTATACCATCTAGCCCCTCATGTTTACCATTTAACATAATTGGCACACTTTCATTCTTTACTTGTTTCTACTATACTTTTAACTAGGATAATTAACCTAGTTATTTATTTCTCAATGTACCATATTAGAACATGTAACGAATATAGACATTCGGGTTTTGGGGTGTTACAAGTCTACCCCCCTTAAATAAGGTTTCGTCCCCGAAACCTTTCTCATTTCCTCTTACACACACACATTCATGTTTGACATCACGGTCACATCATAATCATAAGTAATCATCCTATCACATTTCCTAATTATTCAATCAATTGGCTTCCTCTTCTTAACAAGTCTATACTTTCCATGGCATACTTTCGTATAACATTCTCATTTCCTTTGACCCGTTAATAACAGGTTAATATACATACTTATTCAAACTTATAATAATGCTTATACTCATATGATCCGTTTATAACAGATTTAGTACTTTTATCTCATCCTCTATGATTCCGTTCTATAGACACATTGCATAACATTTAACCCTTGTTTTGTTATCACAACAAAACTACTATGTCATTGTCATACCTACTTGCTTATTTCCGTAGCTAACATCATCCTACATTTTGTAGTCTTTTGTATCGTCTATGTTTTGAATCCATCTAACAGTTTCAAACATTTCATTTATACTTTAACCTTTTTCATGTTTCGAATCCGTCTCGCGGATCCTAGCATAACGTATCATAATTCGAATCCGTCCCGCGGATTCTAGCATGGCATATCATACCTCAAATCCGTCTCGCGGATTCTAGCATAGCATATCATGTTTCGAATCCGTCTCGCGGATTCTAGCATAGCGTATCATATTTCGAATCCGTCCCGCGGATTCTAGCATATCATATCATACTTCGAATCCGTCTCGCGGATCTTAGCATAGCATATCATACTTCGAATCCGTCTCGTGGATCCTAGTATAGCATATCATATTCCGAATCCGTCTCGCGGATTTTAGCATAGCATATCATACTTCGAATCCGTCTCGCGGATTCTAGTATAGCATATCATGTTTCGAATCCGTCTCGCGGATTCTAGCATAGCACTTCATACTCTCATTCTTGAGAGTCTTACATATCTCTTCACCCTCACGTCCACCTACTACTTACTTCTAGCGGACATACCTGTATCAATTATCACGGTCCCACGAACGTCATATGCTTCACGTGTACTGGCCAGGTACACAATCCACATACTAGTTTCGTGTCTTCGTGTAATTGTCACCTTATGTCCGAAGAATTTGGTTTCGGCACGTGTATCATTTTTCAAAACTTGTTTACTATACCATCATGGTCCTTCATTTAGCATTTTTCTTCCCTTAATGCATTTTACCATTTCATATACCGACATATTAAATTTACGTACCTTAACTTTATCTTATTTCATGCCTTGGTGTCGGTAGTTGACCGCACTCGCGGATCATCCTCTTCAAACGCTTATACTTACCTTGCATATACAAAACCGTCAGTTTCTTTATGCGTATACATAAGTACATACTTACATTCTCTTTTACCTTTGGATCTTGACCGAGTCTTGGATTGTACGGGTTTCTTAACACAAGAGCACACAGGTTTGAGTTCAAGCACTTACCTTCTTACACTTGATTCTCTCAAACCAGGGCTCTGATACCAACTTGTTACACCCTAACACATATTTGACAAAAGTCGCAGCGGAAATTCGTGCCATAAAATTTCTTTCTTTATAAATACCTCAACTTATTTAAAGTTTAACTTTATCATAACTCTTATTATAAATCTGTCATCCTCTTATTTACTAATTAAAGACATAGCTTATGTTTTCTACATTTTACATTCAACGTCCCCGTACAATCTCTCTAGTGACTCGGTCTTCGATCCTTAATCTTCGTGATAAACGCTCATTATCCGTACAACCTGCATTACCTCTCACATTCAACGCATTAGTATACAAGACATAAACAAGAATACAATACATGTACGCTTTCCATTCAGCTTCTCTCTCATTTTTAAGCCTATCATTCGCGTATTCATTCTCTTGTGAGCCTTCAATAATATACCTGCGTAACACTTCGTTTTACAGGCACACGATTAATACCATTAACACTTAACGTATCCAGAATCATACTTGTATGTACTCGTGCATACATCCATACCTCAACACATGCATGCATACACTCATACGTGTCTTCATATGTACATAAATACACACCTGCATACGTACATACATCCCTATGCCTTCACATATATACATACTATCATACGCATCTTCATATATACATAAGTACGCTTCGTAAGTATCTACATTCATACATCTCTACATACATGCATACATTCATATATATCTTTATATAAATACGTACATATCTTTCCTACAACTTACGTGCGTGCATACACTCATACATGCTTTATACAATCCTGCATACATACTTACATACATACGTACAAACATACACATTTGCATAGGTGCATACCTTTCCTACATCTTTACGTACATACATGCCATTATACGTATTTTCATATATACATAAATACGCATCTACATACACGTAACACATCTTGCATACCTCTCACATACTCATACGATATTTACATGGGACTTAAACTTTGATTTATAGCCCATAAATATCTAAGGATTGATGCGTGGTTAAAAACCGGTGCTCGTAATTATATAACTTTATGATTTCATATGAGTCTTAGATCTTGAACGACCTACTTTTAATTAGGTATTGCGTTTATGCAGGTTTGACAAAGTTAAGGAGCCTTTCGGGAGCTTTACATGCTACCGGGTCGAAAACCGGAGCACCAGAACACGTTACGGGTCAACCGGAAACACCAGACGCGAAAAATAAAAGCTTACAAACAAGTGCCCGTCGCCGACGGGCTCCAAGCCGTCGGCGACGGGTTGTAGATATGCCCGTCGGGCCATTTAACCCGTCGGCAGTGTGTTAACCCGTCAGCAAAAAAAGTGGTTTTCCCTTGCCCGTCGGCGACGGCCTCCTTGCCCGTCGGCGACGGGCTCTCTAAAGTGCATTTTTCTGCAGCTCCGTTTCGACGTCCGAACGCACTAAAACGCGCGTAACTTTCGAACCGTTTACCCGTTTAACCTCCCGTTTCTTCCTACATGCTTGTAAATTCACATTCTATCATATAAAACTTAAAATCCCACATACGGATTAAGGAAATTCTTAACTTGCATGCATTCGGCTTATTGTCATTCTCTAATTATTTGACCCGTTATGGGTATTTGAGCATTAAATGGTCTATGACATACAAAACCATACTCTTCGCTTTCACACATGACTATAACATTATTCTAATCGATTAGCTTATTTCCAAATGGGCATTTAAGGTCGTTCGCCCGATATACCTATCAAGGGCGTTTTTGTCAACATTGCTCAATCCTTTACAACCAAGGACCTCATTGCATATTTAACCAATCCTACCACTTAACTTCAATTCTAACGCATATACCTTACTCGGATCAAAGCTAAGATCCGTTTAATACTTCATCGATTTCATTCAACTCATTCCTATTTGACCTCAATTAACACATTTAGTTAAAATACATATAACTTTACATAAACAACTAAGAAGTGATTACGGAATCACTTACCTCATGAATCCGTGTCCACATCCGTTTCCACGCCTCTTCTTGACCCGTTAGCCTTTCGCGCTTGAGTCCGTCTCCACATGATTCCTATACTTTCATGTCATAGAAATCACGCTATCATTAGCATACTCATTTGTACATGATAACAATCGTATCAATCCCATATTTCACACTTAACTTTCATCAATCATTTCTAACAAACATAACTCATATAATCATGTTCGCATACGTTTAACTCATGTAACTCATCATGTCATTACATTTAACACGGATTGACATTACATGTACCATACGACTTCTCATTAACCTATATTTATGACAACGAGTCAACTCATGTTGCTTATACTTAGTTGACTTTCAAAAGTCAACTATTAACCATACATATCTATCGACTTATCAACATATTCCCGTAACATCATAATCGACTATACGGATGACATCATATACATTTTATCATTCACTTGATGTACGTACTACCTTTTAAGCATAACGTACAACTTATTCATACAAAATCTCCTAAATTCATACATAGTTCACCAAATGCTTCTACAATCCAACATGGGTATTTGAATTAAACATCAAACATGTTATCATCACATTTCATTCACTTCATCTACAACACTTCATCATTTCTTATCCCATTTCTTTAAACATTCACACACATGTATGATTCCAAACATTATTAACATAAGTGAATCATCATATTACATTACATCATCTAAAACCCACTTCATAACTACTTGTTAATCACCTACAAGTGATTTAATCTAAAATTCTTCATAATTCATCATACTTTTGATATATGTACTACCTTGTAAGCATAGTGTACAACTAGTTCATGCATATCATTCTAATCTCATACAAAGTTCATCAATTTCTTCCTCCTAATCAACATGATTCATACATGCATAACATCAAACATACTAGTATCACATTTCTTTCAATCCTTCTAACAAGAATACATCATACAACTCAAAATACATCAATATTAAGCAAGAACTTAAACATAGATGATTTACTCATGTCATCTTCTTCACCATAACAAATGGGTTTCACCCTTAAACATCAAATTACCCCAATTCATGCATAATCCATGTTCCAAATGATGAATCTAACACATACTCATGCTCAATTTCATACAAATTCGTGATTTACAACATAACCCATTTCGTGCATCATCACCAATCTAGAATCTAAGACATACCTTACGATCCCCTTGTGAAGGTGATCGTTAATCCGTGTTTGGTTATGAATTTAAGCATCATTTAGCCTTCCAATTGGATGATCTTTCATGTTTAGGGTTTGAGACTCCATAGGAGTCTCCTGGTCGATCTTGCACACACACGAAGGTGTGTTTGTGTGTGTATTATTTTCTTTTAATAACTCATCTTTCATCCTATACCATCTAGCCCCTCATGTTTACCATTTAACATAATTGGCACACTTTCATTCTTTACTTGTTTCTACTATACTTTTAACTAGGATAATTAACCTAGTTATTTATTTCTCAATGTACCATATTAGAACATGTAACGAATATAGACATTCGGGTTTTGGGGTGTTACACGTAAGCCCATGAAGTTCATATCAGTAATGAAAGTTGCTAGTTATGAACGAAAGCAAGGAATAGTGTATATGATTTCGGTAATCATTAGCACTAAGGGTAAAGAACTTAAGGAAATACTAGTAGTCTCAGAATACCCAGATATATTCCCAGAAGAGTTACCAGGATTACCACCAGATAGGGAGGTAGAATTTAGAATTCATCTAATTCCAGGAACTATACCGATAACTAAGGCACCTTATCGGTTAGCACCCACAGAAATGTTAGAACTGAAAAAGCAATTAGATGAATTACTAAGTAAAGGTTTCATACAACCTAGTTCATCCCCGTGGGGAGCACCAGTGTTGTTTGTAAAGAAAAAGGATGGTTCAATGAGAATGTGTATTGATTATAGAGAATTGAATAAGGTTACAATTAAGAATCGATACCCATTACCTAGGATTGATGATCTATTTGATCAACTTCAAGGAGCTAGGTATTTTTCTAAGATTGATTTACGCTTCGGATATCATCAATTAAAGGTAGAAGAAGAAGACATACCTAAAACTGCTTTCAGAACCAGGTATGGTCATTACGAGTTTACAGTCATGCCCTTCGGATTAACGAATGCACCTGCCGCATTCATGGACATGATGAATAGGATCTGTAAACCATATTTGGATAAATTTGTAATTGTCTTCATCGACGATATACTCATTTATTCCAAAAGTCAAGACGAACATTGTCAGCACTTGCATGCACTCTTAACTTTGTTAAGAAAAGAAAAGCTTTACGCCAAATTCTCGAAGTGTGAATTTTGGTTGCAAGAAGTGCAATTCTTAGGTCACATGGTAAATCATGAAGGTATTCATGTAGATCCTGCTAAAATAGAGGCAATTACCAAATGGAAAGTTCCACAATCCGCAATGGAAATTAGAAGTTTTATAGGTTTAGTTGGATATTATAGACGGTTTATTAATGATTTTCCAAGATAGCTGTACCATTAACTAAGCTAACCTGTAAAGCAGTTAAGTTTGAATGGGGACCTAAGCAAGAAGAAGCTTTTAGGATATTAAAGCAAAAGTTAACCAATGCTCCAATCCTAGCATTACCAGAAGGGACTGAAGATTTTGAAGTTTACTGTGATGCTTCAAAATTAGGATTTGGATGTGTGTTAGTGAAACGCAAGAAGGTAATTGCGTATGCCTCAAGGAAACTGAAAAAGCACGAAGAAAACTATACGACTCATGACTTAGAGTTAGGAGTCGTAATCTTTGCCCTTAAGATTTGGAGACATTATCTGTATGGAAGTAAGTTTACTGTCTATACGGATCACAAAAGTTTAAAGTACATATTTGGGCAAAAAGAGTTAAATATGAGGCAAAGGAGATGGATGGAAATTCTAAGTGACTACGACTGTGATATACAGTATCACGAAAGAAAGGCAAATGTAGTTGCAGATGCCTTAAGTCGTAAATATCATGAAAAGCAAAAGCGAGTTCGTGCTCTCAGATTAAATCTACAGTTAGATTTAATGGAACAAATAAAGAATGTTCAGGAAACAGCAATCAATGATGATGCTGAAGGAATGAAAGGAAGAATAAAAGAATTAGAACAAGGAGTTGATGGAATTTGGAGATTCCACAAAAGAAGAATTTGGGTACCTAATCAGGGAGAATTAAGAAATAAGATTTTGGAAGAAGCTCATAAATCTAGGTATACCATGCACCCTGGAAACAATAAGATGTACCAAGGTTTAAGAAATAACTTTTGGTGGATAGGAATGAAAAAGGATATAGCCCAGTATGTTTCTAAGTGTCTTACTTGTTCACAAGTTAAGGCAGAACATCAAAAACCTTCAGGTCTACTACAACAGTTAGAAATGCCTGTATGGAAATGGGAACTCATAACAATGGATTTTGTTACTAAGTTACCCAAAACCAGAAAAGGTAATGATGCAATTTGGGTAATTGTGGATCGATTAACCAAATCAGCTCATTTTCTACCCATGAAAGAAACCTTTAGCATGAAAAGGTTAGCAAAGTTGTATGTAGATGAAGTAGTATCCTTACATGGAGTTCCACTCTCCATTGTTTCGGATAGGGATAGTCGTTTTACTTCTCATTTCTGGACTAGTTTCCAAGAAGCAATGGGAACTCGACTAAACCTAAGCACTGCATATCATCCTCAAACAGACGGGCAAAGTGAAAGGTCGATCCAAACTCTAGAAGACATGCTCTGAGCATGTGTGATAGATTTTGGTGGAAATTGGGACGATCACTTATCTCTGATCGAATTCTCCTATAACAATAGTTATCATTCAAGTATTGAAACTGCCCCATTCGAGCAACTGTATGGAAGAAAGTGCAGAACTCCAGTTTGTTGGGCAGAAATAGGAGAAAGTCAATTGTCAGGTCCTGAGATAGTGCAAGAAACGACCGACAAGATTACACAAATCAAGGAAAGACTGAAGACAGCTCGAGATCGTCAAAAGAGTTATGCAGACAATAGACGCAAGCCACTCGAGTTTCAAGTTGGAGACAGAGTACTGTTGAAAGTTTCACCTTGGAAAGGAGTAGTTCGATTTGGTAAGAAAGGAAAACTAAGTCCAAGATACGTAGGACCATTTCCAGTGATCCAACGTATAGGACCAGTTGCTTATCGTTTACAACTACCAGAGGAGTTAGCTGGAGTACATGATGTATTTCATGTATCCAACCTCAAGAAATGCCTATCAGACGAATCTTTGGTAGTACCTCTCCAAGATATAGAGGTAAACGAAAAGTTAAAATTTGTTGAGAAACCTCTTCAGATAGAAGACAGAAAAGTGAAGTTTCTCAAGCACAAACGACTAGTGCTAGTTAAAGTAAAGTGGGATTCAAAGAGAGGAGCTGAATACACTTGGGAGCTGGAATCAGAGATGAAGCGAAAGTATCCTCATTTATTCCAGTAAATCTCGAGGACGAGATTTTTATTAAGGTGGGGAGGATGTAACAATTCGTATCAAAAGTCCTAATTATTATTTTATTCTGTCCAAAAGGAAACCGTAATTGAGACACCCAAGTGATTCTACACAAACCCTAAAATTTTCAGAATAATCAGCATCAGGATCAGGGCCCCTAAAACTCAGGGGGGTAAACCCTATTGACGATTATCTACATAATTCGTTGTCAAAATAGAATTTTGACGAATGACCAACTCACCTTAGCTACAAACACACGTGGCTAGTCTATAAATAGGTGGTGACCCGTCGCGCCACGCGACGCCCCCAGGGGTACCCCTCGCGTCACGCGAGGGGGTCAAATTTTGAGTATAAATAGTGGGCTTTGGGACTTGAATTTGGGCACTTGAACGACGAAGAAATTCGTTATACACACTGAGATATAACAGAAACAGTCCCAAAACACACATAATTCACGAAGTGCTGCCGCAAAACAGGGTAATAACTCGATCGCTGCTACGATTCAATGTCCGATCGATTAAACTATCCAATGGATGTTTAAGTGCTGCCCACATTAGGGTTTATGCTTTGTCATTCGTCGTTAATTTGATGGATGTTTAACTATCGCACTTTGTCATTCGATGTGAGGGTTTAATCTCGTGAGTTATCGTAAATGCTGTATTAAGTTACTAACCGAGTTGTGTGCATGTTATTAAATTTAGGTTAAAAAAGCTAATCAGTAGGCTAGGCTCTGCTCAATTAAATCTGCAATGTGAGTCATTCTCTTTTTATCAAAGTGCTTTATAAATTCTTAAATATTTTCAAAGTTATAATTACAGGGATTAACTCTTTGTAATCACCAAATTACAGCCAGTATGTGGGGTTTTGTATACATTACTTGATAACCGTCGCTATTGGACAACGAGTTAGCCAATGAGTGATATGACCATAGTCACAGACACCATTAGACAATGAGGTTACCGATGGATGGTCGAGTGACAAATACTGTCGGTAGTTGGTTGATATCTGGAAACATTGTAATCTCTCTTAATACTGTAAATTATAACAAATGGGTCATTTTAGTAAAATGAATGATTCACCAGTATTTCCCGCTGACAAAACCTTTTTCAAACATGTTTCAGGTGATCTGTTGTGATCCAGGAAAAGTGCCGCGTAGCACTACAAGCTTAAGGAAGTGGCTCAATATAAAATAAAGAAACATGTTTTAGTAAAATAAAGATTTCTCCGTGAAATCTTATGATTGTAAATTACCGGGGTTTTGTCCCGAGTTGTGAAATGAAATAAATCGGGAAAGTTGCAGTTTTAAAAAGATCCTGATGAAATCTTCCGCTGTTAAACTTAATTAAATCAATACCACGGGATTTTCTGTCCCGCGGCTCCTGAAACGGGTTAAACCGGGTCGGGGGCCGTGACATCCAGCCACCACCATCCATCACTCAAAAAATCACCACCACCAACAACCACCTCTAGCCACCACCTACCAACACCGGAACTAGCTGGGATCTCACCTCTAGCCACCACCCTCCGACACTGGAATTGCCATCACCCACTATCAAAAACCCAACACCACTGCCGTCAAAACTAGAAAACCATTGTCGATATCTCTTTCTTTTTTCTCAGTAACCCGATTTATCTAGGGTCACGACGGTTAGATACTTATAGTTAGGGGTTAGTGGGGATGAGTGAATTGGGGCAGATGAGACTTGTTGGCGTCGATTTTGGATCTGGGATGGGTGTTTCAATTGACATGATTGGTTGATTTATGGGTCTTTTTGGTGCAAGATCAGAGCTTTTGAGTTGGGGTTTTGTTGGTTTGGGGGAAATTAGATTTGTGATAAACCCTTTTGAGGAGACAGTGAATTGAAATCAAAACTGGGGTTTTACATGATTTATTTTTGGTAAGGTTTTTCAATTTGGGGTTTTTCAATTCGGGTGGTGGATATAACTGGGTGGTAGCAGCACCAGATGGTGGTGGTCAAGTGGTGCCGGTAACCAGGTGGTGGTGGTCAAGTGGTGCCGGTAACCAGTTGGTGGTGGTCAAGTGGTGCTAGTAACCAGGTGGTGGTGGTCTGTACATTAGAGAGATAGTGTGTGTAGGTTTGTTGAAGCACCGGATCGATGATGGACATCAACATTGCACTTGATTCATGACGTGAAAACAACATATACAAAAACAAAGAAAGATGTAGAAGATGAAACCTTTTATTAATGAATCAGTCATCACAGATTACAAACCGAAATAGTATACATCATCTACAAGCTGGTTTAGATCACAAAGATCTAAATTGAGCTTTCTCTCACTAACACATAGTCACTCTCTCTCTAGAATGTGCACACACTATTAAGGAATTTCTAAGGTTTGTGAGAGTTTGCACAAAGCTGATCACCACAGAGATGGATTCCCACAGAGATGAATCTTCACTAAGACGAATGCTCAATTCTAACCTATACCCACATATATATATATAGGGTAGGGCCTATGTCCTGACACAAACAAGCCCTAGTCCGAATATACTAAGTTCGGACATCACTCCCATCACACTAGTCAGTACTTTAACATATAAGTACTAACAAACATACAAAGAATAACAAATTCAGACAACTAACATATAAGTCCAAATTTATTCACCAACTAGACTTCTCTTTGACTTTGGACTTTGACCAGAACTGATAAAGCACAGTTACTTGACTAGAGTTGTACTTACAAACTCCCCCTTAAATGCTGCTATCAATTCTGTATGGCGTCGATAATCTTCAGTCACCGGATACTGCGCTTACAGACTCTCCCTTGACTGATGATGTCATGCATGCTTTCTAGTTTGGTTGAGACTTGATCTTTCTGGCAGAGCACAATGATCTTCAACCCTTCTAATTAAAGAATTGCTGACGATCACTTAAATGGCCGCTTTATGAAACTTGAAGAATCCAACATCAAACACTGTAGATCCTCCCCCTCAAACTACTCCCGAATTAAGTTAACGCGAACCAACCTACAACCAAATGTAAGAATATCGCTCGAAACCTTAATATTCAAACCTAACCGGTAACAGAAAGAAACATTGGATTTCCATTCCCCAATCTTGGACGTTTCAAACTTAACAAAGACATGAAGTTCAGATCGATAACTTAATAACAAACTGAACTTTATAAGTACATCCACCATCTTTATCATAATCTTCAACCCTTCATGTATGATCTCATCTCGTCACCTATCTTCACGAATTCACTGAATCCCCGATGGCTTTCATCTCCGATCTTCCCCTAATCAAGAAGCACCACAATATTTCGAGAACAAACTAGCAACCGTCTTGGAAGAGGGACCAAGAAACCAAACATCTCTACTCTAAACAACAACTAATAAGGCTGACTCTTTAACTAGTCGTCTACGGAGAATCCAATTTCATCACATCAATACTTGATTAACAACACAAACACACATGACAAAACTCCATCACACACGAGCCTTTTTATGCAAAGTCCAACCAAGTCACGACAATAGTCCAAGATTGTCCCAAAACTCAAGTAAGGACCAAATCCGAACTCCTGGAATCTTGAAAAGAACACAGTGGACCACCATTTCTGCTTCTCATCCCCTCACTTGATCCTGACAACATAAGTACCCTATAACTTTTTTGTAATCTGAAACTGACTTCAAATTTATGAATTACACAAAATTCTGACTCTTGCTAATTATCCGGTACCACCGGTAACCTGACATAACTAGAAAAACTCAGAACATGCACAAATCAAAACTTCCGAACTACACAAACTTCTAAACTTAACTTCATATCCGGTACCCCAGGTAACCCGAGATTCTAGAAAATTCGGAACTTGTAAAACCAACAAGATTTTGAAACCTAGGATCAGATTATCTAAATAGTACTTCAGAATACAAAGATATTCAGAACAAGCAACGAAATTCCGAATATATCTCATAAATTCAGACTTCAAAGGAATGAAGAAATCCTTACAACTAGAATGAACAAATCCTAACAAACTCTTAAACTCGCACAAAGATAGAGTAAGTACTGAAAAACACTAAGTTCGTACAGAAGACAGAATAAGTTCTCACACTGAAACTCGGACAAGGGAGTTTTAAATACTGACCATTTATAAGTCCGGAAAAGAGAAAATAAATTCTGATACTTAATAAATTCGGACAATAAGAAGATAAGTTTTCACAAATTAAATTCGGACAAGTCAAGATAACTTCTCACAAATTAAATTCGGAGAAGAAGAGAGTAAATTATGATTACTAAATTCGGACAAAGGAAACTTAAATTCTCACAAATTCTAAGTTCGGACAATGAAAGATAAGTTCTGATGAAACAATTAAATGCGGACAATACCCTTTAAATGCGGACAAAAATAATGTGCAAGTGCGGACAAGATAATGTTTAATAAGTGCAGACAAAGAGTATAAGTGCAGACAATATGAATAAACTGATATGTGCGGACACATATACAATCCCTAAAAGGTTCTTAAGTGCGGACTTAAGCTTAATGGACAAAGAGAACTACAAATGCGGAAAAGATTTGATATGTGCACACAATGTTTAAGTGCGTACAATCTTTTATGCGGACATGATTAAGCATAAGTGCGAACAGGTGAATGAACAAAGAGTAAGTGCGGACAAGAGATGATTATATGCGGATAATATAGCCTAGATTAAGTGCAGACATATCACTGAATTATAATTGCGGATAGAACATATTTTAAGTGCTGACAATGAGTTTTGTACAAATTCGGACAAAACCCACAAGTACTTACAAGTAGACTACACACTAGGTCACCAGAAGTTCAGAAGTAACAAAAACAGGCAGAAAACTTCTAACACTTAATTAAGTTCAGACAATACCTTTTTCAGATTAAACCACAGATCTAGAACAATCTTGGAAAACAAGAAAACATCTCAGTCGACGAACAACTTCAATTTCTTCAAGTTTTCTGCAGAATCTTCACGTCTCCATGATGTTTGGCGGAAACAAACATCAAATCAAGAGCAATGGTGATTCGAAAGGCGGTTAGACCATTCTGAATCGGTAACCATGCGCTGATACCACTATGAAAGCACCTGAATCAATGACGAACATCTACATTGCACTTGATTCAAGATATAAAAACAACATAAAAAAACAATGAAAGATGTAGAAGATGAAACCCTTTATTAATGAATCAGTCATCACAGTTTACAAACCCAAAGAGTATACATCATCTACAAGCTGGTTTAGATCACAAAGATCTAAACCGATCTTTATCTCACTAACACATAGTCACTCTCTCTCTCTAGAATGTGCACACACTATTAAGGAATTTCTAGGGTTTGTGAGAGTTTGCACAAAGCTGATCACCACAGAGATGGATTCCCACAGAGATGAATCCTCACTAAGATGAATGCCCAATTCTACATACCCACATATATGTATGCTAGGGCCTAAGTCCTGACACAAACAAGCCCTAGTCTGAATATACTAAGTTCGGACATCACTCCCAACACACTAGTCATTACTTAACGTATAAGTACTGACAAACATACAAAGAATAACAAATTTAGATAACTAACATATAAGTCCGGATTTATTCACCAACTAGACTTCTCTTTGACTTTGAACTTTGACCGGAACTGATAAAGCACAGTTACTTGACGAGAGCTATACTTACAAGGTAAGAGAGTGGTGGTGATGGTCGGGTGGTGGCGGTCTGTAGGTTAGGGAGAGAGAGTGTGTGTAGGTTAGAGAGAGAGATAGAAAGGAGGGAGAGAGAGAATACTGATTTACTTTGCCATTGATTTATAAGGTCAATTTTAAAATTTTTAATTATTTATAATAAAACGTTAAAAGACCATTTTGCCCTTCATTAAAAAGGAGAAAAAAGACAAAAAAAACTTGATGTTAACCGAAAAATCTGATTGCGGATTTTGGTTTTGGATGAAAATGACAAGAAAATTGAAACCATAAGGACCCAGATTCAATGATTTGAGTTTTGGATTAAAGTGGAAAAAGTGACCAAACCTCAGGGACCATTTTGGCAGTTTACTCTTTTTATCAATATGAATCAGATTTGCCAGGGGAGGGGAGATCTGGGGGCTGGTAACAGTTTGGGATCCACTAATTTTCAATCGATTGGATACAATTAAACATGATTTCTTTATGGTGATTTCAAGGAAAATTGAAGGCATAGAGGAAAAGCTCAACTTGGTTAACATTTATGCCCCAAACGATACAGTCAAGAAGCGAAACCTATGGTTAGATTTATTGCGGATAAAACACTTCTTGGAAGGGTTATGGATTATGGCTGGAGACTATAACGAAGTCAGAATGGAAGATGATAGAATGTTCTCCAAGTTTGATGCTAATGGAGCCATGTCATTCAATTGTTTCATAGCTGAAGCTGGGTTATTGGAATATCAGATGACCGGCTCAAGGTTCACATTCATGCTAGAAAATGGTTCTAGTATGAGTAAGATTGATCATGTGTTGGTGTGCGATTCATTTATGAATAAATGGCTATGTGCAAAATTGGAAGTATTACCACCATACTTATCGGATCATAATCCATTAGTATTAACTTGTTCTCCTGTGGACTACGGTCCGATACCATTCAAGCTATACGATTCATGGATGTGGAAGGCGGGCTTTGAAGAGATTATAAAGGAGGTGTTTGATACACATGTGACAGGTGAGAATGGTTTTAAAGACTTTGGAGCAATACTAAAAACTATAAAGATGAAAATAAAAGAACGGAGAAAAGGTGAAAAGGAAAAGGAAGAGAAAGAAATAGTGGAAGCTAGAAAAGTGGTGGAAGCTATAGAACAGAAGGCAGAAGAAAGGAAATTAAAGGATGAAGAAAAGAAAGCAAGGATAAAAGGGATGCTAACAATCCGGAGTTATGAGAAGCAAAAGCTGGCAGACTTAAAACAAAATTCAAAGATAAAATGGGCGAAACTGGGAGATGAGAATTCTCGATTTTTCCACAAAATGATAAACTGTCGGAAATCCAGGAATCTTATAAATAAAATTACACTGGATGGGGAGACGATTAGTATACCAAAAGTAGTCAAAACAGGAATTATGAATGCCTTCATGAAAGTAATCGAAGAACCGGTGGAGTCACGCCCATCAATGGATCGAAGAGATTTTAAAAAAATACCGGGGATACAAGCGGGTTAGCTAATTGAGGTTTTTTTCTAATAAGGAAGTGAAGGATACAATCTGAGCTTGCGGGGGGGGGGGGGGGACAAGGCTCCCGGGCCTGATGGAATAACGTTTAAACTAATCAAGAAGTTTTGGCCTTTGTTCAAAGAATCGGTTATGATGATGATGATGATGCAATTCCATAGTCATCTGAATATTCCGGTGGGATGCAACGTGTCTTTCATTGCACTAATACCAAAGGTTCGTGATCCGTTTTTAATTAAACATTTTCAGCCTATATCACTAATTGGCACAATGTATAAAATTGTTTCCAAAGTTCTTGCCAGGAGGGTAAAAATGGTCATTCCAAATATTGTAAGTAACACTCAAACGGGGTTTATTGAAGGGAGATTCATTTTAGAGGGCCTTTAATTGTTAATGAAATAATATCTTGGGCAAAAAGTGAAAAAAAAAACGGATTTTTATATTTAAAGTAGATTTTGAAAAAGCATATGATTCCATAAATTGAAAGTTTCTACTTTCCAACCTTAAAGCTATGAACTTTCCTCTTTTATGGAGAAAATGGATCGGGGCGAGCCTTAAGTTAAGCAGAGCATCCGTCTTCGTAAATGGATCATCTACGGATGAATTTAAATTATCTCGGGTGTTACGCCAAGGGGATCCGCTATCACCATTTCTCTTTATTTTGGCATTAGAAGCTTTGGTTGTCATAATGAAAAGGGCTATAAAGATTGGGGTATTTAAAGGGGTTTCGATAAGTAATGGGGGGCCAATGATTTCACATCTTTGTTATGAGGATCATGTAATATTTTAGGTGAATGGTCGGATAGGAATATTAAAAACTTAAACCGGATATTAAGATGTTTTTATTTACGGGGTTGAAGGTTAACTTAAATAAATGTAATTTATTCGGGGTTGGTATCCATGAGGAGAAAATTGAACAAATGGCGGGGGTAATAAATTATAAGGCTGGGAAACTACCTTTTATTTTCTTGGGGATTCCAGTTAGGGCAAATATGAAAAGAATAAAATACTGGAAACCTATAATAGATAAATTTAATTCTAAGCTTTCATCCTGGAAGGCTAGATGTTTATCGATGGCGGGTAGAATTGTTTTAGTGAAAGCGTTTCTCGGGGAATTATGTTGGTGCACTTGTGTCTGTATTTTGTCTTGTTTCTGAACGATGTCTTGTTAGTCTTGTAAGTTTGACCAAGTCAACCATCCTCCTGGTTTGACTTGGCCAAACAGTCAACATTATGTTTGCAAGATATTGGGTCGAAGGATGTGCGATCGAAGGATTGCCTATATCCTTCGATGACCTGCTCGAAAGATGTAATTCGATAGATGGACCACAAAAGATCCCATCTGTCGTGGTACTTATGGATCGTTCGAGCTGTTTCTGGTCGATAGATGATCCTTCGATCATCCTATCTGATCCTTCGACCAGATCATGCTTGTTTGGGTATAAATACCCGTGTGTTGTGTTCACTTCGATAGCCAAACACAGAGAGACAGATAAGGAACACACACACACTAGAGAGAGTTTGCAGAACTGATTTGTAAACCTTGTGCTTGTAACGGACCTTTCATACGCATTAATACAAGTGGTGTTAATTGTTGAGTCTTGTGTGTTGTTTATTTACGTGTTCTATCTCGGTTTGCTATCTCGTTTGGATTCCGCACAACCGGGTTGGTTTGTACACAAGGATTAGGCGACTAGATCCTCCCCTAGCCGGACCTACAAGTGGTATCAGAGCCTTGGCTCTTCTCCTTGTTAAAACCGAGTGTTTTCGGGTGTTTTCCGGGTGTTTTAAGTTTATATTTTTCTGGAAAATCTTGTTATTTTGCCTTGTGTTTGACTTAAAACCTTGTTATTCTTCATGTTGACATGTTAGTTGTTGGTTTTTGTTAGACATTTTAGCAAAATCTTGTGTTTGGAAGTTTGTATTTCACCGAAAATTTATAAGTGTTCTTGTTATCTTCATAGTGTTCTTCATAATATTACACCTTTTGATCTTAAAAATTTTAAACTTCAAAGTGTTTGTGCATTGGAAAGTGTAAACTGATTAAAATATTGGAATCATTACCTGGTTGGTGAAAGACCTGCATGTTCAGACCTGAAAGATATGGTCTGAACATACTTTCTGCCGAAAGTTCTCACCAACCCGTCAACTTTTCACCAAACTGTCTCATTTGTCAACTGTGTCAGAGCTAGTTCGAAAGATATCATTCGAAGTCGAAAGATCATCTTTCGACCAAAGGAGGTTCGACAGATAGTCATCCTTCGAGCATCCTTCGAAGTGTGAGACTTATCTTTCGGACCAAGGAATATTTTCGAAACATATATCTTTCGGTCCACTGCTCATTTTCGAAAGATTAGGATCCTTCGACTGGGGAGTCTTTCGAAGTCATCTTTCGTGTGTATCTTTCGGTCTACAGTACTTTTTCGAAAGATAAGGATCCTTCGTTTGGAGAATCTTTCGAAAAACATTGTTCAAAATTCAACAGAGATCCTTCGAACCCTGTTGATCCTTCGAACAGGTGTTGATCTTTCGATCATTGTCTGTTTGTGTTTAACAGTTTGTGTTTTTCAAGTGTCTTTCGACAGGTATCCTTCGGCTGATTAAAAATGAATCCAAGGTGGAATACTTTGGTAAATACAGATATGTATTTTGGTACTCCGTCATCTTCCGCACCGGTATCTTCACAAGCTAATGCAATTTCTACCGGTCAATGGGCATTTGTATCAAATCAAGTTCCAAGTGTTCAAAGCATTCTTTTAAGCGAAAGCGAAACTGGAAGTTTGAATAGACCTCCAAAGTTGATGCATTTATATGAATATCCAGGATGGATTGATAGATTTCATACATACGTTCTTGGTCAAAATACAGAATTGTGGTTGCGGTTCATCACAGATTTCGATCAAACAATAGAGGTTGCAGCATCATCTGCTGCTACGTTTGCAGATCTCACGGAAGATCAGAAGAAAGTCTATGATCTAGAAAAGAAGGCATACGCCATTCTCACTCAGGCCTTAAGTAAAGATATCTATCATCAGTTCGTCAGTTATAAGACTACAAAAAGGTTGTGGGACGCGTTGAAGACAAGGGGCGTGGGAAATGAAGCGACACGTCAACTGAGGAAAGAACTGCTAAAGAAAGAGTTTGATGGTTTTACTTGTATGGAGAATGAGTCGTTGGGTGATTTGACAAGTCGATTTAATCACTTGCTGACTGAATTGACAAATTTCGGGGTTATTACAACTCCTGTAGAGATTGTGAAAAGGTTTGCAGATGCATTGCCACCTCAGTGGAATACATTCTTGGAAATCATGAAGTACAATGGTACTTTAGCTACAACGAGCTTCAACGACTTTGTTCAAATTCTAGAAAACAAGAATCAGGAAGAAACTCTGAAGGCAAAAAGAATTCCCGTGCCTCAAAATCCTGAAATGTATTTTGGAACCTCTAGCACCTCTACAAAACCTTCTTCGCATGCTCCAATTCAAACAGCTTTTGTGACTAGCACAGATATGTATGGCAATACTATCCAAGTTCCTGTGCCTCCAAAGACAGACATGTATGGAAATCTGCTGGAACCAGTCCCTCAATCAGCACCACAACAGCAACGACCTTTCAGACCAACTGATATGTTCGGAAATCCTTTACCAACAACAGATATGTATGGGAATCCGCTTCCTCCTCAACAGCAAGCTTGTTATGGAAGCACATCATCTGCTGTTCAGCAATCAAAGCCAGATACAGTACGGCTCGACACCTCAAGCTTTTCTAAAGTCAGTGTGGAAGTAGCAAAGGAACACATGGAGCTGCTAAACACTGTGGTGAGCGCATACTGTGGATTAGTGGAAGGTCAGATTGGTAATATTAATCTGACACAAGAAGACTATCAGCAGATTGATAAAGAGGAGATGGAGATGATGGACATTAAGTGGGCCTTTGCCAGTGCTGTTAGGCGAGCAAAGGATTTCTTGGAAAGAACAGGCCGAACCAGCTTGGAAAGCAAGAAAGACACCAAGTATGGGTTTGATAAACAGGCTGTTAAATGCTTCAACTGTGGTGAGCGTGGTCATTTCAAGCGTGAATGTACAAGGCCATCTCAGCATGGGAACCAGAATCCTTTCCGAGGTCAAGGCAACAGGACAAATCAGAACCAAGGAAGGAACAACGAACGAACACTGGTGCCTGTCAACAACCAGAGTCAGGCAGGACCATCTAATGCCAACCAGGCACTTGTGGTTCAGGTAGATGAAGGTTGTGATTGGTCAATCCAGCTGGGAAATGATGCACCTGATGGAACAGCTTGTTTTGCTGAAGTGGTTAATGATCTTAAACACGCCAGTGGTGGAGAATCTTCCACCAATGGTGTTGAATCTTCTGAAGATGAAGACAGCTCTGGGTACAGTGGAAGTTCAGATGAAGAGTCCTCTGCTTCAGGCAATGATCAGGAAGATGACGCATCAACAGCATCAGTTAATGCAGACATTGATGAACTTTTGGAGGAAGCTGCAGCAGGAATTCAAAGAAGATCTATTTTGGTGGATCAAGCTGCTTATTCTTCGTCTTCTCTCCATTCAGCCTTTATGGCGAATGTCGACAGTTCATCAAGTCAGGTATGTGTCGACGAACCCACTTCTGTTAGCTGTAATAACTGTGATAGTTTGCATGTTAGATGTGCTGAGTTGGAAGCAAACATGTCTGAGTTGCAAGGCAAACACGATGCTTTACAAGCTAGTTTGTTTGAATTGCAAGACAAACATGTTTCTGTGAATGATAGGTGGTGTGAATTGCAAAGCAAACACGAGGCTTTGCAAGAGAAATATGATGTGACATTCATTCACAATCAGAAATTAACAGTGGATCTTTCAAAGTGCACTGAAGCCAACATGTTTTATGAAAACCATGAAAAGGAATTTAAAAGGATGATTGAAACATTAAAGAAAGATAAAACAGAACTGACAAAAATGGTTTCCAGAAAACAAACTGACATTAACCTGTATATAACTCGTCTTGAGGTTATGCAAAAAGAAATGGCTTGTGTTAAAACAGAAAGTGAGGCGATCCGACTCAAGTTAGACAGTTATTTGAGTTCTAGCTATGTGTTGGATCACATCATTGATGTTCAAAAGGAGAAACGGGATGTCACATGCATAGGCTATAAGAAATGTCCACCACCCGTGAGAAACAATTTTGATGCTTTGCCTGATGAGGAGTATAGGACTCACTTTGAGCCATCTGTTCCTTTGGACGTTGAGGAATTTGCAGCAGGGCTCGGATACAAGAAAGAAGTATCGTCAGATTCAGATGTGTCAGCAGATACATTTGTAACTGCTGAACAGAATCAGGATCCTCCAGTTGTAGTTGAGGATGCTGATTCTTCTGATGATGAGTCTGATGATACTGATTCGGAAAAGTCTGATGCAGTAATCAAAGAAGAGGACATACCTCTTGAGAATCATATCCTATGTGATCCTCCCACAAAACCTGCTAAGACTGTTCCAACCGAGTCCACATCAGCAAAAGAGTCGGAGAGTGTGGATTTGCTGTACACTCTGGTTGGTGATGATAAAATTTACTCAGACAAAGATTTTCCTATTAAGAATGTTAATCAATCTTTAATCAGTAAAGTCTTTGAAAATTCTACAAGTAAGTTCTTGGGTAAGAAAGGACCACATGTTACAGTCACACAGTGTCCTCCTATCCCAAAGACTGAAATTAGAAAACAATTTGGCAATCAGAAATTACCAACAGTGCAAAAACAGCAAAATCATACCAAACCTAAAGGTAAAACACCGACTCAAGATCAAAAGAAGCCGAATCAGGAGAAGAAGAAGAATGTGAACTTTGTGAAATCGATGGGAACGGACAAAATTGAAAAGTTTGCAAATCAATCTAACCTAAATTTTGTCCAAAAGGCAACAGTGATGAAAAGGAATGAACCAAGTAGTTCAAAGCCTAGTACCTCGGGTTCACAAAGTTCATCATCGGCAAGACGATCACATGATACTTCGGGGTTTGTTGAACGAAGATCATGTTTTGAATGTGGAACAATTGGGCATATCGTTCGAAATTGCCCATATCTTCATAAACAAAAAGGCATAGTTGATGTTCCCCGTGACCACATTGACCGCAAGCGATCTGTTTCTGAAAAACAAGATCCCCGACTCATAAGAGAAAGGGAAAAGAAACAGAAACGCCAACAGGTCAAGAAAATTGAAAAGGCGATTAAAACCGATGTGATTCAAAAACCATCTGTTTCTGTCAAACCAAACAATTTAAAAACTTCAGACAACCATGAAGTTAAGTTTTTAAAGAATAACACTGGTATAACAAAACAGACTTGGAAACCAAAAACGGTTACTGAATCAGGGGGGCCATCACAATTTTCCAATCATCAAAGAATAGAAGTAATTGTTGTTGATGAAAATGGAAGACCCAAGACCACAATGGCTTGGGTCCCCATCTCCAACTAATCAACTGAGTTCATGTGCAGGGTGTTCCAGGAGGAACTGTCGGTAGTCATTGGATTGTTGATAGTGGGGCATCCAGGCACATGACAGGCGACATGAAGCTTCTCTACGACGTCAAATCTATTAGAGGAGGTTATGTTGCTTTTGCTGGAGATAAGGGCGGATATATAACGGGTGAAGGAATGATTTCCAACGGGGTTGTTAGCTTTGACAAGATCAACTTTGTGCAACAACTTGATCACAATCTTCTTAGTGTTTCTCAAATTTGTGACAAGCAGTTCTCAGTACACTTTGATGCTAATGGATGTTATGTGCTGAAACCCGGCTTCAAAATTCCAATAGAATGGATTCTCTTGTCGGCTCCAAGGATAAATGATCTGTATGTCCTTGATATGAGCCAAGCTATCACAACGTCTGCACAAGCAACTTGTTTCGTTTCCAAAGCCACAGAAAAAGACACAATCTCTTGGCACAGACGAATGGGTCACATTCACTTACGCAAAATGAATCATTTGGTATCAAATGAATTGGTGAATGGTGTTCCTCTCAAAAATTTCCATCTTCAAGACGTCTGTGTTTCGTGCCAAAAAGGAAAACAAACGAAGAAGCGACACCCGACAAAGAAAGTCAACACGGTGGCTGTTCCTCTTGAACGTTTGCACATGGATTTGTTCGGTCCTGTCAAGCACAAAAGCATTAGGAATGATCAATATTGCCTCGTGATTACTGATGATTATTCAAGATTTTCGTGGGTGGCGTTCATGGCACACAAGAGTGAAACCTTCGGTATTATTAAAAACTTGATCATTCAGATTGAGAATCTTTACAACTTGAAGGTTAGGCGGATACGTAGCGACAATGGTACTGAATTCAAAAATCATGCCATGGCGGAGTTTTGCACTTCAAAAGGTATTCTTCACGAATTTAGTGCAGCTTATACTCCTCAACAGAATGGCGTCGCTGAACGTAAGAACCGCACATTGATCGAGACTGCTAGGACTATGTTGGTAGAGTCGCAGCTGCCCATTCCTTTCTGGACTGAAGCTGTGTCCTCTGCATGCTATACGTTGAACCGAGTCCTTACAGTCAAAAGGCACAACAAGACCTGTTTTGAGCTTATTAACAAACGGAAACCAGATTTGTCTTATCTTGAACCGTTTGGAGCTCCTTGCACAATAATCGATCCTAATGGAAAGTTTGGGGCAAGAGCCATTGAGGGATACTTTCTTGGGTATTCCACCCCGAACTTAAGAGTCTGGAATCTAGAGACTAAAAGGGTCGAGGAATGGTCTGAAGTCAGAGTACAAAGGCACACTTTACCAGTTAGAAATCCTGGTCAGCCTTGGATGTTTGAGTACGATGACTTTTTCAATTCGATCAATGTTGAAGCAGTTGAAGAAAATGCTGCGGCAAGGATGTTTTTCGAGAGCGACAATGCAACAGATTCACCGTTAGTTCGTCCCATTATTGTCAATCAAGAACCATCTTCGGTGAACAATAATGCTCTCGACAATGAGGATTTTCAAGATGCTACCGAATTGAACGAATCTTCAGAGGATGACGAATTTCTAGATGCAGATCAAGAAGCTCCAACAGCAGTTCACGGTATTTCAGAGGGTACTCCTCCAGTGGATGTCCCTAGAACAGCTGAAACTTCTGCATCATCCTCTTCGTCAATTCCGGGACTTGAACTGATTGTTGATCTCAATCTCAACAATCTGGGTACAAATATTCTGGTTCAAGATAATCCAGAAACAAGGATTCACAATACCCATCCTCAACATAACATCATCGGAAATGTACAAAGTGGCGTTCAAACAAGAAACATGTTGCGAAACAACAACAATGCAGGCTTGTATGCAACTATCCGAGAATCTGGTCAACAAAATGATTGGTCTTTCGCGTGTTATGTCTCACAGGAAGAGCCAAGAACTTGGAAAGATGCTTTGAAAGATAGCTCTTGGGTTGAAGCAATGCAGGAAGAACTGCAACAATTCCAGAAGCTAGGTGTCTGGAAACTCGTAGAGAAACCTGCTGGTTACAAGAAGATTGGTACCCGTTGGGTGTTTAAGTGCAACAAGGATGACCGTGGGATTGTTATCCGGAACAAAGCACGATTAGTCGTTCAAGGTTTTCGTCAGATTGAAGGGATCGACTACAACGAAGTGTATGCACCAGTTGCACGTCTAGAAGCAATTCGTATTTTTCTGGCTTATGCCTCATTCAAAGGTTTCAAGGTATACCAGATGGACGTGAAAAGTGCATTCTTACATGGTGTGGTGGAAGAAGAGGTGTACGTCGAACAGCCTCCAGGTTTTGAAGATCCTATCCATCCCGATCGGGTTTGGTTGCTCAACAAAGCTCTCTATGGTCTTCATCAAGCACCGCGAGCTTGGTACGCAACCTTATCTAATTATCTGCTGGAGAACGGTTTTCGCAGAGGTCTTATCGATTGTACTCTCTTCATCAAAGAACAAGATGGAGATCTTCTACTGGTACAGGTATACGTTGATGATATTATTTTTGGTTCTACTAATGATGTTTTGTGTAGGGATTTCGAGCGTGTAATGCAGGATAAATTCGAGATGAGTGCTATGGGGGAAATGACTTTCTTTTTGGGCCTACAAGTTCAACAAACTGAGTCTGGGATATTCATCCATCAGACTAAATATGTTGGTGACATCTTGAGCCGGTTCCAGATGTCTGATGCAACGCCCATCGGTACCCCATTGCCACAAAATCACGGAATTACTCCAGACTTGAAGGGTCAAGATGTTAGCCCCTCATACTACCGCGCGATGATCGGATCTCTTATGTACCTCACAGCATCAAGACCAGATATAATGTACCCAACGTGCCTACTTGCCAGATATCAAGTCAATCCAAAGGCCTCACATCTTGCAGCTGTAAAAAGGATTTTTCGTTATTTGAAGGGTTACCCTGACGCCGGTCTGTGGTACCCTAGGGATAATAACTTTGACCTGATCGCATTCAGTGATTCTGATTTTGGCGGGTGCAAAATCGACGGCAAATCAACAACGGCTGGATGTCAGTTTTTGGGAAATCGCCTAGTCACATGGCAGTGCAAGAAGTAGACGTGCGTCGCTACATCAACATGCGAAGCTGAATACATTGCTGCCTCAAGTTGTTGCTCCCAAGTTCTATGGATCCAACAACAAATGCGTGATTACGGTTTTGAATTCCTAACTACTCCTATTTACGTTGATAATTCTGCTGCCTTACAGATCACTAGAAATCCTGTGCAGCATTCAAAGACTAAGCACATCGAAATTAAGTATCACTTCATACGTGATTGCTTTGAGAAAAGGCTAATCGATGTTGCTTACGTCCACACCGATGACCAACGTGCCGACCTTTTTACCAAAGCTTTTGACAAATCAAGATTTGACTACTTATTATTGGTAAACGGCATTAAGGTCAAGCAAGAGTAAAACCAACATCGGAAAATCATTTTTGTAAATACCTTTGTGTTTTAAATTTGTCTTAGTTTATTGATTTTAGGGGGAGTAAATCCAAAATTTGAAAAATCCAAAAACATTGAAAAATTTCAAAAACACAAAAACAATAGAAAAAAACAAAAATGAGTTTCCTGGCGAGCAAAAGAGAAAATGATAGTACATCAGTGGTCTATCCAAACCTCTTTAAACCCTTAAATGCAAAACGATAAGCAGCTCTATATAAGATGTATCGGTAGGCTCACAATCATTTTAAAGTGTGCAGGGTGATATAAACTTAAATCAACTGAAGACCAGGTGGGAACCATTCATTGGCATATGGTCTTAGTACCGAAATTTCGTTTGAGAGATTGCCGAGGTTCTGAGATATTCGGTCTTTATGCTGCTTATCATCTGGGTATCATGGTTGTATCTTTTACCGAAAAATAACGGGGACGCAAGTCTAGATCTTCCATGATACCATACATACGTGTACATATTGCATACGACCTCAATAAGTGATCAACAATCACATGTCCCAATCAAATAAGTGATAATATATCACAAATTCTTTCTGGGTGTCAAGTTCGTCTCTCTGCTGTACGAAAGTACTGACCTGTTCACGGACTTGCTCCTGTGCCCTCATGCATCTGAAACTCAAGTTCCTCTTCAATAAGTGATTATATCACATAGGGCTTGTTTTCAAATCAAAATAAGTGAGAATCTCACATCATATACGGTCAAACAGATGATAATCGGTATACTCACCGGTAAGATGAACCCTCGTGCATACCTTGATACGGGAATGTGTCGTGATGTGGATGAACACCGATCGTTAAGTATAAATCATACCTTAACGTATCCCCTCGCCATGATTACATCTGATAAGTTGAGCTTATGTGGACAACAATACCGATAATTGTTATAGGATGCTTATCTTAATGTTAACTAAAAGAACAACAAGAGCGTTTTGGCATGACCGTACACTGATATGATTCTCTTACCCTCGAAACTCGCAAAAAGAATGTCTGTATATATTTATTTACTGCTTTCAGTCTTTACATTTGAAATATTCAAAAATACCAAAAAGATTTTAGGCCTGTTTTAATATAAACTTTATAAAAGCCAAAAAGATTTTATTTCTTTTTTTATTTTCGATCGTACGATGTTGGAACTCGAGTCTTCGTTACCTGAAACCTGAACGAAAACCGCAAATGACTAAATCTTCATAAACGGTCGAAATTTGCAAAGTGTTGAAAGTTAAAATTTGAAATTGATAAAATACTTTAAACTTTCAAACTGTCGGACGGTGTTTGTTTGAACAATGGTCACATGTGTGTCGTTTGCTTATGATATTCCAGGCGGTTGTTCTCATTACGCGTTTAGATTTCTTGCATGTGCAGATTCTAAAGGCAAGGAGAACATAGTCGATGACAAGCTTCGGAATGAAGACACGACGTGAAGGCACTCAAATGATGAAAATGATCGAGTTGCCGCTGACCATCATCAACACCACAAGGATCTCACTTCATAAAGAACAAGTATTTCACGAGCATAACTCAAGGGGGAGCTTATGTTAAGGGGGAGTTTGTCAACACACTTCTTACATGAAACGGGGAGTTTGTTGGTACACTTTCTGCTTTCGAGACGTGAAGACTTTGAAGATCCTCCGATATTGAAGACTTGAATAGAAGTCAAAGACTTGAAGACACGAGAACTTACATGAATGAAGATCGAGACAAAGCTACAGCCAGACAAAGCTACAGCCAAGGGGGAGTTTGTTGGTGCACTTGTGTCTGTACTTTGTCTGTATTTTGTCTTGTTTCTGAACGATGTCTTGTTAGTCTTGTAAGTTTGACCAAGTCAACCATCCTCCTGGTTTGACTTGGCCAAACAGTCAACATTATGTTTGCAAGATATTGGGTCGAAGGATGTGCCATCGAAGGATTGCCTATATCCTTCGATGACCTGCTCGAAAGATGTAATTCGATAGATGGACCACGAAAGATCCCATCTGTCGTGGTACTTATGGATCGTTCGAGCTGTTTCTGGTCGATAGATGATCCTTCGATCATCCTATCTGATCCTTCGACCAGATCATGCTTGTTTGGGTATAAATACCCGTGTGTTGTGTTCACTTCGATAGCCAGACACAGAGAGACAGATAAGGAACACACACACACTAGAGAGAGTTTGCAGAACTGATTTGTAAACCTTGTGCTTGTAACGGACCTTTCATACGCATTAATACAAGTGGTGTTAATCGTTGAGTCTTGTGTGTTGTTTATTTACGTGTTCTATCTCGGTTTGCTATCTCGGTTGGATTCCGCACAACCGGGTTGGTTTGTACACAAGGATTAGGCGACTAGATCCTCCCCTAGCCGGACCTACAAATTACCAAACTACTCTTTATCTCTATTCCTAGCCCCTAAAAAAGTGATAAATGATCTTGAAGCAATTAGGAGGGACTTCGTTTGGGGTAAAAAGAACGGGAAGTGCAAAATGATATGGGTTGCATGGGGTAAAATGGTAAAAGCAAAAGGATATGGGGGATTGGGGATAGGGGATATTAAGAGCGCAAACCTCGCTTTATTACCGAAGTGGTGGTGGAAGTTTAAAGAAAACCCGGGAGCTCTCTGGGTTAAAGTGGTTGAAGCCATCTATTCGAAGAAAAGGTCAGTTATGTTTATTCCTTCAAAAAATAAGTTATATGGTACGTGGGAAGATATATTGGGGTAGACAAGGAGTTCACGAAGTTGAATTTTTTGTTAAGTAAAAACTTGATTGTAAAGCTGCGTAATGTAAAAAACACAAAATTTTGGGTTGACATATGGGCTGGGGAAACAAATCTAAGGGAGAGGTTCCCTGCTATTTTTGGTTTGGCAAAAGATAAAAACATATAGGTCTACGAATGTGCTACAAAAATTGGAGAAAGGCATGGCTGGGCTTGGGAGTGGGTTCGTGGGCCAAAGAATGCTCAAGAATGGGCCCAATATTTAGAGCTATTGGGAGTATTAAAAGACTACAATATAAGTGAGAAGGAAGATTCATGGTGATGGAAACTAAAAGAAAACAAATTACTTTCAATCTCGATTCTTAGGAGTGAAATACACAGAAGAGAAGCGATAGAAGGCGATGTGGAATGGGCATTCTGGAATAAATGGGTGCCGCCAAAAGTCAATTTACTTGTTTGGAGAGCTGCAAAGAATCGTGTCCCGGCTAAACTAAAGTTGGCTTGTAGAGGGATTGCTTTAGAGAACGGAATGTGCTCGAGGTGTGGTGTCGAGGAGGAACCGGTAAAACATTTATTATTTATCTGCATACTAGCTTGTGCAAGATGGTGGAACATTATGGTATGGTTAAAACTAATGGATCAACAAGAGATTAACAACTGTGAAGACATTTTTCGGCGAGTGGAAGCATTCAAATGATCGACAGCGTGGAAGAATGTAATTAAGGCTATTATAATGACAACGATGTGTCAAATATGGAAATCGAGAAATTCGCTTGAATTTAATGATTGCTTTATATCTGTATGGAACACGGTGGAAGAAATAATGGAGAATTCGTTTTTGTGGATCAAGGGAAGATCAAAGATAAAAGGTGTTGTTTGGGAGAGATGGAAGGATTTTAATGTTCGACATGTCATAATTTAATTGTTTGTTTCGTTCTGGTTTTTATTTTCTGTATTTGTACATTGGGTTTTTTTCAACTCCGCTGGCCTTTTTTCTGTAATCATAGAATATTTGCCGTAAAAAAACATATGAATCAGATCTAAGCACCTCTTCTTGAACAATTCATTCTTATTCAACCACAATGAAAAAAAAAGCTTCATCAATACCAGTAACTCCGTAAGTGATCTTTCTTTAATTTTCAATAATATTATTTGGTTTTCCAAATTCCAATCTACAGTTCGTGATGTGTTCAACGCTCAAATTTTAGTAGAATTTGTTTCATAAAAAATTGTAATAACAGATATTATTTGTCTCTCTTTGGTACACATGACAACTGAATATCGTTATCTTGCCCCAAATTTTTAATTACTTCGCTTCGTGCCTTTCAAATGGTTGAATTCTCCCTGACTATTGCGTCCGTTGAAAGCCTACTAGACCTGGCAAATACCGAACAGCAAGAAGAGCTCACGTATTTGTATCCAATTTGGGCGTAAGCAATATTGAGTATCATAATTGTTATGAGCCTTAAACTAATTAGTTAGTATAAAAAGGTGGTCACTTTTATAGTTTTGGAATAACTGAAACCTCATAGGCCTGTTATGCATGTCAGGAAAACGTGTTTAAAAACAAGCAATATGGTTTTAGGAAATCTGTGTCTCGTTTTTTTGGGTTCCCATACATCCAAAATAAATGAATCCGATCAAGTGCTTCATAGGCAAAAAGACTTCATGAGATTAATTTAGGTTAGATGGTATCGACCCCATTTGATTATAAAAAATTAACACCACAATGGTTTTAGGAAATCTGTGTTTCGTTTTTTTGGGTTCCCGTACATCCAAGTGTGCTAATTCGAACAACCCCAAATAGTAGCAACCATTCAAACACGATAACATTTAAACCAATAACTTAGATCAGACAACAAATGCATCCAAAGGTTCGTCAAACCACACATAAATACATAACTGAAAGCAATTTACATACTGGAAAATAGATCATGCAAACTAACTTCTTGAAGAAGCTTATTCGATCATCCTGGAAAATCAGACACTGCAATTAAATTCATACATTAATTAGTACAACAATCTATAATAGTAGGAAATCGGAACATAAAAATATGAACTTACTTACTTGAAGAACCTAAATGGTTTTAAGGAATTAATTAGGGATTCCCTAAATGTGCGCGCCACTTGTTGATAAATGGCAAGTCACTTGGATTCATGCCTGAAATAATTTTACCGTGATCTTCATAAAGGGTTTTGATTATTTCTTTAGTCTCACCTAGAAGTAGGGCTGCATCTTTGACACTCTCTTCCCATTTCTCTATCGCACTATTGTGGCATTTCTTTGTTATGACTTGTGGTAAGTTGGTCAGACAAGCAGCTATTATGTCAGCGATCATTGATGATAGACTATCAAAAAGATTTTTTCGGCTGACATTCTCGTCATAGGTAGGCAGGATTGTTTTGGTTATATGATACATTGAGTTGGCACAGACAGACCGGTGTTTGGGATCATCATACATGCCTCCTTTGATTTTTTCTATGTTTTTAGATGTATCCCTGAACCATTCAACAATCTGTTGAGCTGTTTTTTCTCTATATGGAGAGTCGCCAACGTCGCGTCCTAAACATTCAACAATGTGTTTAGCTGATTTCTTTTTAAAAAAAGGGCTCTGAATGTCGATCCCTAACCATTTTTGGTCGTAAAGAACTTCTTTCCACAAAGTATCAGCTACCTTTTGAAGGCTTACATTGTCATCGGTAACATTGAGACTTTCTTCCACCAGTGTGACATATCTTAGACCTTCCCACACACTTTTCAACAAGCTTTTTACTTCATTACTTTCTTTCTCAAGAAGAGAAATGGCTATGGTTGTTAAGCTTACCACTGGTAAGCTCCAAAATTCTTGATCTTGTACTCTTGATAGTAAAGATGGAACACGATGGTGATCAATGTCGTCAAACTTTGCAACTCCTTTAAGACCACTATCTGATTCTGTTACGGTTTTTATCAGGATTTCAAGATCTTGGGGTCGTGCTTTTTCACCCTTTTCGATCAATCGGTTCACAGACTTTGACAGGCCTTGCAATGTTCTGTCAGCAAGTTCCATCTCATCTTCAAGACGCAAAACATACTTGCGAAGATCTTTGTTTCCATCCAAGTTGTCAGCATTCAATAACCACTTCAAACAACGTTTACAATACACGATGCATGCCATAAAAACAAACGGGACCAAAGATATTATCTTGCACAACACCACAACTCCCTCCTGAAGTTCCATACAAGGTCTGAGAATTATCCTTTTCAAACTCTCCGTGACCACCTCGAGTTTGGGGCGGCTTCGAAATGGGAGTTTTATGCTAGCACGTCTCCATTCATATAACTTGCTAGTCCAGTAGCTTTCTACTTCAAAGACCTTAAAGTATTTTGAAATGATATCGGAGGACACTTGAAAGCTTAAGGTTGCAAAGCATCTAGCAAGCGGAGCAATTGTACCAATCACCACTCCGATAAATTGTACTATGAGAATCACTTTCATGGACCAACTATAATCCGAATCAAAGTCGTCTTTACCCCAACCAGATTTAATCGTCCAGGAGATAGTAAGAGTGTGCAAGACAGTGACTAAAACACATATTACCCCGGAAGCAGATGTGGTACGAAAGCAAGCTGTTATGAATTCGGGACTGCCACTCCCTGCCATGATCCAGTGGTTCCTCACATGCTTTTGCAACTTATCAACCGTGAATTCTTCTGATGATGGTTGGATGTCTTTTGGAGCTCTTTCATGGCGTTCTTCGTATCTTGATTGTATAATCTTTTTGGATTTTAGAATCGCTAAACACGAACACACGTGCACTATCAACAACACAAATAACAAATTCACATAAATCCAGGCTAGTATTGCATTGCGATGTTTACGCACGCCCAGTGAATTGACATCATATTTAGGAGCAACAAACTCAAGAATACGATCATTTTCACTGTAGGACACAACGCCCGTTTGAATTTGTATGATTACATTCACAACCAAGGTGATTACAAGAATACCCAAAGCTGTGAAGTTTGACAAAAGTGCATCTCTATCCATGCTACCTAAACAAGGCAGTAAATTCGCCATCATGGTGCACATAAAGGCCATGCTTCCGAGCTTTCCGGCTTGGTCCACATTACCAGGCATGGAACCACTTAGATCCACTGGTAACTTCATTGCAATAGCTATTAGAGAGAGGTAAGCAGCATTAATTCTGAAAAATCTACACGGGAACCATAGCTTTCTGCTACGCAAACCATGTAATAAATCAGCCACCATGGCAAGGATGCAAACCAGAGATGCTATGGCGATATACATCCCAATCCATAACATAGGTTTGGCATAATTGTTTTGCGAATCTGATCGGTATAGAGACTTTACGTAACCCAGCAACGAATTAATCATTTCTTGTGAAAGGCTGTCTGGATCATCGCTGAGTGCATCCAAAATTTTAAGATAATCATCTGTTGAGTTGTAACCCATAACTCCAGAGGAAGAAATTAACTGATGATTTGATTTGATGGAGATATGATAAACTGAAGTTGGGTGGTGGAAATAATGCGGGCTGAGCTAATTAGGATTGCATTTTGTGTTTAGAAAGACTTGACTATTAATTACTTGCTATGTTTCAAAGCTGCGAATGTATAAGATAGCAAGACAGTAACAAGGATGGATTTACGGACGGTGACTAAATATATTACTGAAACACATGAATCATGCTCTTCCTTAAAGTTGCTGCTGCATGAATAAAGTAATCCATTCGCAGCAGTGATCACTTTCCAGCAAAACCAATATGAATATGACCCGATAAGCAGATCATGATAATTTTGTCGGGCTTTTTTCATATTTTATTATCACCCGGGCCACCCAATATACTTTATTTGCAATAATTGTGGAAATAAACTTTATTTGAAATAATTGTGGAGAGTCTAAAAGTGGATTCCATTTGTTTTTTTCTTTTCTTTTCAATTATCAAACCCTATTGAATGGTCTACAAAATCGTATTGGACCGAAAAGAACATTTTTTGTACGGTGGAGGTATACACACATCCCCTAAAAGTATCTATACATCCCTAAATCATATACTCCCCTCATTGCCCTATAAGTCTGAAAATGGGCCCACCCATACGCCCCTCATAACCGTATACGGCTGTTTTTGACCCATCTAATTAATGCCAATTATGAAACTTTATTTAATATCACGGATGTTGTAGTATGAAGAAGTTGTGAAATATTAATATAAGAAAATTCATGGATTTTTTATAAAATGTTATAAAAAATGTGCTAATATTATAAAATGTCATGTTTTTATTTGTTTTATATTTATTAAGTAGTATTAGAAAATATCATCGTTTTTTAGGGTGGAGATACAATAGGAAGTTTATTTGGCTAGGAAGGTTAGGAAGTGATCTTGACCATCCATTTAGTTAATCAAGGGCTAAGATTAAATGATGGAAATTGAAGGGAAGAAAAGAGGCGCGTGAGTTTGTTTAGGGGCATTCTAGTCAATCCAAAGCAATAGTTTCTCTATCCTCCAATTCCCCCCATTTTTTAAACGTTAATAACTCTTTCATACGACATTATTTTTTTTTATAAAAATTGCACCAAAAAAACGAGCGTTTTTTTATCTTTAAAACGAGTATACTATTGCTATATTTTCGAATTTTTTTTTTGAAAACCCAGTTGCGTAAAACGCAATGGAAAAAACCCAGTTGCGTAAAACGCAATGAAAAAAAAACCCCTAAAAATGACATTTTTCTAAAACGCAATGCACAAAAAAAACAAAGAAATGTCTTATTTGTAAAACGCAATGGCCAGAAAACACAAAGAAATGTGTTATTTTTAAAACGCAATAGCCTAAAAACTCAAAAGAAAGCGTAGTTTGTAAAATGCAATGGACTGAAAACACATAAAAATGTTATTTACCTAAAACGCAATTCACCAAAAACACAAACACATGTCTTATTTCTAAAACACAATGGCCAGAAAACACTTAAAATGTCTGATTTCTAAAACGCAATGGACTGAAAACACATAAAAATGTGTTTTACCTAAAACGCAATGCACAAAAAACACAAAGAAATGTCTTATTTATAAAACGCAATGGCCAGAAAACACTTAAAATGTCTCATTTCTAAAATGCAATGGCCTAAAAAAACAAAAGAAAGTGTTCTCTGTAAAACGCAATGGACTGAAAACACCCAAAAATGTGTTTTACCTAAAACGCAATGTTTAAAAACACTTCAAAAATGTGTTTTTCTAAAACGCAATGACCAGAAAACGCATAAAAATGTATTAGTTTTAAAACGCAATGGCATAAAAACACCAAAGAAAGTGTTCTCTCTAAAACGCATTGAACCAGGACAATAGTTGTCTGTGAATTGTCTGAACCAGGAATGCAGTTTTAAACGCAATGGCATAAAACTGTCTACGAATGCAGTTTTCCAGAGACAAATTTATAGAAAATTAATTTTTCTCATCGACCCCGCCAGGGGCTGCCGCCCCCGGACCCCCGCCAAGATCGTAAAACGCAATGTCTAAATCAAAAACCCAGATCGTCAAAATGAAATTAAAGAATTACTTACATGGATCGAAGCCGATTTCTTCATCGATTGACGAAATTTGAATTATAGAAACACTTATCAGCGATTGAATCGAACGAATCGAGTGATTATCTTCAAAATCACGGGAAAAAACGAGATATTGAATGAAATTAAACTGGGTTTTCTTAAAAAAAAACTGAAGAACACGTTGATCAGGTGTTTGAATCATTGATTGATGACGAAAATCGCAATATAATGTAGTGATTATTGAGATAGTAAGTGAAGAAAAGGTTGGAGATAGTGGGTTTTGAAAATGGTGGGTTTTGAAGTAACTGGGAGAAGAAGGAAGAAGAAAGGATGTGATTGACTAAAATACCCTTTCTCTTTATTTTAAAATTTGCCACATGTCATAATCCTATTCCTTCCTATCCTTCCTAGCCAAAATAAATTTCCTATTTTATCTTTTCCCTCGTTTTTTAACAGAAAGTGTGCATATGTTTTTTTTATTAAGTATTATTATTAAAAACTTTATGTTTTTATGAAATGTTTTAAAAGAAAATGTGTGTATATTAAAGAATATCAAGTTTTTATTTGTTTTTTATTTATCAAGTATTGTTATAAATATCATCGTTATTAATAAAAAATGTGCATATTTTTTTATTAAACATTATTATAAAAACATCATATTTATTATAAAATGTTTTTATAGATGTTTTTATAAAACAAATTGTGTAATTTATATTATAAAAAAATTATTTTTCGTATGTACTTCCGGATAGGAACTTGTTTGAAGCTATAAAGGGCAATAAAACTTCTATACACCGCTAATAGGTCAATGAGAGGCGTATAGAAATACACTTTCTATCAACTTTTCAGAAAAAGTAAGTATATACGACACTCATCACCCTATACGCAGTGTATAACCTGAAACGGTGTACTAATTCGTAGATATATAAGCCTCTCATTGACCTATGAGCGGTGTATAGACGTTTTTTTTTAACTTGTGATACGTATGAGAAGTTGTAATAATTTGTATCCATCTTCAGAATCACAATGGTTCTCTACAGCAATTAAAATATAATACGTGTCAAATATTAATAAAATTATAACATATTTTATTAATCAATTTTATAGAATTATAAAATATTTCGTTTCTGTTACGTGTCAAATATTAATAAACTTTTAACAATTTTTATTAATCAATTTTATATTAAGATATAATATGTGTCAAATATTAATTAAATTAAAACATTTTTTATTAATCAATTTTATAGAATTAAAAACCATTTCGTTACCATTCGTTTAAAAACTATTTCGTTTCGGTTCGTTTCGACCCACCACCACCACCACAACCGACCCACCATCACCACAGCCAACCCGCCACCACCACCACAGCCGACCCACCACCACCCACCGTCAAACCTAACCACCGTCAAACCCCGTCGTCCTCAAACCCTAACCACCGTCAATCTCCTCCACCATCAAACCCTAACCACCGCAGCCATAGCCGCCGTCAAACGCCACCACTGTCAAACCCTAACCACTGTCAATCTCCATCATCGTCAAACCCTAACCACCGCAGCCCCACCGTCCAACCCTAACCCAGTCAAACACCCACCACTATTCGATCCACCTCCACAGCCCACCCACCACAACGACCGCAGCCCCACCGTCAAACCCTAACCACCGTCAAACACCACCATCGTCAAACACCTAACCACCGTCAAACACCTAACAAACGTTAACACAACCACTGTCAAACTCACTCCCGTCCAACCCTAACCCCGTCAAACATCACCACCGGCCAAAATTACCAAAAAAAACAAAAACAAAAAGATACAAAGGAAATATGAAGGTGTTACTAACCTCTTGAAAATCCGGAGCGTACAACTAGATAAGAGACAGAGTAAACGGGAGAGAGTTTGTGTGTGTGTGTGTTTGAATATCTTTTGATCCATTTCCCCCCTTAATGAAAATGAAAAGTTGTTTGTTTTGTATACTCCTCTCATTGACCTGTACGCTGATAAACTGTCCACTAGGGGAGGCACATTCGGCAATGAGCAACGTATAGGTGCTGGTATACGCGTCTCATTGTCCTATACACTGCGTATGGTGCCTTTTTTTTAAATAATGTGATGTAAATATGGGTTTTTATATTATAAAACAATCTAATTAACAATTTTTATAAAAAAAAAATGTTCCGTAAACAATATTGGAAAGATAATATAATGTAAATAACAAATGTTCTTAACACGTAATACTACGATTAAACATTTTCAGTGGTACAAGGAAAACCTATGATAAATTTATAAATTCTCTTCGTTGACTTCTATTACTACCTAGTAACGCTCTACCCTGTTTAATAAGAGACAGGTACATTGTCTCCCATTCCATAGCTTCTATACTTGGGTATATACTCCAAAGTCCATTCGGTACTGGCATCAGGCAATCAACCATTAACTTAACCGTGATGAAATGGCCACCTTCCACATAAGCAATCGATAAAACGGAATGGTTTGGGTAAACCTCCAGACCATCGAACATGGGGAAGTAAGTTTGAGAAACACCATTGCTTAAATGTTGAGCAATCACACCAAATTTTTGACCCACCAACAATCCTGTGTAGGGCAACAACATCCAGCATCCGTTTGGTGCAGGTTCTACATTCAACCAATTTATTGATTGATACACTGCATTGTAACATCCTAGGTCGAAAGAATTGAGTATAGGCCACCATCGCTCTTTGTTAACGAACATCTCGTCGAGTATAGGCCACCACCATTAAACCCTAACCACCGCAGCCATAACCACCGTCAAACGCCAACACCGTCAAACCCTAACCACTGTTAATCTCCACCATCGTCAAACCCTAACCACCGCAGCCCCACCGCCCAACCCTAACCCAGTCAAATACCCACCAACGTTCAATCCACCTCCACAGCCCACCCACCACAACGACCGCAGCCCCAACATCAAACCCTAACCACCATCAAACACCACCACCGTCAAACACCTAACCACCGTCAAACACCTAACAACCGTCAACACAACCACCGTCAAACACAACCACCTTCAAACTCACCACCGTCCAACCCTAACCCCGTCAAACACAACCACCGGCCAAAATTACCAAAAAAAACCGAAAAGAAACAAAGGAAAGATGAAGGTGTTACTAACCTTTTGTGAAAATCCGGAGCGTACAGCTTGATAAGAGAGAGAGTATACGGGAGAGAGTTTGTGTGTGTTTTTTTGGTGTTTGGTGTGTGTGTTTGAATTTCTCATGATCCATTTCCCCCCATTAGTGAAAATGAAAACTAGTTTGTTTTGTATACTCCTCTCATTAACCTGTACGCTGCATATAGACTGTCCACCAGGGGAGGCGCATTAGGCTATGAGCATCGTATAGGTGCTGGTATACGCGTCTCATTGCCCTATAGGCTGCGTATGGTGCCTTTTTAAAAAAAAACATGTGATGTAAATAAGGGTTTTTATATTATAAAACAATCTAATTAACATTTTTTATAAAAAAATTGTTGCATACACTATATTGGAAAGATAATATAATGTAAATAACAAATGTTCTTAACACGTAATACTATGATTAAACATTTTTAAATGTTACAAGGAAAACCTATGACAAGTTAATAAATTATCTTCGTTGACTTCTATTACTATCTAGTAACGCCCTACCCTGTTTAATAAGACACAGGTACATTGTCTCCCATTCCATAGCTTCTATACTTCGGTATATACTACAAAGTCTATTTGGTACTAGCATCAGGCAATCAGCCGTTAACTTAACCATGATGAAATGGCCACCTACCACATAAGCAATCGATAAAATGGAATGGTTTGGGTAAACCTCCGGACCATCGAACATGGGAAAGTAAGTTTGACAAACACCATTGCTTAAATGTTGAACAATCACACCAAATTTTTGAGCCACCAACAATCCTGTGTAGGGCAAGAAGATCCAGCATGCCTTTGGTGCAGGTTCTACATTCAACTAATTTATTGATTGATACACTGCATTGTAACATCCCGGATCGAAAGAGTTAAGTATAGGCCACCACCGCTCTTTGTTAATTAACATCTCGTCGAGTAGCTATTGGCGGACCCACTTCCACTCATTCTGCTCTAACCCCAAACCCATAGCTATGGATCGAAATTCACAGTTACCGTCCGGTTGGGCGTCTTTGATATGTGTTATGTATCTCTGATACATAGATGGAAGCCAATCCTTAAAACGATCAATCATGTTTTTGAACCTGTAATTGGCAAATACATAGAGGAAAATATTTATCAGGGAAGGGAAAACGATCCATCATTCATTCATTCATGTATGTACGTATGTATGTATGTATGATTTGATTTGATGGAGATATGATAAACTGAAGTTGGGTGGTGGAAATAATGCGGCTGAGCTAATTAGGATTGGATTTTGTGTTTAGAAAGACTTGACTATTAATTACCTGCTATGTTTCAAAGATGCGAATGTATATGATAGCAAGACAGTAACAAGGATGGATTTACGGACGGTGACTAAATGTATTACCGAAACACATGAATCATGCTCTTCCTTAAAGTTGCTGCTGCATGAATAAAGTAATCCATTCGCAGCACTGATCACTTTCCAGCAAAACCAATATGAATATGACCCGATAAGAAGATGATGATAATTTTGTCGGGCTTTTTCATATTTTATTATCACCCGGGCCACCTAATATACTTTATTTGCAATAATTGTGGAAATAAACTTATTTGAAATAATTGTGGACCGTCTAAAAGTGGATTCCATTTGTTTTTTTCTTTTCAATTATAAAACCCTATTCAATGATCTAGAAAATCATATTGGACCGAAAGGAAAAATTTTTGTATGGTGGAGGTATACACACATCCCCATAAAAGTATCTATACATCCCCAAACCATATACTCCCTTCATTGCCTTATACGTCTGAAAATGCGCCCACCCATACGCCCCTTTATAGCTGTATACGGCTGCTTTTGACCCATCTAGTTAATGCCAATCATTGGCTGTCAGCCAATGCTTGCCCAATGATTGGGATGTACCGTATCACACTTTATTTAATATCACGGATGTTTTAATATGGAGAAGTTGTGAAACATTAATATAAGAAAATTCATAGATTTTTTATGAAATGTTGTTATAAAAATGTGTTAATATTATAAAACGTCATGTTTTTATTTGTTTTTTATATATTAAGTATTATTAAAAAATATCATCGTTTTTTTAATAAAAAGTGTGCATATATTTTTTTATTAAGTATCATCGTCTGGCAAAAGTCGGCAGATTTCGACAAAACAGCAGGTTTGGGGAAGTGGGTACGGGGGCGTGTCGGCTGGACACTACCCCGTGTAGACAATCTGCAGGGTTGAAAACAGGTTTCTGGTTCTAGTTTTTCCTGTCCCGGCTTTAGTAGCACTAAGGTTTAGTGCTCTAAGCCTCATATGTACATGTTTTAGCAATAAACACTACACCAAACCATAGCAAACATCCTAAATTACCAAGTTCAATCATCCATGTCACAAAGTTAAAAAGAAAAAGAAATGCAGAAAATAAAAAGAGTTAAAAGAAATTAAATTGTTCAACACACGGCACGCAGGCCGGAAATTGTTCAAGATAAAAGGGGGTTAACCTGTGGGATCACCAACCAACCGCTTCCGCCTCTGCTCCTCCCGCCTAGTCCATGTCCTCGTCTTCATCATCATCATCATCATCTCCACCATGCCCCGCAATGTACTCCCGGATATTTCCAATATCATCTTGGATATCGGATATGTTTCTCTCGATTGCTCCAATCCAGTTGTACGTGTTGCTCGCCGTGTTATACGTGTTCCTGGTGCACATGAGGTTTTCCTGCAACAAATCATGTAAACTTTGGAAATTAGGAAAACCACCTCCTTGCGAGGAGGACTGGCCTGGATCACCGTGGGGCTGATACTGGTACTGATGATGTTGTGGAGCGTGAAGGACAAGTGCCTCTTGCGGGTTCCATGCATGTCCCTGCATCCTTTGGAAGCTAACTGGCCCGTCTTCAGCCTCATAAATTAAGTTCATGGAGTGGCAGATGTGTACATCCACTCTTCCCGACCATGGACTCCTTTCGAAGGATCTCGGTATGTTCGTGAAGTGCTTGAAGAGACGATATATCCACCCCCCGAAGAAGATAGGGGTTGGTGAAGTAGCTAGTCGGTTCAGATGCATGTTACGGAGCAGGAGGTACGGAACATCTAGGTGCCGGCGGGTATGAATGCAATTAAGAACCACCAAGTCTCTCAACCCAACAACGCCACTGCTATCATGCCTTTGGCTAAGAGAGTAAGCGAGGACTCTATGAATGTAACGGTAAAGCGGGTCCCTCTGCTTAGTACTTTTAGTGCTGCTCTGGTTGTAGTGCCCTTCACCAACTCTCGTACCCCTCCGGTGTTCTCTTCATTACCCGCGTCTTCTTCCACATACATCCCAATGATCGACCCAAATTGTGCCATTGAAATCGAGTACCTAGTTCCACCACATCGGAATGCTACCCCATCATTGTCAAACGGGTCGCACCTTGAATTGAACGTGAAGGTGCTATAGAATTCCATAGTGCACTCATGGACGGAGCGAAGTCGAGTAGTCAAGGTGACTCTCAGTGGTCCTGTGACTAGGTTGTTGAAACGATCAAGTTGGTTCACCAATGCTAACAAATCCATGCATGCTTGTCTCGGGTATTCTTCCGGTCTTGTTTGAAGCACTTCATTTCTAGCCCTAGCATCGAGCTCGCTTGCGTTGAACCTCGTGAATTTCCTTGCCATCTGAAAGAATACACCAAAAGTTAGCATAAAACAGTGGAGTTTTCGGAAAAAACTGTAAACAGTGAGCTGGACACGGCCCTGTGTTCAGCGGACACGACCCCGTGTCCAGATGTCTGTTACTCAAAAACTTCATTTTTCGACCCGGCTTCGAAAACTTGAAAATTTTTGGTCCAATAGGAGCGGTTTCCCCCGAAAATGAAACCCCAAGTGCCGTTTTTCCCATAACAAACCGTTTACCCATTCAATTTTATCTTTTTTGGTTCGAAAACAAGGGTTTGAGGTTTTTGTGAGAAATCGGGCTAATCTTTGAACAATACAAGTTGTTTTACTTCCTATAACACTAATCTAACTAAATGTTAACAGATTAAAGCAAAAATTTGAGGTTCGATCCGGGTGTAGTTCAAGAACCCTAGATTTTTCCCCAAATTTTTGAAGTTTTAACTACATGAAAATGCTTAATCTAACTAATAATAGTTATAGAATCATACCTTGATGTTGTAAGAATGATAGGAGACATCGAAAATTTGCGGAAAATCGCCTGGAACCATAGCGTTTTCGGGGAAACGGGGCGTGTGGAATGAAGTATCTGTTATGAAAAAGGGGTTTTATCCTGACAGTCGCGCGGACACGGCCCCGTATCCAGCGGACACGGCCTCGTGCCAAGCAAAGTTTTTTTTTTTTAGTGCTCGTGTGAGTGCCCTCTTTTTCCCCAAAACTTGGTTAGAAGACTTACCGATTATGATGTCATCCCATTGGTTCGTAACTTACCAGGTATGATGTTGTTGCCTTTACTCATCGACCGTTTGAAGCAAAACTTCTTCCTTTTCATCCTCAATAAATCCTTGATAGAGTTTCAACCGTTGGCCATTGACTTTGAATGGAGGCCCATTCCGAGATTTAATTTCTACTGCACCGTGTGGGAAAATATGGGTGATGGAAAAAGGTCCTGACCACCTAGATTTTAATTTACCAGGAAATAGTCGGAGCCGTGAATTAAACAAAAGAACTTGATCCCCTACTTGAAATTCATTAGGTTTAATATGTTTGTCATGCCAATTTTTCATTCTTTCCTTATAAATTTCGGAGTTTGAGTATGCATAATTCCTAAGTTCGTCTAATTCATTTAATTGATAGAATCGATTTTTACCAGCAAATTCTAAATATAAGTTTACATTTTTAATTGCCCAGTAGGCTTTGTGTGCAATTTCTACTGGCAAGTGAAAACTCTTTCCATAGACAAGCTTATATGGGGTTGTACCTATTCTTGTTTTATAAGCAGTTCGAAAAGCCCATAAAAGATCATCTAATTTATCTGCCCATTCTTTTCTATTTAACCCTACGGTTTTTTCGAGTATTCGTTTTAAACCTCTATTAGTCACTTCGGCTTGTCCGTTTGTTTGAAGGTGATACGCTGTTGAGACCCGGTGATATACCCCATATATTGTTAAAAAAATTTCAAGTTGATGGTTGCAAAAACTGGTACCTCTATCACTTATTAATGCTTTGGGCGTTCCAAAACGAGAGAATAATTTCTTCAGAAATCTTACCACAACCCTTCCATCATTTGTTGGAAGTGCCTCGGCCTCGGCCCATTTAGACAAGTAATCTACTGCCACAAGTATATATTTGTTTCCTTTTGACGGTGGGAAAGGTCCCATAAAGTCAAGTCCCCACACATCAAAAATTTCACAAACAAGAATGCCATTTTGTGGCATTTCGTTTTTGGAAGAAATATTACCTGTTCTTTGGCAAGCATCACATGTCTTGACAAGACTTTGGGCGTCTTTATAAATGGTTGGCCAATAAAATCCTGAATCAAATACCTTTCGTGCGGTACTAGCGGCACCATGATGTCCCCCGTATGGACCTTCATGACAATGGCGGAGAATTCTTCGTGCTTCGCTACCATGTACGCATCGTCGTACGAGTTGGCCGGCACACATTTTGAAAAGATATGGATCGTCCCAAAAATAATGTTTCACATTGGCAAATAATTTTTTTCTTTGATGATGTGGCCAACCCTTAGCGACTATACCGCTAGCTAAGTAGTTAGCATAGTCGGCGTACCATGGTTCTTCTTTGTATTCCACCATTTCTAAGGACTCTGTTGGAAATTTTTCGTTGATTTGCTCGTCCTTGGTTGCCTCCAAAGCTGGGTCTTCCAAGCGTGAAAGATGATCTGCTGCGGTATTTTCTGCTCCCCTTTTATCTTTGATTTCAATATCAAATTCTTGGAGGAGTAGAATCCACCGAATCAAACGTGGTTTTGCGTCCTGCTTTTTGAAGAGATATCGAATGGCTGCATGATCTGTATAGACTATAGTTTTAGATAGAACAAGGTAGGAACGAAATTTATCAAAAGCAAATACCACAGCTAGCAATTCTTTTTCAGTTGTTGTGTAATTTTCTTGTGCATCGTTAAGTGTTTTACTAGCATAATAAATTGGGTGGAAATGCTTTTCTCTTCTTTGTCCCAAGACAGCTCCAACTGCAAAGTCACTAGCATCACACATGATTTCGAAAGGAAATTTCCAATCAGGCGCTATCATGATAGGTGCATTGACTAGCATTTCCTTTAAGGTTAGAAATGCTTGATTGCAATCCTTGTCAAAAATGAAAGGAGCATCTTTTTCAAGTAATTTTGTTAGAGGCCTTGAAATTTTAGAAAAGTCTTTGATAAACCGCCTATAAAATCCCGCATGCCCTAGGAAACTTCTGATAGCTCTAACGGAGGGTGGAGGTGGTAATCGAGAAATAGTGTCTATTTTAGCTCAATCAACTTCCATTCCTTCGTTTGAGATTTTGTGACCGAGTACTATTCCCTCAGTTACCATGAAATGGCATTCTTCCCAATTAAGGGCGAGGTTAGTTTCCTCACATCGGGATAGCATTCGTTCAAGGTTATCGAGGCATTGTTCGTATGAATCCCCAAAGATAGAAAAGTCGTCCATGAAGACTTCCATTGTCTTTTCTATCATGTCATGGAAGATGGTTACCATGCAACGTTGGAATGTTGCGGGGGCATTACATAGACCAAATGGCATCCGTCGATAAGCAAAAGTTCCATAGGGACATGTGAAGGTTGTCTTTTCTTGGTCTTCGGGTGCTATCGGGATTTGAAAGTAACCTGAAAAACCATCCAAGAAACAGTAAAATTTATGACCGGATAATCTTTCTAACATTTGATCAATGAAGGGAAAAGGAAAGTGATATTTCCTTGTTGCTTCATTTAATCGTCTATAATCTATACACACTCTCCATCCTGTGACGGTCCTTGTAGGTATTAATTCATTCTTTTCATTAGTTATTACCGTCATACCTCCTTTCTTTGGAACAACTTGGACGTGACTTACCCAAGGACTATCAGAGATAGGATAGATAAGTCCGGCGTCAAGTAATTTGATGACTTCGTTTTTAACCACTTCTTGAACATTGGGATTTACTCGATGTTGTGGTTGTATTACCGTTTTGTAGTCATCATTCATTAAAATTTTGTGCGTGCACATGGAAGGACTTATTCCCTTAATATCTACAAGCTTCCAAGCGATCGCATTTTTGTGTGTTTTTCAAAAGGTTAATTAATTTTTCTTTTTCTAAACTATCTAATTTAGATGAAATAATTACAGGTAATTTACCATCTTTGTCTAGAAAAGCATATTCCAAACCCTTTGGAAGTTCTTTAAGCTCAAGAGGTGGGTTTTTAGTAGACTCCTTATTTGGTTGCTCATTAAGAACTTTAAAAGTTTGTTCTATGGCTACCTCTTCTTCAACAAAGTGGTCAAACTTTTCACTTGTATCGGGTGGTTCATCTTCATCTTCAATTAGGTGGTCATTATTGCCGAATGGATATTTCATTGACCGCTCGAGATCGACACTCTTTTTAAATGCCCCTAATTGAAGAGGTAGATTGTTGAACTTCCGGTTTTTCAAAGCTTCGTGAGTTTTTACAAAGGGTCGTCCCAACACTAGAGGAGCGTCATCAAGGATGACAAAGTGGGTTGGGATTACCAATTGATTTGTTTGAACCAAGACATCCTCAACTACACCGATTGATTTTATTATTTTCCGATTAGATAGAAAAATGGGTATTTGAAGTGGAGAAAAATCACTAATACTTAATTTTTCGAAAATGTAATTAGGCATTATGTTAACACAAAGATCTTTATCAATCGTGACATTACTAATAAATGAATTTTGAAAAAAACATGGAACCGGTGTAATGTTAATTTCAAATGGGTCTTCTTTTATTAGCGAGGTTTGATCATTAGTTAACTTAACACTTATCATTTCGTCAATTTTAGTGTTAGTGTTTAATTCTTTTAAAATCTTAGTATGAGTTGGAACTAAACAATGATTTTCAAAAGAAGGTGACAAGAGATTAATTTCTTCAAAATTAGACTCTGCTTGAATTTTAACGTTGACGGACTCACCTTTTTCGTTGTTTAACTCATGTGTCGGTTTTTCACTTGTTTGTTCTTCCATTTTTACACTTTCAGTTATCTCTTTTTTATTTAATTCTTCTCTTGCAAGGGACTCCTTTTCCCTTGCACGAGATTCTTTTATATAGCGATCGATAACTCTAAGGTGTTCTAATATCCTATCGGTCACTTTGGTTATAGAAAAAGGATCTGGATTTTCAAAGCTTGAATTCGGTTGTTCGATCCTTTGTTCCTCATAATACCCATGTGAAGTAAATGGTTCACACCATTGTTCTTCATTGTAAGCATATGATGGATAAGGATCGTAATTTTGTTCTTCATAATACTCATATGAGGTGGGTTGTTCACGCCATGGTTCCTCATAATAAGCATATGAAGGTGGTGGCTCATATCTTGGTTCCTCAAAGTATGAGTAAGAGGGCTCATACCTCGGTTCATCAAAATATGAGTATGAGGGAGGAGGTTCATACCTTTGGTCTTCATAGGATGTGTATGAAGTTGATGGCTCGTACCTGGGCTCCTCATAGTAGGTGTATGAAGTGGACGGTTGATATAAGTTACAATGTTGAACCGAGTGTGGGTCACCACAATTAGTGCAATAGTTACTCCTATAATCATCCTCCTTATAGGTGTAGTTGTAACCTCCTGAGTATTGATTCATGAGAATCACTCAGCAGACCACAACAACGTCTCGAGACCAGAAAACAAAAATAAAAACGGAAACAGAGGCTGGACACGACCCCGTGTTCAGTGGACACGGCCCCGTGTTCAGAATCTGTATCTGGGGGTTTTAATTAAAGTTACTGATTTCGTTGAGCATGGGGGCGTGTTTAGTGAGCACGACCCCGTGTTCAGGCTACTGTATCTGGGTGTTTTTTTTTTGAAAAATGTGCAGCACGGCCCTGTGTTCAGCGAGCACGGCCCGTGTTCAATCTACTGTAAATGCAAAACTAAACTAAAATGCAGAAAAATGTGCGCGCGTTTTGAAAAGGTTTTGAAAAACTGATTAGGCCGTCGATTTTAATCTTTCTTAAAATCCTTGTGTCCCCGGCAACGGCGCCAAAAACTTGATGCGTGTGAAGTGTATATAAGTTTAAGTATATTTTAAGCCCTTTTACACTTTTTTAGCCAAGTTTTAAATTTATAAAACACGATATTTACTAACACTAAACACACATATGGGCAAGTGCACCCATCGTGAGCATAGTATAGTGTTGGCAAGATACCGAGGTCGTCCAAGGACACAAGAGCTTTTAGTACCGGTTTATCTTTAACGTCTAATCAAATCAAAAGTTTAGAAAAATGTTTTAAACTAAGAAAATAAAAACGAACAAAAATGCTGAAAAATAAAAATAAAAATAAAACAGATAGACAAGATGAATCACTTGGCTCCGACTCGTGTTTAGTGTAACCTTTGATTATTTCCGCACTTTTGCACTATTTAAGAGATTATCTTAGTTATTGTAGTAGGCCCCTCTTTTGGAGGTGACGTTACCCTCAACCCAGTAGTTTGAGTCAGCAGGGATACAATCCTAAAGGGTCAGATTATTGAAAGATAATTAATTAAGTTATTAATGCATAATGTGGTATGCCCCTCTTTTGAAGGCGACGTTACCCTCGGCTAAGTAGTCTGAGTCAGCAGGGATACAGTCCTAAGTAGCCAGGTTAAAGTTTTAATAGTAGCTTAACTTATGAGGATGTCAAAGAGTTTGGACCCCCGCCATCCAATACCGTTAAGTATTGAAGGAGGTCCTACTAAATTTGACCCAGGTCCTTTGAGGATCTATACACTGAACAATGGCAAGACTCTTACGAAACCGTTCCCTTAACCCCGACCAGGTAGCCAACATACCTCCATATAGACCGTGGAGATATGAATGGTGAAAATCTTTTATTTTATATAGACAGTAAAATAATGCCAAGACACCACGGACAAACGATAAGGAAGAATCACCTTCAACATAAGAAACTAGTTATTAAAGTCATTAATACATAACCAATTAAAAAGTGCGAAAAGATTAAAAATAAAAAGTATTACACTAGACACTTTGTCTTCACCAAGTGATGTAAGAGACTTAGGCAAACATGGCCTTGATTGTCAAGAACTCTTACGATCAATCTTGGATCCCGAGACGACTCACACACTCTATGATGGACAATGGATGATGGTGGTGGATGATGGTGTTATCGTGGTGGTGGGTGGTGGGTGAAGTGTGAGAGAGGTGGTGTGCCAAGGGATGGTTTGAGCTTGAGCTAAGCACTCCTATTTATAGGCTGAACAGAAGCTCGGGCATGGCCCCGTGTCCATTGGGCACGGCCCCGTGTCCATCCTTTTCTCTGTCTTCATTAATTGCTCTTGTCTGCATTAGTTGACCACGGCCCCGTGTCCGCTGGGCACGACCCCGTGTGCAGAAGCATATCTGTACTATCAAGATTTGCCTGGATTCTGCGAATCTTATAGTTGACCACGGCCCCGTGTCCGCTGAGCACGGCCCCATGGTGGGCGATGGAAGCTTCTACAACTTTGTCTTTTATGCTGACACTTGGGCACGCCCCCGTGTTCACTGAACACGAGCCGTGTTCAGCCTTCTGTTCTCTTGTTTTGCTTAGGAAGATGCTTTCGGGGAGGTCGGGCATGCCACGTTAGTTCCTTTTCTTGTATTTATGTTAGATTTAGCTGCCTTTTTGCTTCTTTTGTTAATTTGAGCTCATTTAATTCTGAAAATACAAAAGGAAGACAAAAACACACTTTTTCCAACATTAGTACTAAAAAAGGGTTAGTTTTATGCCACAATTGATGTCATTTATATGTTGCATTTTGCACACATCAGTATGTTTGTATGTATGTATGTATGATTTGATTTGATTTGATGGAGATATGATAGACTGAAGTTGGGTGGTGGAAATAATGCTGGTTGAGCTAATTACGATTGGATTTTGTGTTTAGAAAGAATTGACTATTAATTACCTGCTATGTTTCAATGATGCGAATGTATAAGATAGCAAGACAGTAACAAGGATGCATTTACGGACGGTGACTAAATGTATTACCGAAACACATGAATCATGCTCTTCCTTAAAGCTGCTGCTGCATGAATAAAGTAATCCATTCGCAGCACTGATCACTTTCCAGCAAAACCAATATGAATATGACCTGATAAGCAGATGATGATAATTTTGTCGGGCTTTTTCATATTTTATTATCACCCGGGCCACCCAATATACTTTATTTGCAATAATTGTGGAAATAAACTTATTTGAAATAATTGTGGACCGTCTAAAAGTGGATTCCATTTGTTTTTTTCTTTTCAATTATAAAACCCTATTCAATGATCTACAAAATCATATTGGACCGAAAGGAAAATTTTTTGTATGGTGGAGGTATACACACATCCCCTAAAAGTATCTATACATCCCCAAACTATATACTCCCCTCATTGCCTTATACGTCTGAAAATGGGCCCACCTATACGCCCCTTATAGCCGTATACGGCTGCTTTTGACCCATCTAATTAATGCCAATCATTGGCTGTCAGCCGATGCTTGCCCAATGATTGGGATGTACCGTATCACACTTTATTTAATATCACGGATGTTTTAATATGGAGAAGTTGTGAAATATTAATATAAGAAAATTCATAGATTTTTTATGAAATGTTGTTATAAAAAATGTTTTAATATTATAAAATGTCATGTTTTTATTTGTTTTTTATTTATTAAGTATTATTAAAAAATATCATCGTTTTTTATAAAAAGTGTGCATATATTTTTTTATTAAGTATTATTATTAAAAATATCAATGTTGTTATAAAAAATGGAGAAGTTGACCCATGAGCAGCGTATAGACGTTTTTTAACTTGTGATATGTATGAGAAGTTGTAATAATCCGTATCCATCTTCACAATCACAATGGTTCTCTACAACAATTAAAATATAATACGTGTCAAATATTAATAAAATTATAACATATTTTCTTAATCAATTTTATAGAATTATAAAATATTTCGTTCCGGTTACGTGTCAAATGTTAATAAACTTTTAACAATTTTTATTAAACAATTTTATATTAAAATATAATATGTGTCACATATTAATTAAATTAAAACCTTTTTTATTAATCAATTTTATAGAATTAAAAACCATTTGGTTTCGATTCGTTTATAAACTATTTCGTTTCGGTTCGTTTCGACCCACCACCACCACCACCACAACTGACCCGCCACCACCACCACAGCCGACCCGCCACCACCACCACAGCTGACCCGCCACCACCACCACATCCGACCCCCCACCACCACCATAGCCGACCCACCACCACCCACCGTCAAACCCTAACCACCGTCAATCTCCACCACCATCAAACCCTAACCATCGCAACCATAACCACCGTCAAACGCCACCACCGTCAAACCCTAACCACTGTTAATCTCCACCATCGTCAAACCCTAACCACCGCAGCCCCACCGCCCAACCCTAACCCAGTCAAACACCCACCACCGTTCAATCCACCTCCACAGCCCACCCACCACAACGACCGTAGCCCCAACGTCAAACCCTAACCACCATCAAACACCACCACTGTCAAACACCTAACCACCGTCAAACACCTAACAACCGTCAACACAACCACCTTCAAACTCACCATCGTCCAACCCTAACCCCGTCAAACACCACCACCGGCCAAAATTACCAAAAAAACCAAAAAGAAACAAATGAAAGATGAAGGTGTTACTAACCTTTTGTGAAAATCCGGAGCGTACAGCTTGATAAGAGAGAGAGTATACGGGAGAGAGTTTGTGTGTGTTTTTTTGGTGTTTGGTGTGTGTGTTTGAATTTCTTTTGATCCATTTGCCCCCTTTAGTGAAAATGGAAAGCTGTTTGTTTTGTATACTCCTCTCATTAACCTGTACGCTGCATATAGACTGTCCACCAGGTGAGGCGCATTGGGCTATGCGCAACGTATAGGTGCTGGTATACGCGTCTCATTGCCCTATACGCTGCGTATGGTGCCTTTTTTTAAAAAATCATGTGATGTAAATAAGGGTTTTTATATTATAAAACAATCTAACTTTATATATATATATATATATATATATATATATATATATATTGTCACGGCCCCTGCCCCGGTTTGACCTGGTCCAGGAGCCGCGGGACAGAAATTTTGTGGTATCTATTTAATCGAGTTTACAGCGGAAGATTTACAGGATCTTTTATACTTGAAATCCGATTATTTTATTATATAATCTGGGATAAACCCCGTAATTTACAATAGAGGAATTTCACAAGGAAATTCCCTGGTTTACAAAACATGTTTATTCCTTTTAACTGAGCCACCTCTTCAAGCTTGTTAGTGCTCCGTAGCACGTTTTCCTTGATTCATAGCAGGTCGCCTGAAACATGTTTGAAAAATATTTTATCAGCGGGGAAATACTGGCGAGTCATTCAAGTATATAAAACGACACATTAGTTATCAATTACAGCATAAGAGCGATTACAATGGCTTCTATCTTATTTTTATCTGGCGCCGTGTCACCTCCTGGTGACGATGGTCATACCACTATTGGGTCCTTTCACCCAAGTAGTGATGATTATCACTGTTAGAATTTATTAGCCTAACCCATGAGAAATTAGTAATGTGCACAATACCCCACTAGCCAGTGATTCAAGATAACCACGACTTAATCCCTGTAATTATAACTTTTGAAAATGATTGGAGTATTGTAAAATATTATTGATAAAAAGAGAATGACTCACATTGCAAGTTTAAACGGGCAGAGTTTAGCCTACTGATTAGCCTTGTAACCTAATTTAAATAACAAGGCACACGAACTAGGTCAGTAACTAATACAACATTTACGATAACTCACGAGACTAAAACCCTCACAACGAATGACAAAGTGCTATACTTAAACGTCCATCGAATTCACGACGAATGACAAAGTATGGCCCTAATGTGGGCAGCACTTAAATATCCATCGGATAGTTTCAATCGATCGGACATTGAATCGTTGCAGCGATCGACTTAATACCCTGTATCGTAGCAGCGTCTCCCTAAAGAAAATTATGATTTTGAGCAGTGGATCTTCCTTTTTGTGAAAAGTTTTCGACACAGAATGAAAGCTCATGGTCGAATCTATTTATAGCAGAAATTTGGGTCTTACGCGGCCCGCGTAAGCCCCTTCTTAATCTTTACGCGGCCCGCGAGGGCAACCTAATCGTAGACTAGGGCTAGCGTGTCACACCTAGGGCTGCCACGTGTGCAACACGTGGCCTGTTTGCTATTCCAGAGATATTATGAGTTGTTGCGGCCCGCGTAACCTTACCTTAAGGTTTACGCGGCCCGCGTGAAACCATAAAATTTGTTTTTCTTGATTTTGGTTATGGATTAGGTTTTCAGAGGTCCGGGTTTTTACTTATGGGTCGTTTTAGGACATTTTTGAGAGTCCTTACATCCTCCCCACCTTATTTAAAATCTCGTCCTCGAGATTTACTGAAATAAGTGAGGATATTTTTCGCTTCATTTCTGATTCCAGCTCCCAAGTGTATTCAGGTCCTCTCTTTGAATCCCATTTGACTTTGACTAGTACTAGTCTTTTGTGTTTGAAAAACTTGATCTTTCTGTCTTCTATTGGCAGTGGCTTCTCAACAAATTTTAACTTTTCATTTACCTCTATATCTTGAAGAGGTACTACCAAGGATTCATCAGACAGACATTTCTTGAGGTTGGATACATGAAATACATCATGTACCCCGGCTAGCTCCTGTGGTAGTTGTAAGCGATAGGCAACTGGTCCTATGCGTTGGATTACTGGGAATGGTCCTACGTATCTTGGACTTAGCTTTCCTTTCTTACCGAACCGAACTACTCCTTTCTAAGGAGAAACTTTCAAGAGTACCTTGTCTCCAACTTGAAATTCTAGTGGCTTGCGTCGATTATCGGCATAACTCTTTTGGCGATCTCGAGCCTTTTTCAGTCTTTCCTTGATTTGAGTGATCTTGTCGGTAGTTTCTTGCACAATTTCAGGACCTGATAATTGGCTTTCTCCTATTTCTGCCCAACAGACTAGAGTTCTGCATTTTCGTCCATATAGTGCTTCGAACGGGGCAGCTTCTATGCTTGAATGATAGCTATTATTATAGGAGAATTTGATTAAGGGTAGGTGGTCATCCCAGTTTCCACTAAAATCTATTACATATGCCCTGAGCATGTCTTCTAGGGTTTGGATCGTCTTTTCACTTTGTCCATCTGTTTGAGGATGGTATGCAGTGCTTAAATTTAGTCGGGTTCCCATTGCTTCCTGGAAACTTGTCCAAAACTGGGAAGTGAAACGACTATCCCTATCCGATACAATGGAGAGTGGGACTCCATGTAAGGATACTACTTCGTCCAGATACAACTTTGCCAACCTTTCCATGCTAAAGGTTTCTTTCATGGGTAGAAAATGAGCTGATTTGGTTAATCGATCCACAATTACCCAAATCGTGTCATTACCTTTTCTGGTTTTGGGCCGCTTTGTGACAAAGTCCATGGTTATGAGTTCCCATTTCCATACAGGCGTTTCTAATTGTTGTAGTAGACCTGAGGGTTTCTGGTGTTCAGCCTTGACTTGTGAACAAGTAAGACATTTAGAAACATATCTAGCTATGTCCTTCTTCATTCCTATCCACCAGAAGTTATTCCTTAAATCTTGGTACATCTTATTGTTACTAGGATGCATTGTATACCTAGATTTATGGGCTTCTTCTAAAATTTTATTTCTTAATTCTCCCTGCTTAGGTACCCAAATTCGTTTCTTATGGAATTTCCAAATTCCATCACTTCCTTGTTCTAATTCCTTTATTCGTCCTTTCATACCTTCAGCGTCATCCTTGATTGTTGTTTCTTGAATGTTCTTAAATTGTTCCATTAAGTCTAATTGTAAACTTAATCTAAGAGCACGAACTCGTCGTTGTTTCTCATGATACTTACGACTTAAGGCATCAGCAACTATGTTTGCTTTTCCTTCATGATATTGAATATCACAGTCGTAGTCACTTAAAATTTCCATCCATCTTCTTTTCCTCATGTTTAATTCTTTTTGCCCAAATAAGTATCTTAAGCTCTTATGATCTGTATAGACAGTAAATTTACTTCCGTACAGATAATGTCTCCAAATTTTAAGGGCACAAATTATGGCTCCTAACTCTAAGTCATGAGTCGTATAGTTTTCCTCGTGCTTTTTCAAATGCCTTGACACATACGCGATTACCTTCTAGCGTTGCATTAGCACACATCCTAATCCTAGTTTTGAAGTGTAACAACCCTCGGTAAAACCAACACCCTTAAAATTATTCACGACACTCTATTATATCTTAAATTGCCCCAATATGTTTTATATTACACCTCGTATGCGAAAACCGAGCCCGTATTATATTATAGTTTATAAAAATAAAATAAAAATATGAATTTAAAGCTGAGGCGGGCCGCGTAGGATCCCACCTCAAGCTCAAGCGGGCCGTATTAAGACCAGATTTGGACTCCGCTGACTTCTTTAGTTCATGCGGGCCGCTTCAACTTAAGCTTACATCAACGCGGGCCGCGCGGACTCATAACACGCGATCGCACCAGAGGTCGACACGTGTCAACATCGTGTCAAGCCTACTTGGTGACCGAACTAAGCTATTGTGTTGACCCATGTTGACGCAGGCCGCGTAACCTTGGCCTGTATCTTACGCGGGCTGCGTGGAAGGCAGATTACACAACTATAAATAGAACGCATCAGATTTCATTTTCCGTCGCTCATTCTCAAATCTCATTCTCGAATTCTGAAGTGTTAGACATAATATTTTGGGTATTATACCCCTAATTAGCGTGGTTCTGCTCCGTTGTAAGTATTATAACCCCGGTTTCATAATAGTTACGCTGCCCGATCGATTTAGGGTTCCGTAACAACTGTCGTGGTTCTGCCCGACGTAGTTGTTGGAATGCCGTCTCGGGGAGGGTATCATTAATATTTTCAAAGGGTTATGATACTAACCAATGTACATTTGTATAAATTATAGATTATATCCAGGAAACCCTCAAGTGAAACCGAAGATAGCAATGTGAGTTTATCCTCTTTTTGTTAAACTTTTTGGTAATGTTTTACCAAACCTTAAATGTTTTACTACGAAATTTAGCAGTGATTGAGTCTTTGTAGTCTTCAATTATTGCCGGTATGTTGGGGTTTTGTATACAAAATTTGTACTACTTGTGAGTAGTAAGTCGAGTATGACAGTACGTTACCATTGGACAATGAGTTAGCCAATGGGTAATATGACCCACAAGTCAGGATTGATAGTACCAAATGGAGTAATTGTGTAGATATAAACATTGTAATCGTCCTCGATACTGTTTAATTTGATAAAATGTTTCTTGATTAAACTGGGATTCACTCACCAGTATTTCCCGATGACAAATATTTTTAAAACATGTTTCAGGTAACCCAATGTGAAAGCCATTTAATATAAAGCCAGCTGGAGAGCACTGAAGGCTTGGGGATAATGTGGCTATAAAAGTTACCAAATAAACGATGTTTTAAATTAAATAAAATAGGGTTTGTCCCTATAAATGTATTCTAATAAGAAACTTGGGTTTTTCCCATGTTATTATTAATATGAAATATGGTGGTTTTACTCTGATAAACATTTCCTAACTACGGTGCTGATGTAAATTCTGCTGCAAGACTAAACAAACTGATACCACCAAACTCTGTGATCGCGTCCGCCCGTTCCCGGGGAACATGGATCGAGGGTTGCGACAGAAGGTGGTATCAGAGCCTAGCCACTGGTCTAAGCCAAAGAAGTGTTCTGCTGACACTTAAATTTTAAAATTTGTGTTAGGAAATAAATTACGGAAATAAGTGCATAACTGTAATTATGTGTTATGTGTTATTTGACTATTTGTTAGTTTTCAGTATGAGTGATCAGGAACCATCAGATATGAATCGTCAGTTATCTGATTCACCTAGGAGTAAAGGTACATCATCACAGCCTGCCCTCTCTGGGTATACTGCTGACCAGGAAGACGAGATATTTGCCTTTAGAGCTCAATCTGAAGAACCATTTCCTACTAAGAAACGAGGATGGTTTAGTAAAGAAGCTTTTGCTCGTAGGAAGAGAATGAGGAAATTGCAACAGCAAAGGGCTTTAGCAGCTATTAAGAGAGAGACAGATGCCCATACTCAAGATATGCTAAATAGAAGCCTAGCTAATTTCCATATTTTAGCTACGACTACTGCTGACTCAAGTCTGGAACAACTAGTAGCCCCACAACCACAAAACCCAGAAAAACCTACAGAAAAACCTATGGAGATAGAAAACCAGGAAAACCAAGTGGAGATGCACGACTTTAACCCAGAAGAAATCCCTAGGATACCTGCACCAAACCCACTAGACCCGAATTACGACCCCTGGTGGGACGACAATAGGGACTTTGTGCAACGTTATTCTATCCAGGATTATCCACCCATACAGAACATAGAAGTTTACCCAGGTATGGACCCTTTAGATCCCTATTACCAAGATGATTATATTAGGGAAATATTAGAGGATCCTTACCAATTTCAGGAACTGTCACCCCCATATCAGGAACATGTACCCCAGATTCCAAACCCAGTCCGAGAACCTGCACCCCCAATGAGTGCAGAAAACGTTCAAGAACTTAGGACTTTCGGGGAGGAAATTTTAGAGAGCAGTGAGAGGATACGTCAGGTAGGAGAGCGTCTTGTATGGAAATACGATGAGCGCAATATGGATTTTTGGATGAATCCATATCCGTGAATGTGAGAATGGAGGGAAACGGTGGTAGTAATATAATATAATAAAATAAAAGATGTGTGTATGGATGCATATTACTATTTTATTTCTGTTGGTATTGTAATCTTTATTCTGTACTAGTGTGTAATAGATGCATAAGTATATGAAAAGAGTAATGTAGCAATGATCTACGCTTTTGGCAAAACTGCGTGTCGTGTGATTAATTATATTAAGATATTATTTGTGATATTAATATGAGGTAAATGTTTAAAATTCAGATGGCCGACCAAGGAAATCAAGGAAATCTGAATAACGATAACCAGAGTAACATTAACGTGGTTAATGAAAATCCCAACAACAATAACAATGGGAACCAGATGGATAATAGTGCTATCCAACACATTGTAGCACAAGGAATAATAGATGCAATGCCATTTATTCTTCAAAATGTTAAAGATGCTGATAATAAAAGTAAGCATAACAGTAAGCGACCAAGTGAACCAGAACACAGCGTGAACAATGGACCTGTACTTCAAATGCCTATTCCCAAGAGAAGAAGAACCATGCCTTATGGTTGTTCTTATAAAGAATTCTGGTCTTGTAAACCAATGGAATTCTCGGGCAATGAAGGGGCCATTGCAACTTTACGCTGGATAGAGAAGACTGAAGCAGTATTAAGGATAAGTAAGTGTGCTGAAGAAGATAGAATACTGTTTGCTTCTAATCTGTTTAAGAATGCAGCATTAGAATGGTGGAACACTATCCTCCAGACAAGAGGAAGTGATCAAACCTATAATATGGAATGGGAAGAATTTAAAAACAAGGTAGAAAGGAAGTTCTGCCCACCCAATGAAAAAGAACAGATAGCAAACAAATTCCTAAATCTTAGAATGACTGGTGTAGACAGCAAAGGGTACACTAAGCTATTTTTCGAATATGCTAGGATAGTGCCAACTCTTGCATCACCAGAACCAGTGTTAATCTCTCGTTATATTTGGGGATTAATAGGGGAAATTAGACACATAGTCAAGGCAGCTAGACCTAAAAATATAGAAGAAGCTGTAGAACTAGCAAATACCTTGACTGATGAATTAGTCCGTACTAGAGAAGAAGATCAGAGAAGGAACCTAACCCAAAGGCTTACTCAAGAATTTCGTTCTGGAAATTCTAACCGTGGAAGAAATGTAGGTTCTACTTCTGCACCCTACTGCAAGGTCTGCAAGAAAAAGCATTCGGGAAAATGCTCCACTCTCTGCAATTATTGCAAGATGCCAGGACACAAGGAGGAAAATTGCAGGAAGAAATCCAGTAATGGGTTATGCTTCAACTGTGGAGAAAAAGGTTATATCAGGCCAAACTGTCCGAAATTAGCTCCAGCTCCAGACAACAAGAATACTAAAAATGCTAGAGCATTTGTGTTAACTGCAGATGAAGCCAGAATGATTCCAGATGTCATAGCTGGTACGTTTTTGGTTAATGATGTTTTTGCAAAAGTATTATTTGACTCTGGTGCAAACCAAAGTTTTATTAGTACATCGTTTTGCAAATTTCTAAATCAGTCATTAACTAAACTACCACAAGAATGTGTAGTAGAAACAGCGAATGGAGAAACCATTAGAATTTCTGAAATCTTGCAGGGAGCAAGTATAGAAATTTCAAATCAGAAATTTATTGCAAATCTTTATCCTATGAATCTGGTAGGATTTGATGTTGTTTTAGGAATGGATTGGTTAATAGCCAATAAAGCCAGTATTTTATGTGATCAAAAGTTAATTCAAATAAATTCACCAAAAAGTAAAAAGATCACAATTAAAGGAGATAAGTCCTCTAGGACCACAAAATTCATATCTGTGATGAAAACTGCAAGTTGTATAAGAAAAGGTTCTATAGTGTATTTGATTTCTATAATCACTAACACTAAAGGGAAAGAACTAAAAGATATTCCAGTAGTATCTCAGTTTTCAGATGTTTTCCCAGAAGAATTGCCAGGACAACCGCCAGATAGAGAAGTTGAATTAAGAATTCACCTACTACCAGGAACATCACCGATTGCCAAAGCACCTTACCGTTTGGCACCAGCCGAAATGCAGGAACTGAAGAAACAATTAGATGAATTGTTAGAGAAAGGATTCATACAGCCAAGTTCGTCGCCATGGGGAGCGCCGATACTATTTGTTAAAAAGAAGGATGGATCAATGCGTATGTGCATTGACTACCGTGAATTAAACAAAGTCACGATTAAGAATCGGTACCCATTACCGAGAATCGATGATTTGTTTGATCAGCTGCAAGGAGCTCGATTTTTCTCTAAGATTGATTTAAGGTCAGGATATCATCAATTAAAGGTACAGGAAGAGGATATTCCTAAAACTGCATTTAGAACAAGGTATGGACATTATGAATTTACTGTCATGCCATTTGGTTTAACCAATGCCCCAGCTGCATTTATGGACATGATGAACCGAATATGTAAGCCGTATTTGGATAAATTCATAATTGTTTTCATAGATGATATTCTAATTTATTCTAAGAATAAAGAGGATCATGCAAAACATTTGCACGCACTTTTAAGTTTGTTAAGAAAGGAAAAACTTTATGCTAAATTCAATAAGTGCGAATTTTGGTTAGAACAAGTACAATTCCTTGGACACTTAGTCAATCATGAAGGAATTCATGTAGATCCAACAAAGATTGAAGCAATTACGAAATGGAAAACCCCTGAGTCACCAACTGAGGTTAGAAGTTTCCTAGGATTGGCCGGTTATTATAGAAGATTTATTAAAGATTTCTCTAGAATAGCCATTCCCTTAACTAAGCTAACCTGTAAATCTGTTAAGTTTGAATGGGGATTTAAACAAGAAGAAGCATTTAGAATTCTTAAGCAAAGATTAACCCATACACCTATATTAGCATTACCAGAAGGAACTGAAGACTTTATAGTCTATTGTGATGCTTCTAAACTAGGTTATGGATGTGTGTTGATGCAAAGACAAAAGGTTATAGCTTACGCATCTAGACAACTTAAGAATCATGAAGAGAATTATTCAACCCATGATTTGGAATTAGGAGCTATAATTTTTGCTCTTAAGATTTGGAGACATTACCTTTATGGTAATAAGATTACCATATTCACTGATCATAAAATTTTAAGGTATATCTTCCAACAAAAAGAATTAAATATGAGACAAAGACGCTGGATGGAATTTCTTAGTGATTATGATTGTGATATCCAGTATCATGAAGGAAAAGCCAATATAGTGGCAGATGCTTTAAGTCGAAAGTATCAAGAAAAGCCAAGAAGGGTACGTTCTCTTAAATTAAATCTGCAAGTAGATTTAAATGATCAAATAAGAGAAGCACAAGAATCAGTAATCAAGGATGATTCTGAAAAATTAAAAGGTATGCTAAAAGAATTGGAACAAGGAACAGATGGAATTTGGAGATTCCATGAAAAGAGAATGTGGATACCTAAATTAGGAGACCTGCGTAATCGTATATTAGAAGAAGCCCATAAGTCTAAATATACGATGCATCCAGGAAGTGATAAAATGTACCAGGATTTAAGGAAAAATTTATGGTGGATAGGAATGAAAAAGGACATAGCAACCTATGTTTCTAAATGTTTAACTTGTTCACAAGTTAAAGCTGAATATCAGAAACCTTCAGGTTTGTTACAACAATTAGAAATGCCAGTTTGGAAATGGGAATTAATAACAATGGATTTTGTTACTAAATTACCCAAAACTAGGAAAGGAAATGATACAATCTGAGTGATTGTAGATAGACTAACTAAGTCAGCTCATTTTCTACCAATGAAGGAAAGAATTAGTATGGAACAATTATCTAAATTGTATGTAAATGAAATTGTTTCTTTACATGGTATTCCTTTATCAATTGTTTCCGATAGGGATAGCCGCTTTACATCTCATTTCTGGTCAAGTTTCCAAAAGGCAATGGGAACCAAGTTAAAATTGAGCACGGCTTATCATCCACAAACAGATGGACAAAGTGAAAGAACAATTAAAACAATGGAAGACATGCTTAGAGCTTGTCTAATTGACTTTGGAGTTAATTGGGACGATCATTTACCTTTGATAGAATTTTCTTATAATAATAGTTATCACACAAGTATCAATGCTGCACCATTTGAAGCACTTTATGGACGAAAATGTCGAACCCCAGTCTGTTGGGCAGAAATTGGGGAAAAGCAACTATCTGGACCTGAGATAGTGCAAGAAACAACCGACAAGATTATTCAAATCAAGGAACGACTGAAAGCAGCACGTGATAGACAGAAAAGTTATGCTAATAACAGGTGAAAACCATTGGAGTTTCAAGTAGGAGATAAAGTATTGTTAAAAGTCTCTCCTTGGAAAGGAGTGGTAAGATTCATCAAAAGAGGGAAGTTAAGTCCCAGGTATGTTGGACCTTTTAAGATTATTAGAAGAATAGGACCTGTAGCCTATCAGCTACAACTGCCAGAGGAAATGGCAGGAATTCATGATGTGTTTCTTGTATCTAATCTTAAGAAGTGTTTAGCTGATGAATCACAGATAGTGCCTCTTAAGGATATAGAGGTAAATGAACAACTCAAGTTTGTAGAAAAACCTCTACAGATTGAAGACAGAAAAGTCAAGAATCACAAACATAAGAGACTAGTTCTAGTCAAAGTGAAGTAGGATTCTAAAAGAGGACCTGAGTATACATGGGAGCTCGAGTCAGAAATGCAAAAGAAATATCCGCATTTATTCCAGTAGATCTCGAGGACGAGCTCTATAACAAGGTGGGGAGAATGTAACAACCCTCGGTAAAACCAACACCCTTATAAATATTCACGACACTCTATTATATCTTAAATTGCCCCAATATGTTTTATATTACACCTCGTATGCGAAAACCGAGCCCGTATTATGTTATAGTTTATAAAAATAAAATAAAAATCTGAATTTAGAGCTGAGGCGGGCCGCGTAGGATCCCACCTCAAGCTCAAGCGGGCCGTATTAAGACCAGATTTGGACTCCGCTGACTTCTTTAGTTCATGCGGGCCGCTTCAACTTAAACTTACATCAACGCGGGCCGCGCGGACTCATAACACGCGATCGCACCAGAGGTCGACACGTGTCGACATCGTGTCAAGCCTACTTGGTGACCGGACTAAGCTATTGTGTTGACCAAGGTTGATGCGGGCCGCGTAACCTTGGCCTGTATCTTACGTGGGCCGCGTGGAAAGCAGATTACACAACTATAAATAGAACGCATCAGATTTCATTTTTCGTCGCTCATTCTCAAATCTCATTCTCGAATTCTGAAGTGTTAGACATAATATTTTGGGTATTATACCCCTAATTAGCGTGGTTCTGCTCCGTTGTAAGTATTATAACCCCGGTTTCATAATAGTTACGCTGCCCGATCGATTTAGGGTTCCGTAACAACTGTCGTGGTTCTGCCCGACGTAGTTGTTGGAATGCCGTCTCGGGGAGGGTATCATTAATATTTTCAAAGGGTTATGGTACTAACCAATGTACATTTGTATAAATTATAGATTATATCCAAGAAACCCTCAAGTGAAACCTAAGATAGCAATGTGAGTTTATCCTCTTTTTGTTAAACTTTTTGGTAATGTTTTACCAAACCTTAAATGTTTTACTATGAAATTTAGCAGTGATTGAGTCTTTGTAGTCTTCAATTATTTCCGGTATGTTGGGGTTTTGTATACAAAATTTGTACTACTTGTGAGTAGTAAGTCGAGTATGACAGTACGTTACCATTGGACAATGAGTTAGCCAATGGGTAATATGACCCACAAGTCAGGATTGATAGTACCAAATGGAGTAATTGTGTAGACATAAACATTGTAATCATCCTCGATACTGTTTAATTTTATAAAATGTTTCTTGATTAAACTAGGATTCACTCACCAGTATTTCCCGCTGACAAATATTTTTAAAACACGTTTCAGGTAACCCAATGTGAAAGCCATTTAATATAAAGCCAGCTGGAGAGCACTGAAGGCTTGGGGATAATGTGGCTATAAAAGTTACCAAATAAACGATGTTTTAAATTAAATAAAATAGGGTTTGTCCCTATAAATGTATTGTAATAAGAAACTTGGGTTTTTCCCATGTTATTATTAATATGAAATATGGTGGTTTTACTCTGATAAACATTTCCTAACTACGGTCCTGATGTAAATTCCGCTGCAAGACTAAACAACCTGATACCACCAAACTCTGTGATCGCGTCCGCCCGTTCCCGGGGAACAGGGATCGGGGGTTGCGACATGAAGCATCACAGTATACTTCAAAACCTTTTGTCCCTTCTGGTAAGGCAAGAATTGCAGCATTTGTTAACCTTTGCTTTAAAATCTTAAAAGCTTCCTTTTGCCTAGGTCCCCATTCATACTTAACTGCTTTACCGGTTAGCTTAGTTAATGGTACAGCTATCTTGGAAAAATCCTTAATAAACCATCTATAGTATCCGGCTAATCCTATAAAACTTCTAATTTCCATAGCTGACTGCGGGACCTTCCATTTGGTAATCGCTTCTATCTTAGATGGATCTACGTGAATACCTTCTTGATTCACCATGTGCCCTAAAAATTTGGCATAAAGCTTTTCCTTTCTTAACAAGGTTAAGAGTACATGCAGGTGCTGACACTGTTCTTCCTGACTTTTGGAATAAATGAGTATATCATCGATAAAGACAATTACAAATTTATCCAAGTACGGTTTACAGATCCTATTCATCATGTCCATAAATGCTACAGGAGCATTTGTTAATCCAAAGGGCATGACTGTAAACTCGTAATGACCATACCTAGTTCTGAAAGCAGTTTTAGGAATGTCTTCTTCTTGTACTTTCAGCTGATGGTATCCGGAGCGTAAATCTATCTTAGAAAAGTATCTGGCTCCTTGGAGTTGATCAAAAAGATCATCAATCCTAGGTAATGGGTATCGGTTCTTAATTGTAACATTATTTAATTCCCTATAATCGATACACATTCGCATCGAACCATCTTTCTTTTTCACAAACAACATTGGCGCTCCCCACGGGGATGAACTAGGTTGTATGAATCCTTTGCTTAATAATTCATCTAACTGCTTTTTCAATTCTAGCATTTCGGTGGGTGCTAACCGATAAGGTGCCTTGGCTATCGGTGTAGTTCCAGGAATTAGGTGAATTCTAAATTCTACTTCCCTATCAGGTGGTAATCCAGGTAGTTCTTCTGGGAATACTTCTGGGTATTCTGATACTACTGGAATTTCCTTAAGTTCCTTATCTTTAGTGTTAATGATTACTGAAATCATATACACCATTTCTTGTTTTCTTGAACAACTGGCCAACTTCATTACTGAAATGAACTTCATTGGCTTGCGTGGCTTGTCTCCTGTAATCACCACTAATTCTCCTGTGGATGTATGAATTTCTATGGAATTCTTATCACAAAGAATTCGAGCATGGTTGGCTACTAACCAATCCATTCCTAACACCACATCGAATCCGGCTAAATTCATAGGAAAAAGGTTTACAGGAAATTTATGGCCTAAGAGTTCTATCTTTCCTTCTCGCAAAACCTTATTTATGTTAACAGAATTCCCATCTGCCGTTTCGATTGTAAAAATCTGCCTAAGGTTGGTTAAGGGTAAGTTAAGAGCTTGGCAGAATGAAGTATTTATAAAACTTTGGTTTGCACCAGAGTCAAATAATACTTTTGCATAAAGGTCGTGAACTAGGAACGTACCAGTTATCACGTCAGGGATTAGTTCCGCTTCCTGAGTAGTCAACTGGAAGGCTCTTGCGTTCTTCTTGGTAGTTCCTTCTGCAGGTTTGGCTTTGTTATCAGCTGGTTTGACCAATTTTGGGCAATCTGGCCTAAAGTGTCCAGCTTCTCCGCAGTTATAGCAGATTGTGGCTTTCTTCTTCCTGCAATCTTCCTCTTGATGTCCCGGAATTTTGCAGAAATTGCAATTCCCTTTGCATCTAACAAAATGCTTTCTTTTACAGGTATTGCAAAATGGAACAGTGGAAGATTGCCCAGTTCCCTTTTTTTTTAAATTACTTCTGTTACCCATACAGAATCCTTAGGTAATCTTTTGGGCCACTTCCTTTTTCCGGTTTTCTTCTCTTGTGCGTACCAGCCCGTCAGTTAGGGTGTTAGCTAATTCCACAACATCGTCAATAGTGCGGGGTCTCGCAGCTTTGACGATATCTCGAATCTCGCCAATCAATCCCCAAATATAGCGGGAAATAAGCACCGGTTCTGGCGAAGCCAGGGTTGGTACCACTCTCGCATGCTCGAAAAATGTCGAAGTATACCTTCGACAATCAACATCCACCATCCGGTGGTTCAGGAACTTATTTGTCATTTGTTCCTTTTCATATTCGGGACAGAATTTTCTTTCCACTAGCCGCTTGAATTCTTCCCAACTCATGGCATAGGCCACATCACTTCCTTTGGCTTGAAGTACTGTATTCCACCATTCTAGCCCCCCTTCTTTAAAAAGATGTGACGCGTACATGACCTTGTCTTCTTCGACACATTTACTTATTTTAATTACTGCTTCGGTTTTCTCTAACCAACGCAGTGCCGCAGTCGCCCCTTCATTACCTGCGAACTCAACGGGTTTACAGGCAAGGAATTCCTTGTAAGTGCAACCAGGCGTTGCAGCTTTCATTCTTTTGAGAATTGGGGCTTGCAGTACATCATTATCATTATTATTAATGTTACCGCCTCCATTTACGCTATTACTGAAGTTGTCTTCATAAGTACGTTTGCTAGGAAGAATTTGAGGTTCAACTGGATTTTGAGCAGTAGCAAGTATTGCTGGAATAGCATTGGCTATTCCCTGAGCAACGATATTTTCGATATCTTGCCTATTCAGAAATTGATCTTCATTGTTTTGCTCAGATTGATTCACTTCATTAACGGGCTCATTACCAGCGTTTGACATCTGGTAATTAATTTATATAAGTGATTAGCATAATTAATTAATAACCAAACAAAACAATTACACATAATCAGGTCAACACGTATAGCCAAAATTGTCGATCTTTTATATATTATAATAGGCATCCTTACACACTGGTTATCTTACAAAAGTTTTATTTTATATTTTTTTTAAGTTATTACACATAATTATATTTTTATGATTATATTGTTATTATTAAACATGCATTCCCACAACCACACAACCACAGTCAGTTGGCATTTCAAAAACGACGCTCCCTCTCGTCGTATTTCCAGGTGATTCGTTCTCCCACATCCCTAATTCGGTTTCTCGCATCAATCAGCTCCTCGCCATAGTGGCGGAGTTCAGCCAGATTTTCAGAGCTCATTGGTGGGTGTAGTGGAGGCTCCGGGTCGAACTGAGGGAAAAAAGGTATTAGGGTTATTTAGGAGATTTTTGTAGGTCCGGCTAGGGGAGGATCTAGTCGCCTAATCCTTGTGTACAAACTAACCCGGTTGTGAGGAATCCAACCGGAAAGGCAAACCGAGATAGAACACGCAAATACACGACACACAATATTCATCGATTAACACCTCTGTATTAATACGTATGAAAGGTTCAGTTACAAGCTCAATGTTTACAAATTTACTCTGCAAACTCTCTCACAGTGTGTGTGTGTTCTGTGCTCTCAACTATGTGCTCTCTACCAGAGTCACTTGTGTGTTAAGACTGTCTATTTATAGCAACAGACACCACGAAACGGACTTGGCTTGGCGAAACACAGCATCATTGACGAAACAATCGACGAAATGGAATGCATCCGACGAATCACACTCATGGTCGACGAAACATATCAGTTTCGTCGACTTCATTCTTGTTTCGCCGCCTTTGGGCTTGGGCCCAGACTGTTGAGGCCCAGCTTTGTTTCTTCAACCTTTTGTTGAGCCCAAATGTTTGTTTCTCCAAGTGTGTTCAGCCCATGGACTAGTTCAAGTCCTTTTATATCTTTGGCCCGCCTTTAAGACTTCTTATACACGACGGAGGAATGTCGCGGCTAAGCCGAGTCGCGTCAAGTCGAGTCGCGTCCACAAATATGTATCAACAAACTCCCCCTTGGACGCTACTCGCGAGATTCGCCTTTCATGTTTTCTATGTCGGAGGATCTTTAATGTCTTCACGTCTTGAAAGCAGAAAGTGTATCAACAAACTTCCTGTTGCATGTAGGAAGTGTGTTGACAAACTCCCCCTTAACATAAGCTCCCCCTTGAGTTATGCTCGTGAATGACTTGATCTTCAGTACTTTAGATCCTTGTAGTGTTGATGATGGTCAGCGGCAACTCGATCATCTTTATCATTTGAGTGCCTTCACGTCGTGACTTCATTCCTAAGCTTGTCATCGAACATGTTCTCCTTGCCTTTAGCATCTGCACATGCAAGAAATCTAAACGCGTAATGAGAACAACTGCTTGGAATATAGTTAACATAACAGACAACACACGTATGACCATATCTCAATCAACTACCGTCCGACAGTTTGAAAGTTTAACAAATTTGTTAATTTTAGTTTTTAACTTTCAAAACTTGCAAATTCTGACCATTTATGAAGATTTAGTCGATTTTGTTTTCAGTCAGGTTTCAGGTAACGAAGACTCGAGATCCAACATCGTACGATCGAAAATAAAATAGAAATAAAATCTTTTTGGCTTTTAGAAAGTTTATATTAAAACACACCTAAAATCTTTTTGGAAATTTTTAATATTTCAAATGTAAAGACAGAAAGCAGCAAATAAATATATACAGAGATGCAGAAACTAAGAAAAGTAAATATATACAAACATTCTTTTTGCGAGTTTCGAAGGTAAGAGAATCATATCAGTGTACGGTCATGCCAAAACACTCTTGTTGTTCTTTTTGTTAACAGTTAGATAAGCATCCTATAACGATTATCGGTATTGTTATCCACATAAGCTCAACTTATCATTTGTAATCATGGCGAGGGGATACGTTAAGGTATGATTTATACTTACCGACCGGTGTTCATCCACATCACGACACATTCCCGTATCAAGGTATGCACGAGAATTCATCTTACCGGTGAGTATACCGATTATCATCTGTTTGACCGTATATGATGTGAGAAACTCACTTATTTTGATTGAAAACAAGCCCTATGTGATAGAATCACTTATTGATGAGGAACTTGATTTTCAGATGCATGAGGGCACAGGAGCAAGTCCGTGAACAGGTCAGTACTTTCGTACAGCAGAGAGACGAACTTGACTCCCGGATAAATGTGATATATTATCACTTATTTGTTGGACATGTGATTGTTGATCACTTATTGAGGTCGAATGCAATATGTACACGTATGTATAGTATCATGGAAGATCTCGACTTGCGTCCCCGTTATTTTTCGGTAAAAGAAACAACCATGATACCCAGATGATAAGCAGCATAAAGACCGAATATCTCAGAACTTCGGCAATCTCTCAAACGAAATTTCGGTACTAAGACCATATGCCAATGAGTGGTTCCCACCTGGTCTTCAGTCGATTTAAGATTTATATTACCCTGCACACTTTAAAATGATTGTGAGCCTACCGATACATCTTATATAGAGCTGCTTATCGTTTTTCATTTAAGGTTTAAAGAGGTTTGGATAGACCACTGATGTACTATCATTTTCTCTTTTGCTCGCCAGGAAACTCATTTTTGTTTTTCTATTGTTTTTGTGATTTTGAAATTTTTCGATGTTTTTGGATTTTCAAATTTTGGATTTACTCCCCCTAAAATCAATAATCTAAGACAAATTTAAAACACAAAGGTATTTACAAAAATGATTTTCCGATGTTGGTTTTACTCTGGCTTGACCTTAATGCCGTTTACCAATAATAAAAAGTCAAATCTTGATTTGTCAAATGCTTTGGTAAAAAGGTCGGCACGTTGGTCATCAGTGTGGACGTAAGCAACATCGATTAGCCTTTTCTCAAAGCAATCACGTATGAAGTGATACTTAATTTCGATGTGCTTAGTCTTTGAATGCTGCACAAGATTTTTAGTGATCTGTAAGGCAGCAGAATTATCAACGTAAATAGGAGTAGTTAGGAATTCAAAACCGTAGTCGCGCAATTGTTGTTGGATCCACAGGACTTGGGAGCAACAACTTGAGGCAGCAATGTATTCAGCTTCGCATGTTGATGTAGCGACACAAGTCTGCTTTTTGCACTGCCATGTGACTAGGCGATTTCCCAAAAACTGACATCCAGCCGTTGTGGATTTGCCGTCGATTTTGCATCTGCCAAAATCAGAATCACTGAAAGCGATCAAGTCAAAGTTATTATCCCTAGGGTACCATAGACCGGTGTCAGGACAACCCTTCAAATAACGAAAAATCCTTTTTACAGCTGCAAGATGTGAGGCCTTTGGGTTCACTTGATATCTGCCAAGCAGGCACGTTGGGTACATTATATCTGGTCTTGATGCTGTGAGGTACATAAGGGATCCGATCATCGCGCGGTAGTATGAGGGGCTAACAACTTCACCCTTCAAGTCTGGATTAATTCCGTGATTTTGCTGCAGTGGGGTACCGATGGGCGTTGCATCAGACATCTGGAACCGGCTCAAGATGTCACCAACATATTTAGTCTGATGGATGAATATCCCAGACTCAGTTTGTTGCACTTGTAGGCCCAAAAAGAAGGTCATTTCCCCCATAGCACTCATCTTGAATTTATCCTGCATAATACGCTCGAAATTCCTACACAAAACATCATTAGTAGAACCAAAAATAATATCATCAACGTATACCTGTACCAGAAGAAGATCTCCATCTTGTTCTTTGACGAAAAGAGTACAATCGATAAGACCTCTGCGAAATCCATTCTCCAGCAGATAATTAGATAAGGTTGCATACCAAGCTCGTGGTGCTTGATGTAGACCATAGAGAGCTTTGTTGAGCAACCAAACCCGATCGGGATGAATTGGATCTTCAAAACCTGGAGGCTGTTCGACGTACACCTCTTCTTCCACCACACCATGTAAGAATGCACTTTTGACGTCCATCTGGTAAACCTTGAATCCTTTGAATGAGGCATAAGCCAGAAAGATCCGAATTGCTTCCAGACGTGCAACAGGTGCATAAAATTCGTTGTAGTCGATCCCTTCAATCTGACGAAAACCTTGAACGACTAATCTTGCTTTGTTTCGAATAACGACTCCACGGTCATCCTTTTTGCATTTGAACACCCAACGGGTACCAATCTTCTTGTAACCAGCAGGTTTCTCTACGAGTTTCCAGACACCAAGCTTCTGAAATTGTTGCAGTTCTTCCTGCATAGCTTCAACCCAAGAGTTATCTTTCAAAGCTTCTTTCCAAGTTCTTGGCTCTTCCTGTGAGACATAACACGTGAAAGACCAATCGTTTTGTTGACCAGATTCTCGAATAGCTGCATACAGGCCAGCATTGTTGTTGTTTCGCAACATGTTTCTTGTTTGAATGCCACTCTGTACATTTCTGATGATGTTTTGTTGAGGATGGGTATTGTGAATCCTTGTTTCTGGATTATCTTGAACTGGAATATTTGTACCCAGATTGTTGAGATTGAGATCAACAACCAATTCAATACCCGGAATTGACGAAGAGGATGATGCAGTAGCTTCAGCTGTTCTAGGGGCGTCCACTGGAGGTGTACCCTCTGAAGTACCATGAACTGCTGTTGTTGGAGCTTCTTGATCTGCATCGAGAAATTCATCATCCTCTGAAGATTCGTTCAATTCGGTAGCATCGTGAAAATCCTCATTGTCGAGAGCATTATTGTTCACTGAAGATGGTTCTTGATTGACAATAATTGGACGAACCAACGGTGAATCTGTTGCGTTGTCACTCTCGAAAAACATCCTTGCCGCAGCATTTTCTTCAACTGCTTCTACATTGATCGAATTGAAAAAGTCATCGTACTCAAACATCCATGGTTGACCTGGATTTCTGACTGGCAAAGTGTGCCTTTGTACTCTGACTTCAGACCATTCCTCGACCCTTTTAGTCTCTAGATTCCAGACTCTTAAGTTTGGGGTGGAATACCCAAGAAAGTATCCTTCAATTGCTTTAGCCCCAAACTTTCCATTAGGATCGATTATTGTGCACGGAGCTCCAAACGGTTCAAGATATGACAAATCTGGTTTCCGTTTGTTAATAAGCTCAAAGCAGGTCTTGTTGTGCCTTTTGACTGTAAGGACTCGGTTCAACGTGTAACATGCAGAGGCCACAGCTTCAGTCCAGAAGGGAATCGGCAACTGTGACTCTACCAACATTGTCCTAGCAGTCTCGATCAATGTACGATTTTTACGTTCAGCGACGCCATTTTGTTGAGGAGTGTAAGCCGCACTAAATTCGTGAAGAATACCTTTTGAAGTGCAAAACTCCGCCATGGCATGATTTTTGAATTCAGTACCATTGTCGCTGCGTATCCTTCTAACTTTCAACGTATACAAATTCTCAATCTGAATGATCAAGTTTTTGATAATACCGAAAGTTTCACTCTTGTGTGCCATGAACGCCACCCAAGAAAATCTTGAATAATCATCAGTTATCACGAGGCAATATTGATCATTCCGGATGCTTTTATGCTTGACAGGACCGAACAAATCCATGTGCAAACGTTCAAGCGGAACGGCCACCGTGTTGATTTTCTTTGTAGGGTGTCGCTTCTTCGTTTGTTTTCCTTTCTGGCACGAAACACAGACGTCTTGAAGATGGAAGTTTTTAAGAGGAACACCATTCACCAATTCATTTGACACCAAATGATTCATTTTGCGTAAGTGAATGTGACCCATTCGCCTGTGCCAAGAGATTGAGTCTTTTTCCGTGTCTTTGGAAACGAAACAGGTTGCTTGTGCAGACGTCGTAATAGCTTGACTCATATCAAGGACATACAAATCATTTATCCTTGGAGCTGATAAGAGAATCCATTCTTTTGGAATTTTGAAGCCGGGTTTCAGCACATAACATCCATTTGCATCAAAGTGTACTGAGAACTGCTTATCACAGATTTGTGAAACACTGAGAAGATTGTGATCAAGTTGCTGTACAAAGTTGATCTTATCAAAGCTTACAACCCCGTTGGATATCATTCCTTCACCCGTAATATATCCGCCCTTATCTCCAGCAAAAGCAACATAACCTCCTCTAATAGATTTGACGTCGTAGAGAAGCTTCATATCGCCTGTCATGTGCCTGGATGCCCCACTATCAACAATCCAATGACTACTGATAGTTCCTCCTGGAACACCCTGCACATGAACTCACATGATTAGTTGGAGATGGGGACCCAAGCCATTGTGGTCTTGGGTCTTCCATTTTCATCAACAACAATAACTTCCACTTTTTGATGATTCGGAAATTGTGATGGTCCCTCTGAACTTGTGGTCAATTTAGGTTTCCATGTCTGTTGAGTTTTACCAGTTTGATTGTTTAACAATTTAACTTCGTGATTGTTTGAAGTTTTTGAAAATTTTGAGTTTTCTGGCTTAACTGAAACAGATTGTTTTTGAACCACATCAGTTTTAAGTGCCTTTTCAATCACCTTGACTTGTTGGCGTTTCTGTTTCTTTTCCCTTTCTCTTACAAGGCGGGGATCTTGTTTTGCAGAAACAGATCGCTTTTGGTAATTTCGTTCACGGGGATCATCATCTTTGGCTTTTAATTTATGAAGATACGGACAATTTCGAATAATATGCCCAATTTCACCACATTCAAAACATGATCTTCGTTCAACAAACCCCGAAGTATCATGTGATCGTCTTGCCGATAATGATGAACTTTGTGACCCCGAGGTACTAGGTTTTGAACTACTCGGTTCATTTCTTTTCAACACTGTTGCTTGTTTAACAAAATCCAAGTTAGATTTGTTTTCAAAAGTTTCGATTTTGTCCGTTCCCTTTGATTTCACAAAGTTCACATTCTTGTTCTTCTTTTGATTCGGCTTCCTTTGACTTTGAGTCGTTGCTTTTCCTTTTGGTTTGGTATGATTTTGCTGTTTTTGCACTGTTGGTAATTTCTGATTTCCATATTGTTTTCGAACTTCAGCCTTTGGAATAGGAGGACACTGTGTTACTGTAACATGTGATCCTGTCTTTCCCAAAAACTTACTTGTTGAATTTTCAAAGACTTTACTGATTAATGATTGATTAACATTCTTAATAGGAAAATCTTTGTCTGAATAAATTTTATCATCACCAACAAGTGTGTACAGCAAATCCACACTTTCAGACTCTTTTGCAGACGTCGACTCGGTTGGGACAGTCTTAGCAGGTTTTGCTGGAGGATCACATAGAATATGATTCTCAAGAGGTATGTCCTCTTCTTTGATTACCGCATCAGACTTTGCTGAGTCAGTATCATCAGATTCATCCTCAGAAGAATCAACATCCTCAATCACAACTGGAGGATCCTGATTCTGTTCAGCAGTTACAAATGTATCTGTTGACACATCCGAATCTGATGATACTTCCTTCTTGTATCCGAGTCCTGTTGCAAATTCCTCAACGTCCAAAGGAACAGATGGTTCAAAGTGAGTTCTATACTCCTCATCAGGCATGGCATCAAAATTTTGTCTAACAGGTGGTGGACACTTCTTGTATCCAATGCATGTGACATCCCGTTTCTCTTTCTGAACATCAATGATGTGATCCAACACATAGCTAGAGCTCAAATAACTGTCTAGCTTAAGCTGGATCGCCTCACTTTCAGTTTTAACACAAGCCATCTCTTTTTGCATTATCTCAAGTCGAGTTATATACAAATTAATGTCAGTTTGTTTTCTGGAGACCATTTTTGTTAACTCGGTTTTATCTTTCTTTAATTTCTCAATTACCGATTTAAAATCCTTTTCATGATTTTCATAAAACATGTTGGCTTCAGTGCACTTCGAAAGATCCACGGTCAATTTCTGATTGTGGATGAATGTCACATCATATTTCTCTTGCAAAGCCTTGTGTTTGCTTTGCAATTCACACCACTTATCATTCAATGAAACATGTTTGTCTTGCAAGTCAAACAAACTAGCTTGTAAAGCATCATGTTTGCCTTGCAACTCAGACATGTTTGCCTCTAAATCATCACATTTAACACTCAATCTATCACAATTTTCACAAATAACAGCAGTGGGTTCATCGACACATACCTGACTTGATGAACTGTCGACATTAGCCATAAAGGCTGAATGGAGAGAAGACGAAGAATAAGCAGCTTGATCCACCAAAATAGATCTTCTTTGAGTTCCTGCTGCAGCTTCTTCCAAAAGCTCATCAATATCTGCATCGACTGACGCACTTGATGTCTCACCCACATGATCATCACCTGAACTCGAGGATTCTTCATCTGAACTTCTGCTGTAACCAGAAGAGTCTTCATCTTCAGAAGATTCACCACCATTGGCGGAAGATTCTCCACCACTGGCGTGATTTAAAGCCTTCACAACTTCAGCAAAACAGGCTGTTCCATCTGGAGCATCACCACTCAACTGGATTGACCAATCACAACCTTCATCTACTTGAACCACAAGTGCCTGGTTGGCATTTGATGGTCCTGCTTGGCTTTGGTTGTTGACAGGTATCAACGTACGCTCATTGTTCCTGTTCTGGTTCTGCTGGTTGCCTTGGTTTCTGAAAGGATTCTGGTTCCGATGCTGTGCTGGCCTTGTACATTCTCTCTTGAAGTGACCCCGTTCACCACAGTTGAAGCACTTCACTGCCTGCTTATCAAACCCATACTTGGTGTCTTTCTTGCTTTCCAAGCTGGTTCTGCCCGTTCTCTCCATGAAATCCTTTGCTCTCCTCACAGCACTCGCAAAGGCCGATTTGATATCCATCAAATCCATCTCTTCCTTATCAATCTGCTGATAGTCTTCTTGTGTCAGATTAATGTTGCCAATCTGACCTTCCACTAATCCACAGTATGCGCTCACCAAAGTGTTTAGCAGCTCCATGTGTTCCTTTGCTACTTCCACACTGACTTTAGAAAAGCTTGAGGTGTCGAGCCGCACTGTATTTGGCTTTGATTGCTGACCAGCAGATGATGTGCTTCCATAACACGCTTGTTGTTGAGCAGGAAGTGGATTCCCATATAGATCAGTTGCTACGGGAGGCCTTTGGGTTTGTTGCTGAGAAACTGGTTGAAGCGGATTTCCATACATGTCTGTTGTTGGAGGAGGCTTGACCGGAACTCGGATAGGATTGCCATACATATCTGTGCTAGACACAAACGCCGTCTGAATTGGAGCATGTGAGATTGGTCTCGCAGGGGTGCTAGATGTTCCATAATACATTTCAGGATTAATTGGAGCATGTGAGATTGGTCTTGCAGGAGTACTAGGAGTTCCATAATACATTTCAGGATTCTGTGGCACTGGAACCCTTTTCGCCTTAAGGGTTTCTTCCTGATTCTTATTCTCCAGAAGTTGAACAAAGTCATTGAAGCTTGTTGTAGCCAAAATGCCATTGAACTTCAGGATTTCCTAGAAATTACTCCATTGTGGTGGCAAAGCATCAGCAAACTTGGTGACAACTTCGACAAAAGTCGTTATCACTCCAAAAGTTCCCATTTCAGTCAACAAATGAGAAAATCGACTCGTCAAATCTCCCAAAGATTCTTTATCCATGCATGTAAACCCATCAAACTCTTTCTTGAGTAGATCGTGTCTCAATTGGCGAGTCGCTTCGTTTCCTACACCTCTCGTCTTCAACGCATCCCATAATTTCTTTGTCGTTTTAAAGTTGACAAATTGATGGTAAATATCCTTGCTTAATGCCTGAGTAAGAATGGCATATGCTTTCTTTTCCAAGTCATATGTCTTTTTCTGATCTTCAGGAAGATCGGCAAATGTAGCAGCAGTTGAAGCGGCAACTTCTATAGCTTGATCGAAATCTGTGGTGAAACGTAACCACAATTCAGTGTTTTGCCCAAGGACGTATGTATGAAATCTGTCTACCCATCCCGGATATTCGTTTAAGTGCATCAACTTTGGAGGCCGATTCAAACTTCCGGTTTCGCTCTCGCTCAATAGAATACTTTGAATACTCGGAGTTTGATTTGATACGAATGCCCATTGACCGGTTGAAATTGGATTAGCTTGTGAAGATACCGGTGCGGGAGATTCGGCCCACGAAGGTGACAAGCTCGTATTTCTATACTTTCCGCTATACGTAGCCGGAGGACTCCACCAACTTGGATTCATATTTGATCAAGAAAAATGAATACCTGAAAATCACACCTCAAACAAACAGTTAAATACCTTCTTCAAACCTTCTGTTTAAAAACTCACAAGTGTTTCGACGAAACCAAAGTTCCACAAAACAGACTTTAAACTTGTGTCGACGAAACAACTAAACAACCAATTCTGTCTTGGACTTTAAAATGACGAAATAGGGAGCCCAATCCTAGTCGACGAAACAAGCCCACTTATGATTTGGGCTTCCACTCGACGAAACAGAAACAAGCCCAAGACTACGAAGCTGGCCCAACACTTTAATGACGAATCAGAAGCTAAACGAAACAGATTTGTTTACTTTGGGCTTCTTAACTTGACGAAACAGGCCCAACTCTTTTCCACGAAACAAACTAGGCCCGAAACAGACTTAAGCCCAATGATGTCGACGAAATGAATTTCTGTTTCGTCAATTTTTGTTTCGTCGAAAAGGATGTCAGGGATTGGTAAACGTTTCAGCTTTTATCTTTTACTGACACACGCAACAGTGCTTTCGGCTCAAGACAGGCTGTATTCACCAACCAAGTATGGTTTGTAATATTTTAATCTTTTAACACTTCTCAATGCACAAACACTTTCACAAGTAATTTTTCAAGGATCAAAAAGTGTTTTATGAAGAACAGTTTGAAGATATGATGAACACAACCCAGAATTATGAGTTTTCCGGTGAATCCGACAAATTTCCGAAACACGGTTTTGCTCGAAACTTCACTAAAAACCAACTTTTAACATGTGAACATGAAAGATAAAATGGTTTTTATAAGAACTTCCAGCAAAACAACAAGATTTAACCCTGATTTAAAATGTTTTTCCAGAAAATGTAAACTTTATAAAAACCCGAAAAACACCAAGAACATCTCGGTTTTAACAAGGAGAAGAGCCAAGGCTCTGATACCACTTGTAGGTCCGGTTAGGGGAGGATCTAGTCGCCTAATCCTTGTGTACAAACCAACCCGGTTGTGCGGAATCCAACCGGAAAGGCAAACCGAGATAGAACACGCAAATACACGACACACAATATTCACCGATTAACACCTCTGTATTAATACGTATGAAAGGTTCAGTTACAAGCTCAATGTTTACAAATTTACTCTGCAAACTCTCTCACAGTGTGTGTGTGTTCTGTGCTCTCAACTATGTGCTCTCTACCAGAGTCACTTGTGTGTTAAGACTGTCTATTTATAGCAACAGACACCACGAAACGGACTTGGCTTGGCGAAACACAGCATCATTGACGAAACAATCGACGAAATGGAATGCATCCGACGAATCACACTCATGGTCGACGAAACATATCAGTTTCGTCGACTTCATTCTTGTTTCGCCGCCTTTGGGCTTGGGCCCAGACTGTTGAGGCCCAGCTTTGTTTCTTCAACCTTTTGTTGAGCCCAAATGTTTGTTTCTCCAAGTGTGTTCAGCCCATGGACTAGTTCAAGTCCTTTTATATCTTTGGCCCGCCTTTAAGACTTCTTGTACACGACGGAGGAATGTCGCGGCTAAGCCGAGTCGCGTCAAGTCGAGTCGCGTCCACAAATATGTATCAACAATTTTGAAAATGCCAGTCGGTGGTCCACCACTCCTCCAGCTCACCTAGAGGTCGGGGGTTAACAAGGGGATCTGGAATAGTTGGTTCCAGGTTGACTGGAAGTTGAGCTTCAGCTGGGTAATTAAAAAGAGTCTCATCGGCAGGTCCGATGAGTTCGCTATTGGCTAGCTGCTGGTCCAGCTCTTCCCAGGGTGGTATTTCTTGTGCTTGCACTGAACTCTCTCCGATTTCTATTCCCTTGCCTTTATCTTTGGGATCTTCTGTCTTGGTAACTTTCTGTGTCGCTGGTTTCTTCCTGCGCACACGCCTCCAGCCCACAATTCTTCTTCTCTTCTTTGGTTTGGGTTTCTCCGGTGGCTGGGCTTGAAATTCCATAGGTTCCTCAATGTCGGTACAGTAATCGGTAAAGTCTCTGGAAACTTCCACATTAACAGAATAGAGATTGAGATTCTGAAGAGCTTCAGACAATTCATTCATGCTGTTTAGCAGATATGAAAAAATACACAAAATTCTAGGTTAAAAGTTTATAACTTGAATTTTCACATAATCATAGAATGGCAATTAGAAAAATTTATTATTAATAAAAAAATATCTAATTTATGCAAACCATTTTATTGAAACAAAATATTGTGATATATATTTATTACAACTAAAATTCACAATATACTAATGGTTATAATAGATTAAATTTTCTGGCTCGTAGGTGGCATAGGTGCTGGCACTAGTTTGGCGATTCAATTATAAGTTAGTATTTACTGCTGTAGTGGCTAACATGTAGAGATTTTTCCATTGTTCGTCTAATTCATCTTCCCATGGTGGGTTAGTGTCTATTTGCCGAGTTTCCTTATTAATCATCACTCCTTTTGGTTGTGACTTCTTCATTTTCTCTTGACTTTTTCTAATAATCCAACTTCTTTTATTAGGGGTAAGTGGTTTCTCAAATTGTGCCTTACGAACAAATATTCATTCCTCAGTATCTGCTGAGTATCTTGAGGAATTTGATTGAAATGAAGTTCCCTTATCCTTTGGTGAATTATCTAATTGACGATAGATGTCCGAAATCTTTTGTTTACCCATACTGTAATATAAAGCACATATTCACATAAATTAATTCCTAACACGGAATTTAAAATTTAAGTGTTAGCAGAACACTTCTTTGGCTTGAATCAGTGGCATGGCTCTGATACCACCTTTTTCTGTCACGGCACCTGCCCCGGTTTGACCCGGTCCAGGAGCCGCGGGACAGAAATCTCGTGGTATCTATTTAATCGAGTTTACGGCGGAAGATTTACAGGATCTTTTATACTTGAAAATGCCCGATTATTTTATTATATAATCTGGGATAAACCCCGTAATTTACAATAGAGGAATTTCACAAGGAAATTCCCTGGTTTACAAAACATGTTTATTCATTTTAACTGAGCCACCTCTTCAAGCCTGTTAGTGCTCCGTAGCACGTTTTCCTTGATTCATAGCAGGTCTCCTGAAACATGTTTGAAAAATATTTTATCAGCGGGGAAATACTGGCGAGTCATTCAAGTATATAAAACGACACATTAGTTATCAATTACAGCATAAGAGCGATTACAATGGCTTCTATCTTATTTTTTTCTGGCGCCGTGTCACCTCCTGGTGACAATGGTCATACCACTATTGGGTCTTTTCACCCAAGTAGTGATGATTATCACTGTTAGGATTTATTAGCCTAACCCGTGAGAAATTAGTAATGTGCACAATACCCCACTAGCTAGTGATTCAAGATAACCACGACATAATCCCTGTAATTATAACTTTTGAAAATGATTGGTGTATTGTAGAATATTATTGATAAAAAGAGAATGACTCACATTGCAAGTTTAAACGGACAGAGTTTAGCCTACTGATTAGCCTTGTAACCTAATTTAAATAACAATGCACACGAACTAGGTCAATAACTAATACAACATTTACGATAACTCACGAGACTAAAACCCTCACAACGAATGACAAAGTGCTATACTTAAACATCCATCGAATTCACGACGAATGACAAAGTATGGCCATAATGTGGGCAGCACTTAAACATCCATCGGATAGTTTCAATCGATCGGACATTGAATCGTAGCAACGATCGAGTTAATACCCTGTATCGTAGCAGCGCTTCCCTAATGAAAATTATGATTTTGAGTAGTGGATCTTCGTTTTTGTGAAAAGTTTTCGACACAGAATGAAAGCTCATGGTCGAATCTATTTATAGCAGAAATTTGGGTCTTACGCGGCCCGCGTAAGCCCCTTCTTAATCTTTACGCGGCCCGCGAGGGCAACCTAATCGTAGACTAGGGCTAGCGTGTCACACCTAGGGCTGCCACGTGTGCGACACGTGGCCTGTTTGCTATTCCGGAGATATTATGAGTTGTCGCGGCCCGCGTAACCTTACCTTAAGGTTTACGCGGCCCGTGTGAAACCATAAAATTTGTTTTTCTTGATTTTGGTTATGGATTAGGGTTTCAGGGGTCCGGGTTTTTACTTATGGGTCGTTTTGGGATATTTTTTAGAGTCCTTACATATATATATATATTTAGGGGATGTTTCAAATGAAAACCACTTTTATTGTGAAAACTCGAAAACTAACTAAAAATAAAAAAAGCCTAAAAAACACACAAATTTTTTTTTTTCAATTTTTTTTATAAAAATCGCTGATTTTAATATATGAAAAAAAAATTTCAAAATTTTTTTTTTTTTTTTTTGTGTAGTATTACACATGTGCACTACACAAAAAAAATTTATTTATTTATTTAATTTTTTGAAATTTTTTTTTTATATAAAAAAACCTGCGAAAATTAATATGCAAAAAAAAACATAAAAAAAAATTTGGGTATGTTTTTTTTGGGTTTTTTAATTAGTTTTCGAGTTTTCACAATAACTAGTGGTTTTCATTTGAACCTTCCCCTATATATTTATATATATATATATATATATATATATAAAGTGATTTACCATTAAAATTTTTTTTAACTTTATTTGAAATAATTGTGGACCATCCTCACATAATGTGCCATGTCTAAAAGTGGATTTGTTTTTTTTTCCAATTAGAAAAGCCTTTATTCAGTAGTGCATTATAGTATCCGTACCAATTTGAAATACTTGGGAATAATAATGACATTAATTTTTAATTTTTTTTAATATTGTATAAGCAACACACTCGAGATAATGGCATACTACTTAAGATTTGCATGCGTGATGCATGTTATTTATAAAAACATGCATATCATAAAGACATAATTGACGTAAAGTTGGATAGAAGTAAGCTTTGCCATTTAAAGAACAAAGATAATAAATAATGGAGAAATCAGAAGTCTAATATTAGTTGAGGCTGACCATTTTCCATAAATATTCTATGTTTCTTTTAGATCCGATGAATAAACATATGCTACCGAAGAATGAAGATACAAATACAAATACATGAATGACGGTTCTTAAAATGCAGTTAACTTCAATGAAACCTCTTTGGTCGATCCTTGGTTTTAAACAATGCGATCAGACTTTTGCAAAACCAAACATCGTATGTCTCGTCATAGGAAGAGGGTTCTCCATGTGACCACCATCCAGTGTGACATTAAGAGTGAACAAAGAATGTATGAGAGTAAAGCTTAGGGTTGCGAGAATGCAAGTACATGTACCGAGTATGTAAGGAGGTACGATATATACTACGGTTTTCCCTTAAAGACAAGGACATCACATTTCAAGTAGATGATATCTCCTAGCTAGTAAAAGATATTCATTGGTAGTTTAAATTTTAATAACATATTTCCAAATTAATTGGAGATATATTCTTGTTGAACAAGTTTTGCCACATAGGCCGATTATGTAATTAAACACAACCCATGTTCTACGGGTTTAAAGATGAACGACGAGTATTTTAATCCAGGTCATACCTCATCAAAGAACATATTTAATGCTCATGAAGATATATTTTTCAAGTTAGATAGCTAGATGCAAAAGAACAAGTTTTTGATTGTGAAGAACAAGAACAATGTCGGCAGTCAAGTTTCAGTGTTGACGAATGTAGAGGCAACACTACTAAAACTGGACATAGATCTAGTCACCGAATCATATAAAAACGGTTTCCGGCCTAAGAATCGTAAAACACTCACCTCATAGCTGGCCACATGTCAAATAGACTGAATCGGACGGATGACGTCATCTAAACAACGGTTATAAATAGCCCACTTCAAGTACACCAAAAGTATGTTTTTCTCTAGACCTTCGTCCTTACTTTTTCTCTCGACTTTCTCTCTCTAGAAGCTATACTTATACTCACGCTTGAGGGTGGTCACAGAGTGGCCCTCACACCTCTGCGACGAGCCTAACGGTTTATGGGTTTTTGCAGGTAACTTTCCTCGCATCAGGATTCAATCCATGTGATCTAACCAAAGGATTGGTTTTTGAATCTTCAATTGGCGTCATCCGATCTCTGATCACAACTTTTCACTTGGGTCCCATCAATTGTATTAATGTATAGTTAGTGAACGGGGGCTCATCACTAATTCAAGGTCTAGGTGGCTTAATTTTCTCGCACGCGACATGCTTAAAATGGAGCTTTCATCTGGCGCTCCCACATGACATTTCTACATTGGAGATGCCATCCATAAAAGCTATATGTTTTTCTTAACCTCTCTTTTAAATTTTCTCAGTATTCTCTTGTCAAATAAACTGGTTTCTCTTTTGCCAAATTCGTACAATCTACTTAAATCATAAAATAGACGACGATGACATATCGGCTTTTTAGTGGTTTAAAATTTGAAAATAGATATAACATATATATTTTTTAGAACTCTGGTACTAATATACTTTTAGTTATACTTTACACCTCACAGTGGAACCCCAGTCCTGTGGACCTTTTGAGAACGGAACACCATTTAAGACACAAATATACTATTCGGTTACATATCCTTTTGTATCATATAGAGATATGGAAATCACTTTTATTTCTATTTTTTTCTATTGGGCAATAGTAAGACAAAGTGGGTGTAGTTTTGATGAATTTTCAATTGCGAAAGTTGCCTATTATTATGATGATGATGATGATGATGATGATGATGATGATGATGATGATGATTATTATTATTATTATTATTTATTGTAATTTTTTTAGTTCCTGTATTGTTTTTAACATTATTTAAAATATGATTACTTTCGCACTTTTGTACACTTCTGATTTCCCAATCATTTTGCATTATATGTGTATATATATGATTCAATTCAGTTATGAATCACTTATGAGAATTATGAAAACTCCTACTTTTTGCGTGAGTTAGACCACTATTTTTTTTCTAGAGACACATGAATCATGCTCTTCCTAATTAATGCTGATGCATGAATAAAGAAACCAAATTTGCAGCAGATGCATGATATCTTTGTGGGGGCTTCTTTTTATAGTTTATGATATGAATTTAATAATAACCTGGAAAACCACAAGAAACTTTATTTGTACTAATTGTTGAAAACAACTCTTGAAAGCTGAAAGCTTGCCCCGCACATAGTGCTGTTTAAAAGTGGTTCCATTTGCTCTTTATTTATACTCAAGATAACACTATACATTTGATGAAGTTACCATGGAGATGAAATATGTTTGGTATTAAAACTGTGAACTGAAATAAAGGAGAGTGTATTAGAGCAAAGCCAATTTACATGCACAAACCTCAAACGTCATGATTTTATTATGTTTGTATGTTAAAATGGACTTTTTTTAACGCTTTTTGAATATATTAGTTAAAGTTTTCTTTCCTAAGGACCTAATTGGCTAATCGGGCTATATTTGCTAACAAATGTCAAATGGTAGTTCTTGTATAGTGAAATAAATATATAAATAACTATGAAATAATAAGTGATAAAATAAAGCACATGTATATATTATGGGATTACCCATGCTTCGCAACAGGTTTCTGGTCCGTATCAGTTTAGTTTGATTGGTATCTGTTTGGTCTAGCATGATACCTCATTTAGACTAACTCCAATGGTAGATCTGTAAACAAGCCCTTGATGAGGTGGATTTTGTCCAACATTTTGGATGCATTGAAGGTTCTTTTAATTGAGAATATCCAAACTAGAAATCCTGGGCTCATGTTTGCATTGGTTATTGTGCATTAAATGTAATTTAATATTCTTATTCAACATTAATTTATATTTTATTATTAGAGGCTAGATATTAAATGAGATATGAATTAAATAACTCCACCAACTTAAAGCTTTAATCAATTAAATTACTACCACCAACCAATTATTAAATATTTAAGTAGTATTGTTTTAATTTCAATAGTTTTGTTTTAATTTAAGTAGCTTTGTAGTTTTGTTTTATTTATTTCTATGTTTTTATGTTTTTTTTTTATTTTACTTAAATTATTTATCTTAATTATCTAATCATTTAATTTATTTGAATATATTTTAATAATTTAAGTAAGTGAACTTAAAAAATGGGTAAACTTAAATAAAAAATGAGTGATGATGTGGAAAATGTAACGATATGTAAGGATGTTTGTATGGTTGGAGATGAAATTGGTGGTTTTTAAGGATTTGTAATGATTTTTAAGGATATGATGTAGCAGCTGATTAGACAACTAAGGGCACCTAAGGGCACCGTTTGCATTGGATATAGTCTTATAATTGAGGAAGCATCAAAAGTAGGCAACTGCATCAACCTTAACACTAATTGTTGGGAATCATGGTATCAGAATAATAGCGGAAGCGGTTTATATAATTTACCAAAAAGCCGATTATATAAATTTGATTTATTAATCCGATTAATAAATATTCCCAATCAGGATCAAGGTTATACGCGTATAAACAAATAAACGGAATAAACAACCATAGAGGGTTTTAGTAATCAACCTTTGACGACTACACCGGAATTGTAACACGCGGGTTACAAGGAATCATCGCTAGTAGGAAGTTCACAACCGAGCACAAGATACCCCCGAGTAGAACCGGCCAAGAAGAAGGCGGTTATTATCAAAAGTGTCTAATCAGTTTCCACCTTAAACATCCTTTTATTATAAAAGGTGTCTCTTGGGATTCCACCTTAAACATCATTTTATTATAAAAGGTGTCTCTTGGGTTTCCACTATTATTATTTTCTTATAAAAGGTGTCTCTTGGGTTTCCACTATTATTATTTCACAAATAATAATCTACCTACTCGTGAACATATACGATTCGTGTACCAACGTGTAACTCTTCGGATCGTACCGAGTTAGTTACGTTGACTTTAATTAAGGTCGGACATACATATATCCAACAATCTCCCACTTGGACGATTTTAATTAAATGAGTCAACGTGTGCAGAGTTGGACGCCTAGCTGCATCGCAGTGCTCTTAACACGGCATGACACTTTACAGTCGTTAACTAGTTCTTTGCGTTCAAGTAACACTTTACTTAACCAAATACTATAGCCCTGATAATTCTATCAATAAGTCCCTTCTGTATAGAACATTCGTTGATCATAAGACATGGATCATTCATTCTTATATAGTGATCAACCATTCTCTATTCTCGTCTTTAATTCAAAGTGGTCTAACGAACTACTCTTAGTCCGAGCGTGGCCACGCGTTTATTCCAGTTTGAGTTAACGAGGGCACCAGAATGTCTAAACTTCTAATCCCATAGAAGTACAGAATTCCATCAGCACCATACAACTCCCACTTAACCTTGGATTCCTCCCAACGCTACCCGGATTACTACCCATGTTTCAGGACATTGTTAGATAACATCAAAGATTGTCCTTGATCAATGTAGTTTAATATGTGCCTAAAGAAAAAGGACAGATTGAACATATCAATATCAAAACATCTCATGAATTAGATCCATGGAGATCGTTTTGAAGCGAGTCACATCCAATATCATTCCCTAGTGATATCTGTGAATTTTGATTCTCAAACTCTTGAGTTATTCATCTCATGAATACAATCATCTCAATTCACAATAGTCTTACATTCAAGTTCATTCCCATGTAATTTGATCGACTACGGATATTTTAGAATACACTTATTCAAGGATATAAACATACAAATAACGAACACAGTTACAAAATAATTAAACTTGCATTTAACCAATAAATCAAATAACTATTTCAATGTAACTGTTGTAGTTCAAAATTAAAACACCAATACTAACTACAGATCATGCCCACTGTCTAGCAAATCTAAGCCCTATTTTTCCAGCATGCTCCTCATGTTTAGCTTGAGGTAGAGGCTTAGTAAAGGGGTCAGCCAGATTTAGATCTATATGAACTTTGCTTATTACAATGTCTCCACGCTCTATTATCTCTCTAATATAGTGGAATTTTCTGAGTATATGCCTTGTGGTTTGATGCGACCTTGGTTCCTTTGCAAGAGCAATGGCACCAGTATTGTCACACAGCATCTCGATTGGTTTCTTTATGCTAGGCACAACGTCGAGATCAGTAATGAACTTCTTCATCCAGGCAGCCTCCTTAGCAGCATCCGATGCAGCATTGTATTCTGATTCACAGGTGGATTGAGCAACCACACTTTGCTTCGAGCTCTTCCAAGTAACAGCCCCACCATTCAGAATGAAAACATATCCAGTCTGTGATCTTGAATCGTCACGATCAGTCTGGAAACTTGCATCAGTATAACACTTAACTGATAGCTCCGCATCCAGTCCTCCATATATTAAGAACATGTCCTTAGTCCTTCTTAAGTACTTAAGAATGTTCTTCACTGCAGCCCAGTGGCTCTCTCCTGGATTTTGTTGATATCTACTCGTCATGCTAAGAGCATACGAGACATCAGGTCTGGTACATAACATGGCGTACATGATGGAACCGATAGCAGAAGCATATGGAACTCTTTCCATTTTCTTCTTTTCCTCTTCGGTCTTAGCACACTGCTCGCCATTAAGAATGGTTTCATGTGCCATGGGCAAGAGCCCCCTTTTTGAGTCTTGCATTGAGAAGCGTCGTATGACCTCATCAATATATGTACTTTGACTTAAACCTAATAACCGCTTTGATCTATCTCTATGAATCTTTATTCCTAGAATATAAGCGGCTTCACCAAGATCTTTCATTGCGAAACATTTTCCCAACCAAGCCTTAACATCTTTTAGCATAGGGATATTGTTTCCATTGACTCGTATGTCATCTACATACAGAATTAGAAAAGTGATATAGCTCCCACTAGATTTCTTGTAAACACACGGTTCATCTTCGTTTTTAATGAAGCCAAACTCTTTAATTTTCTGATCAAAACGAAGATTCCAGCTGCGAGATGCTTGCTTCAATCCATAGATGGATTTATTTAGCTTGCACACCTTATTAGGATTATTTGGATCGACAAAACCTTCAGGTTGAACCATATAGACATCTCCAAGTAAGTGTCCATTAAGGAACGCGGTCTTGACATCCATTTGCCATATCTCATAGTCATAATATGCAGCAATGGCAAGTAGAATTCTAATAGACTTAAGCATGGCTACTGGCAAAAAAGTTTCCTCATAATCAATTCCTTGAGTCTGAGTGAACCCTTTTGCTACAAGCCTTGCTTTGTAGGTTTGCACATTTCCATCCATGTCGGTCTTCTTCTTGAAGATCCATTTGTTTCCTACAGTCCGACCTTCGGTAGGAAGATTAACCAAATCCCAGACTTGGTTATCATACATGGATTGCATCTCTGCATTCATGGCTTCTTGCCATTTCTTGGATTCTGAATCCAACATTGCAGCTTTGTAAGTAGCAGGTTCAGCTTCATCAATCATGAAGATATCGTCATACCTTTCAGGGGCACGACGATCCCTAATACTTCTTCGAACACTTGGTGTTTCTGTTGTTTCTTGAGTCCTCTCAGGCTCAACTTCAACAACTAGATCAGTTACTTCTGGTTCTGTCTGAACAACTGGTTCAGTCACTTGTGATTCTCGAATTTCTTCAAGATCCACATGGTTTTCTCCAATCCCTCGTGCCAGAAGCTCTTCTTCCAAGAAAGTGCCTCTGCGTTTAGTGAAAATCTTATTTTCAGTGGGGTGGTAGAAAAGGTAACCGATCCTTTTAGCGTATCCTACAAAAACCATTTTTTCGCCTCTGGGATCTAGTTTATCCGAAGATTCTAGAGTGACATAAGCGTTACATCCCCAGACCTTGAGATAGGATACTTTTGGTCTCTTTCCATGCCATATCTCATAAGGCGTTTTGTCAACCTTCTTCGTTGGAGCTATATTCACAAGTTTTGTGGCAGTTTCTAGAGCATAACTCCAAAAGGAGCGTGGGAGGGTTGTTCGACACATCGTTGATCGAACCATATCTAATAGAGTTCGATTTCTCAGTTCAGACACACCATTATGTTGTGGCGTTCCAGGTGGAGTGAGCTGTGAAACTATTCCACAATCCTTTAGATGGTCGATGAACTCCTGACTAACATATTCACCGCCTCGATCTGATCGAAGCATCTTAATAGTTCTATTTAGCTGATTCTCTACTTCGTTTTGGTACTCCTTGAACTTTTCAAATGTCTCATGTTTATGCTTCATAAGATAAACATAACCATATCTACTGAAATCATCAGTAAATGTAACAAAGTATCTTTCTCCATGTCTTGACATTGTTCTGAATGGACCACATACATCTGTATGTACAAGTCCCAACAGATCATTAGCTCTTTCTCCAACATTTGAAAAAGGTGCTTTTGTTAACTTTCCACTTAAGCATGATTCGCATTTACCAAACGTTTCCGAACCCTTAGAATCTAATATTCCTGCGGTTTTAAGCTGTTTAACACGGTTCTCGCTTATGTGACCAAGTCTACAATGCCACATATACGTATCGTTAAAGTCCAACTTGTTACGTTTATGGGAGATGTTGCATAATATGTTATTGTTTTGGATTTCTATCTCATAGATTCCATTGTTTGGTTTTGCATCAAAGTAAAATACATCATTAAAATAAGCAGAAATAAATTCACCATTAAAACGATAATTGAAACCTTGTCCATGCAAAGCAGAAACCGAAACAATATTTCTAGTAACACTAGGAATAAAATAAACATTGTTCAAAACAAGTTCTAAACCAGAAGGAAGTAAAAGAACATATTCTCCAATCGCCTTCACAGCAACTCTTTGTCCATTGCCAACATGGACCTCCAAGTCACCTTGTTTCAGCTTCTTAATCTTTCTTAGTCCCTGCAAAGCATTACAAATGTGAAAACCACATCCTGTGTCAAACACCCATGTTTTGCCAGAAAAAGAAAAGATTTCAATAACATATATACCTGAGGACTCTCCTCCTGAAGCCTTGGCTTGCTTCAGTTCAGCTAAATACTTAGCACAGTTCCTCTTCCAGTGCCCAATTTCATTACAATGAAAACACTTGGCATCCTTTTGAGGCTTCTTGTTTGCAACTAATTTGCCTTTGCCCTTCCCTTTGCCCTGATTGCCCCTTTTCTTGGTGTTAGGTTTCTTAACATGACCCTCCTTGATCATCAGCACTGGTGCAGTCTTACTGGGTATATTCACCTCAGCAGTTTTGAGCATCTGATGCAGCTCTGCAAGTGTCTTCTCCATCCCATTCATATTGTAGTTCATAGTGAACTGATCATATGACTTAGGCAATGAGTTGAGGATGATATCCCCAGCTAATTCATCACTCAAGGGGGGGTTCCAGACGAGCCAAATGATCAACATATGCCTTCATTTTTAGCACATGAGCGCTAACTGATGTACCCTCTTGCATACGAATGGTTATGAGTGATCTCATCACATCAAACCTCTCATGACGAGCCTTCTGTTGGAACATTTCAACCAGGTGCTCATTCATCTCATATGCCATCTTGTCATCCATGGTCCTTTGAAGTTCAAGAATCATGGATGCTAACATTAAACATGAGACTTTCATTGAGTCATCAAAGTGCTTTGCATAGTTTCTATATGCAACAGTTTGCTGATTGATGGGTTCATCAGGGACTGGCGTTTCAAGAACATACAGTTTGTTCTCCGCCTTGAGGACAATTTTCAAGTTGCGGTGCCAGTCCATGAAGTTGGAGTGGTTCAGTTTGTCCTTCTCTAAGATGGACTTGAGAGAGAATTGGGAGGAATTGTTCTCAGTTGACATCTACAAAATTCAAAATTAATTAATTAGTATTTTATGTTTTTAATATCTTAATTTAATTTCATGACCCAAAAACAAAATTTTTAATTAAGATGAGATCCCGATTCATCATATGACAGTGAATTGGCTTAAGCACTATCCACTGGTATGATTATGTAGGTAAACAACGATTGTTAATTGTGTCCACTACACAACTCTCCATTTGGGGTTATCGCTTAAAACGATGTATGTTTAACCCCAACTATGCCCACTTGAAGAACAAGCGATGTTTTGTCCTTTACTATTAACTGTATCACCGGCCTATGTTACACAGGAAACACGATGATTACCTTCTTTCATGATGGACGCCCAGATGCAGGGTATAGCACTAACATTTGGGTTCGATTTAGAATGAAGTGTTAACTCGTTAAGGGTGGCATAAAACATCAATTTAAAATTTGGGATTTATTTTAATATTTACCAAAAAATATTTTGAATAGCTCGTAGCATGAGGCGAGTTACACAATAGTTTATAAAATCCGATTTTATATAATTCTTGATAATAGAAACTACTTTCCACGCTCGCACGATATAGTTTTAAATACCCTATTAAACTATGTCGGTCGATTTATCGCGAATGATCTTGTTTTAAATATTAATAAAACCCTTTTATTAAGTATACTTTTCAGTTTTATAAAACCTTTTTAATAAAACCGTTATCTTGATTGTGAAAATTTTATTTATTTTGGGTTATCTATATTATTTACAATAAATAAAACACAACCACAAAACACAATAATAAAAAACGAATCGAGCCCCTAAAAGGTTGGCCGTTTCGTTTTAGCCAGAAACGAAACGAACTAGTCAAAAGGGGTTTCAAAAGCTAATTTTTGAAAGCTCCCACTTGACCCGCGATCTCTATCTTCATGGTACCTGTTCGCCATTTATCTTGATCTTGATCTTGTACTCGAGGGATTACAATAATAAATTTAAAAATACAATAAACATAAATCTATTCTAATCCTATCTATTACATCGGATCCAATATCCGCAACAAAATACAAATCAAAATAAAACCATAACCAATACAACCATGACAAAGGTCATAACCTAGGGCTCGATTCACATCACAATCCATAGACAACCAAAAGCTTTTGATCTTTTGTCAAAACAAATAATTTTTGACAAATAAAACATAGATCAAAATTATAACTTTACCATCTATACGCGTGTAACCGTGGCTCTGATACCACTGTTAGGAATCATGGTATCAGAATAATAGCGGAAGCGGTTTATATAATTTACCAAAAGCCGATTATATAAATTTGATTTATTAATCCGATTAATAAATATTCCCAATCAGGATCAAGGTTATACGCGTATAAACAAATAAACGGAATAAACAACCATGGAGGGTTTTAGTAATCAACCTTTGACGACTACACCGGAATTGTAACACGCGGGTTACAACGAATCCTCGCTAGTAGGAAGTTCACAACCGAGCACAAGATACCCCCGAGTAGAACCGGCCAAGAAGAAGGCGGTTATTATCAAAAGTGTCTAATCAGTTTCCACCTTAAACATCCTTTTATTATAAAAGGTGTCTCTTGGGATTCCACCTTAAACATCATTTTATTATAAAAGGTGTCTCTTGGGTTTCCACTATTATTATTTTCTTATAAAATGTGTCTCTTGGATTTCCACTATTATTATTTCACAAATAATAATCTACCTACTCGTGAACATATATGATTCGTGTACCAACGTGTAACTCTTCGGATCGTACCGAGTTAGTTACGTTGACTTTAATTAAGGTCGGACATACATATATCCAACACTAATATCCTCTTTTATTACATAACCTATCCTTTTATTTTTCTCCTTCTTTCAATGTATCGATGGCTTAATTTTGCCCTGCACGAAAACTCATGACTGCCCTTTCATAGATCTTCAACATTACTAGATCCGCATTGTTGATCTTGTGCAAATTTATGTCTTTCCTTGATCGGTGACAACATAGGCATTCATATGTTACTCTCTTGATAACCGACTCTCTCACTTCTAACTAACTACACATATAAAATCTAATTACTATTTAATTACTTTGACTAAATAGTGGATGGCGGGTTCGACGGTGGATGATGATTCTCTCGTTTTTAAATGGAGTAAGTGGCTTCCGATTAAATGTAATATTTTCATGTGGCGGGCGAGTTTGGATAGATTGCCTACCAGAGTTGCTTTGGCTAGGTGTGGCATTCAAGTGGCTAACAGTTTATGCGCATGGTGTGATTGCATAGAAGAAACGATGGAGCACATTCTTACAGGTTGTGTGATTTCGGCTGGGATGTGGAACGGCTTATCTAATTGGTTTCGAATTCCAGATTTATATGCGTTTCAGGTTCAAGACTTGGTTAATATGCACGAGCTTTGTGGAGCGTCTGGGAACAAGAAAGTGATTATTCATGGGTTAGTTACTCTTGTGTGTTGGCGGTTTTGGAAAGCTAGGAACGAGAAAATTTTCAATGGCAAGGAACCGCATGTGGTGGATCTAATCTCGGACGTTAAGGCTATAGGTTTTCTTTGGTATAAGCATAGATTTAAAGGAGAGGTTGTAGACTGGGATAGATGGAGTAACTTTGATGTAATGTAACCGTTTTTGTTCTTGTGGCTTTCGGCTTCTATCTCCGTCTTGGTGATAGTTTGTCCGGTGTTTTGGGTTTAATGAAAGTTAATTTTCAAAAAAAAAAATTAATCACTTTGACTATTAAATGTTTAAAAAAAGGCAATGTTGTATGTTTTTTTTTTTTTGAAACTAAATTACTCGTATTACCTACAACTACAAATATAAAAAGACAACATTCTAAAACCAACATAATCCATACATTATAAACCCATATTAGTTCATAAAGCATATATACTTATCATGTAAGACGAAGAAATAAAGCCTAACCATACCAACAACTAATTATAAATCACAAATGACAAACAATTTTTTTTAAATATACACATCAATCATTTCCTTCCGTGTCAACACACACTTGGATCCCATCAATTGTATTAATGTATACTTAACTAGTTGATGCCCGCCCGCGTTGCAGTGCGATAGCCAAATAATTCTCAATCAATCAAAAAAACACTACTATAATTTTGCTAGGAAAAAAAAACTAAAATGATATTTTTCGGATCAGGGCAAAACTGTAATTTTTCAGGACGGACTAATTAGCGAGTGTTAGGCGGCTCCTTGACACGGAAAAAAATTAAATCGAGTCAACCAATTAAAAAAAATGTTTTCTACTTTTGCTAAAAAAAACCAAATCGATTGGGAAAACGTAATTTTTAACTGAGAGCGAAATCATAATTTTAATTCCGGGATAAAATCGTAAATTAAATGGACCAATGGGGGAGTGCCAGGAATCTGCCGGCACGACTGTAATTTTACATTGGGGGCAAAATTGTAGTTTCACCAGGAAAACAAACAAAAACGATGGAGAAAATGTAAATATAAGTTGAGTGCAAAATCGTAACTTGGCTGTGAGAAAAAAAAACTAATGACAAAACTATAAATTTATACGGGGCAAAATGGTAATTTTGAACCGAGGGCAAAATTGGAATTTTTAGCTGGGAGCAAAAGCGTTAATTTATTTTTAAGTGGGGGTAAAAACATAACTTTGAACTGATGGCAAAACCGTAATTATAAGGGAAAAAAACTAATGGCAAAACTGTAAATTGAAACGGGGCAAAGTCGTAATTTTTAACCGGGGGTAAAATTGAAATTTTTAGCTGGGAGTAAAAGCGTAAATTTATTTTTAAGTGGGGGCAAAAATATAATTTTGAACTGATGGCAAAATCGTAAATTTAAAGGGGGATAAAATCGTAAATTTGTTGGGGCAATAGGGGTGTGCCAGGCAGCTGCCTGGCACTATTTCCCCTACCGCCCATTTAAGCCAATTGAAGGCAATCACTATTGTCGCTCATGGTTTTTGTAGAGATTGAATGGATGGGGACACTTCACGAATTCAAGGTCTAGGTGCCTTTTGGCTACGGGGTGTGGGAACGTTTGGGGGTTGCTAAGCAATGCTGGCTAAATCGCACCGGACCAGCGTTGGCCACGACGTTGTCTCGCTGGCGTGGGTTTGAAGCCTGGCGTGGGGCGGGGGAGAGAGGTGAGTTGGCTGACTTGGATTGGCTGGTGATCTATGACTGTTTGGGCTAGCCGTTGCCAAACAGCTACTTTATTTAAAAAAATATTTCTTTTTTAAACATTATAAATATTCACCCATTTTTTACATTTTTTACCACTTCTCTACTTCTCTACTTCTTCTATCTCTATATTTTTTTTTAAATTCAACCCACTTAATCCTCTACAATGCATCCATTTAACCGAAACTATGACCCAACCAACCCCTTTGGATACCAAGAGAACCCGAACCCAAGCCCGCCACAAAACCGTCAACCAACAAACCCGACCCAAATACCCCTTACACACGGCCATCCATACGGTTTAGTATACTCACTATGTCTTGATCCAGCTGGATGCGCGTTGTATTTAGGAAACTGTGTATTCATGAACTTTCCATACCCGAAATACAACCACCAGACGTTGGTGGTTTGTCATCCAAACCAGCCAAAAAAAGGAGTCACAAGAAAAATATGGATAAAAATAAAGCACTAGCGGCCACTCAACGAAGACAGATAAAGTGGACGCCTCAAGAAGAAACTTCTTTGACAAGATGATATATCGACGAATCGTAAAATCCGATTCAAGGTATTTTTTTATCTAACAATATTTTTGTTTTCAGTTTTATTATAATTTTTTTATAATGCCCAATTTTTTTTTGGAATAGGGAATTCACGAAACCGCAAAGATTTTTGGGATTCCATAAAGAAATCATTTCATACGCAAATGGAAAGCGCGAAAATGTATCGTGAAAATGATAGCCTCTCATCCAAGTGTGGTGACATAAATACACGTCACCGCGTTCAACGGTTGTTTCTATAAGGCGAAGAACTCGCCAAGGAGCGGTGAAACCGAGGCCGACTTATCAAGAATGTCATGGTATCGTACAGATAAAACAAGAAGCATGAGTTCAAGTACATGCATTGTTGGGATATATGTAGGTATACTTCTAAATGGGCGAGAGTCCCTACTACTAGCAAATCAACTTCATCCAAAAGGGCAAGAACACCCTCGTCCCAAGTTCAGTCCGATGCTCGTGATCAAGAGCTTGATCTTAGTTTGAATGATTTTGATGATTCTCCTTCCCGCCCACCAGATAGAGACACGTAAAAAAAGTGGATTCAAATAGGGAGATCGGGTTCGACATTGGGTTTGACCTCGGGTAAAGGGTTGCACACCGACCAGTTGGAAAAAACTCCGACGAAAATCCATACATTCAATTTCACCCAAGAACAAAGGATAAACATGAGGAAAAATATCTGAGCGTCGTACGATAACACGATAAAAAAATGAAATCTTGAAAAATTCGATACATTCAATTTCTCTCCATGTCCGTCAATCACCTTACTGGCCAAGAGTTGGAATTGACATTGCAAATGAAACAAGAAATCTTGAAAAAATATGGCATGGATAAATCATGAAGTTTTTAATCGTTTTCTTTTTATTTTATGTAGCTTTTTTTATTTTATGCAGTTTTTTTTAATTAAGTGAAATTTTAAATACTTGAAACAAAAACAAATATCAAAATCCACATGGCTGGCCACGCCATTCGAAGCCACGCTACCCCACACCCCTTCTTTTGAAGAATTACCTTATAGACCCAACACCCACCACGTGTTGAGCAATGCCCCCAACCCAAAACCCCCCACAACCCGCGGTGTTATTTAGTAGTGCATTACAGTATCCGTACCAATTTGAAATACTTGGTAATATTAATGGCAATAAATTTTAGTTGTGTTTTAATATTGTACTAGTGGATATTTCCGCGCGTTGCATCGGATATTCGGTCGGTATCAGTTTAGTTCATTATAGTATATGTATGATATCGGCATTCGATAACCGAAAGACATATGTGCAGGAAGATATCAACATTTGTTTTATGTCAATAAAATAAGCGGAAAAAAACAAATGGCGGTACCAGTACCCATGTTATATGCGTACGGTTCCTTACGGTAGATAACAAAAAAATTGATTATATTTGACAAATAAAACTTTGATCGAGACATCGATAAGAGTAAGAACGTCGTACCGGTAAATTTTAAGTTTTACAAAGCATTATATCATATTATTCAAATACTAAAATGCTAAACGACGTTACTTTATATAAAAAAAAACTAACGCAAGAGAGTTGAGATAACTTTGATGACATATACGTTGTTTTGCTCACTTGTACATTTCTATTCACAACTCGGCTTTAAGTAAAATTTATATCAAGATGCAGATAAAATAACCATGTTACAACGACATATTCGAAATTTTACCAAACATCGTACTTTAAAAGTTAAAAAAACAAAATATGCTTAAAATAATATAATAGTAAAATAAATAAAATAACATGAAATTTTGTTACTGTTCATGGGCCATGAACTTTAATATATAGATAATAAGCAACACACTCGAGATAATACTAGTTAAGATTTGCATACGTGATGTATGTTGTTTATAAACACATGCATATCATGAGATATAATTGTTGTAAAGTTGGATAGAAGTAAACTTTGTCGTTCAAAAAAAAAAACAAAAATAATAAACAACGGAGAGATCAGGACTCTAATATTAGTTGAGGCTGATGTTTTCCATAAATATTTTATGTTACTTTTAGATCCGATGAATAAACATATGCTACCAAAGAATAAAGATACAAATACATGAATGACGGTTCTTACAAGGCACTTAACTTCAATGAAACCTCTTTGGTTAATCCCTAGCTTTAAACAATGTGATCAAACTTCTACAAAACCAAACACCGTTTGTCTCGTCATAGGAAGAGGGTTTTTTCATGTGACCACCCTCCAGTGTGAGATTAAGAGTGAACAAAGAATGTATGAGAGTAAAGCTTGGGGTTGCGAGAATGCAAGTACGTGTACTGAGTATGTAAGGAGGTATGATATATACTACGGTTTTCCCTTAAAGACATGGACATATTACATTTCAATCAGGTGATATCTCCTAGCTAGTAAAAGATATTCCTTCGTAGTTTAAATTTTAATAACATATCTCCAAATTAATTGGAGATATATTCTTGTTGAACAAGTTTTGCCATGTAGGCCGATTATGTAATTAAACACAACCCACGTTCTACGGGTTTAAAGATGAATGACGAGTATTTTAATCCAGGTCATACTTCATCAAAGAACATATTTAATTCTCATGAAGATATATTTTTCAACTTAGATAGCTAGATGCAAAAGAATAAGTTTTTGATTGTGAAGAATAAGAACAATATCGGCAGTCAATTTTCAGTGTTGGCGAATGTAGAGGTAACACCGCTAACACTGGACATAGATCTCGCCACCGAATCATATAAAAAACGGATCCCGGCCTAAGAATCATAAAACACTCACCTCATAGTTGGCCACATGTCGAATAGACTTAATGGGGCGGATGACGTCATCTAAACAACCTTCATAATTAGCCCACTTCAAGTACACCAATAGTATGTTTTTTCTCTAGACCTTCGTCCTTACCTTTTCTCTCTACTTTCTCTCTCTAGAGGCTATACTTATTCTCACACCGCAAGGTGGTCGTAGAGTTGCCCTCCTACCTCTGTGACAAGTCTAACGTTTTACGGGTTTTGTAAGTAACTTCCATCGCAACAGGATTAATTCCACTTGATCCAAACAAAGGATTGGTTTTTGAATCTTCAATTGCCATCATCCGATCTCTGTTCACAGCTTTTCACAAGTTGAAATCCTTAACATAATTGAACTATGGCGGCTCCAGGTCATTTGATTTGGACGTTTCTTTCACAGCGGTAGAGACTCCAACTACAACTATAGTTGTAGCCTCTACCGTTACTGGTCCGTTGAACTCAGGCCCTAGCACTACGCTCCCTTTTTGTGTTGGTTGATACTCCATACTCGGGGGAGTTCGATGATGTGTTCATTGCAAGAAATGCCAGCCTCTTATGACTCAGCAGGCTAGAGAAGAACTGATCCTCGATTTACGAACCATGTTGTTTAGCGAAGAAAACATTGTAATAAATAACGGTTTTGCTGTTTCAGTATCGCCTACCGTCCGCACTATTGTTACCTCCACTCCTCTCCATACGGAATAAATTCCTTGCAGGGTTTTACTGGATTTGCTCTGATGGGTGCTTCCTCCAGCTCCATCCCTCAAGGATTCACCACTGAAGAATCGGAATTCACAAAACTATACCATCCAATTTCCATGACTTCTAAGTCAAAATTTTCATGAAGAATTGTAAATGCAAAATTTCCACCGATGCTGAAATTGTCGTCCACCGTAAAGAAATACGATGGTACTACAGATCCAGAAGACCACATGTTTGATTTCGATGGTGCAGCAAAAGTCGGACAATGGTTAAAGCCAACATGGTGTTTTATGTTCACCCAAATAGGGATGAGATTGGTACGATACCGGTACCGTACCGGTACCGATACCGTAAATACCGTTACTGAAATTGAGGAATTGTGGATACCGATTACCGTACCGTATTTATAGATTCGGTACCGATATCGGTACCGGTATTTCGGTACTTTACCATATTGGTACCACTGTGGTGTCATCCATTGTTTTACCTAAAAAAATTCATGTGCAACCCATCCATCAATTATTAACAGAACTAGAGTTATATATAGAGGAATGTAAAAAATTCATGTGCAACCTTATTGAACTATTCTTTGTATGTTTTAAACAAGCCGTGTAACCTATTCTCAATATCTAGCACCACACCCGACACCTTTTTTTCAATTGCTTCTTTGGCCATAGGATTTTCTTTTATTATGTCATACCTAATCAACTTTGTAAAACAATGTTCAAGAAAATATAACTTCATAGCGGGATCTAAGATAATAGCAAAATACATAAAGTCATTATTAAATTCGGTATTAGTACCGGTATTTACCGAAAAATACCAGTACCGATACCGTTTTTTACTTCTACCGAATTTCAAAAAATCTATTACCCATACCGGTATCGTGTAACGCCCCAAAACCCAAATGTTTAACGTACGAATGTGTTTATTTGTTTTATGGCGTGAAGTGTGTTAACCTTTTTAAATAACTTAGTTAAAGTATGAGTTAAATGGTGAGGAAGGAAGTTTGTGACAAATAAGAAAAATGGCAAACTTGAGGGACTAAACTTGGTCGAATAGAATTAAGTTTATATATATAAAAAAAAAGAGAAAGAGCTAGAATGTGGATATGTGTGTGCGTGAAGTATCTAGAGAAAGAAAGAGAGGAGAAAACCCTCTTACAAGAACAAGTATGCAATTCTAACTCAAATCAAGATCAATTGAATGTGAAATCAATGCATGAAAGAAGAATCCTTACCATCTAGACAAGATAAACATGTGGTAAGTTGTAATTTGTGATTTGGTGATCTTGTTTGAAGTGGGTTTGTGATCAATCCTGAAATTTGTTGAAATTGAGCATGGATATGTGTTAGAATTGTTGGAAATTTTAGTGAAAATGAGTTTTTCACTAAATATTTTGGACATCAATAATATTTATATATGTGTTGTATAAATAATTATTTATGTGTTTGTGTTCAAACTATGTCCAAATAGAGCTAAGATGAATGAGATATCGAAGCTTGAAGTTGTATGTTTGGAACAAACAAAGATGAATAAGATGGATTAGTTTTGTCAACTTGTCCCATATAGGTGGGATGACAAAACTTAAAGTGGTATATAAGGAGGAGCACTCCTTGAAAGGCAAACACTAGTGGGGACCCAAAGGGTGCATTGCACCTGCACACATGCGCGCGTGACGTGGGCTATAAGCCCAATGTGGTGCACTTTGAACTTCGCACACCGCCTTTGTATTTTGTCCATGAGCGCGTGGTCAGATACATGGCGGGTCCGCTTATGGCACACACTTGGGTGGGCTAGGCGGATATCATGGCATAGCGCATGTCGAGCGCATGGCGCACGACATTGGCCATGGCGAAGAATGCAAGTGGCGCGCGAGTATGGATGGCACATGACCGGGTGGCGTCCTGGTATGTGTAGTGGCATCAGTGTGATGCGCGACTCCATATGGCGTGGTGTAAGGTCCATGTAGCGTGATGCATGGACTAGCAACTCAGTTCAGGCGCGCACGCAGGTTTGCAGCGGAAACAAAACAGCAGGTTGGACTTGGTCAAACTAGCTGTTTCAACTCGTTTAATTCTAGTCATTAAGAGAAATGACAGTTTTGACCGAACCACTAAAGTCCATTTATGTAGAGATTTAAACCCATTTATTACAAGATTAATGATCTTGATTAATTATCTAATTCATGACAATAATAATGGGGTTTAATGGCTTCTTTATGTGTATGAGTATAAGAAGAGGATGATGTTTCATTCTAGAGATCATCGAAAAAGATGAGAAATACACACACATAAAAGAATTTTGTTCTATAGAAATTTAGAGAAGAGTATTCTCTAAATTGTCTTTTTCTTCAACTTCATATTTCCTAATTATATGTACACCAAATTATACCCGGTGTAATCTCGGGCGTGAGTGCCATCTCCGGCACTACACATACTGTTCCGGTTGTTGTACCCTGGGAGACAGACCGTCTGAGAGGAGGCGCGGAATCTGTTTTAATGGAAGCGTGTTGAACACGTACCTCAACCAAAAACCGTCTACAATTTTGCTTGTCTTGCAGCGGAGTTTTGATCTCGTAGATGCGGTTGAAGTTTTCAAAGACATTGGCTTTGAATCAAGATTGGTACAATTTAGTTGTATTTTATATTCGTTTATTTAGTTTTTGTAACTGGTATTGTACTAATCGAATTTCCCACAAATAACGAGAGTCTCGTTATTATTTATTAATTATTTTGTAATGTATTTTAATAAAAAGTGAACCTAGTTCCTACAATCTTAAAACAGACTTTCGTGAAGATTGTTGCTACAATCTTAAATCCCTTCTCTACGAAGATTTAGGTTCACGAAAGTTAAAATATTTAATGAGATTTTTTAAAAATCTTTAAAATATTTTTTGGGAAATATTTATTTAGTACAATGAGTCGGATTAATTTTATGATTGGAGTAAAATCTTTAATCCGAATACCGGGTTGCAAAACGACTTTTTGATTCAAGTTTTGGAGTTCATGGTTTTTGTTCGTGTTTAGATAAAACCGAACATATGCAAAATAATATGTATTTCAATAGGTTTATGAAATACTAAATTTTCTAATTAGCGTATTAGAAAATTTTATTTTGTAACCCCTTACAAATTAAATGTTTGTAACGTTTAATTTATTTTTTAATAAACTTTTAGTAACCATAATTGTGAGATTAATGTTGGTTTTAAAAGTCTTAAATTTTTTATATTTTCTAATTAGCATTTTAGAAAGTAATTATTTTATAAAATAACTAGTTTTAATATTTTCTAACGAGCGTGTTAGAAACGTTGTTGAAAGAATAACAAGATTAAAACTTTTTATATCTCTAACGAGCGTGTTAGAATTTTATAGAATAATAAGTTTTATTATCACCATTTATATCTAATGAGCGTGTTAGATACGATGATTGTGTAAAACTAACTTGTTAAAAGACGATTAGATTTTCTAACGAGCGTGCTAGAAAATATACGTTTAGATTTTCTAACGAGCGTGTTAGAAAATATTATTATTTCAAGTAATTACCGACGAGCGTGTTGGAGACAATTATTTTGGATAATAAACCTTGTAACGGTTTCGTCTAAACTATTAAATTTCTAACGAGCGAGTTAGAAAGTAGAAACGGATTTTTTCCACATACGTTTAAACGATTTTTATTTGTTTATTTCTAATGAGCGTATTAGAAATAGTTTATATTTTTTTTATAAACTTCGAAACAAATTTTGTAATCGATTATTTCTAACGAGCGTGTTAGAAACGATTTAAAGAGTTTGATAGTTGTTTATTTTCTAACGAGCGTTTTAGAAACGATTTAACGACTCTGTCAATTGTTTATTTCTAACAAGCGGATTAGAAAACGTTTATTTTATATAAACCAAAAACGCTTATGGCAATAAATAATCGTCTAATTTTCTAATTTGCGTATTAGAATTAGTTTATCTTATAACCAACTATTTTAACGATTTGCAATCGTTAATTCCTAACGACCGGGTTAGAACCGGGTTAACTATGATAAACTATTTAAGATGATTTGTAATCGTTTTATATATTTTCTAACGAGCGTGCTAGAAAAGATATGTGTTCATTTCTAACGAGCGTGTTAGAAAACGTTCATTTAAGTAAACCAAAAGTGAATAAATGTATTCGTTTTATTTCTAACGAGCGCGTTAGAAGCGGTTTACTTTATAAAACCGAATATTTTGAATGTTTGTTAAACATTTAAATTCTAATTAGCATATTAGAATTGGTTTTTATACAAACCACTCATTTTAACGATTGATAATCGTTATTATCTAACAGCGGTTAGAAATGGTTTGAATATGATGAACCATTTATTAAAACGATGTGTATTCATTTTATTTTCAAACGAACAAGTTTGAAATTGTTTTATTTATTAAACTATTATAAGGTTTATTGTCTTGATTTGTAATCAATACATAAATATATAGTTTAATATTAAAACACTTGCAAAAACGAGAAATGTTTTGAATGAATAAAACATGTCTTTGCGAAGTATAAGTGATTCGATATTTACATGAGAAGTATAACATCTTGAACCATATAATAGTCTTGGAGATACTATTTTGTGAAAAATAACTCGATGTTGTTATAAATATAATAAGTTGCTCAACTACTTGGGAGTAGTTAATTGTAAACAACTTTATATTTTGTACAACTTGTGATTATTCAAGTTTAGAGTTTCAAGACGAAACAAGTTATACGTGTTCCATTGAGGGAGTACCTCAAAACATGACAGAACGATGTAATTGCGTTTATTTCGTTCTAAAGTGTGTTGAAAATAATAACACTTTAGGATTTGATGTTTAGATATCATTGGTGTATCTGTTATTTTGGACTGCTAATAAGTTGTCAAAAGGATACACATATTGATACAAAGTGTAAAAACTAATTTACACGGACACAACGAGCGGGTTGTGATCATGACTTATGTAATAAGTCACAATTCAAACATCAAACGTATAACGAGTTCGTGAGAAACGTGGTGCATGGTTTGAGATGAAATGCACGAAAACAAGATATGTCATCTAATGTTGAGAGCATCAACATGGAAATGCAGATGTAAGTTTTCAAAGAATATAACATATGAAAGAAATATACGTTATTATTGTAAATGATTTTAATAAATTTAGCAAATTTATTAACGGAAATTTACAATAGTGATGGACTTGTAGATGCTTCTACCATCATCAATGTTGTTTAAACTATGTGGAGGCTTGGTCCTCAATTTGGGAGAGTATCCCAATACATGGTATTAATGAAATAACAACGTAAATGTATATATCACTATAGGCATGCGTGAATGCTTTGTTGTTGAGAGTCAATCTAATTGGCTATATCTCAAGACTCAAGTGATTTTATACAAAGATCTTTCATCAAAGTGACTAGGATTAAGACTTATGTTTAAGTCTTTAGGAAGTCAATGGTGAAGCATTTGAGATAAAAAGGCGAACGAGTTATGATCCTAATGGATGAAGTTAACTATGGTTTTGAGGCCTTCCTAAAAACCAATGGTTTTGGAATGGTGAAATAAAATTTCATTATTGTGTCTAAACTAAGAAACGAATGTTCGGAAGAGATAGTGCGTTATCTCTTAAGGCTGTGAAGAATCAGAATGATGCATCTTCTGTTCACATGCTAGAGTATTGTGGTCTAAAGCATGCTAGACTAATACTTGTTAATTTATATGCTCGACGGAGATTAAATTAACTTTAAACATTCAAAATATGTGATGACACGAGAACGAATTTTGTAATAAACAAAACTATAAATATAACTTCATTAAAATGCAAGCAATGTGGGGGGGGGGGGGATGAACCATTTAAGCAACAAACCTGTAAGACCCAATTTGTAATTGACCAAAACGTCGCAGCGGAAATTCGTACCATAAAATTTCTTTAGTTTCAAACACCTTGACGCACTTAAATTCTTTTTTTTTTTTAGGGTTAAATCTTTTACAATAAATACCTTCATATCATTTACAATAAGAAAACATAACCTAGCTTCACTCAGATACGCACTCAACAATCCCGTACAATCTATCTGGTGACTCGATCGTTGATCTCTCATCTTCAATATGATATACTGGCTCGAACAACCTGCACTCACCAAATACATACAAGACATTAATAGGTTATCAATATAAAAAATACTTAGCCTTGGATTATTTCCATTCCATTATTCCTTTACATTAAACGTTCTCTCTGTGTACCTCCCCTCTGGTGAGTCTTCGTTACTGTACCTGCATTACACCTAAAACACCAGGTACACGAATACAACGTAAAACTTAATCATGCTGAATGACTTACACACATACCTAAACTTCATACACATTATCTCCATACATACATATGTACACACATGCATACATACCTACTTGCATACGTACTCACACACATACAAGCCAACCGACATGCATACCTACATATATATATACATCTACATCATTATTTACGTATCGTCATATGCACCTATCTACACTATTGCTTACACTCATGACATTATACATATATACATACGTACATACCTATCTACACCTATGCATACACTTAATCTTATAAAAACGTAATTTAAATTAGTCATACGCAACTTAAAACGCGTTTAAGCGAGTTCCGAAGACAAAACGAAACACGAAAACAATTTTAGGAGAAACATAGCCCGTCGCGTCGCGCGACCCCCCGTTGCGTGGCGCGACGCCCTCAAATGGACAGAACGTGTGCAGCTGGTTGCTGCATATTCCCAGCACGATCCGGTTTCACGGAAACAAGCATAACTCTCTCGTTTTTGATCCGTTTTACCCGATTCTTTTTCCTATACGTCCGTAATTTAATTCTGCATCTAATGGAGTTAAAATCCAACATCCAACATAATAAAATTTCAGACTTATAACTCTTCGGCTTATTACCCTCTTACCAAATTTCGACCCGTTCATGCATTCATCAACATAACTTGTTTGTTTTACCATAACCTCTTATAAACCTAATAATATCAGTGACGTCTATCATAAAATACTAAATTCTTGGATGTCTTGCATCCTCTTAACCCCTTATCGTTCATATGCTTATTTTGACCCGTTAAGGGTATTCGCGCATTAATTGGTCTATAACTAACAAAACCATACTCCCCACTTCCATACTTGTCCAAAACACTACACTAATCGAATAACTTGTTTCTAAACTACTTTTAAGATCGTTTGCCCAAAATACCCATCAAGGGCATTTTGGTCAACTTTAATCCCATCATTTACGACGAAAGACTACAACACATATTTGACCTCAAACATCGTGTTTAGTTAATTAAAACACCATATTACTTAATCAAACTAAGAAGTGATTACGGAAATCACTTACCTTATGCGTCCGTGCTCGTATCCGATTCCTTTCCTCTTCTTGACCCGTTAACACCTCATGCTTGAGCCCGTCTCGCCGTGGTTCCTATACTTTCATTTCATCGAAATCACGCTCTTATTAGCATACTCATTTGTACATGTTAACAATCATATCAATCGCATATTTCACACTTAACTTTCCTTAGTCATTCCTAACAAGCATAAAACATATAATCAACTTCATATCCTTTCCAACACATGTACTTCATCATGTAATCACAATTAACGCATATTGACATAACATGCACCAAACGACTTCTTATAATCCTGCTTTTACAACAACGAGTTAAATCATGTTTCTTATACTTATTGACTTTTGAAAGTCAACTATTAACCATATGTAACTATCGACTTATCAACATATACTCGTAACATCATAATCGACTATACAGACGACACTATATACATTTTATCACACACTTGATGTGCGTACTACCTTTTAAGCATCACGTACAACTAATTCATGCATAAATCTTCTAAACTCATACATAACCCATCAAAACCTACTACTAAATATCATGTATCATTCCCAATTAAACATCAAACATATCATCATCATATTTCTCCTAATTCATCTAACAAGAATTCATCATACCCGCATAATACATCACTCTTTCAACAAAACTTTGACATAGGTGGTAATTCTAGTCATTATCTTTACCCTAGCTAACGGGTTTCACCTCTAATCATCAAATTAACACAAACCATACGTATCCCATGTTCTATACGATGATTCTAACCCTTGTACATGATTAATTTCATATTAACTCACGGATTTGAACATAACCCACTTCACACATGATCACCAATCTTAGATTTAAGACATACCTTATGATCCCCTCGTGTTGGTGATCATTAATCCATGCTCGGTTATGGATTTAAGCTTCATCTTGCCTTCCGATTTGATGATCTTCATGATTAGGGTTTGTGGAGCTCTCATGGAGCTCCTGGCTCTTTCTCGAACACACATGATGTGTGTGTTTATTTGTGTGTTGATTTCTTTTAATTAGTAAATCAACTTTCATTTGTTCCACTTTAGCCCCTCGGGTTTACCTTTAAAACATAACTGACACTACCTTCATCATTTAATACTTTTGACCATACCCTTAACTAGGTTAAATAGCCTAGTTATTTATTTCATGACGTCTCACATAAGAACACACGACAAATATTAACATTCAGATTTTGGGGCGTTACAAAACCCTTTAGGGTATGAAGAAATGGTAGTTGAGAAGTTTTCTCAAACTCGAAATGAAAGGGAGAACCTTTCATCACCCCATTTGGATGTTATCCAATTACACTTAAATGTGGGGGTGACTTGCATTTGAATGTGGAAATTGTAGTTGAGAAGTTTTCTCAAACTCGAAATGAAAGGGAGAACCTTTCATCACCCCATTTGGATGTTATCCAGTTACACTTAAATGTGGGGGTGACTTGCATATATTGCAAACGCATGACCAAGTGGAGTACACAATGGTTATATGGATTCAATCGAGTTGATTGGATTCGAATGCCAATTGGTTAGATTCAAAATCTAGTAAGATGTCAGTCATGACACACCAAAGGCATGGTGAAAACATGTCCAGCCATGAATTGAGTTTCATGTCATTCTAAGACAAGGTACATAACTGGATCCAGGTTGAGATCACGAGTTATAAGTCTTATGAATTGACTAAAAGGCAAAAGTGACTAGCGAGTCAAGAACACGTTAGAACAACTGATCGCAATTTAAATTATCGTTGGTGACTTAGCGAAGTCAAAAATAATTTTGGATCCAACAACCAGTGGGTTGATAAGAGATCAAGTTGTGGAATGAGACTAAAGCCCATGGAAAAAGGGACATGAGGGAAACCTAACCTAGTTGACTGGAGATCCCAAGATCTAGGTTCAATAGGCCAACTTAATCATGAACCGAAGGGTAGTCACTGTGGGGGCGTAGCTAATATATATGTTTATATATAAGCTAGTTTATATGTTTCATATATCCCCATAAAACTATAAAATGGTGTTTAAATACGTCCTAGTCAATTCCTATAATATTCAGTGACATTGTTGTGAGGTTAAGCATAATATGTGGTTTTATGATTTGTGTAAATCATAGTAAACCATAATGCTTTTAATGATTTAAAGGGAAATCACCTATGTTGGAAAGAAGTGTGGTCGCTTCGAATGGAATTAGGGCATAATTCCTAGAGCACTTGCAGAACCAGGAAAGTGCTCCATGACCATTATAGGACACGATAGTGAGGGGATGGCCCGGCTAGGGAAAGTATTGTGTGAATGTATATTGTCGTTTACACAAATGGGGGGTTGTTCAAGGACATCACGTCTACAAAACCCTAGTAGACTAATTATGCTTCACAAAGGAAGGTTCAAAGGCAAAACCTACCTATCCTGCAATACTCGACAGTCGAGTTTTCATCAGGAAATTTTGTGTGTTTTAATCGATCTCCATTCATGTGGGGGATTGTTGGAAATTTTAGTGAAAATGCGTTTTTCACTAAATATTTTGGACATCAATAATATTTATATATGTGTTGTATAAATAATTATTTATGGGTTTGTGTTCAAACTATGTTCAAATAGAGCTAAAATGAATTAGATATCGAAGCTTGAAGTTGTATGTTTGGAACAAACAAAGATGAATAAGATGGATTAGTTTTGTCAACTTGTCCCACATAGGTGGGATGACAAAACTTAAAGTATATAAGGATGAGCACTCCTTGAAAGGCAAACACTAGTGGGGACCCAAAGGGTGCATCGCACCTGCACACATGCGTGCGTGACGTGGGCTATAAGCCTAATGTGGTGCACTTTGAACTTCGCACACCGCCTTTGTATTGTGTCCATGAGCGCGTGATCAGATACATGGCGGGTCCGCTTATGGCGCACACTTGGGTGGGCTAGGCGGATATCATGGCATAGCGCATGTCGAGCGCATGGCGCACGACGTTGGCCATGGCGAAGAATGCAAGTGGCGCGCGAGTATGGATGGCACATGACCGGGTGGCGTCCTGGTATGTGTAGTGGCATCAGTGTGATGCGCGACTCCATATGGCGTGGTGTAAGGTCCATGTAGCGTGATGCATGGACTAGCAACTCAGTTCAGGCGCGCACGCAGGTTTGCAGCGGAAACAAAACAGCTGGTTGGACTTGGTCAAACTAGCTGTTTCAAATCGTTTAATTCTAGTCATTAAGAGAAATGACAGTTTTGACCGAACCACTAAAGTCCATTTATGTAGAGATTTAAACCCATTTATTACAAGATTAATGATCTTGATTAATTGTCTAATTCATGACACTAATAATGGGGTTTAATGGCTTCTTTATGTGTATGAGTATAAGAAGAGGATGATGTTTCATTCTAGAGATCATCGAAAAAGATGAGAAATACACACACATAAAAGAATTTTGTTCCATAGAAATTTAGAGAAGAGTATTCTCTAAATTGACGTTTTCTTCAACTTCATATTTCCTAATTATATGTACACCAAATTATACCCGGTGTAATCTCAGGCGTGAGTGTCATCTCCGAAAGTACACATACTATTCCGGTTGTTGTACCCTGGGAGATAGACCGTCTGAGAGGAGGCGCGGAATCTGTTTTAAAGGAAGCGTGTTGAACACGTGCCTCAACCAAAAACCGTCAACAATTTTGCCTGTCTTGCAGCGGAGTTTCGATCTCGTAGATGCGGTTGAAGTTTTCAAAGACATTGGCTTTGAATCAAGATTGGTACAATTTAGTTGTATTTTATATTCGTTTATTTAGTTTTTGTAACCGGTATTGTACTAATCGAATTTCCCATAAATAACGAGAGTCTCGTTATTATTTATTAATTATTTTGTAATATATTTTAATAAAAAGTGAACCTAGTTCCTACAAGAATGACCAAATAGAACTTGTTTTATGTATGATATCAAGTAATTTGATGTTTGAAGGTGAAACCCACTTGGGTTAGTGAAAATGGTGACATGGGTATAACACCCATGTCCAATCCGTGTTCAAAATTTGATGTAGTATGTTGTATGTGATGAATACTTGTTAGATTGGTTGAGTATTGTATGAAATTAGGTTGATTTTAGTTGTATTTGATTGATGAAGGAAAGAAGTAGGAAGATGAGCATAAGATGCTTGTACAATGTGCTTAGAAAGTAGTACGCACACCAAGTGTTTGTTGAAATGCCTAGGTGAGATTAATAGATGATATGGTATGCAAATGATGGATGAAAGTGCATAATGTGTGGAGGTGATGTAATTCGGTGATAATTAAACATGAGAAATATGTTTGGAATGGAATACATGTAGGATTTTGGTTAATTATATGATTTGGTAAACACTATGCATTAGAAGTTGTACTCTATGCTTGGGTAATATGATGCACATTATGTGTATTGCTATATGAGTATGAAATGTGTGTGATGACCATTGTATAATCTATTAATGTTGAGAATGTATGAGGTTAAGTTGATAATTCAAATGATGGACTAAAAGTCAACTGTGCATAAATAGCATAGTAAGACATTTGGCCACAAATGTAATGTTAGGGAAATCGCAAGGCACATGCTATATCAATAAATGTTGTATGTGACGATATAAAGAATTATGTGGAATGAATGTAATTTAGAATGTGCGTGTATGCTAATAATGCGGTAACCATAATGACATGAAAGTATAGGATCATGTCAAGGTGGGTGGAAGCGTGGAAGGCTAACGGGAAGGATGCGAGGAAGCAAGTATGAAACGGACGCTTAAGGTAAGTGATTTCCGGAATCACTTCTTATTTATAAATGAAGTTTGGTATGTTGTATATAAGGAACCATGTAAGAAGTTACAGGTAAGGGTAAGTACCAAGGTAAGTTCATATGAACTACGTCTATCCTAAATGTAAATTAAGAAGAATGTTCATCATGTTAATAGAATGTTCATCATGTTAATGAAATGTTTATCATGTTAATATAAGAGTGAATTTCAAGAATTGTCCTTTATCTTCATACCCACTTTCAGGCGCTGTCCTTTATGTTCAAAATTGACGAGTTTTGTCCTTTATGTTTTCATATCGTACACGCTTGGTCCTTTAGGCCTAACCCAGTTAGTTTTTTCAGTTAAATTTGGTCATATGCTTTGCACATGAGGGCATTTTTGTCAATTCAAAGGTAAGTTCAATGGCAGATTTACAACTCAAAGCTGCTGCAACCTTTGAATTGACAAAAATGCCCGCATGTGCAAAGCACATGACCAAATTTAACTGAAAAAACTAACTGTGTTAGGCCTAAAGGACAAAACGTGTCTGATATGAAAACATAAAGGACAAAACTCATCAATTTTGAACATAAAGGACAGCGCCTGAAAATGTGTATAAAGATAAAGGACAATCCTTGAAATTCACTCTTAATATAATGTTCATCCTGTTAATGAAATGTTCATCATGTTAATAGAATGTTTATCATGTTAATGAAATGTTCATCATGTTAATAGAATGTTCATCCTGTTAATGAAATGTTCATCATGTTAATAGAATGCTCATCGTGTTAATGAAATGTTCATCATGTTAAAGAAATGTTCATCATGTTAATAGAATGTTCATCATGTTAATGAAATGTTCATCATGTTAATGGAATGTTTATCGTGTTAATGAAATGTTCATCATGTTAATAGAATGTTCATCATGTTAGTGAAATGTTCATCATGTTAATGGAATGTTCATCATGTTAAGGAATGTTCATCATGTTAATGGAATGTTCATCGTGTTAATGAAATGTTCATCATGTTAATAGAATGTTCATCATGTTAGTGAAATGCTTATCATGTTAATGGAATGTTTATCATGTTAATGAATGTTCATCATGTTAATGGAATGTTTATCGTGTTAATGAAATGTTCATCATGTTAATAGAATGTCCATCATGTTAGTGAAATGTTCATCATGTTAATGGAATGTTTATTATGTTGATGAATGTTCATCATGTTAATAGAATGTTCATCATGTTAATGAAATGTTCATCATGTTAATGGAATGTTCGTTGTGTTAATGAAATGTTCATCATGTTAATAGAATGTTCATCATGTTAGTGAAATGTTCATCATGTTAATGGAATGTTCATCATGTTAATTAATGTTCATCATGTTAATGGAATGTTCATTGTGTTAACGAAATGCTCATCATGTTAATGAAGTGTTCATCATGTTAATGAAATGTTCATCATGTTAATTGAATGTTCATCATGCTAATGAAATGTTCATCATATTAGTGGAATGTTCATCACGTTAATAGAATGTTCATCATGTTAATGGAATGTTCATTATGTTTGTTTGAAGTTAGTCGGTTATGTTTATTTGTAACTGCATCGATTTGTATTGATATGTCCGTAGGTAAGGCTCAACTTTAGATGCTTGCAACGTTCAAAGTTTGATATTTGAATACGAATAAGTGAATGTGACTTGTATGCATGTATGTAGATATGGAATTGTAGCGTGTATAAGTAGTGTGGACTTGTATGTACGCACATATGAATGGGATACGTATGATGTACTTAGATATATGAAAGTGTATCCGCGTGTTGTAATCTAATGATTGTAGATCACTGGTATACGTATATGTGAAGATGTGGGCTTTCAACATATTTGAGATTACGTATTCCTAACCATGTTACTATTGAGAATGAAATGAAGTATAGGTATAGGAACGCCAGACTCTCGAGGAATTGATGTTAGACTCGAGTAAATAAAATTGAGAGGATGTTTCAATGGAATACCTTACGCAGTTAGAATGCGATATAGCCTTTTAAGTGTATGTTTTAAATTAAATATGATGTCACCATGTACTAACGTGTTGGCTATATATGGTGACCGCAGGTTTGTCAGATATTCATGATGGACAAGTGAACGAGGGTCGAGTTGAAGATCACGGATTGTACGGGAAAGCGGTCACGTTGTTTGTAACTATTTGTTAACATAGTTACATTCAATAACTGATCAATGATGTATTTATGTTAAAAAGGGGTGACCTAAACGGTATTCAAGTATGTTAGAGTAGTTAAAAGAAAGAAATTTTATGGTTCATTTTCCGCTGCGTCGTTTTGGGTCAAATCGTGATAAGGGTCTTACAAGTTGGTATCAGAGCCCTGGTTTGGGTGAAACCAAGTACTTGGAGATAGGTACTTGAACTCAAACCTGTGTGCTCTTGTGACTAGGAACCCGTACAATTCAAGACTCGATCAAGACCCAAAGGAAATCATGGATGATTGAGGAGGATGTTAGGAGGATGCGGTCTAGGACCGACACCAAAGCATGTGGTGAGACATATTGACCCCAGATACGTAAATTTCAGTATGTGGGTACCGGTGATGGTAAAACCTCCCAAAGGAAGGGAAATTTTAAATGAAAGATAATGATGATATAGTGATAAGGTTTTGAAAATGTTACACGAGCAGAAACCCAATTCTCCTGGTATAAGGTGATGATTACATGAAGGCACGGGGATAGTTTGTGGATTGCGCACCTGGCCAGTGCGCAAGAAGCATATGACACTCGTGAGGCCATGATAATTATCACAGGTATGTCCGGTAGGTTTGGAAAGTAAGTAGTCGTGTGGGTGAAAGGAATGAAAAGTGTGAAAGAAAGGTTTGAATCCGAGAAATAAATTCAAACATGAAAGAAATGAAAAGAATAAAAGTCTGAATCCGTAGGTGAGTACGGATCAAACTTATGTAGATTTGAAAGTATGAATGAAGGTTTGAATCCGTAGGCGAGTACGGATCGAACTTATGTAGAATGGAAAGTATGAATGACGGTTTGAATCCGTAGGTGAGTACGGCTCAAACTTATGTAGAATGGAAAGTATGAATGAAGGTTTGATTACGTAGGTGAGTACGGATCAAACTTATGTATAATGGAAAGTATGAATGAAAGTTTGAATCTGTAGGTGAGTACAAATCAAACTTACAAGAATGACAAGTATGAAAAAAAAGGTTAAATCCGTGGGTGAATACGGATTAAACACATAAGAAAGAAAGGTAGAATGAAAGGCTTGAATCCGTAAGTAGGAACAGATCAAACTTACAAGAATGAAAAGTAGAAATGAAATGTTTGAACCCGTAAGCAAGCACGGATCAAACATATGCGAATAAAAGATGCGAATGATAGATTTGAAAGGAAGGAGTCATATCCGTAAGTAAACATGGATAGAACTTTAAGAAAGAGTTGTAAATGAAAGAAAGGTAGAGACCCTAAGCGAGTAAGAATGAACGGGATTAAAGGAGGAATTGTGTTTCTCCCCCCAACTAAGGAAAGTATGTACAATGTAAGTAAGTGGCATTTATAGTTTTATCATATCAAGCATATTGCCTGACTAACTGAATGCATATATATATATATATATATATGTATGTATATGCAATGCATATATGAAGACGTGTGGGATGGATTCTAGCCAACTGAAAAAAAAGTAAGTAAGAACATATTTACAGTTTGACTTCCTGAAAAGTCAAACGAAGTTGAGTTGTTATTTATGAGTCAAGTAATAGTAAATTAGCAAGAAAGGTTTGATTCATTTAGTAAGTATAACCGTTGAAAGATGTTGTAGCAGGAATTTTAGTTGAAAGAAAGAAGTTTTAAATAAGTTACATGTTAGGCATGTTAGTAATCGACTCATAAAGAGTCAGAATGAATGACGGGCTAGCACCCGGAAGAATGGCTTATTTAATTACAAGGAAAGAAAACTTTTACAAGAAAGACTAAAACAATGTCTTGTAAGTATGCTTGAATTGGAAGGAAGTACAAACGTGTACTTCAACGCATGTACGATAAGTAAGAGTGACAGTTTGACCTTCAAAAGTCAAACTGAAAAGTTGGCGAGCTAATTAACGAAATGAAAGAGTTATATGTGAGAAATGAAAAATGTAATGTATTATATCGCGTAAGTGAGAAATTCACGAAAGACATATAAGTGGTTAAACACCGAATAGAATGAGTAAATGAATGAAACTGTCACACCCCGATATTTCCACATATTACCAGTGGGCCCGGTGGGGAGTATCGTGACGTAGTTGATATCATCATAGTCAATACACACAATATAATAGCACAGCGGAAGGCTTGGTGAATAAACTATTACAAACCATAATGTCTGAGTATTCGAGTGACAAAATATACAGACTGGAATGTAATAAGATCCACAGGCGGATCATAAATAAATACAAGGAAACAAAATAACAGACTTCAGGTATCTACGGATTTGCAAGATCCTCTTATGACACCTAATAGCTCCAGCCTATTACGAGAGGTACCTGTCAAATTAGTCTTTAAGAAAATACGTCAGTTTACACTGGTAAATACAATTAACTGACTCTTTTGAAAACATTTATGAAAATTGATTTAAGTGCACATGGCACAAATCTTTTATAACTTGGGACAATTATTTAAATATAATCTTGTATACAGATTTACATGTTTGTCATACAATTGGGGCTGGTTGTAAGCCGGTCGTGATTAACCGACTCACCACTTATAGAACCCACAAAGGAGTTATCCCCAACATGTGGGTTTATGTTTTAGCATTTGCATCTGTCAGGTGTATGCCTACACCCCGTGCATAGGTCGTGGCCATTTTCAAACGAAATGAGCCGAGGATATCCAGGACACGGTCGTATTAACCCCCAATGCTTATGTTATCAAACAAGACATATTAAAACGGGTTATGTAAATTTATTAATCACAATCCGATTAAATGATTTCATACCCGACCAAGTGGTATTATTATAATACCATATCCCAAGCCCGTATAAGGGAAAATAAGTTAAAAATATTTACCTAATGCTAGCAGTATAATCCTATAGTTCTTGATGGCACCTTCTACCGGAAGCTATTTAATCTGTATAGAAGGTTTATTATCTATTAGGATGCTAACGGGTCTTTAATTTAGTCAAGGACTTAGACCGGCTAGCTAGAAGGAAACCTTACGGTTCTAAACGCTAGATTAAGCAGAGACTGGAATAGAATGTGGTTTAGACCCAACAAGCTTGGATACTTGTATGATATGGGTAAACTAAACACATTCTGCAAATTGAGGCTTTAATGATAAGGTTAAGCCCGTTTCAACTATTATATGTAAACTAGTCACATAAGCCGATCCGAACGCGTAAACGCGTAACGGGTAACCAAATAAATTATATACAGGTCTTAATCATTATTATTCTCAAAATATGTTAATACATCAGTAAAATATTAACACATATGCCCAAAAAGTAATTTAAACCAAAATAAGTCCCATAAGGGCATTTTGGTAATTTTAATGCCCATAAAAGAGTTTAATTATTAAACTGAGTTTCATGTCTGATCTAATCAGTAAAAATATGTAATTTTATAAGTTATAGTAGTAGGATACTTTATATATATGTGAAACTTATCTTATATAACCAAACTATGCACCGTAGGGGCATTTTGGTAATTTCACATAGGCTTTAAAGGTCAAAAATAGACTTCTGAGTTTAAAAACTTTGGCTTACTGTTAAATTGTATAAATTAACTTAAAACATCAGTAGGTAATAAGTTTTATATACTAAAAATAGTTTTTGACCCTTATTAGGTGCTTAAAACGCTTAAAAGTCGGTTTAAAGGGGTATTCGGGTTAAAATAGGAAATCTGAGTTTTTGATCAGGTTATAAAGTTCAAAATACCTTATTTATCATGTAAAATCAGTAGCAAAAGGTTTGGCATTGAAAAGTTATGTAAAACTCATTTTATGCATGAAAATAGTAAAATCGACAATTAACGAAATCAATCTATAATCCTATGTTATGCTCAGCCTAAAAATAAATAAAAATCTTCAAACATCCCAAAATATTATTTTACATCAGTAGGTAAGAAGTTTGGTGTCAAAAATTGGGTTTAGATAGGCTTTATGCTAATTACGCCATTTAAATAATAAAAAGCTTCTTAATTACGCTATTGAGCATAACTCCTATTCTGGACCACAAACTGAAGTCAAATTTTCGGGACATGTCTAAATATCAGTAGCAAAGGTGTTAGTCCAATCACATTGTTAAAAATCTTAGTTGTATGTAAAAAGGGCGTTTATGGCATTATTGAGCATAATTACGATCAAGTGTATATAATTCAAACCACTAGGCACCAAGCAATATAACTCCAGAGGGTTATACTACTAAGTAATGTGGTCCTAATGGAAGCTTAAAACATGGGTTAATTAAGCTTGAACAGGTCAGAACTGAAAGTCAAAGCAAAAGTCAAGCTTTTGCGACTTTCGGTTATAAACTGACATTAGACTATTAATTGCCGGGTTAGGACTGATAAAACATGTTTTAATATTGATTACCAAGTCATTAGAATGTTAAAATATAATTTAGAACCTTTGTTTTATTAATTAGAATCATTTTTGTAATTTCTGTCCAGTTTGACATTTTGTCAAACTACTTTGACCCGACAATTGACTAGTCAAACGAGATAATTAGGAGGTGCCCTTTTAAGGGTTAATCACCTACACTAATGTGGTTCTATAACCACTTTCAATTTGATCAGTGGTTAAACCAAATGTACTTAAAACGAAAGTCAAACTAAATTTACGATAAGTTTGACTTTAGAGTAATTAAGCTAAATTAAACGACTAAACAAGAAATTAAAGGCATACTAAAGGTCCTAGCAAACTTTTCTACACTTCAAAATCTTCTCCTTGTCCTTAGCAAGCTCCAGATGTTGTAGGGTAGCAATTGTTGCAAGTGTGTTTGAAAACTCAAGAACTAGCTCTCCATATATAGTGAATTGCAAGATCAAGGATCACTTCCAGGTGTTATTGGAGGCCCTGGGATCACCCCAGGTGTCCTAGCTAATGAAATTAACCGACTTATAGCTCATTAGGTCGTTACAAATTAGGCTAAGGCGGTGGAACAGCCAAACCCGCACCTGTCATCATTTTTCTGATACTGGCACTTTTAGGCGGGCCGTGTAAGCCAGGGGGGGCGCTTACACGGGCCGTTTGGACCGGCTGATCAGGTAAAACAAGTTTTAATCTTGGCAGTTTTAGTCCCTGATCGTTTAAAACCCATTTAAACCTTATTTTTGACATATAAGGCCCTTGTAGTTAGTTTGTTGAAGCTCAAGGATATATAAACCAACTTCGTTAGGCTCGGGTTCGTTAAATATCACTATGAAAGCAAGTTTCATCAAGTTGACACTTTTGGCCCAAAGTCTTGAAAACATGCTTAACGATATCGAAACCACGTGAAATTTATACCACTTATTCTTGAGAGTATATTTGAATGTTTCAAAGCCTCGGTTTCGTTAAAAGGTCACTCAGAGGTCAGAATCGACATATTGACACGTTTAACCCTTGTAATTTAATAATCTTCCGATTATTTTCATAAACGGCTTCTTATATCAAATCAATCACTCATTTAAGAATATATTCATCATGTATGGTCATCCAGAGGCACAAGTTTGGCATGTTGACACTTTTAGTCCCTGTGGTTTCAAAGATTCACTGTTCAACAACTTTGGTCCTTCAAACTAAATCTTTCACAACTTTAGAGTTTAGGACACGTGTCTTTACATAATTGGACATGTTTTTACGTGGTGTTTAACCGACTCACCACTTATAGAACCCACAAAGGAGTTATCCCCAACATGTGGGTTTATGTTTTAGCATTTGCCTCTGTCAGGTGTATGCCTACACCCCGTGCATAGGTCGTGGCCATTTTCAAACGAAATGAGCCGAGGATATCTAGGACACGGTCGTATTAACCCCCAATGCTTATGTTATCAAACAAGGCATATTAAAACGGGTTATCTAAATTTATTAATCACAATCCGATTAAATGATTTCATACCCGACCAAGTGGTATTATTATAATACCATATCCCAAGCCCGTATAAGGGAAAATAAGTTAAAAGTATTTACCTGATGCTAGCAGTATAGTCCTAAAGTTCTTGATGGAACCTTCTACCGGAAGCTATTTAATCTGTATAGAAGGTTTATTATCTATTAGGATGCTAACGGGTCTTTAATTTAGTCAAGGACTTAGACCGGCTAGCTAGAAGGAAACCTTACGGTTCTAAACGCTAGATTAAGCGGAGACTGGAATAGAATGTGGTTTAGACCCGACAAGCTTGGATACTTGTATGATATGGGTAAAGTAAACACATTCTGGAAATTGAGGCTTTAATGATAAGGTTAAGCCCGTTTCGACTATTATATGTAAACTAGTCACATAAGCCGATCCGAACGCGTAAACGCGTAACGGGTAACCAAATAAATTATATACAGGTCTTAATAATTATTATGCTCAAAATATGTTAATACATCAGTAAAATGTTAACACATATGCCCAAAAAGTAATTTAAACTAAAATAAGTCCCATAAGGGCATTTTGGTAATTTTAATGCCCATAAAAGAGTTTAATTATTAAACTGAGTTTCAGGTCTGATCTAATCAGTAAAAATATGTATTTTTATAAGTTATAGTAGTAGGATACTTTATATATATGTGAAACTTATCTTATATAACCAAACTATGCACCGTAGGGGCATTTTGGTAATTTCACATAGGCTTTAAAGGTCAAAAATAGACTTCTGAGTTTAAAAACTTTGGCTTACTGTTAAATTGTATAAATTAACTTAAAACATCAATAGGTAATAAGTTTTATATACTAAAAATAGTTTTTGACCCGTATTAGGTGCTTAAAACGCTTAAAAGTCGGTTTAAAGGGGTATTCGGGTTAAAATAGGAAATCTGAGTTTTTGATCAGGTTATAAAGTTCAAAATACCTTATTTATCATGTAAAATCAGTAGCAAAAGGTTTGGCATTGAAAAGTTATGTAAAACTCATTTTATGCATGAAACGGGTAAAATCAACAATTACCGAAATCAAGCTATAATCCTATGTTATGCTCAGCCTAAAATAAATAAAAATCTTCAAAAATCCCAAAATATTATTTTACATCAGTAGGTAAGAAGTTTGGTGTCAAAAATTGGGTTTAGATAGGCTTTATGCTAATTACGCCATTTAAATAATAAAAAGCTTCTTAATTACGCTATTGAGCATAACTCCTATTCTGGACCACAAACTGAAGTCAAATTTTCGGGACATGTCTAAATATCAGTAGCAAAGGTGTTAGTCCAATCACATTGTTAAAAATCTCTGTTGTATGTAAAAAGGGCGTTTATGGCATTATTGAGCATAATTACGATCAAGTGCATATAATTCAAACCACTAGGCACCAAGCAATATAACTCCAGAGGGTTATACTACTAAGTAATGTGGTCCTAATGGAAGCTTTAAACATGGGTGAATTAAGTTTGAACGGGTCAGAACTGAAAGTCAAAGCAAAAGTCAAGCTTTTGCGACTTTCGGTTATAAACTAACCTTAGACTATTAATTGCCGGGTTAGGACTGATAAAACATGTTTTAATATTGATTACCAAGTCATTAGAATGTTAAAATATAATTTAGAATCTTTGTTTTATTAATTAGAATCATTTTTGTAATTTAGGTCCAGTTTGACTTTTTGTCAAACTACTTTGACCCGACAATTGACTAATCAAACGAGATAATTAGGAGGTGCCCTTTTAAGGGTTAATCACCTACACTAATGTGGTTCTATAACCACTTTCAATTTGATCAGTGGTTAAACCAAATGTACTTAAAACGAAAGTCAAACTAAATTTACGATAAGTTTGACTTTAGAGTAATTAAGCTAAATTAAACGACTAAACAAGAAATTAGAGGCTTACTAAAGGTCCTAGCAAACTTTTCTACACTTCAAAATCTTCTCCTTGTCCTTAGCAAGCTCCAGATGCTGTAGGGTAGCAATTGTTGCAAGTGTGTTTGAAAACTCAAGAACTAGCTCTCCTTATATAGTTAATTGCAAGATCAAGGATCACTTCCAGGTGTTATTGGAGGCCCTGGGATCACCCCAGGTGTCCTAGCTAATGAAATTAACCGACTTATAGCTCATTAGGTCGTTACAAACTAGGCTAAGGCGGTGGAACAGCCAAACCCACACATGTCATCATTTTTCTGATACTGGCACTTTTAGGCGGGGCGCGTAAGCCAGGGGGGGGGCTTACTCGGGCCGTTTGGACCGGCTGATCAGGTAAAACAAGTTTTAGTCTTGGCAATTTTAGTCCCTTATCGTTTAAAACCCATTTAAACCTTATTTTTGACATATAAGGCCCTTGTAGTTAGTTTGTTGAAGCTCAAGGATATATAAACTAACTTCGTTAGGCTCGGGTTCGTTAAATATCACTATGAAAGCAAGTTTCATCAAGTTGACACTTTTGGCCCAAAGTCTTGAAAACATGCTTAACGATATCGAAACCACGTGAAATTTATACCACTTATTCTTGAGAGTATATTTGAATGTTTCGAAGCCTCGGTTTCGTTAAAAGGTCACTCAGAGGTCAGAATCGACATGTTGACACGTTTAACCCTTGTAATTTAATAATCTTTCGATTATTTTCATAAATGGCTTCTTATATCAAATCAATCACTCATTTAAGAATATATTCATCATGTATGGTCATCCAGAGGCACAAGTTTGGCATGTTGAGACTTTTAGTCCCTGTGGTTTCATAGATTCACTGTTCAACAACTTTGGTCCTTCAAACTAATTCTTTCACAACTTTAGAGTTTAGGACACGTGTATTTACATAATTGGACATGTTTTTACGTGGTGTTACAGATACGTACTAACCGTTAAAATTTTAAATGAGAATGGTATAATGCTTGAAGTGATGAAATGGGTAAAATTGTTGGAAGGATGCTCACGAGCGGAAGCTCATTACATGGAAGGAAGGGATCGATCCGGTTTTGATACGGACTCGTAAAGAAGCAGGCCGATCTAGTTTGAAGATCATTATTCTACGCAATGAATGCAAGGTTAGTAATATGTTTAAATTATGATTGTTAAGAAGAAGTTCAATTTGAATAATACCTTCCATACAAAAGGATGGTATTTGAGTATGGCATAATGTAGAATGTTGACTTGTGAAGGTCAACAAAGGAATGAATTATAGCCCAGACTTAATGTTGTCGAGTAATGTGGATGTATGCATTGTGAGTGATGCGTGAAATGTATCGAAATTGACCTAAGGGTATACTTAATATCATCTAGTGGTAGCAAATGTAGAATGATGTTTATATTCCGAGATAAATATGAATAATGGAGTATGACATAGTGGTTTTGTTGTGATAACTTTGATTAAATGTTCATAGTATGTGTATGTTTATGGTTTAAATTTTCATGTGTTAATGAAATTATTAGAAGGAATACTAATAGTGAGATGCATTAGTAAGCTCGTGACAAGTACTTATGTGACTAACGCAAGAATAGAATGTTGAGTATGATTGGTGAATGTATGAAAGTCTTATGCTTAGTTAAGAAGGCAAGAACAAGACATATACAAATGGTTATGCATGAATACTACCTCTTTAAGGAGTCACAAGTGTTTTCATATTATAGAAAACTTCTTGAATGAATTGATTTAAAAGTAAGACTAGAATTGGTCTAGTAGAAATGAGAAAGGTTTCGGGGACGAAACCTACTTTAAGGGGGTAGACTCGTAACGCCCCAAAACCCAAATGTTTAACGTACGAATGTGTTTATTTGTTTTATGGCATGAAGTGGGTTAACCTGTTTTATATAACTTAGTTAAAGTATGAGTTAAATGGTGAGGAAGGAAGCTTGTGACAAATAAGAAAAATGGCAAACTTGAGGGACTAAACTTGGTGGAATGGAATTAAGTTTATATAAAAAAAAAGAGCTAGAATGTGGATATGTGTGTGCGTGAAGTATCAAGAGAAAGAAAGAGAGGAGAAAACCCTCTTACAAGAACAAGTATGCAATTCTAACTCAAATCAAGATCAATTGGATGTGAAATCAAGGCGTGAAAGAAGAATCCTTACCATCTAGACAAGATAAACATGTGGTAAGTTGTAATTTGTGATTTTTTGATCTTGTTTGAAGTGGGCTTGTGATCAATCCTGAAATTTGTTGAAATTGAGCATGGATATGTGTTAGAATTACCAAATAGAACTTGTTTTATGTATGATATCAAGTAATTTGATGTTTGAAGGTGAAACCCACTTGGGTTAGTGAAAATGGCTACATGGGTATAACACCCATGTCCAATCCGTGTTCAAAATTTGATGTACTATGTTGTATGTGATGAATACTTGTAAAATAGGTTGAGTATGGTATGGAATTAGGTTGATTTTAGTTTTATTTGATTGATGAAGGAAAGAAGTAGGAAGATGAGCATAAGATGTTTGTACAATGTGCTTAGAAAGTAGTACGCACACCAAGTGTTTGTTGAAATGCCTAGGTGAGATTAATAGATGATATGGTATGCAAATGATGGATGAAAGTGCATAATGTGTGGAGGCGATGTAATTCGGTGATAATTAAACATGAGAAATATGTTTTGAATGGAATACATTTAGGATTTTGGTTAATTATATGATTTGGTAAACACTATGCATTAGAAGTTGTACTCTATGCTTGGGTAATATGATTCACATTATGTGTATTGCTATATAAGTATGAAATGTGTATGATGACCGTTGTATAATCTATTAATGTTGAGAATGTATGAGGTTAAGTTGATAATTCAAATGATGGACAGTTGAGTTTCTAAAAGTTAACTGGGCATAAATAGCATAGTAAGACATAATGTTATGGAAATCGTAAGGCACATGCTATATCAATAAATGTTGTATGTGACGATATAAAGAATTATGTGGAATGAATGTAATTTAGAATGTGCTTGTATGCTAATAGAATGTTCATCATGTTAATAGAATGTTCATCCTGTTAATGAAATGTTCATCATGTTAATAGAATGTTCATCATGTTAATTAAATGTTCATCATGTTAATAGAATGTTCATCCGGTTAATGAAATGTTCATCATGTTAATAGAATGTTGATCGTGTTAATGAAATGTTCATCACGTTAATGAAATGTTCATCATGTTAATAGAATGTTCATCATGTTAATGAAATGTTCATCATGTTAATGAAATGTTTATCATTTTAAGGAAATGTTCATCATGTTAATATAATGTCCACCATGTTAGTGAAATGTTCATCATGTTAATGGAATGTTCATCATGTTAATGAATGTTCATCATGTTAATAGAATGTTCATCATGTTAATGAAATGTTCATCATGTTAATGGAATGTTCATCATGTTAATGGAATGTTCATCATGTTAATGAATGTTCATCATATTAATGGAATGTTTATCGTGTTAATGAAATGTTCATCATGTTAATAGAATGTTCATCACGTTAGTGAAATGTTCATCATGTTAATGGAATGTTTATTATCTTAATGAATGTTCATCATGTTAAAAGAATGTTCATCATGTTAATGGAATGTTCATCATGTTAATGGAATGTTCATCGTGTTAATGAAATGTTCATCATGTTAATTGAATGTTCATCATGTTAGTGAAATGTTCATCATGTTAATGGAATGTTCATCATGTTCATGAATGTTCATCATGTTAATGGAATGTTCATCGTATTAATGAAATGCTCATCATGTTAGTGAAGTGTTTATCATGTTAATTGAATGTTCATCATGCTAATGAAATGTTCATCATATTAGTGGAATGTTCATCACGTTAATAGAATGTTCATCATGTTAATGGAATGTTCATCGTATTAATGAAATGCTCATCATGTTAGTGAAGTGTTCATCATGTTAATTGAATGTTCATCATGCTAATGAAAGGTTCATCATATTAGTGGAATGTTCATCACGTTAATAGAATGTTCATCATGTTAATGGAATGTTCATCATGTTTGTTGGAAGTTAATTGGTTATGTTTATTTGTAACTAGATCGATTTATATTGATATGTCCATAGGTAAGGCTCAACTTTAGATGCTTGCAACGTTCAAAGTTTGATATTTGAATACGAATAAGTGAATGTCCCTTGTATGCATATATGTAGATATGGAACTGTAGCGTGTGTAAGTAGTGTGAACTTGTATGTACGCACATATGAATGGGATACGTATGAATGTACTTAGATATATGAAAGTGTATACGCGTGTTGTAATCTAATGATTGTAGATCACTGGTATACGTATATGTGAAGATGTGGGCTTTCAACATATTTGAGATTACGTATTCCTAACCATGTTACTATTGAGAATGAAATGAAGTGTAGGTATGGGAACGCCAGACTCTCGAGGAATTGATGTCAGACTCGAGTAAATAAAATTGATAGGATGTTTCAATGGAATACCTTATGTAGTTAGAATGCGATATAGCCTTTTAAGTATATGTTTTAAATTAAATATGATGTCACCATGTACTAACGTGTTGGCTATATATGGTGTCCGCAGGTTAGTCAGATATTCATGATGGACAAGTGAACGAGGGTCGAGTTGAAGATCACGGATTGTACGGGAAAGCGGTCACGTTGTTTGTAACTATTTGTTTACATAGGTACATTAAATAAATGATCAATGATGTATTTATGTTAAAAAGGTGTGACCTAAACGGTATTCAATTATGTTAGAGTAGTTAAAAGAAAGAAATTTTATGGTTCATTTTCCGCTGCGTCGTTTTGGGTCAAATCGTGATAAGGGTCTTACATACCGTTTATGATCGGTACGGTACGGCATCGGTATGGCACCGGTACGGTAACGGTATTTTGGTAAAAAATCTCATCCCTACAACCAAACCCTCACCGGAGTAGCTAGAGTATCGTTTGATGTGCTTTCTAGAGGGATACTAATGGTTTCGAAGAGTCCTGGAGGTTGTTCCCTCGAAACATCTGAGGGGGAGAATATATTTGTATAATAGTTGGGAATTTAAAGTTGGATTCATAGTCATATATGTGTATATGAAATTATATGAATAAATGGATATATATATATATATATATATAGAAGGATTAAATTTATGGATTTAGAAATGTAATAATAATGATAGAAAAAACCCAAGTTGTTTTATTGATCAAAATCGGGGTATAAATAAAATGAAAATAAATTAGATGACAAAAACATAGATGGAATATCATGGTTTTTACATTAGTGCTTTAACTGGATGGAAAGACGAGAAGGAAACCTTCATGGTTGACAACAGATTTGCAATAGCCTTGATGAAGAACGTCATGTTTCATGGTAGAACTAAGAACATTGATACTCTCTATCACTTCATACATGAATGCAATGAAAAGGAACAAATAACTGTGGAGCACATCACTCGAGAACATCAAAAGGTAGATATCTTAACAAAGGTGTTACCAAGAATCAAGTTCATCACAATGAGAGAACTACTTTGCATCAAAGACCTACTATAAGTTGATCCTTATTAAAGGGGTGATTGTTTGATATAATCACTCACAACACACTTATGGGTCACAATTGTAATTTATATTTGTATGTTTATTATATTAGTGTCATGTAAATAACTCTTAAGGGTCAATTTTGTGAAATACTTAAACTTGTATGCATGCGTCGTTCTAGTAGACAATACATCGGTTCAGAAGAATCCTATATGCTTAGACGCCACATACTTTATACAAGTTACACAAGCCCATACAATTTACTCAATATACAGATTTCTTTGTTTTCAATTTGTTTTTGAATCTTGGAGACTTTATATGTTTGGATATCAATTCTAAACAAGAATTTCTCTAAGATACCTTTGCCCCCCGAAAATGCCCAAAGAATGTGACGTCAAGGAATAGAAAGTGCATGACCTACTAAAACAAGAGCACGACATAGGTAGCATTTGTTAAAAAGAGAATGGATCAGTCAAAGATTATTGACATCAATTCCACAAATTAAAAGATTGGCCACGATCTCCTCCTCAATTCCAGCAAACTTTCTCTCCAAGTTTTTTCCTTATTTATCACATTGTAACAATTATAAATAGGTGTATTTTCATTCATTGTAATAACAACAGAAACCTACAATCAATTCATTCGATCATCTCTTTGTTCTATACCAATGAAAAACATGGTATCAGAGCAGTGAACGGTTCTGTGACCGGATTCGTTGTTGTCTGCTCCTTACTTTTCTTTTCCAAATCAACCCACAACCACCATGTCGACCGACGGTGGCGTACCCAATCAAACCAACTCTGATCTTTCTATTCAATTAGCCAACCTACTCAACGGGATTCAATCCCATAATCAAAACTCCAAACACAATCTATCCGTCAGCCTCAAAATCAGCCTCAAACTAAACAACCAAAATTACGCACTCTGGGCCCGAATGATTAAAGTAGCCATCGGCGGAAAATCGAAAACTCTTCTTGGTCATTTGTCGGGAAATCCAACACCACCCAATCCAACTGATAGCGGGTATGAGCAGTGGGAACAAGACGACCTCGTCGTGTTTTCATGGCTGAACAAAACATCGAACCAACGATTGCAAGCAATCTGACCGAATTTCCCACGGCTAAACTGTTGTGGGATGCACTCGTAACCACATACAGCAGTGGTAAGGACAAGCTTCAAACATTTGACTTACATGTTAAGGCAAATGGGATTAAACAGAATGGAATTCCACTTGAAGAATTCTGGATTGTAATGCAAGGGATCTGGGGAGAGATTGATCGTAGGGATCCGAACCCTATGACCTCTGCAGTTGATATTGCCACTTACAACAAAATTCGAACAGAACAAAAGTTGTTTCAGTTTCTGAACGCTATTGACCGGCAATACGATACCATCAAGAGAGAAATTCTCCGAATGGATCCATTGCCATCAGTTGAAGAAGTATATGCCACCGTTAGAAAAGAAACCGCACATAAAAATATTTTTAACAACACCTCTGAGTCAGGAATTGCGGCGGGGTTAGCCGCTACCCGAATCCATGATGACGGAGTCCTAGGGCTGGCTTCTAGGGGTCAAACACGTCGATCAAATCCAAGCTTCAAACCAAAAATTGACAAATCAAAACTCAAATGCACACACTGTGATATGAAAGGGCATACCCGAGAGCAGTGCTTCAAAATCGTAGGTTATCCGGAGTGGTGGAATGACGGGCACAAGAAAAAGATGGTTGAAACAGATGATGGAAAGGGGGCCGCCGCCGTGGGCAGCAGCAAAGCCACCAACAGCGGCAGCGGCAACAGTGACGGTGGCGGCGAGGCATTCGGTGGGATAGCTAGGTCTGGAAGTGAAGAGGATAACTCAACAGGTATAGGGGTTGAGTGTTTCAAGTCAAGCCCCTCAAGTTCTATAAATATTATGGATAACCCTTGTTTCAATTCACAATCTAATATTATTTCCCTTGGAATGGGAGTTGCAAATATGGCTCAGAGTAGTAGTGACAGGGAACAAGATGCTCCATGGATTTTTTACTGTGGAGCAACAGATACTATTACATGTGACTTGTCAGATATTATGTCCAAATCCCAACCAAAAAGAACCCATATTCGAACAGCCAATGGTGATGTTTGTCATGTTAAGGGAGGTGGTACCATTGAAATATCACCTACCCTAAAGTTGTCGAATTGTCTTTACATACCCTCGTTGTCTCACAAACTGCTGTCAATTAGTCATATTACTAAAGAGCTTAACTGTATCGTACTAATGCATCCTACCTTTTGTATTTTACAGGATATCAGGACGGGTGCGATTATTGGACATGGCACTGAGCGTCAAGGATTGTATTATGTGGACGAGGTGAATCAACATGGCACCGCAATGCTGGCCCATGGGACTCTTGAGCGGGAAGCTTGGCTGTGGCATAGACGATTGGGACATCCCTCCACCGGTTATTCACATCTTTTATTTCCGAAACTTTTTCCATCTAATAGAAAAATAAAATGTGAGACTTGTATTCTTGCTAAAAGTCATCGGAAATCATACAAACCTAGTAATACAAGAGTTGATTTGCCTTTCTCCCTTGTCCACTCTGATGTATGGGGACCTGCTCCTGTTTTAGGAGGACAAGGTTTTCGTTTTTATCTACTTTTTGTTGATGATTGCACCCGCATGACATGGGTATACTTTCTCAAACACAAATCGGAAGTATACGAAAAATTTATCATGTTCTATGACATGGTTAATACTCAATTCAAACGAAGAATTCAGGTTCTTCGATCTGATAATGGGGGGGAATTTGTAAACACGGCCATGAAACGTTTTTTTCAAGATAAAGGAATGATTCACCAAACCACATGTCCTCATACTCCCGAACAAAACGGGGTTTCCGAACCAAAAAACCGCATTATTCTTGAAATGACTCGGGCCATGTTACTGGAATCTCAAGTTCCCACTTCTTGGTGGCCCGAGGCCGTTGCATCCTCCGTCTATCTTATCAACCACCCTCCAACAAAAATTCTCAATTTCAAAACACCCCTAGATAACATGTCAAAATTTGTTCACATTCCTCCTGAGCATAATCTTGAACCTAGAATTTTTAGTTGCTCCGTTTTTTCCAACATACCCAAAACCAATCGAACAAAACTTGGCCCATGTGCTGAAAAATGTGTTTTTGTAGGATATGGGATAAATGAAAAGGGTTATCGGTGTTACAATCCAAAAACTCATCACATGTACACCACAATGGATTGTGAATTCCTTGAGACCGAGTATTTCTATAGTACCCAACCCAGTGGTCAGGGGATAATGAATCTATAGACACACTAAGTTGGCTAACCCGAATCCCATCCTCTGAAGAAACAACAAATCACACCGAAGAGACTCCACATATACAATCTGAAGCGCAAAGTGCCACCGAAGAGACTCCATCCAACCCGATACCTGAGGTAACAACTATTGATAACCCTGACTCTGTTTTATCTTCTAACCATGATAATGAAACCATAGTACCAATAGAAGTCGCAGAAGTTGTAGAACCAACAGAAGAAGTGGCGAGTTATGTGTTACCTCCAAGATCAAACAGGGGAATCCCACCCAAACGATACACTCCTGAAAAGGAGTCACGAAGCTCAAGATACCCGGTGGCTAATATAGCTAGGGGGAGTCTTTCCCAAGAAGCAAAATCGTTCGTGACAACACTTTAGGAGATTCCAACTCATATAGACAAAGCCTTAGAGTCGGTAAAATGAAAGGATGCAATGAAGACAGAAATGGAAGCCTTGAAGAAGAGTGATACTTGGGAGAAATGTACTCTTCCGTCAGGAAAGAAACCAGTTGGGTGTAGATGGGTGTTCACTATAAAATACAAACCAGATGGGTCAATTGAAAGGTACAAAGCCCGGTTGGTAGCCAAAGGCTATACCTAAACATATGGGATTGATTATTCTGAGACATTCTCCCCAGTTGCAAAGATTGACACAATTCGGGTGCTCTTCTCAATAGCTGCAAATCATCATTGGCCCCTTCATCAACTTGACGTGAAAAATGCTTTCCTACATGGAGAGCTTAAGGAAGAAGTTTATATGGAAGCTCCTCCTGGTTTTGCAGGAGATTTCAAACCTGGAGAAGTTTGTCGCTTAAAAAAATCCCTTTATGGATTAAAACAATCCCCTCGTGCTTGGTTTGGCAGGTTTACCGTCACGATGCAAGGATATGGTTTTAACCAAAGCAATTCCGACCATACCTTGTTTCTCAAACGAAGAGGAAAACTCATAACTTGCTTAATTATCTACGTTGATGATATGATAATTACAGGGAATGATGAAGAAGAGATGACAAGGCTGAAAACAAATCTGTTTATGGACTTTGAAATGAAAGACTTAGGAAGGTTAAAATACTTCCTTGGAATCGAAGTGTTAAGGTCGAAACAGGGAATTTTCATTTGTCAGAAAAAGTATGTTCTTGATTTGTTAGCAGAAACAGGGATGATCGATTGCAAACCCGCAGATACCCCTATGATTGCAAACCAAAAACTTTATATGGAGGAAAAAGCAGAATTGGCAGATAAAAACAGATATCAACGGATTGTGGGAAAGCTGATTTATCTTTCACATACTCGCCCAGATATAGCTTATGCAGTAGGAGTTGTCAATCAATTTATGCATCAACCTCAAGTTGCTCACATGGATGCAGTTTGGAGGATTTTCAGGTACCTTAAAGGAACCGTTGGCCATGGTGTTCTGTTCAAAGCAAATGGACATCTAAGGACTGAAGCCTATACAGATGCAGATTGGGCAGGAGACAAAGGGAATCGGAGATCAACCTCGGGCTATTTTACCTTAGTAGGAGGAAATCTTGTTACTTGGAGAAGCAAAAAACAAAAAGTTGTTGCACTTTCAAGTGCAGAAGCTGAATTCAGGGGAATAGCTAAAGGTCTGGCAGAAGTCTTGTGGATTAGGAAACTTTTAAGTGAAATCGGGTTTCCCCCACAAGAAGCAAGCAAGATTATGTGCGACAATGAAGCAGCTATTAAAATATCAGAAAATCCAGTACAACATGATCGAACAAAACACGTAGAGGTAGATCGGCACTTCATCAAAGAGAAACTGGAGTCCAAGTGTATTGATCTTCCTTTCGTCCGATCAGCAGACCAGTTAGCGGACATTCTAACAAAAGCAGTTAATGGCAGAATTCTTGACAAGTGTTTAGCCAAGTTGAATTTTGGAGATCCCACTATTCAACTTGAGGGGGAGTGTTAAAAAGAGAATGGATCAGTCAAAGATTATTGACATCAATTCCACAAATTAAAAGATTGGCCACGATCTCCTCCTCAATTCCAGCAAACTTTCTCTCCAAGTTTTTTCCTTATTTATCACATTGTAACAATTATAAATAGGTGTATTTTCATTCATTGTAATAACAACAGAAACCTACAATCAATTCATTCGATCATCTCTTTGTTCTATACCAATGAAAAACAGCATTACTCCATGGGCGACAGATGCCCTCTCCACACATAAGCAAGATAAGAACATGCAAGTGTGTCAAAAGTCAGGCAATCAACAAGAGTATTGTTAGTACATACTTTCAGCTATTCGTTTTCATGATAACTCCAAAGTACAAAGCCGATGAACCTTATAATAATGATGAAGTGTCACATCAAGATATAGAGGTTCGACATGTGGAAGGTAATGAAAGATGTTAGCATGGTGGAAAGTTACCAACTTAACGAAGCAAATGATGAAGAGAAGAAAACAAAAAAATAGCATCAAATGTGTTCTTGTGGGGGAGGTTATTGAACAATCAACGTAATTTATGATAGATATGTGAGAGTTGAGGTGTTCGTGAAACAGCTCATCAACTAAAACTCTCTTCTCCAAGACCTCAAGGTCGTGTTCTTTTCAAGATATGGAGAATGATAAAGTATAGTTAACCTAGCTAATGGATTTATACGAGGATCAATGGGAGTGTAGAAGAAGCGTAAACAAAAAACATAACCTAGGCTCACAACTTTCCTTCTCACTTAAAGCTATCTCCCCTCAAGGTTACTTTTTCCCTGAAGGTACCTGACGTGTCGGAGTGTGTACGGATTTTTTTAATATATTTTTAGTACCTTTTTACCCTTTAATCAAGCTTTAAATTTATAAAACACGATATGAACCTATCACTCTCTACAACACGCTAGGGCAAGTGCACCCATCGTTTGCGTAGTATAGTGATGGTAAGATACCGAGGTCGTCCAAGGACATAAGAGCTTTTAATACCAAAATATTGTCGACGTCTAATCTAACTAAATATCAAGAGAAATTTTTTTTTGATAGATAAAAATAAAGAAACAATATAAATAAATAAATAAAACAGATAGACAAGAGAGAATCACTTGGATCCGACTCGTCATTTATGTATCCTTTGATGATTTCCTCGCTTTGGGTTTTTTAAGAGATTATCTTAGTTATTGTGGCATGTCCCTCTTTTGGATGCAACGCTACCCTTAGCCATATTGGTCTGAGTTAGGAGAGATACAGTCCCGCAAGATCGGATTATTGAAAGATAATTAAGTTATTAATGCAAAAAGTGGCACGTCTCTCTTTTGGAGGCAACGCTACACGCAGCCATATTGGTCTGAGTCAGCAGGGATACAGTCCCGCAAGGCCAGTTTAAAGTTTTAATAGTAGTTAATTTATAAGGGATTACAAGTCGTTCTTACTTCCCCCGATTTGATGATATCTACCTCAAGGGAAGTCCTAATATGCTTGAATCAGGTCCTCGCAGGATCTATACACTGAACGAGACAAGAACTTTACCCAACCACCTTCCAGGAAGTTAACGCGTTTTATATTGACTGTAAAGACACGAATGCGTGAATCAATATAACATGAAGAAATGATTAAGTAAAGTTCACCTTCATTATAAAAACTAGTTATTAAAGTCATTAATTCGAACCCAAATAAAAAGTTACCAAAGCTAGGAAATCAAAAGTAATACATAAATGATTTTGTCTTCACCAAGTGATGTAAGAGATTAGCCAAGCATGGCCGTTGTTTGAAAAAAAAACTCTTACTATCGATCTTGGATCCCGAGACTACACACACTCTAAGGATGGATGATGGATGTAAGTGGCGGATGATGGTGGTATTGTGGTGGTCGAGTGGTGGCACGTGTGAGAGAAGTGGTTTGCCATGGGATGGTTTGCAAATGAGCCAAGCACCTACTTGTATAGCTGAAAACAGTACCTTCACACGACCCTGTGCACACCATGCATGGCCCCGTGTCCTTCCCTTCTCTATCTTCATTTAATGCTATTGTCAGCCCATCTGCACACACGACCCTATATGTCAACGGCATGGCCCCGTGTCTCTTGTACTTGTTGTACGAACCCATATTTGCAAATCTGAGAGTTGACCACAACCCGTACTTAGGGGACACGGCCCCGTGTCCCTTGTCGTTTTCTGTTTGTCTTTATCCTCCAGGAATCTTGAATAGGGCACGGCCCATGCCCGGCTGCCACGGCCTCGTGCTTGGGTTTTGGTCTTGTTATTTTTGTCTTTGGGGTTAAGCTTGGAGGGTCGGTATAGTGTGCCAACTTCCTTTCTTCGTATTTATGTTGGTTTTCGCCGTTAATTTTTTTCTGTTTGTTCGTTTAAGCTCTTTTAATCCTGAAAATCAAAAGTAAACAAAGAAACACACTTTTTCCAATATTAGTACTAAAAAGGGTTGCTTTTATGTAGGACCGTTTTCAGGACCGAAACCGTGATTATCATGATTATGTTCATAGACGGGAAGATTAGAGACGGATGAAATACTTACTTGTATAGATTTGATAACATAACAAAGCAAACCGGCCCGATTAACAAGCTAACCGAACCATACCAAAGGAGTACACATCCGGGGAGAGACGAAGTGGTGATCTCTCCCTGTGAGGACTCAAACCTCTAAAACTTCCAAGTGTTTGAAATGACAAAGGGTTGCTATTTATAGCTACACCCCTTTGCCTTTCAAACACACACGGTCAACAAATAACCCTCTCGTTTGACCACTTCAAACGAGCGGGTCTATACACGTTCGTTAGACCGTTTCACTAACTATTACAAATTCAGCATAAAATAAATCTAATCTATTCGACAAGCATCGGACACAAAATCTGCATCAACAAATTCCCCCTTGTCCGTTGCTGTCGAATGCCGAAAATGCAACTGCAATCGATCTTCAGTCAAGTATTCATCTTCTCTGTGTTAACAAATTCACCCTTGACCGATGATCCAGGTAAGGTGTATCTTGACGCTTCTTGTATAATAGTTCCCCCTCAAAGTATGCGTATCCGTGTTGGGTGTTGTGCAATTTCCTCAAAAGGCTCAATTGACTGATCTTCTGTTGATCTTCCAATACTCCAACCGGCATTTGATAAGGGTTCCATTCTTTAAAAACTGCATCAAGTCATGATCTTCAAGCATACTACATTGGTAGAGGTTTCTGGTGAACTGTCTTTTGTAAACCGTCTTTGTGGAATCGACCAAGTAATGCACTTTAATCTTCAGCATCAACACTCAGGAAAGTCAGCTAGACCAAGTGTATCCCTTGCAAGCTCAACTAGCATGCTTAGTTGAACTACATCCAGATCTCATTGTCTCGCCTTTGTGAAGTTGACCACGTAATGCACTACAGATCTTCAGCATCAGTACTCAGGAAGTCAGCTAGACCAAGTACATCGTTTGCAAACTCAACGAATTGAGTTACCCCGGATCCCTGTAAAATCCCAAAGAAACATCAAACCCAAAACCAATTCCTGCAGGTCTTCAGTCTTGAACTATCAGCTTTCATAAAGATTCCCCAGGTCTTCAGTGAACAGCGCTTTTGTAACTACTGTAGACTTAAGATGCCTGTATGTTTCCGTGCAAAACTCTTCACACTGGCTGGAGAATTAATTAAAATCCTCAAATATGTGTCTGTGCAAAACATTCCACGCCGAACCTTTAGTATCACCAAAAAATCACAAACTCTACCACCTGTGATTGCGTTTAGAAATTCATCATACGTTTTATTCCCCCATTTCTTTGGTAAGATCTCTAAACCTTAACAGATTCCCTCCACTTCAAAGAAACTGTCATCAACTTTCAAATGTTCACCAATTCCCTTCACTTAGCGGAACTGTCGTCAATCTTCACTGAATGTTCCCGGTTCCGAAAAATCACGAAAACGACTTTCTTCTTTGCATATTCTAGTTGAATAAGAACGTCCCCTAATACCCCGTAGGATCCGACTTGTATCCCTCCAAAGACTTTGTGAACTCGTTAGGACCGGTATTGACATTCTAGGTTCATTCATTCGTTACCAAATGCGAGAATATGGCAATAAACAAAAAGATTTCTTCGTTGCATATTTTAGTTGATAAAGAAATTTCGCCTAGTACCCCGTAGGATCCAACTTGTATCCCTCCAAAGACTTTGTGAACTCGTTAGGACCGGTATTGACATTCCAGGTTCATACGTTCGTTTTCAAATGCGAGAATATGACAATAAACAAAATGCTTTCGAACATTTACGAATAACCGATAACGATCATAAATATTGACGTGCGGAAGTGAACATACCGATTTTGTTTTTGGCCCATAGTACTCAAGTCACCAAATTTGACGTTTGCATCGGTAACCGTGACTACCCCACATTTTTTTTAAAAAATATCATCATCTTTTGTTTTCATCATTCCGCATCATCCCGCGCGCTCCCGAACCCGTACAAATTTCGACATTGAAGCTCGATTCAAATATCCTTTGCGAAAACCCGACCCCACTTTGCAAACCATGTAAAATCCTTGGCCTAAATATAGTCTTGTCATTCAAACAAAATTTATCCATTGCCAAAATACAATACAACCAATCCTAGAATAATCTGAGCAGCAATCATACTCCATATTGGCCCAAACCAGATGCAGCAAACCATAAAAGAACAATTTACTGATGTAATAGCACATGGAACTTCATGCGTGGCCCCCAAAAAAAAAAGTAAGTTATCATCAAATCATTTCATGTGGCCCAATCCTTTGAATAAACTGACATTACGTGTGGACTAGGAAAGTGGGCCAACATCACTCTAAGCCCAACATTTCTATGGTCATATAATTGAAGTCAAATGGGCCCAATTTGGATAACCTAGCTGTCAAACAAATGAATTTTTCCGATAATATCTATCTTCTACAGCTGCCAACAACCATGTCTTCTTCTTTAATAAACAACTCAACTTACTGCCCTTTCTCTCTCTTCGATTAACATCCGGAATACCCACCTCCAAAACTATGATACCCAGCAAAACAGACAAACAATCAGCAGCAATCATCTTCTTTATCCTCCACCTTCAATTCTCTAATGAAACCCCCAACCCACTGAAATCAAACATTCAGCCACTGAAATCAAACTTTCAACCGTTAATCTCTGCGATAAACAAACTCAAAACCTGAATCCACAAAGGAAAACATAGCCGATAATCATCATCCAGACATCCTCTTCCCTAATGTCAGCCGCTAACATCATTTTTCTTCCTCTCTCTCTCTCTCTCTACTATTTAGCATCAAAACAACCAAAACCCCCAATTTCATTCTGATTTTGATCGATCGGAGAAGAAGAATCATGAGTGGGGCAGCTTCAAGGAGGAACAGTAGTTCAGTTCATAGACGAAATAATCCGTCAACAACCATTTACAGTCGCTGAGGTTCTCCGGCCTCCGGCGTGTTCTGAATCCGGCGACATGGACCACCACAAACCCCTCTTTCTCAACGATACATACCTCTGACGTCCAATAATCAGCAGGTTTCATACATGTTTGACGAAAATGGGTGAGTTCGTCCAGGATATGTTTGACAAAGATGGGTGATTTCGTCAGCTGACTTGTGTGAAGAAATTAGTGTTTTCGTCGTTGAAGGATGATGACGAAATCAGTGTTTTCGTCACTAAAGTTGTGCTACGAAATCAGGGATTTCGTCGCTGAACTGGTGTTACGAAATCAGGGGTGTTTTCGTCCAGGATATATGATTTCATCGCTGAGTGTTTTCGTCGTAGGGTATCAACAGGAACCCTAGGTCTGTTTTTCTCGGAGGATCCGATACGTAACCTATCCTTGTTTATCACAAACACTATCACGGGTGCGGAATCCCCGTAAAGGTACAAACCAAACATTGTAAAGTGGACAACACAAACAGATAATCAAAGATTCACTTAGATTAACAGGATGAGAACAAACTGCAAACACATACACACAATGCTTGACGATAAACTCTCAGTTTTCTCTATGCTCTCATGAACTAAACTGTGAAACATGCTTAGTATATATACAGACCCTTGGACAAAAACCCTTTGGACGAAATCATGAGTGACGAAATCAGTGATTTCGCCACACATGTATGATGAAAACCAAAAGGGTTTTCGCCGAGATGATTGCTGACGAAAACACATGTGATTTCGTCAAAACCAAACAAGGACAGAATAACTAAGGCATGGATGGACAGTTAAGCATGATTACACAACCTCTAAAGATAATGCACACTAGCATTAAGTTAAGATACAAATACAAAGACAAGACGTCATACCAAGTAGGATAGGAGGATATCCGACTAGGTAGACACGACGGAACGTACAGACTCGATAACAAAAGACTGTTTAACATACAACGAAACAAGACAAGTTACAGACACAAAACTGTACTAACAAAATCCCCCTTGTCTGTTGCTTGGTCTTCGGTCTTTGAGTCTTCAATCTTCAGTGTTTTGCGGACCAGGTGCTTCCGGCATGAATACCACGATAAAAGCATAAACAAGCAACGCGTTGGAACATTAAAGCTTGTTGAGCGTACTCGTCTTCATAGAACATATCATGTCGAAACAGTTTGTTGATGTCGGCCGCAGACATGTTGACAATCCACATCGGATGTAGCATGCGGAAGTTTTCCTGATCTTTAAATACAATCACCGCTTCATGCGTATCCGAATCGTAACACCATAACCGCATATTCCCCAAGAAGTTCTGTTTCATCGGCATCAGTGGAATTTTATCCATGACTTTCGGAGGCTGATAGATAAGCTTGTATCGACTCGTGTTAGTCTCTGGATCTAACGTATACTTGATCTGCTGATAGATCGGAAACCGCGGTTTGTAAAGTTCATCTTTCCACCCGTTTCGACGATTGAACCTCAATCTCTTTTCGAACAAAGTTGCTCCAGCATAGTTTGAGCGATTGATCAGTCTTAACTTCGTTAAGGCAGCAGCATCATAGAATAGCAGAGATGTGATACTCAGAAACGAATTGAAATACTGGATGCCGTGTTCGCGCTTGATGGCCACACAGTGAATATCTTGCACGAACATCCAGCTGGGTATCTTTCCATGCGGCTTTTCTTTTATGTACTGCATGTAATCAACTTGCGCTTCCGGAGGAGTTGGTTTCTCGATCTTCGACAAAAAGCTTTTTCTCCATTCTTGGAATGCGTCTGTCGGATCGTCTGAAGAATCACGTTTATTAAATTGCTCGTTGATGTCGTCAAGATTCTCTTTCAGCCATTCTTCATCGAACGGATCAAACTCCGTTCCGTCAGCACGAACGTAAGTTGATTTACTTGATTCGCCTTCAAAAATGATTTCATCCAGATTCTCGGTGTTATCTGTTTCTGGTTCAATTGGCATGTGATCAATCACAGCATCATCAACTGTTTTCATCTATTCCAAAGCTAGTTTCAGTTCATATGATAAGTCTTCCACCAACTCCCCTTCTTCTAAAAGTTCTCCAGATACAGGATGTACAACCTGTAAGGCAATATCAGAAGAGCTAATAACATTAGAAGTACTAGCCATGTCTCTTTCAACGTAGGAACTTTCGAGCATTTTCATCAATTCTGCCTGTGCACCACTAGAAGTTCCTTGCGAAGATTCAACCTGAGGAGGCTCGTAAGCAACAATCTGTGTAGATGTAGAGGCTGGAGGTTGTTGAGCTGCAGCTGAGGGATCTGGATTCCCTTGATCTTCAGAATCATGATCATGCTTCTTCAACACTTCCTGTTGCTTGCATCGATCTTCCCATAAAATAGCAACACCTTTTCTGACGATTTCAAGATTATGATTTATAATTTTAACTCCATCAGCGACAGTTTTATTTCGACTGTCATACCATGCCTTGATTTCACTATACGTTGCCTTGAGCGTTTCAGCAGATTGTTGAAGAACACCACTGATTTGTCTGAAATGATTCATTTCTAACCCACGAGCATCATCAGCTGCTTTTAGTTTTTCATTTTCAGCTTTAAGTTTATCGATCTCAGCTTGTTGGCGTCCTATAACAGTTTGCTGTTGTTCAACAGTGGACTTCAACGTATTTATTTCCACCTGTTGACTGAGTTGATCATTCTTGGTGATCCTGATGAAATCGGTTTGCCATTGTATATGATCTGCAGCAGCTTCAAGTTGAGAAAATAGGAAGTTGTTCTTTTCATCTTGAGACATTTCCGAGAATATCCTTTGACGTTCAGAACTAGGCTGAGATGTAGTCGCTCTGATTGCAGAAGCCATTGATCTTTGTGGGGCAACTTGAGGAGTTACAGTTGGAGTATCAGGAGCCGATGTAACCACAAGAGGTGGTTGAGTAGCTGTAGTTGGTGGTTCTGTAGACCTCGAAGGAGACGGCACCATTGTAGAAGCTTCTTCAGCTGTGAATCCAAAGTTTGGATCCATTGCAGCTTCTTGTATAGGCTCAGAAGGAACGGATTGCTGAGCAGACAAGGAAGAAACAATGTTCTTTCTAGCTTTCTTCTTGCGAAGGAAATCCGTTTTCTTTTTCTGCACACGTTCAGTCTCAGTATCTGACGGAACATAATCAGAATCTGCTCGTTCATCTCCACCTGCACTACTAGCGCCAGGTGCACTAGCTGCAGTCGCTCCAGCATCACCATCACCACCTTCTTCATCATCATCAATATCAGATGAATCACGCTTGAGCTTGAGCTTTTCTTTCATCCTCTTTTCTAACTCGGGTTCTTCATCATCTGACTGGCTGTCATCGTGACGCCATTTGTCATTAGCAGGAGCCACGTAGTTTCTGTTTAGGAGTGCACCAAACATCTTCCGAGGAGGATCAGACTCTTTATATTTCTTAGCAGAGTGGCCTTTGAATAAGTTAAAGGAATGATCCAACATAGTTTCAATCTTGAGAATGTCGGTGTCAGCTTTGGGAAGATCAGGGTGTTGAGCATTCATGATCATTTGCATGAATCTCGGATACATCCAGAATTTCTTGCCGGTCGTCCGAGATCCAGTTCTTCGTAAGTTGTCTTTCATGTTTGCGAATAAGAACTGTGATATGCTAAATGGCTTATTCAACACAAGCGCGACCATCATACCGATGAGATCGAATCCGGTCATATCATAACCTGCACGGTTTTTGCCTAAACATTGAATAAGTACATGTAACAAGAACTTGTACCGCATAGGTAGTGTAGCTTTGTTAATTTGCCCAACAAAAATATCAGTAACACATTTCATCCTGAGCAGACATCCGCGCGTGCACATGATTGGTATAGAGAATGGTGCATCAGCAACGTCTTGAAGTTCCAAAACAGCATTAAGAATCTCTGGAGTTACATCCACATTCAGCTTATTAACCTGCCCTCGAATCACTTCCTTTCCATCAACTTCCAGTATCTGAGCAGTATCCCAAAATTCTTTAATCAATGTCTTGTACACCGATGTTGAGAAAGTAACGGCCTTGTTTATCCGTGATTCCCGTAGCCATTGCGTGATTTCCTTAAAATTGACAAACTTTCCTTTCGGATCAAGATGAGCAACCATATTATGTCGCGGTTCTGACATAATTTCTTCTTCGGTTTTGTTGGTTTTTTTGTGGCGGCTTTGCGTGATTTCGGAGCCATTCTGTGTTTGACAAATACGCGTAATGAGAGCGAGTTATGTGACACTTACAAAATCCATATATGTATACATATTTAATGTATATTTTGAACATTAATCATGTGTATATATATATATACACTGTATAAGGTTACAAAGTTCACAGTAAGATTACAAAGTTCACAGTTAAGAAAATGTTTCTAAGCGTTTGAGTGATTGTCCTGTGACGAAATCAAAGAGTTTGCCATACACACATATGACGAAAACAGAGGATGACGAAAACAGGGATTTCGCCAATTTTAAACAATTTTGGGATTTCGTCATAAAGGGGATTTCGGCAAAGGAGATTTCGGCAACCATGGATTTCGGCAAACAGGGGATTTCGGCACAAAGGGGATTTCGACAACCATGGATTTCGGCAACAGGTGATTTCGGCAACAGTTAGTGTTTGGTCATTTGGGGGATTTCATCAATTCAGGGATTTCGTCCATTTGGGAAACCCAGTTGTTTAAGAAACCCAACACCCAGTGTTAATCAATCACACCACAAACACACACCCAGTTGATTTTAAACCAAACCACCCTTGTCAAACAAAGTGCATCAATCAACATAGTTACCCATACCCAGTGTTAATCAATCATTTTCAATAAACAACAAATAGTCCAAAAATCCAACATATTCACCAAAAAAACATGAACATAATCAACCAAACCCTAACACCCAAAACCCTGTCTGATCAGTTTTTTTTTTTTAAATCTAATTCAAAACCCAAAAAAAAACATGTAACCATCATACACATATAAACTGTAACATTCGAAGATTATCAAATCATATTCAAACAAGATATCTTAGAGACAAACAGTAATATGATGCAAGCATTAATCATCAAGTTAATGAGGGTTTTAAACAATCAACGATTAAGAACAGTGGGTTAAAAAGTGTAGATGATGATGTCGATCCATTTTAGTACCTTTGTTTGGTACAAAAACACAGAGAATCAAAGAAGTTTGAAGTCGGTTAAATGGGGGGTTTACGCCGATAGAGATGATGAACAGTGAGGGAGATCTTTCTGAGAGTGATGTTTTGGAAAAGGTGAAAACAATAATGCACATGGACCCCTTTTATACACTGGTCCACTTCGGCGAAATCACAAATGCGACGAAAACGAATTTGGACCGACGAAAACACTTGGGCCGACGAAAACACTTTAGACCACTAAAATTACTTTGTTTTGGGCTTTAAACATTTAGCCCAAACATGGGATGACGAAATCAGTTGTAGGCCGACGAAAACACTTTTGGGCCGGCGAAAACACTTGTGGACCGATGGAATCAGTTGTGGGCCGACGAAAACAGTTTGTTTCGACGAAAATAGTTGTGGGCCTAGGAAAACAGTTTGTTTCGACGAAAACAGTTGTGGGCCTACGAAAACAGTTTGTTTGGGCTTTAAACATTTAGCTCAAACATCTGGGATGACGAAATCAGGGATTTCGCCATTTTTAAACAATTTTGGGATTTCGTCAAAGACCAAAAAGGGTTTTCGTTGACTAGTCAAACCAGAATGTGTTTTCATTGACCAGTCAAACCAGTTTTAAATTTTCAAACACATTTTGAACAAACTTGAACAACATTTTGGCTTTGTTAGAATAACCACTGCAAAAAGGACTTTTTATGAAGTAGAAAGCACAAACGAGTCAGTTTCAGGCTTTTCGGCATAAAACTTCGAGTTACCAATATCGGCTAATCAAAACAAGTTTTACAACTTACACTTCAACACAAATTAAAGTGCGGTAAACTAACGAAAGACAATAACCAGTGTTGCAGAAGTCGCTAGGCGGAACCTAGTCGGCCAACGAGGGAGTTGGGTGTACTCGGAGTACTCGGGGTGTACTCGGAGAGTACTCGGACATGGTAAATATCAAGAAAATTAATTTTTATATATTATTTATGTGTTAAAATAAGCATAATTCATGTCAACTGGGTATAATTTAAAATGAAAAATGTTTAAAGTTCAAATATTCTGAATACAAGTCCGACTAGTCTGAGTACAAGGCCGAGTAGTCCGAGTACAAGGCCGAGTAGTCCGAGTACAAGGCCGAGTAGGCCGATTTTGACCGAGTTTGACCGATTAAAAGTCAACAAACCACGTTGACCGCCTAGACCGACTAGGCCGACTAGGCTCCGACTAGGCCGACTAGGGTCCGACTAGGCCGACTAGGCGCCGACTAGGACCGAGTACTCCCGAGGCCGACTAGTTCCGACCGCCTAGGAAGAAGTCGCCAAGGTGGAGGTCCGAGGACCGAGTACTCGCCGAGTACTCGGCCGAGGAATCCGACTTTTGCAACACTGACAATAACATAAGAAATTTGTACAAGGAACAATATTTTTGCGAGTTTCAAGGTAAGAGAATCATTACCAGCTTACGGTCTTTGTCAAAACGGTTTCTGATTTCTGTTTAAAGCTTTAGATAAGTATTTTACCACAATTATCGGTATTGTTGTCCACCTAAGCTCAACTTATCGGATGTAATTATAATTAGGAGATATGAATTATGGTAAGAGTTATACTTACTTGTCGGTGTACATCCATTCACGAGACATTCCCGTATCAAGGTATGCACAAGAGTTCATCTTACCGGTGAGTATACTGCTTATCATCCGTTTGACCGTATAAAAGATGTGAGAAACTCACTTATTTTGATTGAAAACAAGCCCTATGTGATAGAATCACTTATTGATGAGGAACTTGATTTTTGGATGCATGAAGGACACAGGAGCAAGTCCGTGAACAGGTCAGTACTTTCATACAGCAAAGAGACTAACTTAACTCCCGGATAAATGTGATATATTATCACTTGTTTTGATGGACATGTGATTGTTGATCACTTATTGCGATCGAATGCAATATGTACACGTATGTATAGTTTCATGGAAGATCTTAGACTTCATCTCCGTTATTTTTACGGTTTGATACAACCATGATACCCAGATGATAAGACAGCATAAAGACCGAATATCTCAGAACCTCGGTAATCAATCAAACAAAATTTCGGTACCAAGACCATATGCCAATGAATGGTTCCCACCTGACTTGAAGTCTGTTAGGTTTATATCATCCTGCACATTTTAGTCTGATTGTGAGCCTACCGATACATCGTTAGTAAAGCTACTTATCATTTTTCAATTTTCCTTTTTCTTTTGACCATATTGACAGACCACACCAGTGTATATCATCACTTTCCCTTCTTTTCTCCAAGAAACTCATTTTTGATTTTCTATTGTTTTTGAATTTTTGATTTTTCAAACTTAAAGACAGAAAGTAAACGACATATTTTTGGATTTTTGAATTTTCACATTTATTTGTATTTTCTGAAATTTCTCCCCCTAAATTGCGAAAAAGATAAATAAACTGAAAATCTTTTTGGATTTTTGACACTTAAGAAAATATTTACAAAAACGATCAGCCGACAAAAGTTTACTCTTGTTTCACCTTAATACCATTAACCAACAAAAGATAGTCAAAACGAGATTTGTCAAAAGCTTTTGTAAACAGGTCAGCAAGCTGTTCATCAGTGTGGATTTTAACAACATCGATTAATCTTTTGTTAAAACAATCACGTATGAAGTGATACTTAATTTCGATGTGTTTGGTTTTGGAGTGTTGGACAGGATTTCTAGTGATAGATAAAGCAGCATTATTATCAACAAAAATAGAGGTAGATAGGAATTCAAATCCATAGTCGCGCATTTGTTGCTGAATCCACAGAACTTGAGAGCAACAACTTGAGGCAGCAATGTATTCAGCTTCACAAGTTGATGTAGCGACACAAGTTTGCTTCTTGCACTGCCACGTGACTAAGCGACTTCCTAAGAATTGACATCCAGCCGTTGTGGATTTACCGTCTATTTTGCATCCGCCAAAATCTGAATCACTAAAAGCAACCAAGTCAAAACTATCATCCTTAGGGTACCAGAGACCGGTGTCCGGGCATCCCTTCAGATAGCGGAAAATCCTTTTAACAGCTCCAAGATGAGATGCTTTTAGGTTGGCTTGATATCTTGCAAGCAGACACATTGGATACATGATGCCAGGCCTCGATGCTGTGAGGTACATGAGAGATCCAATCATAGCGCGATAATAAGAAGAGTTAACACTTTCACCCTTCAAATCCGGTGTAATCCCATGATTAGTCGGAAGTGGGGTACCAATGGGCGTTGCTTCAGACATCTGGAATCGGCTCAAGATGTCACCAACATATTTAGTCTGATGGATGAATATCCCAGACTCAGTTTGTTGAACTTGTAGGCCCAAAAAGAAATTCATCTCTCCCATTGCGCTCATTTTGAACTTCTCCTGTATAACACGTTCAAATTGCCTGCACAAAGTATCGTTAGCAGAACCAAAAATGATATCATCAACGTATACCTGTACCAACAACAAATCACCATCCTGTTCCTTGATGAAAAGAGTTCAGTCGATAAGACCCCGGCGAAAACCGTTCTCCAGCAGATAAGTAGATAAAGTTGCATATTAAGCCCTCGGTTCTTGATGTAACCCGTAGAGAGCTTTGTTGAGCAACCAAACCCGATCGGGATGGATAGGATCTACGAAACCTGGAGGTTGTTCGACATACACCTCTTCTTCAACAATACCATGCAATAAGATAGAAAGATCCGAATAGCCTCCAGACGAGCAACTGGTGCATAAACCTCGTTGTAATCAATGCCTTCGATTTGACGAAAGCCCTGAACAAGCAATCTCGCCTTGTTGCAAATGACCACTCCACGATCATCCTTTTTGCACTTGTAAACCCAACGGGTGCCAATTTTCTTGTAGTTGTCGGGTTTTTCAACAAGTCTCTAAACACCCAGTTTCCGGAACCGTTGTAGTTCCTCTTGCGTTGCTTCAACCCAAGAATTATCCTTTAAGGCTTCTTTCCAAGATTTCGGTTCTTCTTGTGAAACGTAACACGCGAAGGACCGATCATTTTGAAGACCAGATTCTCTAATGGATGAATACAAACCAGCACTATGGTTGTTTCTCAGCTGATTACTTGTCTGCACCCCGCGTTGGACCTCTCCTATGATATTCTGCTGTGGATGGGTATCGTGAATCCTCATTTCAGGATTTTCAGGAACACGAGCATTAACACCCAAATTGTTAATATTAAGATCAACAACCAACTCCACACCAGGAATATGCGTGGAAGTGGATGCATTCCCTTTAGCAGTATCAACATCCTGCACATGAGGAGTTTCAACAGAAGTGCCCTGAACAGGAGCAACTGGAGCTGAAGTACCTTCAGTAGCATCAAGATATTCTCATCTTCCGATGACTCATTTTACTCAGTAGCATCTTCAAATACCTTATTTTGAACCGTGTTGTTAACCGAATTAGAACCTTGGGGGTTAACAATAATAGGTCTAACCAATGGCAAGCCAGTAGCGTTGTCAATATCAAATAACATTCTAGCAGCTGCAGAATCTTCGTCAAAGGTTGGCAGATTAAAGGAGTCGAATAGCCCATCGTAGTCGAACATCCAAAGATCACCCGGAGCCCTAACAGAACTTGTATACCTTTGAACCCTTACTTCACTCCATAGCTCAATCTTTTTGGTAGCTAGATTCCATACGCGAAAATTCGGAGTAGCATATCCAAGGAAGAAACCCTCGATAGCTTTCGCGCCAAACTTTCCATCTGGTTCAATCATAGTGCATGGACCGCCAAAAGGTTCTAGAAAGGAAAGATCCGGTTTCCTTTTCTGTAGAAGTTCGAAACAAGTCTTGCCATGTCTCTTAACTGTAAGAACTCGGTTTAATGTGTAGCAAGCAGTCGACACAGCCTCCCCCAGAACTGAACAGGAAGCTCCGACTCTACCAACATCGTTCTTGCAGTTTCGATTATCGTCCGATTCTTCCTCTCCGTGACTCCGTTCTGTTGTGGAGTGTATCGAGAACTGTATTCATGAAGAATGCCCTTAGAAGTACAGAACTCATCCATCACACGGTTCTTGAACTCAGTTCCATTGTCGCTTCTTATCCTCTTAACTTTCAACGTGTAGAGATTTTCCAACATTGTTAGAAGATCCTTGAGTATGCCAGGAGTATCACTCTTGTGTGCCATAAAAGCTACCCAAGAAAATCTAGAATAATCATCAGTAACCACTAAACAATAAGCATCCCCGAATGTTGTCTTGTGTCCCATAGGTCCAAAGAGGTCCATATGAAGACGTTCGAGAGGCATGCTAACAGTGTTGATTTTCTTCAGAGGGTGAGACTTCTTCGTTTGTTTCCCTTTCTGGAACGAAACACAAATTTCTTGTAGATGAAAACTTCTCACAGGCACACCATTCACAAGATTTTTTTTCACCAAATGGTTCATTTTTCTGAAGTGAATGTGCCCCATTCTTCTGTGCCAAGATATAGACTCCTTCTCCGTGGCTTTTGAGACAAAACAAGTGATTTGCGCAGACGTTGTAATAGCTTGGCTCATATCAAGAATATAAAGATCATTAACTCTTGGAGCCGATAAGAGAATCCATTCCTCTGGAATTTTGAAACCAGGTTTCAGCACATAACAACCGGCATCATCAAAATGCACGGTGAACTTCTTATCGCAGATTTGCGAAACACTGAGATGATTATGATCAATTTGTCGAACATAATTGATCTTATCGAAACATACAACACCATTGGAGATCATTCCCTCTCCAGTGATGTATCCGCCTTTGTCTCCAGCAAACGCGACATAGCCTCCTCTAATATTTCTCACATCATATAGAAGCCGTAAGTCACCTGTCATGTGCCTAGATGCTCCACTATCAACAATCCAATGACTGTTAATAGTTCCTCCTGGAACACCCTGCACATATCATCAATGATCAGTTGAGGATGGGGACCCAAGCCTTAGTGGTCTTGGGTCGTCCCTGAGCATCACGAAAGATGATCTCGATTTCCTGATGATTTTGTAACACAACACCTCCCCTTGAACTTTCACCCGTCTTAGGTTTCCAAGTTTGATTTGATTTACCAGATATAGTTTTATGAAAAGATTCTGAAACTTCTGGTTTTAAAAATTGTGAAGAACTTGGTTCCCGGTTGACCGTTTTTACTTCATATTTTAAAGCCTTTTCAACAGTTTTGACGTTTTGACGTCGTTGTTTCGTTTCTTGTTCCTTAACAGTTCTTTTATCATGTTTTGGTGAAACGGGACGACGTTGATGGTGAACTTTTTCAGGTGGTGCTTTCTCAACAAATTTATCCTTGGGAGTGTTTGGACAATTATTAATGATGTGTCCAAACTCCCCACACTTAAAACATGTTCTCCTTTCCACAAACTTAGGAGAATCTGATCGACAAACAGATGTCAAACCTGTAGAACCCGAGGTACTTGCTTTTTCATCACACCTGTTTGTATGTTGAGTGTAATTGTTTTGGCTATTACGTTTTAAAATCTTGACTTGTTGTACAAAATCGGTGTTTGATTTGTTTTCAAAAGCCTCAATTTTATCCGTACCCTTCGATTCTACAAATCTGACATTACTGTTTTTCTTCAGATAACGAGCTCCTTTTGTTTCAAATTTAGATTGAGAAACTTTTGGCTTTTGAGCTCACTTTTCTGGTTGTTTACCCTTAGCAGCAATAGGTTGTTGCTTTGTTGGTGATTTTTGATTTCCAAAGTGTTTCCTGATTTCAGCTTTTGGAATTGGGTCACATTGAGTTACAATGACTCCTGGAATTGTCTTTCCCAAAAACTTGTTTGTATTATCTTCAAAAACTTTATCAATCGAAGATGGATTGACATTTTTAATTGGAAAATCGTGATCTGGATAGATTTTAGAATCACCAACCAAAGTGTACAACACGTTATTACTCTTAACGGCAGACACAGATTTCTTGTCATTCTTGACTGGATCTATCACTTGTTTGACAACTGATTGAATAGCAGGAGTAGGAGGATCACAAAGAATATGATTTTCAATTGGAACTTCTACTCCGTTTTTCTTGTCAAGTGATTTATCCTGATCACTCATATCTGATTCTTATTCATCATCAGACGACTCATAGTCCTCAATGATTGGAGGACTTTGTTTCGTAGATGTTGAAGTTTCTGTTTGCTCAGATGATGTACTTGAAGAACTGTCCGATTTGAACCCTAGGCCAGTAGTAACTTCCTCCGGGTTCAAAACATGGCATATCCTCTTCATCAGGCATTTGAGCATCATTGTGTCTCAAAGGGGGTGGACACTTCTTATACCCAACACCTTTCTTGTTTCCTTTCAGTTGTTGAACGTCAATGATGTGATCGAGCACATATCGGGAGTTAGAATAACTCTCCAATTTGAGCTTGATTGCATCATGCTCGCATTTGGCAATGGCTAGCTCCTTTTTGGTTTCCTCAACGATGTTAATGTAATCGTTAATACTAATTTGTTTATGATAAACAGTTTTGGTCAATTCGGAAACACTTTTCTTTAAGGTTTCAATTACAGATTTAAAATCCTTTTCGTTTCTAGCTAAAGCCATATTTGCCTCTTTGCACTTAGACATCTCAATAACCAAACTTTGGTTATGACTATGAACCTTTTCAGATTCAAGCTTTAAATCAGCACAAACATTACAAACACTAGGAGCAGGAGTTTCAGATTTTACCTGACTCATAGAGGCTGAGACATTTGCCATAAAGGCAGTCTGATAAGAAAAAGATCCATCTTCAGAGAAGAATTTCTCAATTTCTTTAGATGCTACAGCAGCCTTATTAATCAGAACAGATTTCTGACTCTTCAACTCCTCTGCTTCATTCAACAAATCATCAATATCAGAACTCGCTTCTTCCTTCACATCAGACTCAGAATTATAACCACCCGAAGTAAAACTTTCTTCATCAGAACTCCCGGTATAACCCGAACTGTCGTCACTTTCAGAAAATTCTTCCTTGTGAACGTGCTTGATGTGATTGATGATCTTTGCATAACACGCTGTTCCTCCTCCATCTTGATCACCTTCCCCAAATTGTACAGACCAATTACACCCTTCATCAGCTTGAACGGCCAATGCTCGATTGGTGTTTGATGGTCCAGACTGGTTCTGGTTCTGATTGTTGTTCACATCTACCATCCTTCTTTCACGATTGTCTTGATTGACATTGACATTGGAAGTACTCGTCTGATTTCTGAATGGGTTCTGATTGCCTTGTTTGCTTGGTTGGGTGCACTCACATTTGAAGTGCCCCTTTTTGCCACAATTGAAACATGTAACCGCTTCTTTATCAAATCCGTACTTCGTATCCTGCTTACTTTCCAAAGAACTTCTTCCTGTTCGAACCATAAAGTCCTTCGCCCTTCTAACAACACTTGCGAACGCCCACTTTATATCCATCAACTCCATTTCATCACGGTTGATTTGTTGATAATCTTCGATGGTTAAATTAATGTTTCCAATTTGACCTGCGACCAAACCGCAGTAAGCACTGACCATTGTATTAATGAGTTCCATATGCTCCTTCGCTATTTCAATGCTAACTTTTGAGAGGTTTGATGTATCAACTCTGACTGTGTTAGGGTTTAGGGGTGAAGGATTGTTGGTATAATGAGCTTGCTGTTGTGGTTGTTGTTGTGGCTGGGCTTGTTGTTGTGGTTGGACTTGTGGTTGTGATGGGACAGGAATATAAGCACTCGGATCGAACTGAGGTTGAGTAGTGGTAACTTGAGGTGGAGGTTGGGGTGTTGGTGGTAGCCACGCACTTGCATCGAATTGAGGTTTAGAAAAAGCATGAGCTTGAGCAATCATATGCGCTGGCGGATGATAAGCACTAGGATCGAAAACCAGAGGTGGAGCTGATTGTGGAAACGGAAAAGAGCTTGTATTTGACATAAACGCCGTTTGTAACTTCGGTTGCTGAACTGAACTGGAACTGGAATTAGCTAACTGGTTAAAACCTGCAAGATACATTTCGGTATTTTGAGGAACAGGAATTCGTTTAGCTTTCCGGATTTCTTCATCATTCTTGTGTTCCAGCTTCTGAATGAATTCATAGATATTGACAGCATCTAGAATGCCCGTATGCTTTAAAAGCTCAATGAATGGGCTCCACTTTGGAGGTAAAGCATCAGCAAACCGTGCAACCATTTCCGGTTGAGTTGCAGTAACACCATAAGCAAACATTTCACTAATCAAATGATAAAAACGTGTAGTCATATCATTTAGGGTTTCATTCTCCAAGAACTGAAACGATTCAAACTCTTTCTTCAATAGATCATGTCGTGTCTTTCTAGTAGCTGCATTTCCTTCTCCTCTCGCTACCAAGGCATCACATAAAGTTTTCGTGTTTGTACAGTAAGAGAATTGATGATAGATTTCTTTTTGAAGCGCTTGTGTAAGAATAGCAAACGCCTTCTTCTCTAAGTCATAGGCTTTCTTGTCATCTTCAAGCATATTAGTAAAACCCGCTGCAGTTGATGCTGCTGCTTCGAGGGCAAGGTTGCATTCATTAATGAAACACGTCCAAAGTTTTGTGTTTTGCCCTAAAACATATGTGTGAAAACGACCCTTCCATGATGGATAGTCATTCATGTGATTCAGCTTTGGCGGGCGATTGTTGCTGCCCGTTTCACTCTCGCTAAGCAAAAGATTCAGAATGTTTTGATTTTGATTCGATACCAAAGCCCATTGAGTTGCACTTATAGATTGCGGAGGAAAAACATTCCTTGCCCACGCGGCTGCCGAAGTTTGATCTTGACCTGGTCGTGGGTCCGTACTCCAATCCTACGGACTTGTACTACTCATATTTGATATTCGAACAAATATACCTGATTAAACACTTGAAAAGAGAATGTTAAGATATGTTTGCAAACCTTCTGTTTAAAATTACAGTAATGTATGACGAAATCATAGGGTTTTCGTTGACAAGGATGTGTGACGAAAACACAGCGGTTTTCGTTGACTGGGATGTGACGAAAACACATGGGTTTTCGTTGACTGGGATGTGAGACGAATTTTGATTTCGTTGACAAATGCAAATTCAGACGAGAACAGAGATTTCGTAAAAGAGTGTTTTCGTCCAGACAGGTGATTTCGTCTAGATGGGTTTTCGTTGACAATTGTTACCAGCTGTGAGATATTTATCAAACCTTATCCTCTAACAAGTTGACAACAAATTCAACAAACCATGCTTTTCTGATGTACGATACTTCTTTTTCTCACCAACTAATGATCACAGTACACAATTTTCAAACACTTGCAATTTAATATTGATAAAGAGAATTCGTTAGGATCAACAAAGCTCAAACCAGATGTATGCAACTAACAGTTTGAAGATTTTCAAGAACATCTTCAAGAAAACTTTGAAGATATGAAGTTTCTGGACAATGATTTTGCTTATACTTTCAACAAAAACCAAACTATAAACATGCACACATGTAATGTAACAAGGTTTTCAATAAAACTATAGCAAAAACAACATGATTAAACACAGATTTTCAATAGAATTTCCAGAAAGAAAAATAAACTTTTCAAGAACAACAATCTGAAAATCACAAGAACACACTTGTTTCAAACAACACAATGTTTGGTTTTAAACAAGGAAAAGAGCCAAGGCTCTGATACCACTTGTAGGTCCGTTTTTCTCGGAGGATCCGATACCTAACCTATCCTTGTTTATCACAAACACTATCACGGGTGCGGAATCCCCGTAAAGGTGCAAACCAAACAATGTAAAGTGGACAACACAAACAGATAATCAAAGATTCACTTAGATTAACAGGATGAGAACAAACTGTAAACACATACACACAATGCTTGACGATAAACTCTCAGTTTTCTCTATGCTCTCATGAACTAAACTGTGAAACATGCTTAGTATATATAAAGACCCTTGGACGAAAACCCTTTGGACGAAATCATGAGTGACAAAATCGGTGATTTCGCCACACATGTATGACGAAAACCAAAAGGGTTTTCGCCGAGATGATTGCTGACGAAAACACATGTGATTTCGTCAAAACCAAACAAGGACAGAATAACTAAGGCATGGATGGACAGTTAAGCATGATTACACAACCTCTAAACATAATGCACACCAGCATTAAGTTAAGATACAAATACAAAGACAAGACGTCATACCAAGTAGGATAGGAGGATATCCGACTAGGTAGACACGACGGAACGGACAAACTCGATAACAAAAGACTGTTTAACATACAACGAAACATGACAAGTTACAGACACAAAACTGTACTAACATTTTATACCTCATTTAATATGATTTATATGTTGTATTTTGTGCATATCAGTACCTAAAAAGCTTATCCCTACCAAAGATAAGACACGTTAATAACAATATGTGTTTCAAGACAATTGAGGTTGAAAACGAAGTCATATAGTCTACCTACGCAAGTAGCGATTCTTGGTTGACACCGTTACACTACGAGTCGTACAAGATCCGACATAAGAGAAAACAAATGCCTATACCGGTGATAAATTAGAATACTATTGTTGGATCTAGTGTACCCCACAAAAGAACAAATGATTGAAAAGCCAAAATAGTCTACAACATCTGATCATGAATAACATTGCTTTGAAGATCTGCTCATCCCAATGGCAAAGACTAAACATCTGCTTTCTTTAAAGTCTGCTAAAGCTAAAGGTCTGCCTAAGAGAATATCTGCTTGAAGACAAAGTCTGCTGATCCTTAGGTCTGCCAAAGTGAACCTTTGCTAATGAAGACAAAGTCTGTAGAAGCTAAGGTTTTCGATGGCTCAACAGATGTTAAAGATCAACAGATGATTGATCAACAGATGATTGATCAACAGAGTTTTCCTTTGTTATGAATGTAACAGTGCTTAGGCTATAGCAGATGTTAGGAGTTTGTTAGGCTATTAAATGTCGCTGTCTAGGTGACGGCAGCTTAGATGCTTCAGATGTTTGGTTTGTACTATAAATAGAAGAGTGCATGTATTGTACTATTTATCACTTTCCTCTTGACATTTTTGTACGAATAAACTAGGAGTGATCAGGTTGAGGGGGAGTTTGTAACTCTCATGCATACGTAAACATTGTAATTGCAATCTCTATAAAAGCATGATGATGAAAGCAATCTTTCCATTGTTGTGATTGAAAAGTTATTATTCCGCTGCATATTTCCATATTTGTTTTATCTTCATTCATTGATTCCATCTTAAACTGTCACAACAATCAAACTCAGATCCTAACAATTCGTATCAGAGCTTGGTCAATTAAATTCGATCTAAACAATCAATTTGATATAAAAGATCAGCTCCTACTACTGATATCGTTTGTTCGTTAGATTGAAAACAGAGTAAAAGTTTATCTACGTTCAAAGTATTTTAAACAAAAACATTGTTTGTAAACAATAAAAAATGTCTCAAAATTCACAAGATCCACACAACATTGGTACTCTGTACAAACCTCCGATGCTTGTCAGATCAGAGTATAATATCTTGCAACGTCGGATGGGTCACGTACTTGCTCAGCAGAACATGGGGTGCTAGAAATCGGTTATCTTCGGACCACATGTTCCGATGGTGCCGAGTGCTGAAGACCCCAAGCTTCAAGTACCAAAGAAGCCTGAAAACTACTCTGAGCAATATTTTTAGAAAATCGAGGTAGATGCCAAAGCATTTAGTATTGTTGCTACGGCTCTACCGAATGATATCTATGATGGCCTGTTGCATTGCAATAGTGCTAAGGAGTTGTGGGATGCATTGAAAGAGCAGTTTGGTGGCACAGATGATGTTATTGAAAACAGTCGAGATGTTATTGAAAGAGCAGTTTGGTGGCTAAGATGATGTTATTCACTAGAATTGTTGGTTGTAGAGATATGAATGAGCATTCCATTTCACATTACGTTTAAATTTTTGGATCTCCTTAATTTTTCTTTCTCAACAATTGTTAGGTAATTTTTAAAACAATGAACACAAACGGAGAGTGTACGTTTAAATTTTTGGGTCTCCTTAATTTTGCTTTTTCAATAATAACTTAGGTAAATTGTTAAAACTATGAACACCAACGGAGAGTAAGATCATATGAGCAATCAAACCCATAAGAAAATACATTCAAACATTCCTCAAACCAAACCAAAAGGTAAATATTGATACAATAATTTACAAGCTAGTAAACTAGGAAACAATACAAATTATAAGACCCAAGGACTTAATCATCATACTTTGTAGATGCTAATGGTGCAAATCAAATTCTTCTAGCAACATATTCGATCTCAATCTCACCTTGGATTACTTTGAGCAGTGGTGTTCGTCCATGAAAATCATATTAGCTTGACACTGCGGTTCATATGCAAGTGTAAATATAACTACGTATAATATGAGGAAATCAACAAAGGAGGAAAACAAATAAACAAGACATTATAGTCTGGCAAATGAACTTACCCTATTATTTGAAGAACGACATTTGTTTTTGAGGAATCAGGGCTCCACTAAATAGGCACGCCATTTGCCCATAAATGGCAAGTCACTTGAATTCATTCTTGGAATTCCGTGATCTTGAAGGGTTTTGATTATTTGTGTAGTCTCACCAAGAAGTTGGGCTGCATGTTTGACATTACCTTCCCTTTTCTCTATCACACCAGTGTGGCATTTCAATGTTATGACTTGTGGTAAGTTGGTGAGACAAGCGGCCATTATATCAGTGATCATTGATGATAAATTATCGAATAGTTTCTTTTGGCTAACCTTGTCATCAATGTTGGTTTGGTAGGTTGGCAAGATAGTTGTGGTTATACCATACATTGAGTTGGCACAAATAGACCTGCTAATGAATTCATCCTTACATGTTCCTCCATGTATGGAATTTTCATTTCCGCCTTCAGTATCGTCGTTCGTGTGAATTATTCTTTTAGCTGTATCCCTGAACCATTCAACAATCTGTCCAGCTCTATTCTCTTGGAGAGCAGGGTCTTGCAACTTGTATCCTAACCATTTGTGGTAGACATCAACTTCTTGCCACAAAGTTCTTGCAGCCTCTTGAATGGATGCATAGTCATCAGTACCATTGAGGTTTTCTTCCACAAGTGTGACGTATACTAAACCTTCCCTCACACTTTTCAACAAACAATCAACTTCCTTCTTTTCGATTTTGGGAAGAGAAGTGGCGATGGTTGTTAGGGTTACCACTGGTATGCTCCAACAATCTTGATATTCTACTTTCAATAGTGAAGATGGAACCTGATGATCCATGTTGTCAAACATTTTAACTCCTTGAAAACCACAAGTAGGTTTTTCTAAAATCAGCTTTATGAGATTGTTTGGTTGGTTTTCTTCGCCCTTCTGGATCAACTGGTTCACAGATTTTGTAAGGCCTTCCATTGTTCTCTCGGCAAGCTCGATCTCATCTTCAAGTTGCAAAACATATGGGCGAAGATCTTTACTTGGTTCCAAGTTGTCAGTCTTTTGTCCCGCTGAACAAAACACGACCTTTACCGATTTCAAACAATACAAGAGACATAGCATAAATGAAAATGGGATTAAAGCTATTATCTTGCACACCACCACAACTCCTTCCTGGAGTTCGATACAAAAGCTGAGAGTAAGCCTTTTCAAGATCTGGGTAACCCCCTTAAGTTTGTCGCTACGTAATGGGAGTCTTATACTAGCATGTTTCCAATCGTATAACTTCTGAGTCCAGTAGCTTTCTACTTCAAAGACCTTAAAATGTTTTGAAATCATTTGTAAAGACACTTTGAAGTTTAAGATTGCAAAACATCTAGAAAGCGGTGCGACTGTAGCAATCACAACACCAACAGATTGTACTATGAGAATTACTAGCATGGACCAACTATAATCCGAATTATAGTCCTTCCTCAAAATATCTTTCATAATCCAAGACATGGTGAGAGTGTGTAAGAGAATGACTAAAACACATATTACCCCAGAAGCAGATGTCGTACAAAAGCAAGCGGTTATGAATTGGGGGCTACCGCTTTCTGCCATAATCCAGTGGTTTCTCACATGCTTTTGCAACTTCTCAACTGTCAATAATTCTTCTGATGATTGTTGAATGTCTTTTGAAGCTATATTATGACCTTGTCGGTACTTCAATTCTATAATCTTTTTGGATTTTAGAATCGCCAAAGATGAACATACATGTATTATCAACAATACAACTAACAAAGTCATATAGATTGTGGCTAGTAAGGTATTGCGATGCTTACTTATGCCCAGTGATTGAACATCATATTTAGGTGAAATCATTTGAATAACAGAATCTTCATTGTAGGATACAACTCCGGATTGAATCTGAATGCAAACATTCAAAACTAAGGTGAATACAAGAACACACAAAGCTGTGATGTTTGACAAAAGTTCATTGCTACCCATGGTAGCTAAAGATGGCAATATATTGGCCATCATGGCGCACATAAAAGCCATGCTTCCGAGCTTTCCGGCCTCATCCATGTCACCAGGTATCACACCACTTAGATCCACTGGCAACTTCATCGCGACAAACATTATAGAGAGAAAAGCCGCATTCATTCTAAAGTATTTACACGGAAACCATAGCTTTCTGCTACGTATACCATGTAATAAGTCAGCCACCATAGCAAGGATGCAAACTAGAGATGCAAACACGATACACATCCCAATCCAAACCATAGGTGTGCTGTACTTATTTTCCAGATCTGATCGGTATAGAGGCTTCACGTAAGCCAGCAACGAATATATAATATGCGTAGGAATATTATAGTCATCGACGAGTTCATCTACAAGTTGTAGATACTCTGTTGTTAAGTTGTAACTCATAACTTCAGGGAAAGAAACTGATGTTTAAATTTTATTTGATGGAGATATAATGAACTGAAGTTGGGTGTAGGAAGATCGATGAGGGTAACAATGCGGGTAGAGCTTAGGACTGGATTTTGTGTTGAGAAAGGCTTAACTTGATAGAAACAAGGATAGGTTTATTTACGGACGGTAACTATATAAATATACAACCCGAAACACATGAATCATGCTCTTCCATAAAGCTGCTGCATGAATAAAGATATCAAATTCACACAGTGTTAGCAAAACCTATAAGAGTGTGACACGATAAGTAGATGCATAATAATTTGTGGGGCTTTTTTTATTTTTTAATCGGAATCCAATATTTCATCGCATCACCAGGGACACCCATGAAACTTTATTTTCAAGGAAAACGACTATTGAAAGCTAGTGCTTTATAAAAGTGGATTGCATTTGATTTTTTTCAATTATAGAATCTTTTATTCAATTATGCATTTAAGATATATGTACCAATTTAAAATGTTTGCTAAAATATACGTACCAATTTATGGTTCACTTTTGTTTTGCTTGATTATTATACTTGTATTTGTGAGGTTTTTTATGGTTGGCATATGTTTGATTATTATACTTGACGTACGGTGTTTTTTATTTAAGCAGGATTGGTTTAGGGTTTAATGGATTTAAATTTTTATTTATAAATGTTATGTTGTTAAAACTTAAAACAATAGATTAAAGGATGAACATAGTGTCGCTAAGGTCTTAGTCCCAAAAGAATGCCCCAAAGAAAGAAAAACAAAAATTCATGAATAGAAGCTTAGGGCAATATGTATAGGAATCCGTTCGTGCAAAAATTAAATAAATTCTTATTAACTTGAATTACAAGAAAATTACAGAACGAAACTGAAAAGAAATGTAATACAGTTACAACTGAAAGAAAAACAAGAACAAAAATTTGCAGAAATTAAAGTGTTCTTGGCTAAGGATCGTGTTAGACACGGGTCCCTTAAATCAAATTTCGAGTCTCCCAGGAGAACTCGTTTGTTTCCAGGATACAACAGCCCAAAGCAATTGCACTGCCGGTCTTGACTCCAACCCGAAAGTATACCTTGAAGCTTGAAAGAAAATGAAGAATTCTGCAGTGGAGAAAAGAGAGAGCTGGTAATTTTTCGGTGTAGTTCTTCAACAGGGGTACCACCCTATTTATACTAGCTAGACTTGAAGAAACTGAAAAATCGAATTTAATGGGGTGAATGAAACTGCATTAAACGTCTTCAATGCACTTTAATTCGTCATTAAATTCTCAGTCAAACGCATTAACTTCGTCAGTTTCGAATGCTGAACCGTAACTGCACTGCATTAACTGCTGCTGGAAGCTTCTGCGCACGCGCGCAAGACACACCGGTGCTCGCGCGAAGGTCTGCATGCTCATGCGCGGTGCGTCCATTTGGCTCACTGCCATGCGCGCGTGCGCCACTCACTCAGGTCCAAGCGCGCATGCGCGCGTGTGCCACGTCACCTTTGAGCCTATACGAGCACGCCACACAGTCGCGCCGTTTTGGCTCACTTTGGTGCGCCGCGCACGTCACAACAAAGCCATGCACCATGCGCGCCTCCATGCCATGTGTACTAGCGCGCGCATGCGCATGACTGCCACGTCATGCGCCACATCACCTACCACTACCACTTGGTCCTTGCAACCCTTGTGCTCCACCACGCGCACGCGGTCAAAAATACAAAGGCGGCTCTCAAGCGGCTCACGGCGATGCGAGCGTGCGAAGTGCAAAGTGTGTCTTCAAAGCGCCACATTGCGCCTTATCGCCCACGCCACGCGCGTATGCGAGTGCGAGTTAGGGTGCTCCGCACCCTTCGCGAGTACACTAGTGAGTGCTTCAATGAAACAATAAGGATGGAGAGTTCCCACTTAAATACCCCTTTAAGTTTCATCTCTCATCCGATGTGGGACAACGTGCCACTCTCCCACTTTTATCAGCATTCAAGTTTCAAACACCAAACTTTGAGCATCGATATCTTATTCATCTTAGCTCCGTTTTGGACGTGGTTTAGTTCGTTGCGAAGCTCTTACGACATAGAACACAAACCCACAAATAAATATATAAAACCCGCTCATTTTATTATATATATTTCTTGTCCAAAAATAGGAAAAAACATTTTCCTATATTTGTGAAAAATGCTATTTTCACAAAAATTTCCAACAATCCCCCACATGAATAGAAATCGATCTATCAAGTTTCAACGATACACGTTCAACAGTTGAGTATTGCAAGATAGGTAGATGTAACCTTTGAACCTTCTTTTGTGAAGCATACTTAGCCACCTAGGGTCTTGTAGACGCGGTGTCTTTGAACAATCCCCCATTTATGTAGGCGACAATATACATTCACACAATTACTCTCCCTAGTCGAGTCAAGTCCTCATGGTTGTGTCCGTTCATGGTCATGGAACACGTTCCTGGTTCTGCGAGAGCTCTAAGATTTGCGTCTCCCCACAAATCCATTCGAAGCGACCCCACTTCTCTCTAACATAGGTGATTCTTCTGAATCATTAAAAGCATCATGGTTAATCTTGGATTTCCTCAAAATCCTTAATCTCAACATGCTTAACCTTTCCTTCAAGTCACTGATTGGAATGGACTAGGAAGTATACAACTCTCTTTATTGATTTTTGGGGCACCCCCGACAGTGACTCCCTTTGGGTTTATGATTAAGTTTGCCTATTGAACCTAGATCTTGGGATGTCCAGTCAACTAGGTTAGGTTTCCCTCATATTCCCTTCATTTATGGGCTTTAGTCACATTCCTCTTGACAACCTATACACCTTATCTGTGCTTAAGCCTTTTGTTAACGGGTCCGCAATGTTCTCATTTGACCTAACATAGTCAACTGAGATCATACCCGTTGAGATAAGTTGTCGTACCGTGTTGTGTCTACGTCGAATGTGCCATGATCTGCCATTGTACATCGCGCTTTGTGCTCTAACAAGTGTCGATTGATTGTTACAATGTATGCAGATTGTCGTCAACGGCTTTGGCCATCTTGGAATATCTTCCACAAATTGACGTACCCACTCCGCCTCTTCCCCGCTTTTATCTAAAGCGACGAATTCGGATTCCATCGTGGATCTAGCTATAACCGTTTGCTTGGAAGACTTCCAAGCTATAGCTGCACCAGCAAGTGTAAACACGTAACCACTTGTGGATCTGTGATCCTTTATATCCGATATCCAATTCGCGTCAGTGTATCCTTCGATCACTGCTGGATGACGAGTATAATGTAATCCATAGTCTCTTGTGTATCTTATGTATCTTAGTACCCTCGAGATAGCTTTCCAATGATCCTCGCTCGGATTACTGGTGTATCTACTTAGCCTGCTCACAGCATATGCTAAGTCGGGTCTAGTACATGTCATTAGATACATGAGACTACCAATGATCCTTGAGTACTCTAACTGAGAAACACTTTCGCCTCTATTCTTCCTTAGGCGTTGGGTATTATCAATTGGAGTTCGAGCTATACTCGTATCGTACGAATTGAATTTCCCAAGGATCTTGTCCACGTAGTGAGATTGACTCAACACAAGACCATTTTGGGTTCTACTGATTTTTACTCCAAGAATCACATCCGTGATGTGACAGCCCTCACATTTATAGGTATCCGTACAATTAATATTAAATTTGTTCTTAATGACTGTGCTTGATTACAACTGTGATTAAACTGCTTTCTGCTTTCTGTTACATACATACATATGCATCACATTTTATTACCGTCACTCCATTTATTACACAGTAACGATAGTGACAAACTTGATGCACAAAGCAGAGTTAGCACAACGAGCGGATAACCCAGATACATGCTGACAATGCCAGCACATAGACATACAGTATTTTGAGGCCCAGTATGAGTCAGAAATAAGGTATCACACTAGGGTAGTGTGTAGGGAAGTGATGACCATAGAACTGCGTCACTAGGTGATAGTTATAGTGCCGGGAAGTACCAAAAACATACTTTAAGTGCAGAATTCTGCACTAAATAACAAAATTCAGCATTTAACAATGCTAGTAAAGTACAAAACTTCACAAAATAGTCCTAGATACTTTCCAAAGTGTTGGGAATTAAATATGTCACTAAAAGTAATATAAAAGACCCTTTACGGATTAATTTAGCACTTTAACAGACAACATCAAACCGAACAACCGGACTTTACCCGGAACATAAAAATATTGTTAAACACATTGTTTTTATTTTTCTGAGCTAGTTAGGGTCCCCGAACAGCCTAACACACTATATAATTAATAACACAATATAAACCACCAACTAAACACTTTACCTTCCAACTAACTAAGTTAACTACCACTGAAACTCAACTAAACCAACCCCCCCCCCCTTAACCGGTTATGAACATGGGTGACCCACCCATTAATTCTTTTCATTATTTTATTTCCTTGTTGTTGGATAAAGAAACATTATACTCAATGGTTAAACATGAATTTGGATTATAAATATAACCATTAGCTTATCTTCTTTATATCCACCATCTTCCTCAACACAAGGAACCTCCTTCTACACCCCCCATAACTCACGGCCCACTACCACCACCACACTACCATCATCTTCACCTCAATTTCATTCATTCCATATATGACAAAGGTATAGGAAGGTATATTAGGAAGCTTGGAGCTTTCGGAAGTTGAAGGACCTCGTTCGTTTTCTTTTATCCATCACTTTTACGCTTTGAAACTCCCCTAGCCTTGTGCTAGTAGTAAGTGCTTCAAATCTTAATCTTGTTCTTATTTTTGGTGGTTAATAGTTGAAAGAATGATAAATATTAAGAAACCCCAAAGAACATAATCAAAGTCTATGAACATAAAGGATAAAGAATGGATAAAAGATGAAGTAGTGTTAGAATGATGTTGAAATCATGTTGATCTTGTATTGTGGTGATTATTGAATGTTGTTGGTAAGTAAAAGTAAGATGGTTCATCACCTAGACTTGCTAGATCATGTTTAAAGACATGAACTAGCAAGATGTAAATGTTAAAGACATTAAGGATGATGAAACCATCCATACATAAGCTTTGAACTTGAATAAATGAAAGTTTTCTTGAAAAATAAAGTTGTAACCTTGTGGATCTAAAGATCTATGAGTGGTTTTTCGAAAGAACCAAGTGAAAGGAACAAGTTTTGTTAAAACTTGGATATTACATGAAATAAGCACATCTTTTAGTAAATAAACAAGTGTATAAACACTTGTGTAACAAGAAAATTTCACAAAGAAATATTTTTTGGAAATCATGACTAGAAGTTGTAAATGTGCAAATCCTTTAAAAATAAAGCTTTTAAGAAACTAATCACATTTTTAAAGGTAACAAGACTTACTAATTATGCTATTAAGTTACTACTTGCTTTTATGAATTTTTCAAGTTCATAAGCTTATAGTTCATGTTTATTTTTGTCAATTTTGGTGAATAGAGATTTTGTGTTAGTTTATTGATGATTGTTTGAATGATTTTACAAAAGAAAATGATATGCGAATAAGCATGGACACCTCTATTTACAAAGGAAACTCTGGCGAAATTTTTCTAGAATTTCAACACTTAGAAATATTTTTCTAACAAAGTGTTACAAGTATATTTTTAACTTTATTTCTTCTAAATAAACTTCGCCATCATTTTTATTTCAAAATTACCAAGTACCGGAGGTGGATTTTCGTATATAAGATTTGATAAATATATATTTAGAATATATATTTTATACTAAAACGCTTGTGTGATTGTTTGTTATTCTGTGCACTAGATATATTAATTTTAGGGTAAAAATAATATAACTTGAAAATACCACGAAACTACAACTTCAAAATAATACCAAGAAAATCACAAGGAATAAATATTTAAGTTATACGCATAATATTGTGAAACCGAACACAAAAATGTGACTTATGAAATATTTCGAGATATACCATTACACTATATTTTTGGAAAATATTATTTTGGAAATGAAAGAAGTGAAAATATGATTTCGTAAACATTACCAAGTATATCACATTTTTGATAACGAGAATATATATTATTTTTGGGAGTTAAAAATATATTCTCCTAGTATATTTAGAAGATATAATTTTTGAGAAAAATATATATTTTCTGGGACAATACATGATTAAACAAAATAAGGTTTATTTATATATTTTTAAGTGAGACTTGAGATATATCGTTTTGGAAATATATATATTGGGAATATATTAACATATTTTTAATCGGAACAATACACCGAAATACGACGCCATTACTTGGCAAGATATACAAGTACAAATACGAAAATACAGGTATGAGATACCTCCATCCTTGGGAAGGAAAGTGCGAAGTTAAAATACTTGAGAAGTAGGAATATGAAATATCGTTCAACCATTATTCCAAACATTAACTAATAATTATAACTTGGAATAATTTTGTGAACACAAGAAACGTAACTCAAAAACCTTCATACTAAGCAAAGGCACGGCCCGTTCGTCTAATAGACGTTAGTAAACTGTAGGTAGTCGTGTTGGCTGAGGAGACTTGGGTTACACATACTGAAGACGCCATACTGTGAGTTCATGTCCCCCTTTTCTCTTTACTGTTTTCAGTTTTATACTCCGGGGGTGAAATACATGCGATGATTATTACAAACATTTACTTACATGGTATGATTAGCGTAGGGAGGGTTTTTATACTACTGCTTAGATCATGTGAGTGGGTAGGTGGAACTTGAGGCCATTAATCCTCGTTGTAGGACCGAGGGACATGAGTGATAGATCTATTCGAGTGTAGCGAGCCCCACCCCTGAGTCCGCTGAGTGGACCATGAGGTGACTATGTGCCCGACGCACAAATCTGCTAGGTTTGAGTCTTCCTGCATCACTTCACACATATCAATGGCCTTGCAAACCATTGGTGATCTCTTTTTCTTTATTGCTACATACCAGGCCCTTTTTTACATACAGACATACTTTAAAGGTTTATACATACTCACTTACACATAAACTCGCTCAACTTTTGTTGATTTTTTTCAAACTACATGTATTTCAGGAAACTAGTGGATCTGCAAGGGTATGCATGTGTCGTCAAGCTGCGTTTGAATAAAAGATGTTATGCATGGTTGTTGAGTTTAGAGGGTGTACCCTAATCCTGGACGGGGCACATGGTTCTAAACTCAGGTTTTATTAAGTACTTTTGTTGAGTCTTGTGAACTCCTTTAAACACGTCATGGTTTGTAACTGAATTCGGTAATGATGTTTTCATACAACAATATTGTGGTATTTTTCTAAACTTTATTAATGGATGAGCATCTCATGTTTTTATCATATAGCATTGTTATGATTGATTGCTATGGTATTAAGAAGTCATACCAATAACCCACGCTTCCGCAAAATTCAGGGTGTGACAGCTTGGTATCAGAGCCTCGATCATAGCGAACTAGGATTCTTTCTCGAGTCTAGACTATGATCATCAGGGCTCTCACGAAAACATTTTCAAACATTTTTACATTGCATACACTAAACGTCCAGATCCAGGGTACAAAACATTTTTACAAACAAAACAAAACATTTTTACAAACAAAAGGCACAAATACACATTTCAAAATTCATACTTCTAATTCAGTCTTAGAGACTGAGGGAGGACCAGTCTTAGAGACTGAGGGAGGAGCAGTCTTAGAGGCTGAGGGAGGATCAGTCTTAGAGGCTGAGGGAGGATCAGCCTTAGAGGCTGGGGATAATTAGTCTTAGAGACTGGGAGGATTGGTCTTAGAGACCAGGGAATTTGTCTTAGAGATAGGGAGTTGGTCTTAGAGACCAGGGAATTTGTCTTAGAGACAGGGAGTTGGTCTTAGAGACCAGGGAATTGGTCTTAGAGACCAGGGAGTTAGTCTTAGAGACTAGGGAGTTCAGTCTTAGAGACTGAGGAGGTCTTAGAGACTAGGGAGGTTAGTCTGAGAGACGGGATGTGTTAGTCTTAGAGACTGGGGAGGTTTAGTCTGAGAGACGGGATGTGTCTGTCTTAGAGACTGGGGATGTTAGTCTGAGAGACGGGATGTGTTAGTCTGAGAGACTGGGTGGTTTAGTCTGGGAGACTGGGAGATTTGTCTGAGAGACTAGGAAAGATAATGCGAATACATGACTACGTGATAAATCACTCTTATTTGCATACGCTGATTTCTAACGATTATTATGGATATACGTGCTATGACTACTATGTACCGGCACACACGACACCTTCCTCAGGGAACAAATTTTCAGATAATGATGACCCTACGGCCACCGCCACAGACGATGAGATTACATCTACGTCAGAGATATTTACGTCAGACGCTGAGAAGTGATCATGATTTGCTGACCAAGGTCGAGGATGACGTCCAACCATCCGCGCTGCCAAATCTTTGGTGATGAATTACCCCTGCTGATGGCTTCTCTGACAAGAATCATCCTATCACTCTTGTTTCAATCCATGACCATGTTATCACTGGTCATCTCGATGGTGAACACACCATGGCTCCGATCCTCGACAATGCGCCTCCTGTGGACATTCCTTTCCGAAGGTAGGCTACTCAACGAATAAGTGATGATGACATTGGCATGTTATTGATGGTCCTTCTGAAAACACCTATGATGACGGAAGGACTCCTTCGAGTCTGTGACACCTGCAGCCTTACAGACGTCCGAATTACAGCTTCCTACTACTGACGACAACGCCGCTATGACTGCTGCACTATTCACCTGCCCGAGGCATCACACCTTTACACGATCCAGAGACTGATCCTGAGCTAGCTTCTGCACCTTTTAGGTCAGCTTGGTGTTGCACCTACTGATCCTACACCCTTACTTGATCATGACCCTATTTCATTTTGGCTTACCAGACATTGCACCCCTTATACCTGACATAGTACCTGCACCTAGTGATTCTCCTTTCGTTGAGACATTTACTGCCGCACCTTCAACCGCTGATGTTGCTCTTGTGAAGACCGACATCCATTGTGCCAACATGCCTATCGCTTTCTTTCAAGACATACCCGCACCCCGTGAAGGTACTCCAGGGCCGCACTCGTGTGACAATCCCCTTTTGCTACAGCAGCATTTTCTACGACCTCGCAGGCCGCACCGTTTGTTACACTCACCTCTACACCGCTGGACGAGCTGTTTCGATGGTTCCTATAAAGCACTATGCTAAATTTAGACCCTCGCCATCCTTCACAATATGGAGTCTACACAAGAAATTAGTGCTCCTATAGCATCAGCTACAGTTTGAGGATATAAGCCGCAGAATTTTGAAGCTTGAGCTAACACCACGTCCTCCACCCTGTCTATTGCCAATATACTTTCATCAAGATTCCTTTTGCGCTCTCACCTGCTGGTAAAACACCTTTCCCAGGTTTTGAGGCTCGTCTCTTTACTGCCGAGCAGCAGATCAGTTACTTACTTCGACGTACGTACAAGCTCGAGGAGGAATTCACGCATGTTAACAGTTTACTTTTCTTTCGTTCTCCACCTCAGTCACCAGTATAGTTGGTTTCTGGATTATGCAGATTGCAATACATCTGGGTAGGACATTAATGATAAGCCGAGATTGTGGGGACTTTTGAAGACCACATCTGACTACGTAATTTTGATACACTAACATATTTAATGGACAAGGGTACGGTGACCCTGTGTCCCTATTGATATGATACAATTTGGAAGACAGTACAGTTGTGATCAGGGAATAATAAGAGCCCAATCATCATTAAAAACGCGACAATACACTATGGCCAATAACCAGCGAAAGCTCAGTCACTATGTCTTCGTTAAGCACAGTATTGATCTTTATGTATGTGCTATAATTATAATGCTACGTGCTTACTTGCCATACTTTCATTAAACATAACTACCAAGTTACTTGGTTATACTATAATTATACTATTGCTTGATTGGTTGGTAATCTATTACGTGTATGGACTTATGACCTCTAAACAACAAAAGGCACTCACTGAGCAAATAAGACCTGACCTAACCAATCTTCCTCTCAGAACATGTCGACACAAGGGAACGTCAATGCCAACAACCCTCCGCCAACATCGACGGCACAACTACAAGAACGCATCTCACAGGCCATTGCACAGCTCGAGGCCCTTCGCTCCGAACGCAGCAAAGGCTGCACCTACAAGCAGTTCTTGGACCATAAACCTCGAGAATTCGACGGCACTGGGGGTGCCCTAGCCTTCGTGCGCTGGATTGAGAAGGCGGATTATGTTCTACGGTTGAGCAAATGTGACCCCGAACATCAGGTCACGTATATAGCTGGACTATTGGTAGATGGGGCTCTGTCATGGTGGAACCTTCAAGTTCAGACAATGGGCGAGACCGCTGCGTATGCTATGTCGTGGGGTGAACTCAAAGATCTGATGCTTAAGCGATATTGCTCTAGGGCAGAAGTCTAGAAATTGGAAACTGAATTGTGGAACTTGAAAATGGAAGGTCCAAAGATAGCTGAGTACGTGCAGAGATTTAACGATTTATCACAAGTTGCTACACTCCTGGTGGGACCAGAGTTTAAGAAAATTGAACGTTTCATAGGGGGATTGGCACCTCAAATTCTAAGCCTGGTAACAACATCTAAACCTTCATCGATCACTGAGGCTATCAGCATAAGCGTGGCACTCACTGAAGAAGCAATTAGACAAGGAAAATTTCCCAGTATGGAAGAGAAAGAGGAGACTCATGTAGAGTCATCTGGAGATAACAAGAGAAAGCTCGCAAATCTCAAAATGATTATTCGGGCGAGTAACAAGAAAAAGGCCAAAAAGGGAAAAGACTACATGGGTATCCTACCTAAGTGCGACAATTGTCTACGTTATCATTTCGGGCGATGTAAATTTGGAAAATGTGATAACTGTGGTAAGAGGGGGCATCCCAAGGAGACTTGTAGACAAGGTATTGAAAGTGGAAATAAAGGTCAAGATGATAGCGAGAATCACGGAGGAAACAACGACAACGACAAAGGCAGGATGAGTGACAAACAAAAACGTGCTGAGGGTTGTCTTAACTGTGGGAGCAAGAAGCATTTCAGAAAATACTGCCCTAAGAAGAACCATGCACAAGGATAAGAGCTCAGTAGCAGAGCTAGGGGAGCACACCAGGAATCCAAGCATGGATATCGGTATGTCCCATATTACTCAACGTTATGCATTTGCGCTGATAGATACTGTTGCAAATTTTAGCTTCGCATCTCTAGGGTTTGAAAGTATACTTTGTTTAGTGACAAGTAAGTCAGATAATCCGCACTCGAATGAACTAGCAAATGGGAAGCTAGTAGAGGCCATCAAAGTAATTGGAAATGGCAAAATAGAACCCGGAGAGCGTGAGTTTACGCTTGATCTACTGCCAGTGAATTGGGAGACTTCAACAAGGTAGTTGGATGGATTGGTTGACAAATGATCAATAGGAGATTGATATCCGCACCGCGATGGCGAACGAAGAAACAATCTTGACTCATGAAGCGGGATACGCCTCTGCAAATTACTAATTGCTTGAAGGCACGACAGTTGTTTGCAAATAGGATATGCTGTTTTCTTGACTCATCTCGTGAACAAAGGAGTCGAAGAACCAAAACACGAAGATATTCCTGCGATAAGGAAATATCCTAAAGTCTTCCTCGAAGATTTGCCAAAAATACCTCCTCAACGACAGCTCAAATTTTGTAACATTCCCAAAATTCTTATTTATATAAAATATATAAAAACTTATATTTTATAAATACCTCCTCAACGACAGCTCAAATTTTGTAACATTCCCAAAATTCTTATTTATATAAAATATATAAAAACTTATATTATTAAAAGAATGCATCATGGGTAAGTTGACCAATGGAAATATGAGATATTTTGGGCAAGCGTAGGAACCATTTAATAACTAATTTATAAAAATACATTATATTTGAACCTACTCTGTTTTTAACGAAACTTGGTTCAAAATGTAGATAAAATTATTCTCGTTCTAATAACATATTTATTATTTTATAAAACGGCATATTTTAGAAGTTATAAGCACCAAATAAGTGAAGCAGTTGAATTAATTATAATATACAAAATAATAAAATAATATTAATCAAAAACAAATTTACATTCATGCATGTAGTTGGACGTGTCCTAAATGAAATTTGAAAACTATGCATGCATTTAAAGATGCATGCCTACGTGTGTGTATAGGAACATGAATTCAATTAATACAATGTGTACGTGTACTTGAGTAACGTAAACTCCAAGACTAACAAATGTATAAATAGGCAATGTTCAGATCATTCAAACTGCTCCTTTGTTTCCTTCTGCTATGTCTTTCGATAGCATTCCATCTCTCTAAGAATTCTACTTTATTTTTATAATATAATAAAGCCCTGTCCCATTTTAAGTATTGTAACCCCTGACCACTGATGCCATGTCCAACTAACGTAGGGCCCCGTAACGTATGTCAAGGCTCTGCCTAAATTCATTGGGGTTCTGTCTCGTGACGTAGGGATAAAGTGGAATTAAGTTACTATACTAAACATGAGTGCACTATATATTTTATTAAATAACCCAGAAGTGATACCCAAAATATAACAACCCTCTTAAAACACCCCTACACTTCTGAAAATACACCCCATATGTGAAAACCGAGCCCGTAATACAATATAGCATTAACAATAAATGAAAAACAAGAAAAAGTAAGTTGAGGCGGGCCGCGTAGACCCCACCTGAACCTTACGCCGGCGGTTTAAAGGTTAGAACCTGATTTCTGTGATTTTTAAGTTTAGGCGGGCCGCATAAGCCACCCCGTTAGTTTACGCGGGCCGCGAAGGCTAAAAAGGTGGCGCAGCCCGGTGCGGCCACGTGGCCCAACACCCGGCAAACCTACTCGATGACTCAGCCCAGCTACGCGTTGACTAGAGTTGACGCGGGCCGCGTAAGGCCTTTCCTTATTTTACGCGGGCCGCGAGAAAACCCAGGTGAAGCACTATATAAGCAGGCCATCGGATCTTCATTTGAATTCGTTCAAAATCGTTTCTTTCTCTCTCAAATTAAATAGTGGGCATTATACTCGGGTCGAATACCCCGTAATTAGCGAAACTCTGCCTCGTTGTAAGTATCATAACCCCTGGACACGTATTAGATACTCTGCCCGATTGATCTAGGGTTCCGTAACGGCTGTCGTGGTTCTGCCCGACGTAGTCGTTGGAATACCGTCTCGGGGAGGGTATTACTAATGTTAAAATGGGTTATTATACTAACGTGTGTGCATTGTTTATTTAATTAGATTATAACCAGGGAATCACAAAGGAAAGCCCTATAATAGCAATGTGAGTTTATCCTCTTTTTGTAAACCTATTTTGTGAATTGTTTTACAAAACCTTAAATATTTTTCCATGCGAATAGCAGTTATTGAGTATTTGTAAGAATACAATTACAGATGGTAAATTTGGGGTTTTGTATACAAAATTTGTTACCACCTGGTAAAGGAGTAACATGACCATAAGTCGGAACGACAGTACCATGTGGTGGTAATTGATATAACTTGGAAACAAATGTAATTGCGGACGCGCCCTCAATACTGTTCAATGCGACTTTTTATTTAAACTTGATTAAACTGGAATTCACTCACCAGTATTTCCTGCTGATAAAATGTTTTAAACAGGTGTTTCAGGTAACTTAGTATGAAGCCAATAAAAGCCAGCTGGAGAGCACTGAAGGCTTGGAAAAGTGGCAATAAAGTTACCTAAAATAAATAGATGTTTTTCTTAAAATAAAAATAGGGTGTATCCCAATGAAAATGTGTGTATACTGAAAACTAGGGATTTATCCCATGTGTTTAATGTTATAAAATGTGGTGGTTTACTCTGATAAAATATTTCCTAACTACGGTCCTGATGAAAATTTCCGCTGCCAAATTAGACAATACCAGATACCACCGAAACTGGTTCGCGGCCGCCCGTTCCTGTGTTTGTATAAGGGATCGGGGGTTGCGACAGAAGGTGGTATCAGAGCTATACCACTGGTTCAAGCCAAAGAAGTGTTCTGCTGATACTTAAAGTTTTAAATTCAGTCTATTAGGAAATAAATTACGGGAATACGTGCATTTGTGTAATTTATAGATTGTCTGGTAGAGACAGCAAATGGAAAAACCGTTAGGATTTCTGAAATCTTGCAGGGAGTAATAATAGAAATTTTTAATCAAAAATTTATTGCAAACCTTTACCCAATGAATCTGGTAGGATTTGATGTTGTATTAGGAATGGATTAGTTAATAGCCAATAAAGCCCGTATTTTATGTAATCAAAAGTCAATTCAAGTAAATTCACCAAGGGGTGAAAAGATCACAATTAAGGGAGATAAACCATCTAAATCCACGAAATTCATCTCTGTGATGAAAACTGCAAGCTGTATAAGAAAAGGGTCTATAGTGTATTTGATTTCTATAATCACTAACACTAAAGGAAAAGAACTAAAAGACATTCCAGTAGTGTCTCAGTTTTCAGATGTCTTTCCAAAAGAATTACCAGGACTACCGCCAGACAGAGAAGTAGAATTCAGAATCCATCTGCTACCAGGAACGGCACCGATTGCCAAAGCACCTTACCGTTTGGCACCCGCCGAAATACAGGAACTGAAGAAACAATTAGACGAATTGCTGGAGAAAGGATTCATACAACCAAGCTCATCGCCATAGGGAGCACCGATACTGTTCGTCAAAAAGAAGGACGGATCAATGCGTATGTGCATTGACTACCGTGAATTGAACAAGGTCACGATTAAGAATCGATGATCTGTTCGATCAACTTCAAGGAACTCGATTTTTCTCTAAAATCGATTTAAGATTGGGATATCATCAATTAAAGGTACAGGAAGAGGATATTCCTAAGACTGCATTTAGAACAAGGTATGGCCATTATGAATTTACTGTCATGCCATTTGGTTTAACCAATGCCCCAGCCGCATTTATGGACATGATGAACCGAATATGTAAGCCATATTTGGATAAATTCATAATTGTTTTTATTGATGATATTCTAATTTACTCTAAGAGTAAAGAGGATCATGCAAAACATTTGCACTTACTTCTAAGTCTATTAAGAAAGGAAAATCTTTACGCTAAGTTTTCCAAGTGCGAGTTTTGGTTAGAACAGGTACAATTTATTTGACACTTAGTAAATCATGAAGGAATTCATGTGGATCCAACAAAGATTGAGGCGATTACCAAATGGAAAATCCCTGAATCACCAACCGAGGTTAGAAGTTTCTTAGGATTGGCTGATTATTATAGAAGGTTTATTCGAGATTTCTCTAGAATAGCCATTCCCTTAAACAAGTTAACCTGTAAATCCATTAAGTTTAAATGGGGACCAAGACAAGAAGAAGCCTTTAGAATTCTTAAGCAAAGACTAACCCATGCACCCATACTAGCGTTACCAGAAGGAACTGAAGACTTTGTAGTCTATTATGACGCTTCTAAATTAGGTTATGGATGTATATTGATGCAACGTCAAAAGGTTATAGCTTATGCATCTAGATAACTTAAGACTCATGAAGAGAATTATTCAACCCATGATCTAGAACTAGAAGCCATAATTTTTGCCCTTAAGATTTGAAAACATTACCTTTATGGTAGTAAGTTTACCATATTCACTGATCATAAGAGTTTAAGGTATGTTTTCGAGCAAAAAGAGTTGAATATGAGACAAAGATGTTGGATGGAAATTCTTAGTGATTATGATTGTAATATCCAGTATCATGCAGAGAAAGCCAATGTAGTGGCTGATGCTTTAAGTCGAAAATATCATGAAAAGCTAAGAAGGGTACATTCTCTTAAGTTAAATCTATATGTAGATTTAAATGATCAAATTAGAAAAGCACAAGAATCAGTAATCAAGAATGATACTGAAAAATTAAAAGGAATGATTAAAGAATTAGAACAAGGAACAGATGGAATTTGGAGATTCCATGAAAAGAGAATGTGGATACCTAAATTAGGAAACCTACGTCACCGTATATTAGAAGAAGCCCATAAATCTAAGTATACGATGCATCCAGGAAGTGATAAGATGTACCAGGATTTAAGGACAAATTTCTGGTGGATAGGAATGAAAAAGGATATAGCAGCTTATGTTTCTAAATGTTTAACTTGTTCACAAGTTAAAGCTGAACACTAGAAACCCTCAGGTTTATTACAACAATTAGAGATGCCAGTTTGGAAATGGAAATTAACAACAATGGATTTTGTTACCAAATTATCTAAAACAAGAAAAGGTAATGATACAATCTGGGTGATTGTAAATAGGCTAACCAAGTCAGCTCATTTCCTACCAGTGAAGGAAACTTTCAGTATGGAACAATTAGCTAAATTATATGTAAATGAAATAGTTTCATTACATGGAATACCCTTATGAATTGTTTCTGACAGAGATAGTCTTTTTACCTCTCATTTTTGGGCAAGTTTCCAAAAAACAATGGGAACCAAGTTAAATCTGAGCACCGCTTATCATCCTCAAACAGACGGACAAAGCGAAAGGACAATTCAAATAATGGAAGATATGCTTAGAGCTTGTGTAATTGATTTCGGAGAACCCAAGTCTGTTGGGCAGAAATTGGGGAAAAGCAACTATCTGGACCCGAGATAGTGCAGGAAACAACCGACAAGATCATTCAAGTCAAAGAACGACTGAAAGCAGCACGCGATCGACAGAAGGGCTATGCGGATAACCAACGTAAGCCATTAGAATTCCAGGTAGGTGACAGAGTATTATTAAAAGTCTCTCCTTGGAAAGGAGTGGTAAGATTCATCAAACGTGGAAAGCTAAGTCCCAGGTATGTTGGACCTTTTGGGATTATTAAAAGAATAGGACCTGTAGCTTATCAGCTACAACTGCCAGAGGAAATGGCAGGAATACATGATGTATTTCATGTATCTAATCTCAATAAATGCCTAGCTGATGAATCACTCATAGTGCCATCCAACACATAGTGGCACAAGGAATAATAGATGCAATGCCATTTACTCTCCAAACTGATAAAGAAGCTGAAAATAAAAATAAGCATAGCAGTAAGCGACCAATTGAACCAGAACACAACGTAAACAATGGACCCGTACTTCAGATGCCCATTCCCAAAAGAAGAACCATGCCATATGGTTGTTCTTATAAAGAATTTTGGTCCTGCAAACCAATAGAATTCTCAGGCAATGAAGAACCCATTGCAGCTCTACGCTAGCTAGAAAATACTGAGGCAGTCTTAAAAATAAGCAAGTGTGCTGAAGAAGATAAGATAAACATAAGATAAAATATCATTGGTGATTCTTATGAAAACATGAAGTCATATGAGAATAAATCCTGAAACGTATTATGTTTTAAATTACCATCTGTCTCAATAAAATATTCCGTGCATCGGAATCCCATAATATATAAGCATGAATGGAGCTGGCTGTAAGCATACTTATTACATTGAACCTAGCTATAGTATCAATGGAGACAATGATATATTTGAAACTCCATTTTCCAAGCAAAAGAAAGCCACAACCATAATAATATCTATGCTTAAATGAAAAAGTTAGGATATTGATATTCACTGGTAACAACCAGGACAGTATTTAGACTTGAATCTAAGAAAAATGCCTTAGTATAAAGCTTTGAGATAAGCCAATTATTTGTGTAGATAAAGTGTGATGGTTATTGGTATCCAGTGAGGATAATGACTAGAACAGTGCCTGTATGATAAATAAGCAATAACACTTGGCCATTGTTATTTCTTGTTTATTTATACTACTCGGTTCTAGATTGTGATCCATCATGAGAATACTAATTTCCTTGTTTCTTGATGCAAGCCATGATAAATGATGTACTTCTAAAATCATTATTGGAGAAAAATTCTATTTAAGGAAAATACAATGATAATTACCTCTCCGACAAGACTGGTAGACTCTCCAGCTTGTCCGGGTGAGATGGGGTTACCTCTCCGGCAAGACCGGGTGAGATGAGGTATATGTTATGTTAATGGAATTCCCTAAATAATACCATGACTTGATGTCTGACCTGTTTTTGGAAATATGAATCTGTGAAATACATTGACCTGATGAATGGTGTGTATATTACAGTATGTGAAATATATGATTATATAGATATGTATATCTATGAGAAAATCCGAAGACCATGATGACTGACAATTAGGGATAAATCACAAACATGTGTGTCAATGATAATTTTAGATTTATGTATCAGGAATCTTTCATATACAATCCTGATATCAAACACTACTTCGTTTGATCATCTGTCTCGAAACTTGTGCGACAAGATGAACGACGGGAACCCTATAAGTTGGGACGCTATGGAAAGTATAAGATTTTCCTTTACAATTATTAATGCATTAGGAAGCCTGTAACCAAAAGTTGTGCTAAGACACAAAACATCTAAAAACTTATAGAGAGTCGTTTTACCTTTATTAAGAGCTCTTGAGAAGATAAGAGTAACCACGACTAGATATACTTACAAGAACTCTTTTTCCCTATAATTCTACCAAGATTTACCATTCGGAACCCTTAAATTTATTTGAAATGATAGGAATACGTACCTAACTGATAAATCTTTAGTTGTACCTCTTCAAAGTTATAGAGGTAAATGAAGAATTTAAATCCATTAAAAGATCATACAAATTAAAGGTAAAAATCTCAGAGCATAGAGAATAGTTCTGGTCAAAGTAAAGTGGAATTCAAAACAAAGAATCAGAATATACCTAGAAACTAAACTATCTAAAAATTCATTTATATTTCAGGGAATCTCGAGGACGAGATTTAAAACAAGGTGGTGAGGATGTAACATTCACAAAATTCTTATTTATATAAAATATATAAAAACTTATGTTATTAAAAGAATGCATCATGGGTAAGTTGACCAATGGAAATATGAGATATTTTGGGCAAGCGTAGGAACCATTTAATAACTAATTTATAAAAATACATTATATTTGAACCTACTCTGTTTTTAACGACACTTGGTTCAAAATGTAGATAAAATTATTCTCGTTCTAATAACATATTTATTATTTTATAAAACGTCATATTTTAGAAGTTATAAGCACCAAATAAGTGAAGTAGTTGAATTAATTATAATATATAAAATAATAAAATAATATTAATCAAAAACAATTTTACATTCATGCATGTAGTTGGACGTGTCCTACATGAAATTTGAAAACTATGCATGCATTTAAAGATGCATGCCTACGTGTGTGTATAGGAACATGAATTCAATTAATACAATGTGTACGTGTACTTGAGTAACGTAAACTCCAAGACTAACAAATGTATAAATAGGCAATGTTCAGATCATTCAAACTGCTCCTTTGTTTCCTTCTGCTATATCTTTCGATAGCATTCCCTCTCTCTCTAAGAATTCTACTTTATTTTTATAATAATAATAAAGCCCTGTCCCATTTTAAGTATTGTAACCCCTGACCACTGATGCCCTGTCCGACTGACGTAGGGCCCCGTAACGTATGTCAAGGCTCTGCCTAAATTCGTTGGGGTTCTGTCTCGTGACGTAGGGATAAAGTGGAATTGAGTTACTATACTTAATGTGAGTGCACTATATATTTTATTAAATAACCCAGGAGTGATACCCAAAATATAACAACCCTCTTAAAACACCCCTGACACCCCTACACTTCCGAAAATACACCCCATATGTGAAAATCGTGCCCGTAATACAATATAGCATTAACAATAAATGAAAAACAAGAAAAAGTAAGTTGAGGCGGGCCGCGTAGACCCCACCTCAACCTTACGCCGGCGGTTTAAAGGTTAGAACCTGATTTCTGTGATTTTTAAGTTTAGGCGGGCCGCGTAAGCCACCCCGTTAGTTTACGCGGGCCGCGAAGGCTAAAAAGGTGGCGCAGCCCGGTGCGGCCACGTGGCCCAACACCCGGCAAACCTACTCGATGACTCAGCCCAGCTACGCGTTGACTAGAGTTGACGCGGGCCGCGTAAGGCCTTGCCTTATTTTACGCGGGCCACGAGAAAACCCAGATGAAGCCTATATAAGCAGGCCATCGGATCTTCATTTGAATTCGTTCAAAATCGTTTATTTCTCTCTCAAATTAAATAGTGGGCATTATACTCGGGTCTAATACCCCCTAATTAGAGAAGCTCTGCCTCGTTGTAAGTATCATAACCCCTGGAGACGTATTAGATACTATGCCCGATTGATCTAGGGTTCCGTAACGGCTGTCGTGGTTCTGCCCGACGTAGTCGTTGGAATAACGTCTCGGGGAGGGTATTACTACTGTCAAAATGGGTTATTATACTAACGCGTGCGCATTGTTTATTTAATTAGATTATAACCAAGGAATCACAAAGGAAAGCCCTATAATAGCAATGTGAGTTTATCCTCTTTTTGTAAACCTATTTTGTGAATTGTTTTACAAAACCTTAAATATTTTTCCATGCGAATAGCAGTTATTGAGTATTTGTAAGAATACAATTACAGATGGTAAATTTGGGGTTTTGTATACAAAATTTGTTACCACCTGGTAAAGGAGTAACATGACCATAAGTCGGAACGACAGTACCATGTGGTGGTAATTGATATAACTTGGAAACAAATGTAATTGCGGATGCGCCCTCAATACTGTTCAATGCGACTTTTTATTTAAACTTGATTAAACTGGGATTCACTCACCAGTATTTCCTGCTGATAAAATTTTTAAACACGGGTTTCAGGTAACTTAGTATGAAGCCAATAATAGCCAGCTGGAGAGCACTGAAGGCTTGGAAAAGTGGCAATAAAGTTACCTAAAATAAATAGATGTTTTTCTTAAAATAAAAATAGGGTGTATCCCTATGAAAATGCGTGTATACTGAAAACTTGGGATTTATCCCATGTGTTTAATGTTATAAAATGTGGTGGTTTACTCTGATAAAATATTTCCTAACTACGGTCCTGATGAAAATTTCCGCTGCCAAATTAGATAATACCAGATACCACCGAAACTGGTTCACGGCCGCCCGTTCCTGTGTTTGTATAAGGGATCGGGGGTTGCGACAAATTTCGCATCGATTCGATTCCAGGCGCCGCATCTGTAGTAAATGCACTCTAGAGACTTACACCTTCTGAAATGCAAGGATTGACAGTGTAGTTTCAGTAGTGGATAGAGAAGGAAGATAACAGACCAAAATTTCCATTTTGGGTAACTCCAGTCCTGCTTGTCAAGAGAAAGGACGATGACTCTCAAATGAACATCAAACTGCCAGGAGCCGAACGAGCTAGCCGACAAGAGTCAGCTACTCTTGCCAAGGATTGACGAACTGCTTATAGGACTAACTGCGAGGATCCAAACCGTATGTCCCGATTGATCGATGATCAAGTAGCTGTAAATTCAGGAAGAAAATACACCGGGAAATTGTGGGACAATGACATGTTTTAAACGTACACAAGAATGGCGCTTCCTACACAATGCACAGAACGATTCTACACCGAACGCGAAACTGTGAGAATCTAGGAAACATGTACTATGACCCATGGGAAACCTTGGCCCAAACTCGTAAAGGTTGTTACCTAGGAACCACACCGATCAACTCGAGCGAACCCCGTTATCTTGACATTTATGCTATTTCAGTTAACCAAACAGGAGATATTCAAATCCCTTACATTAAAATTTCCATTTTTGCTTCTAGCAAGTAGATGTTTGCATCTCTACTCCCCTTAATGGTAGTTGCAACACGTTAATTTTCCTCGCTGAGAGTGAACACCCATTTGCTTCGATATCTGGTCATTCCTTCATTTAGCAGATACTCATTATTCCTTTTCTTGGAAACTTATTTATCACACATGCACCATTTGCTACGCGTGCGACTTCATTTCGAACAAACGATACATTGAAATTCAGATATCATTTTGCTAAATCTAATTACTGGTTTGTGACTCGAATGACCTACATTATTATGATTATTGACTCCTTTGCTATCAAGTCAACACACTTTCTTGAAACTTCGTTTACTTCAAGTTACATTCATGGTTTATACTTGTGACCATGCCGAGATTCCTTTTATTGATACATACGTTTATTGCCGGGTTACGCTGAAACCGAGTTCAATTGCTTGAACTTATCCATTTCGCATATTCAGTTTAAGGCACCATATGATGTATTGAGAGCATCATATTCAAATATTTTGCAAAGAATCTTTCATTTCGAGTCATGGTAGACTTGGTTGGCCTACGACTCCACTAAATCGTTTGATTGATTTCGATACCTTGTGGGGATACTTTCACAAAATTGAAGCTTGCGCTAAGTTGGTTACGCACCTCATACACGGATTTAATTGTTTATTCATTGACTTGCTCTAAATCCGTTTTGTTTATCACAATCAAAGCAATCTCAACACAATTATGTGTTAAGACAAGGGTACATAGATTCACTTCATACCACGGTGTACCTCCTAACGATTCCTTCGTTATAAATTGAATACCTTGTAGTACTTATTGCTTTCTCACCTTCGATCAAAAACAGTGACTCTTTGATGTTCCATGTTCAATTGAAAACTCTATGACATTGTGGAAACCAAAACTCCAGGCTTGTTTCGGTACATATTCATTTGATTTCCAATACGGTGAACTTGTTCAGTCACCACTATACTTATCGTGGTCAACCGTTTCACACAAAACTGCATATACTTTCGTTTGACTTGTCATCTAAACATTTCAGATGCAACTACAAATCACGACAATGACACACCAGATTCACTTGTATTTCATTCGATGTGCTTTCGAAATTTAAGAATGTCAACACACTAAATCTTACCATCCATCTATTCGGGATCTGACAGATCATTTTACAAGTACATTTGAGTTGTTGATTTTGAATTCATATAGCGGATACTATGGTTTGTGAGAACTCGTTTGCATATCGCGATCGATCGTTTGAGAATCTTATTAGTCAAAACTCCTCTTTTGTGGAACCCCCTGCTAGCTGAATTACACTAGATTATACGTCAAATGCGTCATGTACCTTTGACATCAAATGCTAAACGCACGTACCTTTTAACCATAGAATTCGAGTTGTTATATATTCTTGGACTTACCTGATGTGAGTAAGGTTTAATTCGATTTCTGTGATTATCTACCCCAGTATTATCCACATACATACGTGCATAATGTAACCCTAAGGAGTTAAGGTAGTACAAATTTCGAGGACGAAATTTTCTTAACGGGAGGAGAATGTGACAACCCTCACATTTACAGGTATCCGTACAATTAATTAATATTAAATTTGTGCTTAATGACTGTGCTTGATTACAAATGTGATTAAACTGCTTTCGGCTTTCTGTTACATACATACATATGCATCACATTTTATTACTGTCACTCCATTTATTACACACTAACGATAGTGACGAACTTGATGTACAAAGAACAGTTAGCACAACGAGCGGATAACCCAGATACATGCTGACAATGCCAGCACATAGACATACAGTATTTTGAGGCCCAGTATGAGTCAGAAATAAGGTATCACACTAGGGTAGTGTGTAGGGAAGTGATGACCATAGAACTGCCTCACTAGGTTATAGTTATAGTGCTGGGAAGTGCCAAAAACATACTTTAAGTGCAGAATTTTGCACTAAATAACAAAATTCAGCATTTAACAATGCTAGTAAAGTACAAAACTTGACAAAATAGTCCTAGATACTTTCCAAAGTGTTGGGAATTAAATATGTCACTAAAAGTAATATAAAAGACCCTTTACGGATTAATTTAGCACTTTAACGGACAACATCAAACCGAACAACCGGACTTTACCCGGAACATAAAAATATTGTTAAACACATTGTTTTTATTTTTCTGAGCTAGTTAGGGTCCCCGAACACCCTAACACACTATATAATTAATAACACACCATAAACCACCAACTAAACACTTAACCTTCCAACTAACTAAGTTAACTACCATTGAAACTCAACTAAACCAACCCCCCCCCCCCCCCTTAACCGGTTATGAACATGGGTGACCCACCCATTAATTCTTTTCATTATTTTATTTCCTTGTTGTTGGATAAAGAAACATTATACTCAATGGTTAAACATGAATTTGGATTATAAATATAACCATTAGCTTATCTTCTTTATATCCACCATCTTCCTCAACACAAGGAACCTCCTTCTACACCCCCCATAACTCACGGCCCACTACCACCACCACACTACCATCATCTTCACCTCAATTTCATTCATTCCATACATGTACAAAGGTGTAGGAAGGTATATTAGGAAGCTTGGAGCTTTCGGAAGTTGAAGGACCTCGTTCGTTTTCTTTTATCCATCACTTTTACGCTTTGAAACTCCCCTAGCCTTGTGCTAGTAGTAAGTGCTTCAAATCTTCATCTTGTTCTTATTTTTGGTGGTTAATAGTTGAAAGAATGATAAGTATTAAGAAACCCCAAAGAACATAATCAAAGTCTATGAACATAAAGGATAAAGAATGGATAAAAGATGAAGTAGTGTTAGAATGATTTTGAAATCATGTTGATCTTGTATTGTGGTGATTATTGAATGTTGTTGGTTAGTAAAAGTAAGATGGTTCATTACCTAGACTTGCTAGATCATGTTTAAAGACATGAACTAGCAAGATGTAAATGTTAAAGACATTAAGGATGATGAAACCATCCATACATAAGCTTTGAACTTGAATAAATGAAAGTTTTCTTGAAAACTAAAGTTGTAACCTTGTGGATCTAAAGATCTATGAGTGGTTTTTCGAAAGAACCGAGTGAAAGGAACAAGTTTTGTTAAAACTTGGATATTACATGAAATAAGCACATCTTTTAGTAAGTAAACAAGTGTATAAACACTTGTGTAACAAGAAAATTTCACAAAGAAATATTTTTGGAAATCATGACTAGAAGTTGTAAATGTGCAAATCCTTTAAAAATAAAGCTTTTAAGAAACTAATCACATTTTTAAAGGTAACAAGACTTACTAATTATGCTAGTAAGTTACTACTTGCTTTTATACATTTTTCAAGTTCATAAGCTTATAGTTCATGTTTATTTTTGTCAAGTTTGGTGAATAGAGATTTTGTGTTAGTTTATTGATGATTGTTTGAATGATTTTACAAAAGAAAATTATATGCGAATAAGCATGGACACCTCCATTTACAAAGGAAACTCTGGCGAAATTTTTCTAGAATTTCAACACTTAGAAATATTTTTCTAACAAAGTGTTACAAGTATATTTTTAACTTTATTTCTTCTAAATAAACTTCGCCATCATTTTTATTTCAAAATTACCAAGTTCCGGAGGTGGATTTTCGTAAATAAGATTTGATAAATATATATTTAGAATATATATTTTATACTAAAACGCTTGTGTGATTGTTTGTTATTTTGTGCACTAGATATATTATTTTTAGGGTAAAAATAATATAACTTGAAAATACCACGAAACTACAACTTCAAAATAATACCAAGAAAATCACAAGGAATAAATATTTAAGTTATACGCATAATATTGTGAAACCTAACACAAAAATGTGACTTATGAAATATTTTGAGATATACCATTACACTATATTTTTGGAAAATATTATTTTGGAAATGAAAGAAGTGAAAATATGATTTCGTAAACATTACCAAGTATATCACATTTTTGATAACGAGAATATATATTATTTTTGGGAGTTAAAAATATATTCTCCTAGTATATTTAGAAGATATAATTTTTGAGAAAACTATATATTTTCTGGGACAATACATGATTAAACAAAATAAGGTTTATTTATATATTTTTAAGTGAGACTTGAGATATATGGTTTTGGAAATATATATATTGGGAATATATTAACATATTTTTAATTGGAACAATACACCGAAATACGACGCCATTACTTGGCAAGATATACAAGTACAAATACGAAAATACAGGTATGAGATACCTCCATCCTTGGGAAGGAAAGTGCGAAGTTAAAATACTTGAGAAGTAGGAATATGAAATATCGTTCAACCATTATTCCAAATATTAACTAATAATTATAACTTGGAATAATTTTGCGAACACAAGAAACGTAACTCAAAAACCTTCATACTAAGCAAAGGCACGGCCCGTTCGTCTAATAGACGTTAGTACACTGTAGGTAGTCGTGTTGGCTGAGGAGACTTGGGTTACACATACTGAAGACGCAATACTGTGAGTTCATGTCCCCCTTTTCTCTTTACTGTTTTCAGTTTTATACTCCGGGGGTGAAATACATGCGATGATTATTACAAACATTTACTTACATGGTATGATTAGCATAGGGAGGGTTTTTATACTACTACTTAGATCATGTGAGTGGGTAGGTGGAACTTGAGGCCATTAATCCTCGTTGTAGGACCGAGGGACATGAGTGATAGATCTATTCGGGTGTAGCGAGCCCCACCCCTGAGTCCGCTGAGTGGACCATGAGGTGACTATGTGCCCGACGCACAAATCCGCTAGGTTTGAGTCTTCCTGCATCACTTCACACATATCAATGGCCTTGCAAACCATTGGTGATCTCTTTTTCCTTATTGCTACATACCAGGGACTTTTATACATACAGACATACTTTAAAGGTTTATACATACTCACTTACACATGAACTCGCTCAACTTTTGTTGATTTTTTTCAAACTACATGTATTTCAGGAAACTAGTGGATCTGGAAGGGTATGCATGTGTCGTCAAGCTGCGTTTGAATAAAAGATGTTATCCATGGTTGTCGAGTTTAGAGGGTGTACCCTAATCCTGGACGGGGCACATGGTTCTAAACTCAGGTTTTATTAAGTACTTTTGTTGAGTCTTGTGAACTCCTTTAAACACGTCATGGTTTGTAACTGAATTCGGTAACGATGTTTTCATACATAAATATTGTGGTATTTTTCTAAACTTTATTAATGGATGAACATCTCATGTTTTTATCATATAGCATTGTTATGATTGATTGCTATGGTATTAAGAAGTCACACCAATAACCCACGCTTCCGCAAAAGTCAGGGTGTGACACTCGAGACCCATGTCTTTCATGTAAAACCTTGCTTTCAACATGTCTTTCGTTGAGTTGATCATGTTATCATCACTCCCAATGATAAGCATATCATCTACATAAAGACATAAAATCACATAACCTCTTGGTGTGTCTTTAAAATAAACACACTTGTTGCACTCATTTATTTTGAAACCATTGTCAATCATGACATGATCAAACTTTTGGTGCCATTGCTTTGGAGGTTGCTTCAAGCCATACAAAGACTTGACCAATTTACATACTTTACCCTTGTTTTCAGGGGTGGAAAAACCCTTAGGTTGTTCCATGTAAATTTCTTCTTCTAAATCACCATTTAGAAATGCGGTCTTTACATCCATTTGGTGAACTTCCAAATTTCTTAGTGCCGCAATTGCAAGAACCAATCGTATAGAGGTTATTCGCGTTACAGGCGAGTAAGTATCAAAGTAGTCTAGACCCTCCTTTTGTCTAAATCCTTTGATCACTAACCTTGCCTTGTATTTATCAATACTTCTGTCAGCTTTCATCTTCCTTTTGAATATCCAATGATATCCAAGTGGTTTACAACCAGGTGGAAGATCTACTAACTCCCAAGTATGATTTTGCAATATAGAATCAATTTCATTCTTAATTGCTTCTTGCCATTGAGGTCCTTCCGCGGAGGTAACCGCTTCGCGGTAGGTATTGGCTCACCCTCAACCATATAGCTCATGAAGTCTGGACCAAAGGATTTTCAACCCTTTGTCGTTTACTTCGTCTAAGCTCACCCTCCTCGACCTCAGGTCGTTCATGTCTTTCATCTAACCGCGTAGATGAACTTGGTCCTGCTTCATCTAACCATGTAGATGAACTTGGACATGCTTCATCAACCGCTCTTGATGAAGGCGCATGTGATTGTCCTAACATAGGAAACACATTCTCAAAGTATGAGACGATGTTAGAATTTACCTCTATGGTAGTGTGTTTGTGTACATCGGGATTCTTGGACTCATGTACAAGAAAACGATGTGCACTACTTTGATGTGCATATCCAATGAAAATACAATCAACAGTTTTGGGTCCTATCCTAAGAGCCTTAGGAGGTGGTACAATCACCTTAGCTAGGCACCCCCACACTTTCAAGTATATGTACGAAGGCTTCCTTTTTCTCCATAACTCATACGGAGTTTTGTCCCTATTTTTCAAAGGTATCTTGTTCAAAAGATAGTTTGCTGAGAGAATGGCGTCCCCCCAGATTTCTCGGTTCACTCCCGAGCTTATCAACATGTCGTTGATCATCTCTTTCAATGTTTGGTTCTTACGTTCCGCAACGCCATTTGATTGTGGAGAATAAGGAGGTGTACACTCATGTACAATGCCACTTTTTGCGCATAAATCCACAAAAGGTGCAACATATTCACCTCCTCGATCGCTTCTCAAAGCTTTTATCTTCTTTTTAAGTTGATTCTCAACTTCATTTTTGTACAAAATAAACTTCTCTATTGCTTCGTCTTTACTTTTAAGTAAATACACATAGCAATATTTAGTACAATCATCAATAAACGTGATGAAGTACTTATTTCCTCCACGTGAGGGAACCGCTTTTAAGTCACACACATCGGTATGAATTAAATCAAGGGGTTCGGTTATTCATTCAACTGATTTAAACGATGATCTCGTTAGTTTGGATTCGACACATGTCTCGCATTTGTGATCGGACTCGATATGGAATGTTGGTATCAAATTTAATTTAATTAAACGTCGTAATGAATTAAAATTTACATGTCCTAGTCTACCATGCCAAACATTAGAAGAATCAATCATGTAAGTAGAAGTAGAAGTTTTACTCATACTTTTGTTTTGGTTAACAACCATTACATTCATTTTAAACATTCCATTTAGGGCATAGCCCTTTCCGATAAAAGTACCACATCTAGACAAGACAAAATTGTCCGATTCAAACACTAAACGAAATCCAAACTAGTTGAGCATCCATCCCGACACGAGATTCTTCCGTATCTCTGGGATATAAAGCACATTTGTCAAGGTAAGCTCCTTGCCCGACGTTATCTTCAAGACGACCGTGCCCTCCCCCTTGATGCTTGCGGTAGCTTTATTTCCCATATAAAGCTTTTCTTCACCCGAAGCTTCCTTGAATGTAGAGAAAAGAGCCTTGTCTCCACAAACATGGCGGGTTGCACCCGTGTCAACGAACCATCCCTTTGGGCTTTCTCCCATCATGTTGACTTCTTCAATCATAGCCACTTCCTTGGTTATCATTGCGATCAGAGGTATACCATCCTCATCAACCATGTGCGCACGCTCATGCTTAGGTTTCTTGCATTGGTTAGCACGGTGCCCCGTCTCGTTACAGTTGTAACAAGTACCTTGGAAAGGCGCAAGCTTCTTTTTCACAGCCCCCTTTTTCGGCCTAAGGTTGTTAGCCTTTGCTTTCCCTTTGTTGTTGTTTTTACCCTTGCCTTTGTTGCCCTTTGAGGATTCCCCAATTTCCACCATGTTTGCTTTAGCCGAAGCTTGCAAAATGGAGCCTTTTAGGGCCACACTTTTGTCCTCTTCTATATGAAGACGAACAACAAGATCCTCCAACGACATTTCCTTTCGCTTGTGTTTAAGATAATTCTTAAAATCCACCCAAGCAGAAGGTAATTTTTCGATAATAACTGCCACTTGAAATGTCTCGCTAAGTACCATTCCCTCAGCATGGATGTCATGTATAATGATTTGCAACTCTTGGACTTGGTTCATAACAGTCTTGTTATCAACCATTTTGAAGTCCAAGAAATGGGTGACAACAAATTTCTTTGTTCCCGCATCCCCCGTTTTGTACTTTTTCTCCAAAGACTCCCATAATTCTTTGGAAGTCTTGATACTATAGTACACATCATACAGCGCATCTGAGAGACCGTTGAGTACATAGCCTCGACATATGAAATTCGAGTGCTTCCAAGCCTCTACCGCGCTCAGAGCCTGAGCGTCGGTCTCCCCTTCCGCAGGTTGGGGAGCGGTTTCAGTCAGGAACCTCTCAAGGTTCATGGTGGTTAAGTAGAAGAACATCTTCTGTTGCCACCTCTTGAAGTGGAGACCCGAAAACTTCTCGGGTCGTTCAGCATGATTCGCCACTGTGGACGCTCCCATAGTGTTGGCAGGGGTTCCAACGACAACATTAGTGTTGTTGGTATTCACGTTTTCATTCGACATTCTGAAAAGTTCCAAGAAAACAAGTTAAATTTTGTTTTCAAAATAATAAAGACGCTACTTTATTATTATTAGGAGTTCAAAAAACCAGCCGTGTAGCTTCTAAGTCCAACTTTAAAGACTACAACAGGAGATTTTTAGGACTCAGCGACAGAAAGGAGTAGAAACAGAATCTGTTTTGACAAAGTCGCTACTTTGAATCAAAACAGAGAGAAGAAAAAAAACTGTTTTTTTAAAACACAACTGTATGAATTCAAAACTGGTTCGAATTCAAAGCAGAAAATGTTTGTGATTGTACACGAACGGTGTTTTAAAAATTTGTTTTAAGATTGTAGGAATCTGTTCATGCAAAAATTAAAGAAATTCTTAGTAACTTGAATTACAAGAAAATTACAGAATGAAACTGAAAAGAAATGTAATACAGTTACAACTGAAAGAAAAACAAGAACAAAAATTTGTAGAAATTAAAGTGTTCTTGGCTGAGGATCGTGTTAGACACGGGTCCCTTAAAACAAATTTCGAGTCTCCTAGGAGAACTCGTTTGTTTCCAGGATACAACAGCCCGAAGCAGTTGCACTGCCGGTCTTGACTCCAACCCGAAAGTATACCTTGAAGCTTGAAAGAAAATGAAGAATTCTGCAGTGGAGAAAAGAGAGAGCTGTTAACTTTTCGGTGTAGTTCTTCAACAGGGGTACCACCCTATTTACACTAGTTAGACTTAAAGAAACTAAAAAATCGAATTTAATGGGTGAATTAAACTGCATTAAACGTCTTCAATGCACTTTAATTCGTCATTAAATTCTCAGTCAAACGCATTAACTTCGTCAGTTTCGAATGTTGAACCGTAACTGCACTGCATTAACTGCTGCTGGAAGCTTCTGCGTGCGCGCGCGCAAGACACACTGGTGCGCGCGCGCAAGTCTACACGCTCATGCACGGTGCGTCCATTTGGCTCACTACCATGCGCGCGTGCGCCACTCACTCAGGTCCATGCGCGCCTGCGCGCGTGTGCCACGTCACCTGTGAGCCTATACGAACACGCCACACAGTCGTGCCGTTTTGGCTCACTTTGGTGCGCCGCGCATGTCACAATAGGGCCATGCACCATGTGCGCAACCGCGCACCTCCATGCCATGTGTACTAGCGCGCGGATGCACATGACTGCCACGTCATGCGCCACATCACCTACCACTACCAATTGGTCCTTGCAACCCTTGTGCTCCACCACGCGCACGCGGTCAAAAATACAAAGGCGGCTCTCAAGCGGCGATGCGAAGTGCAAAGTGTGCAATCAAAGCCTCACATTGCGCCTCATCGCCCACGCCACGCGCGCGCCCGTGTGCAAGTGCGAGTGCGAGTTAGGGTGCTCCGCACCCTTCGCGAGTACACTAGTGAGTGCTTCCATGAAACAATAAGGATGGAGAGTTCCCACTTAAATACTGACGTGATGTCGTGGTCACAATCAAATTTAATCCAATTACTACTAAATAGATAGCGGTAAGTGGGTATCGAACACAGGGAGTTTGTGGAATATGTGTTATTTGAAGATTTATCTAAGTGAACTAAGTTAAGCTAATTGCAAGAAAATAAAATTCAAGAGTTGATTTGATTGGATTGGTTTTAAAACTAAATTTAACTAATTGAATTGCAAGAGAAAAGTTTTGGTTGTAAGCAAATTAGAGACAAATGACCATCCTAGATTTCCGGTTTGCTTCGACATTCATATTATCATTTTACTAGAAAGAACTACATAGACATAGCTCATGTGTGATTACTTGCGGTGATGAAAGGGAACTAAGTACTCAGATTCCTAGAACGTGAGGTTGTTACCCGATGATCAATCAACCCTTACCCAAGCCTAACTATACCCATGATATCTCGATTGCCAACGGCACCAAGAACGTATGGTTTCTAATTAGTTCAACATAAGAATTAACAAGTTACTAACAAACAATCACACACCATAACAAATAAATCATAAAGACAAAGTTTGTTATTCTAGAAATAAAGAAAATCAAACATGAAATGTCTCAATCAAACCTTCAATCCAGGACAATCATCAAGTGTTTAGCCACTCATGGCTTGAAAATGTTCAAGGAAATCACAAACATAAAACAAGAGATTAACAAGTGTTCTTCACTACCAAAGTCTCCAACCAAGCTCCAATTTTCGTTCCCCCTTTTAAGCTCCATTTGCACCTGCACGTCCAAACAACTAGTACTTACCAAGTTCAAACAATTAAACGTGTAAAGCATGGGATTTTAATCTTTTTAAGGCACTTAAGGTTGTCCTACGGACCACCCGTCACATCCCCACACTTACCCGTTGCTTGTCCCAAGCAACTCATTCACTAACCATTTCAAAACCACAAGCGATCAACATGCAAACCAAGCTAAAATGTACCGTCCTTTTACAAACTTTTTATCATACCACAAGACACACCCCTCACAACAACTCTCGGTGACAAGTAATATTAGCAACATTATGCTAACACGCTCAATGCAAGTGTGTGATTGTGCGACAATAAGCTTGTATACAAATCAAGTTTCCTCCTATCGAATACCTAGCATGCTTATGAATCAAAAGGACTTACGGGTTGTAACGGGGCTATGTGTAAAGGTAGGAAATAGTGGGATTGTGAAAGTAGCTCAATGATTCGACCCGGTTTTTATTTTTACTACTAAACAAAGCAAACATCAACTATATACACAACTTCATCAACTTTCTCATCTACTAACGCAAATACATCCTTCTTTTTGTATTTTTCTCATATTTTTCTCTTTTTTTTCTTTTCTTTTTTTTTCACATAAGACATAAAACTTAACAATATATACAAGAACATCAACACTACAAACTAAACTCCTAAACCGGGTCGTCTCAATATGTAAAGTTTTGTGGGAAGTAGGTTTGGGTCACAACCGAATGGTATAAGGCTCAAACATGGCTTTCTAAAGACCAAACCCCCACCCCTCACAATACCAAGCTCATATATGTAATGTATGAGGTCCAACCCCCAATTCCCACACTCTCACACATCTAGACGAGGCTACCTAAAAGTCCCCTATCATTTTCACAAGCATGCTAATCCTAGGCTTCAACAAGAATTCGTACACAAGTTCTATTAACACAATACACACACCGCCACTCAAAACAAGGAAAGCATCTTTAATAATCATATGTGGCTCAAAAACTCACCAAGAAATGACTAGAAAGGAGTGTCGGTGTGTCATGCGGAACAATGTCAAGTGTTCAAATTCCAACAACTTTTCGCTTGGTTTCACAAATTTTTCAAAAATTCTCAAAATTTTCCCCTCATCCCCACACTTGGGATACATTGTCCCAATGTATGGTTTTGAAGGAACGATCCCTTTTAACCAAAAACATTAGCTTTCGCTAACACTCTCAAACCCCAAATTTCTTTTTGTATTTTTATTTTTATTTACTAAGAACACCACCAACTTTCACAACCCATCAAACAAACAAACACATCAAAACACCACCCAACCGCCCAAACAAAAACTTAAACATGAATATATACAAAGGTGCACAACATGAGAGCAAGACACGACCTGATCAGTAAATCAGCAGTGCTGGTAGTGATGCAGCTGCGGTGATCGGACAGGAACATAAACATCCCTTAGATTCGCTGATATCTCAACGGGGATGTTGCCAAACTTCCCCACACTTGAATCATTGCATCCGCGAGGATTGAAACGTAGTAACCTGCCAAAACAGAACACACACCAAAACAAAACAAAACAAAACAAACAAAACAAAATAAAATAAAACAAAACACAAAACACGAATACAATACTCTACATCCTCAGGCTGCCTCCCGAGAGCGCTAAGTTTAAAGGTCTTCAGCCAGACCATACCTGTTTGCGTTACGGTGGTCTCATTGCACACTTACCCAAAACATTTCCGACAAATGCCCGAAAATTTACATGCCATCTCCATAAATTTGTTAGTATAATTGGCATGTTTAGACTGCACCTGCGGGCTTTGCTAATCCCCTTCATGATATGTACCCTGATGTCTTATAATTTCACCCTTCTCATCTTCTTCCTCGAACCCTCTTCCCCACACTTGTTATTTTGAATGCCTGATATGGGAAGAGGTTCGGTACACATATTCATCTCCTCAGACTGTTCTGCCTCATCATCTGCACCCACCATCGGATCCACCAGTGACTCTTCATCAGATAAAGGACTCATTGGTGTGGTATTATCCTCCACAACCTCCTCCTTCATGTAAGAATAATCTCTAATATCATCAGGTAATGGTGAAAGGCGTTGTTCTATTTCTATCTTCCTTTCTAAATTCTGACACTTAGAAACTAAATAGCTGATTCGATCTTCAACGGAAAGGTTAGGTGCTGATAAATACTGCTCGAGTTTGGACAAAGTCAATGCCAATATAGCAAGCTCTTTCTCCTCCTCGGTCTGATAAGTATAAACACCCTCAGGCTCAGAATACTCTTCGGGATGATATTGTCGATATCCCTGATACGGTCTTAAGATGTGCGCATCCATCATTTTTTTATTTCAATACTTTGGGTTTTCTGAATACACCGTGCACACATCATAATCATAAGTGTGATCGCAACCGCAACAAAAACATAGACCATATGTCCTTGTCTCATAATAAACATCCTCGTCCCGATCATATCCATCCAAGTAATAATCATCCTCCATTTCTAATTCATAATCATCAACGTATGATGGAGGTGGAAGATGTGAAACATAAGACACCGGTAAGTGGGTATCGAACACAGGGAGTTTGTGGAATATGTGTTATTTGAAGATTTATCTAAGTGAACTAAGTTAAGCTAATTGCAATAAAATAAAATTCATGAGTTGATTTGATTGGATTGGTTTTAAAACTAAATTTAACTAATTGAATTGCAAGAGAAAAGTTTTGGTTGTAAGTGACGTGATTGTCGTGGTCACGCAAATTTAATCCAAATAACAACTAGTAAATAGTGGTAAATGGGTATCGAACTCAGGGAGTATGTGGAAAATGTGTTATTTAAAACTATATAAAACTTAACTAAACTTAAAATAATTGTACAAAGTAAATTCAAGAATTGGATTGATTGTTTGATTGTAAAATAAAATAAAACTATTGATTTAATTTCGAAATAAGAATTTAGCTTGTAAACAATTCAGAAACAAATGACCATCCTAGATTTCCAGTTTTAATTGACATTCATGTTTAGTTCAACTAGAAAGAACCACATAGACATAGTTCATGTGTAGTTATTTGTTTGTGATAAAAGGGAACTAAGTACTCAAATGTATGTGAGGTTGTTACCCGATGACCAATTACTTTGGTTATGATAAAAGGGAACTAAGTACTCAAACGTATGTGAGGTTGTTACCCGATGACCAATTAACATCCAACCCTTAACCCGCCCATGATATCTCGATTATTTATTAATACCAAGAACATATGGTTTAGATTAGGATTGAAAAACAAAGTAACAATTTACAAACAAATATCAACACACCATAATAAACAAATCACAAGTATAAGTTTATTATTCTAGAAATAAGAACAATAACATGAATGTCTCAAACAAACTTTCAATCTAGGATGATCATTATAACGTTTAGCTACTCATAATAGATAATAACACACTTGAACAAAGCTTGCACACAATTGAAAACATAATACAAGACTTACTAGAATGGAAATCACGACTATTAACCGAACTCGGGTCGATTAGGACTAGAACCGAAGGCTTCCAAACTTCTCGAGAGCTCCGAGGGTCTTCGCCGGCACTTCCGGGTGATCAAACTCGATTTAGAGCAGGCTTAGGAGTGGTATTTCGTATTAGAAATGGTGTAGAATGGGATATATTTCGAGTACCAAGTGCATGGGTATTTATAGTTGAAGATTTGGCTCCTGAACACCCGTAGCGCACCGCTACGGTGTAGTGGTAGCGGTGCGCTACCACTTTGTACCTACCCAGAATGCTAGCACTAAGTGCTAGCATTTTTCTTTGTCGTTTACACCGTAGCGCACCGCTACGGTTATGTGGTAGCGGTGCGCTACCACTTGAATCTCATAATTCTGCCGACAGGGCCTAGCGCACCGCTACACATGTTTGGTAGCGGTGCGCTACCGTTGACTGAAGTCAAAATTTGACTTTTCCTTGGTACGTTTCCCGAGGCATCGATTCCTTTTTTCGGTCTTGTACTGATTTCTCGCATAATCTGCTCCATGTCCAGATGAAAAGACGGCTGTCTTTCGTTCTTAAACTCCACCAACTTCTATCAACCGATCATGTCTTCTAAAACTCGTATTTTAAGCATTATAACACCTGCATATTAAATCATCTAGTGGTTACCAAGTTCAAGCAATTAACCGTAATAAGTATAGAATGTGCATTGTATTAACCCTTTTAAGAGTTGTCCTACGGACCACTCGTCACATCCCCACACTTACCCGTTGCTTGTCCCAAGCAACCTATTCAAAAACTATTTTTAAGCGATCAATTATGCAAACCAAGCTAAACGATCAATCATTCTACTGACTTTCAATTATTCCACAAGACACACCCCTTACAACAACTCTCGGTGACAAGAAATATTAGCATATTATGCTAAAACACTCAATGCACGTGTGTGATTGCGCGACAATAAGCTTGTATAAAAATCAAGTCTCCTCCATTATCTAGCATACTTATGAATCAAAAGGACTTACGGGTTGTAACGGGGCTATGTGTAAAGGTAGGAAAATAGTGGGATATATATGTAAGTAGCTAATTTGATTAAACCCGGTTTTTATTTCTATTACAAAAATAACATCAACTACATACAAAATATCAAAAACTTCTCAATTTCTATTACAACTAATTGCTTCTTTTTGTATTTTTCTCATGTTTTTCTTCTTTCTTTTTCATGCATTTTGCTTTTTTTTTTTTTTTTTTTTTTTTCAAACAATACTTCAAACGTCAACAATATATACAACAACATTAACATTACATACTAAATTTCCTAAACCAGGTTAAATCAAAAGGGTAACGTTTTGAAGGAAGTAGGTTTGGGTCACAACCGAATGGTCTAAGGTTCAAACATGGCTTTCTAAAGACCAAACCCCCACCCCTCACAATACCAAACTCATATATGTAACGAATGAGGTCCAAACCACCAATCCCACACTCTCACACATCCAGACGAGGCTACCTAAAAGTCCTTTGTTATTTTCAAAAGCATGCTATTTCTAGGATTTAACAAGAATTCGTACACAAGTTCTATTAACACAATACACACACCGCCACTCAACACAAAAGAATATCTGAAATAATCATATGTGGCTCAAATTCTCACCAAGAAAAGATTAGGAATGGGTGTCGGTGTGTCAAGCGGAACAAAATCAAGCTTTCAAATTTTTGATAATTTTCACTTGGATTTACAAAAAAAATTTTAAATTTCTCACAAATTTCCCCCATCCCCACACTTGAGATACATTGTCCCAATGTATGGTTTTGAGAGAGAGACCGCTTTTAAAAACATTGTTTTTCAAAAACACCACCTACTAATTCATCCCAAAAATCATATCAATATCAAAACACCACCCAGCCTCCCAACTATAACTTAAACATGAATATATGCAAAGGTGCACAAAATGAGAACAAGACACGACCTGATCAGTATATCAGCAGTGTTGGTAGTGATGAAACTGCAATAGTCGGACAGGTACATAAACATCTCTTGGATTCGCCGATATCTCAACGGGAATGTTATAGTGTACATAACTTTGAACTCTAATGGAGCGTTCGGCATCGAGCCTAATAACACCCATCCTTAATTGAATGTACTCGCCAAACATCCCCACACTTGAATCGTTGCATCCGCGAAAATGTAATAACCTGTCAAAACACAAACACACCAAAACAAAACAAAACAAAACAAAACAAAACAAAACAAAACAAAACAAAACAAAACAAAACAAAACAAAACAAAACAAAACAAAACAAAACAAAACAAAACCAAACCAAACCAAACAAAACACACAAAACAAAAATACAATACATCCTCGGGCTGCCTCCCGAGAGCGCTAAGTTTAAAGGTCTTCAGCCAGACCATACCTGGGCCTTTTAAGTTTCCTCATCATCAAGTGGGCGCAAAATGTAACCCACTTTATCAAGCTCAAGATTGTTGATGTCATTACCTTCCAAATACGGTTTGAGCCGATGCCCGTTCACCGTTTGTAGCTTGTTTGTTTGTTCGTCTTGAATATCGACATCGCCAAATCTCCCCACTCTTCGGATGATGTAAGGACCCATCCATTTGCTCTTAAGTTTCCCTGCAAACATCTTTAACCTTGAATTATACAACCATACCTTTTGACCCACTTCGAAGTTCTTTTTCCTTATCTTTGCGTCATGAACTTTCTTCAGTTTGTCTTTGTATGCAGAAGCACATTCATAGGCTTCATCTCTAATTTCCTCGATCTCATTCAATTGTAACTTTCTTACCCGACTTGCTTCGTCATAATCTGCATTGACAGTTGTGATGGCCCAATACGCTCGGTGTGCTAACTCCATTGGTAGATGACACCCCTTTCCATACACCATCCGATAAGGGGTAGTACCAATGGGAGTTTTATAGGCCGTACGGTATGCCCACAACGCATCGTCAAGTTTACTTGACCAATCTTTTCTATCCGTTCTTACCGTCTTCATGAGGATTTCTTTAATTTGACGGTTGGATACTTCAACTTGTCCGCTTGTTTGCGGATGGTAAGGTGTTGCCACTCGATGGTTCACGTTATAATTTTTTAGCAATTTAGCAAAATTAAAATTTTTGAAATGTGAACCGCCATCACTTATTATCACCCTTGGCACACCGAACCGAGCAAATATGTTGGATCGCACAAACTTACATACAACGGAATGATCATTGGTCCTTGTCGCGATGGCTTCTATCCATTTCGTCACATAATCTACCGCAACCAATATGTACAAAAACCCGTTTGAATTGGGAAACGGGCCCATGAAATCTATTCCCCAAACATCAAACACCTCAACCACCAAAATTGGTTGTAGAGGCATTTCATTCCGCTTCGATATGCTTCCCACTTTTTGACAATTGATGCAAAGTCGGGCAAATTAACGAGAGTCCTTGAAAATTGTGGGCCAATAAAACCCACATGAGAGAACCCGATAGCCTGTTTTGTCCCCACTAAAATGACCTCCACATGCGGATGAATGAGCATGGGTCAGAATTTCCAACACTTCTGTCTCGGGCACACACCTTCGTATAACTTGATCCTTTCCAATTTTGAACAGATCCGGTTCATCCCAAATGTATTGCTTTACTTGGACCATAAATTGTTGTATTCGTTTCTTGGTCCAATGATTCGGAATTGCACCCTTGGCCAAATAATTCACGTAATGAGCGTACCAAGGTGCAACAAAAGTGGAAACAGCTAAGAGTTGTTCGTCAGGAAATCGTTCATTGATTTCACTTGGGTCATCCACATCTTCCAATGGGATCCGGGACAAATGATCAGCTACAACATTTTCACACCCCTTTTTGTCCCGGATTTCTAGATCAAATTCTTGCAACAAAAGCACCCAACGAATCAACCGGGGCTTCGCATCTTTCTTTTGCATGAGATATCGGACCGCACTATGATCTGAATAGACCACCACCTTGCTTCCCCAAATGTATGCACGGAACTTATCCAAAGCATACACCACCGCTAACAATTCTTTTTCGGTTGTGGTGTAATTGAGTTGTGCTTCGGATAAAGTTTTGCTTGCATAGTAAATCACCACCGGTTTTTTATCAACCCGTTGACCCAAAACTGCACCAATGGTAGTGTCGCTTGCATCACACATTATTTCAAACGGCTTTGACCAATCCGGTGGTTGCAAGATAGGAGCTTTTACCAACTGTTCCTTCAAAACACGAAATGCTTGCAAACATTCATCAGTAAAATCAAATGGGACATCTTTTAGCAGCAAGTTACATAAAGGTTTGGTGATAACACTAAAGCCTTTTATGAAACGTCTATAGAAACCAGCATGTCCCAAAAATGACCTTACACCCTTAACATTTTTCGGAGGTGGCAAAGATGCTATTACCCGTATTTTTGCCTTATCCACTTCCATTCCCCTTTCAGAAATTACATGACCCAACACAATGCCCTCTTGCACCATGAAATGACTTTTCTCCCAACTGAGCACTAAATTTTTCTTAACACATCTTTTTAAAACTTTTTGTAATTCATTGAGACAAGATTCAAAACTAGTGCCAAAGATTGAAAAGTCATCCATAAATACTTCGAGCGACTCTCCAACCATGTCCGAGAAAATACTCATCATACATCGTTGGAAAGTTGCCGGAGCATTACACAAGCCAAATGGCATCCGCCGAAAGGCAAAAGTGCCATATGGACAAGTGAAGGTGGTCTTGTGTTGGTCATCCGGGTGTATTGCTATTTGATTATAACCCGAATACCCGTCCAAAAAGCAGTAATATTTTTGACCCGATAATTTTTCAATGATTTGGTCAATAAAAGGCAGCGGGAAATGGTCCTTAGAAGTGGCGGCATTCAATTTTCGGTAGTCAATACATATACGCCACCCGTTGACTGGTCGGGTGGCAATTTGTTCACCACTTTCGTCCTTGACTACTTGAATGCCGGACTTCTTAGGCACAACTTTGGGTGGGACTCACCCAAGCACTATCCGAAATCGGATAAATGATTCCCGCGTCCAACCATTTGATTACCTCTTTTTTAACTACCTCCCTTAGGTTCGGATTTAATCGCCTTTGAGCTTCTCGTGTTGGTTTGGCATCTTCGGTGGTAATAATCTTGTGCATGACAATTGATGGACTAATTCCTTTGAGATCAGCAATCGTCCATCCAATAGCTCCTTTGTTTTCTTTCAAAACTTCCAACAGTGCTTGCTCTTGCGCCACTTCTAAATTAGAGGCAATAATGACCGGTAAAGTGTCATTATCCCCTAAGAATGCATACTTCAAATGGCTCGGCAAGTCTTTGAGTTCCAACTTTGGCGGTTCCTCTAACGATGGTTTAGTACCCGAATTTATCTCCGCCGGTAAGCCCTCAAATTGATGAGTCCATGGTGGTCGACCTTCCCTCAAAGCCATGGCATCTTGATTTTCCTCTTCAACCCGTAGTGCATAAGCATGTACCTGTTCAGAAAAATCACACAAACAAATATCCATACCATCCTCCTCATACTCATGCGGGTTACATCCATCAACTATGTCTGCCATGAAACACTCATCAACACCATTAGCATTAGAATTGTTAGTAAAAACATTCAAACGCATTTTTCGATTCCCAAAGGTCATGTCGACTGTACCAAATCTACAATCGATCACTGCATGTGCGGTGCTCAAAAATGGCCGACCCAAAATTACATTTTGTTGTTGTTTTGGGTCCGCAGACGAATAGTCCAAGACTAAAAAGTCAACAGGGTAATAAAACTCATCAATTTTAACAATCACATTTTGAACCATCCCCCGGGGTAACTTATGAGACAAATCGGCCAAAACAACCGTTGTCTCCACCCTTGCTAACGGACCAAAATCGTATTGGTCATATAAGCCTCCCGGTAAAATGCTAACTCCGGCTCCAAGATCTAGTAACGCCTTTGCCATTTGAAAGTTACCAACTTGTATGTTAATTAAAGGCGTGCCCGGATCTTGGAGCTTAGGAGGAAGCTTCCCATTTAAAACTGCACTTACTTGCCCGGTTAAATCTACCTGCTTGGGCATTTTCTTCTTTTGTTGCCTCTTTTGCGTGCATAATTCCTTAAGGAATTTAGCATAAGCGGGTACTTGTTTTATTGCATCAAGGAGTGGAAGGTTAATTTTAACTTGTTTAAACATGTCCCACAGCTCTTCTTTTTGGGGACCCCTTGATGTAATAAAATTTTTCTTTCCCGGGTCAAGTAAAGCCGATGGAAACGGAACTTGACTCGGTTCACCCACAACTTTTTCATTCTTTTCATTTTCACCCAACCCCGGTTTGTTAGCATTTATTTCTTTAGATTTAACCGGTGAAACTTCATCATCACTATCATTACCCGTGATATCCTCAACTACCCCCTCAACCAATTCGGGTGACAAATTAGCTTTAAATTCTTTTCCACTTCTTAAAACACTAACATGATGAACATCAATATTACCTCGTGATAAACCGTGTGAAGGATTTACCTTGGTGTCACTAGGAAGTTGACCTTTGTTTTTCTTCAACTCCGCCACATCGGTTGCCAATTGACCCATTTGGGTTGTTAGTGATTGGATGCTTTTGTCACGAACCTCATCCTTTTGCATTCGAACTTCATCAAGTTGGTTCCGTTTTTGCATCTCCGCTTGCATGCTTTTTAGCATTTCCATCATCTCATTTCCTCCCGAAGACCTTCCTTGTTCTTGACCCGTTTGATATTGCTTTTGATAGCCTTGGTTGTTCCCACCTTGATATCCACTTTGATTGTTGTAAGGTTGGCGCGAACCAAAGTTACCTTGGCTACCTTGAAAATTCGGATTTGCTTGATTGGAAGGGTTTCCATACCGAAAATTTGGGTGATTCCTCAATCCGGGGTGATAGGTATTAGAATTCATGTTGTTGTAATTTCTATCACCCCCTCCTTGACCTTGAATCGCATGAACTTCTTCATATTGCCCTTCCACCACTCCTTGGCAATTTTCAGCCGCATGACCTATTTCATTGCAAATAACACAAACGTCATAAATTTGATTAGAGGTTTGAACATTACCATCATCGATTGCATGCACTTGAGGACGGGTAATGGCCGGTCGTGCTCTTCTTGATGCTTGAGCTTTTCTTTTTGATGTAATTGCCATTTGTTCCAAAAACTCCCAGTCGTCTTGCTCATAGTTCGTACCAAAAGTGCCACCTGTAATAGACATTAAATCACGAGCATCTTCGGCACACAACCCCTCGTGGAAAGCATTCATCAATTCCCAAAGTTCAATTCCATGGTGAGGACAATTCTTGATCATCATGTTGAAACGCTCAAAAGCCTCATGGAACATTTCACCTTGTTGTTGTTGAAAACTTCTCAACCCTTTCCTAGCATCATTGGTCTTTTGAGCGGTGAAAAATTCATCTAGGAAAATTTGTTGCATTTCCGCCCAAGTGTAAATGGATGCTGAAGGCAAAGTATAGAACCACTTCCTTGCCCTGTCTTCCAAAGAAAATTGAAACAAGACTAGTTTGACATCATCGGCCGAAAATCCTTGACTCCCAAATGTGTTGCAAATTGAGTCATAAGCTTCCAAATGAAAATAAGGTTCCTCCGTTGCTAGACCCTTATACTTCGGCAAACTTTGCAATGCATTGGTTCTCACTTCAAAAGTCATCCCTTGATCATTGTGAGGAATAACTACTGGTGAAGGGTTGTGAGTGATTACCGGTCTAAAATGTGCTTCAATGCCTCTCACATGTTCTCTAAGATGTCTTCTTGGCACACCCAACCGAGCCCTTGGTCGAACAGGAACCATTGGTCTTGGTATATGCCCTTGTGGTACAAATGGTTGTTGAATTGGTCTTTGGAATTGTGGTTGTACATTTTGAGGACGAACTTGTTGCAATGGTATAGGGCGTTGCACTGATGGCCCTCTTGGTCGTCTCTGTTGAGGTATAATTTGTTGTTGTTGTGGCATCCCACCAACACTTTCCATCCCTTGAGATTGGCTTTGCACATAACTGAACTCTCCTTGGTCCCCATCACCCATATATGCATATCCTTCTTCTTCGTAACCCTCAAATTCCTCATATCCTGCTTCGTATCCATCTCCTCCCATACCCGAAAATTGCCCAATCGGAAGAGTCGAATATTGAAAACCCGACTGATTCGATGGTCTAAATGTAGATGTAGCATGAACAATGGTTGAACCTTGTGGTAATGTATAGGTTGAAGATGATTGACCGGAAACTGGGAAGAAATGAGTAAATGGTGGTATTGTAGTGGAAGGATTAAAGGTAAGTGTAGGCTCTTCTTGAGTGGTGATGGGTTGGGTGGTGTTGGTTGGTGTGGTGTCATGAGGTGGAATATGAATTGTAGTAGAAGGTGTAGTGGTGTTTGGTAGAGTTGTATTTGGTGAAGGATGTGTGGATGATGGTATGAATGGATGAATAAGTTCACCTGTAGTGGGTGGTTTTGGTGGATCCATGTATGGAATTGGTATGATTGGTGTAGTTGGTGTTGTTGGTGACTTACTGATTATGTTTTCTCTTAGCAAAATTCGGTTTCTTCTTAATGTTTGTTCAATTTCTGGATCAAATACCAATGGTGACAGATTACGAGAACTTCTAGTATGCATGCACCTGTAAATACCTGCACACTAACACACCTAGCGTAAACCAGAAAAATAACAACTTAAAAAGATTACAAAAAAATAACACACGTTGCGCACTACTCCCCGGCAACGGCGCCAAAATTTGACGTGATTGTCGTGGTCACGCAAATTTAATCCAAATAACAACTAGTAAATAGTGGTAAATGGGTATCGAACTCAGGGAGTATCTGGAAAATGTGTTATTTAAAACTATATAAAACTTAACTAAACTTAAAATAATTGTACAAAGTAAATTCAAGAATTGGATTGATTGTTTGATTGTAAAATAAAATAAAACTATTGATTTAATTTCGAAATAAGAATTTAGCTTGTAAACAATTCAGAAACAAATGACCATCCTAGATTTCCAGTTTTAATTGACATTCATGTTTAGTTCAACTAGAAAGAACCACATAGACATAGTTCATGTGTAGTTATTTGTTTGTGATAAAAGGGAACTAAGTACTCAAATGTATGTGAGGTTGTTACCCGATGACCAATTACTTTGGTTATGACAAAAGGGAACTAAGTACTCAAACGTATGTGAGGTTGTTACCCGATGACCAATTAACATCCAACCCTTAACCCGCCCATGATATCTCGATTATTTATTAATACCAAGAACATATGGTTTAGATTAGGATTGAAAAACAAAGTAACAATTTACAAACAAATATCAACACACCATAATAAACAAATCACAAGTATAAGTTTATTATTCTAGAAATAAGAACAATAACATGAATGTCTCAAACAAACTTTCAATCTAGGATGATCATTATAACGTTTAGCTACTCATAATAGATAATAACACACTTGAACAAAGCTTGCACACAATTGAAAACATAATACAAGACTTACTAGAATGGAAATCACGACTATTAACCGAACTCGGGTCGATTAGGACTAGAACCGAAGGCTTCCAAACTTCTCGAGAGCTCCGAGGGTCGATTATTTATTAACCGAACTGTTCACGAACACTTGCCATATGCTAATGAACTCTAACAAATGTTCATGAACATAAATGAACACAAACGACGTTTATGAACACAATATTCATTTTAGAATAAAATCTGCATTTTCATCACAAACATTACGAAGAATCCACAAAAAATAAAGAAACACTTAACATAATTATCCGAATAGAGTTGGCGTGATTATCAAAAACATGATAAACACAAAATTAAGAGTTTGTTAAGCCTTAACACAAACTAAGATTGAAATAGTGAAATGAGAGATATTGTGAGAGGCATATAAGATAACTAGGGTTTCTAAATTTTAAAAACTAGAAATAATAAAACAAAATACAACATATAAAAACCTTTAACGAACTAACACAAATAAATATTAACAATCAAACATAAATGAACTCATTACCGAACGCTCACGAACATAAACGAACACATTACCGAACGTTCACGAACATAAACGAACAAACACAACCTCTGTTCATGTTCGTTCGTTTAACTTAACAAACGAAATTTCTTGTTCGTGTTTGTTAATTTACTAAATGAACGAACATAAACGAACTTCCCGCCGAACGGTTCACGAACTGTTTGTTGAACGTTCGGTTCGTTTACAGCCTTATTTTGAGGTGTATTGGCTAGAAGGTATATTAGGAAGCTTGGAGCTTTCGGAAGTTGAAGGACCTCGTTCGTTTTCTTTTATCCATCACTTTTACGCTTTGAAACTCCCCTAGCCTTGTGCTAGTAGTAAGTGCTTCAAATCTTCATCTTGTTCTTATTTTTGGTGGTTAATAGTTGAAAGAATGATAAATATTAAGAAACCCCAAAGAACATAATCAAAGTCTATGAACATAAAGGATAAAGAATGAATAAAAGATGAAGTATTGTTAGAATGATGTTGAAATCATGTTGATCTTGTGTTGTGGTGATTATCGAATGTTGTTGGTTAGTAAAAGTAAGATGGTTCATTACCTAGACTTGCTAGATCATGTTTAAAGACTTGAACTAGCAAGATGTAAATGTTAAAGAAATTAAGGATGATGAAACCATCCATACATAAGCTTTGAACTTGAATAAATGAAAGTTTTCTTGAAAAATAAAGTTGTAACCTTGTGGATCTAAAGATCTATGAGTGGTTTTTTGAAAGAACCAAGTGAAAGGAACAAGTTTTGTTAAAACTTGGATATTACATGAAATAAGCACATCTTTTAGTAAGTAAACAAGTGTATAAACACTTGTGTAACAAGAAAATTTCACAAAGAAATATTTTTGGAAATCATGACTAGAAGTTGTAAATGTGCAAATCCTTTAAAAATAAAGCTTTTAAGAAACTAATCACATTTTTAAAGGTAACAAGACTAATTATGCTAGTAAGTTACTACTTGCTTTTATAAATTTTTCAAGTTCATAAGCTTATAGTTCATGTTTATTTTTGTCAAGTTTGGTGAATAGAGATTTTGTGTTAGTTTATTGATGATTGTTTGAATGATTTTACAAAAGAAAATGACATGCGAATAAGCACGGACACCTCCATTTACAAAGGAAACTCTGGCGAAATTTTTCTAGAATTTCAACACTTAGAAATAGTTTTCTAACAAAGTGTTACAAGTATATTTTTAACTTTATTTCTTCTAAATAAACTTCGCCATCCTTTTTATTTCAAAATTACCAAGTACCGGAGGTGGATTTTCGTAAATAAGATTTGATAAATATATATTTAGAATATATATTTTATACTAAAACGCTTGTGTGATTGTTTGTTATTTTGTGCACTATATATATTATTTTTAGGGTAAAAATAATATAACTTGAAAATACCACGAAACTACAACTTCAAAATAATACCAAGAAAATCACAAGGAATAAATATTTAAGTTATACGCATAATATTGTGAAACCATACACAAAAATGTGACTTATGAAATATTTCGAGATATACCATTACACTATATTTTTGGAAAATATTATTTTGGAAATGAAAGAAGTGAAAATATGATTTCGTAAACATTACCAAGTATATCACATTTTTTATAACGAGAATATATATTATTTTTGGGAGTTAAAAATATATTCTCCTAGTATATTTAGAAGATATAATTTTTGAGAAAAAATATATATTTTCTAGGACAATACATGATTAAACAAAATAAGGTTTATTTATATATTTTTAAGTGAGACTTGAGATATATGGTTTTGGAAATATATATATTGGGAATATATTAACATATTTTTAATTGGAACAATACACCGAAATACGACGCCATTACTTGGCAAGATATACAAGTACAAATACGAAAATACAGGTATGAGATACCTCCATCCTTGGGAAGGAAAGTGCGAAGTTAAAATACTTGAGAAGTAGGAATATGAAATATCGTTCAACCATTATTCCAAACATTAACTAATAATTATAACTTGGAATAATTTTGCGAACACAAGAAACGTAACTCAAAAACCTTCATACAAAGCAAAGGCACGGCCCGTTCGTCTAATAGACGTTAGTACACTGTAGGTAGTCGTGTTAGCTGAGGAGACTTGGGTTACACATACTGAAGACGCAATACTGTGAGTTCATGTCCCCCTTTTCTCTTTACTGTTTTCAGTTTTATACTCCGGGGGTGAAATACATGCGATGATTATTACAAACATTTACTTACATGGTATGATTAGCGTAGGGAGGGTTTTTATACTACTACTTATATCATGTGAGTGGGTAGGTGGAACTTGAGGCCATTAATCCTCGTTGTAGGACCGAGGGACATGAGTGATAGATCTATTCGGGTGTAGCGAGCCCCACCCCTGAGTCCGCTGAGTGGACCATGAGGTGACTATGTGCCCGACGCACAAATCCGCTAGGTTTGAGTCTTCCTGCATCACTTCACACATATCAATGGCCTTGCAAACCATTGGTGATCTCTTTTTCCTTATTGCTACATACCAGGGACTTTTATACATACAGACATACTTTAAAGGTTTATACATACTCACTTACACATGAACTCGCTCAACTTTTGTTGATTTTTTTCAAACTACATGTATTTCAGGAAACTAGTGGATCTGGAAGGGTATGCATGTGTCGTCAAGCTGCGTTTGAATAAAAGATGTTATCCATGGTTGTCGAGTTTAGAGGGTGTACCCTAATCCTGGACGGGGCACATGGTTCTAAACTCAGGTTTTATTAAGTACTTTTGTTGAGTCTTGTGAACTCCTTTAAACACGTCATGGTTTGTAACTGAATTCGGTAATGATGTTTTCATACAACAATATTGTGGTATTTTTATAAACTTTATTAATGGATGAACATCTCATGTTTTTATCATATAGCATTGTTATGATTGATTGCTATGGTATTAAGAAGTCACACCAATAACCCACGCTTCCGCAAAAGTCAGGGTGTGACATGCGAGACCCGTGTCTTTCATGTAAAACCTTGCTTTCAACATGTCTTTCGTTGAGTTGATCATGTTATCATCACTCCCAATGATAAGCATATCATCTACATAAAGACATAAAATCACATAACCTCTTGGTGTGTCTTTAAAATAAACACACTTGTCGCACTCATTTATTTTGAAACCATTATCAATCATGACATGATCAAACTTTTGGTGCCATTGCTTTGGAGGTTGCTTCAAGCCATACAAAGACATGACCAATTTACATACTTTACCCTTGTTTTCAGGGGTGGAAAAACCCTCAGGTTGTTCCATGTAAATTTCTTCTTCTAAATCGCCATTTAGAAATGCGGTCTTTACATCCATTTGGTGTACTTCCAAATTTCTTAGAGCCGCAATTGCAAGAACCAATCGTATAGAGGTTATTCGCGTTACATGCGAGTAAATATCAAAGTAGTCTAGACCCTCCTTTTGTCTAAATCCTTTGATCACTAACCTTGCCTTGTATTTATCAATACTTCTGTCAGCTTTCATTTTCCTTTTGAATATCCAACGATATCCAAGTGGTTTACAACCAGGTGGAAGACCTACTAACTCCCAAGTATGATTTTGCAATATAGAATCAATTTCATTCTTAATTGCTTCTTGCCATTGAGGTCCTTCCGCGGAGGTAACTGCTTCGCGGTAGGTATTGGGCTCACCCTCAACCATATAGCTCATGAAGTCTGGACCAAAGGATTTTTCAACCCTTTGTCGTTTACTTCGTCTAAGCTCACCCTCCTCAACCTCAGGTCATTCATGTCTTTCATCTAACCGTGTAGATGAACTTGGTCCTGCTTCATCTAACCATGTAGATGAACTTGGACATGCTTCATCAACCGTTCTTGATGAAGGCGCATGTGATTGTCCTAACATAGGAAACACATTCTCAAAGTATGAGACGATGTTAGAATTTACCTCTATGATAGTGTGTTTGTGTACATCGGGATTCTTGGACTCATGTACAAGAAAACGATGTGCACTACTTTGATGTGCATATCCAATGAAAATGCAATCAACAGTTTTGGGTCCTATCCTAAGAGCCTTAGGAGGTGGTACAATCACCTTAGCTAGGCACCCCCACACTTTCAAGTATTTGTACGAAGGCTTCCTTTTTCTCCATAACTCATACGGAGTTTTGTCCCTATTTTTCAAAGGTATCTTGTTCAAAAGATAGTTTGCTGAGAGAATGGCGTCCCCCCACATTTCTCGGTTCACTCCCGAGCTTATCAACATCCCGTTCATCATCTCTTTCAATGTTCGGTTCTTACGTTCCGCAACGCCATTTGATTGTGGAGAATAAGGAGGTGTACACTCATGTACAATGCCACTTTTTGCGCATAAATCCACAAAAGGTGCAACATATTCACCTCCTCGATCGCTTCTCAAAGCTTTTATCTTCTTTTTAAGTTGATTCTCAACTTCATTTTTGTACAAAATAAACTTCTCTATTGCTTCGTCTTTACTTTTAAATAAATACACATAGCAATATTTAGTACAATCATCAATAAACGTGATGAAGTACTTATTTCCTCCACGTGAGGGAAACGCTTTTAAGTCACACACATCGATATGAATTAAATCAAGGGGTTCGGTTATTCATTCAACTGATTTAAACGATGATCTCGTTAGTTTGGATTCGACACATGTCTCGCATTTGTGATCGGACTCGATATGGAATGTTGGTATCAAATTTAATTTAATTAAACGTCGTAATGAATTAAAATTTACATGTCCTAGTCTACCATGCCAAACATTAGAAGAATCAATCATGTAAGTAGAAGTAGAAGTTTTATTCATACTTTTGTTTTGGTTAACAACCATTACATTCATTTTAAACATTCCATTTAGGGCATAGCCCTTTCCGATAAAAGTACCACGTCTAGACAAGACAAAATTGTCCGATTCAAACACCAGACGAAATCCAAACTTGTTGAGCATCCATCCCGACACGAGATTCTTCCGTATCTCTGGGATATAAAGCACATTTGTCAATGTAAGCTCCTTGCCCGACGTCATCTTCAAGACGACCGTGCCCTCCCCCTTGATGCTTGTGGTAGCTTTATTTCCCATATAAAGCTTTTCTTCACCCGAAGCTTCCTTGAATGTAGAGAAAAGAGCCTTGTCTCCACAAACATGGCGGGTTGCACCCGTGTCAACGAACCATCCCTTTGGGCTTTCACCCATCGCGTTGACTTCTTCAATCATAGCCGCTTCCTCGGTTATCATTGCGATCAGAGGCATACCATCCTCATCAACCATGTGCGCACGCTCACGCTTAGGTTTCTTGCATTGGTTAGCACGGTGCCCCGTCTCGTTACAGTTGTAACAAGTACCTTGGAAAGGCGCAAGCTTCTTTTTCACAGCCCCCTTTTTCGGCCCAAGGTTGTTAACCTTTGCTTTCCCTTTGTTGTTGTTTTTACCCTTGCCTTTGTTGCCCTTTGAGGATTCCCCAATTTCCACCATGTTTGCTTTAGCCGAAGCTTGCAAAATGGAGCCTTTTAGGGCCACACTGTTGTCCTCTTCTATACGAAGACGAATAACAAGATCCTCCACCGACATTTCCTTTCGCTTGTGTTTAAGATAATTCTTAAAATCCACCCAAGCAGGAGGTAATTTTTCGATCATAACTGCCACTTGAAATGTCTCGCTAAGTACCATTCCCTCAGCATGGATGTCATGTATAATTATTTGCAACTCTTGGACTTGGTTCATAACAGTCTTGTTATCAACCATTTTGAAGTCCAAGAAATGGGCGACAACAAATTTCTTTGTTCCCGCATCCCCCGTTTTGTACTTTTTCTCCAAAGACTCCCATAATTCTTTGGAAGTCTTGATACTATAGTACACATCATACAGCGCATCCGAGAGACCGTTGAGTACATAGCCTCGACATATGAAATTCGAGTGCTTCCAAGCCTCTACCGCGCTCAGAGCCTGAGCGTCGGTCTCCCCTTCCGCAGGTTGCGGAGCGGTTTCAGTCAGGAACCTCTCAAGGTTCATGGTGGTTAAGTAGAAGAACATCTTCTGTTGCCACCTCTTGAAGTGGAGACCTGAAAACTTCTCGGGTCGTTCAGCATGATTCGCCACTGTGGACGCTCCCACAGTGTTGGCAGGGGTTCCAACGACAACATTAGTGTTGTTGGTATTCACGTTTTCATTCGACATTCTGAAAAGTTCCAAGAAAACAAGTTAAATTTTGTTTTCAAAATAATAAAGACGCTACTTTATTATTATTAGGAGTTCAAAAAACCAGCCGTGTAGCTTCTAAGTCCAACTTTGAAGACTACAACAGGAGATTTTTAGGACTCAGCGACAGAAAGGAGTAGAAACAGAATCTGTTTTGACAAAGTCGCTACTTTGAGTCAAAACAGAGAGAAGAAAAAAAAAACTGTTTTTTAAAACACAACTGTAAGAATTCAAAACTGGTTCGAATTCAAAGCAGAAAATGTTTATGATTCTACACGAACGGTGTTTTAAAAATTTGTTTTAAGATTGTAGGAATATGTTCGTGCAAAAATTAAAGAAATTCTTATTAACTTGAATTACAAGAAAATTACAGAATGAAACTGAAAAGAAATGTAATACAGTTACAACTGAAAGAAAAACAAGAACAAAAATTTGTAGAAATTAAAGTGTTCTTGGCTGAGGATCGTGTTAGACACGGGTCCCTTAAAACAAATTTCGAGTCTCCTAGGAGAACTCGTTTGTTTCCAGGATACAACAGCCCGAAGCAGTTGCACTGCCGGTCTTGACTCCAACCCGAAAGTATACCTTGAAGCTTGAAAGAAAATGAAGAATTCTGCAGTGGAGAAAAGAGAGAGCTGTTAATTTTTCGGTGTAGTTCTTCAACAGGGGTACCACCCTATTTATACTAGCTGGACTTGAAGAAACTAAAAAATCGAATTTAATGGGTGAATTAAACTGCATTAAACGTCTTCAATGCACTTTAATTCGTCATTAAATTCTCAGTCAAACGCATTAACTTCGTCAGTTTCGAATGCTGAACCGTAACTGCACTGCATTAACTGCTGCTGGAAGCTTCTGCGTGCGCGCGCGCAAGAAACACTGGTGCGCGCGTGCAAGTCTGCACGCTCATGCGCGGTGCGTCCATTTGGCTCACTGCCATGCGCGCGTGCGCCACTCACTCAGGTCCATGCGCGCCTGCGCGCGTGTGCCACGTCACCTGTGAGCCTATACGAACATGCCACACAGTCGTGCCGTTTTGGCTCACTTTGGTGCGCTGTGCACGTCACAATAGGGCCATGCACCATGTGCGCAACCGCGCGCCTTCATGCCATGTGTACTCGCGCGCATGCACATGACTGCCACGTCATGCGCCACATCACCTACCACTACCAATTGGTCCTTGCAACCCTTGTGCTCCACCACACGCACGCGGTCAAAAATACAAAGGCGGCTCTAAAGCGGCGATGCGAAGTGCAAAGTGTGCAATCAAAGCGTCACATAGCGCCTCATCGCCCACACCACCAACTTTCACAACCCATCAAACAAACAAACACATCAAAACACCACCCAACCGCCCAAACAAAAACTTAAACATGAATATATACAAAGGTGCACAACATGAGAGCAAGACACGACCTGATCAGTAAATCAGCAGTGTTGGTAGTGATGCAGCTGCGGTGATCGGACAGGAACATAAACATCCCTTAGATTCGCTGATATCTCAACGGGGATGTTGCCAAACTTCCCCACACTTGAATCATTGCATCCGCGAGGATTGAAACGTAGTAACCTGCCAAAACAGAACACACACCAAAACAAAACAAAACAAACAAAACAAAATAAAATAAAACAAAACACAAAACACGAATACAATACTCTACATCCTCAGGCTGCCTCCCGAGAGCGCTAAGTTTAAAGGTCTTCAGCCAGACCATACCTGTTTGCGTTACGGTGGTCTCATTGCACACTTACCCAAAACATTTCCGACAAATGCCCGAAAATTTACATGCCATCTCCATAAATTCGTTAGTATAATTGGCATGTTTAGACTGCACCTGCGGGCTTTGCTAATCCCCTTCATGATATGTACCCTGATGTCTTATAATTTCACCCTTCTCATCTTCTTCCTCGAACCCTCTTCCCCACACTTGTTATTTTGAATGCCTGATATGGGAAGAGGTTCGGTACACATATTCATCTCCTCAGACTGTTCTGCCTCATCATCTGCACCCACCATCGGATCCACCAGTGACTCTTCATCAGATAAAGGAATCATTGGTGTGGTATTATCCTCCACAACCTCCTCCTTCATGTAAGAATAATCTCTAATATCATCAGGTAATGGTGAAAGGCGTTGTTCTATTTCTATCTTCCTTTCTAAATTCTGACACTTAGAAACTAAATAGCTGATTCGATCTTCAACGGAAAGGTTAGGTGCTGATAAATACTGCTCGAGTTTGGACAAAGTCAATGCCAATATAGCAAGCTCTTTCTCCTCCTCGGTCTGATAAGTATAAACACCCTCAGGCTCAGAATACTCTTCGGGATGATATTGTCGATATCCCTGATACGGTCTTAAGATGTGCGCATCCATCATTTTTTTATTTCAATACTTTGGGTTTTCTGAATACACCGTGCACACATCATAATCATAAGTGTGATCGCAACCGCAACAAAAACATAGACCATCTGTCCTTGTCTCATAATAAACATCCTCGTCCCGATCATATCCATCCGAGTAATAATCATCCTCCATTTCTAATTCATAATCATCAACATATGATGGAGGTGGAAGATGTGAAACATAAGACACCGGTAAGTGGGTATCGAACACAGGGAGTTTGTGGAATATGTGTTATTTGAATATTTATCTAAGTGAACTAAGTTAAGCTAATTGCAATAAAATAAAATTCATGAGTTGATTTGATTGGATTGGTTTTAAAACTAAATTTAACTAATTGAATTGCAAGAGAAAAGTTTTGGTTGTAAGCAAATTAGAGAAAAATGACCATCCTAGATTTCCGGTTTGCTTCGACATTCATATTATCATTTTACTAGAAAGAACTACATAGACATAGCTCATGTGTGATTACTTGCAGTGATGAAAGGGAACTAAGTACTCAGATTCCTAGAACGTGAGGTTGTTACCCGATGATCAATCAACCCTTACCCAAGCGTAACTATACCCATGATATCTCGATTGCCAACGGCACCAAGAACGTATGGTTTCTAATTAGTTCAACATAAGAATTAACAAGTTACTAGCCAACAATCACACACCATAACAAATAAATCATAAAGACAAAGTTTGTTATTCTAGAAATAAAGAAAATCAAACATGAAATGTCTCAATCAAACCTTCAATCCAGGACAATCATCAAGTGTTTAGCCACTCATGGCTTGAAGCAACATCATACTACTAGTTTCAATGTTCAAAGAAATCACAAACATAAAACAAGAGATTAACACGTGTTCTTCACTACCAAAGTCTCCAACCAAGCTCCAATTTTCGTTCCCCCTTTTAAGCTCCATTTGCACCTGCACGTCCAAACAACTAGTACTTACCAAGTTCAAACAATTAAACGTGTAAAGCATGGGATTTTAATCTTTTTAAGGCACTTAAGGGTTGTCCTACGGACCACCCGTCACATCCCCACACTTACCCGTTGCTTATCCCAAGCAACTCATTCACTAACCATTTCAAAACCACAAGCGATCAACATGCAAACCAAGCTAAAATGTACCGTCCTTTTACAAACTTTTTATCATACTACAAGACACACCCCTCACAACAACTCTCGGTGACAAGTAATATTAGCAACATTATGCTAACACGCTCAATGCAAGTGTGTGATTGTGCGACAATAAGCTTGTATACAAATCAAGTTTCCTCCTATCGAATACCTAGCATGCTTATGAATCAAAAGGACTTACGGGTTGTAACGGGGCTATGTGTAAAGGTAGGAAATAGTGGGATTGTGAAAGTAGCTCAATGATTCGACCCGGTTTTTATTTTTACTACTAAACAAAGCAAACATCAACTATATACACAACGGCATCAACTTTCTCATCTACTAACGCAAATACATCCTTCTTTTTGTATTTTTCTCATATTTTTCTCTTTTTTTTTTTTTTTTTTTTTTCACATAAGACATAAAACTTAACAATATATACAAGAACATCAACACTACAAACTAAACTCCTAAACCGGGTCGTCTCAATAGGTAAAGTTTTGTGGGAAGTAGGTTTGGGTCACAACCGAATGGTATAAGGCTCAAACATGGCTTTCTAAAGACCAAACCCCCACCCCTCACAATACCAAGCTCGTATATGTAACGTATGAGGTCCAACACCCAATTCCCACACTCTCACACATCTAGACGAGGCTACCTAAAAGTCCCCTATCATTTTCACAAGCATGCTAATCCTAGGCTTCAACAAGAATTCGTACACAAGTTCTATTAACACAATACACACACCGCCACTCAAAACAAGGAAAGCATCTTTAATAATCATATGTGGCTCAAAAACTCACCAAAAAATGACTAGAAAGGGGTGTCGGTGTCTCATGCGGAACAATGTCAAGTGTTCAAATTCCAACAACTTTTCGCTTGGTTTCACAAATTTTTCAAAAATTCTCAAAATTTTCCCCTCATCCCCACACTTGGGATACATTGTCCCAATGTATGGTTTTGAAGGAACGATCGCTTTTAACCAAAAACATTAGCTTTCGCTAACACTCTCAAACCCCAAATTTCTTTTTGTATTTTTATTTTTATTTACTAAGAACACCACCAACTTTCACAACCCATCAAACAAACAAACACATCAAAACACCACCCAACCGCCCAAACAAAAACTTAAACATGAATATATACAAAGGTGCACAAAATGAGAGCAAGACACGACCTGATCAGTAAATCAGCAGTGTTGGTAGTGATGCAGCTGCGGTGATCGGACAGGAACATAAACATCTCTTAGATTCGCTGATATCTCAACGAGGATGTTGCCAAACTTCCCCACACTTGAATCATTGCATCCGCGAGGATTGAAATGTAGTAACCTGCCAAAACAGAACACAAACCAAAACAAAACAAAACAAAACAAAACAAAACAAAACAAAATAAAATAAAACAAAACACAAAACACGAATACAATACTCTACATCCTCAGGCTGCCTCCCGAGAGCGCTAAGTTTAAAGGTCTTCAGCCAGACCATACCTGTTTGCGTTACGGTGGTCTCATTGCACACTTACCCAAAACATTTTCGACAAATGCCCGAAAATTTACATGCCATCTCCATAAATTCGTTAGTATAATTGGCATGTTTAGACTGCACCTGCGGGCTTTGCTAATCCCTTTCATGATATGTACCCTGATGTCTTGTAATTTCACCCTTCTCATCTTCTTCCTCGAACCCTCTTCCCCACACTTGTTATTTTGAATGCCTGATATGGGAAGAGGTTCGGTACACATATTCATCTCCTCAGACTGTTCTGCCTCATCATCTGCACCCACCATCTGATCCACCAGTGACTCTTCATCAGATAAACGACTCATTGGTGTTGTATTATCCTCCACAACCTCCTCCTTCATGTAAGAATAATCTCTAATATCATCAGGTAATGGTGAAAGGCGTTGTTCTATTTCTATCTTCCTTTCTAAATTCTGACACTTAGAAACTAAACAGCTGATTCGATCTTCATCGGAAAGGTTAGGTGCTGATAAATACTGCTCGAGTTTAGACAAAGTCACTTCCAATATAGCAAGCTCTTTCTCCTCCTCGGTCTGATAAGTATAAACACCCTCAGGCTCAGAATACTCTTCGGGATGATATTGTCGATATCCCTGATACGGTCTTAAGATGTGCGCATCCATCATTTTTTTATTCCAATACTTTGGGTTTTCTGAATACACCGTGCACACATCATAATCATAAGTGTGATCGCAACCGCAACAAAAACATAGACCATCTGTCCTTGTCTCATAATAAACATCCTCGTCCCGATCATATCCATCCGAGTAATAATCATCCTCCATTTCTAATTCATAATCATCAACGTATGATGGAGGTGGAAGATGTGAAACATAAGACACCGGTTTTCCATGTGCCCTCCTGTATTGGGCCTCGTGGCAACCGATACACGGATGACGTGGACCCCCGCAGAATCGACACGTAGAAAAGCTGAAATATGTGTAATGCTCTGTCATCCTGCACAACACAACTCAACTACCAAGTGTAAATCACGAACATCAAAGAAAATCTTTTTGGGATTTTTAATTTTTTTTATTTTTTTATTTTGTTTTTTTTTAACTAATACACAAGATAACACACGTTGCGCACTACTCCCCGGAAACGGCGCCAAAATTTAACGTGATGTCGTGGTCACAATCAAATTTAATCTAATTACTACTAAATAGATAGTGGTAAGTGGGTATCGAACACGGGGAGTTTGTGGAATATGTGTTATTTGAAGATTTATCTAAGTGAACTAAGTTAAGCTAATTGCAAGAAAATAAAATTCAAGAGTTGATTTGATTGGATTGGTTTTAAAACTAAATTTAACTAATTGAATTGCAAGAGAAAAGTTTTGGTTGTAAGCAAATTAGAGACAAATGAACATCCTAGATTTCCGGTTTGCTTCGACATTCATATTATCATTTTACTAGAAAGAACTACATAGACATAGCTCATTTGTGATTACTTGCAGTGATGAAAGGGAACTAAATACTCAGATTCCTAGAACGTGAGGTTGTTACCCGATGATCAATCAACCCTTACCCAAGCCTAACTATACCCATGATATCTCGATTGCCAACGGCACCAAGAACGTACGGTTTCTAATTAGTTCAACATAAGAATTTGCAAGTTACTAACAAACAATCACACACCATAACAAATAAATCATAAAGACAAAGTTTGTTATTCTAAAAATAAAGAAAATCAAACATGAAATGTCTCAATCAAACCTTCAATCCAGGACAATCATCAAGTGTTTAGCCACTCATGGCTTGAAGCAACATCATACTACTAGTGTCAATGTTCAAGGAAATCACAAACATAAAACAAGAGATTAACAAGTGTTCTTCACTACCAAAGTCTCCAACCAAGCTCCAATTTTCGTTCCCCCTTTTAAGCTCCATTTGCACCTGCACGTCCAAACAACTAGTAGTTACCAAGTTCAAACAATTAAACGTGTAAAGCATGGGATTTTAATCTTTTTAAGGCACTTAAGGGTTGTCCTACGGACCACCCATCAAATACCCCTTTAAGTTTCATCTCTCATCCGATGTGGGACAAGGTGCCACTTTCCCACTTTTTTCAACATTCAAGTTTCAAACACCAAACTTTGAGCATCGGTATCTTATTCATATTAGCTCCGTTTTGGACGTGGTTTAGTTCGTTGCGAAGCTCTTCCGACATAGAACACAAACCCACAAATAAATATATAAAACCCGCTCATTTTATTATATATATTTCTAGTCCCAAAATAGGAAAAAACATTTTCCTATATTTGTGAAAAATGCTATTTGCACAAAAATTTCCAACAATATCTACATAACCGCTGGTCCTTGGTTACTTCTCTTTTAGGGTGTCTTGGCTAGAAAATGTATATGTTGTTGTAGGATGATTCTGTGAAATATGATTACACGATGAAGAGCTTGGATTTTGGGGTAGGGCTGTAAACGAACCAAACGAACACGAACAAGGTCATGTTCGTGTTCGTTCGTTAAGGAACAAGCTTGTTCATGAACTGTTCATGAACGCTTACCGAACGAGATTTCTTGTTCGTGTTCGTTCATTAAGGAAACGAACATGTTCGTGAACTGTTCACGAACACTTGCCATATGCTAATGAACTCTAACAAATGTTCATGAACATAAATGAACACAAACGACGTTTATGAACACAATATTCATTTTAGAATAAAATCTGCATTTTCATCACAAACATTACGAAGAATCCACAAAAAATAAAGAAACACTTAACATAATTATCCGAATAGAGTTGGCGTGATTATCAAAAACATGATAAACACAAAATTAAGAGTTTGTTAAGCCTTAACACAAACTAAGATTGAAATAGTGAAATGAGAGATATTGTGAGAGGCATATAAGATAACTAGGGTTTCTAAATTTTAAAAACTAGAAATAATAAAACAAAATACAACATATAAAAACCTTTAACGAACTAACACAAATAAATATTAACAATCAAACATAAATGAACTCATTACCTGTAACATCCGCCAATTTTAGAGCTATAGGATTAACGACCCGCCCGTAAACTTGAGGTTATGTCATGAGCATGTTGCGTTTTCTTGGTTTGATATGTTAGACACATGCCAAATTTATTGTTTATCTTGAATCACATGCTTGCTATGAGGAATCATTTGAAAACTTAACTTATGCTATGTATGTACCAAACTTGTATACTCGCCTTTGCTTTTGCATTGAACTTTATTTTAAACATGTTACAGGTTGAGGATGATGATGCTATGAAATGAAGTAGCGTTGATGCCTAGATACACATATAGACGTTTAGGTTTAATCGTTGTATAAATTTTGATTATGCTGTATTGTGTTTCCCTTAAACTTGATGTTATTTGATTTCCTTGTAATGTTGACAAATGATTTATGAAATGAAATCAAATTATTTAATTATCGTCACAAATAGTGTTATGATGTCTCGAGCAATCTTTACACTTCGTCTCATCCCGATGTTTCCGCCATTGGTTGGGGTGTGACAGATTGGTATCAGAGCCATAACTATAGGGAATTAGGTAGAATTGCCATGCTTTTTACCTAGTCTATAGTTCTAGAGCCTTATTCTTATGTTATATTTGAAACTACATGCATGCCACTTTATGTGTTTCTTATACATTCTCTTTGGGCCTTTTTGAACGTATATGTCATTTTTTTATCATACTTGACATACTATTCTTATGTGTTAAATACATGTTTTATTACGTGTTAACATTTGTTTTAATACGTCATTCTTTATGTGTCATTCTTGACATGTTTATACTTGTTTGTTAATCTTCAACCTACGCTTTTCCTCATACATTTTACTCAACTATTCTAAAACTCGAAATCACTCGTATTATACACAATCGAAATGATTCACCAAAATAGGGGTGATTCCCACACTTGGTGATGACTTTCACTCAACTATACTTTGTATTTTGCATGAAATCTACCCTCAAGTTAGGAGTGATATCCAAATCTAGAAGGAGATTTCCATTTCACATTCTAGTGGACCCTTATCTTTTGATAAGTACTAACCACACTTAGGGTACGAGATCGTCAAGTTAGGGGTGAAACCCGCACCTTGTCGACTAGTCCCACTTCTCGAATTTCGATCTCACCAAAGTCCCGATTGTTTCAATCGATTAGAAACGTGTAGTAACTGGAAGGGTAAGATGCCGTTAATCGCTTCTCGACAGAGCATCTTACCTATAGGCCAAAGCACGTTTTCTCTAGTTCGAAAGGACTTTCGACCCACTTTGGAATAGTCGACGTTTCTCTACCCGAAACAATCCAATGTTTTATTGAGCTTCTCTTTTGTGTATCTCAATTACTATGTTATTTTATACTTGAACGCTCGAACTTTTAAACTCATTTCGCACGTCATCGCAATCAAAAACAATAACAACCCTTGTGAACAAACTAAATTTATATTCCTTATACGCATTTATACATGCTATACTTATTGTGAATACCTGTTTTATTATTTCATTCTTTACGTACCATTCTTAATATGCTTCCTTATGTGTTTATACTTGTTTGTGTACTTCTTTGACTTACATTTTTCCTATGCATTTTACTCGATTATTCTAAATCCAACAACACTCATATTGTACAAACGAGACGAGTTTACCAAAATAGGCGTGAAACCCACAATTTGGTGAACGAATCTCAATCTACCTATTCTTTTTACATGAAATTACACCATTAAGTTAGGAGTGAAATCCACATCTTAATGGTAAATTTCAAATTTCATATTCTAGTGGATCTCTGTTGACGACTCGAGATTTTATCTGGTTTCGTTCAATAAACCACATTTTGGGGACGAAATTGTCAAGCTAGGATTGACATCCACACCTTGATGACTGGTTCCATTCCTCGATTTTCAATCTCGCCAAAGTCTCGAACTTTCGATTGACTAAGGACATGTAGTAACTGGAAGGGTTAGGTACCGGTAGTTGGGACGTCCTGTCAAGGCTGGCAATTCGCATAAATCCATTAAGGACCTGTTTGCTTACCTGGGGACCCTCGACAAGAGTACTAATACCTATTAGGCCAAAGCATGCTTCCCAAACTCAAAAGAACTTTCGATTTACTTTGGAATAGTCTTTTGTTACGTTCCGTGACAATCCAATTTTTATGTTAAATCTCTTTTATGCGATCTCGTTTTTAATGTGTTTTACATTTGTACGATATATCATTTCAATCTAAAACATGCATGCTAGTATGTTATACTGGATTCGTGTTACTGGGTTATTCTTTATGTGATAAACTTGTCATTAACTTCGTAAGAAGCCACACCTTAACATACACGATGGGTTGACCTGTTTATTCACATGCCAGTGATACGTTAATCTTGTTAACTAAGTATGTCATGTGGATTGTTCTACATTTTTATGCTACTACTCATGGAAACATATCATCGAGATAGGAGTGATTTCCTTACCTTGACGATTAACTCAACTCCTTCTTTTCTTAAAACGACTTCATCAACGAGTTAGGGGTGATTCCCTTACCTAGGTGATCGTTACCAAAACATCTCTTCTAAATATCTTATTATGCAAACTCGATCATGTTTTATACCTAAATGATTTATCATTATTCAAAATACATACGTATACTCATACTACTCATACGTTTTATGTCTATGCTCATACTTACGTGAATAATCATATTTATGTTCATACTTTCATTTATACTCGTGATTCATACCTTTGTACCCGTACGCGAGCGTAATCCGAGTGATTCGTTTACGTGGTTCCTATACATACTTAAGCATGGACTTGCGTACATACCTTATTCTTATTCACACATACTCTTATTTTTCTTTGAAGGAAATTTCACAAACTAGGCACCTAGCTCAGTTGGCTAGGCGCGCGAAAGGGTGTGGCCTAGACCCGGGTTCGATCCAGGGGACGGCCGATTCCACCATTTTTTTTTATCTCAAAACTTCTACCAAAACTCTTTAAGTCTTCTTGAATAAATTTCGGAACGAAATTTCCTAAAGTAGGGGAGACTGTAACATCCGTCAAAAATAAACTCCCAAAATCCGACCCGTTTTGAAATTCGGATTCTAACTTTTGAACCTCATAAATTTCTTTCCCAAAATAAACAAACGTTGAAGGATTTATGCATGTAATTATCAAATATATATATATATATATATATATATATGTATATAGTTATTTATTTATATATTTATTCATTTATTATTTAATCATATATTTAATTATATATTTATTCAATATTTATCCTATATTCAATTAGTAAATAAACAATTATTCATTTATTTATCTATTTAATTATTTAATCATTTATTTATTTAAATACGTATTTATACGTGAACCAACACTATTTATACATATAAATACTTATACATACATTATCAATACTCAAATTATACTTTTATACATAATATACATATACTCAAGAAATACTAATCACATTTTCTTCTCCAATCACCTTTTCCACCTACTTCAATCACCTTTTCCACCTCCTTCAATCATCTTTCCACCTCATCAATCCTCTTCCACTTTTTTTAACCAATCATATTTCACCCTTTTCCACCTTCTCTACCTATAAATACCAACCTCCTCCTACCATTTTCTTCACACCATTCTTCTCTCAATCTTCTCTTAATCTCTCTAATTCTCTCACTCAAGAATTCTAAGAATTCTAAAAGAACACTAAGTGTTCTAACATTTATTCTCTCAATCCCTCTAAATCAAGAATTCTAAGAATTCTAAAAGAACACCAAGTGTTCTAACCTTTCTCCTCTCTTCGTAGTATGCTCTGTGGTTGCAGCTTAGTCTGATCTTCCACATCAGAAACGGGGATTCGTTGACTGTTTTGTATATAGTAGAATTGTACCGCTTATAGGCTTGAAGTCTCCAAACTCGTCACGGGATTACCAAAGGAACAACTTTGAGAAACCGTGAGTATACTCGTATTCCCCTCTTTTACTTTTACCACTTTTGGGGTGTAACATGTTTACTTATCAAAAACTTACACATGAACATTTTTCTTATGCAATGCACAAAATAATACATTATATATGAATACTTTGATACATCTTGATGCTTGTTAATACTCATATTCCCAAAAATGGAAACTTATCATAAAGACAGGGGGGATTCCCTAACCTTGATGATTAGCTCCGCTCACTTTCCAACTTCACCAATGAGCTTGGGGTGACACCCTTACCTCAGAGGTACTTACCAACTTTTCTTAGTTCTCAATGAAATTTTATGATTAAACGTCCCTTTTCAAAAAAATTGGAATTTATTTCACGTGCATGCTAATATGTTATATTGGATTCGTGTTACTTGGGTGAAACTTTATGTGATAAACTTGTCATTAACTTCGTAAGAAGCCACACCTTAACATAAACGATGGGTTGACCTGTGTATTCACATGCCAGGGATACGTTAATCTTGTTAACTAAGTATGTCATGTGGATTGTTCTAAATTTTTATGCAAATACGTTAATCTTAGATTTCGAGGACGAAATCTCCTAAAGTAGGGGAGACTGTAACATCCGCCAATTTTAGAGATATAGGATTAACGACCCGCCCGTAAACTTGAGGTTATGTCATGAGCATGTTGCGTTTTCTTGGTTTGATATGTTAGACACATGCCAAATTTATTGTTTATCTTGAATCACATGCTTGCTATGAGGAATCGTTTGAAAACTTAACTTATGCTATGTATGTACCAAACTTGTATACTCGCCTTTGCTTTTGCATTGAACTTTATTTTAAACATGTTACAGGTTGAGGATGATGATGCTATGAAATGAAGTAGCGTTGATGCCTAGATACACATATAGACGTTTAGGTTTAATCGTTGTATAAATTTTGATTATGCTGTATTGTGTTTCCCTTAAACTTGATGTTATTTGATTTCCTTGTAATGTTGACAAATGATTTATGAAATGAAATCAAATTATTTAATTATCGTCACAAATAGTGTTATGATGTCTCGAGCAATCTTCACACTTCGTCTCATCCCGATGTTTCCGCCATTAGTTGGGGTGTGACATTACCGAACGCTCACGAACATAAACGAACACATTACCGAACGTTCACGAACATAAACGAACAAACGCAACCTCTGTTCATGTTCGTTCGTTTAACTTAACAAACGAAATTTCTTGTTCGTGTTCGTTTATTTACTAAATGAACGAACATAAACGAACTTCCCGCCGAACGGTTCACGAACTGTTTGTTGAACGTTCGGTTCGCTTACAGCCCTATTTTGAGGTGTATTGGCTAGAAAATCCATATCCATTATTGAGCATGATGATGATGTGACCCAACAATATGAAATACCAGAAAGAAGGAGACAGCAAATGTCTAATGCAAAGACAATAATTTTTAAATAATACACAATTCTTGAGAGACTTTTTATGAATAGGGTCTTGATAGTATTTTTAGCAATAGGCTCATTAAATGAGCCGAGTAAATTATATCCTGTTAAACATGTCATGCCACTCTTGTTTTGAACTCTTTAGATTTAACCATATTAAACGTGTCGTGTTATTAGTGAATTGGTTATAGATTACTATGTTAAACATGTCGTGTAATCCGCTTATTAATCATGTTGTTGGATTAATCGGTTCGTAAACGGGTCAAGGGTCGGTACGGTATCGATCACGGATCAAATGGTTCAGCAGCTAATTGGTCACGTGTAATGACTTGGTCCAGATTGACCAAGTTTCAAGGAAGTGCACGTTCATTAGTTTACCGATTCTTTAGTAAATATTAATATTTTATTAGCTTTTATTATTCCCACCAGGGCCCGGAACTTATGTATATTGAGTCGTAGCACGGGCTACGGCTCAACTTTTTATCGGTAGTGTAAAAAAAATTCTCGGTTTTTATACCAAGGCTACCCCTGAACAGCTACGAGGACACCCCTAAAAAAAGTTTGTAAGCTCAAATCAATTCAAAATAATAAGCCCAAATCCTAATTGCCAAATATGTTAGCTAGCCCAAATCAATTAAAGATTATAAATAATAAGCCCAATTGCCCAATACGTTAGCACAAAATAATAAAAGATTGTAAATAATTACCAAATTGCCCTGAAGTTTTAATGCATGCATGGCACGGCACAACTACATGGATACCAATCAATTGAAAAGCATGTGGCTTGAGGCTCGCTCGAAAAAAGTTCGAAAAAAGTTCGAAAAAAGCTCGGTTCGAAGTCAACTCGGTTTTAAACGAGTTGGCTCAGCTCGATTTGTAAACAAGCCGAGCCCGAGCCAAGGTCGGTTCGATTCGTGGCTCGCTCGATAGTTGGCTCCTTAGCCCGCTCATTCAAATTAAACCTCAAAATTATATATGTTTGTGTATTCTAATTTATTTAAGAAATGTTTAATTAGTAACATGGTTATTTTTTTATCGAAAGAAATAGATTGTTAAGCTATTGTCATAATTAGTAATATTGATTTAAATATATATATATATATATATATATATAGAATTGCGCTAAAATAAGAACCACCTCGAGTTGTGTATTCTAATATATTATTTTTTTATCGAAAGAAATAGATTGTTAAGCTATAGTCATAATTAGTCGGCCTCGGGATTACTCGGGAGTACTCGGTGCCTAGTCGGCGCCTAGTCGGACGTAGTCGGCCTAGTCGGTCTAGGCGGTCAACGTGGTTTGTTGACTTTTAATCGGTCAAACTCGGTCAAACTCGGTCAAAATCGGCCTACTCGGACTACTCGGCCTTGTACTCAGACTAGTCGGACTTGTATTCAGAATATTTGAAATTTAAACATGTTTCATTTTAAATTATACTCAGTTGACATAAATTATGCTTATTTTAAGACATAAATAATATATAACAATTAGTTTTCTTTATATTTACCATGTCCGCGTACTCCCCGAGTACTCTCCGAGTACTCCGATTACTCCCAACTCCCCAGTCGGCCGACTAGGGACCGCCTAACGACTTTTACAACACTGGTTTTGAGCACCACAAGTTTGTATTTACGGTACCCGTAAATTTTCCGGTTAGATTTACTGTACCTGTAAACACAAACTTGTGGTGCTCAAAACTACACACACGACTTTTTTTTTTTTTTTGAATTTTTTTTTTACAAATGTGTTTATAATACACACAACTACGTTTATGAAAAAAAAATTTGGTCCACCTCGCCCCGCACGGTGTAGTTCTCACGGTTCTTGCAACTCGAGGTGGTTCTCATTTTAGCGGTCCCCTATATATATATATATATATATATATATATATATATATATATATATATATATATATATATATTGGGGATCCTGCGGAAAGTGTGTTTTTCCTAGAAAGTCTAGGAAGTGATCTGGGCCATCCAATGGGTGTGTTTAATGGTTGAGATCATCTTGGTGGCATTGTGGTAATATGTGTCTTAAAAATAGGATTATTTAATTACTCAGGGGTAGATATGTTATTTAGCTTGTTTTAAATATGAAAATAATTGTCATTCCATAACCACCCCCACATTTCTTGCGATTTTATCTCTCTCTCTCTCTCTCCCTCTCTCTCTCTCGTCTCTCTTTTTCTTCTTTCTATCCTTCATGAAGAAACACAACATCAAGAAAACACATCGTGACAAATGTCACACATCGTAATAGCATGAATGGTAAAACACAGCGTCAAGAAATCCTCCAGCATTACCAGCATAAATGCTAAAACACAACGGTATCAAACTGCTTGCTGTTAAAACACAATGTCAAGAAATCCTCCAGCATTACTAGCATGAATGGTAAAACACAGCGTCAAGAAATCCTCCAGCATTACCAGCATAAATGCTAAAACACAACGGTATCAAACTGCTTGCTGTTAAAACACAATGTCAAGAAATCCTCCAGCATTCCCAGCATGGATGGTAAAACACAGCGTTAAGAAATTCTCCAGCATTACCAACATGAATGCTAATTAAAACACAACTGTATTAATCTGCTTGCTGTTAAAACACAATGTAAAGAAATCCTCCAGCATTACCAGCATGGATGGTAAAATACAGTGTCAAGAAATCCTCCAGTTTTAGCAACATGAATGCTAAAACACAACTATATTAATCTGCTTGCTGTTAAAACACAATGTCAAGAAATCCTCCAGCATTACCAGCATGAATGGTAAAACACAACGTCAAGAAATCATCCAGCATTAACAACATGAATGCTAAAACACAACTGTATTAATCTGCTTGCTGTTAAAACACAATGTCAAGAAATCCTCCAGCGTTACCAAACATCATTCATATTAAGGGATCTATAAAAACATTGACTTTAACCCTCTAACTGTTAAAACACAGTACCAAGAACATGTTGATAGATTCCAGATGCCATGATTTTTCTCTCCGTATAAAAATATGATCAGCGATGAATCTTGTGAGCAAGAAAACGAAAGAATGATTGATATTAAGTGAGATCAGAAATCGAAAACAAAAAAATCCGAAATTTATGGAGGAAATCAGTTTCATTATGGATAGTTAGTTATTGAATATAATTTCCTAAAATAAAAATAGAATGTGAAACTACATAATTGCCCTTCTAGTTAAAATCCTTCAATGCCACGTGTCGCATTCTGATTGCTTCCTAGACTTTTTAGGAAAAATCCACTTTCTACCCAACTCCTCTCTCTCTCTCTCTCTCTCTCTCTCACCCTCTATATATATATATATATATATATATATATATATATATAATCACGCAAAAATGAGAACCACCTCGAGTTGTAAGAACCGCGACAACTTTTTGATTCGGGGCGAGGTGGACCAAATTTTTTTTCATAAACGTAGATGCGTGTATTATAAACACATCTGTAAAAAAATGTTACACCCTAATTTTAACTGGCTAAAGTCGCAGCGGAAATAGCGTACCATAAAAATTTCTTTCGTTACAAACACCTTGACACACTTAAATTCATTTTTAATAAGAAACCATAACCTAGCTTCACTCAATTACGTACTCAACCCTCCCGTACAATCTATCTTGTGACTCGATCCTCGATCTCCAAACCTTGAATATCCTCATGACTGGAACTACCTGCGTTCACCACATAAAATTCACAACATTAGTAAGCATTATAAACATACAAGGTTTGTTCACGTTTACTTCTCGTTTCGTTAACTCTTTACATCCCAGCTTTTCCATCCTGTCATACCAACCGTGGTGAGACTTCTTTGCTATTCCTGCATTGCACTTATAACTCCAGGTACACGAATAAACAACGTAAACACTTAATCATACCGAAAGACTTACATACATACCCTACTTCATACATATTATCTCTATATATACCTACGTACACACATGCATACATACCTGCGTACATACGTACTCACACACATACATGCCAATTTACATGCATACTTACATATACACACATCTACATCATTATATACGTATCTATATGTACACATACCAACATCATTAAGTACACACATGACATTATACATCTTTACATACATACAACCCTACGTGCATCATACCAAACTCATACATGCCTACTTTTCATACGTACCATCATATATCCGCTTATTACTGCTCACATACTTATAAACATACTCATGTAGGTACATACATGCTTTCATACATTTCTACATACGTGTATAGAGATATACAAACATGCATACATACCTGTCTACATGTGCGTTCACCCTAATGGTCATAAAACATAAGTTAAATTAGTCATACGCAACTTAAAACGTGTTTAAACGAGTTCCCAAGCCAAAACGAGGCCTGAAAACAATTTTCGAAGAAACATCACCCGTCGCGTCGCGCGACCCCCCGTCGCGTCGCGCGACCCCCCGTCGCGTGGCGCGACGCCCTCAAAATGACAGAATGTTGTTGCTGTTGTGCTGCAGATTTCCAGCACGTCCGCGTTTCACGGAAACGGTCATAACTTCTTCGTTATTGGTCCGTTTTACCCGATTCTTTTTCCTATGCGTCCGTAATTTAATCCCCCATCTTATGGTGTGAAGATCCGACATCCGGATTAACACAATTCCATACTTTTAAGTCTTCGGCTTACTACCCTTTTTACCACTAATTGACCTGTTCATAACTCTATCACATAACTTGTTTATTTGACCTTAACTTCATACGAATTCATAATATCAAGGTCATTTGTCATAAACGAATTCCTTCCCGGATACCTTACATCCTATTTCACCCGTTTGCGCTCAAAGCTTATTTTGACCCGTTAAGGGTAATTGTGCATTAAAACGTTTCTGACTTACAAAACATTACTCCTCACTTTCATACTTGACCAAAACGTTACACTACTCGAATAACTTGTCTCTAAACTACTTTTTAAGATCGTTTGCCCAAAATACCCATCAGGGGCATTTTGGTCAACTTTAATCCCATCATTTACGACGAAAGACTACGTCACCTAGTTAACCTCAACCATCATATTTAGTTAATTAATCAACTTCATATTACATAATCTAACCAGGAAGTGATTACAGAAATCACTTACCTTATGCGTCCGTGCTTGTATCCGATTCCTTGCCTCTTCTTGACCCGTTAACACCTCATGCTTGAGCCCATCTCGACATGGTCCCTACACTTCCATGTCATCGAAACCACATTCTTGTTAGCATACCCATTTGTACATGTTAACAATCATACCAATCGCATAATCCACACTTAACTTCCTTTAGTCATTTCTAACAAGCATATTACATAAAAATCAACTTCATATCCTTTCCAACTCATGTAATTTATCATGTAATCACAAATAACGCATAATAACATAACATGTACCAAACGACTTCCTATAATCCTACCTTTACGACAACGAGTCAAGTCATGTTTCTTATGCTTGTTGACTTTCAAAAGTCAACTATTAACCATATGTAACCATCGACTTATCAACATATACCCGTAACATCATAATCGACTATACGGATGACACTATATACATTTTATCATACACTTGATGTACGTACTACCTTTTAAGCATAACGTACAACTTATTCATGCGTAAATCTTCTAAACTCATACATAACCCATCAAAGCCTACTACTAATCATCATGGATCATTCCCAAATAAACATCAAACATATCATCATCATTTTTCTCCTAATTCATCTAACAAGAATTCATCATACCCACATAATACATCAATCTTTCAACAAGGCTCGGACATGGAAGGTGATTCTAGTCATCATCTTCACCCAAACTAACGGGTCTCACCTCTAATCATCAAATTAACACAAACCATACGTAACCCACGTTCTATACGAGGTTTCTAACCCTCGTACATGATCAATTTCATATTAACTCGTGGATTAGAACATAACCCACTTCACCCATGATCACCAATCTCAGATTTAAGACATACCTTATGATCCCCTCGTGATGGTGATCATTTATCCATGCTCGGTTATGAATTTGGGCCTCGATTCCTTCTTCAAATTGAAGCTTTTGAAGAACTAGGGTTTTGGGGCTCTTGAGAGCCCCCTGCTCGATCTATCCAGAACACACACGAAGATGTGTGTATGTGTGTGTGATCTTTATCTTTTAAATAACTTAACTTTCATTTGTTCCACTTTAGCCCCTCGGGTTTGCCTTTAAAACATAACTGACACTACCTTCATCATTTAATACTTTTCACCATACCCTTAACTAGGTTAAATAGCCTAGTTATTTATTTCATGACGTGTCATATAGGAACACCCGACAAATATTAACATTCATATTTTGGGGCGTTACAAGTCTACCACCCTTAAATGAGGTTTCGTCCCCGAAACCTTTCTTACCTCTACTTAACACTAATAAAATCTTCTCTACGTCCCATCAACAATATTGCTAGCCCATCGCAACGGCTATCTTCTTTCTTAAAGAACCCGTTCCGGAGTTCTTATTAGTGTCGCTTTCACTAATAACGCTAATCCCTAACGGCCTTCATAGCTAATTGCTCATTCTTCATTCTAATACTCGTATGTCATATACATTATATATCTTTTTATTTACTTGAAACCATTCCAACATCCCATTACTAACATTCCCATTTGTTTATTTCAACATTCATAATGTTTTCATTGATTATACGATCTCGCATCGAAATTTGTACATACACAGATATGTTTAACTCCAACTAATACATCATAATAATGGGTAACTATACATTCTCGATTCATAAACTATTCAAACAATTGACTTTTTCCAAACAAGTCCATACTTTCCTGATCATTCTTTCATATATCATTTTCATTATCATTTCCTTGACCTGTCAATAACGGGTCAATACGCATACTCTTTCAACCTTTAATATGATCCGTTCTTAATGGATCCAATATCTCCATCTCATCTATTAAAATTTACATTCTCTACATACTCTTGTATAACATTTAACTTTTGTTTTGTTACCACCACAAAACTACTATTTCATAGTCACACCTACGTGTTTAATCTCTAACGTTACTCTTATTCTACGTTTTCTACAGTTACTTGTTCCTTGCATACCTTTACGTTACCTTTAAATCATTTCATTCATTCCACATTACTATTGCTTTCACTTCATGCATTACTCAATTTACATATATAAATGTGTCCTACTAGTTCATATCTATCCAACATGAGTTAAACATTTTACTAACCTCTTTTCCATTTCACAACCCAACGATTCGTAACCCAGATCGATCATCTTCTCCTTGAGTACTAGCCGTAACAGGCCAGGTTTCATTCATTCGTGTAATGAGCTTTCGCTCGTGCACGTCCTTTCACCAATACGATTGGTTTCATCACATCAATAGTTCTAACATTATCATCAACAACATCGGCGGTTAGCATATATCATTCAAACATTCATTACACTAGGTGATTACCCACCTATAACTCTTCTACAATTTCCTACGTACCTGCTATAACGTACCACACATTCTATTTCTTACATGCAATCCTTTCATTCCATTAATCATTTCGCCAACTGAAGCACACGCTTATACTTCCTCCTATTCATGCTTACTTGCAAAGACCTTATTACATCGTTTCAATATTTCTTACTAAGCTTACCATTCCCGCCCGTACTCAAGTTATTGTCCGGGTCACAGCCCGTTATCATTCTGACTTCTAAGAGTCAATTACTAACACATCTAACACGTAACTTATACGAAACTTCGTCTATTATACTATCACCTTTTACTTTATACTTATTTCTATGACCCGTTCAACTCAATCGTGGTCAAACTGTCGGCATCTTCTTAGGCGGATTAATTTCATCTTTCTACATCGCGAAATCCGTCTCACGGATTCAGACGCATCATTCATGCTTTTTCATTCATTGAATCCGCCTTACGGATTCAAACATTACATTCATGCCTTTCATTACTTCTGTGTTTTGAATCCTTCTCGCGGATTCAAACGTATTATCCATGCCTCTCATCCTTGAATCCGTCTTACGGATTCAAACATATCATCCATGTCTTTCATCCTTGAATCCGTCTTACGGATTCAAACATATCATTCATGTCTTTCATCCTTGAATCCGTCTCACGGATTCAAACATTGCATTCATACCTTTCATCCTTGAATCCGTCTCACGGATTCAAACATATCATCCATATCTTGTTGATCCGTACTTAATTACGGATTCAACATTCTTCATTCTTATCAGGCATGTTTTTCATTCTTACTTAGTACTCTCAATTTCCCGAGAGTCTTTCTTCCCATTTCACCCACACGCCCGCCCGCTACCCAACTCTACCGGACATACCTGTAACAATTATCATGATCTCACGAACGTCATACGTTTCTCGTGTACTGGCCAGGTACACAATCCACATAGTAGTTTCGTGCCTTCATGTAATTGTCACCTTATGTCCGTAGACTTAGGTTTCGGCGCGTGTATCACTTTCAGTACTTCATTACTATACTATCATTATCCTTTATTTAACATTTTCCTTCTCTTAATGAGTTTTACTATTATATATACCCACATATCAAAATTTACATACCTGGATTCAAATTTGGCTTATTACCTCTTTGCCTGCCTCAATATTCATCCTAGACTGCATTCACAGATCATCCTCTTCAAACACTTATGCTTACCTTGCACATACAAAACCGTCAGTTTCTTTATACGTATACATAAGTACATACCTACATTAGCTTTTACCTTTGGATCTTGATCGAGTCTTAGATTGTACGGGTTTCTTATCTCAAGAGCACACAAGTTTGAGTTCAAGTACTCACCTTCTCGTACTTGATTCCCTCAAACCAGGGCTCTGATACCAACTTGTTACACCCTAATTTGTAACTAGCTAAAGTCGCAGCGGAAATGTGACACCTGTGTCACTTCAACCATCAAACAAATGCCAAACCAATGAAATATTGTATTTCATACTTGGGATTTGTAAAAATATGTGTATCGTTTGCACATATCAACTCTTGTTCGATTTCAAGCTTTAAATCGCTTTCAGGAGGGTTATACGCGCTCTGATGCGTAAATATAACCAGTTTAATGCAACAAACACTCTGGAATAGTGAAATAGGCTTAACATACCTTAAATAACCTTTACATAACTTAGAAATAAGTTTTGGAGGGTTTGGTGTGGCGAAATCAAGTTTATTCGCTTACAGGGACTAATTTTGACAAACTGCGAAAGTATGCCGATTTGTACTGTAACGAGCATTCTGGAACATGACCATAAGTTGGACATACCCTAAATATCCTTTACATAGCTTATAAATAGGCTTTGAGGGGTTCGGTGTGCTAAAATAAACTTTTTGGTCATTCAGGGACTAAAAGCGTCAAAAATTACATAAGTTTGCATTTTCGCGCATATCTTACGTTCTGAATATATCCGGACATCCAAAAATTTATGTAATCATTAAAATATTTTATTTTAGTGATTGGCTTGATAAAATTCCATTCGTCGCTTAATTTGGATCGTTTTTGCGTTCGTTACGACTTCCGTCGTAATTAACCGAACAACGCAACCGTACGACCAAACGAACCGACATCCGAGATATTTTTGAGCATGTTTTGAGTTCCCTATACTTTAACTTCATTTTAGAGCCTTGAAATGAGGTTAACGGGGCTTAAACTTGTCAAAAATGAGCCGAAATGCAAGATTCTGAAGTTCAGGGACAAAAATTGTCATTCTGCCATAGTTAACTTAGGAAGGGACCAAAATGAAAAATCTAAATTCCAGCTTTTTACAGCTGTTCCCCTCATTTGCACATGGTTTTAATGAAACTATGGGCTCCCATGGTTTCACAAAACCATGGGCACATGTGTACGGATGAGATCGAAGCTCGTTTTACGATGAACGATCCTAACGGTTCTAGATTTCCTATATATAGCCCACTCCTTTCACTCTTTTCCTCACATTTGATCTGATTCAAAGCTCTCTAAGTGGAAGTGTATGCTTCCTACCTGAGAGTGAATCGGGTCAAATCTTGCGGGGACCTTCTGTAAGTATTCTTTCGCGTTTTTCATTCGTTTTAGCGTTAAAGTCAAACTGCGTTTGACTTTCTGCATTGACCAGTTTATGGTCAATGCGAAGTTCGTTTGAACTTCATAACGTGAGGGTAATCACGATGGTTATAGTCCGTAGTGACTATACCTACCGATTACCACGTTATCTAGGATTAGTGGCGAGTCGTAGTTTCGGCCAAAATGCGCATTCTTGCGTATTTTGTAACCAAACTACTTTAGGTATCAAAATTGTTTGTTTTGATACCAAACCTGTTTTCTAACTTAACTAAACATGTTTTAGCATGTTTAGCTCGTCACTTTTTAGTTTAGTGCTTATGTAGAGTCGTAAGTCAAGCGGACTAAGCAACCGCTTAGACTTTCGAACTAGACCCGTTTGGTCGATCATTAGGATCCGACCAAACATGTTTAGTGACCATATTTATATAGGGAATAACCTTCCGGGGTTATACCTTATGGTCACGTCGTGTAGCTAGTTATATGATAGATAGTTTATATGCCTTAGGAAAATTACCAAAATACCCTTTTTATGCATAATTGATATTTAAGCATATGTAACCCAAACTTTTTTCATTTAACTGATTATGCAATATAATTAAGTAGGTTAGGGCATATAATACTTGTCATAGGACTAGTTAGGCGGTCCAAACGTGCTTTACGCGAATGACGCGTGAAAGTAGCATAAGCTACCTAAACGGGTCGTGATGGGTCGTAAGCACTTAGGATAGGTTTCCTTTCTGTATGTAGGCCTTGTTAAACCATATCATATGAGTTCCCACACTCATTTGGTTTACGAGACCTCATCCTATCCAATCTTCCGAATTAGGTCCGGTTTATTTATGTAGTTACCTATATTAGGTACCGTTTGATTTCCGGGACTCCTCTAGCTTGCTTGGTAGTTGTTCAAGACTTCTAAGTACCCTCAAGTGAGTACATAGACCCCTCCTTTACTGTTTTCAAACTGTTTTGGGGTGAAACACATGTGCCTACTTGTTACTTTCGTGCTTTTCATGTTTTCATATCATATACTTTCTATGTTCATTAGTACACTAATAGTACATGATTTCATTGTGTTTTACGCTATGTATGCCCATTGTGTGCGTACTTAGTACATTATTTTACATTACATTTTATGCTATGTATGCCCATTGTGTGCGTACTTAGTACATTATTATACATTACATCTTATGCTATGTATGCCCATTGTGTGCGTACTTAGTACATTATTTCACATTACATTTTATGCTATGCTATGTATGCCCATTGTGTGCATACTTAGTACATTTGTTATTCATCATATGCTTACATTTTGGATACACATTACATGATTTACGTTAGACATAAACATTTTACTTTGTTAGTTTGGTTTGAGTAAGTGATTAAGTAACGAGGCGTGTGTAATATGATACAAGCATGGTGGATACGCCGCTGGTACTTCCTATATATAAGTGTTTGTATGGTATTACATATCGTAGCGTTATTTGAATCATTTCAATTTGAGACATATAACATTTTATACAAATAACATACTTTTCACAAGACATTGTTTTACAAACAACTTATTTTATACAAAACTCATTTTACTTGGTTATTCATTTAACCTTACATTATTCTTTTACATATCATTTACTTTATCATTACTTTTCAAATGATTTATAAAACAAAACATTTTACAAGGATCATGACTGACTTTTGTTAAACAACCCTTTTTCTAAACTCGTAAGTCATGAATCCTATTTTCACAAAACCTATGTATCTCACAAGCATTTTTATGCTGACGTACCTATTTTCACATGTGTTTCAGGATATGATGCATAGGATTGATCAAGATACACTTAGGCGGACTTGGACCTTAGTGACAATAAAAGATGCAAGACTAGTTAATTATGTTTTATTTCTTTAATTATTAAGACTTTGTAACTCTTTTAATCAATAAAACATCATTTCAATTTTCCATGTGTTATGAAACAATGATTCTGTTACAACACTCCCCGACGATTCTGCCACGTTTTGTTGTTTTACGTGGTCGGGGTGTGACAGAAAAGTTGGTATCAGAGCTAATGGTTATAGAGAATTAGGTTATTAGTTTTATTTTGACCTAGTCTATAACCTTCCTAGGACCCTAACGCGAGTTTACTTGCGTTTAGTCATAAAACAAAACCGTCACCTATCCTTAGGCGACGACCACAACAAGAACATAAATTTCAAAACCGCTTTGAAAACTAATCATCTGTTCTAGGATGATTGATTACTAGGTTTTGAACCCTCTGTTATAAGGTTTTAAACCCCTTTGAATTTTCAAAACTCTCGTCAAAGTTTTTGGTCCTACATAGTGTGAACACGTGCAAACTGGAAGAGTGAATGCCTGTACCCTGAGTTTTCTGTCTAAGGCTAGAGTGTTCGTACAAATCCACATAATCGGACCAGTCACTCTTACCTGGGAACTCTTGGGGTGAGTGTCCACTTATAGGCGAGCATGTCTTCGCGATACATTATGAGAATCTATTTGCTTTGATTCAGCCTTTGTGTTGTTTGTTTGCTTCGTGGTTCAAACAAATGACCATCAACCATGATTTTGGTCAGTAATTGTAACATCCTATCCTTACCCAATGCCATTTCATTTGTTTTCTCTCTTGTTTCCCCTTTTAGAATGCCTCCACGACGTGAAAATCCGGTTTCTATTGAAGAGCTGGCAGCTGTCATTACACTGCAAATGACTGCTGCAATCCCGAACATCGTTGCTCAATGTCACCAAGCTCTCAACAACAATAATGCCCCCTGCAACTTCAAGACGTTCAACTCGGCTAAGCCATCAAAGTTTTATGGGTCTCAAGGAGCGACTGCACTTCTGCAATGGTTCGAGAGTCTGGAGAGCACCTTCAGACATGTTCAATGTCCAATCGAGCGAAAGGTAGAATTCGCATCTAGTGTCTTTGAGAAACGAGCTTTAACATGGTGGAATGGTGTAATGAGAGATAGGGGTGCCGATGTGGCACTGGCTCAAACGTGGCAAGAGTTTCGAGCTCTGATGATGAAGGAATTCTGTCCTCATCACGAGATCAGGGCTTTGGAAAGGGAATTCGACGATCTTAAGCAAGACAGCGGTGAACATCGAGCATACACTGATCGATATGAGGAGCTGAGCCTGTTGTGTCCTACCATGGTTACGCCTTTGGATAAGGCGATCGAAAAATACATTGATGGTCTCCCTGACTCAGTTCAGGACATTGTTACTGGTAGTAAACCCACTACAGTTAGACAGGCCATTGAGCTATCTGCAACCTTGACTGAATCTCAAATCAGGAAAGGTAAACTTTTTCGGAAAGGCGACAAGAAACAAGCAGCTAATGTTCAGGAGGAAACCAAGGAAAGCAAAACCGAACCTTCTAAGAAGCGTAAGGCTTCGCAGAATTTTGCGATTGCTGCTCAACCCAACCAAAACACCCGCAACCAACCAACTCAACCTCCTGCAAGGAAACCTTATGCCGGTACTGCACCGATATGCAACAAATGTAATGCACACCACTTAGCTCACCTACAGTGTCGTTTATGTGCATCATGTGGGCGACTCGGTCACCTGGCAAATGCTTGTCGATTTACCCCAAACCAAGGTGGTCCACACCAACCTCAAGTAAATCCTGCTCAAGCTCGTTGCCCACCAGGTCCTTGCTTCAACTGTGGCGAGATGGGCCATTTCCGAAGAAATTGCCCAAAGATTGCTAATGCGAATCCAGCGCAGGGATGAGCATCGGACCAACTAGAAGACAATGTTGTTTAGAAATAATCAAGCCTTATGTATTATTTTCTTTTATTGTCAAGGTCCATGAAACAGTTGTTGTTGTTTATAAATAAATCTTTTTATATTACATTGCAATGTACAAATGTGATGGCATGTATAAACAACGTATCCCCTACAATACCGACAATCAAGGAGCCGTATTCCTTGAAGAACAGATTACCCCCAAATCTTTCCATTTTATAATCTCTTGCGATTTCCCACAAAAATCCTAAGTACCCGTTTCTTCCAAGGAAACGAAGTACAAGGCGCAAGTTACAACTCTGTACGAATACCCAAAGTACCACTATAAATTCTTAATAGGGTACCTAAGGGAATTTTCGTATATTCTAAAATTATTGTACCTTAATTCGAATATTGCGTTTTCTTGAAAACGAAATCGAATTTTTGGAAGATCTTTCTATTTTCATAATTAGATTCTTGCTAATGTTTAAAGTACCAAATGGAATCCACGGAATGGATTCCTAGTGTGCTTCAAATACATGTACGCAATGAACAAAACAAATTAACAAATTAAAGATCTAGATAAACAATTTTGTGGTTGTGTGACTATGTGTTTATGCATCTTGCGTTTTCTTTTATGCATTTCTGTGTTTTTGTATACTCTGGATATTCGTTATCCAATTCCTCATAGAATCTTTCTTATCTTTATATGAAGGATTCGTAGTAGGATATTCAAAAAAAAAAAGGTACTATCAAAAATCCTTAATGGACTTCTACGTTGTAGTTAAGTCCCTTGGATTATAAAGTACTATTCCAAAGGACATCATGTGTTGATGTAGTTGAATATTCCTCTTGGGTAGTTAAGTTAAATAGATTGGTTCGACAATCTAGTTAAATATATCATGTGTTGATATAGTTAAATAGGCCCTCTGGTGGTCTAGTTAAAGAGATCCTACGTCGATCTAAGTTAAATAGATTGGTTCGACAATCTAGTTAAATATATCATGTGTTGATATAGTTAAATAGGCCCTCTGGTGGTCTAGTTAAAGAGATCCTACGTCGATCTAAGTTAAATAGATTGGTTCGACAATCTAGTTAAATATATCATGTGTTGATATAGTTAAATAGGCCCTCTGGTGGTCTAGTTAAAGAGATCCTACGTCGATCTAAGTTAAATAGATTGGTTCGACAATCTAGTTAAATATATCATGTGTTGATATAGTTAAATAGGCCCTCTGGTGGTCTATTTAAAGAGATCCTACGTCGATCTAAGTTAAATAGATTGGTTCGACAATCTAGTTAAATATATCATGTGTTTACATAATTAAATAGGCCCTCGGGTAGTCTAGTTCAAGAGATTGTTCGTTGATCTAATCCTTTGGTGACCTAGTTAAAGAGACTCTATTGCAGTCAAGTTAAATCACCACAGGATTATTCGTTTAATTTTTCCCCATACGCATTAGGAAATGAACTGTGCGGACTGTGCAAGGAATTACGTAATTATGGAGGCCTACATAAATATGGAATTCAGTGCACGGAAACCACAGGAAGTTTTGTCATGTGTTAAGACCTACAGTGACAAGAGTAATGATACGGGAGAAGTCTTGAACTTTGACCGATGTCAGTTTATTCTTACACTCCCCAATTCTGATTTCAAGCACACACAAGTTTCCTATGATAATTCCTCACGGGAAACGTTCTCCTGTCTATAGTTCGAAACTCCATGTTTTGTTACTACAAGGACTCCACCTTGAGGCTTGACATTTTCGATAAGAATCCTGACATGGCCCAGAGTTTTACTTAAGGGTTCAATGGATTTGTCTGAAAGCGAAACCGTCACAGCTGTCCTCACAAGTTTCTCCTAAAATTAAATTTCGGGACGAAATTTCCAAAAGTAGGGGAGACTGTGACACTTGTGTCACTTCAACCATCAAACAAATGCCAAACCAATGAAATATTGTATTTCATACTTGGGATTTGTAAAAATATGTGTATCGTTTGCACATATCAACTCTTGTTCGATTTCAAGCTTTAAATCGCTTTCTGGAGGGTTATACGCGCTCTGATGCGTAAATATAACCAGTTTAATGCAACAAACACTCTGGAATAGTGAAATAGGCTTAACATACCTTAAATAACCTTTACATAACTTAGAAATAAGTTTTGGAGGGTTTGGTGTGGCGAAATCAAATTTATTCGCTTACAGGGACTAATTTCGACAAACTGCGAAAGTATGCCGATTTGTACTGTAACGAGCATTCTGAAACATGACCATAAGTTGAACATACCCTAAATATCCTTTACATAGCTTATAAATAGGCTTTGAGGGGTTCGGTGTGCTAAAATAAACTTTTTGGTCATTCAGGGACTAAAAGCGTCAAAAATTGCATAAGTTTGCATTTTCGCGCATATCTTACGTTCTGAATATATCCGGACATCCAAAAATTTATGTAATCATTAAAATATTTTATTTTAGTGATTGGCTTGATAAAATTCCATTCGTCGCTTAATTTGGATCGTTTTTGCGTTCGTTACGACTTCCGTCGTAATTAACCGAACAACGCAACCGTACGACCAAACGAACCGACATCCGAGATATTTTTGAGCATGTTTTGAGTTCCCTATACTTTAACTTCATTTTAGAGCCTTGAAATGAGGTTAACGGGGCTTAAACGTGTCAAAAATGAGCCGAAATGCAAGATTCTGAAGTTCAGGGACCAAAATTGTCATTCTGCCATAGTTATCTTAGGAAGGGACCAAAATGAAAAATCTAAATTCCAGCTTTTTACAGCTGTTCCCCTCATTTGCACATGGTTTTAATGAAACTATGGGCTCCCATGGTTTCACAAAACCATGGGCACATGTGTACGGATGAGATCGAAGCTCGTTTTACGATGAACGATCCTAACGGTTCTAGATTTCCAATATATAGCCCACTCCTTTCACTCTTTTCCTCACATTTGATCTGATTCAAAGCTCTCTAAGTGGAAGTGTATGCTTCCTACCTGAGAGTGAATCGGGTCAAATCTTGCGGGGACCTTCTGTAAGTATTCTTTCGCGTTTTTCATTCGTTTTAGCGTTAAAGTCAAACTGCGTTTGACTTTCTGCATTGACCAGTTTATGGTCAATGCGAAGTTCGTTTGAACTTCATAACGTGAGCGTAATCACGATGGTTATAGTCCCTAGTGACTATACCTACTGATTACCACGTTATCTAGGATTAGTGGCGAGTCGTAGTTTCGGCCAAAATGCGCATTCTTGCGTATTTTGTAACCAAACTACTTTAGGTATCAAAATCGTTTGTTTTGATACCAAACCTGTTTTCTAACTTAACTAAACATGTTTTAGCATGTTTAGCTCGTCACTTTTTAGTTTAGTGCTTATGTAGAGTCGTAAGTCAAGCGGACTAAGCAACCGCTTAGACTTTCGAACTAGACCCGTTTGGTCGATCATTAGGATCCGACCAAACATGTTTAGTGACCATAGTTATATAGGGAATAACCTTCCGGGGTTATACCTTATGGTCACATCGTGCAGCTAGTTATATGATAGGTAGTTTATATGCCTTAGGAAAATTACCAAAATACCCTTTTTATGCATAATTGATATTTAAGCATATGTAACCCAAACTTTTGTCATTTAACTGATTATACAATATAATTAAGTAGGTTAGGGCATATAATACTTGTCATAGGACTAGTTAGGCGGTCCAAACGCGCTTTACGCGAACGACGCGTTAAAGTAGCATAAGCTACCTAAACGGGTCGTGATGGGTCGTAAGCACTTAGGATAGGTTTCCTTTTTGTATGTAGGCCTTGTTAAACCATATCATATGAGTTCCCACACTCATTTGGTTTACGAGACCTCATCCTATCCAATCTTCCGAATTAGGTCCGGTTTATTTATGTAGTTACCTATATTAGGTACTGTTTGATTTCCGGGACTCCTCTAGCTTGCTTGGTAGTTGTTCAAGACTTCTAAGCACCCTCAAGTGAGTACATAGACCCCTCCTTTACTGTTTTCAAACTGTTTTGGGGTGAAACACATGTGCCTACTTGTTACTTTCGTGCTTTTCATGTTTTCATATCATATACTTGCTATGTTCATTAGTACACTAATAGTACATGATTTCATTGTGTTTTACGCTATGTATGCCCATTGTGTGCGTACTTAGTACATTATTTTACATTATATTTTATGCTATGTATGCCCATTGTGTGCGTACTTAGTACATTATTATACATTACATCTTATGCTATGTATGCCCATTGTGTGCGTACTTAGTACATTATTTCACATTACATTTTATGCTATGTTATGTATGCCCATTGTGTGCATACTTAGTACATTTGTTATTCATCACATGCTTACATTTTGGATACACATTACATGATTTACGTTAGACATAAACATTTTACTTTGGTAGTTTGGTTTGAGTAAGGGATTAAGTAACGAGGCGTGTGTAATATGATACAAGCATGGAGGATACGCCGCTGGTACTTCCTATATATAAGTGTTTGTATGGTATTACATATCGTAGCGTTATTTGAATCATTTCAATTTGAGACATATAACATTTTATACAAATAACATACTTTTCACAAGACATTGTTTTACAAACAACTTATTTTATACAAAACTCATTTTACTTGGTTATTCATTTAACCTTACATTATTCTTTTACATATCATTTACTTTATCATTACTTTTCAAATGATTTATAAAACAAAACATTTTACAAGGATCATGACTGACTTTTGTTAAACAACCCTTTTTCTAAACTCGTAAGTCATGAATCCTATTTTCACAAAACCTATGTATCTCACAGGCATTTTTATGCTGACGTACCTATTTTCACATGTGTTTCAGGATATGATGCATAGGATTGATCAAGATACACTTAGGCGGACTTGGACCTTAGTGACAATAAAAGATGCAAGACTAGTTAATTATGTTTTATTTCTTTAATTATTAAGACATTGTAACTCTTTTAATCAATAAAACATCATTTCAATTTCCCATGTGTTATGAAACAATGATTCTGTTACAACACTCCCCGACGATTCCGCCACGTTTTGTTGTTTTACGTGGTCGGGGTGTGACAGGAAATAGCGTACCATAAAAATTTCTTTCGTTACAAACACCTTGACACACTTAAATTCATTTTTAATAAGAAACCATTACCTAGCTTCACTCAATTACGTACTCAACCCTCCCGTACAATCTTTCTTGTGACTCGATCCTCGATCTCCAAACCTTGAATATCCTCATGACTGGAACTACCTGCGTTCACCACATAAAATTCACAACATTAGTAAGCATTATAAACATACAAGGTTTGTTCACGTTTACTTCTCGTTTCGTTAACTCTTTACATCCCAGCTTTTCCATCATGTCATACCAACCGTGGTGAGACTTCTTTGTTATTCCTACATTTCACTTATAACTCCAGGTACACGAATAAACAACGTAAACACTTAATCATACTGAAAGACTTACATACATACCCTACTTCATACATATTATCTCTATATATACCTACGTACACACATGCATACATACCTGCGTACATACGTACTCACACACATACATGCCAATTTACATGCATACTTACATATACACACATCTACATCATTATATACATATCTATATGTACACATACCAACATCATTAAGTACACACATGACATTCTACATCTTTACATACATACAACCCTACATGCATCATACCAAACTCATACATGCCTACTTTTCATACGTACCATCATATATCCGCTTATTACTGCTCACATACTTATAAACATACTCATGTAGGTACATACATGCTTTCATACATTTCTACATACGTGTATAGAGATATACAAACATGCATACATACCTGTCTACATGTGCGTTCACCCTAATGGTCATAAAACATAAGTTAAATTAGTCATACGCAACTTAAAACGCGTTTAAACGAGTTCCCAAGCCAAAACGAGGCCTGAAAACAATTTTCGAAGAAACATCACCCGTCGCGTCGCGCGACCCCCCGTTGCGTGGCGCGACGCCCTCAAAATGACAGAATGTTGTTGCTGTTGTGCTGCAGATTTCCAGCACGTCCGCGTTTCACGGAAACGGTCATAACTTCTTCGTTATTGGTCCGTTTTACCCGATTCTTTTTCCTATGCGTCCGTAATTTAATCCCCCATCTTATGGTGTTAAGATCCGACATCCGGATTAACACAATTCCAGACTTTTAAGTCTTCGGCTTACTACCCTTTTTACCACTAATTGACCTGTTCATAACTCTATCACATAACTTGTTTATTTGACCTTAACTTCATACGAATTCATAATATCAAGGTCATTTGTCATAAACGAATTCCTTCCCGGATACCTTACATCCTATTTCACCCGTTTGCGCTCAAAGCTTATTTTGACCCGTTAAGGGGAATTGTGCATTAAAACGTTTCTGACTTACAAAACATTACTCCTCACTTTCATACTTGACCAAAACGTTACACTACTCGAATAACTTGTCTCTAAACTACTTTTTAAGATCGTTTGCCCAAAATACCCATCAAGGGCATTTTGGTCAACTTTAATCCCATCATTTACGACGAAATACTACGTCACCTAGTTAACCTCAACCATCATATTTAGTTAATTAATCAACTTCATATTACATAATCTAACCAAGAAGTGATTACAGAAATCACTTACCTTATGCGTCCGTGCTCGTATCCGATTCCTTGCCTCTTCTTGACCCGTTAACACCTCATGCTTGAGCCCGTCTCGACATGGTCCCTACACTTCCATGTCATCGAAACCACATTCTTGTTAGCATACCCATTTGTACATGTTAACAATCATACCAATCGCATAATCCACACTTAACTTCCTTTAGTCATTTCTAACAAGCATATTACATAAAAATCAACTTCATATCCTTTCCAACTCATGTAATTTATCATGTAATCACAAATAACGCATATTAACATAACATGTACCAAACGACTTCCTATAATCCTACCTTTACGACAACGAGTCAAATCATGTTTCTTATGCTTGTTGACTTTCAAAAGTCAACTATTAACCATATGTAACCATCGACTTATCAACATATACCCGTAACATCATAATCGACTATACGGATGACACTATATACATTTTATCATACACTTGATGTACGTACTACCTTTTAAGCATAACGTACAACTTATTCATGCATAAATCTTCTAAACTCATACATAACCCATCAAAGCCTACTACTAATCATCATGGATCATTCCCCAAATAAACATCAAACATATCATCATCATTTTTCTCCTAATTCATCTAACAAGAATTCATCATACCCACATAATACATCAATCTTTCAACAAGGCTCGGACATGGAAGGTGATTCTAGTCATCATCTTCACCCTAACTAACGGGTCTCACCTCTAATCATCAAATTAACACAAACCATACGTAACCCACGTTCTATACGAGGTTTCTAACCCTCGTACATGATCAATTTCATATTAACTCGCGGATTAGAACATAACCCACTTCACCCATGATCACCAATCTCAGATTTAAGACATACCTTATGATCCCCTCGTGATGGTGATCATTTATCCATGCTCGGTTATGAATTTGGGCCTCGATTCCTTCTTCAAATTGAAGCTTTTGAAGAACTAGGGTTTTGGGGCTCTTGAGAGCCCCCTGCTCGATCTATCCAGAACACACACGAAGATGTGTGTATGTGTGTGTGATCTTTATCTTTTAAATAACTTAACTTTCATTTGTTCCACTTTAGCCCCTCGGGTTTGCCTTTAAAACATAACTGACACTACCTTCATCATTAAATACTTTTCACCATACCCTTAACTAGGTTAAATAGCCTAGTTATTTATTTCATGACGTGTCATATAGGAACACCCGACAAATATTAACATTCAGATTTTGGGGCGTTACAAAAAAATTCAAAAAAAATGTCGTCTGTGTAGTTTTGAGCACCACAAGTTTGTGTTTACGGGTACCGTAAATTTTCGGGTAAGATTTACGGTACCCGTAAACACAAACTTGTTCGATGATGTTTCAATTGAAAACCCGGTTGAGTTGACTAAACCCTGAAAACCCATTAATCACCATTGATCAAACTAAATGAATGGGTGAGATTAAGTCCATGTCCTTCTTTAGTTCCACTTTTCAGTATTTTTTTAATACATTGATTGTACGTTAAGGGTAATATGAGAAACATATTTTCACCTCTTACAAGAAAGACAAAAAGACTGCATATGCAGACCTCTCAAGATGTCATTTCCCAATGTAAGATAATATCAAAAAAGGTAAAAAGTACAAATTCATCTTTCTCTAGAACTGAAAAACAATCTCTTTCTCTCTCATAGCTGTTTTCAAACCTACACCATAATTCATCTTTCCTACTCTCTCTCTCTCTCTAGTATCGACCCTTTTTGTTTTCATTTTCAAATATATATGTAACACTTAATTCAAAATTTAATACCTACTACATTTATTTTATATACATAATAAAAACTTAAACAATATATGTAAATAATTACAAGCAATAAAGTCATTTTTATCCAATGTTTGCAAGAATCTTGACCCGTATCTTCATAATCACTTACATCACTACACCAACATTATTTCTGTAACACAAAAAATGTAACAGTGTATATGACAATATATTTTTGTAACATATTTTTTTTTTTTTTGGTTTTGTTACATGTGTTACATAGAAACGTAACATATAATTTTTCTATGATCAAATGTTACATAGAAACGTAACATATAATTTTTACATTATTTCTGAAACACAAAAAATGTAACATGCATTTTTTTCTTTGATTGTTACATTTTTTATGTAACACAAAAAAATGTAACAGGCATTTTTTGCTTTGATTGTTACATTTTTTATGTAACACAAAAAAATATAACAGGCATTTTTGCTTTGATTGTTACAAAAAAAATGTAACGGGCATTATTTATGTAACACAAAAAAACGTAACTGACATTATTTATGTAACACAAAAATGTGTAACAATGCACTTTATTTTCAGTAACATACATTATTTATGTAACACGAAAAAATGTAACATGCATTTTTTTCTTTGATTGTTACATTTCGTAACTAAGATGCAAAGAATTGTTACAGGCAACAACCCTAGGGGTCTGTTTGGTATGGGGTAATGGAATAGATGAAGGAATGGAATGAACGAGGGAATGCAATGGATCATTACCATTCCATGTCTTGTTTGGTTACCATGTGTGAATGGAATGAGTTATTATTGTGTATTGTTCGGTAAGCAAGAAAAACGGAGTAATAAAATCAGCGGTGAGTGGTGGTGGTGGTCGGTGGTAGTGATTGTGGGTGGTTATAGGTGGCGGTGGTGGGTGTCGGCGGCGGCGATGGGTGGTGGTGGTGGCGGCGAGTGGCGGTGCGGCGGCGACGACGAGTGGTGGTGGTGGCAAGGTGGTCGTTAGTGGTGGGTGGCAGCAGAGGTGGCGGTTGGTGGCGACGGTGGCGGTTGGTGGTGGCGGTGGTGGTGGCGTCGACGATGGTGGGCGGCGGCGAGTGTCGTTAGCGGTTGGTCGCAGCTGTGGGTGATAACGGTGGCGAGTGGGTGGCGGCGGCGGCGGTGGCTGTCGGGGTGAGGTGGTGGCGGGTGGCGGCGATGGCGTCGGTGGTGGGTGGTGGTGGTGGTGGGTTGTGGTGTTGTTGATGAATGGTGCAAGAGGGGATGGAATGAAAAAAAAACATGGGGGGTGGAAGGAATGATTTTGAGGGAATGGAATGCATTTTGGAATGGGTGATTCCATTCCATTGACCAACCAAACACCCTTTCCTTCATTCCCTCGTAATCATCCATTCCATTCCACCTCTCATTCCTGCATACCAAACACTACCTAGATTTTTTAGATTCAACCATAAAATCAGTAATAAAAAAACAACATATCCAGAAAACAAGAACTTAATAACATTGATCTTCTTACACTAGAAAATAAAAAAAAGTTGCAAATCTACAAACACAAAAAATTGCAAATCTGAAAATTGCAAATCTGGATGACCTTTTAGATCTGGAACACAAAAAAATTTCAAATCTGAAAATTACAAAAAAAGTGAAGATCTACAAAACACAAAAAAATGAAGATCTACAAAAACACAAACATACTTATGGATCTGGAGGATCTTATAGATCTGGAACATCATGTTCAACATCAAACATCTTTTGGATCATCTTCAACATCGAACCGTCATCTGAAACATCATCGAACATCTTCAACCGGATCTGGAGCATCTTTTGGATCTAGTAGCATCTTCCCGGAGCATCTTCAACCGAAGCATCTGGAGCATCTTCAACAGGAGCATCTGGAGCATCTTTTTTTATTCGGATCATCTTTTTTGTTCGGAGCATCTGGAGTTTTGGTGGATGATTATGAAGGATTTTGATAAGAAAAGAATTTTTTTTATTTCAGATCTTAGATCTGGAATGAGGTAGAGAAGTGGGAGGGTAGAGAAGTGTTTACATGGAATGAGGTAGAGAAACATGGTGGATCCAGATCTACATGGCGGTCCAGATCTAGATCTAGATGGTGTTTACATGGATATGATGCTCATCAGTTTCTTGATTTCATTTGTGATCTTGTTTTATATCTATTAGAACAAGAGAGAGATAGGGAAAAGTATGGTAGAGAGGATAGATGAATGAGGAGAGATATAGTAAGATCTGGTGAATTTTTTTGTATAAATTATAGAGAGAGAAAAGGTACAAAGTTGTCATTACAAATGTATTTAATGAAAAGCATGACAAGAAGAAGCAATGTTGAAAAGTCTGTGTGTAGACTTGCACATGAAAAGGATCACAAAAATCTCAAAAGGTAAAGAAAGAAAATGACGGTTATGCCCTTGCCTCCTCTCAATCTAAATTCAAACGTGGATCAATCCTAGCCACATGTGTGAGTTTTCAGGGTTTAGTCAACTGGAGTGGGTTTTCTCCTTATAATTAGCCTATATATATATATATGGGTAAATAACATAGAATATTTTCTTATTCGTTTATATATAGTTTTCTATTCGCCTAAATAATGTTCTATTGATTGTTTTTTTGGTTTTTTGCAAAAAAAAATACAAAAACATATTTTTTTTTAAACAGATGAGCTGGCTCGAGCTTTTGACGAGTCGAGCCTGAGCACAACTTTCCAACTCGTTAAAAAAAATGAGTTGGCTCGGCTCGGTTCGATTTTTAAAAGAGCCGAGCTTGAGCCCACCCTGGTTCGGTTCAGCTCGGCTTATTTACTGCCATAGTTATTTGTTTTACTTTATTTATTTATTGCGTTTTTTTAAGATTGTACGAGTGTACGGTGATTTTTTTTTTTATATGCCTGAGTTAATGTTCTAGTTCCGCCACTGATTTCCACTTTATGATTTGTATGGCTATTAATAGCTCATTTAATGAAATAAGTGCAGCTTTACATTCATATTAACTCACGTACAACTTTTCTTTTAGTTGTAATCTTGTTGAAAGTTCAATACACAACAGAATATCATCCAGGTTTTGTGAGTAGTGTATGAGTTGAGTGGGGCCTGAACCAACACATGTTTGTGCTATTGATTAAGTAGGTGACACATTTACTTAAATGTGTACCGTTTAGGTTGAAATGTCGGGGCCGGAACCAACACTACACGTTTTGCAAGTTGCATTTTGCTTCTGTTTTCGGACTTACGTGTTTGGGGTTGAGTTTTAAATGAGATTTTTAGATTATTGAGTTTTGAAATCGTAAATAATCAGTTTGAGTGTTTGGGTAAAAAAAATAAAAAATTAATTATTTGCGTTTAGAAAGTTACAAAACGCAGTTTTCCAAAAGCAGCTCCCCTCCCCCCTACCGCAAAAAAATGCAGTTTTCCAAAAATTGATTATTTGCGTTTAGAAAAGGATTTTCACTTCTTTATTTTCTAAATATATATTTGACAAACACTCAAATAGTTGATTATCTTATTATTGTGATATCAAGCAACATAATCAAATTAAATCCAAACACTATCTTTCAACATCACGTTTTGTTACAGTTAATTATCTGATTCTAATTATTTAAAACGCATAATCTATTTTCAAAACTCAACCTCAAACAACCTCTTAATAATTTATTCATCTAAAAGGTACGTTACAGAATCCATAGAAATGGAGAGAAAACAACCTCCAAGCAACTAATTTACATTCAACCCAATGGAAACTTGCCCTAACCCATAAAACTCACACACAAGATTAATAACATAAATAAAAGAGACATTCATACATATGGGTTTATGGTGTAATGGTACTCGGTGTATCGAGCGTGATGGTACTCGGTGTATCGAGCGTGATGGTACTCGGTGTGTCCTGGGTCTCTGTTGAAGGCGTATAATCATATCCCTTAGAGCGGTCATCGGACGATTGTCTCGACCACATTTTTTCCATCTTGCTCACCACATCCTGCATTATTGGTCGTTGTTCTGGCACTTTCGATACACAATCCTTTGCTATTTCCAAAAACTCCTTCATCATCTCCTTGACATTATTAGGAACCATCCTTAATTCCACATCAAATATATCATCCTTCGGTTCCTCGAGCGCAAGTGACTCGACCAACTCAGAAAAGTGGACCTTGCTGCCCACCGTTAAAAGCTCCAATAACAAAACCCCAAAGCTATACACGTCAGATTTCAAACTGACTTCTCGGGTATCCTTAACTTTTGGGGCCCGGTAACCCGTAACATGATGGTCCTGGGAGCTTGAAGCGTCAAAAAGCGTGTTGAGACCATAGTCGGACACGGACGCTTCAAGGTTGGTTTCTTGTCGGAAGAGGATGTTAGATGAATTGATGTTTCCGTGAACAACTGATATTTCTCCATCTTCGCCTTTTTTGTCTTCATGTAAGTATGCCAGTCCCCTAGCGGCACTCAATGCAATTCTCATCCGATGGTCCCAATCGGGTTGTGTTTGTACCGAAGCTATACTTCCTGTAAAACAATCGCTTACGCTTCTTTGATCAATGGATCCTATCATTTACAAGCTAAAACTACATAGTAGCAGTAGTAGTGATTATAATATAAATAACTTTTAGTTATTCAAAATTGGCCGCTTGTTCATTTTTTTGTAGAATGTGAACATATGATGAAAATTGGTAATACAGAAATATAATAAAGGCCACACATGTCAAAAGATTGGGCAACCAACGACCAGCAGCAAAAAAATGAAAACATTTTGAGCATTATTATACCCCACTATTAATCGTAACACCATAGATTTATTAGTATTAGTTTTGAACAAGAAAAAGAGCTTATATGTCCAAACCCATCAACTTATTGTGTTTTAACATATATAGGGGGCTGATTGGTATTGAAAGGTGCTTACTATACGGCTTAGTTATAATAAATATATGGGAATGACTATCTATAGCTTAAAAACGACCAAATTAAATACCTATAGTTATCAGGTATACTTATTAACTAAAAAAATAACTTTGGGATTTTCAAGGACATATTTTTTTCATTTTAAATTTTATATAATTCTATTTTTTTTAAAACTATATACATATCAACATCACCATAAAATGTTTGATTTAACCCAAATATGTAAAATTCATAATTATTCCTAATTACATCATCAGTATACAAAGATCAGTATACAAGAATTAAGGACTATCGGAAAAATGATTGAAACACAAACGTATTATTTTATAATTATAATTACTTTTGATCATATTTGGTTTATAATGAGTGTCGGTAATGTACCGCTGCCGTAACAAACCGCGAATAGATTCCGACCGAACAACTTCAGGACTATCGGAAAAATGACCGATATTTATTTTTATGGTTTTCGATTGATGGAAAACATTTATTTTTTGGGTTTTTATTTTCGGTTGCAATACTAGGTGTCCCTACCACATCGATACCGTAGAAAATCAAACCGATACCGGTCGAATTTCCTCGCAACACGCGGGTATTTCACTAGTTAGGCTGGAGGGTGTGGGGGAGCCACCCCCGCCAACTTATATCATCTATAGGGTCCCGGGGTGCTATACCTCCACACCCTCAGATTTAAAGGGGGGCGCTATAGTAGGGGCTCCATCATGGTAATGATGGAGAAGGGGCGCTATAGGATGGGTCCACTTGATTTAAACCAATGAAATCTTTTTTTTTTTTTTTTTTTAATAGGGGGCTTCATCCACACCATGCAAATTAAAGGGAGATCCATGGCTGAGGTGGATCCTAGATTACGCTGAAGTGACCTGATAAAGCCCCTAAGGCTGGTGGGTATGGAGAGTCTCATCCCCAAGGGGATGGGCCGCCACGTCACAGTCACGTAGGAGGGGCTTGAAGGGGATGGACCTAGGGGTGGGGGATGAACCCCTTTATATATATATATATATATATATATATATATATATATATATATATATATATATATATATATATATATATCTGTGTGTGTATGTATGTATGTATGTATGTATGTATGTATGTATGTATGTATGTATGTATGTGTGTGTGTTTGTATAGATGTGTGTTTGTGAGGAGAGAGGAAGGAGGCCCGTCGAAATCGGCTAGGGGAGGACGAAGTTGACGGGGCTGGGGGTGGAGAGTTTGGGGCGACGGCGGGGCGACGGGCATGGGGACGGCCCCCATACCCTCCGGTCTAAGGGGCTCCAACCACACCCTCCAACATTAAAACAAAAGGTACAAATCTTTATAGCATATGCATTAGTAGGGCTGTATCCAACTCATCATTGGCAATAAAGCATAAAATCATGATTCACGTGATCCAAGATTTTTTATTAAACAGAAACAAAATTACCACTTTTCAAAAACAAAAAAAAAAAAACAAAAAGAATGAGAGCGGGTTGAGCCGGTACTTTTCATCTAACGTGTTAACTTTGCCGATCCTTTTTACCAAAAAAGTATAGACTAAATCTAAGCTGTCTCAGCTGGGTAAGCTGATGCACCATGGCGGACAGCTTATAGCGCCCCCTCTTAACTGCGATGGGATGGTGGTTGGCGCTCCGGGGCGCCATAAATGTTGAGGTGGCGGGGTGGCGTTAAGCCACACCCTGTGGCCTAAGCATATGAAACCACTTGGCTAAACACCCTTTGTCGAATAGTAGCGATGCAAAAATTTAGCTAGAAAAATGCAAGGAATAAAAATATAGAGAGGGATACGTTTAGCACACCAGTAATAAAAATAAAGATCGGAGAAATTACCATGAAGACGATCATATAAGCTACCACCATCCATGTAACCATAAACAAGCCATTTCTCATCTTGTGAATAATAATAACCTATCAATGGCACCACATTTTTGTTCTTCATCTTCCCCAAAACCTCCATTCTTGTTCTAAACTCGTTCTCCGTCACCACCACAGGTTTCAATCTTTTCACGACCACCGTCACATTCTTTCCCTCGAGCACCTGTTTATACGACCTCCCAACACTCCCTTCCCCAAGAACCTCCGCGGACACATTCAACAAATCCTCCAAATCAAAACTATGAACCCCATGGTGGCCGAACAACACCAACTTGTTTCTCTCCACTTTCGCGTCAGCTTGCGCTTCTAACAGCGGTTTTGGCGTCTGCGTACACATCTTCCTCCGTACACAACATAGGATAATGAGTAACACCACCCCCGATCCAATCGAAATACCAAGAATTTCGGGTGTCTTTTTATCTTTTTCCTTTTGTGATAAAGGATCCTCCAGAATTGGAAATGACCCATTGCATCTGTTTTTTGTAGGAAGACCGCAAAGGTAAATGTTTTTGGTGAAGTTAGCTAATGGGAACTTAGAAAGTGAAGGTGGAATCGAACCCACTAATTTGTTAATGGATACATCAAACTTAACTAACTTTTCTGAGTGTATGTAGGGAATCGGGCCAGTGAAGGTATTGTTGTTTAAGGTAAAGCGAACAAGGCTAGTGAGATTGGAGAAATAACTCGGGATGTTGCCCGAAAAGCTGTTGTTATTCAACGAAAGGTGGGTAAGAGACTTGAGGTTGGCGAAATCAGAAGGGAGTTCACCGCTGAAGCGGTTAACACGAAGGGATAGGATACGAAGACCAGTTAACCTTCCAATTGTGTTGGGTGGTATTTCACCTACCAAGCTTATGGCAGGTAACCGGAGATACATGACGGTTTCGTTGATGGTAGGGCCGCAAGTAACGCCTTTCCAAGTGCAAGCGAGTTTGGACTCGTCCCAGTTGAGTTTTAATTTATCGTGGCTAACCTTGTTCAAGAAGGCGAGAAGCGCTTGCCTCTCGTCAAGCTTTAGCGTTTCACCTTGGGGTACTGCAGCACACTCGTGCTTTTGTAGTGGGAGAATAAGAAGTGAAAATAGGAAGACGGCTAACGGAGAAGAGGAAGGTTTCGGGCGACCGGTGGTGAACATTTTTAGTGAGTGAGAATGTGATCAATGAGTGGATAAAGATAAAGGAGGAGTATTTATAAAAGGAAGGTTAGGTAACTGGGTAATATATTTTTTTATTAATAAAAGGTTAATAACCAAATATTTAAATTTCCAAATGAAAATTATATCAATATCGGGTAGGGTGTTCTTCGGGTTATTTTAGGTTTCGAGTTTTACGCTCTGATTGTTCGAGTTTTTTGCTAATAAAAAGTGATCTGCTAACCGACCCATTTGAAGTTCGGGTTATTCGGATATGGGTTATTCCGTTTCAGGTTAGTTCGGATCGGGTTGTTCGGTTTTCAAGTTTAGATGTAAAATTAAAAAAAAAATTGTTTTTTTTCTCACAAAACACCATTAAATATATCATGTTTAAAAAAATATCATCACAATTCAAACATTATTTTACAATATGGTATGATAATATTCAAAAATCTCAGAACTTAATGATTCAAATACAAAACACTCAAATCAAATCGCATCTATAAAAAAAGACAATTATTGTTCGGGTTTTTATTAGGTTTCAAGTTTCGGGTTATTCGGGTCGGGTTGTTCAGGTTTTTTGTTGGGAAAAAGTGACCCAATAATCGACACATGTAAGGTTCGGATTGGCCAGGTTTGGGTTATTCGGGTTTTTCGGTTATTCTTTAATTCTGGTTCGGGTGACTTCGAATCCGGTTTGGTTTTCAGGTTACGGATAATAAAGGACAGCTCTATAAACAGGCAACAAGTTGCGCCGATATTCATTTTTGAATAGCAAAAATAAGTTTTTTAAAAACTATATTCATAGATCTCGAGATAATAAGATTACTATGGATAACCTTTGGATTGTAATAATCTATTATATATAATAAATGAAAGTTATTTGGGTCACGTGTCACTTGATTAGGGCATCCTCAATTCCATTTTCCCGCCCAACAGTACCACTCTCCTCTATTCTCTATCCTATTTAGCCCTAAATCGATCTCCTTTCTCTGAACTCCTCTTCTCTTCTCAATCGCTTCCTCAAACACTAGATTCTCTCTCTTCATCAAATCCCCAGATCAAGCCACTACAATCGTTTCTTCAAAGATCCAGCCACTATAATCATTCTGGTATGTAATTTCCTTTTGCAGATTCATATTCTGATTGTTAATTTGATATATCTTAGATCGTTCTTTCCGATTTCTAACCACAAATCGCTTCTTTTTTCAAAAAAAAAAAAGCTAAGCGTTTTTCCTTCTGATTGAATGATATACGATCCAGACAATACAACTAATCAGGTATGAAATATCACTTTAACCTCCTTCTTGCTATACGATTTGGTGATGGTTTTGTGTACGCAGATCTGAAAACCATGATCATATCTATTATTCACAACCCCTAATTTCTACTATACGATTTGGTGAGGGTTTTTTGTTCAACCCTAAATTGATGATTTTTGTTGAAGAGGGATGTCTGGTGTTTTAGGATTTTATCTATATTTATTCTTTTTTTGGTCTCGGTCTCTCATATTTTCGTATTTGTGTGTTGGCTCTGTTGGGTTTTAAGTGAAAGTCTGTGTGGTTTTTGTAGGTCCACCCGGAGGATTGAGTTAAACCTCTATTCCCTGTTTTCCGACGAACCCGAGAGTGCGGAATCTAAACGGGTAAGTTAAACCAAATTAAGAGCACGTAAACTACAAACACGAGACTCAACGATTAACACTCAATGTATTAATGCTTGAAACGGTTACAATACAATGTTTACAAATAATCTCTGTAAACTCTCTTAGTCTGTGTGCTCTCACTCCTCTCTCTAGTGCTTCTGTCTTCAGACTGCTGTATATATAGCAACAGCATCGACGAAACCATAAATGGGCCTGACGAAACGACATTTGGGCCTGACGAAACCCTACAGTTGACGAAACTCTAGGAGTTTCGTCACTGTTCTCGACGAAACTTGGGGTTCTCATTACGAAACCTTCAAGTCGACGAAACTTGGGGTTTCGTCGACATCCAAAGGGTTTCGGCCCAATGAAGGTTTCAGCCCAATGAAGTTTCGGCCCAGTGAACTATATAAACACACACACAACTAAATATGCAACATGCACAGTCATTTATCATTACATTACATTACAAATGAGACAACTTGTCGGACCCAAGTAGGATAGGAGGATATCCGACTTGGTCTTCATTCCGTAAATGTGTTGAACCGAACGTGCTGCGTCCACACAAAGTGTATCAACAAACTCCCCATTGGACGTTGCTGTGATGGTTCGACATCCATGTCTTCCATGTCGGAGGATCTTCAAAGTCTTCACGTGTAGTAAGTAGAAAGTGTATCAACAAACTCCCCATTTCATTTAGGAAGTGTGGTAACAAACTCCCCCTTAACATAAGCTCTCCCTTGAGTTATGCTCGTGAATCTTTTGATCTTCAATTCTTTAGATCCTTGTGGTGTTGATGATTGGTCAACGGCAACTCGATCATCTTTGTCATTTGAGTGCCTCCATGCCGTGTCTTCATTCCGAAGCTTGTCATCGAACATGTTCTCTTTGCCTTTAGCATCTGCACATGCAAGAAATCTAAACGCATAATAAGAACAAACGCTTGGAATATAGTTAACATAAACAAACGACACACATGTGACCATAGTTCAATCAACTACCGTCCGACAGTTTGAAAGTTTAACAAATTTTTCATTTTTAGTTTTAACTTTCAAAACTTGCACATTTTGACCGTTTATGAGGATTTAGTCGATTTGGTTTTCGTTCAGGTTTCAGGTAACGAAGATTTGAGATCCAACATCGGTTAATCAAAAGAAATTAGAAATAAAATCTTTTTGGCTTTTATAAAGTTTATATTAAAACACACCTAAAATCTTTTTGGTATTTTGAATATTTCAAATGTAAAGACTGAAAGCAGTAAATAAATATATACAAAGATGCAGAAACTGAAAGCATTAAATAAATATTTACAGACATTCTTTTTGCGAGTTTCGAGGGTAAGAGAATCATATCAGTGTACGGTCATGCCAAAAAAATCTTGTTGTTCTTTTTGTTAACAATTGATAAACATCCTATAACGATTATCGGTATTGTTGTCCACGTAAGCTCAACTTATCAGATGTAATCAGGGCGAGGGGATACGATTATGTATGATTTATACTTACCGACCGGTGTTTATCCACACACGACACATTCCCGTATCAAGGTATGCATGAGAGTTTATCTTACTGGTGAGTATACCATTTATCATCTGTTTTGACGTATATGAAAATGTGAGATACTCACTTATTTTGATTGAAAACAAGCCCTATGTGATAAAATCACTTATTGATGAGGAACTTGATATTCGATGCATGAGGGCACAGGAGTAAGTCCGTGAACAGGTCAGTACTAACGTACAGCAAAGAGACGAACTTGACTCCCGGATAAATGTGATATATTATCACTTATTTTGTGGACATGTGATTGTTGATCACTTATTGAGGTCGTATGCAGTATGTACACGTATGTATGGTATCATGGAAGATCTAGACTTCGTCTCCGTTTTTTTCGGTAAAAGAAACAACCATGATACCCATATGATAAACAGCATAAAGACCACATATCTCAGAACCTCGGCAATCTCTCAAACGAAATTTCGGTACTAAGACCATATGTCAATGTGCGGTTCCCACCTGGTCTTCAGTCGATTTAAGTTTATATCACCCTGCACACTTTAAAATGATTGTAAGCCTACCGATACATCTTATATAGAGCTGCTTATTGTTTTTCAGTTTAAGGTTTAAAGAGGTTTTGACAGACCACTGATGTACTATCATATTCTCTTTTGCTCGCCAGGAAACTCATTTTTGTTTTTCTATTGTTTTTGCGTTTTTGACATTTTTCGATGTTTTTGAATTTTTTAAAAATTTGGATTTACTCCCCCTAAAATCAACAAACGTACAATAATTTTAAAAACACAAAGATATTTACAAAAACGATTTTCCGATGCGGATTACTCTTGCTTGACCTTAATGCCGTTTACCAATAATAAAAAGTCAAATCGTGATTTGTCAAATGCTTTGGTAAAAAGGTCGGCACGTTGGTCATCGGTATGGACCTTAACAACATCGATTAGCCTTTTATCAAAGCAATCATGTATGAAGTGATATTTGATTTCGATGTGTTTGGTCTTTGAATGCTGCGCAGGATTTCTAGTGATAGATAAGGCAGCAGAATTATCGACAAAAATAGGAGTAGTTAGGAATTCAAAACCGTAATCACGCATTTGCTGTTGTATCCACAGGACTTGGGAGCAACAACTTGAGGCAGCAATGTATTCAGCTTCACAAGTTGATGTAGCGACACAAGTCTGCTTCTTGCACTGCCATGTTACGAGGTGATTTCCTAAAAACTGGCATCCAGCCGTTGTGGATTTGCCGTCGATTTTGCATCCGCCAAAATCAGAATCACTGAAAGCGACTAAATCAAAGTTATCATCCTTAGGGTACCATAGACCGGTGTCTGGGCAACCCTTTAAATAACGAAAAATCCTTTTTACAGCTGCAAGATGTGAGGCCTTCGGGTTCACTTGATATCTGGCTAGCAGGAATGTTGGATACATTATATCTGGTCTTGATGATGTGAGGTACAAAAGAGATCCAATCATCGCACGGTAGTATGAAGAGCTAACGAGTTCACCCTTCAAGTTTGGATTGATTCCGTGATTTTGCTGCACTGGGGTACCAATGGGCGATGTGTCAGTCATCTGAAATCGGTTCAGGATGTCTTGAACATACTTAGTCTGATGGATGAAAATCCCAGACTTCGTTTGTTGCACTTGCAAGCCCAAAAAGAAGGTCATCTCCCCCATAGCGCTCATCTTGAATTTATCCTGCATTACACGCTCGAAATCCCTACACATAACATTGTTAGTAGAACCAAATATAATATCATCCACATATACCTGAACCAGTAGAAGATCTCCATCTTGTTCTTTTATGAAGAGAGTGCAATCGATAAGACCTCTGCGAAAACCATTCTCCAACAGATAATTAGATAAGGTTGCGTACCAAACTCGTGGTGCTTGATGTAAACCATAGAGAGCTTTGTTCAGCAACCAAACCCGATCGGGATGGATAGGATCTTCAAAACCTAGAGGCTATTCAACATACACCTCTTCTTCCACTAGACCATATAAGAATGCACTTTTGACGTCCATCTGGTAAACCTTGAATCCCTTGAAGGATGCATAGGCTAGAAAGATCCGAATTGCTTCTAGACGTGCGACAGGTGCATACACTTCGTTGTAGTCTATACCCTCAATTTGACGAAAACCTTGAACGACCAATCTTGCTTTGTTGCGAAAAAAGATTCTACGGTCGTCCTTTTTGCATTTATAAACCCAACGGGTACCAATCTTCTTATAATCAGCAGGTTTCTCTACGAGCTTCCAGACACCAAGTTTCTAGAATTGTTGCAGTTCTTCCTGCATTGCTTCAACCCAAGAGTTATCTTTCAAAGCTTCTTTCCAAGTTCTTGGCTCTTCCTGTGAGACATAACACGCGAAAGACCAATCGTTCTGTTGACCAGATTCTCGAATTGCTGCATACAAGCCTGCGTTGTTGTTGTTTCGCAACTGGTTTCTTGTTTGTAAGCCACTTTGTACATTTCCGATGATGTTTTGTTGAGGATGGGTATTATGTATTCTAGTTTCTGGATTATCTGGGACAGGAACATTAATACCCAGATTGTTGAAATTGAGATCAACAATCAAGTCCAGACCCGGAACTGCCGAAGAGGATGATGCAGTAGCTTTAGCTGTTTTGGGATTATCAACTGGAGCTGTAGCTTCCGGAGTACCTTGTACAGCTGTTATTAGGGCTTCTTGATCTGCATCGAGAAATTCTTCATCCTCTGAAGATTCGTTCAGTTCGGTTGCATCATGAAAATCTTCATTGTCGAGAACATTATTGTTCACTGAAGATGATTCTTGATTGAAAATAATTGGACGAACCAACGGTGATTCTGTTGCGTTGGCACTCTCGAAAAACATCCTTGCCGCAACATTTTCTTCAACTGCTTCAATATTGATCGAATTAAAAAAGTCATCATACTCAAACATCCTTGGTTGACCTGGATTTTTGACTGGAAATGTGTGCCTTTGTACTCTGACCTCAGACCGTTCCTCAACCCTTTTAGTCTCTAGATTCCAGACTCTTAAGTTCGGGGTGGCATAACCAAGAAAGTGACCTTTAATAGCTTTTGCCCCAAACTTTTCATTAGGATCGATCATTGTGCAAGGAGCTCCAAACGGTTCAAGATATGACAAATCTGGTTTCCGTTTGTGAAGAAGCTCAAAGCAGGTCTTGTTGTGTCTTTTGACTGTAAGGACTCGATTCATCGTGTAACATGCGGAGGCCACAGCTTCACTCCAGAATGGAATGGGCAACTGCGACTCTACCAACATAGTCCTAGCAGTCTCGATCAATGTACGGTTTTTACGTTCAGCGACGCCGTTCTGTTGAGGAGTATAAGCCGCACTAAATTCGTGAAGAATACCTTTCGAAGTGCAAAACTCCGCCATAGCGTGATTTTTAAATTATGTACCATTGTCGCTGCGTATCCGTCTAACCTTCAACTTATACAAATTCTCAATCTGAATGATCAAGTTTTTGATAACACCGAAAGTTTCACTCTTGTGAGCCATAAACGCCACCCAAGAAAATCTTGAATAAGCATCAGTTATCACGAGGCAGTATTGATCATTCCTGATGCTTTTGTGCTTGACAGGACCGAACAAATCCATGTGCAAACGTTCAAGAGGAACTGCCACCGTGTTGATCTTCTTTGTCGGATGTCGCTTCTTGGTTTGCTTTCCTTTTTGGCATGAAACACAGACGTCTTGAAGATGGAAATTTTTAAGAAGAACACCATTCACTAATTCATTCGAAACCAAATGATTCATTTTCCGTAAGTGAATGTGACCCATACGAGTGTGCCAAGAGATTGAGTCTTTTTCAGTGGCTTTGGTAATAAAACAAGTTGCTTGTGTAGATGTTGTGATGGCTTGGCTCATATCATGGACATACAAATCATTATTCCTTGGAGCAGATAGGAGAATCCATTCTTTAGGAATCTTGAAACCGGGTTTCAGCAAGTAACATCCATTTGCATCAAAGTGTACTGAAAATTGCTTATCACAGATTTGTGAAACACTGAGAAGATTGTGATCGAGTTGTTGTACAAAGTTGATCTTGTCAAAACTTACAACCCCGTTGGATACCATTCCTTCTCCTGTAATATATCCGCCCTTATCTCCAGCAAAAGCAACATATCCTCCTCTAATAGATTTGACGTCGTAGAGAAGTTTCATGTCGCCTGTCATGTGCCTGGATGCCCCACTATCAACAATCCAATGACTGTTGAAAGTTCCTCCTGGAACACCCTGCACATGTACTCACATGATTAGTTGGAGATGGGACCCAAGCCTTTGTGGTCTTGGGTCTTCCATTTTCATCAACAAAGTTTATTTCAACTTCTCGATGATTTGGAAATTATGATGTTCCCTCTAAATCATTAACCGTTTTAGGTTTCCAGGTCTGTTTTGTTTTACCAGTTTTATTCTTTAAAATTTTAACTTCATGATTGTCTGAAGTTTTTGAGTTTTCTGGTTTGACCGAAACAGATTGTTTGTTAACCACGTCGGTTTTAATCGCGTTTTCAATTTTCTTGACCTGTTGCCGTTTCAGTTTGTTTTCCCTTTCTTTTACAAGACGAGGATCTGGTTTTGATGAAACAGATTGCTTTCGGTCAATTTGGTCACGGGGATCACCAACTTTGGCTTTTTGTTTATGAAGATATGGAAAATTGCGAATAATATGTCCAAATGTGCCACATGAAAAACATGATCTTCGTTCTACAAACCGTGAAGTATCATGTGATTGTCTTGTCGATGATGAACTTTGTGATCCCGATGTACTTGGTTTTGAACTGATTTGTTTATTCCTTTTCAAAATTTTCGCTTGATTAACAAAATCTAGGTTAGATTTGTTTTCAAATGTGTCAATTTTATCCGTTCCCCTTGATTTCACAAAGTTCACCTTCTTGTCCTTTTTATGGGTCTGTTTCTTTTGACCCTGAGTCGGTGATTTACCTTTTGGTTTATGTGATTTTGCTGAACTTTCTCAGTTGGTAATTTTTTATTGCTATTTTGATTGCGAATTTCAGCTCTTGGAATCGGAGGACACTGTGTTACCACAACGTGTGATCCTGTCTTTCCCAAGAACTTACTTGTTGAATCCTCAAAACTTTTACTAATTAAAGATTGATTAACATTCTTAATAGGAAAATCTTTTTCGGAGTAGATTTTATCATCACCAACAAGAGTGTACAGCAAATTCACACTCTCAGACTCTTTTGTAGACGTGGACTCGACTTACACAGGTTTTGCGGGTTCTGCAGGAGGATAACATAGAATATGATTCTCAAGAGGTATGTCCTCTTTGATCTCTGCATTAGGCTGTGCTGAGTCAGTATCATCGGATTCATCATCTGAAGAATCAACATCCTCAATAATGACTGGAGGATCCTGATTCTGTTCAGCAATTACAAATGTATCTGCTGACACATCCGAATCTGATTATACTTCCGGTTTGTATCCAAGTCCCGTTGCAAACTCCTCAATGTTTAACGAAACAGATGGTTCAAAATAAGTTCTATTTTTCTCATCAGGCAAATCATCATAATTGTGTCTAACCGGTGGTGGACATTTCTTATAGCCAATGCATGTGACATCTCTCTTTTCTTTTTGAACATCAACGATGTGATCCAACACATAGCTAGAGCTTAAATAACTGTCTAGCTTAAGCCGGATTGCCTCACTTTCAGATTTCACACAAGCCATTTCTTTTTGCATTATCTCGAGCCTATTGATGTAATAGTTTATGGTTGTTTGTTTTCCTGAAACCATTTTCGTTAGCTCGGATTTGTTTTCCCTTTATGTTTCAATCATTGTTTTATATTCATTTTCATGATTTTCATAAAACATGTTGGCTTCTGTGCATTTTGAGAGATCCACTATCAACTTTTGATTGTGGATGAATGTCACATCATATTTGCTTTGCAAAGCCTCATGTTTGCTTTGCAAATCACACCACTTATCATTTAAAGCATCATGTTTGCTTTGCAAGTCAGACAATTCAGCATTTAAAGCATCTTGTTTGCTTTGCAACTCAGACATATTAGCATCTAAATCAGCACAATTATCACTTAAGCTAGCACAATTATCACACTTAACGATAGTTGGTTCATCGACACATACCTGGCTTGATGAACTGCCAACATTAGCTATAAAGGCTGAATGAAGAGAAGAACAAGAATAAGCAGCTTGATCCACCAGAATAGATCTTCTAGCATTCCCTACTGCAGCTTCTCCTAACAATTCATCGATATCTGCATCGATTCTCCCACTAGATACATCATCAGAATAATCTTCGCCTAAGGTTGAGGTTTCTTCATCTGAACTCCTTGAATAACCAGAACTCTCTTCATCTGAAGATTCACCACCATTGGCGGAAGATTCTCCACCACTGGCGTGATTCAAATCCTTAGCAGCTTCAGCAAAACAAGCTACTCCTCCCTGATCACCAATGCCTAATTGCATTGACCAGTCGCAACCTTCATCTATTTGCACCACAAGAGCTTGATTGTTGTTGTCTGATGGTCATGCTTGATTGTTTGCAGGGACCAAGGTGCGCTCGTTGTTCCTGGTTTGATTCTGATTTGCCTGGTTGCCTTGACCTCTGAAAGGATTCTGGTTCCCATGCTGAGCTGGCTTTGTGCATTCACGCTTGAAATGACCACGTTCACCACAGTTAAAGCACTTAACAGACTGCTTATCGAACCCATACTTGGTGTCTTTCTTGCTCTCCAAGCTGGTTCTGCCAGTTCTTTCCATGAAGTCCTTAGCCCGCCTAACAGCACTAGCGAAAGCCCACTTGATGTCCATCATATCCATCTCCTCTTTATCTATCTGCTGGTAATCTTCTTGAGTCAGATTGATGTTCCCGATCTGACCTGCTATCAACCCATAATACGCGCTAACCAGAGTGTTTAGTATCTCCATATGATCCTTAGCTACTTCAACACTCACTTTTGAAAAGTTTGAAGTTTGATGAAATATTGTTTCTGAAAATCTATAGTGTTTATGATCTATTTATTCTGACAGTTAAATGTCCGATGTGTACTTTGTCAATTAGATAAGGAAGCTTGATGACACCGAGTTCATAAATCCATGGACAAAAACTTATATTGAGGTAATATTTTTATGCTAATATTTGCATGGCGTGAAATTAGAATGTCTCCTTTTTAATACGGAGTACAGATCAAAATTGGTAGGGATGGGTTGAACTACAAACAGTTTTTGTTTATGTTTTTATAGATCTTTAATGGATTAGTTATGATCAGATTTTTATAATTGTTACAACAAATCTAAAGTTCTAAACTACTTGAACAAAAAGATTTGAAAGGTTGTATGCATTAATGTTGACTTTGGGCAACTTGCGATCTGTTTGAGATGAAAGACATCCAAGATTTACATTATGGTTGCAGGTAAGGAAGTATGAGAGGAGTCCTTCTAGGAGTCAAAGTAGGAGTCTCAGCAGAAGCAGAAGCCGAAGGCGGAGCCAGAGTAGAAGCAGAAGCTTGCGACGCAGCAGGAGGTATGAGCTATGAAAAATAATATATTATTATTTGGTTATTCTGTAATTCAATTAATTTTGGAGTTTATTTTTGCAGCAAATCCTTGGAGCGCTCTGTGTCGAAATCGCCAGCTAAATCTAAGTCAGCATCTCCTGTGAAGTCGGAAAGGTGTTGTAGCATATCTATTATCTATTATATTATCTATTATCTATTATTATATATTATAAATGAAAGTTATTTGGGCCACGTGTCAGTAGATGAGGGCTACCTTTTTTCCCTTTTTCCAGCCCAACAGTGCCACACCCCTCTTTTATCTATATCATCCCTCATTTACTCATTTAGGGCTTCCCCACTTTCTCTCTCGCTCTGCTCTGTTCCGATCGATGTTCAGATCAACGCTCCGAATCAAGGTTAGATTATCAATAACTTCCATTCAATAAGTGTCAATCTTTGTTTTCATTGTTCATTCATTCGATCTTCATGCGTCTTTACTTATGGTTGTGCTTTGGCTAGGGTTCCACTGGGAACTTGATGACGGAGATGATCGGAGGTTGTCGGCTCTGCGGCCTGCAGTTCTCTTGGTTAATTTTTGGTCAGGTTTGTTGTTTAATTTTGATGTTCACTTATCTAATTTTCATTTTATTTTTAGACTTTTATATGATTTTGAGGTCGATTGAATGGTTATGCTATAATGGATTTGAGGTTTAGGGTTAGTTATAAATATATTTTTTTCATTTTTCCATCTTGAGTTTTAGGTTAGGGTTTGTTTTATTTTTGGGCTTCTATATGATTTTGAGGTCGATTGTTTGGTGATTTGCTATTGTTGTTTGCTGTTGTTTGTTAATTAGGCTGCTGACATCACCGACCCACTCCAACGACTTCGAAAGGTTGTAGGACTATGAGGACCAACTCAAAGATTCGAACGACAAATATCAGGTGTTTTTTTTTTTATTTTTTTATGTTTTACTTATTTTCATATTATGAAATTTGTGAAATAAGGTAAAAATGGCCATTCTAATTACCTGAAGATTGCGTATGATATCTTTTTAATTTTAATCGCACAACAAGTTTATTGGTTTGTTTCTTTTTTCTTTGATTATTTGTTAGATGTACACATTCTACAGAATGTAGTTAAGAGCCGCACATAAATCTGACCAGTTATGGTTTCGGCAAGTATCGTATGGTTGGATGGTTGAATTAGTTTTATTTTGGGTATTTTTGGATGATTTCATCCATTTCTTTAAATAGTTCATGATTGAAGATGCAGTTGAAGGTATCTTTTGAGTGAAATGAATGTTGATTTATCAGAAGATGCAGTTGAAGGTATCTTAAATAAGGTAATAATGCATTACATCCCTGTTGAAAAACAGAATTGATAAATTTAGCGAAAATGAGGTTGAAAGATGATAAGCCAACAGTGGACGATCTCATTCTACAGCTTCGATAAATTCAGGTGTATTCTCAAATAATGCTTCCTAGATGCTTCCAAAGAAGCAGCACTTTGGACATTTGTCGGTCTTGAAACATCTATTATCTATTATCTATTATCTATTATCTATTATCTATTATCTATTATATATAATAAATGAAAGTTATTTGGGCAACGTGGAGCAATCAACTTTCATTTATTATATATAATAGATAATAGATGTTTGAAGACCGACAAATGTCCAAAGTGCTGCTTCTTTGGAAGCATCTAGGAAGCATTATTTGAGAATACCCCTGAATTTATGGAAGCTGTAGAATGAGATCGTCCATTGTTGGCTTATCATCTTTCAACCTCATTTTCCTTAAATTTATCGATTATGTTTTTCAACAGGGATGTACTGCAATCATTCCTCTCAGTTAAATAGACCGACACTTGCTTCCTCTCAAAGGGTTATGGAGTGGTTATAACAGCTGATCATGCTAAGGACTGTTATAACTAACCACTGCTCCTTATAAAGACTGATGGACTTAAAGACTGATGAGGCCTATCCACTGTTGAAGACAAAGCCATGTTAAAGACAAGCACTTATGTACCTAAAGCCTGATCAACCAAAGGAAAACCACTGCTCAGTAACAGCAGTGGTTCAGCATCTATAGTGGATTCAACTTTAGTATTTATGTATCAGTGTTTCTTATGTAACAGTGTTTAGTGAATCAGTGTTTAGATTTTCTTACAGGTTCGATGATGGTTGTTAGATTTATGAAAATGTCTAACAATTTCGGATTGGGTATATTCATTCATAGTTTTATGAAACTTCAGTGTTTATGATGAAAATTATGTTGGTTCCATGATTGACTGTTTCCCGTGTTGATTCACTTAATTGTATGTTATGTATATATAATCTATCGAGAGAAACGCTAGAGTTTATCTCTCGAGACAAAGCCTAGACAAACCCAAAGGTGAACCACTGCCCAACAACAACAGTGGTTCAGTATCAACAGCAGATATTCTACCTTTAACAGTGTTTACATGTTAACAGATGTTGACCAAAAGTCAAACAAATGTTGACGAATAGTGAAACAGATGTTGACCTTAAGCAGATCTTTGGTTTAAGGGCAAATATATGTTTATGGGCAAACATCTGTTTAAGGTCAAACATTTGTTTAAGGCCAAACATCTGTTTATGTCCAAAAATCTGTTTATAGCCAAACATCTGTTTATGGCCAAACATCTGTTTAAGGTCAAACTATTAGGATATGAGTTTCCTTTGATTGTGCTTGTTTGATTAGAATGAAGATGAAACAAAGTTAAATGCAGCAGAATTAAATGAAACAAACTTTCAACACACAATCAATGAGAGAATAAGTTTCAGCAAACATGTCTATCATAGAATCGAATGATTATATTTATTACAATCTTCAATTACAATGCATGCATGCACATAATCTCCCCCTCAGCCTGAGCTCACAATGATTGTGCATACTGAATGACTTGTGGTGAAGAGAGCTAATAGAACAGTACAGGGTACTGTTCTATTTATAGTACAGAACAAACCACTGAGCATCTTTTGGCTGACGTCACCATGAAAGTGACACTTAACCTCCTAACAACCTATAACCACTGATCTATACAAATACTGCTCACTAAACTACTGATTACAAGTAATACAAAATACAAAGTAAACTACTGCTTCTCATTCCACTGTTATAACTCCAGCAATGCTTTGTGTCTTCAGCAGTGCTTGATCCATATCAGTAGTTTGAGCATCAGTGCTTGGTTACCAACAGTCTTTAGACGTTCATCAGTTGTTGTAGATCAACAGTTGTTGTAGCAGGACAGTAGTTAGAGGTCATCAGATGTTAGGCCACATTCAAGGGGAAAGACTGATGCAAACAACTGCTTATGCTGAATCCACTGATCTGATCCAGTTTTGGCTTTATCAACTGTTCCTTTGTAGGGTTCAATCCCAACAATCTCCCCCTGTAACAGATGATGCCAAAACTCTTCATTATTCTTGGATTTTTTATTGTCTCATCAAGAGTTCCCTAACTTGACCTTTGAATTGTAATTCAAAGTTCATGGAATCCTCATCATCCTCATCCCTGCACAGTGTAAGCTTAACAAGATCTTGTAGATCTTCAACACCCAGGCCAAGTGCTTCTTCCCTTGATATGTGCTTCACCTCACCACTGGATTTGAGCAGAGTCAATACGTGGGTCTGTTTATCATATTTCCACTTTAGTATCTTTGAATTCAGTGGGTTTCTTTTTGTAGAGGTTTTATTGGATGAGAGTTTGGAGATGGAGGCCTGGTTATAACACTTTGGGCAGTGTTTGCAGATTTTGCTAATTCAGGATTGTCTGCCATCATCTGCTGAAGAACCATCTTTATAATGTATTCCTCTTGTTCCTTGTCTTCTTTTGTTTCTACATCTATCTGCTTTTGTTTCTTTCTTTGATAAAGGATGCCAGCAGGTGGAGTAGTGGATCTTCTAATAGGCAACTTTTGTTGTTTGACTGGAACCACTGCTTCTGAATAAACAGGCTTTTGAGGAAAAGTGGGATCCTTCTTCCTTAACTCTTCCAACCTTTTGTAGGTATCTAATACTTTTACCTCTGACCACCTTGTAACCTGATTCCTTGACCCATAATCAGCAACTATAAGCTCTTCTTTCATTCTTTTCAGTTTCAAGGCCCTTTCTGGTACATTTTTCTTGTACTTGGCCCAGACTGGAGGAGTTTGTTTTACTTTGTCTTTGATCATCTTTTGTATTCTAGCTAACTCCTCTTTAAGTTCACTGATGGTCCATTCCTTGTATTGATGCTTTTCTGCCTTATATTTCTTGTATGCCATGATGTGTTCAATATAGTCTTGTCTCAAACTTTCATCATCCTTTTCTGATAATTTCTGATAAAAGGTCTTTTGAGAATTGCTCTAAAGTTCTGACTTGGGTGAGCGGGTATTGCAAGTTTCTCTGAATCTCTTTTTCAGACTTTCCCTCTGTATTTCTTTTAGATATATCCTTTGCCTGTTGAACCTTTAATTTCAAATATTCTTCTATGTTTCTTGGCATAGGATAACCTTGAAGAGATGGGAGTTTCCTTTTTGTAGGATCATCTTCAGAGTAGAAGGCTTTGATCTCCTCCCTGACTGCTGGAAGATCCAAAGGATATTGTACTCCTGCAGGGACAATGGCAGTGTTTTGATTGAAGGCTTGAACTGAAGATAGTGGAACAGGCTTTGGAATGGTGACAATGGACAGTGGTTGTGAAGATGTTGGAGGTGGAGAAGTATCATCTTCCTGTACAATGTTTACCCTTCTTCTTTTGGGCTTTGGAGAAGTTGGTGGTGTGTTGGTGGGTTGAGTGGTGGTAATTTGAGTGATGGGTGGCTGACTAACAGTTGTTGAAACAACTGGTTTTTCAACCACTATTGTCACTACAACAGTTGATGTGTCAACAGTTGTCTTCTGCTTTTTGGCAGGTGGTTTTTGTGGTAGTGATATTGTTTTTGGTATGGCAGTGGATTGAGTGTGGGTTGATGTAGTAGTGATGGCAGTTGTTGGGATAACATCTGTTGAAACAACTGAAGTATCAACAACTGTTGATACAACAGGTGTCTCAACATCTGTTGGTTTGGAGGTTTGATGAGAGGAACTTTTGGGAATTTGAGGATTATGTTTGGTGGTTTTGGAAGGTGTGGTTTTAGGTTGGCTAAACTTTCTGGTAGTCTTTCTTCTTTTAGGTTTAGAAGTACCCTGCTCTTCCTTTTCCATCAAAACTTTCTTCTCTTGCTCAAAGCTTTTTTACCCTTTTATTTCCATTGACTCTTTCATGTTTGCTTTTAAATCAGCAAATGCATTTTGAGTCTCATCAACCTTTTTAGAACCATCTGGCCTTGGGATTTCTACAACCAGTTTAGACATAGGATCTGGTGGCATGTATAGACCATCTTCTTTTCCCTTCTTCCCTTTATTTTTCTCCCCCCTTTTGGCATCATCAGGATTTTCAACATAGATGATTGAAGGAGGAGCAGTGCCAGTGGTTTGAAGCAAATGGTCCTTGATTGCCTTGATATCTGCTTGTGTGTCATTGTACCTAACTTCCATCACATTTCTGATCATTTGAATTTGAACTTCATGTTGTTGATCAGCATATTGTCTTTGTTGATGAAGCATAGGTTGAAATAGATTCCAAAGCTCAGCAGGGGATGGAGCAGATGTTGCAGATGTTGCAGCAGTGGGTGTAGCCTTTTGAGCTTGTAACATCTGTTGTAGCATATTTTTTTATTTCTGCAACAGATGTGTCAAGTTTATCAACCCTCTCCGTCAATTCTTGGTATCTTAAACCATCAACCAAGTTAATGGGATCATCTGATTTCCCACTAGCAGTGGTTTTATCAGCAGTTGACTAGGGAAATTTTCCCAAAAGTCGTCCACTGATGCCCCTTTTTCTTGGTACTGGGGACTTCTTTTTTCAGCACTTGATACGTTTGAAATATCACCAGTGGTTGAAACAAACACACTAGTGGATATTAGAGTTGCTGTAGAGGAAATTGCCTTCAAGGGAGTCTTATTAATGAAACTACAGTCCAAGTGTAGATCAGTGGATCCAACACTTGTAGTAGTTGCTCCACTTGAACTACCACCAAGAGTTACATATAACTCAAGGGGTGTAACCTCCTCAACTGTTGCTGGGATAGCAGAGGGATAGGCATCAGACTCAGTCACTTATGGGAGTATACTCTCAGTGATAGGTGGTTGAGAGGAATTAATTTGTGTCTGAGCTATATCCAAAGCATGCAACAGAGGTATCATGGATTGTGGTAATTTGAGGGGTGAAGGATGTGGAGTTGAAAGAGATATGTCCTTTGGATTTGGACTGAGGAAGATAGATCCAAGTGAATCCAGAGCTTCATATTGTGGTGTCCCTGTGCTTACAACCTGATCCTTTTGTGAGGATGCAGGAGGAGTTTTAGGCTCAGGTTGAGATCTTTCTACCATCTGTTGTGAGGAAGTAGCATCAGTGCTTATTGGTGACTTCTGTGTTGTCACAGGTATTACATCTGGGATCTCATCTTTCAGAGTTACCTTTTTGGATGGTTTGGTGGGCTTTTAGGATTTTTTCTTGATTGGCTTTTTAGTGGGTTTTGGTGTGGGTTTCACAGCAGTGGGTTTCTGTAACACCTCGTAAAATCACGTCCAATAATGTATTGACACGTGTAATAAACCCTAATAAAGTCAAACCTTGAATTTAAGGGACTAATTTTTTGAAAAATCGAAAACATTAATTATGAAAGAACTGGAAGTATGAACATACCAAAAATAAGTTTCTGAATAACCTTTTACGGTTTTATATTCACAAATGAGCCACTTGTTGATCAAGTGTAGCCGTTTGCGTAATTAATTGAAAGTTTGCACAATAAAGGGTTAAAAGCGTCAACATGTTAATTCTTACCTCTGAGTGACCTTTTAACAATCTGAGAGCTTCATGATAATTGATAATACTCTCGGAAATGCCAATCGTTGGCCGTCCGAGGCTTTTATGCCTTTAAGTGACGTTACGCGCAACTTTGCAAATATAAGGGGTTAAAAGTGTCAATATGTTTAATTATACCTCTAAATGACCTTTTAGCAAACCCGAAGCATTGTGATGTTTTATAATACTCTCATAAATACCTAATATGGGTTGGATAAGACTTCGATACTACTAAACGATGATATGCGCAAGTTCGCGCATTAAAGGGACTATTTGTGTCAAACTGCAAAAGTATACCGATTCGTATGGTATCGAACCTTCCAGAATATGATCATAAGTTAAACATGCCCTAAATATCCTTTACATAGCTTATAAATAGGCTTAGATATGTTTGGTGCACAAAAATAAACTTATTTGATCAACAGGGACTAAAAGCGTCAAAAAGTGCATAAGTTTGCATTTTCGCGCATATCTTACGTTCTGAATATATCCGGACATCCAAAAATTTATGTAATCATTAAAATAATTTATTTTAGTGATTGGCTTGATAAAATTCCATTCGTCGCGTAATTTGGATCGTTTTTCGCGTCCGTTCGTGTTTCGTCGTAATTAGCCGAACGACGCGACCGTACAACCAAACGAACCGACATCCGGCATGTTTTTGAGCATGTTTCATGTTCCCTATGTTTAGGCATCATAGTAGAGCCTTAAAATTGGTTTAACGGGCCTTCTATTTTGAATAGGATGCCAATATATCCTTCATAGATGGTAAGTATAACAAACTTTTAAAGCCTTCCATTAGAACATTAGAGATTAGGTGTAAGGTAAAACTTACAAATGAAAATCATAGATTCCATTTCTTTTACTCCTGTCAGAAATCTTCAATCGTAAAGTCCTAATGTACCCTCTCTCCAGATAAAGTACATCATCATATGAAATTGATATCTCTTTGATCCCTATTGATTTCGAATACCAAATGGTATGACAAAAGCGCCATATGAGGATTGGTGTATCTTAATATGTTCCATAGATTGCTTCCATGCCTGATCAGTATGGAGGTTTAATGCATGGGACCACAAGGATATTCCAATGGTCATACGGCATTAAAGTCAGCTAATGGTATTCAAAGAAGATATCTAGAATGGAGTTGTCCAAGTAAGTATCTCTGATTAAGGAATCTATGGACTCGTAACATAAATGTGCCACTTATCTGGCACAGGCACGGATAGATGAACTGGAGCATGAGATTTGGAAAATCTCTGTAATCTCCATGTGTCTTGATTACCTTCTCCAAAGATTACCCTGTTTACCTCCTGAGAGGCAAGTAAAGTTAAGATTTATATCCCATTTAGGGCTGTATCATTATGAAATTTCCTAAACGACTGGTACCATCATTGGAGGAATCGAAACCCTGATTAGGTAAGTTTCAAGATAGAGGATTCATATAGCCTAACTCAATATTCCGAGAGTTTGATATTGTTAAATAAGAAAGACGGTTCATTTTGCTTATGCATTGATTACCGCAACCCTATTTAGGCAACAATTAAGAATCACCATCAGCTGCCCAGGATCGTCGATTTGTTCGACTAGCTGTGAGGATTAGCTATTCCTCAAGATTAGTTTTAAGCAGTGGTTGGAATAACCATCTCACCTTAAGATAAGCTTTTCTATAATAGTTGTTATGTAAGTATCAAGGCCGCTCCTTTAGAGACCTTGTGTAAATGGAATGTTAAACATCTATTGTTAGAACAATAGAGTGGTAAGTCCAATTAACAGGATCTAAAAGTTGCATTGGAAACAACAAATAAGATCATTCGAATTTATAATCATCTTAAAGTTGCCAGTAATCGGCAGAAAAAAATTGAGGATTGATAAAAGTCGCAATCTTCTTAAGTCCTTAATAAGGAATAAGGTTCAATCGAAGGTATCGCCCTAAGAAGGGTGTGCAAAATTTTAAATTTCCCAGGGTAAGTTAAGCCCTAGATATATAGGAACATTCGGGAAATCGAATGCAACAAAGGTCAATAGCCTATAAGCTAAAACCAATATAAGAAGCTTAGTAGAGCTCGCAATGTGACCCACACTGATGATTTAAGAATATGTATCATTGATAAGTTGAGACGCATTATCACATAATGATATGCAGATTAATGAAAATTTTGAATTAATGAGAAAACCCGTATCGATTAAGGATCGACAGGTTAAAGAGCTCCAAAAAGGATACATGTACCTATAGAGGTCAAAATTGGGTGCTTGGAGAAGCCCCAGATATGCTATAAGAGTTAAGTCCGCTATGCGACAAAAAGTACTTCCATCATTTTAACAAATCTCGAGGTCGAGATTTCTTTTAAGGGGGTGAGGATGTAACACCTCGTAAAATCACGTCCAATAATGTATTGACACGTGTAATAAACCCTAATAAAGTCAAACCTTAAATTTAAGGGACTAATTTTTCGAAAAATCGAAAAAAATTAATTATGAAAGAACTGGAAGTATTAACATACCAAAAATAAGTTTCTAAATAACCTTTTACGGTTTTATATTCACAAATGAGCCACTTGTTGATCAAGTGTAGCCGTTTGCGTAATTAATTGAAAGTTTGCACAATAAAGGGTTAGCGTCAACATGTTAATTTTTACCTCTGAGTGACCTTTTAACAATCCGAGAGCTTCATGATAATTGATTATACTCGCGGAAATGCCAATCGTTGGCCGTCCGAGGCTTTTATGCCTTTAAGTGGCGTTACGCGCAACTTTGCAAATATAAGGGGTTAAAAGTGTCAATACGTTTAATTATACCTCTGAATGACCTTTTAGCAAACCCGAAGCATTGTGATGTTTTATAATACTCTCATAAATACCTAATATGGGTTGGATAAGGCTTCGATACTATTAAACGATGATATGCGCAAGTTCGCGCATTAAAGGGACTATTTGCGTCAAACTGCAAAAGTATACCGATTCGTATGGTATCGAACCTTCCGGAATATGATCATAAGTTAAACATTCCCTAAATATCCTTTACATAGCTTATAAATAGGCTTAGAGATGTTTGGTGCGCAAAAATAAACTTATTTGATCAACAGGGACTAAACGCGTCAAAAAGTGCATAAGTTTGCATTTTCGCGCATATCTTACGTTCTGAATATATCCGCACATCCAAAAATTTATGTAATCATTAAAATAATTTATTTTAGTGATTGGCTTGATAAAATTCCATTCGTCGCGTAATTTGGATCGTTTTTCGCGTCCGTTCGTGTTTCGTCGTAATTAGCCGAACGACGCGACCGTACAACCAAACGAACCGACATCCGGCATGTTTTTGAGCATGTTTCATGTTCCCTATGTTTAGGTATCATAGTAGAGCCTTAAAATTGGTTTAACGGGCCTTCGATGTGTCGGAAATGGCATTTGGAATTACAGGGGCCAAACTGTCAACAAATGAAAGTATGCATGTGCTGTACTGGTCCTTACGGACCGTATGCACTGACCCTTACGGTCCGCAAAGCCCCACCAGATCAGCAGAAAGCTGTTTCCAGCTGTTCCAGCTGTTTGTGGGTGTTGCAAATGGTTTTCTAAGCAATCTATGGGCTACCATGGTTTTGCAAATCAGTGGGTAAGAGGTGTACGATCCAGATCAAAGCTCGTTTATCGATGAACGATCTTAACGCTTCCGAAAAACCTATAAATACCCCACTTCATTCTTGCCAAACCCACACTTGATTCTAATTTCTCTAAGTTGGAGACCTTGCTCTTCATACCTGAGAATTTAGGATCAAAACCTCCTTGCTTGGACCCTTTGTAAGTGTCCTTTCGTGCTTAGTTTAAATTTCTAGCGTTATAGCCGAAAAGTCAAGCGTTTTGATGAACGCTTTGACTTTTAAGCGGTTGAGTCATTGTTCGTAATGAACATGGCTACGTGACCGTAATTAGTAGGTGTTAAACCCTCAAAAAGGGCACCTCCTAAGTACCACGTTTACTTAGTTTAATTGTCGGGTCAAGTAAAAGTCAAACGGGTTTGTTTTAAATAAAATTCATAACTATTTCATAAAAATCAGTTTTCTCACTTTAATAACTTGGTAAATATTAGTTGAACATGTCTAAGCATGTTCAACCCGACAATTTTCAGTTTAGGCTCGGTTCGGAACCGAAAGTCGCATAATTTGACTTTTGCTTTGACTTTCGATTCTGACCCATTGTAGCATGTTTTAGAAATGCCTTAGAGCCCTATTAGGACCAGGTTTCATATAAGTATAACCCTCTGTGAATTTACAACTTGGTTCATTAGTTATCCGATTCACATGCATGGTTCAATTTATTGCTTATATGTTGACTATTATGCCCATATGACTTTAAAACGTGATTTTTGAAAATGTAAAAGAGTAGAAACCTTAGTTACTGATTTATAAACTTGCACCTAAAATTTTACATCAGTTTGAGGTCTAGATTAAGAGTTATGCTCATTAGCGTAATTACAAAGCTTTTTAGTAATTAAACGGTGTAATTAGCGTATAGCCTATCTAAACCCGATTTTTTATACCAAACTTTTACCCACTGATATAAAATAATATTTTGGGATTTTTGGAGATTTTTATTTATTTTTAGACTAATCATAACATAGAGTTCTAAGCTTGATCCGGTAATTGTCGGTTTTGCCCTTTTAAGCTATAAAATGAGTTTTACAAATCCGTTTGATCCCAAACCTTTTGCTACTGATTCTAAATGATTAATAAAGTATTTTAAGCCTTCTGGAATAATAAAAATATCAGCCTTCTTATAAAAACTGGGAATGGCTTAAAAATCGCCTTTTAAGCATATTTAACGCATACTAAGTATACAAATTATTTTAAACATATAAGGTTTGATACCTACTGATATTTTAAGTATATTTTTATACTTTAACAGTAAGCGAAATATTTAAACCCAGGTTTCCAGATTTGACCCTTGAACCTTAAGTGAAATTACCAAAATGCCCCTTCGGTGCATAGTATGGTTAGAAATGATAAATTTCACATATAGGTAATACCCTACTGATATAACTTAGTAAATTAAGTATTTTTTTTTTACTGATTACATCAGACCCGAAACTCAGATTTATATTCGAGCTCTTTTATAACCTTTAAATGACCAAAATGCCCTTACGGGCCATAATTTGAGTTTAAATTCATATGGGGCATAATAGAAGATATCTTACTGATGTCACAACATATTTAAGGCATATTAACTTAGGAAACTTGTATATGACTCATATGGTTACCCGTTACGCACTTTTCGCGTTCGGGTCGACTTATGTAACTAGTTTGCATATATTAGTCGAAACGGGTTAAACCATATCGTTTTCATCTCAAAATCCATAATGTGTCTAAGTTACCCATATTAAACAAGCATACAATCTTGTCGGGTCAAAATCACATTCTATTCCGGTTTTCGCTAAATCATGCGTTTTGAACCGTAAACCTTTCCTAAAAGCTAACTGGTCTAAGTTACGACTTAAATAAGACCCGTTAGGAATCTAATAGGTTAATAAAACTTTCGTTCCAGATTAAGAGCTCCAGTAGAGGTACTTGTGCTTGCTGATTAGGATATACGACTAAGTATAGATTGCATTTTAAGCTCAGGTAAATACTCTTAACTTATTTTCCCTATACGGGCTTGGGATACGGTATTATAATAATACCGCTTGGTCGGGTATTGAATGTTTAATCATATTGTGGTTAAATTATTGAGGTAACCCGTTTTAATCTGTATTGTTTGAAATAAAAGCCTTTAGGGGTTAATGACCATGTCCCGGATATCCTTGGCATCATTATAATAAAATGACCACGTCTTAAGCACGGGGTGTAGGCGTACAACTGACAATTGCTTAAGGGAAACGGTATCTCACTCTCTTGTGGGCCTATACTTGTGGCGTGTCTGTTAATCTTGACTCGGTTTCTACATCGGGCCCTGAATGTATAACGAACATGTAAATCTGTATACAAGATTATTTTTATATAATTGTCCCAAGTTATAAAAGATATTTTGTGCCTTGTGCATTAAAATCAATTTTTATAAATGTTTTCAAATGAGTCAGTTAATTGTATTGACCAGTGTAAACTGACGTATTTTCCAAAAAGATTAAGTGACAGGTACTGTACGAAATTGGCTGGGAGCTCAGGGCGTTAATAGAGAATCTCGCAAGTTCTAGATGCCTAAAGTCTGTTGAACAGATTTCTTTTATTTGATCCGTCTGTGGATCCATCTTACATTCCGTTGTAATATTTGATATTACTTTTGAATCGGATTGTAATACATTTATCTTTTGCTTCCGCTGTGCATTGAAATTGTGTTGTTTGACTATGATGATATCAACTACGTCACGATACTCCCCACCGGGCCCACCGGTAATACGTGGAAATATCGGGGTGTGACAGTTTCCTGCTGTGATCACCAAGAGCAGTGGGCTCAACAACAGGGACCTGAGGAGCAGTTGTTGCTGTTACATTCTGCTCAGGTTCCTCTGTTTGTGTTTTTGAATGTTTTGACAGCCTTATAAATGTTTCAGATGATAGGCTGTTTATTTGAACAGGATTTCCTTGGATAAGCACATGTGCATTATCCTTTGAAAATTTCTTTTAGAAATAAAAGCTCAAAAACCTTAGAAACAAAAGAAATGGTTTTTTATTTTCGATGATATTATTAACATTTTTGACCATGTCATTAAAAATCTCTTGGGAGTAATTAAAATTTTCATTTTGTAAAATAGCATATCCCAAGTATTGGATTTTTAATGGAATTTCATTAAAAGCTGTGGTCTTATTTGAAACACACATGAGGAGAGTGTGAAATAAAAACCTCATGGCAGGAGGAAAACTGCCTTTTTGTAAAGTATATTTTTTCATTTGTTTCTCATACCCTCTCTCAATGAAATCATTTTGATACTCTGCTTTTGGGAAATAGCTTTTACCTGTAAGATCATCGAGTTTAAAAACCTCGGAAATGGTTTGAGGTGTGATGGTAACTGAAATACCCCTTATTGATGAAGTAATAGCTAAGGGCTTTTTGTCCTTAGTTTCAAGCTTTGCATTTTTCCAGAATTCTCGTTGGGTATCCAAATAGATGGTTGCAGTGTAGGTCAACAAAGTTTTGTACTTTGAAGAAGAATGTGTATCAATCACGGAATGAAAATCAGTGTTTTGACTTGTTTTTGAACGCGTACACAAGTAGTTATGAGGGGTTTTGAATGGAAGTGCCATGGTGAATCGAAGATGGTTGTGAGTGAAAGAAGACGAGTGATTTGAGAGATTTTGATGAAAACTGCTTTTGAAAGGAATTTTGAATTCGATTCGACAGTGAAAACCCTGTTTGGGGTTTTGATCAGGGTTTTATAACATGAAAAAGTGTATGCCAACGTGGCAGCAGTTACAAAAGATCTGACGGCTAAGTACTGTCCACGTGACAACCTCTGATGAATAATGGATGACAGTTGTTAGGAAACCACTGATGATCAATATCAGTGGTTCATCAGTTGTTGTAGATCAGCAGTTGTTGTAGCAGGACAGTAGTTAGAGGTCATCAAATGTTAGGCCACATTCAAGGGGAAAGACTGATGCAAACAACTGCTTATGCTGAATCTACTGATCTGATCCAGTTTTGGCTTTATCAGCTGTTCCTTTGTAGGGTTCAATCCCAACACAAACATCTGTTTAAGTCCAAACAACTGATATAGAACGCCAAACATCTGTTTAAGCCCCAACATCTGTTTAAGTCTAAATAGATGTTTAAACATCTGTTCACAACATTATTCAATCTAACATGGGTTTCCATCCAACTGTTAACTAAAAGTCAAACAGATTTTCAAACCACTGATTGAGTTATTCAAATTTATGTTGAATACTAAATGAGATGTTGACCAAAATTTAAACTGGTGTTGGCCAAAAGTCAAACAGATGTTGACGAAAAACTAAATGGGATGATCTGACCCGGTTACATGGGATATTTTTAAACCTTCTAACTTTTTAAAGATCCTCACAAAATCTCGGTTCCTTTCTCTCTCCACGTTTCTTTGTACACTTTCTCCAAGAAACTCTGTCGTCTTCTTTGATTTCTTCCGATCTTCATCATTATCATCTTGGATAATAACAAAGGTATTGTTAAATAATCTGATTTGTTTTGTACTTTTTCATGTTTATTCTTTTAGTTTTGAATTCCATAGCCGATTATGGTTCTTGCTGTTTTAATGAAGAAGTTGTAATCGACGGTGGTGTATTCATGTATCTCCCTGTTTTTTTTCAATCCATTGTTGGTTATGATTGCGTTTATTGTTGCGGCTTATACTCGAACAACTTCTGATAGTCCTAATTTTTTTATATCCGATTACTATGTAGTTATTATGCATGTTATGATAGACATGTATGATTCTAAAAAAAGTGATCTGCATTTCGTGTATCTACCATTTGTCTTATCCATTGTTGATTTTATTGGATTTCACTTTGCTCGTGTATTTATCTTATTCTGATGTATGATATAAAATTTCGATCTTTACTGTTGTATTCTCATTTGTATTTGTAAAGTGTTTTATAATGTTGTTGATGTGATTCTGATGTATGATATAAAATTTCAATCTTTACTAATGTATTGTCATGTTTATTTGTAAATGTTTATAAAGTTGTTCATGTAACGATGTTATTCTGAAGTATAATATAAATTTTCGATTTCAACTGATGTATTCTCATGTGTATTTGAAAAGTTGAACTTATTTTGATTAGTAGTTGGTATACTGTTTTTAAGTTTTTGTTTGATATAAACACAAGTCACTATCCTGTCGTTCTATACAATTTATTCAGCTGATGATCCTGCATGTCTATTTGTGATACTTAATCGGAAAATTAGGTTTTAAGTTTTAATTATATGATTTGCTGTAAAAAATATATATATTTCGACATGATAAGAAATTACATGTATTCTCACCTTTTCGATGTTGTCTATTGTTATTTTGATATATATTAGTTGTATCAGCTTTTATTTAGACGCATTGCATACCTTAATGGATTGTATTCATTTGTTTCTTAATGTTATTGATTTTGATTCTATATGATTGATACTGTTACAGTTTTACGTGAGAATGATTTATGGATTTTCGTGTTACCTTGAAGACAGTAAAAGGAAATGTTTGGTTAGTAATTTTATCCGATCTTAGTTTAACACTTAATTTTAATTTTTTCGTATGATATCTAGCAATAAAAGTGTTTCTTTTATTTATGCTTAGATTTTGCCAAAACAGTATCAAAATTGGATTCAACTGTTTAATTATCCAATTGGAAATACAAACATCCGGACCACAACTGCAAATGTTTTTAAAGTCAATATCTATCCTCTAAGCAATGGCAGATATTATTTCTATAATGGTTGGTGTCAGTTGGTAGACAGTTTGAAAATACCTTCAGATTCATGGTTGATATTTCATTATGAAGAAGCATTAGAAAGTTTCAGAATATTGTATTTTTATCAAGACATTGCTCTTGCTCCTTGTGAAGATTTTTACTACAAACCATCTGGTAACGAAGATTATGTGGTATGTAACTTCGAAGATTATTCATCATGTAATTTTTTTGGAGATACAGTTGTTTAATTGTTGTTTTTTATTTATTTACTTAATTTTCTGATATATTTTTACTAATGTACTATATAATGTGTTTTATTCTGATTGTAGAGTATTAATCGTTCTTTTGTTCATCACAAGATGTTAAACACTATTCCTTCGTATCCGGTTCTTATTAAAGGATCTGGAAACCAGAACTGGTCTGTACGGATGGAAGATATCAACAATGATGTAAGGACCAGCAAAAATGTCCAAAAACGACCCATTAATGATAACCCGGACCCCTGAAACCCTAATACTCATGAAAAACCAAGAAAACAAGAAAATTTGATTTCTGGCGGGCCGCGTAAAACGTAAGCCTAGGCTTACGCGGGCCGCGACAAATCAAAGATCACCGGATAAGCGTTCCAGGCCACGTGGCCAATCTACATGTGACACGCTAGCCCTACACGTAGACTAGGGGCCCTCGCGGGCCGCGTAAAAGTGATGTTAAGGTTTACGCGGGCCGCGTAAAACCTAAAATGTTGCTATAAATTGCTTGTGCATGGGACTTGCTTCTGTATTCGAAAATTTCATTTCAAAATGTCCCTATTCTGCTTAAAACGAGTATTAAGGTGTCAAGACACTGCTACGAGTACAGGGTATTAACTCGATCACTGCTACGATATAATGTCCGATCGATTGAAACCGATCCGATGGATGTTTAAGTGTTGTCCAAATCAGGGCTCTACTTTGTCATTCGTCGTGAGGGTTTTGATTTCGTGAAGCTATCATAAATGTTGTGTTAAGTTACTGACCTAGTTTCGTGTGCATTGTCATTTAACTAGGTCACAAGGCTAAATCAGTAGGCAAGGTCCTGTCCAGTTAAACTTGCAATGTGAGTCATTCTCGTTTATCAACAACGTTTTACAATACTCAAATTATTTTCAAAAGTTATAATTACAGGGATTAAATCGTGGTTATCTTGAATCATTGGCAAGTGGGGTATTGTGCACATTACTAATTTCTCACGGTTAGGTTAACAAACCTAACAGTGACAATCATCACTACTTGGGTGAAAGAACCCAATAGTGGTATGACCATCGTCACCAGGGTGTGACACGGCGTCAGATAAAAATAAGATAGTAGCCATTGTAATCGCTCTTATGCTGTAATTTATAACTAATGTATCGTTTTATATAACCTGAGTGACTCGCCAGTATTTCCCCGCTGATAAAATATTTTTAAACATGTTTCAGGTGACTAACTGTGAATCAAGGAAAAAGTTCTACGGAGCACTAACAAGCTTGAAGTGGTGGCTCAGCAAAATAAATAAACATGTTTTGTAAAACAAGGGATTTCCTCGTGAAATTCCCTTTACTGTAAATTATGGGGTTTGTCCCAAATTATGAAATAAAATAATTGGGCATTTTCAAGTTTTAAAAGATCCTGTTAAACTTCCGCTGTCAAATCAAATAATAAATACCACGGGTTTCTGTCCCGCGGCTCCTGGAACAGGTCACACCGGGACGGGGGCCGTGACAAATGAACTTTACATAACTACCGGATGGAAGGAGATAAAGAATGAGTTATCATTAACTGCTGATCATCTCATTGTCTTTGAGATGATAGATCTTCGGACTTTTCATATCACGGTTTTCAATTGTGCTACCTACGATTTAGTGTTTCCACCGGAGGTCTCTGCTGTTGTTAAAGAAAAGGTGATAGAAGAGATTGTCTTGAGTTCAGATACTGAAGTTGTACAGGACATTGTTAATGTCAATGAAGGTGGTATGGTTGTTGTGAATGAAGATAATCAGATCGTACCTATTTCTTTCCGTGTGGACGGTCATTTTGCAAGTTTGTGATGATGAGTTTACTAATATATAATACTTTAGTCAGATTTTAAAGATGTGTTAATTCTTTGTTTATTGAATTGTTCGTTGTTTGTTACATCGCCTTTTTAAAAAACAGGCTGAAGATCTTGGACTGAATCGTAAGATGAGTATGAAGATTGTGGACGTGGCAGGTGATGTTTGGAATGTTCAAGCTGCTATAGGTTCATCTCGAGTTCAACCAAGATATTATCTCCAAGGAATGAGAAAGTTTGTGAAAGATAAAGGCATGGCTCCAAGTCAAGCATTTACACTTAACTTTGTGAAAGGTAAAAAGCTTTTTATGTTCGGATGAATGTTCATGTGATTGAAGAAGGCAAATGCAGAAGGATACATGGAACCAAAGTTTTGGGTTGTAGTTCTTTGCTTTTAGAAACTGATGATAGACTTGTTTGTTTAGTTTTGGAGTTGTGATTCTAAAACTATATATATAGACGTAAATTATTGGGTCCATGTCTAACGGAAACAATGCGGAGATGTAAGCTAAAGACAGTATACTCGGTTACTCGCTTGAAACGATTCCTTAATTGAAAATATAGTACAAACTAATAGCAAAATAATGTTCAAAGTTATAAGCGCTATTCTTTGACAATGATAAGTTGGTTAATTATGCCATTAAAGGAATAAAAACATCGAGTTCTATTCTCTGATAATCATTTCAAGCAAATAGAAACACATACAGTTTCGATTATATTAAGAAACATATCGCCTTTTGCTGGGACTGTGTCCACAATTTCCAAACTAAAACTGAAATTGATCAAATGAGACATGTTAAATATGTATAAGAAATCATGTATGGGTCACTTCGTTTGACTTTTGGTGAACATCTGCTTGACTTTTGGTCAACATCTGATTGACGTTTGGTCAACATCTCATTTGGTATTCAACAGACGTTTGAATAACTCAAACAGTGGTTTTAACATCTGTTTGACTTTTGGTCAACAGTTGATGGAATCCCATGTTAGGTTGAACAGTGTTTTGAAGAGGAAAACAGTGCTAAAATATAAGAAGACAGTGGATCTGGTTAAACATTTGTTTCACTTTTGGTCAACAACTGTTTGACTTATGGTTAACATCTGTTTGCCCGATCAGATTGGGTGTTAAACTATAGTTCTTTAAGTCATTGTTTTGTTTTCTTAAATTCTATATAATTTTGTTAAGAAGTACAAGAACAGACATTTTTACAAAATCCCAAATCACCCGATCACGTAAGTGTATTGAAGTAAAAGTGAAAATGATGTTATTCATGTGGTCCTGTTGTGCTTTTGTTTGACCTCTAATATGGGTTCATGATCTAATCCGGTGATGTGAAGACATTGTTGTTGAATCCAATGAGATTCTTGATGTAATGAGGTCGTATTAATAACAAATAATAATTGATATAACTAAGTTTTCTAAGCCCGGGAAGCAATCCCGGGTAATAACCTAGTTTGAATATATATATTATAAACTTGTCTTTATATAAATTAAAAAAGGGCAAAAACGAAAGAAGCTTTTTTTTACAAACTAGTAAATTTAAACGTCGTTGTTAACTATTTTAATATAAAAAAATGAATTTGGTAAATTCAAACATAGTTGTTAACTTTATTTTAATATAAAAAAAGAACTTAAAGCTGGTTGCACTGGTTTGTTTTGCTTACGTACCATTTTATGACGTACATGGTTTCTTTTATCTTTTAATTAAAAACTTATGTGGTTGTTTAGATATAAATTAGCTAGTGGGATTAGCCGTGATGCAGCTGGAAATTTGTAGGTATGGTAACGACATTCGCTATAGCAAATTAAAAAGGGAGAAACTCACAAAATAAAGTCGTGATATGTATCAATAGTGTTTTATATCGATGGGAAACCATAAAAAACACACTAATACCAGCATCGATGTTTGGTTAATGAGCGCTTGCCTCTCCTCAGGATTCAACGGATCGTCGGGTTTATACTCGTTTGCTAGTGGGAGAATAAAAAGTGAAAGGCTGAAAGCTGTAAAAAAGAGTTACCGGAGCCATGGGAAGAAATGAAGTGTGATTTTGTTTGTGGTATTTTTTTTTTTTTTTGAAAGCTGAACTTCAATAAAAACACACCAAAACCCGAGACCCGGGAGGCCACAAAACATCAAATTACATAACTATAAATGGAGGACAAGAGATATAAAGTAAAAGTGGCTATTTTGATGTTTTCCGACGACAGGTGGTGGCCATGTTAGTGGGAGGGGGGGGGGGGGGGGGGGGGAGAGAATATTGCACGATCCTCCCAACCGCTGGAGTGATCCCACTCCACAAGCTAGCTTAGCCCCATAGCTGCCTGGCAGTTAATACCCACCGGGAGCGAAAGCCTGTAGTTTTTGCACCTGCTAGGATTTGAATCCGGGTCCTATGGGAAGAGGTGGGTGAGGCTGGCCACTGGAACACCCCAAGTGTTCCAACCGCTGGGGGAATATTGCACGATCCTCCCAACCGCTGGAGTGATCCCACCGCTGGGGGGGGAATATTGCACGATCCTCCCAACCGCTGGAGTGATCCCACTCCACAAGCTAGCTTAGCCCCATAGCTGCCTGGCCGTTAATACCCACCGGGAGCGAAAGCCTGTAGTTTTTGCACCTGCTAGGATTTGAATCCGGGTCCTATGGGAAGAGGTGGGTGAGGCTGGCCACTGGAACACCCCAAGTGGTTTAGTGGGAAGGAGGGAGGAATATTTAAAAAAAGGTGGTGTGATTTTGCTAAAACTCTAACTTGCGACTTCTAATAATTTGGAGCCGGTTTTCGACACGTGTAAGAGACCAATATACGGATATAAAAGACTTATCTTGATATAAATTAGAAAGTGATCTTTACGTTGTCTATGATTTAGAAATGAAATATATATCATGTAACTAATATAAAGGGGTTGAACTTCGAAGGACTAAATATATAATTTACATTTTAAAATAAACTAGTGGGTTTCGTGTGCGCTACGCCATGGATACTCTATCTGTATTGGTTCATTATGGTATCGACACTTGCTATAGCAACTGAATGATAAAACCTAATAAATAAAGTCTTGACATGCACAAAAGAATATCGACACGTATCTTATATTGATCAAAAACCGTAAAAACGAATAAGTCACGTGTAGTTATCAAAATAAGAAAGTAAAAGTCAATATGTGGTTAAAACAGAAACTTTGAAAGTGTACTATTGCACCGACTTTTATCCATGCATGTGTTTGATTGGTGATGCAAAAGTAAACATGTTTTTCTTGGTTTAAGGGCGGTGGGGGCGGTCAGTTATAGCACCGTGATGGCCATTTTCAACGCGTTGAAGTTCTGTGATTCCCACCGCCACCATAGAAGTTTAACGCGTGATTTCTTCAACACGTGATGGTTTGTGTGTTGTGAGGGTAATTGTTGGTTGGGGGGAAATTGTTGGGTGTGGTGGTGAGTGATGACCATTGCCACTAAAAAAGGTTGTGAGTGATGGAAAAATGGTTGATGACGTTGCGGAACTTGATTGGGTGCTTGTGAGTGATGGAATTCTATCACTAGTGACCACCCCCACCGCCCTAATGGTTGGTAGCGATAGTTTAAATTTGTATTGTTATATGAGGGCATAGTGGGAAGGGTTAGATGAGAAGTGTTGGATGTGTATGTGTCAAATGGATGCGGATTCAATTGTAGTACAAAGCGCACAAAAAATAGTACCAAGTTGAATAGTTAACATGTGAGACCAAGTATTTTTGCTAAATAAAGGAGGGATAATTTCTATCATTCTGGTTGGATTGATTGGTTAAACCGTTCTCACCGTAACCTCTTCTCTTCAAATAAACTACATCAAACCAGTTAACTGTTACGAAGAAATCGTCAGAAAACTCAAGTTATTGATTTATTTGGATCCCAATTTGTTTATGTTGATTTTCAGTCATGAAAATTCTAACCCTTTGATGTTTCTCCTCCATTAATATAATTGATGTGTAACTTTGAGACACTATGCTGTATAGTGGTTTGTTCAATTATGTTAGTCTAAGCCAAATTTCAAATTTTTATTACTTTTGTCCCTCACATTCTTGAAACATGCTACTTCATTCTAAAAAGTAAACGTCCGTTAATTTTGTTTGTTTAATGAGGGGTAAAACGGTCATTGTGCGATTTAATTTGAGTTAACTGTCATTTTCGTCCCTAATAATGTTTAATTAATATTCTAAAACCGTCTCCGTAAGATGTACCACATGATCCGACCACTAAAACATAATCAAAGAATTGAAATAAGAAAAGTTAATTATTCGAACAATGAACTGTATTAACTATTAATCGAACAACTACCCTTATTGTTTACGTGATGACATCATATATGTGCACACGCTCTTGGATCTACGCAACGCTTCACAAAAAGCATTATGATCCTACTCTAAACGATGTAACCCTAATTGACAACTAAACAACGGTTTAGCACTCAGGCGGATGCATTAACACGTCAAGGGGAGAAAAGGCACCTAAAAAAACTAAAAGAGATCAACACAAAACTACTTCAAAACATGACGACTTTCAACCCATTTGACTCATTTTTCAAGTTTAACGCATCATTGTTAATGAGATTGTGTGAGTTTTATCTAAATGATTTTGATAATAGGGAGAAATTGTTCTTGCACATCAACTTGACTTATACATTGATAGCGTCCGAAAAGATGAAAGATTTTTTTACTAGAATGGCATTGCCAGTCTTGCTAGAGTTATGATGGAAACAAGTAAACATAGCTCATTTCCTTTGGTGTATCGGTTATTAAAGCTAACACTAGTTTCACAAATTGAAACTGCAAAAGTGGAGAGATGTTTTTTGACTATGAAGATCGTAAAGACACATGAATCATGCTCTTCCATAAAGCTGCTGCATGAATAAAGATATCAAATTCACACAATGTCAGCAAAATCTATAAGAGTGTGACACGATAAGTAGATGCATACTAATTTGTGGGGATTTTTTTATTTTTTTATAGGAATCCAATATTCCATCGCATCACCAGGGACACCCATGAATAGTGGTGGACTCAGGAATTAGTTGTTGGGGGTGTGGATGAGTGGTTCACGCATATTTTGCAGGGGTGCAGTTGGGTTTTTTGCCTAAAAAATACACAAATTTTTTTTCAACGGGTGCGCCTACCCACCCTGGGCTTCACCTAGGTCCGACCTTTCACATGAAACTTTATTTTCAATAATTGTGGAAAACAACTCTTGAAAGCTAGTGCTTTATAAAAGTGGATTGCATTTGCTTTTTTTCAATTATAGAATCTTTTATTCAATTATGCATTTTAGATATATGTACCAATTTAAAATGTTTGCTAAAATATACGTACCAATTAAGGTTCATTGTTGTTTTGCTTGATTATTATACTTGTATTTGTGAGGTTTTTTATGGTTGACATATGTTTGATTATTATACTTGACATACGGTGTTTTTTATTTAAGCAGGATTACTGGTGGTTTAGGGTTTAATGGATTTAAATTTTTATTTCAAAATGTTATGTTGTTAGAGCAATAGATTACAGGATGAACATAGTGTTGCTATGGTCTTTGTCGATTTGAGTTATATGTACATAACCGTTGATGAAGAGCTTGAAGATGATGTGACCCAACAAGTGTATGGTCTTCTCTTTGATGATCTAACAAGTGTATATGTTGTTGTAGGATGATTATGTGAAATATGAATAATTACACGATGAAGAGCTTGGATTTTGGGTTGTTTTGGCCATATCCATTATTGAGCTTGAAGATGATGTGACCCAACAATATGAAACACCAGAAAGAAGGAGACCGCAAATGTCTGATGCAAAGACAATAATTTTTAAAAATATCTTGATAGTATTTTCAGGGCTGGCCCAGAAGGGGTGCGGGGTGGGCGGCGGCCCAGGGCCTAAACTCCCTCGGGGCCCAAAAAGTTTTTTTTTTTGAAAAATTTTGTATATTAAATGTGTGTATATATGTTTGAAACATAAAAAAGTTAAGCAAACAGGTAATTGGTCTGATGGTTTATGTTCCCTCTTCAAATCGTTTGTATTAAATTTGTGTCAAGTTCGAATCCCAAACAGGCCTTCTCATCAGGCTACTTAATTCCCATTCATCCTTATAGTTTTTTCCCAATTTAGTTTTCCTTTTTTTCTATTGTTTTGTTGTTTTGTTTTTGCATTTATTTTCCTATTCAATTTTATGTTTTCATTTTTAGTTTAAAACTGAAAACTTCTATTATTTACATTTTTTTGTTTTGTTTATTATTTAAATTAAATTTAATAAAACAATATTTGCAATGTTTTTTTTTTCCTTTTATTATACATAAACTAATAAATCGAATACGTTTTGAGCAAGTTATGACTATATTTTTGTGTTTTCTTTTTTCGTTTGTTATATCGAGTGTATCGAAACAAACAAAGTTTCCATTCGGTGCAATACGCAGGTTTGATCCCATAGTTTGTATACAATTTTAATTTTTTTATATATATTTTGTAAAAGTTATATTTTATCAACCCATTTTTTCATTTATTCTTATGTTTTCTACTATATAAATATGTACTAATTCAAATATATTTATATTTCTTTATAAAAATGAGTTATTGACTTTATATTGTATGGGCCCGTTTTTTTCTACTCGCACAGGGCCAAAACTTTTTTGAAGATTTTCGGAGACAGCCCTGAGTATTTTTATGAATAGGGTCATTAAGCAGGTAGTGATTGCAATTCTTCGACTTTTGACTTTTGATAGTGTAGACCGAATGGGTGAAAGATTAGCCAAACATGTATCGTTTCTCATGATTTATTTGCTACCTTATTATGCATAGATTTTTGTTAACAATCTATGAGGTAAACGGGTAAGTTTGGGTCATATTTTAGCTCAGCATGTTTACTTGTGTGGTTGTCGATTTGAGTTTTATTTTAACTCAACATATTTAGTTGTAAACGGGTCTATTTGGGTTGTTTTTTAAGAAAGACTATTTACTTGTAATTGGGTCGATTTAGGTAGTATGTTAAGACAGCCTATTTACTTGTATATGGGTCTATAGGTTATGTTTAACAATAACACATTATGCATTTTATATATTTTAACAAATAGGTACATCTTGTTGGTTCAGTTCTGTTTGTACATGAAGGAAAACATTAAAACATACCTGTCACAGCAGAAAGTGCAGTGGAGAATCCAGTAATGGAGTTCGACATGCTTGTCATCGTGATCTGGTTCCTCCTTAGGGTGCTGACTGATTATGGGAACTTAGAAAACCGAAAAGGGTATCGGCTAGGAGAGGAGGTCGAATTATGATGTTATTGACTAATGGGGTGTTTCTAATGTGTAACTGTCTAACCCTTTAACCTCCACATAATTCTCCTTATATAAGCACCCAGGAGGAAACCTAATTAGTTAATAAGGGTAATATGGTCCATCAACAATTACCAACTAATTATTTAATAGGTCATTATATATTTTGATCTTTATTATGTAAATGATTATAATGGCTATAGATTAAATATTAATACATAATATATTTAATCTTACATTCTCCCACTTAGCCGAGTAATCATTACTATGAGTATTAGATAAGCCTGATCAGGAGTTAACACTCATTTTTGCCTTAAACAAGTACTATAGCAGAGAAATACAGCTGTTGAATCATTATGCGACTCAGGACCCCCATTAATCATACTATAGCATTAATTTAAAACCTAATCGTTATGATCAAAATACGCATAAGCCCTTTGTTTGATTTGTAACTTTATTTGTCTATATGCCATTATACCGGTTGAACATATTCTAAGAGACATACAAAATCAAACTGAGGAAATTTCATTAACATAAAACATAAGCTAGTACAATATGCTCAAATAAGGTCTTTACTAAATCCCATATTCCGAACATGTTCTTCATAAACCTTAGGAGGGAGACCTTTAGTCATCGGATCCGCAAGCATATCCTTAGTACTAATATACTCGATACAAAGATTATTTTCCTCAACTCGTTCACGTACGAACAGATATTTTGTATCGAGATATAAACCAGCTCCAGTCGAACTGTTACTGTTCGAGAAACTAACGGCAGCTGAATTATCACAATAAAGCTTCAATGGTCTAGAAATGGAATTAACGATTTTGAGTCCAGTGATCAGATTTCTAAGTAACATTTCTAAGTAACATAAAGATATAGCCCGAAGTGGATTTCTTGTCATCTTTGCATTTTGCAAAGTCAGAATCAGAATAGCCCACCACTTCTAAATGATCACTTCTTCTATAACTCAGTTTATAGTCTTTCGTCCCTTGCAGATATCGAAGTACCTTCTTAGCTGATTTCCAGTGATCTAGGCCAGGATTAGTCTGATAACGGCCTAGCATTCCAGCAATAAGCGATATCTGGGCGAGTACAGACTTGAGCATACATCAAGCTCCCTACTACTGACGCGTAAGGTATCTGGCTCATTTGCTCCTTCTCAACCTCTGTTGTCGGACACTGGAATGAACCGAAAACATCTCCCTTAACTACTGGAGCGACTGAGGGTTTGCACTGTTGGATGTTATATCGTGTAAGGACACGATCTATGTAAGCCTTCTGGGACAATCCTAAGATCCCTTTGTTTCTATCTCGGTGAATTTCGATGCCAATGACGTAAGAAGCATCTCCAAGATCCTTCATGTCGAAGTTATGCGAGAGTAACCGCTTCGACTCATGCAACATGTCTAAACTATTACTTGCCAATAGAATATCATCTACGTAAAGGACAAGAATAGTAAAGTTGCTCCCACTCATCTTGAGGTAGGTGCATTGATCCACTTGATTCTTCATAAAACCTTGCTTCTTCATGACTTCATCAAACTTGAGGTACCACTGACGTGATGCTTGTTTTAACCCGTAAATGGATTTCTTCAACTTACAGACTAGATGCTCCTGACCTTCAGGTTTAAAGCCTTCAGGTTGTTTCATGTAAACATCTTCGTCCAAATCTCCGTTAAGGAAAGCGGTTTTAACGTCCATCTGATGTAACTCCAAATCAAAATGAGCTACTAGGGCCATGACGATCCTTAATGAATCTTTACGAGAGACAGGTGAAAACGTCTCTTGATAATCAATTCCCTCTTTCTGAGTGTAGCCATTTGCAACCAATCTCGCTTTGTAGCGTTCAACGTTCCCATTCGGATCCAGTTTTGTTTTGAATACCCATTTACATCCTACGGGTTTGGCTCCGTTGGGTAATTCTACCAAATCTCAAACGTCATTTTTCTTCATGGATTCAAGCTCTTCAATCATTGCTTTATTCCATTCAGAAGACTGATCACTGCTAATGGCTTCATTGTAAGAGATAGGATCATTAAGCTTTCCGGGATCCATTTCTGTCAGGTAGGTAACATAATCATCCCAATTAGTAGGCCTTCTTTGCCTAGATGACCTCCTGAGTGGATTATCGGGTTCAGCGTTGTCTTGGTGTTGAGCGTTTGATGTGCCTTCATCATGAGGTATAATAGGTTCTGATTGTAGAGGTGAATTTGGAGTTGGTGCAGTAGCTTCAGGTACAGTAGTTGCATTGGGTACAAGAGGAGTAATCGGAGTAATGGTAAGCGACGAGTCTCCCCCCCCCCCCCCCCCGCGTCTTGTACTTCTTGCAATTCTTCGTAAGGGTTGGTACTGCTCCCACTGACCTTGAAATCCTCCAGGAACGCGGCACGCTTGGTTTCAACAATACGGGTGACATGGGAAGGACAATAGAAATGATAACCCTTAGAGTTCTCAGGATACCCGATAAAGAAACAGGTAACTATTTTAGGGTCAAGTTTCCTTAGGAAAGGATTGTAAAGTTTCGCTTCAGCAATGCAGCCCCATACTTTCATATATTTAAGACTCGGTTTCCTTCCTGTCCAAAGTTCATAAGGAGTTTTAGGGACAGACTTAGAAGGAACTCTATTGAGTATATGAACAGCTGCTTTTAACGCTTCAGTCCAGAGGAATAATGGTAAATTAGTGTTGGCTAACATACTGCGCACCATGTTCATAAGGGTACGATTTCTTCTTTCAGCGACACCGTTCTGCTGAGGTGTACCAGGCATGGTGTATTGGTTCACAATCCCCTGGCCCTTACAAAACTCATAAAATGGACCAGGAGCTTGACCCACATCACTATGTCGTCCATAATATTCACCGCCTCTATCTGATCTCACAACTTTAATCTGACGATCTAATTGCTTTTCAACTTCAGCCTTATAATCTTTAAAAGTTGTAAGAGATTCAGATTTCTCCTTAATAAGATACAAGTACATGTAACGAGAATAATCATCAATAAAAGTGATAAATGAAGTATGTCCTGTTATGCCAGCGATTTGGTAGGGACCACTAATGTCAGTGTGAATGAGTTCTAATAAATTAGAGCTCCGAGTGGCACCTTTCTTATTCGCTAATGTCATTTTACCTTTAAGACATTTGACACATGTTCCAAAATCAGAGAAATCGAGAGGAGGTAAGACTTCATCCTTTACGAGACGATTTAATCGTTCCCTTGAGATGTGGCCTAAACGTTGATGCCACAACATGGATGAAGTTTCTAAGTCTCGTTTCTCTTCCATCTTTGTGAGTGATTCATTAATGTTATATGACAACAAAGATTTGGAAAAGTTATCTTCTAGTTCTAATCTATAGAGACCACCATCCAGAATACCAGTACCATAAAGAACAGAATCATAGAGGATAGAGAGTTTGCGATGACCATGGGAAACAATAAAACCGTCCATGTCTAACTTTGGTCCTGATACAAGGTTCCGAGTTACCTCAGGAACATATAAGGTATCATAAAGTTTAATACATAAACCAGTTTTCATAACTAATTGTAATGTTCCAATGGCCTTCACTTCTAATTCTCGATCATCCCCAACCTTAAGCGTTCTTTGGTTTCTTTCCAGCTTCCGGATTGAAAGGAATCCCTGAGTTGAATTGGTAACATGAACCACAGAACCAGAATCAAACCACCAAGAATTAGCAGGAACACTTAAATTATAGGACTCAAGTATCATAAAATAATCGTTACCATTCTTAGCCAGCCACTCCTTAAAGTCAGGGCATTCCTTCTGCATATGTCCTGTCTTTTTACAGAACTTGCAGCGGATACTGCCTAAGGAGTTCTTAGAGCTGGAAGGTGCACTTGTATTAGGATTAGGATTAGGCCTTTGGACTTTTGAAGCATCCTTCCTCTGATAATTGTTCTTCCTCTTCTTAGAGTTGGAGGTAGTGAAGTTGGCAACATCAGTATGGCGATCCATCCTCATACGCTCTTCCTCCTGTACTCACATAGCGACCAGCTCACTCATCGTCCATTTGTCCTTCTGAGTGTTGTAATTGATCTTGAATGCTTCAAAGGACGAAGGAAGCGAAGTAATGATGAAATGAACAAGGAAACCATCACTGATTTCCATTTCCAGCCCCTTCAGCTTATTGGCCATGTCATTCATCATCATGATGTGCTCGCGAATGCCGCTCCTCCCATCATACTTAGTTGTCACCAGCTTGAGAATAAGAGTACTAGCGTGTGCTTTAGACGTCCCTTTGAATTGTGCCTCCACATGTTCCAAGTAGGTTTTAGCATCTTCAGAATCAGGAATAGCTCCCCTGATAGCATTGCTTATGGACTGCTTCATAAACATGAGAGACATGCGGTTACACCTAGTCCACTTATCATGAGTTAACTGCTCAGCAGCAGTACTTTGAGTAGTAAGATCCGCTGGCTTATTCTCTCTTAGAGCATAATCAAAGTCCAGCAGCCCAAGAGTAAGCATGAGAGCATCCTTCCATGCAGCAAAGTTATCACCAGTCAAAGGTGGAATCCCGCAATTTGGAGCTGATAGTGGAAATAAGATGAGCAAGTTATGATACTAAGGAAGAAGTCCTAATGTGATCTAAGGGCACGTTAAACTAAGGCAGGCATAAATAATGACCATTTTACATTATGAAGCTGTGATATTGTCTATTACTAACATCAAAATAATAGACTTAGCTAAAAAAAAAATTCTACTTAAACGAAGACAAAACAGCTTTGGCCAGAAGTGTAATCATTTAAGCATATGTGCAAAGTGGTTGTAACAAATCAGCTTTGGCCAGAAATTGAGACAATCACTTTAGTTATGCATTTGTTGAGTATGCCATCTATGAATGAATTAAATCAGCTTTGGCCAGAAATTAAGACATTCATGCTTATGATGCACACACAACATAGCTTTCGTAATACTTGAATGATAAGTAGATGTGTCAAGTCAGCTTTGGCCAGAAATGATACATCAAAAACTCATTCAAGTTAAGCTATTCTGGTTTTGTAAAACATTATCTGATTCTGATTAAATAACTGAGTAAATTACAAAACCATTTAATTAATAGCAAACCACCCGTTAGCGCGGATCGAACTTTTTTAGTTCACATTAAACAGCTTAAAATAATGAGGTTTCGAGTCACAACCTTGTTGTCTCGAGTCGAGACCTTTGTCTCGAGTTATGACCTTATCGAAAAAAAAATTAGCTCACATTAACTGCTAAACTTTATGAACACTCATGATTTCGGATGACAGATATGCAAGTCTAGTCATTTCGGATGATGATGCTTAGTCCGAAATTTATCCAAAATAGTCAGTTCTTGATGATCCGTGATGCATTTCGGATGATTTCGGATGGTAATGCTTAGTCCGAAATTCATCCGAAATGGTCAGTCCTTTTGATCATCCGTAATGCTTAGTCCGAAATGCTTATTTGCTGATCCATAATAGGCGAACAAGTGTTCATCCGGAATGATCAGTCAGTTGCTGATCCGTAATGGGTGAACGAGTGTTCATCCGGAATGATCAGTCAGTTGCGTTGCTGATCCGTAATGTGTGAACAATGTTCATCCGGAATGATCATCCGTAATGATCATCCGAAATGTGTTCTGCAAGTAGTTAAATCCTTAATTTTGGCAGTTAATTTGTGATAAGTTTGAAATTCGAAAACTTAGGGATCATGGGATCAAATTTTCCAATTTTAATGCTGATCTAAATATATCAAAATATTTCGAAAATATTATCCGTTTATCTCATAACAGAATTTCGAAAACTTTACTAAATAAAATAGATCAAAACAATGGAAACACCCAATGATCCAAATTATATTCCAAAATAAGGGAATTTTTTTTCGAATTTCATTATGAACATATGATGAACCCTAAATAAAATTACTCAAACATTCATCCGAAATCTGGAATTATTTTACACATTTAAACATATTTTGAACATGCAGATTTCGGAACAGTAACATAAGAATGAGCCCATGTCATCCGAGATGCCATTCCGGATGACAGAAATCGAACAGTAATGATTTCGGATGATGAAAACGAATTTTAATTATCGTTTTTAAAACCTGTTTTCCTGTTATAATCCAGATTTACGGATACAAAACAGAACCGACTAATCAACATATGCTCTGATACCACATGTTGGTTCAGTTCTGTTTGTACATGAAGGAAAACATTAAAACATACCTGTCACAGCAGAAAGTGCAGTGGAGAATCCAGTAATGGAGTTCGACATGCTTGTCATCGTGATCTGGTTCCTCCTTAGGGTGCTGACTGATGATGGGAACTTAGAAAACCGAAAAGGGTATCGGCTAGGAGAGGAGGTCGAATTATGATGTTATTGACTAATGGGGTGTTTCTAATGTGTAACTGTCTAACCCTTTAACCTCCACATAATTCTCCTTATATAAGCACCCATGAGGAAACCTAATTAGTTAATAAGGGTAATATGGTCCATCAACAATTACCAACTAATTATTTAATAGGTCATTATATATTTTGATCTTTATTATATAAATGATTATAATGGCTATAGATTAAATATTAATACATAATATATTTAATCTTACACATCTCACACCCTGAACCAGGGGCTTGGGCGAATAATAGATTGATACATGAGCACATACAACAGAAGCATTAGACAAATAAAATTTAATAAATAAAGAAAAAATTACAAGTTTTGTCATTTATCTTTATACCATATTTCAGACGGTGTCCTTTTCAACGAATTTTGACAGGTTTTGTCCTTTATCGGGAATTGTGTTGCATGTTTTGTCGTTTGACCCTAACCTAATTAGATTTTCTTGTTAAATCTGGTCACATGCAAGTCACATGGAGGTAATTTAGTCTTTATACATATAAAGGACAATGTATAAATACAAGCCCACAATTTTGTCTTTTGCTATTTTTTATTAAGGGCTTGGTTATTCACACATCCCCCTTGGTTATTTGCACATCCCTTGAACCCTATAGGAAGCGTATAGGGCAATACGGTTCCTCTGGGTCCAAGCGTATTGAGCAATACACTTCCTATATGTGCACTTGAAATACAAACTTTTCAGAAGATGGTCAGCTAATGATTAGGGGACCAGAGGAAGCGTATAGGGCAATACGGTTCCTCTGGGTCCAAGCGTATTAAGTAATACACTTCCTATATGTGTACCAAACTTTTCAAAAGATGGTCAGCTAAAAGGAAGTGTATAGGGCCATACGCACCCTTAATGATTTTTTTTTCAAAAGATAAGAGGAATCATATAGGGCCATATGTTCCCTGGAGGAATTTTTTTTTTTTGCAAGAACAACATATTGTTATTAGTAACTTTTTGAACTTTATTTTTTTAAACATTAATTAAGTTGTTTTTTTTTTTGTTATAAAATGATGTTAGTTTTTTTGTTATAAATTTTATAAAAGCCGTAGTGAAATTAAGCAATCCAAACAAATTAAACATATCCAAATTAAACAAATATTACAAATACTTAAAATTAAATTCAATTGTTCGTACAGTACTACATAATATGATAATAAAAACCACTATCATCATCAATACTCGTCAGACTCAGCGAGCTCCTCCTCTGTAAAGTTCGGGCCACACCTAGTAGAGGGTGACGGGCTGTGCCGTGTATAGGACGTGCCTGGAGCCTATAAAAAATTCAAACAAAATACTCATTACATAACATTAAAATTGTTCGTAGAAAATGAAATAAAACAAAATAACATACCTGCATGGAAAGGTCGAACAGAGGAAAGAGCGGCATGGTCTAGCCGGACCGAGGAAAATGTGGCAAGGAAAGGTCGGGCTGAGTATAGGACGGGTCGTAAGGCTATAAGAATTTAAACAAAATACCCATTACATAACATTAAATTGCTCGTAGATAAATGAAATAAAAATAAGATAATATACCTGCATGGACGGGAGGGGCTGGGTAAAGGATGGCATGGACGGGTCGGGTTGCTGCGTAAAGAACGGGCCCTGGTCCGGATAAACTCGTGGTCCGGATAAACCGTGGGATGTTATCATGCAGTGTTAGAAGTCGCATTTGCTCATCTTGGTTACGCAAAATCCTGCTCAGCCATCTGAGGCATCTGAACCTCATCGGCCTCCAAACGCGGGTGATGTACCAACGGCTGCCATGCCTAAACCTGACTGTTCGTCCCGACAAACCTATAACCAACATTAGGAATGTTTGCCGCCACTTTCATCCCTGTCATCGACCTCATGTCCAAATATTTGCAGGGAGCCGGCGGTGGATACCTATCGGACCTCCTCCGCTTTGGTGTATGGACCTTCACCGATGGTGGGCCACCAGGCAATCAACTCATCCTCGGGCATACGATCGATAGCCGTGGTATACACGTCCTGAACCAACTCCTCGTCTGTGTAAAAACCGGTGGCGACGGCAAATTGACGAAGCGACATCTCAAATACCTCGCCGAACAGACGGATTGTGATCTAGGGTGATGGGGCCGGTAAGTTCGGATCGTCAAAATCCGAGTTCGGCCGGTCATCCGGTCGAGGTCTATAGCGGAATGTGGAGAGAAACTCCACCATCAATGGCCGATAAGATGGTGCGGCTCCTATTCGAAATAACGATCCCACGGGCTATCCTGCCCGATAACTTGTCGAACAGTGTCTGCCACCCCACATGTCTCTAACGAATCCCAATGTATTGAACCGTTTCGCTTCATACGTTTGGGAAGGGTATATCATATATGGATATCGTGAACAATCGTCACCGGCCCATGGATCGAAATCTCCCGCGCCATCCATCTCATCATCTAACTCCATATCTGCAAATTTAAAATGAAAAGAATTTAAGTTATACAAATAATGTATAAACATTTTTTGACACATTTTTATAAAAAGGATTCAGATTAGGGGACCAGGGGAACCATATTGCCCTATACGCTTCCTATACATTGGCTCTAGGGGAACCATATTGCCTCATACGCTTCCTATACTTTGGGTCTAGAGGAACCATATTTCCACATACGCTTCCTATACTTTGGGTCTAGGGAAACCATATTGCTCCATACGCTTCCTATTATACCAATAGGAATCGTATTGCCCAATACGCTTCCTATTGATTTAATGCGTTCACCAACCCAAGCCCTATGGGAAGTGTATTGCCCTATACGCTTCCTATTGGGTCACTTTTCAGAACCGTATAGTTTTGAACTGCGTGCGCGTCATAGAATATTGTACCAATAGGAACCGTATTGCCCAATACGCTTCCTATTGGTGTCGCATTTAATGCTTCAAACCCTATGGGAAGCGTATTGGCCTATATGGTTTCTATTGAGGGATGTAGAAAAATTTTAGGGGATGTGTACATACTGTCACCCTTTATTAAACAATCCCCTTTTAACCTCCTTTATCTTCAACCTTAAAAAACCCTAACTCAAATTAATTCATACGAATTCATTCAACAAGTTTATAAATAATACAGTAAAAAACATAACAATTTTTAAGATCCGCAACGACGACGTATCTGGTTCCGTCCTTATCAATAACCTTGAAGGCGTCACGAAGCTGTCGATCAAAGGGCTCCGATTTGAGGTGCTTGTTCATGAGCTCAGTGAAACGGTTAAAGTCAAACGGAGATGGGAGTTTTTCTTCGGAGATGATGGATTTCAACTGCGCTTGCGTAGGGTTTCCACCGAGTGAACGCATGAGGATTCCGAGCTCCGACGGAGCGATCTTGCCGTCGTCGTCGGTGTCAAAGAGTGTGAAGGCTTCTTTCATGGCGGAGGTTTGGTCGGTGGTTGTATCTTTCCCCATTGCTGTGTTGAATCGGTGACTCGTTCTGTGTGTGAAACTCTGAATGAATGAATGTCTGGTGTCTGAATGAATGAATGTGTGTGGAGAGGATGATTAATGTCTGTCTGTCAACTGATGTGGGCCTCCAACGTGCGGCCCATTTAGGTAATCGATGAGGTGTATAGATTGGTGGGTTACTAGTTGTTGCATTTGGTGGGTTCAGATCAAATATGAATCAAAGGTGTATTGGTAGGCGTGTTTGAATTGGGTGGTGGCTATGGCAGCTGAACATGGTGTGAAGGTGGTCGGAGTCGAAGTAGGTGGCGACCGAGGTGGTGATTGTGGGTTGGTGGAGGTTCTATTGTGGTTTGGGTGGATGAATTTGATTAATCGGGGAGAAAAACTAGGTGGGTTTAAAGACAAAATTGAGTGCTTGTATCTATACATTTATCATTTATCAATATTTACAAAAATTAACTACCCTCATATGACTTGTATGTGACTAGATTTAACAAGAAAATCTAACTAGGTTAGTGTCAAAGGAGAAAGCATTCAACAAAATTCCCTATAAAGGGCAAAACTAGGGGTGTAAACGAGCTGAGCCGAGCCGAGCCTGAGCTCGACTAGGCTCGAGCTCGAGCTCGTTTAACATACAAAAGCTCGAGCTCGAGCTCAGCTCGATTTGAATATTATTTCTAAAGCTCGAGCTCGGCTCGAATGTAATTTTTCAAGCTCGAGCTCGGCTCGGGCTCGACTCGTTTAGTATTTATTAATTAATTTGTATTAGTTATAATTATTATTATACATATAATATACATATAATTTAGTTATTTTTTTATATTTATATAAATAGTAATTATTAATATATAAATATATGTTTAACATATTAATACAAAATTTATAAACAGAAAGCTCGTTTAGGCTCGCGAGCCGGCTCGAGCTCGATAAGTGAAGCTCGGGCTCAGGCTCGTTTACTGAACGAGCTTGTTTTTGGGCTCGGGCTCGAGCTCGAGCTCGTTTAAGCTCGGCTCGTTCGAGCTTTTTTTCGAGCCGAGCTCGAGTAGCTCGCGAGTAGCTCGGCTCGTTTGCACCCCTAAGCAAAACCTATCAAAATTCGTTGAAAAGGACACTGCCTGAAATATAATATAAAGATAAAGGACAAAACTAGTAATTTTTCCATAAATAAAACTATATTTACACACTTAACTTTTAATTGCAAAATTCTAACCATTGAATGACAATAAATAACTAAGATAATTGCCGGGTTTCATCTATCGGTCAAGTACGTCTTCGTATAATCATCCATCTTCTCCTGGTTCGAGCCTTGACCATTTATCCAAAGTAGCCGAGACTAAAACTCGATCATACCAACATTTTATGTAAAAATATAGGATAAAAATTACATTAATTATAAAATAAGAAAAGAAAATCATTTAATAAAAAAAATGAAAAAAAACAGGTAGAGGATCCTGTAAAAAGTGCTCAAAGTGTGAGAAGTGTGAGAAGTGTATTATAACACTATATATAATACTATATAACACCATATAAACACCGTATAACAATATGTAACACCATATAATACCATATAACACTATGTAACACTATATATCATTATATAACAACTATAACACTATATGTTGTCTGATAGCATGTCTATGATAGATGTATAGTGTTATATTTGTTATATAATGTTATATAGTGTTACATAGTGTTATATGGCATTATATGGTGTTACATATTGTTATATGGTGTTATATAGTATTATATATAGTGTTATAATACACTTCTCACACTTTAGGCCCTTTTTACACTATCCTTACCCATAAAAAACATATATTTTTATAATATATATATATATATATATATATATTAATCAATGAATTTAAAAAGTTTTTAACGTAATCAATAACAGGGGTGTGCAAATTGTGGTTTGGTTCAGTTATTACCTTTAACCATATTCGTAAGTGCTAGCTTCAGTTATGGAATTTCCTTAACAATAACCATAACCATAACCATAACCAAACTTAGGTTCAATTAATCGGTAATGAGACTCGGTTATGGTTCTGTTTAAGTTAATTTTGATTAATTAACCGGCCTAAGTTCAAACTAAAATTTAAACTAAATGAACTTATCAGACAATTATTGTATTGTCTTAGTTACAATCGTTTTTAAAATATAAAAAAAGAAAGAAATTTACATACACATGCATAAAATGAGTCAAATTTTATACAATAATTATTAGGCATGTAAACGAACCGAACGAACACGAACATAGGCATGTTCGTGTTCGTTTATCTAACTTTAACCGAACACGAACATATAATCGAACGCATTTTTTTGTTCGTGTTCGTTCATTAAGAAATCGGGCATGTTCGTGTTCATTTATGTTCGTTCGTTTAAAGCCAAAACGAACAGTTCACGAACATAAACGAATATAAAAAATTAACTGAACATATTTGAATAAACATAAATTAACATGATTGAAGAAACAAGTCTATTATATTATATTTCATCCGAAAACACATCTAAATAAGGGTTCATAGATATACTAAAATTAGTTATATTTATATAACTAGTTAGAAAACCTAATATTTATATAAATATAACTATTTATGTATTTACAAAAATTTAAACGAATATAAACGAACGTTCACGAATACAAATGAACAAACATAAAAGAATGTTCACGAACATAAATGAACGAACACAAGGTGTGTTCATGTTCGTTCATTTAATTAAACGAACAATTTTTTTTGTTCGTGTTCGTTCATTTATTAAATAAAGGAATATAAGCGAACTTCCCGCCGAACAAATTCATGAACAGTTCATGAACGTTCGGTTCGTTTACAGGCCTAATAATTATTTTTTAAACATTTTAAAACTAATTATATAACATACAAAGCTTTCGTATATGTTTTTTCTATGTGTATAGAGTTTGATTTCTTGAAGATGTATATCTCAAATTTACATATATTTTAAAAGCATGTCTTAATTCATTTCGATTCGGTTCGGTAACGTTCCGTTACGTTCGGTTATGGGACACATTTAACTATATCCATAATCGACTTATCAATTAATCAAATAACATTATCCATAACCGTCAGTTAATATCGGTTATCGATTAATTCGGTTTGGTGGCGATTCGGTTATCAGTTAATTTCGGTTAACGGTTAAGGATTGCTCTGTGACAACCCGAACTTTCAAGATTTGTGTTACTTGATTTCATGATCCATAACTTGTATCACTATGTTTTCTGTGCTATAATACGTCGCAAGCAAACTTATTATACCGGATTGATTATTATTTGAGTATGGATTTTACTGAATTGATTGGTATTTAGACGTGAATTATCTGGACGGTACATAGATGAGTTATTAGAATTAGAAGAGATTAGTCACACACTTTCTACTTGGGCCAAACCTCTCCTTCGTAACTTTGGTTATTCGTGGCCCATTATTCGCGAGCCCGGGGCGGAGCAAGCCAGGCCCGGCTCATTTCTGCGCACACACACCCATAACTTTTGAGTGGGGGCGTCCATTGTAACACCCGTTAAGTTAATTTAAGGTTTAATGAATCTTTTACGAAAACAATCATGTAATTACAATTACATATACATCGGAAATACGGGTTTACTAAAACTTTTACAAATCATAAGTTATTCTACATCACGTGGTTGAATTCGTTGTTTAAAATTTACAACATAGCAAAGTGCGGAAGCGTGTATCTATAGTGTGTTCGGTTCTTCGTTGAGCTTGATCGTCTTCCGGCATCCCAAAGTGTACCTACATTTCATAAACATGAAATGCTTTAGTCTTACGGGGTTTAAATCATGTCCAAACGAGTACGGGAAACAATTGATGTTCAAAAGAAAAACAAGGACTTGAAAATAATCTCCACCGTAACTTACGGTGGCACCGTAAGTTACGGTGGCCCCTGAGTTCATACTCTTCTACCGTACAACAGTAGGTTACCACCGTAACCATATCAGCTCCACCGTAACTTACGGTGGCACCGTAAGTTACGGTGGGCCCTGTATGCAACTTTTCCATTTTGCCGTAATTTGACACGAAATCTTTCGTATCTTTCAAACCGCTTATCCCTTTGACTTACCGTTTCTTCCTGCATGTTTAAAATTTGATTCTCCATCATATAGTGTTAAAATCCGATATCCGGCTTGATAAAATTTAAGACTTTTAAGTCTTCGGCTTAATACTCTTTTACCAAAATTTGACCCGTTTGTGATTTTATCAAACATACAAGTTTGTTCGACCCTTATTTCTCACAAACCTATTAAATTCAATAATGTCTAACATATTAGGTTCCGATTATAGAATTATATACCTTCTTTAATCCATTTCACTCATATGCTTATTTTGACCCGTTTGAGGTATTTACGCATTTTAGTCTAGAACTTGTGCTTTTCTTTTGACGCCACAAAAGTCCATGTCTAATTAACTACAAATATTCCACCACAACTATTTTGTGGCGGATTTAACATAATGAATCCCTTTTTCCCAAATTTACCCATTGGTTGATCATTTTACGCAAATGACCGTTTTTGAGCATTTGACCCACGAATATGAATCACTATACGACGAAGGACTTTCGCTAAATATTTGACCAAAAATTGTATGTTTAACCAAAAGCTTATTTAAACGTACCTGGCTCGGGTCAAGGTATTGACCCGTTTACATAAATTTTGCTTTAAAGCTTTCTAGTTTAAGCAACGCATACTTATAAAAATTTCCTGTGATTACAAAACTCAACAAGCGATTGTCAAATGTAATTGTCAAATGGTGCTAACAACACCATTTGACCCATTTAGTCTAATTTGCCATTTATCCATATGAGATGGTACTTAGTTACCATTTCATCCCTTTAAACCTAACCCGGTTTTCCTTTAACTTGTTTTACTTAAAACCGTTTTTATTTGTTCGTCATTACATGACTAATTTACCTTTTTACTCCTTTTACCATGATTCATGATTTCTTACCATTTTCCCTTGTTCCGACTCTCATTGAATCGTGTCGGAACATTGTATACCAACACTTAGTAGCATTCATATGCAATACTTGAAATTAAGTAATTTTACAAGCAATGTAAAGGGGCGTAAGCTCCACATACCTCGCATCCGAATATGCTTTTCTTCTCGTGCTTGATTCGTTTGACCGCTTCTTTCCCAAGCCTCCACCTAGCTCGTTAGGCGACAAACTATCATCATTCACAAGGTGGTTAGATTAGTCATTTCAATTCACGACTATTCCACCTCACGTATTTTCTATGTCGAAACTACTATTTGACTTTATCATTGGTTACTTTGACTTTTAAAAGTCAATTGACTTACCAACATATTCATATGCACATTTGGTTCTTTGAACTCACTTAGGCGTATTTCATCCGAACTCTTAACAAAAAATCAATTTTTACATACTAACTAGCAAGCCGCGATTTCATTTAGGCATTTCATATCAATGAAAATTGGTTGTTTTTTGGTTACTTGTTTAACCTATTTACAAGTCTTCAAAAATTATGATTTTTTTATGTGGCGTACCTCTCGGAGGGTTAGCCCTTGAGTTAAAATTTCAAGATCTAACTATTTACCAAAAATTCGTGAAAATTCATTTACTAAGCTGCAATCAGATTCGTCACTTCTGACTGCAGCTTACGGAAAAATTCATTTAAAATTCCTCGTTTATCCGATTGACGAAATTCCAATTGGAGATTTTTCTAATCACTTAGCACTTTCTACAGTACAAATTTGAGATAATAACTCAATTCCTAAATTGAGTTATGACATTCGTAATGGGCTGCAAATTCTGCCAGAAAACGCAGCTTGAACCTTTGATACGGAAAAATTCATAAAACGCTCAATTTTCGTCGAAAAAATGCGATTCCAGTGGGGTTTTAAAGATATTTCCTGGAATTACATTTTAGACTCAAGAAACACATGATTTTATCAGGTTTTGTCCAGGTTACAGCCAATACAAATCGGCTGTAAATTCTGATCAAGAATCGTTTGAATTCAGCTTTCAGTTTAAGCTTGTTCTTGACATCATAACACTATTCTTTTGAAATCAAAACCCTAAAAACATCTCATACATGAATTTGGTATCAACAAAGACTTGAGCTAAGCATGATTTCAATATATACTTGTCTAGGGTTTACTCCTAGACACTACTATGTTCCTATTCTATCCATATAACAAACATGCAACCATAAATTTCAGATTCTTATGTGTTTATCCAGATTTGAGTTGGAACAAAAGTGGAAATTTTGACATACCTTATGATCCTTTCACTGAAGTGATCACTAATCCAAGCTTAGGTTTCAATTTGGAGTCGATTTGGCTTCTCAATTGCTTGATTTTTGCTGGCTAGGGTTTGGGCATGGAACCCCCTGGCTCTCCTGCGATTCACGACCAGAACACACACTTAAAGTGTGTGTTTTGGTGTTAGATGTTTTATTTAATACAAACTTGCTTCAAGTTTGTCACCTTTGGTCCCTATACTTTAACAAGTTACATGTAGTGTGTTTTTAACAAATTGTCTTATCACTATAAGACTTATGACTAACTAGGTCATTTATTCCCAGTTACTTTATCTTGTTTAAAAATCCGTTTTTCTTTTAAGTCCCGTTAACTCGGGCCCTTTTTATATACTTTTGTTTTCTCAAGTATTCTTTTCATTCTTTTAAATTAATATTAGGTTTATTTATTTGAGTCCTAATATTTACCGGGTTAATTTTTACCACTAACGGTATTTTACCCGTCTTTACTATTAACGTGGTTTGATTACCAAACCTGTTTTTGGGGTGTTACATCCATAACCTAGTTGAATTAAGAAAATAATAAACCCTAGCACTTCTCTTCTCTCCCCTAGGATTGGCGGCAGCCCCTCTCTGGCCGGAGCCTTCTTCCCGGTTGGCACACATCATCTCTCGATGGTACACCCTCAACTATTCCTCGGTTAGTTCTCGTATACTCGCATCTATTATCGTTAATTGTTCTTGATTATATGTGATGATATGAATGATGATTGTGTCAAAGATCGTGAGTTGTTATGTGACTGTATGAAGGATTACGTTATTTGGCTCAATTGGATAACTGATTGTAATATGTTCGACAATGTGTTAGCAGGATGAATGAGATATTAAAATTGCATATGAACTGGTAGATTTGATTGAATGCACTGATGTTATCGATTGTCGAACATGATTGTTGCATGCTCGCTTAGGTTCACGCATATTAGGTACTCTATGTGTTTAGCATGATGTTGATGATGTTGACGCGATGAAACAGTGGGTCAATTAGGGTTTGCAGGTGCACAAACCTTCTGAGGTCATCCACGACGAAACAGGTGGTCGACGAAACTTGAGGGTTTCGTCACATGCAACCTCCACGAACCTGGAGGGTTTCATCACATACAACCTCCACGAAACTGGAGGGTTTCGTCACATACAACCTCCACGAAACTGGAGGGTTTCGTCACATACAACCTCCATGAAACTTGAGAGTTTCGTCACAGGGCCTTTCACCGTAGAAACTTGCATGGCCTATCGTCGAGTAGGTTAACATGTTGAACAGTGGACTGTGTTGTTGTGATGGTGAATGTGCATGATAACGAAATCATAGTGCTGATTGTTAATGTAACATCCCAAAAACGGGTTTGGTAATCAAACCACGTTAATAGTAAAGACGGGTAAAATACCTTTAGTAGTAAAAACTAACCCGATAAAGCTACCCCGAAAATATAAAACTTTATATTAGAATTATAAAGTATAAATACACAAGAATTTACTAACTAGGAATTTTAACCTAGTTAACTACAAGTCTAGAAATAACTTGAAATAGGGTTAAAATAACCAAAACTATATGTTAAAAAAAAGTAGAAGGGCCAATGTTGTTAAAATTGAAAGTGGTATTATTATTTTTAATTAAAAACAAAACCAAACACCTCAATTGAGATGTCTGGTCGTACAGAAGCAGGAAGAGGCGATTCCCCACTCTCAAAACCCTAAACATCACTAAACTCTCAAATTGAAGGCTCAATCCAGGCTGAATTCGAAATTAGAGCATAGATTAGTGATCCTCATCACAAGAGGATTACAAGGTATGTAAAATTTGATGAAAACTCTCAACTCGAAATTCTCATGAAATTGGGAAAATCTGAAATTTATGGTTGAATGTTTGTTTTATGATGAATTAGGAACAATATAGTGTCTAGGGACAAACCCTAGACAAATACAAGTTGAAATCATGCTTATTTCTTGTGAATTCACAATCACCATTGAAGGTGATAAGTGGGTGTTGTAGGAACATGTTAAACACTAGAATTTTAATTGTTGTTCTAGTGTAATTTGAGTTCTAGGAAGTAAATTCAGATTTTGTTAATGTGAAAATTGATGTAAACATGCTTAGTTGATGTTAACCATGGCTAAATGACAAGTATTGAGCTTGATAATAAATTGTGAGAAATTATGCCCGCAAGGTGTTTGTTAAAATGCCTAAGTGAATGTTTATATGTTGAAATTACGAATGAAACGCGTAATTGCCTTGTTTGACTAAATACGTGAAATAAGGGTTAAAACGAGTTCTAATCATAATGTTGATTTAACTTAATTATGCCTATTGTATGATTTAAGATAGTTGACCTATACAAGTCAAACTAACCAATGATAAAGTCGAATAGTGGTTTCGACATAAAAAAAATACGTAAGGTGGAATAGTCGTGAATTGTAATGACTAACTGTAACACCCCAAAAACGGGTTTGGTAAATTAAAACCCGGTTGATATAAAGAAATGAGTTTTAATATCTTATTTAACCAAAATGAAACTAGAGGGACCAAAACCGCTAAGTGGGAAACATGATTTTATAAAACAAAAAATTAAAACACCACACACACATAGTGTGTGTGTGTGTGTGTGTGTCGATGATCAGTAAGGAGAAAGAGGGTTCAAACCCTAGTTTCTTCAAAATCTTCAAATTGAAAGGCAAGATGAAGCTTAAACTCATAACCGAGCATAGATTAATGATCACCTTCACAAGGGGATCGTAAGGTATGTCTTAAAAGTTAGATTGGTGATTATGCATGAAGTGGGTTATGTTGTAAATCACGAATTTGTATGAAATTGAGCATGAGTATGTGTTAGAATTAAGTAGTAGGTGGACGTGAGGGTGAAGAGAAATGTAAGACTCTCAGGAATGAAAGAATGAATGCTATGTTAGAATCCGCGAGACGGATTCGAAACATGAAAGAAGTTAAAGTATGAATGCTATGTTAGAATCCGCGAGATGGATTCGAAACATGAAAGAAGTTAAAATATGAATGCTATGTTAGAATCCTCGAGACGGATTCAAAACATGAAAGAAGTTAAAGTATGAATGATGTGTTAGAATCCGCGAGATGTATTCGAAGCATGAAAGGAATAAAGTATGAATTACCTGTTTGAATTCGCGAGGCGGATTCAACACATGTAAGGAAGAAAAGGTACGAATGATATGTTTGAAACCGCTAGATGGATTCAAACATAGAAGGAATGAAGGGTATGGATGTTACGTTTAAATCTGTGGGACGGATTTAAAACATAAAAAAGGATGTAATGAATGCCTTTATAAGTAAGCATGAATGGAAGGAAGTACGAATGTGTACCCCAATGCATCTATGATAAGTAAGAAAAGTCAGTTTACTTTAAGAGGTCAAACTGCAAAGATAGGCAAAATAAGTAACCAGAATAAAAGAATTGCATGTAAGGAATGAAACATGGAATGTGTAATAGCATGTACATAAGAAGTTGTGAAAGGATTATAGATGAGTAATCATCTAGTATAATGAATGTTTGAATGAAATATGCTAACTGCTAAATTGTTAATGATAATGTTAGAACTCTTGATGTGACTATTAAGTCAAACATAGATGTGTATGTGTAAGAGGAGATGAGAAAGGTTTCGGGGACGAAACCTCATTTAAGGGGGGTAGACTTGTAACACCCCAAAAACGGGTTTGGTAAATTAAAACCCGGTTGATATAAAGAAATGAGTTTTAATCTCTTATTTAACCAAAATGAAACTAGAGGGACCAAAACCGCTAAGTGGGAAACATGATTTTATAAAACAAAAAATTAAAACACCACACACACATAGTGTGTGTGTGTGTGTCGATGATCAGGAAGGAGAAAGAAGGCTCAAACCCTAGTTTCTTCAAAATCTTCAAATTGAAAGGCAATATGAAGCTTAAACTCATAACCGAGCATAGATTAATGATCACCTTCACAAGGGGATCGTAAGGTATGTCTTAAAAGTTAGATTGGTGATTATGCACGAAGTGGGTTATGTTGTAAATCACGAATTTGTATGAAATTGAGCATGAGTATGTGTTAGAATTAAGTAGTAGGTGGACGTGAGGGTGAAGAGAAATGTAAGACTCTCAGGAATGAAAGTATGAATGCTATGTTAGAATCCGCGAGACGGATTCGAAACATGAAAGAAGTTAAAGTATGAATGCTATGTTAGAATCCGCGAGATGGATTCGAAACATGAAAGAAGTTAAAATATGAATGCTATGTTAGAATCCTCGAGACGGATTCGAAACATGAAAGAAGTTAAAGTATGAATGTTGTGTTAGAATCCACGAGATGGATTCGAAGCATGAAAGGAATAAAGTATGAATTGCCTGTTTGAATTCGCGAGGCGGATTCAACACATGTAAGGAAGAAAAGGTACGAATGATATGTTTGAAACCGCTAGATGGATTCAAACATAGAAGGAATGAAGGGTATTGATGTTACGTTTAAATCCGTGGACGGATTTAAAACATAAAAAAGGATGTAATGAATTCCTTTATAAGTAAGCATGAATGGAAGGAAGTACGAATGTGTACCCCAATGCATCTATGATAAGTAAGAAAAGTCAGTTTACCTTAAAAGGTCAAACTGCAAAGATAGGCAAAATAAGTAACCATAATAAAAGAATTTCATGTAAGGAATGAAACATGGAATGTGTAATAGCATGTACATAAGAAGTTGTGAAAGGATTATAGATGAGTAATCATCTAGTATAATGAATGTTTGAATGAAATATGCTAACTGCTAAATTGTTGATGATAATGTTAGAACTCTTGATGTGACTATTAAGTCAAACATAGATGTGTATGTGTAAGAGGAGATGAGAAAGGTTTCTGGGACGAAACCTCATTTAAGGGGGGTAGACTTGTAACACCCCAAAAACGGGTTTGGTAAATTAAAACCCGGTTGATATAAAGAAATGAGTTTTAATCTCTTATTTAACCAAAATGAAACTAGAGGGACCAAAACCGCTAAGTGGGAAACATGATTTTATAAAACAAAAAATTAAAACACCACACACACATAGTGTATGTGTGTGTGTCGATGATCAGGAAGGAGAAAGAGGGTTCAAACCCTAGTTTCTTCAAAATCTTCAAATTGAAAGGCAAGATGAAGCTTAAACTCATAACCGAGCATAGATTAATGATCACCTTCACAAGGGGATCGTAAGGTATGTCTTAAAAGTTAGATTGGTGATTATGCACGAAGTGGGTTATGTTGTAAATCACGAATTTGTATGAAATTGAGCATGAGTATGTGTTAGATTCATCATTTGGAACATGGATTATGCATGGTTTGGGTTAATTTGATGTTTTTAAGTGAAACCCGTTGATTATGGTGATGATGACGACTTGAAAGATCACCCAAGTCCAACTTCTTGCTTAAGATTGATGTATTATGATGTGTATGATGGATTCTTGCTAGAGGAATTGAAAGAAATGTGATGCTAATATGTTTGATGTTCATGCATGGATGATTTATGTTGATTAGTAGAAGGATTTGGATGAATTATGTATGAGATTAGGAGATTGTGCATGAACTAGTTGTACTTTATGTTTAGAAGGTAGTACATACACCAAGGGTATGATGATATTATGAAGAACTTAAGTAGATCACTAGTAAGTGATTAATAATGTAGTTATGAAGTGGGTTTTAGATAATGTGATGTAAATTGATGATTTACTTATGTTAATGATGTTTGGAATCAAACATGTGTGTGAATGTTTAAAGAAATCGGATAAGAAATGATAGATTAGCATGTTATAAGTTTGAATGATAAATTCCATATAAAATCCGTGTAATGAAAAGATTGTGATGAATGATGAATAAGCTAACTATCTTGAGAATAATATATGATAGTTGATGCTTGATAAGCAACATGGAAGCTTGGGAAAGAAGCGGGTCAAATGGAACCTATGTGCACGGGAAGCGTACTCGGATGCAAGGTAAGTTAAGCTTACACCCTCCTTGTAGAATACCTCTTCATTGTATAGATTATGAATATGATAAGTTTATAAATGAGGTATGAAGTTCCGACAAGTTTTGATACGGGTCGGAACATGTGTTCATGACAAGAAACTAGGTTTGATGGTTAAAAAGGGATAAAAGGGTATTATGGTAATTTTGGTTGCGAATTAACGAAGGAATAAGTTACATGGATGGGATGATGGATAATTAAAATCCCACAAGGATAAAATGGATATTTAGATTTAACGGGTCAAATGGTGAAGATATCACCAATTGACAATATCGATTAATGAATTGTTTTGTCAAGCGTTGTGAATTCACAAAATGAATAGCGAAAGGAAATTCGTTGCTATTAATGAGCAATTTAGCGGATGAAGTATTAAAACAGGTCATAGCGTTGATCCGAGCCAGGTATGTGTAATTAGAGTTATAGTTAAGTAGTGAGATTGGCTAAATATGAAATGAAATCCTTTGTTGTAAAGGATGGAGGGAAGTTGACAAAAATGCCCTTGATAGGTATATCGGACGAATGACTTTAAAAGGTTGTTTAGAAATAAGCCATTAGATTAAATGATTGCTTTGGACATGTATGAAAGCGAAAAGTATGATCTTTGCGAGTCAAAGTCCTTAAAAAAGCGTAAATACCCTTAACGGGTCAAAATAAGATTTAAGTGGAAATGGGTTGGGATGTTGTAAGAAACCCGTGTTTGGAACCTTATATGATAGACGACGTTGAAATTATAAGGTTCATGGGGAATTTAGGTCAAACAATCAAGTTATGTTGATGAATGCATGAACGGGTCGAATAAGTGAAAGCGGGTATATAAAGCCGAGAGCTTTAAGTGAATATTTTCCTTACCCGGATGTTGGATTTCAAGTTCATATGATAGAATGTGAATTTACACGCATGTAGGAAGAAACGGGTAAACGATTCAAAAGTTATGCGCGTTTTAGTGCGTACGGACGACGAAACGGAACTGCAGAAAACTACAAATTCTAGAGGGCGTCGCCGACGGGTATGGGGGCGTCGCCGACGGGCTCCAGAAAGTGAGTTTTTGGATGACGGGTTATTTGACTGTCTACGGGGATTTTTGGCTACGAGTAATTGCAAGGGCCGTCGCCGACGACCCTAGGGCCGTCGCCGACGCCCTCCCCAAGTTCAAAAACCTAAAAATTTGTTATTTAAGTTGATTTATGTATCGTAGGCTTCGGTTTGTTATCCGTGGACTACGGCGGACTTTCCAAACATGATTTTGATGGTTCCTTAGATGTCTATGGGCTATAAATCTAAGTCTAAGTCCCATGTAATTAATGTATGATTATTTAAGAAGTGTGTGAGAGCTTGTACGTGTATATATGGGTATGTACATCTGTAGATGTGTATATATATGTATGTGTGAAGGTACGTCTGAGTGTATGTATGCATGTGAAGATAAGGGAAGGTATGTATGCATGTGGATGTCTACGTATGTAAGCATAAAGGTATGTATGAGTATACAAGGGTTCGGTAAGATCTTGAATGTGTAAATGTGAGTATGCAAGTAAGTAGAGACGTAGTAATGTATGTACGTATGTAGATATGCATTTATGTATATGTGAAGATACGTATGTGTATATGTACGTATGTAGAGACGTAGTAATGTATGTGCGTATGTAGATGTGTGTTTGGTATATATGAAGGTACGTATGAGTTTATGAATGTTTGTAGAGATATAGGAAGGCATATACGTATGCAGATGTGTATGTATGCATGTAAGAATGTATGTACGCGTGATTTAGGTACGTTGAGTAATACGTTATTAATAGTGTGCCTTGAGAAAGAAAGGTAATGCAGGTACATTATTGAAGACTCACCAGGACATGGATATGCAGATGAAATGCTTAAATTTAGAAAGATAAGGAAATGGGAAGTGTACGAGATTGAATCTTGTTTATGTATTGTATACTAATGTTATGAATGCATGTGGTGAGTGCAGGTTGTACGAATCGCAGGCGGTTATCACGAGGAATAGAGATCGAAGATCGGGTCACAAAGTAGATTGTACGGGGATAATTGAGTATGTACTTTAGTAAACATGACTTATACCTTATTTATGTAAAAGATTCATATTAAAACAAACTTTCAAGTAAGTCAAGACGTTTGTAATGAAAGAAATTTTATGGCACGTATTTCCGCTGCGTCTTTTCAGTTAAAGCGTGTTAGGGTCTTACACTAATCTAACCACCTTGTGAATGATGATAGTTTGTCGCCTAACGAGCTAGGTGGAGGCTTGGGAAAGAAGCGGTCAAACGAATCAAGCACGAGAAGAAAGTGTATTCGGATGCGAGGTAAGTAGAGCTTACGCCCCTTTACATTATTTGCAAAGTTACTTAATTTCAAGTATAGATATGAATGCTACTAAGTGGTTGATATATGATATTCCGACACGATTCAATGAGAGTCGGAATGAGGGAAAATGGTAAGAAATTATGGATTATAGTAAAAAGGGGTAAAGCGGTAAATTAGTCATGTAATGACGAATAAATAAAAACGGTTTTAAGTAAAACAAGTTCAAAGGAAAACCGGGATAGGTTTAAAAGGGGTGAAATGGTAATTAAATACCATTTCATACGGACAAATGGTCAATTAGACTAAATGGGTCAAATGATGTGGTTAACACAATTTGACAATAACATTTGACAATCGCTTGTTGAGTTTTGTAATCACAGGAAAATAACATAAGCTTGCGTTGCTTTAACTAGAAAGATGTAAAGCAAAAAGTTGTGTAAACGGGCCAATACCTTGACCCGAGCCAGGTACGCATAGTTAAGTTGCTAGATAAACATGCAAATATGGGTCAAATAATTAGCGAGAGTCCTTCGTCGTAAATGAGGGACTAAAAAAAATGACCAAAACGCCCATGATTTGTAAATCGGGCAAATGACCCTTAGAGGTCGTTTAGATACTCGTATTATGATTATGCAACTCTTAGATATATGTAAGAGTTGTAAGTATAAACCTTGAGAGTCAAATGCCTAAGAACGGGTCAATTACGTAGAATGACTATCCAAAGGGTAAAATTTAGAATAACGGTCCGTTATGTTAAATCCACTACAAAATAGTTGTTGTGGAATATAAGAGGCTATTTAAAAAAATGGAAATACGAAGTGTACAAAGAGAAATGCGAGTTTGATGCTTAAATGCATGAAAACTTCTAAACGGGTCAAAATAAAGTAGGTGGTAAAATGTTGGCTTAAGTGTAATACAGAAAAACGTAAACCGGGTAACGGGAGCGTAAACTATATGAATAATGGATCCGGGTAATGGATGATAGCTTAGACATGTTAAGAAACGAACCCCAAGCAATTAAAATGAGTTTGGATAGGTTTGGATGCAAATTTGATGAAAAATAAACGTGCAGAGTTGACACGGGCGGGTGATCTTTTGACACGGCCGGGTAAAGGGGCTGAAAACAAAATATATAATTTCTTGTATTTAGTTATTTTGTTCAAATGCCTTGATTTCTAATCCCATATAACTTGTTTAAACTTGTTATTTAACTATCAAAACTAACTTTTAAGTTGGTTTTGATCATAGGTGATTGCCAAGAGTGCCCGGATGAAGATCAAACTCGAAGAAGAACCGAACACGATAAAGTTAAAAGCTTCCGCACGACGTTTCGTCGTAACTTTAAACGACTAACTCAAATTCATTAAGTTGTATTATTTTCAAATTGTAAAAGTTTTAATTATCCCGTATTATTCAACATCACGTATGTACAATTACATGTTTATTTTCGTAATTTATACGAAAACCTTTAAAATAATAACAAGGATGTTACAGTTAATGATGACCGATGACACATGAATTGGCTTATGTGTTTAACTGTTTGGGTCAAACATAAATGGGCTACAGTAAACTGGTTAGGCAATTGGGCTTGTGTAACGGGCCTAATATCTAAAGTGATCATATACTTGGTTGGGCTTGAGCTAAAGGGGGCCGTAAATTTTAGGAGTTACAGGTTTGATTGAATTATTATTTATGTAACGTACACAGGACCTGCTTAGTTGTGTAATGATGATTTGATTAAGTATGGCTATGTGTCTTATTTATAGGTTACTTGTGTGATGTGAGCGAAGGATATGTGATTGAGGTGTTATATGTGACACCAAACAGTTATTGTAAATATGATGTGCGATGAACGATATGACATACTAAATTGATAAATGGGAACCTGAATCTGTGTTATGAATCGCTACGTGCACTGAATGACTAGGGTGTGTTATGAGATTAGATGCATAATATGCAAGATGTTGATTATGTGACTTAAATGCACGTGAACTAATAGTTATCGATAACCATGCTAGGACGTGTTTGATCAACTGTTAAACAAATAACTAATCTTACCGAGCAAACCAATGTGAGTTCACTGCTCTTTTCCCAAGCATGCATCCCGGGGAGGGATATCGGGTAACGTTCCAGGGAGAAATGTCAAGTTATTGGGATGTTTGTTATTTTACTCAGTTTCTATCATATAAGACCCCTTACACGCCTCGCGAGGGTTTCCGCATGTGGTGTTTTGGGGGTGTGACATGCTCACCCTTAATCGATGAAACAATAGTGATAACTAATAAAATAAAAAGAAAGAAATGATATTAGAAGAAAAAAACTTAAGTACATTACAGATTACATCATTTATAAATAAATTTCAGATTACGTTCTTTGGGCAAAATGGATAGTTTACCTTTAAGTTGACTGAAAAGTTAATATCAGTTTGCTTAAAGGAGAAAGAGTGTGCAAAATTTATATATAAAGGACATTTTGCGTGCTTTTTGAATACAAAGGACAAATTCGATATATAAATAAAGGACAATTTGTGTAATTACTCTTAATTACTTAGTTTAGTTTTCGTCCAAAATTATGATTACTTGTCACACCCCAACCGATGGCGGAATCATCGGGGCATGGCACTGAGCGAAACAGATTGTCCAGAAGTTTCCATAACAACTATCATTACCATCTAATTAAAGCAATACGTCCCATACCGTATCTTAAATAGTCAAACAAGTTATTACAGATAACATCAAAACAAATACTCTGTTCCGACAACTCAGATTTAACACAACTAGTTTATTTGTTGGTTTCTAGACTCCAGTCCCTAGCTTCAAGTTCATCACAGCCCGAGAAGCATATAAACAACCTAGGCACCTGTCACATACGTTAAAATAAAGTCAATACATAAAATGTAAAGGTGAGCATACAAGTTTGATAATAGCATATAGAGTTCGAATTCGTTTACGCATAACCAGCACGTACACATAGTGAAATGAAGCACGTTAGTTATCGACATAGATCCATCGATACCAATGACTGCGGGTTGACTGCCCGAGGCAGTTCGCAATACATGATTACCACCGTAATCCATGCAAGTAAAAGATCCTTAACAACCCCCGTGTGAACGGGTGCTGAGTCCAAACTATAGTACTATCGTTGCTAAGGCAGGTAGACAGCATTCCATGTGTAAACATAACAAACAAGCATTCATAAGCCACGTATAACATGCATAAACGGTTTAGCGTTAAAATAGCTTGAGTAGTGTGATAGTTGTAGTTTGAATAGTTGTAACGTATGTAACACCCAAAAGTGCTAAAGCAAAAAGGGTTCGAGTATACTCACAGCGATTGTGGATTGAAGGGAGCGCTTTACAGCGAGTACGGTTAGCCTGAATAGATTCGATAACGTAACGATAAGTGACGCGTAATACAGTACAAGGTGAGAGTGGTTAGGATGGCTGATCGTGCGGATCAGCTATCCGTGAGAGGAAGTCATCCGTGCGCATGACCTATCCGTGCGGATGGTGGTGCGTGCGAATGGTGATCCAACCGGATAAGCTATCCGTGCGTACGACTGTCCGTGCGGATGGTAATCCGTGCGGATTAGTTGTGCGTGCGGATGACTTATCCGTACGGACAAGTTGTTTGTGTGGATAAACATTCAAGTGGATTGTTTCTTCCTAAGTGTGAGATGTGTTTGTGTATGATGGCTTGTGCTTTGGAGTTTTCGTTGTAGCATTTAGAAATCACATAAGTGTTTCTACCTTTCAAGCTGGTCGCGCGGACGACAATCCGTGCGTATGGTAGTCCGTGCGGACAGGGGTGATCCGTGCGGACAGTCTGTGCGCGCGGGCAGGGACCATCCGTCCGGATAGTCTGTCCGTGCGCACGACTTGGCCGTGCGGATGATCATTGTTTGAATTTTTGTTGAAGGCCTTAGTATCTCATGATCCGAAGAGTAATCCTTTCAGAGGTCCTCCGTCCGGATTGTTCATTCGTCGATACTCAAACCTTGTTTGGAAAGTGGGTCCCAAGGGTAGCTCGTCCGGGTGGCAACCCGTCCGGATGACCTGTGCGTGCGGATGGTAATCCGTGCGCACAACTTGTCCGTGCGGACAGCTTGTCCGTGCGGACAACTGGTCCGTGCGGACAGTCTCTGGTCTGATTGTTCCGTTCGTCTACTCTTGGTTTCTGTTGTCGTTTATCGAGACGTTCTGATTACGTGGCAACCACTTGGAATTGTATTCTCACCCGCGTGACTAGACCAGTGAGGAACCACCCTAACTTGGCCTGTCGGCGACTCAGAACGGTAGTTCCGGTTGACCCCGAAATCAGGTGTCTTGCGGTAAAATTTAGATCTGGGACTAGTGCATCACTATTAACGAGTAGAACACTAGAACCGATCAGATTATGGATTTTATTAAATCATTTAATTGTTTAGTTTACTAATTATAAAAGGGGGAATTGACCACATGTTCGATCAGAGTTCACCAAGCATGAACCCTAATTCATAAACAAACCCCCAATCTCCAAAATTAAGCCTTTTCAATCGATCCTAATCATGAAAACATGAGTTCATCATCATCGTCTCCTTCAATTCGTTCAAAAAACCCCAAAATTTTCAGACTTGGCACCGATGGAAGAGTTTATTGTAACCATGAGTTAGTTGCAATCCGTAGGGTGGCTGGAAATCGAAGTTCAAGGCAAGGAGAAGAGTTTTATGGATGCCCTCTCTGGCCTGTAAGTTAATTTACAAAAAAATAATGATATTGAATCTCAAATCTTAACCATTTGTTTGTTAGGGATCTGATTGCAAATTCTTTATGTGGAAACAAGAAGTCGATGCCGTGTTATCAAGTGAATGCAACTGTCGTTTCGTTGAGATGGACAATGAAAGACTTGTATTTGAGAAGACATTGATAGAAGAAGAGAATAAGAGTTTGAAAAAACAATCAAAGAAAGCATGTTTGTTGTTATTGTTTGCATTGCAGCAGTGTTGTTTTGGTTATATTGACCCGCTTTAGTCAAGTATAGACTATGTAGTGTTTTGGTTATATTTGACGCTTTAGTCATGTGTCGACTATGTTAAAGGGTGTTTTGGTTTTATTTGACGCTTTAGTCATGTGTCGACTATGTAATAGGTTGTTTTGGTTATGTTGACGCTTTAGTCATGTATCGACTATGTAATAGGTTGTTTTGGTTCAATATATCATGTTTCGACTGTTATTTCATGTTTCGACTGTTATTTCATGTTTCGACTGTTATTTTGGTTATATTTACTCCCTTTATTGCAATGGTTACATGGTTGAATGTGTTTGGACATAAACTGTACATAACCAGCACATTAACTGGACATAATCAAGGCTGCAAAACAAAGGCATTAACTGGACATAAACTGGAAATAAAGTGGACATAATCAAGGCTGCAAATCAAAGGCATTAACTAGACATAACCAAGACATAACCGAGACATAAACTGGACATAACCAATACTGCAAAACAAAGCCATATGCTGTACATAAAACATACCAAACCGGACTGCCAAAAATTGGACATAACAAAGCCATACATAGATAGCTAAAAAGTACTACAAGTTTTAACAAAAAACCCATAACTTCATCCCATAACTAGTTTAACAAACATCAAAGGTAACTACAAGTTTTAACAAAAAACCAAACATAGATAGCTAAAAAGTCATCAGTTGGTGGTTTTGGCAATCTTTTTTGGCCTTCCCCTCCTAGCCTGCCCCTGAGATTGTTGAGTGGAAGGGGTCTGAGATACTTTTGGTGCTGCTGTTGACTGTGAAGCTTGTCCATCAGCTGACTTTTTTGGCCTGCCCCTCTTTCTTTTCTCTCCAGAGACTTCAGCTGCAGGTTTGTCACACTTTGATGTTTTATGACCACTTCCATGACAATTCTTGCAAGACATGAGTAAACCGTGCCTACTCAACTTCCCAGATTTTTTCTTGGTTTCATGTGGATCCTTCTTCCTGTTCTTTTTTGGTCTGCCTGGACCAATCTTAACTGGAGGAGGGTCCAAAGGTAATTCAACTGTTGGCCAATATTTTTCTGAAGGCAGTGGTGAGATAGTGTACTCATAGGCCTTGAGATACATCTCTTTGGTCAAGTAACTATGAACAAATTCTTCAGAATCCCTACGCATAAAGGCTGCAACTGCACACATATGATGACATGGGATGCCTGTTAAGTCCCATTTCCTGCATGTGCAGGTTTTGTTGCTTATATCCACAGAAACATCATCAAAGCTTTTCACTTGGAACATATTTCTGCTTGAAGGATACACAGTACAAGTATAAGCTTTATCCTTGTCTTTATCAAGCTTTTTCCTTTGGACTCTAGGGCAAACAACCACATTCTTACTTGACATCTCATTGAACTTGGTAACTAACCTGGTCATTATAGCCAACCTGATGTCTTCCAACATTTGAATTAAATGCTTTGATCTGGACTGTATGATGAAACCATTGAAGGTTTCTGCCATATTGTTCACAATAACATCAGTCTTGTTCTCAATATTAAGATAGCACCTACAGAAGCACTTAGGATTCTGGTTAATGAATGCATCAGTTGCCTTTTCATCCACAATCCTCATTTCTTCAATTGCTTTTGTGTGGTCAGCAATATTATAAGCTTTGGCAGCCCTCCAAAACAACTCCTTAAGTTCATCACCCTTGTGTTTTTTGTGCCAATTAGCATATATATGCCTAGCACAATTTCTATGCTCAGAATTGCCCCATACAGAGGCAACATCATTCAATAACCCCTGAAATAAGTCAATTAATGCAGCATATTATAAACCAAACATTTGTTATATAAGTATTTACACTATACAGTATTTAGACTATACAAAAAGTTACCTTTTGCTGGTCAGATACTAGTGTCCAACCCTTCCCTTCATCAGATACTTCTAAGCACTTCTTCAACTCATTCATGAACCACCACCAACTGTCATTGTTTTCACCTTCCACAACTGCCCAAGCAACTGGATACATCTGATCATTCCCATCCCTACCTACTGCCACCAATAACATACCACCAAGAAATGTCTTTATAAAACAACCATCTAGACATAGAAGCCTTCTACAACCTGCTAAAAACCCCTTCTTAACTGGATCAAAGCAAATAAACAGTCTAAAGAAAACCTCTGTACCAGGTTCCTGTCCATAATATTCTGATGGGACAGTCACAAGTTCAAAAGTAGATGTTGGATTAGCTTCTTTCAATGCTGCTAAGTATGCACCCAGCTTCCCATAATGCTCTTTCATTGAACCATGAAGTTTGAGATGGGCATAAGTCTTTGCCTTGTATACCAACCATTTACTGACAATGACCTTGAACTTTTCTTTCACTGCATCCTAGATTTCCCTTGCCTTCCAATTAGGATTAGCCTTGAAAATATGTAGGAACTGACTAGCTATGAATTGTCCAGTTAACTGTCTGTTCTTCAACATATTTCTTTGACAACTGTGTTCATTAACTACACTTTTCACAAGGAAGCATGCTTTTTTAACATGGTAAGACACATACACCTTAAAAGGACAGGTTTTAACACATCTAACACCAACCCTTCCCTGCCTATTCTTGTCACTTACATACACTTTAAGATTCCTACCATTGAAGATTGCATAATTTCTAAAAGCATCTTTCACTGCTTCCCTTGTTGGGAACCTAGTACCAACTACCCAAACCCACTTAGTCCAGTCAGTATTTTCACTTACAACTGGAAGAACTTCCTTGTACTTCTTACCCCTTATGTCATCATCTTCACTCTCTCCAGGTGAATTAATATCTCCATCTGAGTCCTCATAGCTGCTAGCTTCACTAAATTCTGTTTCTACAACAGCCTTGTTACAATTGAAGTCTATCAATAACCTTTCAACAATTTGTTTCTTTGATAAATTGTTTTGCTTTAATGCAGCCACAGATGCCCTCCACTCCTCATCATCATCATCAGAACCAGCATCTAACTGATCTGGAGTCCAGTCTGCATCTTCTTCTCCACTATCTGATTCAGATCCTTCCTTATCTTCTCCACTTTCTGATTCAGATCCTTCCTTATCTTCATCAGGAGGGTCTTTGGTAGGTGTTGACTGCCCGTACTGAATTGCCTTTGCGAAACCAACAGGACTTCTGTTTATGTCTGATGAATTAGTCAACTGTAAAAGCTGTTTGGTTGGTGTTAGGTTCCTGTTTGCAGTACTTCTTGTAAAGCCTCTGAAGACAGTTAGGGTTTTAGTTTGGGGTTCAGTTTGGGCTTCAGGTTGGGCTTCAGGTTGGGCTTCAGGTTGGGATTCAGGTTGGGCTTCAGTTTGGGCTTCAGGTATGGCATCAGGTATGGTTTCAATAAGTTGTTTTGTAGGTGTTAAAGTCCTGTTTGCAGCTCTCTTAGTAAAACCTTTGAAGGCAACAGTTTGGGCTTGGAAGTCTACAGATTTCTTACCTTGTGCATACAAATGAAGGATGTGCCTGGCATCATTTTCCCCCAATTTTTTCAGCATATCCATTACATCTTCGTCATTGGTAATCTGCACAATACCATCTGCAAAATTCTTTCCTGGCATCAGGTAAAAAAGTTCAATATTCTTATCTTGGTAAGACCCACCCTCAATCACATAATCGATCAGCTCAAAATAAGACATCTTGTCTACTTCTACTTCGAACATATGAGTATCACCACCTTCATAGTGCAATTTAGGTCTTCTTTTCAGCTTACCACCGTGCCAAGCTTTGACAATAACCTTATCATCCATACTTGATCGTTCGTTTAAAGAGTGAGAGAAGGGTTAAATCAACATTCAATCGCATAAAGAACAAGAATGTACCAAGAATCTCATCATACCTGATCGTTCGTTTGCAGCGTTGTTCTTGATAAGAATTTAGGGTTTTGTAGATAGAAGAGATGTGCTTTGGTTAAGTCTGTAATGTTTTGATCAATCGTTCAGTGTTAAAGGGCTTTTGTATTTACCCAATTTCAATTTAGGATTAAAAGAATCCATGTCATTAATAATTTAACATGTGGCAGACATTTATTAGCCACATCAGCATTTTATTAACTCAGTTAGGCTAAAGTTAACTGTGGAGTATTTTACAAAAAAAATGGACGAGGTGGGATTATTGTTGGCTAATTCGTGACTTGGGATTATTATTGGCCAATTTCAGAGAGGTGAGATTATTATTTTCCAATTTGCCTTTGAAGAAAAGAGATATTTTATGGTTTTAAGTTTCTAACTGGTTGACTCAAACTGTGAAAAGTCATGTTGTTTAAATAGCCAACGAGAAAGAGAGTAAAAATTGAATCAACACAAAGGATGGTTGATGGGACACCAAGACGGACAATGGAACGATCGAATCATGCACTGACCATGGATCCGTCTATCCATTTTTCTCTTAAAATAATACATCGTAATAAGCCCAAAAGCGATTTTTTTAAAGATCAATGTATATATATCATTCCACACGAAAAATGGCAATTACAAAGCAATGGCAGGTAGTCGGGCAACAAGTTGCGCCGCCACCCCCTTTTGAATAGAAAAACCAATTCTGCTAAATACAAAGCGATTTAAATATGTAAGGCATTGGCGAAATCGCTTGCAGACGGATTAATTTTGAAAAAGTGAGGAGAGGGACCAAACCTAGTTTTCCAAATTACCTTGCTTTCGAAAAACGTTTGGCTTTGTTTATTTCTCATCTAAATTGATTTATTTCGTGAGTTAAGTAATCTCAATTCTCTTGACTTAATTTCATTTAAAATGCTTCTTCTTAAATAAGATTTTCTTGCACTACGCTTTGACTAAAAACCTTGACCTGTTTTGTAAAAATATATAAAATTGTAGTTTTTTTAAACGGCAAATTTGGATCATTGACAGACCGCAAATTTAGATCACTAACGGACCACTGGAGTATCATCATGCCACCAGCGGAATCATATCCATCTCCACTAGGCAATAATGTCTATACACTAATTCAGAAAGAAACCCCACTGGAGTATCATCGTGTCATCAGCGGAATCATATCCGTCTCCACTAGGCAATAATGTCTATACACTAATTCAGAGAGAAACCCAATAAATCTGTGAAAAAACCTCTTGTGGGAATCGAACTCAAGACCTAACGGTCCTAATAAATCTGTGAAAAAACCCCTATGCCATTATAACAAAACTACCATAGTTATTGTAGTTTTGTTATGTTGAAGGGCATAATATCTCTTTTAACAATACAACGTTTACTTCCAAATTCACGAAGACCGAATTTATTTTATTAAACTTTGTTTTAAAAAAAATACATTAGTTAAGCTGGACTTAGTATTATTAAACTTGTCCCATTAATCTTCTAACCAAAAGCCCAATAAAGCCTTCACAAAGTGGCATTTAGTGTATCTAGACATAAAAGCCCAATGAAGACTTCACAAACCCAACACCATGAGAGGTGAATTTATCACAAAGTGGCATGTAATGTATCTAGACATAAGAGGTCCTCCACCGTAAAATCCTTGATATTTTATAAACTTTCGCTAGTTTTATCCATTAATTTGTCATAAAAATATTTAAAGTTATACACGTTTAAGTATATTTTTTTACTAAATAATATAATATCATTCATATTTGCCAAATTATATCAAAACAGAAGTTAGACGGGCAACAAGCTGCGCCGCCACCCCTTTCTAAATTGAAAACCCTAACCTACCAAAGACAAAACCCCGTCCCCTGAGGCTGAGCAATTTGGTTAAGTATATAGTATTTGGTTTTGGTTTTGTAACAGTTTATACTTGTAATTCAAACCTTATTATATATTTTTCAAGTGACCTTTTCATCATTTATCGTATTTTATTTGTCAATCTTGTATTTTTGTCTCTTGATATTTATTAGTTCTTGTTCTTGACTTTGTTAGATGATTATGTTTTTAATAATCTTTAAGGATTGTCCCGGTTTGAATCGTACATAGACCGTGGTTCTTATGTTCTTGAATCGTACATAGACCGTGGTTTTTATCTCTATTTTTTTGTACGGTTTAGTTGAAACTTACTTCTTGCTAAAACTGAATAAGAATTCTAATTTTCAGTTTGAAACAAAAAAAAACAAATTTAACTAGGGCTTTTGTATTAAACTTAAATAGGTTTGGAATTAATGCAAAAAGAAATCCTAAACGACTGAGGAATGTCAAACTCAAATTGACAAATCCTAAACTTTCCCTTGCTTTATTTTTCTTCTACAAATTTGGAAATAATATAAAAAGAAAGGAAGTAACAGAAAAAAAGCAACAAATTTCTTATTTGTGGTATTGAATTAACAAAAAAAGAACCGTATATGACAACAAGTAATTTGTTTCTATGTTAATGAGTTCAATTGGGAGTAAAAATTGTAAGTTAGAGAGTTAATAAATAAAAATCAACATATCTCTTTTCAACTTTACACCAAAAGTTTTTCTAACAAATTAGTATATCAAAGTCACTAAACTTGTTTAAAATATATATACGCTTTAAAAAAGAATAAAATAATAATAATAATAACAACAACAACTTGTTACCCTTTAAAGAGTCAAATTTTGATAAAATGGCATTCCAAATGTAAAAAAGTAATGGCATGAATGTTCTTTTATCAAAGATGATATAAAATGTATGTAAAGCAACAAAAAGTTGATGAGATAATCCATATCAAAGAAAAAATCATCATCATGATCTCCACTTATGTAACAAGTGTGATGGTAGTCGACGTGTATCTTTATTGTAAAGTACATATATTTTGTACATATTCATGAAAAAGGTATGTTGTGATGATGATATTATCCCTAACCTTGATATGAACAAACCACTAATATAAAAAATAGATTAGTTTATGACTATGTCCTTGTTAACTTATTATCTTGTTTACTATACTTTCATTTGTCATGAAAATTCGTTAACCCAAGGCCGGCTCAACCTTTTTAGGGACCTAAAGCGAACTAAAAAATGGTGGCCCTTTTTGCAAAATAATTTTGTAACCTAACATTGATATTGGATATAAACAAATCTATTTTTATGACTTGTTTGTTTTCAAAATGGCTGAGACGTGTTCCTAGTATTAAGCATAATCACATAAAACTCTGTTACAACCTTTAAATACATAAGATAAAATGTGATCATACCTTTTGTCCTTCCAAAAAGGATCTAGAGCAGGACCAAGGATGAGAATTGGAGAGATCACGTACGACAAAAGCGACCACATGGAGTGCTTCTTTCCATGAATCACCTAAAAGCAAGTTCCCTATCATCACACAAAGCAAAAGATTAGCAATTTTACACTTACTAATTACTATCATCCAATTTCCTACTGAAACAGACCATAATATGTCTATGTTTCCACACAATTTTGACAATAAAAATGATATTATCTAATTTCGTTTTGTGGGAGTTGTTTGGTCTTTCAAATATCTTCCTTCTTTAAATGTTCTTGCGGTATTCCGAGCATATGATATATTGGGGAAAAATTAAAATTCCATTCAAATAAAATCAAACACATATAATGAATTTCATGCTTTGGGAAATGAAATAAAGAACATACCACTTATTTTATAAACTATAAATCATGGAAATTGCAGTATCATCTGTATAATCTGTTACATACCACATCAAGAATTGTAGATTGGAAAATCAAATAGCAGTAATGAAACTCGAAAGAAAGATCACTTGCCGGTATTAATAAAGCTTTTTTCAATCGAAGAAAGAAAGATCCTTTACCTTTGATCAGATGTGCATGTTACACAAAAAAAAAAGTATGCGCTTGATGACTATTGATCTTCCCCAATCGATTATCGACTTCCAATTTTCTTCCGGCTTTTATTTTGAGACCTAATTTTATATCCATTCCCTCCAAAATCCAAGCTCCAAGACCCAGATCACAAATCCCCATTCCCAGACGCCTGCAACAAGCCCAAATCCGAGGCCCTTGACATGTGGTGGCCCAAAGCTAGGGCTTTAGTTCACTCCCTCTAAGGCCGGCGCTGCGTTAACCAAAAATTCATGAGTCTTGTTAATATTCTATTAACCAATATGATCAAGTAAAACGCACCACCTTACACTAGTTAATTAATCTATTAAATCGGTTACAAAAAATTACATATCTCAACAATGCCCCTATTCCCCTTCCCCCAAATCTACCTCAGCGTCACATCACCCTCCCTTCCACCTCATCATCCTCCCCCAAACATGGGGTGCGTTTCCCCCTTCCCTCTTCTATTTTTTTAAATAGCTAAATTCTATAAAATATAAAAAGTTTTCATTAATTTAAAAAAAATACATAGCCTATAAAAAAAGACATAATTTAAAAAAACATAATTAAGAAAAAGACATAATTTAAAATAAAAAAGTAACCTAGAACCCACTGACACTTCCTCCTAGCCATTTCTTCGCTATCTTGTCCTTCATTTTTGAAATCACCGCACGATCTCGTTATGGTAGGCTTTTGACGTCAGTTCTCATAAGTTGGAACTCTTCAGTTTCTTGAGCTTGTAGATCAAATTCAAGTTGTCTATTATCAAACTCAAGCCCATCCTTTTCCATCGTCACCGCTTCTTCCTTTTCTTTCTCTTTCTTTTTGTACCTCTCCTCTTGCACTCCTATAAAACGGTTGGGACGGTGGCATTTGTATTGGTTGTGATTGCATTTGCATAACATGTTGGTGTTGTTGGTATTGTATTTGCCAAGCGTTTTGAGCTTGAGTAAAACCGCAAAACGAATACGGATCCATCAGTGTCGTGGGGTATACGAGTGGGGGTTGGGTCGAGGGACTAGCAGGTGTGTTGGGAAAGAATGGAGGCGGGTTCGGTCGACTTGGATCCATGAGTGTTTTTTTTTTTTTTTTTTTTTTATAAGATGAAGGTTGGTAAAGATATTGGAAGTGGATTTGAGATTATGATTTTTAAAATTGAAAATGGAGTTTAAATAGGATTTTAAAATTAATTTAAGTTTTTTTACCATTGCCAACTGCAACATTTCAATCGTTCGAAAATTTTGGAGCTTCGGGGAAGATGGTGTGAATCCCGATGTCATCGATGGATGGGCGGAGGGCGGTGTTCCCCGACCGAGAAACCCTCTACGTTGGCTCCCCAGTACCAACCCCGAGACTATACCCCATCGCCTTAACCAATTTTACCATGTAAAACGTACCTTACGCTAATTATTTAACCTACCAAATCTGTTACAAAAAAAAAATCTTATGTTCCATCAATACCCTATTAACCAATATAATCATCCAAAACGCACATTACACTACTTAATTAACCTACCAAGTTTAGAACAAATTCTATAACAAACATAAAACAATATAAAACTCCAAACATTGGAGTTATCTTATGTTCCATCAATACCCTATTAACCAATATAATCATCCAAAACGCACATTACACTACTCAATTAACATACCAAGTTTAGAACAAATTCTATAACAAACATAAAACAATATAAAACTCCAAACATTGGAGTTATACAAATTAAACAAAAGAAGAAAAAGGGGCACAAATTATTTAACCGCCTTTGGAGCTTCTTGAGGAAGTCAGTCCGTACACTTTCTAAGTCAAAAAGAAACACTTTTATAATTTCACAATAAAAAACCTTCTGATTACAAAAACCTTTTTCCTCAGCCATTTCTTTTCGCTTATTTCATCGTATTGTTTCTGGCCGTTTTGCTTTCTTCTTCTGGGGTTTAACAAGAATCATCATCATGTCTCAATCTCCACACCAACAATCATCCATCATGGATAGTGATACAATGTAAGCAATCATTCCCCCTTTTCTTTGATCCTCAATGGGGTTTTTTTTTTTTTTTTACTTTTTAGTAGCGTTTTATTGTTCAATTTTGTATTTTTATTTGTGGGTTTTGAATGATCGAATGAGGGTTTTTTTTTTCTTTTTCATTTTGTGCATTTTTCAATGATTCTTGATATCTTTGCTTAGAATAGTTTTATTTTTGCTTTTAGAGGATGATTTTTGATGAGGGTTTCTTGGGGTTTATGTAATCACTATTTATCATCGACTGTGTGTAAAAAATGTGTGTATTTGTGTTTGTATGTATGCATATAGAATCACCCATTTCAAGAATCCCAAGTTAAATGCAAAAGGTTTTTTTTTTTTTTTTTTTTTTTTTTTTTTTATTGTTGATGTTTTAGTTGTGGTCAGAGGGGGTGTTTGGTTGTGGGTTTGAGTGGTCAGTGTGAAGCAAGTAAGGAGTTGTAAGAAAAATGATTACTGATATTAGCCTATTAGGTTAGGGCTGCGAATTTTTCGGAGCTACTTTTATGTTGAGAACCGCGAGAACCGCATAAAGCACTTGTACATGGTGCATTGGTGATTTAACGAGAGATAGTGGTGTATGCGGTTACGTGATCACCTTCCGTGTCACATTTAAAGCAAAATATACAAGTGGTTTATGCAGTTCTCGCAGTTCTCAACGTAATCTAGGTTCTGAGTAGTGTAAAATTACTTGACATTATGTTTTTCAATGTTTACGAGTATTGATAGTTTTGAGGGTTTTTTTTTTCAAATTTTCTGCTTGTTTTGTTGGAAAACAGGTTGGATGTTTATATTCTGGATTATCTTACCAAGAGGAAACTTAACGCTTCAAAAAAAGCATTTGGAGAAGAAGCAAAAGTATCCGTTAACCATCGCGGTAAATGGAGATAATAGTTTATATGTGCTTTTACTTTATCTTCATATAAAGGATTAAAAATTGATGTTCTTTATTGATTTTTGACACAGTAGCAATCGACGCTCCGCGTGGTTTCCTTCTTGAATGGTGGACGGTTTTCTGGGATATCTTTATTTCTCGGTACAAACACCACCAAGGTGTTATGGAACCTATCAATGAGGTGAGCTTACGCGATGACATATTTTTCCATTTGCATTTACTTATGTTTGACTTGGAAAGTCAAATCACGTAATGGGATCAGATGTTTGGTTCTGATTTCTGACGAATGTTATTAATACGATTATACGAAGAGAGGTTTTTTATTTTGTAATTTATCTACTTACGTAGAGTTTAATGACAGGATTTTAGAGTACCACAACAGCATCAGCAGCATCAGCAAGGAAGTCAACATCAAAGTCGAATGGTCAATGCAAACAACGTTGGTACCGGAAAGAACGCTTGGGTTGCCGAGGCGTCAACCCAAATGAGGCAAGCGGTTCCCAAGGTAGGAAACGTGATTTTCAGTTTCTTATGAGTTTGCTTATAATATACTTGTTAAAAAATTATGTTTTTTTTTTAATTTTTTTTATAGCAATGCTATGGAGACAATGCGGGCTTAATTATGAATCACATTAATTCAATGAGTGACCAGCCGATTCCGTATCAGAAACAATCTTTGGTACCTACACTTGTGTGTATCTTTCGGTTTTTGCTTTACACTATAATACACGAGCCTCAGGTGGTGTTTGGATCTGAGTTTTTAACGTGATTATCGCAACTTGAAAAATTATAATCATAATTTTAATCAATTTGCATATATCTCAATAATCTGTTTTCTTGCAACAACTCTTTTTTTGGTTATTATGATCCTAAATAATGAAGAAAATATAAAATAATATGTTTAACTAAACTTTCTAGACTGATTATTGACTTCAAGTCGTAGTTATCGAATCTAAACACACATCCAAACGCCCTAAACTTATTATTATGTCAAATTACTTTATTTTGTAATTTTTTTGGTGGAACAGGACATAAGTAATATGATAAGTTCTTTGATCAATCAAAGTGCTCAAGGGTCCGAGGGTTTACCGAGGGAAGCTCATGGTACTTTTTGAGTAATATTTATTTTAATACACTATTTTAGGTGACAGTTATGAAAATTGAGCCTTTTAGAATTTGATCCTGATATGTTTAGTTGGACCATGGTTTAAATTAGATCCGTTTAGATTAGACTTAGATAGTGATTTGATTTAATATTTTAATCAGCCCATTAATTATCCTTGTTTAATCACTTTTTTTTTGTTGTATGTTTCAGCAGCAGCTGGAACGTTAAATAATATGCCTTTAAAGGGATGGCCGTTAACGGTGAGCCTGAAACATAAGTTGTATTTGTGTGTTGGAAATGATTATTTGATTATATTACGGAAATCAACAGGGACTGGATCAAATTCGGGGTCGAGTTTATCAGCAACAGGGTGCACTACACCCGCCCCCACTATCGTATGAAGGTCAAATGCAGGGTCAAAGTCAACTTTCAAATGAACGAGATATAAGTCAAACTGAGGATCAACTTCATCATTCAATGGAAAACAAGAGAAAGCAGCCATTGATGTCTTCAAGTGATGCTAATACATCAGCAACTGCAAATGTTATTGCAGCATCGCTTCCTCGTTCTCCACAAAATGATAAGGTATTTTTTTTACCTTGAAATCTAAAAGAAAATATTATTTTCATGTTTTTAGGGTTGTTTTATTTGTATTCTTAAATTCTTTTGCAGATCAATATTGATGATTTCTTGAATTATGGCGCGTTGGATGGTAATGATAATTTGCAGTTATCCCGAGCGGGTAAAGAAGCTGATGTGGACACCTCAAACGGTATGTTGATAGTGATTCAGGTCCGATTTATTTAGGTCATTTAACTTTTTATTTATATGGGTCTCATCGGAATATCGGATAATTAGCATGTGATTTTGTGTCCCAAAGACACAAAAAAACTAAAGAGTAAAGTACACGGGTGGTCCTTGTAGTTGACCAAAATTTTGGATTTGGTCCCTAGCTTTTCAAAAGTACACCGATGGTCCTTGTGGTTTGCACTTTTAACACATTTAGTCCCTAATTTGGACCTGCTGAAACCTTTAGATATGTTAATTGGGGACTAAATGAGTTACAAAGTGCAAACCACAGGGACCATCCGTGTACTTTTGATAAGCTAGGGACCAAATCCAAAATTTTGGTTAACCACAGGGACCATATGTGTACCTTACTCAAAACTAAAATTAAAATGTCTAACTTGTATTTTTTTTTTGTAAAAAGGTTTCTCATTTTCGGAAATTGGAAGTGTTCATGCAACTAGTGTCAATTGTTGTGACATCTCATGCGATGGAAAATTGGTTGCCGTTGGCGGGCATGACAAAAAGGTATATACTTTTTGATTTAATGATACGGTTAAAACATATGGTTTCTTAATAATATTGTGATATAGGCGAGGCTATGGTGCACAAGTTCCCTTGAAACTAAAGCTACACTTGACGGACATTCACAAGCAATAACCGATATCCGTTTCAGTCCCTCTATGCTACGCCTTGCAACTTCTTCGCATGACAAAACCGTAAAGATTTGGGATCTTGAAAATGTACGTCAGTTGCTCCTAAACACTTTCTGTCCACTTTTGAACATTTTTATAAATAATATGTCCTATATGATATTAAGAGGCCGGTTAACGTACAACACCACCTTATCGTGCGATGCGTACGCGACCATCTCAACAGCACATCTGATCTAATATAGGCCTTCAATTGAACGCGGTGACATAATAGTAATTAACTTTGCATAATTACGCACGTGATTTGCATAATTACGCATGGGTTGGGTTAAACCCTAATTACACACGTTATTTGCATAATTACGCATGTGTTGGGTTAAATTCTAATTACGCACATTATTTGCATAATTACGCACATTATATTGATGGTCGCGTACCGTCACACGTTAAGAGCCTTTTGTATTTAAACCTTTTACCGATATTAATTGTAATTTAAACCTTTTACCGATATTAATTGATCTGATGAATTCTAATATGCAGCCGGGCTCTTTAATCAAGACAATCACAGGGCACACTGCATCAGTTACATCAGTCGATTTTCACCCTAAAAAGGAAGACCTCATTTGCTCTTGTGATGAAACCGAGATTCGTTACTGGAGCGTCAAGAAAACCGGTTGTCTTAAAATGTGCAAGGTTCAATAACCAACACAAAACTCACTATTCACTAATCACATCTTGTGTTGGCTTTTAATCCTTTTCATCATTTGAACATGTTTATTAACTTTGTTTTTCAGCGTGGCGCAAGTCTGGTTAGATTTCAGTCTGGTGTCGGGAAGTATCTTGCATCTGTTGTCGGAAAGTCTGTATCGTTATCGGATTTGGAGAATAATCTCACCCCGGGGCATATTTTGAAGGTTGATTCTTAGTTATTTCATTTGTAGAGTAAAATGCTATTTTCGTCCTTAAGGTTTGACCGGTTTTGTGACTTTCGTCCAAAGGTTTGTTTTTCCGCATCTGGATTCAAAAGGTTTGAAAGCTTGCCATTTTCATCCGGCTCGTTAACTCCATCCATTTTTCTCCGTTTAGTCAATGGGTATTTTCGTTTTTTTGTTGACTTAAACGGCAGTTCGGTCTTTTTCACTTTATGTACAATCATTTAACGGAGAAAAATGGATGGAGTTAACGAGCCGATGAAAATGGCAAGATTTCAAACTTTTTGGATCCAGATAGGGAAAAACAAACCTTTGGACGAAAGTCACAAAACTGGTCAAACCAAAGGGATGAAATGGTCTTGCACCAATATGCGTTTGTAGAGGTGGAAAAATGGGTGGGTTGAGTAATGGGTCGAATTGAATTCATTTCAAAACAGGTAATTCTGGAACGGTTCGGATCAGTTGGTCCATAACACTTTTATGTCCATGGTTGTAATGTATAAGCAATTTTTTTTATTATATTCTAATTATTTTTGGGTAATGCAGGGTCATGGATTGAATATTCAGTCGTTATGCTGGGATTCTTTGGGTGAGCATCTGATATCGGTAAGTGAGGACTCGATAAAAGTGTGGAGAATGGACGTGGGGGGAAAAGCAAACTGCATTCATACTTTAAATGTTCCCGGAAAAAGATTTCGTTGCGGTATTTTCCATCCGAGTTATCCTTCTCTCCTCGTAATTGGCTGCTATCAGGTATTAAGATCACACCTTTGAAAATATGCGTTAGATAGCAAAATATGGTACACTTGAAAATGTGCCAGGTTGGGCTGAATAACAAACACCTTTTTGTCCATTTTTTAATACTCCCTCCGTCCCATTTTAAATGTCCAAATTTCCACTTTTTGTTGTCCCAATTTAATTGTCATTTCCAAATAATTTCCAGTTTTGCCCTTACCATTACAAACTTCCATTTTTTGTTGTCCCAATTTAATTGTCATTTCTAAGGACATTATTGTCATTTTACAACCCAAAAAATAAAATACTCAAATATTTCTTAAATTGTGTGAATGTGGGTCCGATGACATCTAAATAGGGACGGAGGGAGTATAATGAATGACGTAAATATGATTGAAAAAGTATATTATTAGTTTATTATTACTATAATAATCTAATGGGTAAATTACTTTTTGAGTCCTTGTGTTTTATGGGTTTTAACTAGTTGAGTCCAAAAGCAAAAAGTTTAACGACCTGAGTCCCCATAAGCATTTTCTTTAACCATTTGAGTCCAAATTTCTAACTCCATCCACCAAGCTTGTTAACTACAAGGGTAATTTGGTAATTTGCTAACACAGGGACTCAAAAAGTAATTTACCCTAAAAAATATAAAAGTATTTCACATAATTCACACGCTGCATTTTCTCTCTTTCTTCCTCTCTCTCTACACATCCTATCACCACCACCCTCTACCACCAGCCCCACCACCGCACCACTATCCCCACCGCACCACCATCACAACCACCATCATCCTCACCACAGCACCACCATCATCCTCACCACCGCACCACCATCCCCACCACTATCACCACCATCGTTCCCACCACTGCACCACCATCCCCACCAAAATCGTTGTCTAGATCCGACAAAAAATACACAGAACTCTCCGAACCCATCATGGATCGAGTCAATTTCAGAACCTACCAGGCGTGAATCCAGGAGATATCACGTGACTGATCGCAGCCTTCAACGATGACAGTAAACTTTGAAATTAATTAGAATTAAATTGTGAAATAGGTACATGATTTGAGGCTATTAACTTTGAGAACAACTAAGCAATAAACCTAAAAAACCTATAAGTCAAAATTCTTAACAGAGTGACTACTTAACAACAGTATGATCAACTGATATTATCCGAAATTGAAAACAAGAAACAATATAATAAACTTAAATATGACATATATGGAAATAAAAACAAACAATTTGATGGACATACAGTAAGGGCGGCGGCGCAGAGGCGGAATCGAAGGGGTTAGGGTTTTGCAAAATGCGATTGTACGGTAGGACTGAATTGTTCTAGCAAGATGACGGATTGACGCCATGAAAAGTTGCCGATCTCGTTGTAATTTGGAGTGTTACTCGGTCGTGTTGAGGAACAATAACGCGCAACCATGAACCACCTACAACTCTGCAACTTCTAGAATTTATTGGACTTCGTTGACGGTGTAGTGGTGGTGGTGACGGTGGAGGTGCAGTGGCGACGGTGGTGTTGATGGTGGAGGTGTGGTGGTGGGATGGAGGTGGTTTAGGTTTAGAGCTAAGCAGTCAATAGCGGTGCTATAGCGGTTAGCGGACCTTAGGGTGTGTAGCGGTCCAAATAGCGGTGGCCTATAGCGGTTCCGCTATTAGCGGTGCTAAATACCACTAAATACCGCTATAGCGGTGCTATAGCGGTTATAGCAGTAACGGTGTTTGATTATGTTAATTCTTAAATTAAATACTTCAAAGTTACTATTAGTATTTGATTTGCAACAGGTTTTTGATAATGGAATGATATTACTATGAATTTTGATATTACTATTAATATTTTTCAAAGATATTTATATATATATATATATATATATATATATATATATAAATACATAAATTATGCATGGTATAAAAATTACCCCTATATCACCGCTATACCACCGCTATAACCTATATATCATATAGCGGACTTTGACCGCTATTCGATTTTGGACCGCTTTAACTGCATAGGTTTAGAGAGAGGGAATGGAAGATGCAGATTAGTTTAGAGAGAAAGAGAAAACCAAAAATAAATTAGTTTTTTATTTATTTTTTTAATTATAGGGGTAATTTGGTCATTTAACAAAATAATTCTAACAGTGTTAGAAATTTGGACTCAAATGGTTAAGAAAAGTGCTTATAGGGACTCAGGTCGTTAAACTTTTTGCTTTTGGACTCAACTAGTTAAAACCTATAAAACACAGGGACTCAAAAAGTAATTTACCCTAATCTAATTTTACAAATAAGAACGACTGTAATTGGGTAGTATTCATTAATAATACACTTTCTAGTTAGTGTATTTTAGATGAGAAATGAGCGAGTCTAGCGGGGGATAAAAGGGTAATGGGTCAAATGTGTTGCATGTTGTTCAACTGCAAATGCCGTTTCGTCTATTTTTTTTAAATTTATTATAAATAATGAATGTCTTATTTGTTAATAAAACTGTATAATACCATTATACCAATAACAATTTGAATAGCATGGAGTTTAGTAGTGTATACAATGCAAATACATTTTGGTCAACTATCAACTCATTTGACCTGTTAATTCTCTTATTTAGTTGAGGTTTTTTTTTTTTTTTTTTTTTTTTTTTTTTGCATCTATAACCTCAAGCGTTTCAGATTATTAATATACTCATAAGAGTTTACATGGTCAAGACTAAATGATGTTGCAAATATAGTGTTGTTTAACAAATTAAGAACGTCTTAGTAGTCGAAAGTTAATAGTTTTAGCCTTACCATCGTTGTTATAACTCTTGTTTCTAATCATATTGATTTTCTTGATGTTTTTAGAGTATGGAGCTATGGAACATGACAGAGAACAAAATGATGATGCCAGTGGAAGAACCTGTTTTTGCACTAGTGGTATCGAGTTCCGGTTTGGTAGCATCAGCTGGTCACAATGGCAATGTCCTTAAGCTTTGGAAGTAGTTTAGATACATATAATATATTTTGGTATTTTGGAGTAGAGAAAGTTTTTGGTGACGTTTGAGTTTCTATAATAGGTTTTTGTCGTATATTTTTGGAACTATATACACGCGCAATCTTAGATCTGATGTTCCTATCATAGTTGGATATATGGTAATAGTATGAGCTGACACTATTGAAAATCTATGAAATGGTAGTATTATATAAATCCCATTATTCAGAGGTTGCAAGTTGGGTTGGAAAAGGGTTTTTATTTTATAAGTATGTATAGAATTTGGCTGGGTTGTATGGCTGTTCACAATTTGGGCCAAACTGAGCGAACCTTTTCTCGTGCTTGGCTCATTTACAAAAAGCGGCGGGTGATTTCGACAACCATAAATTTGGGATGTTTCTTTCGATGTTTACGTTGTCAGGTGATGACTAAGGTCCGGCTGTTCGAGGATGAGGGTTGGGTTGAGGCTGGTGAGGCGATGAGCATATTGCAGAGAACAATTTTCGCGTTGTGGCATAGGGTGATAGCGGGAGATGGTTGACGATGGACGACTATTAAGAGAAAGAAGTCAAAGCTGTCCATGATTTAGGTTTTACTATGGACGACTATTAAGAGAAAGAAGTCAAACTTAGTGTTAAATTTTTTATTGGGTGGATTGGGCTAGTAAGTTTAAATATAATTGTATATTTTCATATATTAGGCCAAACCCAATAGAGTGAACCTTTGCTCGTGCTTGGCTCGTTTACAAACCGAACCGAGCTAGAAATTAAACGAGCATTTTCTGAGCGGCAATCGATTTGGACAGCCCTAACGGGTTGGTTTGTTTGATGTTAAATTTCTGTCATTGGTGTCCAAGCTAAAGCAATCAGCGTCTAGGGACGAAAATGTACGACACATTTAGTCACTAATACCGAGTTGTGTTTGGGTTTTAAAGCACATAAATTCTTTGCACCTATAAAGAAAGTATTATAAACTAATGAATTTGCTAGTCACAAACTTTGCTGCAAATACAACACCAGGCCTTATTATTCAACCCGCAAAAAGAATAAATCTAAACATGTCCTCTACAACATTCTATATATATATAACCAATTCACAAATTTAAAACGTTTTCTATAGTTTTTTTAATTGATAGAAGGAACATAAACCCATCATTTTCGCTTCCTTCTTTTTACCTCTTTTGGAAGATAAACGATTTTATAGCGAAAGCAAAGATGACTGCAAACAGGAAGCAGAAGCCAAACACCATGAAAACCGCAACGCCAAGAAAATCATGTCTGTAACCAAACACTTTGTTGACTAATAGTTTTATAGGCATAGAGGTGACTCCATCTGATAATGTTACGAGATTATCTAAGTCGCCATATTGGGATGCAAACAGTCCGTAAAGAGTCCATGCTACAGGGTTGGCCCAATAATACCATCTCCACCATATCGGAATTCTCTGCACCATTCCAAATATCAGTACAGTTAATGGCTCAATACGTTGCCCGTTTGTGAACGGGTCGATTTGGGTTATGTTTTATACAACGTATCAAGTGGATACAAACGAAATATTATTAGACAGGTCAAAACGAAAGTAAATCATGTTATAGAAAGAAATATATTATTTAGTGAAATAAAATTAATATGTAATCATAATTCACATTTTAATCTTCATATAGAATATTATATATCTATAGGGTAAAGATCAGATACAAATGAGCTTAACATACTAAACGTGAGAAGTGAAGGAAGATTTTTTTTTTATTATTTTTTTTTTTGAAACTTTTTTCCATCTACTTAAACATGTTTAGTTGAAAAATGTAAAAAATAAAAATTCGTGTAGAGTGATTACATAATTACTCTTCTAGTGTAAATACATGATTTTTTTTTGGATTCTAGGACTAAAATACATGCTTGACAAGATGGGGAAAAACTCAAAAAAACAAAAAATTCCCTCCACTTCTCACGTTTAGCATGTTAATCCCATTTGTACAATAACGTTACTCTATATTTATATATATGTGTGTATGTATTTCATCTAAACACTGAAGAAGTGCTTATGTGCTTTATAATAAACAGATAAAATATTTTTGAGAGTTTGAGGTGATTACCTTATGAGGAATCATAAAACCACTGAAAAGATTCCACAACATGTAAAACGGAGCAGCAATAATGGCAGCTACATTGTGATTGGGCGTCACGGCAGTTGTCATCATCCCGTAAAAAGTGAAGTACAGCATCGTGACGTACATAAAATATATGTACCATATAAATTTCCATGTTGTCCATTCAAATGCAGCTAGGGAGTAAAATATGGTACTGTATATAAGTGCTTGTGCTAACACATAAGGAAACTCAATGGCGCCCTACATACAAAGTATAAAAGAAATTTAGCAAAGTATTATGGTAAGCATACAAAAAAACATAATAATAATAATAAACATAAACATAAACATAAACATAATAATAATAATAATAATAAACATAATAATAATAATAATAATAAACATAAACATAATAATAATAATAATAATAATATAATAATAATAAGAGTAAAATACCATTTTCGTCCCTGAGGTTTGGTCAGTTTTGCGACTTCGTTGAAAGGTTTGTTTTTTTGCATCTGGATCCAAAAAGTTTGAAATCTTGCCATTTTCATCCAGCTTGTTAACTCCATCGATTTTTCTCCGTTAAGTCAGGGGTATTTTCGTCTTTTTCCGTTAACTTAAAAGGCAATTCAGTTTCTTGAATACTTGTACAATACGCTAAATGCTTGTACATAAAGTGAAAAAGACCGATTTGCCCTTTCAGGTAACAAAAAAGATGGAAATACCCCTGACTTAAAGGAGAAAAATGGATGGAGTTAACGAGCCGGATAAAAATGGCAAGATCTCAAACCTTTATCCAGATGCGGAAAAACAAACCTTTGGACGAAAGTCACAAAACTGGCCAAACCTCAGGGATGAAAATGACATTTTACTCTAATAAGAATTTTACGATTATTATTTGGAAGATAAAAGCTGCAGAAAAGTTTACCTGAGCAAAGGCGAAGGGTAGAGCTGAATACATGCCAGCAGCCCTTTCTCTGTATGAAACAAATCGTTCTACAGAAACAACGGGTTGCACAGCTGTCGCATTGGTAATTCCTATAAATAGTATCGCTAAGTACATGGATCCCATGGCATTAAATAAATCCTGCTGATGCTCCCTAATAATTCAAATTAAAAATAAATTAACCAGACTGAAACATACAATGCATACATAAGAATTAAGCATTAGATACACACCGTTTAGAACCGAATCTCCAACATATTGTTCCAAGCATGAGTGAAATGATTGAAGTGTAGAAAAACCGAACTGCAGTGTACTGCGGGTTTCGCCAATAAGAAAGGTATTGTTTCCAAAGACATGTAGCAAACTGATCCATGTACGATCGGGAATACTTGGTTGGAAAATGCAGTTCTTTTGCATCATTTCTCGGTTTCTTTAGCCTTTCGACCAAATCTCTATTGCGTCTGATAAATCATTTATAAAGAACTTTTTCCGTAAATAAGTAGTCTTGAATATATGAAATAATGTAAAGAGAAATAGCACATACATAAATAATTTGGATTGCCTATAGACTTCAGCAAAGTCTACACCTAATCGGGTTTCTTCTGCCGGTGAAGTAGCCTCTAACATCCATGTTGCGGGATTATGTCCGGATTTTATCTTCCTCACTCCTTCAATTGCCTGCATAGAATGTCTATCTCAGTTGTATTCATGAAACATTGGGTGGCGAAATAGACGGGTCGGGTCAGGCCCGTCAAAACGCATAAAATTTTGGTGGGGTTGAGTTCACACAAAGCTTTTCACAAAATATACATTGTTTCAATAATTTAATATAATGAGTAAAATGCCATTTTCGTCTCTGAGGTTTGGCAAGTTTTGCGACTTTCGTCCAAAGGTTTGTTTTTCCGCATGTGGATGCAAAAGGTTTGAAATCTTGCCATTTTCATCTGGCTCGTTATCTCCATCCATTTTTCTCCTTTAAGTCAGGGGAATGTCTGTCTTTTATGTTAACTTAAAGGCAATTCGGTCTTTTTCACTTTATGTACGAAAATACCCTTGACTTAACGGAGAAAAATGGATGGAGTTATCGAGCCGGATGCAAATGGCAAGATTTTAAACCTTTTGGATCCGGATGTGAAAAAACAAACCTTTGGACGAAAGTCGCAAATTGCCAAACCTCAGGGACGAAAATGGCATTTTACTCTAATATAATATTTATAGAATGAAATGATGTATGAGAATTTATACATTAAAAATAAGCTTGTTCCATAACTCCGTAGATATGACTCGTTAAGAGGAAAATATGAGTAAACCAAACCTCAAAATACTCGACAAGTTTGCATGATCTGGGACCAAGTGGGCCCGCATAGATGAGTTGTCCTCCTCGCTTCATAAACAGGAGCTGCATATCAGAAATTGATCAGTTTGTTGTAACAGTGATATTTTTATTATGAAGAGATGTAAAAATTTCAGGGGACAACCTCGTCAAAGGCCTCGAAAATGTCAATGCTGGGTTGATGTATTGTGCAGACAATAGTCCGGCCCGTGTTTACAATGTTTCTAACGGTCCTCATGACGATAGCTGCAGATCTTGCATCTAACCCTGAAGTGGGTTCATCCATAAATACTATAGATGGGTTGGCAACTAACTCAACAGCTATGGTCAACCGTTTTCTTTGCTCGGTTGATAAGCCGTCAACACCAGGCAGACCAACCAATGCACCTTTTAGTGGCGTGAGTTCAACAAGTTCCATCACTTCCTCAACAAATATCTAGTAGAGAAAAATAAAGTGGATTTATGAGAGATACTAGTAAAAGAAGATGACGAAATCCAACATGTTATCAGAGCATGCAAGATAAGCAGGTCAGGTAACGGGTTTGGGTTAAATTGGACAGGCTCGTTTTAGTACAAGTTGAAACGGGTCGATTTGACCTGCAAGCAAATTTTTGCCATTTCTTACAGTTCTTTTACGTAAATAAACAATGCTATATTTATGTAAAGGGCAATGGACAAGTTGAATATGCAACACTGGATTTACTTTTAAAAAATAAAGTCTTGGTTTGCATGATTAAATCCTTACAATCAGTAAAGATCACAAACGAGTATTTTGAGTAAAGTGCACGGATGTCCCTGTGGTTAACCAACGTTTTGGATTTAGTCCCTAGTTTTTCAAAAGTACACGGATGGTCCTTGTGGTTTGCACTTTGTAACGCATTTAGTCCCCAATGTTTAGTGACTAAATGCGTTACAAAGTGCATACCACATGGACCATCCATGTACGTTTGGCAAAAGTTGGGGACTAAATGTGTTATAAAGTGCAAACCACAAGGACCATCTGTGTACTTTAAAAAAGCTAGGGACTAAATCCAAAATTTTGGTTAATCACAGGGACCATCCGTGTACTTTACTCGAGTATCTTTTTATATGATTTAAGTCCTTGAACTTTATAAAAGGATCTTAACATGAAGTTCAAAAGTCTAGAGGATTTTTTCAACAACTGTTGTTACAATAATAATAACAACACCAACAACCTAAATAAAAACAACTTGTAACAATAATAATCTATATTTTTAATAAGACAATTAACTGGCTAAACTTTAACTTGTTTGACCCCTTTGACTCATTCCCCTTTTAGCTAAATTCTATCAACCTCTAGTATTTATAAAAACGTATACCTTTTGTGTTTTGCAGTCAACGTCTGAAGGTAAACGAAGCCAAGCAGAGAACAGAAGTGATTCTAGAACAGTCAAACAAGGGGAATGGATGTCATTTTGCTCACAATAACCGGAAATTCTAGCAAAAGTCTCTTGTGACTTCGGATATCCGGAAATATAAATGCTTCCCTCTATTACTCCACCAGTTTTCCGGCCCGCCAATACATCCATTAACGTGGTCTTACCGGCACCGCTTACTCCCACTAATGCAGTAAGCACACCAGGCCTAAATGCTCCCGTAACATTCACCAATAACTGCAGTCTATCTACTGCAACACCTTGCTCCTTCAATTCCTGCATAAAATAATATAAATAATCATAGGACATTAGCCAAATATTTTTTTTTTAAATGGGAAAGATGATGAAAAGTTACACACCGGAGGGACATCAACGTAATAATTGATATTGCTGAATGCCATGGAAAGTGGCTGGAATGGTAGAACCATGCCTCTTTGATTAATATTCTTTCCTGAAAAATGATGATATATGTATTTAGTTTTGATTGATCAGCTTATATGTAGAACCAAACGGGACAATAAGCCATCTTTTGATGACTCGTGAACGTACAAAACAAGTACAATGACTAATACGGAAAAAGTGAAAGTATATTGGTATTTTTGCAATATGTTAACTGTCATTTCCGTCCCTGTGGTTTTTCCAATTATATCAGTCCAGTCCAAATTTCAAATTTGTACCATTTCCCAGACATTCTTGAAACATGCCAGTTCTGTCCAAAAACTAATGTCTGTTATGCCAGTTTTGTCCCTTCGGTTTGTCCAATTATGCTAGCAGGTTTTAATAGACGTTAGTTTTCTGGAAGGAACTGACATGTTTCAAGAATGTTAGGGACGATAATGGTACAAATTTGAAATTTGGTCTGGATTGGCATAATTGGACAAACCACAGGGACGAAAATGCCAGTTAACTCTTTTTTTAAATTGTAACTAAGACACTAATTGTTAATGAAAAATATAATCAAAGGTATTTCAGGTCAATCCAAACTGAACTGTTTGAAAGTATAAAAAAAATGTTGGTTTGACTTTTGACCCGTTAGCCAACCGGCCCGACCCATTAAGCCGCACTTTTATTATGAAACAATGCTTACCAGTGAAAGAGCCTGAATGCTCCAAAAACTCTCTGAGCTGAATGACAACACTTTCACCGTTCTTTTTTCCATCTTTGTCCTTTTGTTCGTCTTTAGAAACAACAGCTTGGCTCCCTCCCAAGGCTTCAAGTTATAAAGAAAGCTATTAGAATTTTGTTAAGTTATAAAATAAAAATATTATATGGAAAGCAGAGATGGCTTACGGTTAAGGTAAGATAAAAAGAAAGTGAAAAGGGCATTGAATAATATTGTATATCCAAGCAAAGCGCCGAGACCGATCCAATACCAATAAGTCTGCGGGAAAATACTGCGTGCTTTCAGCACCTTCTCGCCTAATGTCATCATCGACTCATTCCCTCTCTGCATGAAAACTTCTTTTAATGACTTATGAACAATCCGAAAAAATAACTATCTAATAATACTAATTCAAAATATATTTTTGAAGAGAGATAATTACTTTATCCCAAGAATGCCCATGAAACTCATTCACAGATGCTGCATCTTGAGCATACATCAACGGAGAAATCCAGAAACCCCAAATCCACCAACTTGGTATACTATCTGTTACAATACAAATAGATAAAAAAAAGTTAAGAGTGTCAAAAATGACTATATACCGTATTGTGAGTAAAATGCCATTTTCGTCCCTGAGGTTTGGCCAGTTTTGCGACTTTCGTCCAAAGGTTTGTGTTTCCGCATCTGGATCCAAAAGGTTTGGAATCTTGCCACTTTCATCCGGCTCGTTAACTCTATTTGTTTTTCTACGTTAAATCAGGGGTATTTTCGTCTTTTTACCTATATTATTTTTGTTTTTTTTTGTAGTGAGGGTATTTTGAATACTTGTACATTATGCTAAATGCGTGTACATAAAGTGAAAAAGACCGAATTGCCCTTAAGTTAACAAAAAAAAAGGAAATACCCTAACTTAATGGTGAAAAATGGATGGAGTTAACGAGCCAGATGAAAATAGCAAGATTTCAAACCTTTTGGATCCAGATGCGGAAAAACAAACCTTTGGACGAAAGTCGCAAAACTGGCCAAACCTCAGGGACAAAAATGACATTTTACAAAAAAAAAAAAATTACCTCTCGAAATTACATATCCACCAAGAGCCATAACAATCAACATAGCAAACGATCCAAAAGTATTAGCCACTATCATATTACGCCCCAACGATCCCATCAAACGGAACAGACTGATAGACATTTGGTGTAGGAAGAAAAACACCAGAAACTGCTTTAAAAACCTGAAGATTTATATATAAAAAAATCAAACTTTTTATAAGTTATAACCCACTTGATTTTGACATAAGTGGAAAATCATGTTGTAGAAACTAGAAATGTACCTGATAATATTTGGATCAAGTCCGACAACATAGTACGTAACTGCGACCCAAATACCGGACTCAATGAGTGAAGTCGGGATACTTAAAACCCAAGAAGGAAGTGTATAAACCCAACAAGGGTAGAAATGTAAATCTCGATGCTTGTAGATTACCGGAAGCTTTGCAACTAACATTGAGACTTCTGTGAACCCGTTAAAAAGAAGAATAACCATTGAAAAGTAGAGTTCCCCAAGATATAGCCCTCCGTCATCAACCGTTCTATGATGCAAAGTTGTCCGGAAGAAAACACTCATTGTGATGAATGCCACAAACAGAAGCTGAAAAACAGTATTTGAGACACATTAGCTAAATCTTTTACCTTAAACCATGACCCGTTAAGGATAAAACATGACCCACATTAGTCACAATACCTGAACGAATTTGAAAACATAGATAAACGAGTTCCGTTGCATGAGCAGCAATTGCCAGTTAAAACTTGTCTTAAGAAGTTCACTTCGCTTTACACCGTAACTAGCAGTTGACAATGCTGCTGGATGATTATATTGTCGGTCAAATGGAACGTTTAACTCCTCGACTAAGTTCTTCCCCACTCGATACGAACGAAATGCTTCAGAAAACTTTTTGACTGGAATGTAGCAATAAGGTCTATTTGGAACCGACCAATATTGCTCTTGATCCTTTTCAGAAACAACCTGTGGCAAATAGTTTACGTAAATTAATGTAACAGAACAATGGAAATTAGACACATCATACATATGATAAATTGATAATGATTCCTGTGGTTTACCAAATTTTTGGATTTGGTCCCTTCCAAAAGTACACAGCCGGTCCCTATGGTTTGCACTTTGTAACACATTTACTCCCTAGGCAACAAATATAATGGTTTTAGCAGGTCAAAGTTAGGGACTAAATGCGTTAGAAAGTGCAAACCACAGGGACCATCTATGTGCTTTTGAAAAAAGTTGGGGACTAAATGTGTTACAAAGTGCAAACCAACAACAGGGACTGTCCATGTACTTTCGAAAAACTAGGGACCAAATCCAAAATTTTGATAAATCACAGGGACTATCCGTGTACTTTACTCTATAATAATCATGTACAACTTACTTCTTGAAGGAAATCCGCAACGTTCTTTCGTTTGGGACAGTGAAACCCCATAGATGCAAAGAAATCAAGAGCGGCATTTCGGGGACCTTGGTATACTATATGGCCCTCACAGATGAGTATAATATCGTCAAACAAATCGTATGTTTCAGGAGCAGGTTGAAGAAGAGAAACTACTGTGGTTCCATCAAGCGCACGCGTTGAATGTTTAAGATATTGAATAATTTGGTAAGTGGTTGAGCTATCAAGACCATTTGATATTTCATCCATGAGAAGAACTCGAGATGGGCCCACCAATAGTTCACCTGTCAGTTAATCTACATTGTCAGGTCAACTATAAACCGGTTACATTTCCAACTTTAGTGACTAATGACATATAATGATCAAAAGACTGTAAATAATGTACCGGTTGTAAGCCGTTTCTTTTGGCCCCCCGAGATCCCTCTGAGCATTTCATCTCCGACTAACGTGTTTGCGCATGTATCCAAGCCTAAGATCTTTGTCAAATTAAAACTTTAGTACTTTAGTACTGACTCAATATAGCCTATTCGTACAGTAACAGACACAAATATGCATCAACAAGATCCAAGCTTAGAGATTTAGTACATAAATAAACACATAATGTATGTGCAGACCACCAATGCATTTAACTTTTTCATTAAAAATAACGATAAACTGGAACTACTTTATCGGTCACCCAAGTATGTATCAGTTACACCAATTTGTGTTTGAAATAAGATCATCGCTAATAAGCAATCATTGGCGAAGTTTTGAAGGGGCCGGGAGGGGCGCCCGACCCCCCGAACTTTTCGCTCAGTAGTGTTATATATGTAGTTTTCGTATAGAAATGTTTGGGTATATACGTTTTTGACCCCCCGGTTCTATAGAAATTTTTGGGTATATACGTTTTCGACCCCCCCGTCGAACATGTCAAGCTTCGCCACTGTAAGCAATGGTAGTAAAATACCTTTAGGATGTACTCCACAACAAGAGATGTTTCATGTCCCCCTAAGGCCAACGCCTAGAACAAAAAATATATATCCGTTAAATCAACAATAAATCTAAATAACGAAGGCTGAAAAAGCATTTCGAAATGTCTCGTATACCTTCATAAATATATCGAGATCTTCATCAGGTCGTATTCCTGCAACTTTCTCTCGTCTTGTAAGTTCGGTAAGCATATCTACAATGGACACCTGCCAGTCATCATTTTCGCACCAAAAAAAACATGCATATTACATATAACATACAGAACAAAGAGAATCCCCTAGAGCTTACCGTATTTAAATCCAACACCTTGACATCGTGCAGATAAATCAAGTGTTTCTCTAACCGTCATTTCTGCAATATGCCAATCTTGTTGACTGACATATGCCGATGTTCTTTGAGGAACAAACTCCTTAAAACCATGGCCATTGTACGAGATTTTTCCTGACACCTTAGAGATAATCAAGGCATTAAATACTTATGATTATTTGGATGACACAATGGTAATACTGTGTTATCACCGACAAATTGTGTACCTGCAAATGATTTCCGAGGCGTCCAGCCAAGGCCAACAACAGGGTCGTCTTTCCGGAGCTTGGAGGACCGAGAAGCAATGTCATTCTGCGTATATAAAGTAACCATCAGTAAATAAATAATTAACTTTTACTTCAACAATATTTTGACTTGATGTTGCACCTTGAAGGTCTAATAATCCCACTAACATCATCCAAAATCGTCAGTTTTCTTCGGTTCCCTTTGTATATCCTCAATTGTCTTAAGAAAGCCTGTTTAAAATTAAGAAAATAGTAAATAATAAGATTCCTCAAGCTCTTTAAATTAAGATGGTTTTTTTTTCCTGTAAATAGTATATTTATACCTCTGTCATGTTAACAATGAAATTGGTAATGGTTGGCAATGCTCTACTACCAACATGAACAAAAGTTTCTACATTCAAATTCTGAAATCTCACTTCTATCTTTGGAAATTCCAAATCCACCCTGCAATTTCAACATAAAAAAACTTTAGTATCTAGAAACGCTTGTCCTCAACGAGACATCCCAATGGTAACTAGCATTGGCGGATCATGAACGAAAAATCAAGGGGCCAGACTCTCAAAATCCAATATTTTACACTAAAAAAATCCCGGTAAAATTAACACTACGAAGCGAAAAAACAGGGGGGCCAAGGACATGAGAAGCTCCGCCAATGTTAACCAGTGTACTCCACAACCAAAAGGCAGAAAGTTCAAAGTATTTTTATGTTGAAATTACTGCAGAATCTGGCTCCTGATTTTTAGTATAAATATTGGATTCTGAGAGTCTGGCCCCTAATTTTTCGTTCAAGCTCCGCCACTGCTGCAAAGTGCAGGTGTGGTGTATTTATCCTAAAAAAATCTAGAAATCCCCAGCCTCCTGTTTTTTCGCTTCGTAGTGTTAATTTTACCGAAAATTTCCGAAACTTTTTTTAGTATAAATATTGGATTCTGAGAGTCTGGCCCCTGAATTTTCGTTCAAGCTCCACCACTGCTGCAGAGTGCAGGTGACCAGGTGTGGTGTATTTATCCTAAAAAATCTAGAAATTGATGTTCATACACACACACACAAAAAAAAAAAAAAAAACAGAAATGCTTACAAATTCTCTACATGCTTATGCAAATTGATAGATTAAAACTTAAAACAAGCATTTTTTTAACAAAAATCACAATTTAGGTTAAAATATGTAGCTTTAATAGATTGAAAAAGCTTATGCAGTTCCACACGGATCTAAAACAACCAAAATCACATCAACAAAAGCCTAAGCATAATTTAAACAGATAAAAAAAAACAAATTTACGCATCAAATCTCCGCCGCATTCGATCTAAAAACCGCTTCCGATCATCATCCTCACAATTCAACAACCGGTCTAGCACCAGCTTCAGCTCCTCAACTTCAAGCTTATTCACATCAACTTCTTTCGAATCTCCAACAATATTCGTAAATATCCCCTTCCTAACTCGATTATAAGTCGGCAGCCGCTCAATCGCCGCCCACCGCAACGCCTCCTCGTCGTCTCCGTCTTCTCGAAACGACGAGGATCTCGCCGACAGATTCTCGGCCGAATTCCACATTGTTGTAAAAAAATACAACTCAATTGAAATGAAAGCGATAGTAAAACCCTAGATTTGGATGTAGAACATTATCATGAAGATAAGGGGAGAGGAAAAACAGGTGTGGAATGGTAGTGTGGTGTTAGATATATTAAGTTGTATTTACAGTTTGGACTGGTGGTTGAGCTCTGCATTAATGGCGGGCTTTTTTTTTGTTTTTTTTTTTTTTTCTCTCAGCTGTTTTTGAGCAAAACGTTAACTTTACACTAAAATATTCGACACCCGTTTCCCGTTTTTGCCCGGCATAAAATACGACCCATTCAATTTGGTTTTTATTAGTTTTTTTTTTTTTTTTTTTTTGTATTCTACTTGTATTTGTTAAGTTATTTAATGTAGGTACTTTTTTTTTTGTGTTCTGCTTGTATTTGTTAAGTTATTTAATGTAGCTACTTGTATTTGTTGAGTTATTTAATTTAATTCATATAGGATTTAATGTTTTTTTTTATTTGAAAGAATGAGCATTTGAGTATTCTCATTCAATCTCTTATTTGTATTCTTATAATTATAGTAAAAAATTACTATTTTTTCCTATGGTTTCTAATTAAATAATATTTTTTATACCTTTATTATTACATTTTCGATCTCGTCTACTTACAACCATTTTCAAAATATTAAAAATTGATATGGGTGAATAATGTAGTGACATCTTCTCTCTTGTGTAATTACAATCATTTCTTATAATACAAGTAACGCATTCACAAATATATAAGAGATCCATTGTGAATGCTTAAGTGGAACTTTTGCAATTCTAGGTGTGTTTTTAAACATTTTACTAGGGCTGTAAACGAACCGAACGTTCAGCGAACAGTTCATGAACCGTTCGGCGGGAAGTTCGTCTATGTTCGTTCGTTTAATAAACGAACGAACATGAACAAGAAATTCCGTTTGATTAGTTAAATGAACGAACATGAACAAATGTCTCGTTCGTTCAATTGTGTTCGTGAACATTCGTTCATTTGCATTCGTTTATGTTCGTGTTTTAATTAAAGATTTTTATACTTTCATATATTTTATCTATACTTTTTATACCATTAAACTTTTATTTATATCATTACCCTAACAATTAAACTAGGAACCCTCTTTCACCTTGTTTATGCACCGTTTCCCTTTCTTTTTTCATTATTTACATCAACGAATATAATCTACCTCCGTTCCACAACAAGGGATTCAAGTTCTAGAGCTACTCTCTAGGTCATCCACATTTATCCTTCACCGCGTTCGCCAAATTTATTTGTGTTCGCTTGTGTTCGTGAACACGCTCATTTCCTTAATGAACGAACACAAACATAAAATCTCGTTCGGTAAGTGTTCATGAACCGTTCGTGAACATATTTATTTCCTTAATGAACGAACACGAACAAGGCCTCGTTCGTGTTCTTTCGGTTCGTTTACAGCCCTACATTTTACATATTTACGTCATTACCCCAACACCCTGAGTGTGTGCTGCGGGCTCAAGTGTGGAGGAGCGGGCTATCTTATTTTTGGAGGCTTAAGATCGTGTGACAAAAGGGGTTTCACTAAAATGGCTCTAACTTGGGCTACATGTGTCCATTTTGGGCGTGCGACCAGGCGAATCGATCGTGAGAACGAGGCCCATCTTTCTACAAACACCGTAGGTGGTTTGGGTCATCGTTCGGGCCCAAAAACACTTATTTCTATGAGTTATTTATCTTTTTATGTTTTTATTGCTTTTGGTGGACTTTTTTTTCGTTCTAGCTTTTGGCCCAAGTGTGTTTTGATGCCCGTTTTTAATTTCCGTTGTTATTTATATTATTGTAATCGGAGGAAGCTAATCAGTTTTTAAATGATACGAAAAGTCATTTTTCTCTCCCAAATTACTATAGTGTGTTTTGTGTATGAAATCCCCATTTTCTGTATTCTTTGTGAATCAACGAATTTTGGAAGAATCGTTCCTGGTATTCTACGAGAATCAACAGGTCCGATTTACTATCTCGTTTTCTAGTCTACATCAGTGTGCCTTACTTAAAATAACCCTAAATTTACGTGCATATTTATATTTTTATGTACGTATCCGTATAAATTCGATTTGGTCTACCTTTCAAAGTAAACTTTTTTTCTAGAAACGAGTCAGGTCAAATATAATACGATTACGTATAGGAAAACCATTTTTACATGTATATTTTTATGTACGTATCGATATAAATGCGAGTTGGTTTACAAGTTAAGTTAAATATAACACGTTTTCGTGCTTATTTTCATTTATATTTCGTAAATTTTGTTCCGAATCGAGTGGAGTCAAATTATGGTTCATTTCTTGTCAGCTATTTCTTTATAACCGTTACATTTTCTATGTATAAGTCGGGTCACATATAATACGTTATGACTGTATGTTATAAATTCTATTTACTTTACGTGTTGATCCAATCGCAATGATTATATAGGTTACATTGAATTCAATCGGATACGTAGAAACATACGTTTTCATATAATTAACGAATCATATAACGCTTGGACTAATACATTGCGCAGGTATTATTGCTAGTGTTTTATAAAAGAGTTAATTACTGTTTTCGTCCCTGGGTTTGTCAAAAATAACGGTTTCAGTCCATTAGTTTAAAAATTGCGATTTCAGTCCATTAGTTTCATTTTCGTAACCATTTTAGTCCACTAACTTAACTCCATCCATTTATTTTGTTAACTTTGAGTTAACTAACTAATTCAGGGACGGTTTGCGTCAGTTTTAGAAACACAGGGACTTAAGTGTAAACTCTAAAACATGGAAACAAAAAAAATAGTAAATTCCAAAAAATCAAAAAAATTCCAAAAAAACCAAACAAATTCCAAAAAATTCTAAAAAATAATAAAAATTCTAAAAAATCATAAAAATTCTAAAAAATCCAAAAAATCCGTTTCGGCGCGAACTGTTTCGACCCGAACCGTTTCGAGCTGAACCGTCCGTACCGTTTCGAGCTGAACCGTTTCGACGCGAACCGTTTCGACCCGTACCGTTTCGAGCCGAACCGTTTCGACCCGTACCGTTTCGAAGCCGAACCGTTTCGAGCTGGACCGTTTCGAACCGAACCGTTTCGACCCGTACCGTTTCAAAGCCGTACCATTTCAAGCCGTACCGTTTCGAACCGAACCGTGCCGTTTCGAACCGAACCCTTTCGAGCTGAACCGTTTCGAACCGAACCGTGCCGTATCGAACCGTACCGGTTCGGCTTCGAAACGGTTCGCGTCGAAACGGTTCGGGTCGAAACGGTTCGGGTCCAAAGGGTTCGGTTCGAAACGGTTCGCATCGAAACGGTACGGTTCGAAACGGTTCGGCTCGAAACGGTTCGGTTCGAAACGGTTCAGCTCGAAAGGGTTCGGTTCGAAACGGTACGGCTTGAAACGGTTCGGCTTCGAAACGGTACGGGTCGAAACGGTTCGGTTCGAAACGGTTCAGCTCGAAACGGTTCGGCTTCGAAACGGTACGGGTTGAAACGGTTCGGCTCGAAACGGTACGGGTCGAAACGGTTCGCGTCGAAACGGTTCAGCTCGAAACGGTTCGGGTCGAAATGGTACGGACGGTTCAGCTCGAAACGGTTTGGGTCGAAACAGTTCGCGCCGAAACGGATTTTTTGGATTTTTTAGAATTTTTATGATTTTTTAGAATTTTTTGGAATTTGTTTGGTTTTTTGGAATTTTTTTGATTTTTTTGGAATTTACTATTTTTTTTGTTTTAATGTTTTAGAGTTTACACTTAAGTCCCTGTGTTTCTAAAACTGACGCAAACCGTCACTGAATTAATTAGTTAACTCAAAGTTAACAAAATAAATGGATGGAGTTAAGTTAGTGGACTGAAATGGTTACGAAAATGAAACTAATGGACTGAAATCGTAATTTTTAAACTAATGGACTGAAACCGTTATTTTTGACAAACTCAGGGACAAGAACAGTAATTAACTCTTTATAAATTTACATGTTCATGAAAAATCGAATGAAAATAATTTACATAGGGGAAAATTATCCATTGGGAATAGCCCAATGGTGTTGGTGAGTTAGATAAGGTGTAGAATAGGTGGAGGCCATAGGTTCAATCCCCATGGCATGCAAGTTTAGCCATTAAAAAAAAAAGAAGGGAAAATTAATGTGGTGAAAAAGACAGGTGAGAAAGTTATAAAGTAATGATATATGACACGTGGAGGAAATATTACATCTTGTTGTTTGGGTTTCAGCTGGCGCGTGGGTGGGGTATACACTGCATGAGGATTTTAATTGTAACGGTTGGGAGATGGGTTAATTACTATTAGTGACGCAAACCTTTTTCTTTGGTCAAAATTCTCCACTATTGTTTGACTTTTGTTTATAAAATAGTTATTTAAAGTCAATAGGAAAATGGTAAATACAGTTTTACCATTTTGATGATAGGAAAATGGTAAATATAGTTTTAGCTTTACATGTGTAATGGTAATTCCACGTTCTCGGCATCGAGATCTAATAGAGCTTTACAAGTGTGTGTCAAAGCAAGCTGTGGGGAAAAAGACGGTGCAAGTTGTGTTGCTCACGGCATGTTGGAGTTTATGAAAAGCTAACAAGAACATGGTTTCGAACAAGAGCGTTTTGCTAAACAAGTTTTATTTTGAAATATCAAATCACTTGACTTTCTTGGGGTAAAGCCTAATAAAAAAAAATGAAGGAAATTAGAATGGTTGAATTGGCGTAATTTCGTGTTTGATAGTATTTCATATTAATAGTTTGTATGGGTCATAAGTTTAATCTTATAACTTCTTGTTAATGCCGGTTCTTTTATCTAATAAGTCCCCCGTAATGGGGCGTTTTTTTTTTTTTTAAATTTCAAAAAAAACGTCGGAAAACGCCTAGACCTCCACTACATAGGGCGTTACCGGGCGTTTTTTTTTGAAAAAATGTTGCTCTCGCGTTATATTTAAAACGCTCAAAACAATTTTGAATAATGCCCCATCTTTGAATAATGCCCCACTTTTCTGACATAGTTTTGTGTGTGGCCAATAGGAAGGAGTATAGTGGGCTGACATGTCTGACCAAAAAGGTTTTTAAAAAAAGTTTCTTTTTTTTTAATCCTTTTTAATTATTGGAATGGGCATTATTGGAATAATGCCTCACTACACCACTTTTGCTATAACGCCCAATGCTGACTAGGATGACACGTGTCGGATAATGCCCCATGGTGGGGGCATTATTTTTCTTCACCACTACGGGTGGTCTAAGGGGAGAAAGACACTCAAGGGTAGTACCATTGCCTCAATCAACCAAATCTCGCAATGTGAATATTGTTAAAAAGTACCCATTAGCCATAAAACACACACGGGCGGCGCCTTACCCTTGCTATAAACTGTTTATTATTTTCAGTTTTAAATAAATATAAAAGGATTATTGGATTTTAATAATCATAAGTTTCACCAGTTGACCGACAATAATCCCAACTTTAAAAATTACCTCAAATAATCCCAACTTGTAAAAGTTTGGCCGCCAACCGCACCTATGTTAGAAAAGGATCAATGGCGGCCAAACTTTTACAAGTTGGGATTATTGGAAGGAATTTTTAAAGTTGGGATTATTGGAAGGAATTTTTAAAGTTGGGATTATTATTGGCCAACTGGTGAAATTTAGGATTATTAAAATCAAATAACCCAATATAAAAGTTAAACATTTCATAAAAATTAAACATAAAACTTAAACATTACATAGAAATTAAACATAAAACTTAAATATTATATAGAAATTAAACAAACATCCTAATAATTTGTCACGCGGAAAGCCGAAAACGTGTTCAAAGTCATGACCGTACGTATGACGTATGTTTGTAGTTGACAAGGGTCACTTGAATGATGTCAAATTCCGATAAGTCATTGTCGGGATTTTCCACATTGTTGAACATCTAATGAAATCTTGCACTTTTCACACGGATAATCATGAAACGTGAATTAAGTTGATCCACGGTGAGGTTGGTCTCACCAACACGAACACAAAATTGTTGAAAAACCCGGTTCCAAATCGAAACCCTTGCATTAGTAGACGCTCATTCATCATGGGTTGCGACCCAAGACGTAGTCAACGCAATATCTTTTTCTTCGGTCCACGAATTCCTTGCCATCTGAGAGGATTTTTTATAGAGAAAAATATAAAATTGAGAGAGTGTATGTGATAAAATAGAGTAATGGGTTAGATTAAAATATTGGAATAAGTTGGTTAAATAGAGAAAGTCATTTGATTTTTTTTTAATCAACAGTCAAAACAATTCAAACAGTCACATTGACCTCGTAACCATCACCACTTACACCGATAACCCGCATAGGTGACGGCGGTATTCTGCCACTAGTTCTAGCCCGAGAGAGGGTTACCCGCATGTGCCCGTCCCCCTAATTAACATCCTTCTTCCATGTTAAATATAAGGTAATGGTACTTAACCATGACTTTATTTTAAAGATATTGATTTATCACAATTTCTCTTCTCAAAGGTTAATATAATGACATTTTTATAGTCATTTTATGTGTTTTCATTATTCTTCTTTGATCAATGTTTGATGATAAGTGTTTACGTTTAAATTTTTTTCCTTTATTATTTACCGATATGAGATGAGAGAGTTTATAAAGTTATTAGAAGGAAAGTGATAACGAAAATATTATGGTAAAGTACTAAAAATTAAAATTCCATTTGAGTCGTCAAGTTAAGTGATATTAAAATGATTTGTAGGCACCTACTTTATATAAAATTTCAATTTTGACTGTAAAAATATTAGTTGTGAAATAGTAAATTGGAGGGTTAATGATCTGGTTTGACGAAACTTTTAGATCGAACAACTAACTAAGGTTTTGGAAAACGAAAACCTAAAAGGACTGGGTTGGGTGGGTCAGTCGAACTGACCAGTTTTAAGTCTCGATGATTTGTCAGCTCGAAACAACTTTTTAATAAGTCTTCAAAAAGGATAGTTTGTAAAACAAATAGATTGCAAATATAGAGTAAACTGCCATTTTGGTCCCTCAGGTTTGGGTAGTTTTGCCACTTTAGTCCAAATTTGAAATCTTTTGCATATGAGTTCCTGTGGTTTCAGTTTTATTGCCATTTTTGTCCAAAAGAGAAATCAGTTCAGATTTCTGAAAAAAAACCCTGCTATTTTGTCATTTTTCTTAGGGGCAAAATGGTCATTTAATCATTATATATATAAATTGCTCTCTCCCCCTATCTCTCTTTCCCTCTCTCCTCTTTGCCGACACAAGCACCACCACCACCGCCACCTCCTCCCCCTTCTCACCACCGCCACTATCAACACCCACCCTACACCACCGCCACTACGTCGTTCACCGCCACCCACCGCCACCATCAACACTGAATCATCATCATCTTCTACCTCCATACTCATAATTTTAACCATTTCAAAGTAATTTCATAAACCCCAATTCGAATTATAAGTTCCAAATAATAGATCCATACAAGTTAACAAGCAACCGAGATCTCCAACAACACCATAAACCCCAAATTCAAGAAAAAAAAGTCTAAACCCTAGAAAGCTAAAGCATTTGTAGAACCTCTATTCCCTGTTTTCCGACAAACCCGAAAGTGCGGAATTCAAACGGGTAAGTTAAACCAAGTTACGAACACAAACATGACAAGATTCACCGATTAACACGCAATGTATTAATACTATGAAACGTTTACAATGCAATGTTTACAAGATGCTCTCATAAACTCTCTGTTGTGTGTGTGTGTGTGTTCTCTCTCAAAGTCTATGCAGACTCGTCTCTATCTGTGTTCTGTTTGATGTCTGTGTATTTATACTAGATGACTGACGAAAACAAGATCTGGACGAAAACTCATCGACGAAATCATGATATCATCGACGAAATCTCAATACCTTGGACGAAATCCATGTGATTTCGTCACAAGGTGTTTTCGTCATATGAGATTGGGCCAAGGGATTTCGCCACATTGACTTGTTTCTTGATGGGCCTTGTCATGTTAACTGGGCTTCTACATGTTGGGCCAAACAAACTAACAGACAACATAAGCATAAGCTATACTAAATGCATACTGCACACACGCTGTAGCAATTACATCGAACGTTACGAAGTAACTAGCATACCGAGTCAAGGCAGGAGGATGTCTTGACTACGGCCTTCACTTCGTAGCCGAGTCGAACCGAGCCGAGCCGTATCCACATAATATGTATCAACAAACTCCCCATTGGATGCTGCTCGTGAGGTTCGTAGTCTCGTTCTCCATCTCTTGATGGTTCTTTTTCTCGGAAAGGATCTTCAAAGTCTTCACGTGTTGCAAGCAGAAAGTGTATTAACAAACTCCCGCTTTCATTTAGGAAGTGTATCAATTAACTCCCCCTTTGATTATGCTTGTGAATCTTTTGATCTTCAATGCTTTAGATCCTTGTGGTGTTGGTGATTGATCAGCGGCAACTCGATCATCTTTATCATTTGAGTGCCTTCACGTCGTGTCTTCATTCCAAAGCTTATCATCGAACATGTTCTCTTCGCCTTTAGCATCTGCACATGCAAGAAAGCTAAACGCGCAATGAGAACAACTTCTTGGAATATAGTTAACATAAACAAACGACACATATGAGACCAATTCTCATTCAACTACCGTCCGACAATTTAGTTTGAAAAGTTAACAGATTTTTCAATTTTGATTATTAACTTTCAAAATTTGCAAACTCTGACCGTTTATGAAGATTCAGTCGTTTTGGTTTTCAATCAGATTTCAGGTAACAAATTCTTGAGTTCCAACATCGGTTAATCAAAACTAAAGCAGAAATAAAATCTCTTTGGCTTTTATAAAGTTTATATTAAAACACACCTAAAATCTTTTTGGTATTTTGAATATTTCAAACTTAAAGACTGAAAGCAGTAAATAAATATATACAGAGTTGCAGAAACTAAGAAAAGTAAATATATACAAACATTCTTTTTGTGAGTTTTGAGGGTAAGAGAATCATATCAGTGTACGGTCATGCCAAAACACTCTTGTTGTTCTTTTTGTTAACATATAGATAAGCATCCTATAACAATTATCGGTATTGTTGTCCACATAAGCTCAACTTATCAGATGTAATCATGGCGAGGGGATATGATTAAGGTATGATTTATACTTACCGACCGGTGTTCATCCACATCACGACACATTCCCGTATCAAGGTATGCACGAAAGTTCATCTTACTGGTGAGTATACCATTTATCATCTGTTTTGACGTATATGAAAAATGTGAGAAACTCACTTATTTTGATTGAAAACAAGCCCTATGTGATAGAATCACTTATTGATGAGGAACTTGATTTTCAGATGCATGAAGGCACATGAGCAAGTCCGTGAACAGGTCAGTACTTTCGTACAGCAAAGAGACGAACTTGACGAAATCATGATATCATCGACGAAATCTCAATACCTTGGACGAAATCCATGTGATTTCGTCACAAGGTGTTTTCGTCATATGAGATTGGGCCAAGGGATTTCGCCACATTGACTTGTTTCTTGATGGGCCTTGTCATGTTAACTGGGCTTCTACATGTTGGGCCAAACAAACTAACAGACAACATAAACATAAGCTATACTAAATGCATATTGCACACACGCAGTAGCAATTACATCGAACGTTACGAAGTAACTAGCATACCGAGTCAAGACAGGAGGATGTCTTGACTACGGCCTTCACTTCGTAGCTGAGTCGAACCGAGCCGAGCCGTATCCACATAATATGTATCAACAGCATTCAGATTCAAGTACCGGGATCTGACAAGATTTGTTAATCTGAATCCTTCTTCAAACCCAGAAAGATGATTTCAACCGGATGATGTTGTCGTAATCAGGGTTGAATTCTACCGTCCAGCGGGCGTTTTTTACTGTGGCTTGGCGGTCTTGGGACACGTGTTCCCCGTCTTCGTCGGCTAGTAAGTATTTGTGGTGGTAGCTTTTTAGCCAGCCGGATTTTTCCCTTTGGAAAACTCCATTTGGAGGATGGTTAAATTGAGTTATTGGTGTTGTTATGGATTGAGAGAATGGGGGTTACAGGGTTAGATGATTTGTTTGGTTTTGGAGCTTGGATTTATGAGATGGGGAAGGTAAGTGGGAAAGGAACAAGGTTCTGAAAGATGGGGAAAGGTGATGAGAGAAGAGAGAGAGACAGAGGGTTGTTTAAAGAGAGAGAAGAGAGAGAGAGAGACAGGGGTGGTGGTGTAGTGGTGGTGCGGTGGGGATGGTGGTGGTGCAGTGGTGGTGTTAATGGAGGGGGGAGGAGGTGGCGGTGGTGAGAAGGGGGGAGAGAGAGCAGAGTTTATAGAGTGAGAGAGCAGAGTTTATAGAGAAGGTGACAAATGACCATTTTGCCCCTGAGGAAAGGACAAAACAGAAGGTTTTTTTTGAAATAATCTGAGTTGATTTTGCTTTTAGACCAAAATGACAATAAAAATGAAACCACATGGACCCAGATGCAAAAGGTTTGATATTTGGATTAAAGTGGCAAAACTGCCCAAACATCAGGGATCAAAATGACAGTTTACTCGCAAATATATGAATATACTATCACAAATATATTAACAAATGGAAAATATGATAAATTTTGATAACTGACGGACCACTGTAGTATCATCGTGTCACCAGTAGAACCACCCAATCATATTCATCTCCGCTAGCCAATAATGCTTATAAAAAATCCAATAATTAAATTCGGGAAAAACTCACTACCACTTTGGTTCACACGCTGGTTATCTCAAAACATCTCTCAAACCGTTAAATCGCCAAACACGGTGGTTCTCTCAAAACGCCTCTCAAACTGTTAAATCGCTAAAACTAATTTGTGAGCTGAATTATACCTATCTCAAACTGCCATAACTGCTCAACTTGTTTAGGTTTGGTTGGTTAATTTAGTAGGTTTCAAAGGTTATCAACACCCCTAGTAATAAATGTGCATAATTCGGTTCTTAAAACTAAGACAAGGAGACCATCTTCGTAAATTTTTAAATATACTGGTGTACTTTTGGGATATTATTAAAAAGTTTATAACTTAGTCGTATCATGTGGTAGCTTAGTGAATTAATAGACAAAAATGATGTCTTATTTACAGTGAGCATGTTAGGTAGATTAATGGTACGAGTGTGGGAGAAGGGGGTCGTACCCTATGTTTCTAAGTACTTTAGACTACGGGGTATGGGGCTTGGGTTGGGGGAAAACGCCCAAGCCACCTCTCCGGGTGGGCTTGGGTTGGGGCGTGACCTTTGAGACTTGGGTTTCAAGCCGGGCGTGGGGCTACGGCCCAAACTCGATCGTTTCAAGGCTTACTACGAAGCCGTTCCGAGCGGCGAGTTAAGCCACGAGGACCGGGTGGCGGTGGCAAACATAGAGTTTCGAGGCAATGAGCGAAAGGCGTTCGACAAAATCGCCCTTTTTGAAATTTATCTAACGCTCTAAGTTTGTTATTTTGTAATTTTTAGAAATTATGTAATTTTTAGGATTATGTAATTTTTAAAATTGTAATGAAGTTGTAGGTTTTTTTTTATAAATGTTGTGTAAATTTTATAAATTTTTTGTAATTTTTTTTAATAATTTGCCACGCGGTGCACTCAACCCACGCCCCGCCATACCCTGTGGACACGTCACTAGGCGGTGAGGGGCTCCCGTTCCACGTGTCAACAAATGCCCCAACCCAAACCTAAACCCAAACCCAAGCCCAACCCAAGCCCCACGGTCTTAAAGGGCACATTAAAGTGTCTTAAACTTTATAGGGTCCATGTGTGGTTTGTGACTTTCGGTTTGCGTTGATAACCATGTCGAATTATATATGTTATAATAAAGAAACGACAAGAGTAGCTAGCTTTGTGAATCTGGCTCACTAGGTGAGTACGTGGTGTAGAGTTATGTATTAGGGCCCCCAAAAGTTATTAGCTAGACTTGTATGCATGTACATACAATGGCTGTTCATGTTAGGGCCGTTCAAATTGCTCGCCGCTCGTCGCTCGTTCGGAAAATGCTCGGAAAATGCTCGTTCGGTTCGACGCTCGGTTGTAAACGAGCCAAGCATAAGCAAAGGTCCGCTCGGCTCGGTTCGGCTCGAACTATTATTTTTAATTAGTATATATACATATACACTTACATGTATAATAACATGTATATACACACACATATATATACACACAAATATAAATTATACATATATATACACACATTACACATACATATATACTTAAATATAAATTAAATTTAGAGTTTTATATGTACCACTTTATTAGATTTTGGTCCACTATAAACAAATTTACAACTATATCTATACGTACTAGCCCAACCACGCCGATAAAAAAATTAATATCAAATCTAAAAGTTAAACCATAAACCGTTAAATAATAGTCTGCTCATCGCCTCAATGTTTCATGTCGTTACCCTAAGTCGATTGTCTCCTGCTCTCAACGTGACTGTTCGTGCAATATAATCATTGGCTCGTCGGCCACAACATTGTTATTTATAAGAAAAATATTATGCAATGAAATGCGCATGTTTTTTAAGACGTAAAAATTGCTACCCAACATTGTCACTATCACTCTCAGAAAATTTAAATTGGGCAACACGGTTGTCCAAATCGCTCGAACTTCGCTCGACGCTCGCTCGGAATTTTTACCGCTCGAAAAATGCTCGTTTGATTTGAGGCTCGGTTCTAAATGAGCCACTCCGCTCGGTTCGGTTTGTAAACGAGCCAAGCACGAGCAAAGGTCCGCTCGGTTCGGCTCGGCTCGTGAACAGCCCTAGTTCATGTGTATAGTAAAACTTTAACTCTTGAGGATTGAAATTATATCTTTTAAGAGTTAATTACACAGATGGATCCTGTGGTTTATAGCTAGTTTAACCTTTGGGTACTAACTTTTTTTAACGGGTTTAGGTTTTATAGTTTCAATTTTGTAACAACTTTGGGTATTAACATCAAAATTATCAATATAATGACTAAAATACCATTCCATTCTTTTTAATTTTATCAATGTAACACCTTTGTGTACTAACACCTAATTTTATTTAAGTTTAAATCAATTTTACAAAATCTATTTTTTTATTTTCATCTTTTTATTATATCTCTTAATTAACATAAAATATATTTATTTTTTACTTTTTTATTTATAAATATAAATTCAAAAATTCAAAAAACGTCCGCTCCTTTTTTATTTATTAATACCATTACTAAATAATACTAGATAAATATCTGACTAATATTATGAATATATAAAAACTATTTAAAATATAAATTAAATAATAAAACAAATGATATAATAAGTATCTATTAAAATCCATAGCAATCTTGAAAACACAATAATATAATATATGAAAATTAGTTAATTAATATATTAAGATATGTAGCATAATCGAGAAAAAACTGTTTAAAAATAACTACAACTAATTTAATGTATAATCTAATCTGATTTGTTTCTTATGATCAATTGCTTGGCACATTGGTGTGATTAAACCAGGACGTCTCTATTTTATTTGTGTATCTATGTGCTTAGGAAGCACTTTAGTTTCAATGAGATACAGTCTTTTATTATTATTGTTATTGGTTTTATATTATTTAACCCCATATTTTTAAAATTACAAAAATTAAAACTAAGTTTTATACAGTAAACACGTGTAATACATAGAGTTTTAACCTAATATCTTAATAATAATTTATTTGCACATTACCAACTATTATTATACCTATTGAATTTTTAATTATTTAAGATTTTGAGCAACTTCTATCGTGCTAAATTATTTATCATTTCTTAAAAAATTATATAAAAATATTTACTTATAAAAAATAATAAAAATAAATAGATTTTATGTTAATTGAGAGATATAATAAAAAGATGAAAATAAAAAAAAAATTGATTTTGTAAAATTCATTTAAACTTAAATAAAATTAGGTGTTAGTACCCAAAGGTGTTACATTGATAAAATTAAAAAAAATGGAAGGGTATTTTAGTCATTATATTGATAATTTTGGTGTTAGTACCCAAAGGTGTTACAAAATTAAAACCATAAAACCAAAACATGTTAAAAAAAGTTAGTACTCAAAGGTGAAACTGACTATAAACCACAGGGTCCATCTGTGTAATTAACACATCTTTTAAAGCGGTGGGAATAATATTATGTGGTTTTTTTAACTTTAGGATTCTATGATCCTACCGTTAAAAAAATGTCGTTTTACATACTAAAATTTTTAAATAAAGTGAATTCATAGTTCATAAAAAAATTGCAAGCGTTGTTATTCGATGATTAACTAGTATTAACCACCATGCGTTGCGGCGGGGTAAAACCATGCCAAATAACATCAATTTCATAGCCCTCGTCAATAACCCCCACCACCGGAAAAACTCGTAAAACAAAAAAAACGAAAAGTAGACGTAAAAACGTTGAACCACGCACGGCCGTTGCGGCGTGTTGATGTGAAACGTAAAACATAAAAAAGTACACCAGTTAAAGGTAAAAAACTAAATTCATAAAACAAAAAAAAAAAATTCACAAAACATATGATACAACCATCAATGTAAAAATAACTTGCTAATTAATTAAGTTATGGTTACAAATATAAAATGCACAATACACCAACAAAGCTTGTACTACAAACACTATTACCACTAATTAATTAAACTATGAGTACAATTATAAAATGCACAATACACCTATAAAGCTTGATGTACAAACACTATTGCAACAAAATGTTGCAAATTCATATTATATAAATATAAATATAAATATAAATGTATTATGAACTTAACACTTTAAATAAAATCAATATTTTATATAAATTAAGTGTATATGTAAAATAAATTTATGTAAATTAAGTGTATATGTTAAATAAATTTAAAATAGAGTTAATAGCCAAAATGGTCCCTGAGGTTTGCTCAGTTTTGCCACTTTAGTCCAAATCCCAAATTTGTTAAATCTGGGTCCCTGAGGTTTGCATTTTTTTGCCATTTTAGTCCAAATTTCAAAAACCCCTTTTTTTTATTGTTGCAACAGCCTATTTTGTCCTTTTGTGCAGGGGTATTTTGGTCATTTTGATGAGTTATTATAAGAAACCCAGATTAACAACAACTGATGATCAACACCTGCAGATCATCATCATCTTCTCAAAGCAGATCATCAAACAACTGATGATCAACACCTACAGATCATCATCTTCTCAAACAACTGAACATCAACACCTGCAACTATAACGAATCAACAACACTAATTAACCCCGAAAATATCAAGTCAAAACCCTTGATAAAAATAAAAACGAAAATATGAAAAAGAAGAATTAGGAGGCTCAGATATGTTAATAATAATCAAAACAAAGAGGAACCAACCGCCATGGCTGCAAACATCGCGGCTGCTTCAACAGCCGGATATTACCCCGCCAAGATACGGTAAGTCTCAAGCTTCACTCGATTCACTCAGACAACGAAAAAATCATCATCGCCTCTTTATGAGTTATTATAACAAACAGCTAATTACAAACCCAGATCATCTCTCTCAAAGCAGATCATCAAACAACTGAATCATCATCATCTTCTCAAACAAACAATTGAACATCAACACCTGCAACTATGACCACCACCAGAACTCCGGCCACCCCCAAAATGGCAGTTTACTCACAGAACTCCGTCCACACAACTCTCGTCTTCAAACCGCCACCACCACCGAACCCCTGACCTGCACCACCCCACCCCACTGCACCAAGGAAACAGTATTCATACCTTAATCGAACCCCTGAACTAACAAACCCTAGCTGTTCACCTCTATACTCAACCAAAACATTGAGCGGTGGCGATGGCGGAGGAGAGGTCACAGTGAGAAGGAGGTGGTGGTGGCGGCTGTGGTGAGGAGGTAGTGGTGGCGGTGGTGAGAGTTCATTGTGGCGGTGGTGGTGAAGAGAGAGAGACAGAGGGTGCTTTGATAGAGAGAGAGAGAGTTTGATGATCTGCTTTAATAGAGAGAGAAAGAGAGTTTGATGATCTGCTTTGATAGAGAGAGAGAGTTTGATGATCTGGGTTTCTTATAATAACTCATCAAAATGACCAAAATACCCCTGCACAAAAGGACAAAATAGGCTGTTGCAACAATAAAAAAAAGGGGTTTTTGAAATTTGGACTAAAATGGCAAAAAAATGCAAACCTCAGGGACCCAGATTTAACAAATTTGGGATTTGGACTAAAGTGGCAAAACTGAGCAAACCTCAGGGACCATTTTGGCTATTAACTCTTTAAAATAATATAATTTAAAACTTGAGGTGTATTATATACTATATATATGATATATATGCTATATTGTATCTAACATTTATAGTATGAAATGTCACTTGTCATTTAAAAATATATATGCTTGAAACTAGTATCATGAGTCTAAACGTTGTTTGGTGTACAAGTCAATCAAAGTCACAACTAAATGTCATGCTTAACCACTATATCGGTCATTCAGTGTTACCTGTTTAATATTCATTTAATAATGGTTTTGATGGACACAATATATCATCTTTTATTAACATTTCTCTATTTAAATAACTAACAAAATCATGTATTAGTGTCAAATGTTATAACATGCACATCCATTGTTTTGATTAAATAAATATTATTGTTACCAAATAGGGCTGAGCAAAGGTCTAAACGGACTGATCCGGCATAACCGACCTAGGGCCGATAAAGAGTGAAAAATTGTCGTGGTATGGAAATCGTATTGGTTAATGGTTAGCTTACAAACTACTGTCACAAAAATGGCTAAGCAGTATCTATATTGACTCAGGGATAAATAAAAGAAAACACATTTTTTAAAGAAGAACTAATATTATTTTTAAACGAATAAATTTTATGTGAAACTCTCTTTTTTATAAGACATGTATAAATATAATTAATAACATTAAGTCAAACTTTGAAAATGAAAATCTGGAGGATAAAAAATCATATTGGACCAGTTAGAAATTTCAAACCTTGAAAATGAAAATATATATACCGTACCAATTACTGGTATTGAGTGTTTAGTTATTCCACTACACCTAGTTATTAGATTTTTAGTTATTGCTCAAATTCGGGTTTAGTTATTCCACAACTTATAGTCTTAGGTAATGTTTGGTAGGCAGAAATGAGAGACTGAATGGAATAGACTATTTCGAGGAAACGAAGAAAATGTGTTTGGCTGGTCAAGGTAATGGAATCACTAATTACATAAGACATTCGGTGGGTGGCGCCACCTTTAACTGGAAATGAAAAAAATGTGTTTGGGGGTGGTGCCACCTTTAACCGGAAAATTCGGTGGGTGGCTTGGGAAAGAATATTAAAATCTAAGAAGATGGTCATGGTTAACAAAGATTTCTGTAGAGTTGGTTTGGATTTGAATGAGCACATAGTTCCTGAGGAGCCAAATGTGGATGGGGTTGGCTGGAAATGGAAGAGCAATGGGCAGCTTGTTGACTTTTCGGTTAGTCAAATCAGAACTGATGTAGAGGAACGAGTGCAAACTGATGGCCAGGTGCAACAATTCAGGGGGAACAACATTGTGGTTCCAAAGGTCAACTTGTTCATGTGGAGGTCTGTGAATAATAACATTCCCATAGCTCCGGCGTTGGTGGCTAGAGGAGTCCAGGCAGGGAACAGTCGCTGTGGGTTGTGTGGCATAGCTGAAGAGACGGTCGGTCACCTGCTGGTTTCGTGTGTTTGCAAGTACCGTTTGGTCGGTGGAAGGTGTTCGGGCGTTTTCAGGGCTTGCTCACACACTCCTACACAATTCACCTCCAATATTGGCTGTTTTTTTAAATATATAGATAATCATTAGAGGGTCTTGAACTATTACACCTATTTTTGCTTCAAAATATCTCCGTTGACGTGGCATCTACATGACGGAGAACGCCCCTTAAAGGCTTGAACCAATACACATGGTCTAATACCTCTTCAATACCCCTATCCCATCGTCTTCTTCATCACCTCCCGACCCTAATCTTGTTCATATCTTGTTTTCTTCTTTCTCTAAGTCAGTTTCTTGTTTTATTGAGTTATTTTGTTCAGACTTTGTATAAACAAGTTTCGAGTTTCAGAGGCTATAACTTTTTATTTCAATGAACACATCTATTGGTAGGTAGAGTAGAGAAGCAAAAATACCAATTTTGCAACTGAAACTAGTAAAAAACCTGAACCGGGTATTGTTGGAATTGGGTTAGAGGAGCCGGTTATGGAATTGACCATACCTTCCAGGTATACATTGGATTGTTATCCCTATGCTTTAAAACCGGTTCCAAACCGCTGTTACCAAATACCAACACAAACTAGTTAAAACCCGACAAAAACCCTCAACTGGAACCAAACAAATCATTTCCCTCTCCTAAACCGGTTCCCAACTCTGTTCCACTAAAACCGTTTTGACCTACTTTGACCATATCCGAAACAAGAATTGGTTTACATTAAGAAAAAATATGGTTTTGTATACCTCTATCGATAAGTGATATTTTGTCATATATTTTCTCTATGTTAAAAATCTGATATTAGACGGGTTTAATAAATTAATAATTCTATGATGATTTTTTTTAGGGGAAAATAAGAAAATGTTTTTTTAAGGGTGCTACTTTCTACACCACTCCTATTTACTTTTTTCACCCCCTTCTCTCACATACTTACAGGTGGGGCCTGCGTGGGATCGACAATTTTCCTCTCACAAGGGGGGGTGTAATCAGGAAAAGGGGGGGTGTGTATAGAATGAGCCTTTTTTTAAGGGGAAAATAAGAAAATGATGATTTGATTGTGAGGAAATTAAGGAAATGATTGGGAAAAAAAAAAAAAAAAAGCAGGTTGGGATAATGGCCCACATGTACCTTATTTATTAAAGCTATAGGGTGTGGTCATGATTCTTGAGATCACCATTACCCTCTACGCCAGTGTTATGTAACTAACCTCTAATCCACCATACAAAACCATTACCCTAAGGGTGTGGTCATTACCCAAACCACTAGTCACTTAATTATTTTAATTTATTTTTGTCAAAAGAAAAAAGAAACGATTTCTTGAAAAATGGAAAGGAGGACCATTGTTGCCATGGTTTAAACCATGCAAACCATGGTGAATCAAACAACGGGGTGGTGTAGCATTCCATTCACGTTTTTAGGTGGCGAATCATGTCCGAACCATTACCCTCACACCCTTTAGCCTAAGTATCAATATTTGTCCGGTATAAGAAGAAGATATTAGAAATATAATAATCAAATATATCAATTTCTTGGTACATTCTCATTTACTTTTAACTTTTTCTCTAAAGGTAACAATGAACTTTCATTCAAAGAAAAGCTAGCGGAAGACTAGCGAAAAAACCCCACAAATAGAGAAACCTACATCAACACCAAATGGTCGTATAAGCAATAGAAAGGGTGTAACAAGAAATGACATATATATATTGAAACTAACTTATTTGATTGAATGAAGGAAATCATACTAAATTTGTAAATTTCAGTTTTTAGGAAATGTGAAAATAATAGTTGTGCAATAATAAACCGTAATAAATATGGTAGGTGTAGTCGTTGTTGATCCATGTGTTTCATAAATGCTTACTTTTGAAAGACTATATGGAACATTTTCACATTTTGTTTTCTTTCAAATCAACATCATGTCGTTGGCCCATCTATTAAAACTGTGACAGAATACACAATAGTTATAAATTGTATTAAACTAGAATAAGCCTTTCACGATGGAACGGGGGTGTGAAACCATGTCAAATACCACAAATGTCACATCATTATCAGCGACTATCAACACTAAAGTTGTGGCGTGTTAATACGATAAAATTAAAGCGAAATGTAAATTATAGAAAAGAATAACTAAGTCGATTTAAGACCCTCGCGTTGCTAAGAACCTGTCAAACGGGAAAAAATAGACGTAAAAACGTTGAACCACAAGTCCGACCATATGGCGAGGTCAACACACATGAGGTGACCAAGACGGACCATCTGTTATTCTTCAAGCGGTTGTCTCACAGGACCTATGGGTTTGGTCGGCTTACTTTGGCGTCGTAGGTCATGCAATGATATAAACGTTTTCGAACAATTTCCATTGGTAGAGGACTACATTTCTGGTAGAGCTATAAAAACATCTTTTTATGCAAACGGAAACTATTACCCGCATGGATACAACTCGTGCGAATGAATTTATCCTAGGTATTTGATTGTTGTGAAGACATTTAGGGACCCATCCGATGAAAAAAGAGTTCACTTAAAAAAAGTTCAAGCGTCTTCGCGGAAGGACATTGAAAGACGCTTTGGGGTTCTTCAATAACGTTGGCATTACTTGAGAAATCCTTGTTGTGCATGGACCAAAGAAAAAATGAGAGATGCTATGTACACTTGTATAATCATGCATAATATGGTATTGAAAGACGAAAGAAAATCAATATGCCAAAACTATGTACCAGAAGCTGCTGTTCAGGATTATCCGCAAGCAACAATGGAAGACAGTGAAGAATGCACATGAAATGTGGTCTGAAGCTGTACATACTGCGTTAGCTGTTGATTTGGTCCAACATGCATGGTCGGTTTAGTATATTCCAAACGTGAGTGAAGAAGAAGCTAATCACAAGTAAGACGAAGATGACGAGAATGGGAAAGCGAAGACGAAAATTAAGACGAGTAGTATTATGTTTTTGTGTTTTATTATTTATGTAATTTTTTATTTTTTTATGAAATATCATTAGTTTTAATTAAAAAAAATAATAATAATTGGGTAATCATTGAATGGGGTGTTATTGGGCATTATACCACTACACCGATTTTAAACAAATGCCCCATAATACCCTATTGCTGACTGGACCGCCACATGACGGATAATACCTTGAGACATTATTTTACTTCACCACTACACATGATCTTATGAGTAATCTGTTATGTACCAAATACGAATATCATCTACCCTATGCAAGTATATCATCTTCCCATCAACGTGATTTCTTTTGTTCCTAATTAAGACTAGAGTAAATTACAAGTTTTGTCCTTTATGTTTACACTAAATTGCAGGCGTTGTCCTTTAGCGCAAAAGTTGATAAGTTTTGTCCTTTATGTTTCAAAATCTTGCACGGTTTGTCCTTTTAGCCTAACTCAGTCAGATTTTTGGGTTAAATATGGACATTTGCCTTGCATATGAGGGCATACTTGTCTTTTCACCTTTTCAGGGGTTATTGTATAAATAACTTATATATATGGACTATTTTATAAAAATAAAAAGATATTTAATTAAAATAAACAACTCACCCTCTCTCTCCTATCTCACACTCTCTCTCCTAGTCTTCTCTCTCTCTAAAAAAACTCTGCATCTTTATGTCTTTCCCCCAAAACCATTAGTTGAGGATAACCAAGAACAAGATTCAAGAGCCCTGTAATTACGTCCTCAGACAGTTGATAACATTGGCAAGAAAGAATTATCAAGATTCAAGATCACTGTAATAAATGAACATAAGAAAATCAGCCAGCATATTAAGTGATTAACCTAAAATACTAACCCCTGTGCTAAGCCGTAATAAATTAATTAACATAAGGAAACCAATTCTCTTGGCATATATTAAACAATTTGCATCAATATTTAGATCCATAAACTATAAAAATATGCATCGAAAACTATAGTTTGAGCTATAGAATCTGAAATTGAAATAAATGAGCTTCAATTTAGGTCACCGAATTGCAGGCACCTAATCTAACAGTTGAAAAAAACCATATGCTTGTTAGACGAATATTTATAAGTTAGATTATGTTATTATTATTATTAGTTATATTTTAATATGTTATCCTAAGTCTTAGATGGCAGTTACAGCCATGTTATTTATGTACGTATATATACGTTTGTACTATAATGTTATGATTATCAATTCATTTTATGAACAAAACATCTTCGTTCTTCAAAACCCTAGAACCGGAATTCTAACATAGTGGTATCAGAGCCACATCGATTCAAATCCACAAAGTCACAAATTACGATCAAAACATGAATCAAGTTCAGGGAATTCAAACTCAGATCCCTAAACTCACTGGACAAAACTATTATCACTGGCACATTCAGATCAAAGTTTTGTTTGAATCGCAAGATTTATGGAATGTTGTTGATGAAGGAATACAAGAACTGGGAATAAATCCCACTGAAGAAGCAACGGCAGCGCACAAGGATGCAGTTAAGAAGGACAAACGGGCACTGCACATCATATTTCAATCGGTAAACGATACCATATTCGAAAGAATTGCACTAGCAAAATCATCAAGCGAAGCATGGAACATTCTACATAAATCGTACCGAGGAGAAAACCGGGTAAAAACAATTAAACTTCAAACTCTTCGTTGTGAATTTGATGCATTAAAAATGAAGGAAGGAGAATCTGTTGAAGAATATTTCAATAGAACAATCCTTATTGTCAATCAATTAAGGATGAATGAAGAAAAAATCAGTGAACAACGAATTATAGAAAAGATATTACGTAGTTTGACTCGAAATTTCGAGTCGGTGGTAATAACAGTGGAAGAAACGAAGGATCTGGAGAGTATTTTAACCGAAGAATTGATGGGAATCCTTCAATCTCATGAACTGAGATTGAAACGTTACGAGGATATTCCAATAGAACATGCATTTCAAATGCAGAATTCGAATCAAGAACAATTTAAATCCTCAAGAAACGAAGGAGGAGGAGGAGGAAAAGGCCGAAACAAATACAGGGGCCGGAACATGAATATGATTAGATGTTATAACTGTCAACGATTAGGCCACACGGCCAAGTATTGTCAGCGTAAAGAAGAAGGCGATAAGACTGACAACGCGTTGATCCATAAAGATGAGGAAATCGATGAACAAGAAGACACAATGTTCATGATTTTTAATATGGAAGAGACAGTCAATGATGACTGTTGGTATCTGGACAGTGGTTGTAGCAATCACATGACGGGAAACAGAAGTTTATTCATCAATCTGGATGAATTTGTTAAGAAAGAAGTACGGACAGGAGATGATAAAAGATTAGAAGTAATTGGATGCGGCGAAGTGTCTCTGAAAATTAAAGATCGAGTCCGTAAAATACCGAATGTATTTTACGTGAAAGGTTTAAAACATAACCTATTAAGTGTGGGACAACTTATCCAGAAAGGATATATCGTTTTATTTCATGAGAATCAGTGTATTATCAAGGATGCGAGTAAAGAAATCATAGGAGATATCAAAATGACTGGTAACAAGATGTTTCCTCTTCGTCCGAATAGTGATTTGAATTTTGCAATGACAATGGCTGTAAAAGATATGTCATCCCTATGGCACAAAAGATATGGGCATGTAAACATGGACACGTTAATAAGTATGGGCAACAAAGAACTGGTAGTCGGTTTGCCTAGGATTATGAAAAGTGAGGGAATATGTGAAGGGTGTATCTCGGGAAAACAATCAAGAAAGGCATTTTCAAAGAAGATCACATGGCAAGCCGAAAAGCCTTTGCAGTTAATACACTCAGATATATGCGGACCCATGAGAACTGAATCGATAGGAGGATGCAGGTATTTCATTACCTTCATAGATGATTTTTCAAGAAAAACTTGGGTTTTCTTTCTCAAGTATAAATCAGAAGCATTACACTATTTCAAAATATTCAAGGCTTTAAATGAAAAGCAATCAGATCACTTAATTAAAACGCTAAGAACTGATCGAGGAGGAGAGTATTGTAGTAAGGTATTTCAAGATTACCTGAAGCAAAACGGAATACGACATCAACTCACAAACAGTTATTCACCTCAGCAAAATGGGGTAGCTGAGAGGAAAAATAGGTCGTTAATGGAATTAAGTAGAAGCATGATGAATGTAAAACACTTACCAAATTGTTACTGGGCAGAAGCAGTGGCATGTGCAACTTATATCTTAAACCGAACAGTCACAAAGACAAGACCCAACATAACTCCTTACGAGGCATGGAATGGCAACAAACCCAATGTGGAACATTTCAAGGTATTCGGTTGTTTAGCTTATGTACACATTCCTAAACAACATAGAGACAAGTTAAACAAGAAAACAGAAAAAACGGTGTTTGTCGGTTACAGTGAACATAGTAAAGGTTATAAACTCTATAACCCACAAACAAATAAGATCATCATAAGTCGTGATGTCGCTTTCGATGAAAACAAAAGATGGGATATTAATTCCGGAAAGGCTGATGTCCCTCTAATTGTGACTGATACTGATGAAAGTGAAACTCAAGAGGGCAGCGAAGTCGACAAGACACATGAACCAACGACATCCAATGAACAACCTGAGCACAGTACCTCAACACCTCGAGAAGAAGACGAACAGAGTCAAACAACTACTCAGACTCAGCATCATAACGACGTCTCAGCAGCCGAACACATACAACAGCATGAAAATGGGTCAACTTCCTCCGATTCTGAAAATGAAACCATCCGAACAAGAAATCTCAACAACATATATCAGGAAACAAGGGAACTTACAGAAGCAGAAGTTTTGCAGAAGTATAATGCAAGTCAAGTTGTAAATTTTGTCCTTTATGCGAGCACCGACCCTACATCGTATGAAGAAGCGAAGAAAGATTCGAAATGGAGAGAAGCAATGGATAAAGAAATAGAATCAATCCTTAAAAACCAGACATGGGAACTTGTAGATCCTCCAAAACATCAAAAACCAATTGGTGTTAAATGGATCTATAAAACAAAGTATGATGAAAAAGGCAATGTCGATAAATATAAGGCCAGACTGGTGGTGAAAGGATACAAACAGAAGTATGGAGTTGACTATCAAGATGTATTTGCTCCCGTGATTAGATTCGAAACAGTTAGACTAGTGTTGGCACTTGCAGCTCAACATGAGTGGCATCTTCATCAAATGGACGTTAAAACTGCTTTCCTAAATGGAAAATTGGAAGAACAAGTCTACATAGAGCAACCTCAAGGTTATGTTAAAGAAGGAGAAGAAAAGAAGGTATGTTATCTTAAGCGAGCTTTGTATGGTTTAAAACAAGCTCCTAGGGCTTGGTATAGTTGAATCGATGCATATTTTGTTCAAAACAAATTTAAGAAATGCATCTATGAACACACACTGTACATCAAAGACAATAGTGAAGGAAAAATCATAATATGTCTTTATGTGGACGACTTGATTATAGCAAGTAGCTCAATGAGATTAATTTCAGAATTCAAAACTTCAATGAAAGAGGAATTTGAAATGACAGATATGGGTCGTTTACATTATTTCCTTGGGATGGAAGTATCATATGATAATGGTAATATTACACTCTCACAAAGAAAGTACATGAGAAACTTATTAGATAAGTACAAGATGACACTATGTAATACAGTATCTACTCCAATGGAATATGGTTTAAAATTATCCAAGGATGATCCAGAAGAGTTCGTTAATGAAGGAATGTATCGTAGCTTAGTCGGAAGCTTGATGTATCTTACCAACACTAGACCAGATATCATGTTTGCGGTAAGCAAAATAAGTAGGTTTATGGAATGTCCAAAGAAAAGTCACTGGGAGGCAGCAAAAAGGATATTAAAATACATCAAAGGAACTCAAGATCAAGGAGTTACTTATTCTAAAGGAAGAAAAAAACATTTAGTGGGGTTTAGTGATAGTAACTATGCTGGAAATGTAGATGACAGTAAAAGTACTTCGGGATATATATTTCACCTAGGTTCTGGTCCTATATCATGGCAATCAAAGAAGCAAAAAGTAGTAGCATTGTCCTCAACTGAGGCTGAATACATGGCCTTATCTTTGACGGGATGTCAAGCTTTATGGATCAAAGGATTACTAAATGATCTACAAGGCAAAGAAGACTACTCAATTCCAATATTCTGTGATAATAAATCAACTATTTGTCTAGCCAGAGATCCAGTGTATCATGGTAAAAGTAAACACATACGAGTCAAATATCATTTTATCAGAGATTTGATCAAGAAAAGGGAAGTAGAAGTTATGTACTGTGCAACGAAGGATCAAATAGCGGACATTATGACAAAGGCTCTTCAGCCGAAGGATTTTACACGCCTGAAGCAGCTGCTGCGCATGAACCAGGAATAATCCAACTTACGGGAGGGTGTTAGACGAATATTTATAAGTTAGATTATGTTATTATTATTATTAGTTATATTTTAATATGTTATCCTAAATCTTAGATGGCAGTTACAGCCATGTTATTTATGTACGTATATATACGTTTGTACTATAATGTTATGATTATCAATTCATTTTATGAACAAAACATCTTCGTTCTTCGAAACCCTAGAACCGGAATTCTAACAATGCTAACAGTTGGTTTACATTACTTGATATGAATTTCAAAGAGTTGAAAAGGGTACATGAGTGAAAAATAAAAATGTAATGAATTACTTTAAGAAAGCCGAGGAGGGGTTTAGAGTCGGAAAATGTGTGGAGATGCCGAAGTCAGGGGACCTAGCGAAGGAAGGAGGCGTCGAAGATGGATAGCAGAGTGCCGTGACGTCGATGAATGCACCGCCGGAGATTTGCATAGTCGGTGGTGGTTCCGGTGATAGGAAGGGGATAGTTCAGGTGGTGGCAGGTGGTTGCCGGTGGTGGCGGTTGTGGCAGTGGTGGTTTGTGAACCGGAGGGGCCTAGTGGGTGGTGGCGGTGGATAAGGAAGAGCGGTGGTTGCAGTGATGGTGTGGATATCCATGGAGGGTTGTTGCAGGTATAGAGAGAAGCAGGGATGGAGTTGTGTGAGAGGGAGAGAGTTATTTTTAATATATATAAATTAATCCCTCAATAATAAGTTATTAATACAATAGCCTCTAAAAATGTGAAAAGACAAGTATGCCCTCATGTGTAAGACACATGTCCATATTTAACCAAAAAATCTGATTGTGTTAGGCTCAAAGGACAAACCGTGCAAAATTTTAAAACATAAATGACAAAACTTATCAACTTTTGCGCTAAAGGACAACGCCTGCAATTTGGTGTAAACATAAAGGACAAAACTTGTAATTTACTCTTAAGACTATCTATAATCATAACCCCCATAATCTTCTTTACTCATACATAACCCCCTTCAATTACGTGTGTAGTGGATAACCTTTCATCACCCCTTTTAATTAAAAATATATATGTATATAAATATATATATGTGTGTGAGAAAAATCAAAACAATACCCCGCCATCACCATCACGCCCAACCCACAACCCACAACACAACCCCCATAACGCCCAGGGGGCAGTGTACTGGGCGTTATGGGGGGCTTTATGGGTAGTGGCAGATGTAACCCAAAAATTAGGGGTATCCAGAAAGAAAAAAAAATTGGGATGAGGGTATCTTTTGTATAAAAATATAAAAATTTTACACTACCTAAATAGAGTTCAAATGTAATTTTACACTACGGAGACGAAGTTGAGGAATAGCCCAAACTACCCTTCCTTATACACTTACTCCGCCCTGTTTACGGGGCTTTATAGCACCCAATCACCCTGTGACACTATGTACCAACTCACATTACTTAAAAAATGATTTATGAAAGCTATCATTGATTAACATGCCAATTCAAACAAGTGCTCATATTTATCATTATAAACTCATTTTGTAAAGTTTATTATGTTCACGTGATAAAGGTATCCTCTATATTTGACGTAACCTCTCTTGTAGATTGCGGGATTCCTTACCCAACAACATGCATCTTTTGTTACTTCCATCCTCTATATTTTAACATTCATACATATTATACGCATACACAACATATGGTTTTTATATGCTAGAACTGATTTGATCATTGAAGGGTGGTTGGGGTTGGGGCTTCGAGGTTTTTTTTTTTTTTTTTTTTTTTTTAAATTATTAATATTTTTAGCTCGATCCAAGGCGAAGCACCAACTCAACTCTTCATTAAGACTGACCTAGATCATTGTTGTAACATTTAACGGCATTCATGCGACCTCAAAGAAGCTCTTTATATGACTGTGAAACAACACAGATGAGTACGCTATCAATATAGTTCCTAACTTTTTCTATGCAAACAATTGAACGTAGATGAAAATTAATATGTCAAGATTGCGACCCGCCGCAATGCGGCGGGGATTCTTTAGTTATAACAAAGTGGATCTAGGACCCGCACGTTATGTTAAACCTGTCAAACGGGGAAAAAATAGACGATGTAAAAACGTTCACCCACACACGCACGTTGCGTCGTGTTAACTCGCAAAATTTAGAACGAAACGTAAAAACGTTAAACCAAAGACGCACGTTGCAATGTGTTAAGTCACAAAATTTAGAACCAAGCATAAAGCGAAAAATTTGCGAAAAATGAAAACTATAAAAGGCCAAAGTTGAAAGTAAAAAAAGTTTTGAGAATAGATTGAAAAACATAAAAATTTTTGGGTTAAAAGTAAAAAAATAAATAGTTTTGGGTTAAAAGTAATTTATGACATGCTTTTTGGTGAAAAGTAAAAAAAATCAGTTTTTTTGGAAAACCCCCAAAGCCAACGTTACGACAACCATATGCATAACCATTTTTTCTTTAGAAAACCCTCAAAGCACACCCCGTGTTGCGGCAGGGTGTAAAACGGTGTCAAATAGTACTAATGTCACACAACCGTCATCGACCACCAACACTGACTCGACCTAGGATATGCGTGTTGCGACGAACCTTTCAAACATGGAAAAATAGAGGTAAAAACGTTGAACCACACATGCACGTTGCGTCGTATTAACTCGAAAAATTTAGAACTATACGTAAAACGAAAATTTGCGAAAGATGAAAACTATAAGTGAAAAAAGTTGTGAAGTTAAATTGCAAATAATAAAAAGTTTTGGGTTAAAGTTATAAAACCAAACTATGTAGGGTTAAAATTGTAAAAGATATAAACCTTTGGGCGAAAAGTAGAAAATCAACTTTTTTTTTTGGAAAACGTCCAAAGCATAGGTTACAACTCATTATGCATATACATGTTGCTTTTTTATATAGGTTTTAATTTAATTTAATAGTTACAATCTTCAAATCCATGCACCAACTTTTAATCTCAATTTTAACTTTGTTATACGTTTCTTCAATTAAACTTGGTATTCTTACAATCTTATATGAATGACTTGCATTTTATTTTATTATGTGTTGATACATATGTGTTGGGGACATTTTGTAATGAACGACCGTCTGGCCTTAGTGGGATCGAGCTTCAATGGGGAAGTACGAAGAGTCGATGTAGATAATTTGCCGTTCAAAAAAATAATAATAAACAAAAATAAGTTTATTATAAGTTGATTATTTAGAGAGTTTGAGAAATGAGTCTAGACGACCACTCAGTGACTTGAATCGGGGCGGTGGCTAGCTTGAGGTTAGCAAAGGGGCGGAGGTGGTGTAGAAGTAGGGGTAGCCTGTGCTACCCCTCAACTCCGTCTCTATAGTGTAAAAATATTCTTCAACTCCGTCTATGTAGTGTAAAATTTTTATTTTTTATACAAAGTGTACTCCTAATTCCAAAAGAATTTTTTGGGATACCCCTGAATTTTGGGCTAAATTTAGCACTCATATTACACAAACGTTTTAGAGCCTTTGTTGCCAACCATTGAGTTTGTATGAGCAGTGTTGGTCACCGACGAAGGGTGTCACCGCCTACCACCATGTCTTGAACTAGAGATGTGTCGAACTGCAATATGTGCGAATGTTCTGAACATCACTATTTTGCATTTTGCCTAAATATATATGTTCATTACTCGACATGATTTCATACTGTTTGAACGTCTGAAAACCGAATAAGTTCAGTCGATTTATCACCACTCGAGCAGTGTTGATCATGTACACTACTCGTTGTTTTGTTATATCTTGAGAGTTGAGAAGCGGTTCACCACAAACCAAATCTCATTGTTCTATTGAAGGGCGTGGATGAAGTTGCTTTAAGAATAGAGATTACTCGCCTTGAAGCGATAGGTATAGCTTCAATTTATTTGTTGTACTTTAGACATTATTCAAAGAGTAAATACACAGATGTTCCCTGTTGTTTACTAAACTTTTGGATTTGGTCCCTAGTTTTTCAAAAGTATTCGGATTGTCTCGGTGGTTTGTACTTTGTAACGCATTCGGTCCCCAACTTTGCCAAACGTATGTACATGAATGGTCGTGTGGGTTCCATTTTGTAACACATTTAGTCCGTAACTTGGACTTGTTGAAACCTTTAGATTTGTTGGCTCAGGACTAAACACATTACAAATTGCAAACCCTAGGGGACCGTTCGTATAGTTTTGAAAAGCTACCAAATCCAAAATTTTGGCAAACCAAAGAGACCATTCGTGTACCATACTCTTGTTCAAAACACCAAAACAAGCAATTCACCTAATGTGAGATAAATCAAGCCATATTCTGATTTTTAATAATAATTTCCATTGAATCAAAGTATTAGTTTTTTTAGGATTTAAACTTTATAAACACACTTTCAGTTTTTCCTAACAAAATAATTAAAGTTAAAAGATGGTGGTTACATAACTCATTTTTATTGTAGTAACTTTTAGCCTACTAATTATTACAAACATTAGTTTTTCCTTGTTCATTTTACTTTTTATTTATATAAAAAAGAGGTTAGGGTGTTTGGAGTCCTGTTTCAACTGATTATATTGCAACATTTAAAACTAGACATGATAATTAGGTTTGATAGAATGATTAAAGCTAAAAATGGTTACATACATCACTATTATTATAGCAACCTTTTGCCTAGTATATTTATTACAAACACCATTTTAGCTCTAAAAAGAGTCATAATCAGATTGCAAAACTAATGTAACACTAACACACCAAAGCAGCGAATGGTGCAAGTTGGGATCAATATTCATGCTAGATCTGAAGGATTTTGTGTCTCTGCATCAGCGTTACCGCGACTCTAAAAAATGGAAACGGGTTGTGCTATCAATCATTCAGGTTACGCTATGGGTTATATGGAGAAACAGGAATGATGTTGTTTTTAATAGGAAGCATACGAATCTGACACGCCTGAAGGAGGAAGTAAAAATGCTTGGGTTTCTTTGGATAATAAATAGGGCAATGTACAACGCTTTAACGTGGGACGATTGGAGTAATTTTAATTTAACATGTACGGCAGTGTGATGTAATCGTGTGTTTAAAATGCTGGTGAACTCTGTACTAATTCCGAGTTAACATCTGTTAACTGAATTATTAATAAATGATTTGCTTTGCCTTTCCAAAAAAAAAAAAAAAACCAAACCAGCAGTAATAACTTTAATGATGGAGTATTGATGTAAATTTTCAAGAGTCATATAATTAGCTTTAACCAAACACATAATACTGGTTTTGTTTTAGCTACTCCTAAATTTTAATGTTTTCTACTTTTTACTATCAACGAAATCAAAACTTCAAAACTAAAACTGCGTTAATCAAACAGTTAAAATCTAATTACTGCAACATTAGTTCTAATATTTGTGATTATAGCTCATCCAAACACCACATATACAAAGCCAGATAATATTGAAAAACCAAGGCAAGAATGGAACCAAATCATAAATCCCTACAAAGACCCAAACCTCTATCAACAAAAAAGAGTTTCACATTATTAAGTCTTGTTCTAAACTTAACATCTCAAGTTTAGCATCCATGCCTTTTCTTATAACAGAAAATAAATTAAAAGAAACAAATACGTTCAACAGAATAGGAATGAGATTGGTACCGGTACCTATCACATCCGATATCAAAATTTAGCTAAAACCAAAACTGAATAACGTACCATATATATTTGGTCGGTCTCGGTATTGTACAGTACAACTAAATTAAAGCCCTAAATCAATAACTTAGCGCATAGTACAAATACCGAAATTGAACTAAATTAAAAAACGGATACCGTACCGTATATGTTCGGTTGGTATCAGTATGGTATGGTACTGCTATCCGATACGAAATTTCTCATCTCTACAATATATAACTATATTTTAAGTGAAGAACGGAATAACCTTTTGTACAGTGGCTAAGAAAAAAATAGACGACTATTAAACCACCTTATGTATCACATTTAACACCCCTCAATGTATAATATGAACATGCATAACTTGGCTCGTGAGCATTCTATATGAAAAAGGCCACATCAACCACCTCAGCCTAAGACCATTTCTCTAATGAGTCTTGGTTTACACTTTACAACCTCGTCAAATATACCTCATTTACACAAGTTAAAAAAAAAAAAAAAAAAAATCATGCAGCCCAAAATCAAGCCACAATGGGGTGAAAAGGTTAGAATGAGTCTCTCCTAATCAATAATCTGGATTTTATAATACCAGTCCTAGAAATTCAACAAGCCCAAAATAACCTAAGTGCGGAACATACAAATAGAATCATTTTTTTTTCATTCAAACTGCAGAATGTTTTTGAGTTGTAAGATATTTTGGGTTATTTAGTACTTCATATGGGCCATTGGGCCCTAATTTATCCTTACACCATTTTTTATATTGATCATGCCAATCGTGATTAAGTAAGAGGGTCCGTTTTGTTGGCAGAGGGATCAATCCAGAGGGTCCATAATTTTATTTGCATTAAAATATTAACTTTAATTTAAATATGTTTAATAATAATCATGTAATTCGAACATAGAGACCAAGTGGTGGTATACTGGCACAACTTGACCCGAACCCATTCTGACCTTTTTTTTTTCAATTTGCTTAACTTGACCTAGCAACCAACCCAATCCAACCGGCCCATTTACCACCTCGAGTACCTAATCACTGAATCGGGATACGAGTTCCTAATTTATAAAAAAAACTAATTATATATTCTATAGACAGCGTGTAACCGTTGTCGAATTGAATCATGACCGTCCGATTTGTTTAAGATTTAATCCTAGCACTTTAAACTCAAGAAAATAACCGTAAAATCGGCAGTTCCGGGGTCTCTCTCCCCTCACTTGCAGGTTACCTTAAAATAAGGTAATCTCCTAAATTTTAGTATCCCATGTTTGAAAACAGTTATCAAACCAAGTTTTTAACCTACCCACGTTGCTTTTTGTCTTCTGCATTTTCTAGTAGTTTATATAATTAGTAGTTGTGGGTTTAGTGGTATTCTTCATGTTTAGTTATTTTCAGTTTCAATTTGTAAGCCTATAAAACGGCAGTAGATGTTATGAGTTTTCTTATGAATGAAAAATATGAATTGAGTCTCTTCTAAAAATCTTCAATTTCTTTCAAGCTTCTTATCTATTTTCTTTGGATCAATTGGTTAACGATTCGGTTCGTATCATCATCTTCAATCGGAACCCAAAATCATATGTTCATCATCTACAATCGGTATTTCACAAGTTTCTTTAGGCTTCTCTATAGCTAATTCATGTTCTGGTCATATTGATGACTGTCGTAAGGGTCAATCAAAAACCTAAATAAGCTACGTAGATAGCGTAAGTAGGGTATCGTATCCACGAGGAATTTGTGGTCAGTGTTAAAGAAATTAATTAAAAACTAACTATCTAATTTGGGGGTTTGTTTGTTTAGTTGCAAAGAAAACACAATTTGTCACGAAAAGTGTTATCAATATTAAGAAGAAGTAACCTCCACCCGGAATCCCGAATACCCGTTTTAATATAAAAATCCGTTTTCTGATTCAAAACACCACGTAGACATGGCCTCGGAATTAATGAATTTGATTAGTTAATAGGGATAGTTTTTAAGATTCACTATGCAACCTAATAACCCGTTTGATTGTATCAATTACCCACCAATTTACCAACCCGCTAACAATGCAAGAAAGTTGCCAATACGCTTAATAAATGACAAGTAATTCAAACACAAGAAACGTTTACCAATAATCCAACACAAGTGGTCAAGATATACCAGTTTACAAGAATCAGAAAAAACGAATAGTTAAGTCAAACCGCATAAACGTTCATCCGGGCAGAAGTCACAAAAAGTTTAGCCGCGCATGTTTGTCTTTATGGTACCGGTTGTCATCCCGAATCGTTCCGACTTCATTGCTTGGCTTGGAAGATGAGATGGAATAATAATGCTGAATTAGTCCCCAATGTCTTGTGCGACGACTGCGTATCGAATTCCCCTTTGTGCATGAATAATGGAACATATATAATGGGGTCAATACTTGGCCGACTTCCTTTGTTAACTCCGAAGCCCATTAACTTCACAAATTGTTGTCACACAAATTCCATATTATCATGGCCCAATGTATTTTTGTTGAAGCACTCATCCAATTAATTACTAACTGCTATGGCCCAATACAATTTCTAATTTGTAATCGTTTGTCAGCCATTCTTTTCTTTTAGGAATCTAGAACTCCTCATACACCCTTGATCCAAATTTCATTAATCCTTTCACGTGTTTATTTAAGCGACATGATTTGAGAAGCTCTAGCGGGCGCGGAAGGTGATACGGCCACTGCTGCGTGTCGCTTAACATACCGGGCAGTGGCGGATCTAGGATTCCGACCAAGGGGTAACATTTTATAAATAAGCCGTAACGAAATCGAAAAAACGTCAAATTTTTCCAAAATTTACACTAATTTTTCCAAATTTTTTCCGACCAAGGGGTAGCGGGGGTTACCCCTACCAAAGAGGTAGGTCCGCCCCTGATACCGGGATTGATTTTCTTTCGTTTTGCGTCCCGTGTTAACCCGTAGAATCCATTTTTGAGCTCGGTTCTCACATTTAACTTCGTTTCGTACCTGTTTAGACAAAAACACCAATACACACTAAGTATCTAATCTAATACGGATTGACACGTTTAACATACTAAAACTCAATGCTAACTAATACAAAATACGTATATTTTGACCCGACATCACATATGATTTTCTTCAATGTGTTGTTCGTCATCAATATGCTATCACCCTCTTCGTTTTCTTGATTATGCGAATTAGATGGGTTTTCATTTCAGATTTGTTTTGATGCGTCTTTACTTATGGATTTTTTTTTTTGGTATATATGAGCACGAAGGTGGAGGCTTTTCGTTGCACTCCATCCACCACTCAGCTCAATTTTCATTGTTGCGGTTTGCTTCATGTAATATGATCAGAAGACGAAATAAGAGTTTAGCCTTTAACGGTGGACACATTTGAAGATGGGTACATGGAGTACATGAAAAAAGTGAGGTACAAGTTTATCCCTTTTGTTTATTAGAATGTTCTACATGTACAATGAATTGTTAGGCACAAACAGTTGTATCAGATGGTTTGATGTGTTTGCAAAACAGTAGATGATAAGAGTACAAAGACTTTTGTTGATTAGATAGGAAGTGCAATAGTCCTGAAATTTGTGTTTTTAATCTTCTTTCATTCCATTTCACCAAGTAGTATATGAAACACCATTTTGTGCTGATATGATGTTTTAGGGTTCATGATCATGTTGACACAAAGGAGATGAATCAATCATGGACACTACCATATCTTCAATGATTTGTGAATCAAAATTAAAGATGGAGCAATGTAGTCTCATTAGAATTTCAACACTAATTGTGTTTCTTTTTTTCTTTTTTTTAATTGTTCGAGTTCACGACCAACTCAAACACTTTCAGGGGGAAACAGTTAGTGGTCTTTGGTATCAAGTATATATCTTTGATTAGATTACTTTTTTTTCCATTGCTTGTCTCTTTATTTTTTATTCAAGTTCAAATAGTTATTGTGATAATTGAAAATTAGTAAATTATGTTCGCAGGTCTTGAAATGAGAGTATGTTGTTCGCAGTGAAATCATTTCTTCGGCTCAGGAAATAAAGTGAATTGTTGCTATTAAAAAATCAGATGTAGACAAGTATGATTCCAGTTATATCTTGGCTGAAAAGTTGCTATGTTGAGTTGAATGATCACTTTATGATGTTTCTAGATTAATTACTACAGGGTTTACCTACAAATATAGTTTTTTGAAAATAATAAACAACCACTTCCGATAAATGTGGAGTAGGGGGTTTAACTAACCCAATTCCTAAACAAATGGGTACGAACGTGGGTATGGTGGGGCTTGGGTTGGGGGCATGAGTTGACACATGAGGTTCGAGCCCCCCCACAGCCTAGTGACGTGTCTGTGGGGTATGGCAGGGCGTGGGTGCACCGCTTGTGTTGGCAAAAAAAATTTTACAAAAAATTTAAAAAAATTCACACAACATTTAAAAAAAAAAACCTAAAAATTTTATTAAATTTTTAAAAATTATATAATCCTAAAAATTACATAATTCCAAAAAATTACAAAATAAAAAAACCTAGAGCGTTATGTAAATTTCAAAAAGCGCGAGCTTGTCGAATGCCTTTCGCTCCTTGCCTCGAAACTCAATGTTCGCCACCGCCACCCAGTCCTCGTGGCTTAACTCACCGCTCGGAACGGCTTCGTAGTAGGCCTTGAAACGATCAAGCTTCGGCCGTAGCTCGCGCCATTTATGTTGGCACACGTTTAAGTTGTGCCGGTCATGTCAGACGTTATGTCGGTAGCTTGCAAAGGCTTCCGGCCAATATCGTGTTTAACCGGGTTGCCGCCCCTTCATTGTGTCAACGACGCTTGTGACGAGAGCCAATTCATCTTCGTGGGTCCAAGAGGCCATCTTCTTCGGGTTGGGGTAGCGGGTTCGTGGGATCAAGTGGGTTATGGTTGGGGTAGCCGGTGGGGTAGCGGTGGACAGCGACGGTTTAGGATGGGGTGGCCGGTGGGGTTTGGGGTTGCATTTATAGGGGATGTTGGGGGTTGGGGTGACCGCTTGGCTTGGCCAAACGGTTGGAATTTAAAATTCAAACCCGCTATGACATGGCGGTGGACAGCGAATAGGAGGCTGCCACATCGAATCTCAAGCCCGGCTTCAAACCCAAGCCCCAAGGGCGACGCCCCAACCCAAGCCCACCTGGGGTGGTGGCTTGGGCGTTTTCCCCCAACCCAAGCCCCATACCCCATAGTCTAAGACTAGTGGGTTTGGGGAGACTCATCCCCATGAGGATGGGCCGCCACGTAGGCGCTATATTACCATCCCATGGAGGATGGGTCTCCTTGCATTCTGAGGGGGGTGGAGGATGGGGCTACCCCACCTAATTATTTTATAATTTTCTAAGGTTTTTTTTTAATTTAATAAAAACCTTATAAAAATTAAAAAAATACAACATAAAACGTAAACTGTGGAGTGCTTGGTATTGTTGCATTTGTTGAACTTGGGATATTTGGGAGAAGGCATTGGGTGATTGTTGGAAACCCGAAAACGTAAATTGTGGAGACACCCACGAAGGATCCATAGTCGGAGTGTAAGCGGGACTCGAAAAAAAGTTAGGTTGTTTGGGTTGGGATTGTTCGGGTTGGGGTTGTTTGGGTTGAATGGATTCATAATTGTATAAAAAAATGGAGTGTTTTTTTATAAAAATGGATGAGAATGGGAGAAAATAGTATAAAAATGGATGAAAGGAGGGGTATTTATTTAAAGTTAAAAAGTTTTTTTAATAAATATAGCCTTTACCAACGGCTAAATGTTTGAAATGAGGCCCGTCACAATCGTCGTCTGGGAGCCGGTTTTCACGTCACGGGCCGAGGGGGCGGTGTGGGGGACCGGCGCTGGGCCTAAGCCGGCCCCCATACCGCTTGGTCTAATTCTTTTGCTTTTATATAATGAGCAGGACTGAATTTGTATGCGAATGAGGGGGGCGATGATCCCCCTTTATTTATAGAAAGACCCATAAAATAAGGGTAGTTTGGTCTGTTAGGATATGAGGCTCTTGTGATTGTGTTTGTTTGTATGATTTGGACAATTAAAGAATATGAAACAATGTAAAGTGCAGCGGAAATGAAAACAAACTTTGTAACCACAATCAACGGAGGAAATAGTTTGATAAAACATTTGCTTCACATAGAGTCGAATGATTTACAAATCAAAGCAAAAGATTACAGACATGCTTACATACTAAACTCCCCCTCAGCCTGATACTCCAGAGTTGGTTGCACAAGATGAAAGGATTGAATTGAGGAGAAGAGCTCTCTCAAAACGAATCAAATATAACAGTACAGAATACTGTCATATTTATAGGCAAACCAAACTACTGATGTACCTCAGCTGACGTCACCATGATAGTGATATCTAACAGTCTAACAAACTATAAACACTGGTCTATACAAACTACTGATGTCTAACAACTGATAAAATATAAAACAAGTCTAACACTGTTCACGTTCCACTGTTGTAGCCTAAGCACTGACTGTATGAAACATCAGTGCTTTCTTCAAAAGGTGATCAGTCTTTGAATGAGCAGTGTTTGGGTCTTCAGCAGTACTTAAGAGACAACAGTAGATAGAGCTCAGTGTTTGCCTTTTAGCAGTCTTTAGCTGTTTCATCTGTGTTTGGTTCATCAGTTGTTCTTCAGAGCAGTACTTAGAGTGTATCAGCAGATAGATAACCACTGTCAAGGGGAGAGCTTAGAGTAAACATCTGCTTATTGTGAATCCACTGTTGTGACAAGGTTGTGAATCCCTGGAACAGATAATGTCAAAACCTGTCATTATTCTGGATCTTTATTACTCATCAAAAGTTCCCTTGCTTGTCTTTTAAATTCTTCTTCAAACTCTTTGGAACTTATATCATCTTCATCCCGGCACAGTGTAAGTTCAAGGAGATCCTGCAAATCTTGAACACTAAGGCCTAGTGCTTCTTTCCTTGATATGTACTTCACATCTCCATTGGATCTGACTATAGTCAATACGTGGGTCTTTTGGTCAGACATCCACTTTAGTACTTTCGAACCCAATGGATTTTTCGGGAGAGGGTTATTTGCAGATGAGTTGAGAGATGTTGGCCTTGTAAAAACTTGCAGACTTTCAGACATTCTTTTAAAGGCCATTTCAATGACATCATTTGCTGCAGCTATATCTTCTGCAGTTTCTTTTTCAATCAGCTCCTGCCTTTCAATGTCTGTCATGTCTGTTGAAGTGTTTGGTAATGCAGGTTTGAATGTCACCTTCTTAAGAAGGTTTTGAAGCTTTTCTGAGCTCTCTTCTTTTAGACCCATTTTCTTGATGGCTTCTGTGAAGTACTCAGCTTCTTTTTCTTTCACCTCATCACTGGTCAACTGTTCCTTTTCTTCTTGGTTTGTCACAAAGGTAGACCGGAACAGTGTTTTGAGGTTTTCTATCTGCTGTTCAAGCTTCATTCTTTGTTCATGCTTCTTTGAGGTGCTTAAAACAGTTATCTTTCTTTTCTTTAGCCTTTCATATGCTTCATCGGTCTGCTGTTTTGACCATTTTGATATGGCTTCAGCAGTATCAATTTTTGCATCCACCAGCTCCTTTTTCTTTCTCTTATATTCAGCAGTTAAGTCAGCAATGAGCTTTTCATATTTTCTCCAGTTAGGAGCATTCCTCTTCTTCGTAGGATCATTCTTAATCTTCTCAATCCTTTCTGCCTCACGCTTAAGAGCTACTACTGGCCATTCTTTGAACTGTTGTTCTTCAGCAGGATAGAATTTCTCTTTCATGATGTTGGCTAGATATTGTTTTCTTAACTCTTTCTTTTGATCGGCCTTTTCTTTGTTTAGGTCTTGTGCAAACTCTTCTATCTGCTTTACTTTTGTGAAGTAGAACTCCAGTCTTTTAGCAATGCCATCTTCGCTTAACCGTTCTTTTTCACTCTCAACTTTAGCTCTTAGTCTTGCTTGCCTTGCCTTGATTTTGAGGTAATCATCCATATCATCTGGTGGCATGTAGCCTATGAGTGAGGAGAATCTCCTTTTTGAAGGATCTTCTTCTGTATAGAATTGCCTCATCTCATTTTTGATGGCTTCAAGTTCCAGTGGATATTGTGCAGCATTAGGATCATGTATACCCTCATCGGCAGGGATTGGCTTTCTTTTTCTGTTGAAGAGCTTTGGCTGTGAATTAGGAGAGATGAGAGCAGTGGTGGATGACTGACTAACAGCTGTTGAAACAACTGGTGTCTCAACATCTGTTGTCATTACAACTGCTGATATGTCAGCAGATGTCTTCTTCTTTTGAGCAGGGGATGGTGTGGTAGTTTTTGATGATGGTGATGGTGGTAGTGAATCATAAGGAATGGAAACCTTTCTCCTTTTTGGTTGAGGAGGGGCTGTTGGTGAGACAGTGGTTTGAATGATGGACAGTGGCTGACAAACAACTGTTGAAACAACTGGTGCTTCAACCGCTGCTGTCATTACAACAGATGTTGTAACATCTGTTGTCTTCTGCTTTATTGCAGGAGGCAGTGATGGTGATATTATTGTAGATGATGATGGTAGTGGAACAGTGGTTGTGGTGGTGTGTGATATAGTGGTGTGTGTTGGAGATGTGTGTGTTGATGAAGTGGCAGCTGTTTGGCTACTAACAACAGTTTTTGTAACAACTGTTGTATCAGCTGTTTGTTTTTCTTTTTCAGGTTCAATGAAAACACCATCCTCTATTCCCTTTTTCTTCAACTTGATTTTCTCCCCCTTTTTGACATTATCTGCAAGAGGGTTATCCATGAAAAGAATAGTGGAGGGAACCTTTCCAGAAGTGCTATTGAGATGAGCCTTGATAGCTTTAATGTCAGCTTGGGTATCTTTAAATCTTGATTCCACCATGTTGGTCAGCATTTGTACATGAATAGCATGCTTTTGATCAGCCATCTGTTGCTGTTTATCAAGCATGGGTTTAAAAATGTTCCAAAGCTCATGTTCAGCAAATGCATATTGTGCGGGTGCTTGAGCAGGAACAGCAGTGGCTTGTGCTTTCTGAGCTTTTAAGATCTCTTGCACCATCTCTTTTATTTCAGAAACTGATTCTTCTAGTTTTTCAACTCTGCCCGTCAATTCCAGATATTTTGAATCATCACCTACTTTAGTAGGATCATCTGAATCCCCACCAGTAGTGGTTATATCAATGTGTGACTTAGGAACAGAGTCCCAAAAATCACCCATTGATGCCCCTTGTTCTTGGTACTGGGGACTTCTTTCTTCAGCACTCGATAAACCTTTGATGGTACCAGTGGTTAGATCCAACTCACTGGTGGTTACCGAAGTTGCTATGGAAGAAATTGCCTTCAAGGGAGTCTTACTTATGAAACAACTGTCCAACTGAGGATCTGTTGATCCACCAGTTGTAGTTGCTGCTCCACTTGAACTACCACCGAGAGTTACTTGTAACTCAGGGGGTGTAACCTCCTCAATTGTTGATGGGATAGTAGGAGTAGTAGCATCAGACCCAGTCACCTGTGGGGGTATACTCTCAGTGACAGGTGATAGAGAGGAACTGGTTTGTGTCTGAGCTATAGCAGCTGCATGCAACAAAGGTAGCATGGATTGTGGCATTATGATTGGTGAGGGTATAGGTGTTGAAAGAGACATGTCCTTGGGATCATGACTGAGGAAGATAGATCCGAGTGGATTCAGAGCTTCATAATTTGGTGTCCCTGTGATTACAACCTGATCTTTTTGTGAGGATGCAGGAGGAGTTTCAGGCATGGGTTGAGATCTTTCTTCCAGCTGCTGTGAGGAAGTAGCAGCAGTGGTTTGTGGTGACTTTTGTGTTATCATAGGCATTTCCCTGGGATCTCATCTTCCAGAGTTGCCTTTGTTTTGGGTTTGGTGGGTTTTCTGGATGTTTTTCTTTTGGTCTTTTTGGTGATGTCAGGTGTGGGTTTCAAAGCAGTGGTTGTGCTGCTTTGATCACCTGGAGCAGTGGGCTCAGCAGCTGATGCCTGAGGAGCAGTTGTAATCGCTAAAATCTGCTCAGGTACCCCTGCTTTTGTTTTTATTGGTGCCAACATTCTAGTGAATGTTTCAGGTGTCAAGCTTTTTATTTGAAAATAGACACCCTTTTTAAGCAAATTTTCATTTTTCTTATCAAATTTTTGTATAAAATAGTAACTCAAAAACCTTGGAAACAACAAAAATGCTTTACTTTCAACGTTTTTCACCATGTCATTGAAAATCTCCTGGGAGTAGTTGTAGTCTTTATTATTCAAAATAGCGTAACCCAGGTATTGAATTTTCAATGGTATTTCGTTAAAAGATGTTGTTTTATTCGAAGCACACATCAGAAGTGTGTGAAATAAAAATCTGGGTGCAGATGGAAAATAACCCTTTTGTAGGGTATCTACCTTTGACTGTTCTGTATAGCCCCTTTTCAGAAAATCAGCTTTTAACTCGTTTTTGTCAAAGGAAGCTTTACCTTTCTGATCATCGAGTTTGAAGATTTCTGATAGTGATTGTGGAGTGATTTGAATCGCCGTACCCTGTATTGAGGAGTTAATGGCTACTACTTTATCATCTTGTTTTTCAAGCGTAGCATTTTTCCAGAACTCTCTCTGGGTTTGCAGATATATGGGGGCGTCTACTGTCAACAAAGTTTTGTACTTTGATGTAGATATGGTGTCGAGAATGGAATCGAAGGTATGGTTGTTTGTGGGTTTTGTGAGTAAACCCAAATAGTTGTGAGATTGTTTGTATGGTATCTCGATGGGTTCTTCGGCCGTTTGAGCGACTTCTTTGGACGGTGATGGTGATTTTGGTTTAGATTTTGATTTTGACTTTGATTTCGTCATTTTTGCAGAGAAAAACGAAGAATGATTTTGATGTTTTGTGAGAAGAAGGGTTGGAAACTGCTATGAGAAGAGAATTTTGGAATTCAATTCGACAGTGTAAAACCCTGTTTGGGGTTTAGGGCAGGGTTTTATTTAGGGAAAAAAAATGATCGCTGATGTGGCAGCGGTTATTTTGATTTGAGGGCTAAAAACTGACCACGTGTCAAACACTGATGTAATGGATGAAGTATGGAGAACAGTTGTTTTAAGAGCCACTGACGTATCAAGCATCAGCGATTACAACGGTAAAAATTGTGGGCAGTGGATGAGTTTTACTATCAGTGAATAGCATATCAGTGGATAAGTCACTGATTTTGAACATTAGTGCTTTTCAAGAAAATGAGGGATCAGTGGTTAACTTTCAGCAGTGGACAGTGTTTAGAGATCAGACGTTGGAACAAAACAGTGGTTAGGGTAAATGGTACAGATCTGAAGGACAAGTATTCCAGCTACAGTTTTGAGAATTTTCATTCAAGGTTTTGCCACATGTCAATTTTGAAAAACAGTGGTTTAGTACCCCAGATGATGAAAACTTTTTGCTAAGGCAACTCATTTTCGTTTAATATTCAATTAAAATATGAGTACCCTAGTAATTCAAGCAAGTTAGCAACCAACTTTTGATGAAAATTTAGGAGCAAACCTGAGTATGACATGATCTTAACATATATACCATTTCCTTTTGACCCATTTATGAGGACAATAATACCACCAAAAATAAGGTATTACATCCTGTCAGGAGCTGAAACTATTGCCAACAAAAACAAGCAAAAGTTCCAAATATATTCTTCAAAAAAAATGAAAGATATATCCTGGTTATTCGAGAAAATCCTTTGAAAAAAAAATGGTTAAAGGATTTTCTGAGAACAGTATCAAAAAGGATCTGGTGAATTTTCAAAAGAAAACATAATCATATCATTCTCAAGTTTTATGAAAATGGTCAGTGGTTTGACAGCAGTGGTAGAATATTTTGACAACATTTTGACCACTGTTTGGTACCATTTTCTTTGTCAGTTGATTGCTGTCACACCCCGACCGCGTAAAACAACAAATCGCGGCGGAAACATCGGGGCGTGTTGCAACAGAATTAATGTTTCATAACCATGGATACCAAAAAGTGTTTCGTTTTATTAAACATTGAATAATTACATCGTCTTGAAATCTAAATACACTATTTAAACATAGTCTATCATTGTTATTGAGTCACTAAGGCCTTGTCCAGTCCTATGTGAGCATGCATCTTATCAATCGATATCATTCAACAATACCTGAAACATATGTGAAAACGAGGTCAGCAAAGAAATGCTGGCGAGTACATAGGTTTTGTAGGAGTGTCGAAATCATGGCTAGTTTAGACGTTGCAATACTTTATTTAAAAACCTTGTTTTGAAAAGAGTATAATATTGCAACTTAATTAACCAACTCAAATCAAGCGAGTTATAATTTGTAAAACCTCGTAGCCATGACTCTTAACCCAAAAACATTTGTTTTAGTACATTTTTTGAAAAATAATGATAAGTTCAGGTGATATGTATCAGTAATAGAATAATGCATGATTAAATGAATAACCATGTAAAAATGAGTTTGTATAAGATAAGTTGTTTGTAAATAAATGTCTTGTGAAAAGTATGTTACTCGTATAAAATGTTCTATGTCTCAAACTGAAATGATTCAAGTACGCTACAATATGTAATACCATACGAACACTTATATATAGGAAGTACCAGCGGCGTATCCACCATGCTTGTATCATATTACACACGCATCGTTACTTAATCACTTAATCAAACCAAACCAAACAATGTAAAATGTCTTTGTCAAATATCCATGTCAAATGTCTATGTCAAATATCCATGTATGGCAAGTGAAATGTCTCAACTAAACCATATGCACAAAAACAAAGTATTGAAGTAAAAACTTGGTTTAAATCAAAGTTATGTTTTGTGGGAAATACATGATCAAATGTCAATCATGTACAAATGTTTACCCAATCGTTAAACCATCGTGTGAAAACCAATCGTTTACCCAATCGTTAAAACATCGTGTGAAAACCAATCGTAAATCGTTTAATTCGTTTTAGGTCGTGGAACTACTTATATGGTCGTCTCGCTAATAACATTCAAACCTTCTTGACTCGCATTAATAAACCCTTACCAAAGGATAGATTAACAATTCGCATTAATAAACCCTTACCAAAGGATAGATTAACAACTCGTATTAATAAACCCTTACCAAAGGATAGATTAACAACTCGCATTAATAAACCCTTACCAAAGAGTAAATTAACAATTACAGATTCAGTCGCTACCCACAACACCCACACATAACTACGGGTGTAGTAACTAACGGGATTTGTCAGATCCTATGGTACCATAACCTAATACTGGTCGGCTTGATCATTGCTAATGAATGTCATTTGTTATGTAACTACAACCAACAAGTTTGTTCACTTTATGAAATCGTTATTAGTTTTGTATAAATCGCTTTAATTGTTTTTGAAACCATCGTTATAACATCGAAAACATTTAGCACATATGAGTCACCCCAAAACAATTGAAAACAGTAAAATAGGGGAAAATGTACTCGCCTGGGAGTGCTTAGGAGTCTTGAACAACTACCAAGTAAGCTAGAGGAGTCCCGGAAATCAAACGGTACCTAATATAGGTAACTACATAATTAACCCGGACCTAAATCGGAAGACTGGGTAGCAGGAGGGTTTGTAAACCAAATGAGTGTAGGAACTCATATGATATGGTTTAACAAAGCCTACATACTAAATGAAACTTAACCTAAGTACTTTCGACCCATCGCGACCCATTAAGGTAACATATGCTACTTTAACGCGTCGTGCGCGTGAAACGCGTTCGAACCGTCTAACTAGTCCTATGACAAGTGTTATATGCCTAACATGTTACATAATCAGTTATATGACAAAGGTTTAGGTTACATATGCTTAATTACCAATTATATATGAAAAGGGTATTTTGGTAATTTACCTAAGGCATATAAACTACCTATCATACAACTACTTAAACGATGTGACCATAGGGTATAACCTCGGAAGGTTATTCCCTACCTATTATGGTCACCTAATGTATTTGGTCGGATCCTAATGATCGAACAAATGGGTCGAGTTCGAAGGTATAGGCGATTTATTAGATCGCTTACCCTACGACCCTAGACAACGTGGAAATCAGTAGGCATAGTCCCAAAGGACTATAACCATCGTGATTACAATCACGTTGCGAAGTTCAAACGAACTTCGCATTGACCATTACTGGTCAACGCTGAAAGTCAAACAAAGTTTGACTTTCTGACTCGAAAAGCAGTAAAAATAAGGAAAAGAACGAAAGAATACTTACGAAGGGTCCCCGAATGCTAACCCAGATCGAAATAGCTCAGGTATGAAACGAAGGTTCCAACTTAGAGCTTTCTTGATCAGATTTGTGGGTTTTGAACAAATGGGGGGTGGTATTTATAGGAAAAGTAGAGCCGTTAGGATCGTTTCTTGAATATCGTGCCACGATCCGAGCCGTACACTTGTCGGAATGTTAAGGTGCCTCAAAATGCTCACCACCATAAGGTTTGGACATGTGGAGGTGGGATTAGGAGTGCAAAACAGCTGCAAACAGCTGTTAAATACTCTGCATCTGGTCTGGACACCCCATACGCATCGTATGGTATGTATACCATACGCATCGTATGGTGCAGTTTGGCAGAATTACAGTTTTGGTCCCTGAACTGAATTTAGGCCATTTTTGACACGTTTAAGGCCCGTTAACCCCATTTCAAAGCTCTAAAATGAAGTTAAAGTATAGGGAACTTAAAACATGCTCAAAAATATCTCGGATGTCGGTTCGTTTAGCCGTACGAGCGCGATGTTCGCTTAATTACGACGGAATGCGCATAAGCGCGAAAAACGATCCAAATGACGAAACGAATGGATTTTTCTTAAGGCGAACACTAAAATATAATATAGTCATGCTCACATAAATTTTTGGATGTCCAGATGTATTCAGAACGTAAGTTATGCGCGAAAATGCAAACTTGTGCACTTTTTGACACTTTTAGTCCCTGAATGTCCCAAAAGTTTATTTTAGCACACCGAACCCCTCAAAGCCTATTTCTAAGCTATGTAAAGGATATTTATGGTATGTTTAACTTATGGTCATGCTCCGGAATGTCTGTTACAGTCCGAATTGGCATACTTTCGCAGTTTGTCAACTTTAGTCCCTGTAAGCGATTAAACTTTGATTTCTCCACACCAAACCTTCCAAAACTTATATCTAAGTTATGTAAAGGTTATTTAAGGTATGTTAAGCCTATTTCACTATTCCGGAGTGTTCGTTGGATTAAACTGGTTATATTTACGCATCAGAGCGCGTATAACCCTCCCGAAAGCGATTTAAAGCTTAAAATCAAACAAGAGTTGATATGTGTAAAAGATACACAAAATTTTACAAATCCCAAGTATGAAATATAATATTTCATTGGTTTGGTATTTGTTAGATGGCCGTGGAGGCACAGGTGTTACAGTCTCCCCTACTTTAGGAAATTTCGTCCCGAAATTTATTTAGAGGAAACTTGTGAGAGCTTGAAAACATGAAGTTGAAAAGATCGAACAACATTGGTTAGGGTTCTGAACTTCTAGTAACTTTAATAACATCATGCTTGCAATGTAAGAGGGATACTTATATACAAGTATATGAAGCATCATTGGTGCGTCCACCGTGCCTCCATTACATTGTTATCATTTTATTATTGTTGTCACTATCGGTTCTTACACATAGTAAACCTTACTGGGTTTCTGTGCACTAAATTTCATAATTATGTACGCGTCCATAATTAGACAATTCCTTGCACAGTTCACACAGTCTATTTTATAATGTGTAGGGTAAAACCAAATGAACAAACCTGTGATGAGTGTGACTGGACCACCATAGGGTCCTTTCAGCTGTATCATCACATGCCATTCTTAACCAGATCTTGAATCAATCTTTTTGACTAGACCACTAAAGGGTCTCTCATCGAATCATGGAATGGTACTATATAACCCAAGGGTCTTAACTACCAGGTAGAAGCCCATAAGGATTTAAGGTAGTACCTTTTGAATATCCTACTATGAATCCCTCATATGAAAACATGAAAGATTCTATGAGGATTTGAAAATCGGATCACACAAAATCATAGAGGAGAACACAAAAACACATATCACATAACCACAAAATTGTTCGTTAATTTGTCTTGTAAATTGCGTACATACATTTAAAGCACACTAGGAATCCATTCCGTGGATTTCATTTGGTACTTTAAACGTTATCAAGAATCCAACTATTAAGATAGAAGGATTCAAAAAGAAAATTCGATTTCGATTATTAGGAACCGAAATGTTCGAATTAAGGTACATAAGGAATCCAATTAAGGACTCTGATTTGAATGATAATCATCCACAAGGATCTAATTGTGAAGATAAAAAGATCCCATATGAATTTTTGAAGTTGAAGATGTTTTGAAACCTTGCACTGAATGTGCTTAGGTCAAAACATGATGTAAAATGCTTATGAAGTTGAGATGCTTGATATGTCAAGGCGACATATGAAGCAGAATTTTGAAGGTTAAGTCAATGTATGAGGAAAGTATTTTTGAAAACTATGCATGGGGTTCTTTTAAGAAAAATGTGTTTAACGTTTTTGAAACCTTATATATAATACTTTTGAAATCATAAAGTAGGTGTATTAGATAGATATATTTACAAAAATGTTTTAAAATCATGCGAGATGAATTTTGAAATTATGTATAAGGTTTTTGAAAGACATGAATGATGCTTTTCGAAATCATGCACTTGATAATAAAATGTATTGTGTTAATATTGTCTTCAGACTATATGAAATATTTTGAAATTAGGAAGGTTGGTTTTGATAACATGGTCAATGTTTTTGAAATAACATAGACAATGCATCTAGAAAAAAATTGTTTTCAAACTATATGAAATGTTTTGAGATCATGAAGATTGTTTTGAAATACTTGTACTGTATATGTTGAAAAAAAATCAAAACGGAATGGGTATGAGATTTGAAAATACCCTTAGTTATCTAACCAAGGATTTAAAGGCACAGATGTGCGAAAAGCACGATTACTCATAATGTCACTTAATTTTCTGTACTTTGTTTCTTAGAGTGAAACGAGTACTTAAAAATTTCGAGGGAATCATGAGCGATCATGGCGAAGTTCTGAGAAGCCTTTCGCTTCTTTGACTTCTTAGGGGATCGTTCATCCATGGTCTTTGATTCCTCGATTGGTTTCTTGGCTGATGGTGTTGTCGCCTGACTAGGTCCTGCCTGTCTTGGTGACTCTTGAGTGGCTTCATCCTGGAGATGATACTTGGCAGTAGCTAATTCAACAGTCTTTAGGACTACTTCGCCTATTCGCTGAGCGAATTTGGCTGCTTGCTCAGATATCTGGGCGTCATCGTGATGAAGAGACATTCTTGAAGAAAAAGAAAGGCATAGGGAGAAACAGGTGAAAGATTATTGGACATTCAAAACAGAATGATAACGCATGAAAATTGCGATCATTTGTTTGTTACCTAAGGCAAACAAATGAGACGGTGACTAATCAAAGTAAATGGGTCAAAAATAATGTATCGCGAAGACATGCTTGCCTATAAGTGAACACTCATCCCAAGAATTCCCAGGTAAGCACAACTGGTCTCGCGTCTGATGAGATGTATACGAAGTGCTTGCCTAGACAGAAAACCCAGAATACAGGCATTCACCCTTCCAGTTTGCACGTGTTCACATCATTTAAAACCCAAAACCTTGACGAAGTTTTGAAAACTCAAAGGGGTTCAAAACCATATAATAGAGAGTTCAAAACCTTACAATAGAGGGTTCAAAACCTAGTAATCAATCATCCTAGAACAGATGATTAGTTTTTAAAGCGGTTTTGAAATTTATGTTCTTGTTGTGGTTGTCACCTAAGGATAGGTGACAGTATTGTTTTATGACTAAACGCAAGTAAACTCGCGTTAGGGTCCTAAGAAGGTTATAGACTAGGTCAAAGCATTACTAATAACCTAATTCCCTATAACCATTGGCTCTGATACCATCTTTTCTGTCACACCCCGACCGCGTAAAACAACAAATCGCGGCGGAAACATCGGGGCGTGTTGCAACAGAATTAATGTTTCATAACCATGGATACCAAAAAGTGTTTCGTTTTATTAAACATTGAATAATTACATCGTCTTGAAATCTAAATACACTATTTAAACATAGTCTATCATTGTTATTGAGTCACTAAGGCCTTGTCCAGTCCTATGTGAGCATGCATCTTATCAATCGATATCATTCAACAATACCTGAAACATATGTGAAAACGAGGTCAGCAAAGAAATGCTGGCGAGTACATAGGTTTTGTAGGAGTGTCGAAATCATGGCTAGTTTAGACGTTGCAATACTTTATTTAAAAACCTTGTTTTGAAAAGAGTATAATATTGCAACTTAATTAACCAACTCAAATCAAGCGAGTTATAATTTGTAAAACCTCGTAGCCATGACTCTTAACCCAAAAACATTTGTTTTAGTACATTTTTTGAAAAATAATGATAAGTTCAGGTGATATGTATCAGTAATAGAATAATGCATGATTAAATGAATAACCATGTAAAAATGAGTTTGTATAAGATAAGTTGTTTGTAAATAAATGTCTTGTGAAAAGTATGTTACTCGTATAAAATGTTCTATGTCTCAAACTGAAATGATTCAAGTACGCTACAATATGTAATACCATACGAACACTTATATATAGGAAGTACCAGCGGCGTATCCACCATGCTTGTATCATATTACACACGCATCGTTACTTAATCACTTAATCAAACCAAACCAAACAATGTAAAATGTCTTTGTCAAATATCCATGTCAAATGTCTATGTCAAATATCCATGTATGGCAAGTGAAATGTCTCAACTAAACCATATGCACAAAAACAAAGTATTGAAGTAAAAACTTGGTTTAAATCAAAGTTATGTTTTGTGGGAAATACATGATCAAATGTCAATCATGTACAAATGTTTACCCAATCGTTAAACCATCGTGTGAAAACCAATCGTTTACCCAATCGTTAAAACATCGTGTGAAAACCAATCGTAAATCGTTTAATTCGTTTTAGGTCGTGGAACTACTTATATGGTCGTCTCGCTAATAACATTCAAACCTTCTTGACTCGCATTAATAAACCCTTACCAAAGGATAGATTAACAATTCGCATTAATAAACCCTTACCAAAGGATAGATTAACAACTCGTATTAATAAACCCTTACCAAAGGATAGATTAACAACTCGCATTAATAAACCCTTACCAAAGAGTAAATTAACAATTACAGATTCAGTCGCTACCCACAACACCCACACATAACTACGGGTGTAGTAACTAACGGGATTTGTCAGATCCTATGGTACCATAACCTAATACTGGTCGGCTTGATCATTGCTAATGAATGTCATTTGTTATGTAACTACAACCAACAAGTTTGTTCACTTTATGAAATCGTTATTAGTTTTGTATAAATCGCTTTAATTGTTTTTGAAACCATCGTTATAACATCGAAAACATTTAGCACATATGAGTCACCCCAAAACAATTGAAAACAGTAAAATAGGGGAAAATGTACTCGCCTGGGAGTGCTTAGGAGTCTTGAACAACTACCAAGTAAGCTAGAGGAGTCCCGGAAATCAAACGGTACCTAATATAGGTAACTACATAATTAACCCGGACCTAAATCGGAAGACTGGGTAGCAGGAGGGTTTGTAAACCAAATGAGTGTAGGAACTCATATGATATGGTTTAACAAAGCCTACATACTAAATGAAACTTAACCTAAGTACTTTCGACCCATCGCGACCCATTAAGGTAACATATGCTACTTTAACGCGTCGTGCGCGTGAAACGCGTTCGAACCGTCTAACTAGTCCTATGACAAGTGTTATATGCCTAACATGTTACATAATCAGTTATATGACAAAGGTTTAGGTTACATATGCTTAATTACCAATTATATATGAAAAGGGTATTTTGGTAATTTACCTAAGGCATATAAACTACCTATCATACAACTACTTAAACGATGTGACCATAGGGTATAACCTCGGAAGGTTATTCCCTACCTATTATGGTCACCTAATGTATTTGGTCGGATCCTAATGATCGACCAAATGGGTCGAGTTCGAAGGTATAGGCGATTTATTAGATCGCTTACCCTACGACCCTAGACAACGTGGAAATCAGTAGGCATAGTCCCAAAGGACTATAACCATCGTGATTACAATCACGTTGCGAAGTTCAAACGAACTTCGCATTGACCATTACTGGTCAACGCTGAAAGTCAAACAAAGTTTGACTTTCTGACTCGAAAAGCAGTAAAAATAAGGAAAAGAACGAAAGAATACTTACGAAGGGTCCCCGAATGCTAACCCAGATCGAAATAGCTCAGGTATGAAACGAAGGTTCCAACTTAGAGCTTTCTTGATCAGATTTGTGGGTTTTGAACAAATGGGGGGTGGGTATTTATAGGAAAAATAGAGCCGTTAGGATCGTTTCTTGAATATCGTGCCACGATCCGAGCCGTACACTTGTCGGAATGTTAAGGTGCCTCAAAATGCTCACCACCATAAGGTTTGGACATGTGGAGGTGGGATTAGGAGTGCAAAACAGCTGCAAACAGCTGTTAAATACTCTGCATCTGGTCTGGACACCCCATACGCATCGTATGGTATGTATACCATACGCATCGTATGGTGCAGTTTGGCAGAATTACAGTTTTGGTCCCTGAACTGAATTTAGGCCATTTTTGACACGTTTAAGGCCCGTTAACCCCATTTCAAAGCTCTAAAATGAAGTTAAAGTATAGGGAACTTAAAACATGCTCAAAAATATCTCGGATGTCGGTTCGTTTAGCCGTACGAGCGCGATGTTCGCTTAATTACGACGGAATGCGCATAAGCGCGAAAAACGATCCAAATGACGAAACGAATGGATTTTTCTTAAGGCGAACACTAAAATATAATATAGTCATGCTCACATAAATTTTTGGATGTCCAGATGTATTCAGAACGTAAGTTATGCGCGAAAATGCAAACTTGTGCACTTTTTGACACTTTTAGTCCCTGAATGTCCCAAAAGTTTATTTTAGCACACCGAACCCCTCAAAGCCTATTTCTAAGCTATGTAAAGGATATTTATGGTATGTTTAACTTATGGTCATGCTCCAGAATGTCTGTTACAGTCCGAATTGGCATACTTTCGCAGTTTGTCAACTTTAGTCCCTGTAAGCGATTAAACTTTGATTTCTCCACACCAAACCTTCCAAAACTTATATCTAAGTTATGTAAAGGTTATTTAAGGTATGTTAAGCCTATTTCACTATTCTGGAGTGTTCGTTGGATTAAACTGGTTATATTTACGCATCAGAGCGCGTATAACCCTCCCGAAAGCGATTTAAAGCTTAAAATCAAACAAGAGTTGATATGTGTAAAAGATACACAAAATTTTACAAATCCCAAGTATGAAATATAATATTTCATTGGTTTGGTATTTGTTAGATGGCCGTGGAGGCACAGGTGTTACAATTGCAATCATGAGGACACATGGACACATGAGTTTTGAAGATCCTGTTGTAGATCTAATTTCTATGTGATGATTTTGAAAATTGGTCTAGTCCTTTTGTAGGTTCAATCACTGGGAACACTAATGTCACCTGAACTTTCTTGAACCTATGAGCACAAACAGTTGCTTAATTGTCCATTATTACCCCAAACTTTGACTCTTAAGTGTTTTAAGTTTATTCCCTTTTCTTCTAAATTCAAAAGTTTTGAGATAAACACACTTCAGAGTTTTTGTGAATATTAGTCCAAAATCATTTTGCAGTAATGTTTTGAGAGACTTGGTCATGTTGCCATAACTTTTCAACCAATCTCACACCACATATGATACGGACTATGTTGACCCCTGATTTTCTTAATGTATTATTAACAAAGTTGATTTGTTCCTTTTGAGGATCACAACCTGTTTTCAACACATAAGATCAAATGACTAAAGTTATAATTTCCCTCTTTTTGTGTTAGCAAAACATCAATGTTTTTATGAACATGTGTTTTGTTAATCTGAGGTTCAGACTTTAGTATTTATGGAAAACATCACAAATTACACATCAACAATTGAAATTAATTTAGAAAATAAGAAGTAATCTCATAGTTTAACAGATATTTATTCCAGATCTAGAAACCATGAGTGTTTTGTGCATAAATTCACTTGTTGTGTGAAATTTTGTGTGCCATATGACATCTTGGTTGATGTACAGAGTTGTTGAATAACCATTTTGATCATGATTTACTCGATACTCTGTTTTTCAACTAAATACAACCAACCTTAGTATCAATGAACTTCGAGCCGAACTGTTATGTCAATTTGACTGTTAAATCGAAATTGACTGTCCAGGCTCTGATACCAATTGTTAGGATATGAGGCTCTTGTGATTGTGTTTGTTTGTATGATTTGGACAATTAAGGAATATGAAACAATGTAAAGTGCAGCGGAAATGAAAACAAACTTTGTAACCACAATCAACGGAGGAAATAGTTTGATAAAACATTTGCTTCACATAGAGTCGAATGATTTACAAATCAAAGCAAAAGATTACAGACATGCTTACATACTAAACTCCCCCTCAGCCTGATACTCCAGAGTTGGTTGCACAAGATGAAAGGATTGAATTGAGGAGAAGAGCTCTCTCAAAACGAATCAAATATAACAGTACATAATACTGTCATATTTATAGGCAAACCAAACTACTGATGTACCTCAGCTGACGTCACCATGATAGTGACATCTAACAGTCTAACAAACTATAAACACTGGTCTATACAAACTACTGATGTCTAACAACTGATAAAATATAAAACAAGTCTAACACTGTTCACGTTCCACTGTTGTAGCCTAAGCACTGACTGTATGAAACATCAGTGCTTTCTTCAAAAGGTGATCAGTCTTTGAATGAGCAGTGTTTGGGTCTTCAGCAGTACTTAAGAGACAACAGTAGATAGAGCTCAGTGTTTGCCTTTTAGCAGTCTTTAGCTGTTTCATCTGTGTTTGGTTCATCAGTTGTTCTTCAGAGCAGTACTTAGAGTGTATCGGCAGATAGATAACCACTGTCAAGGGGAGAGCTTAGAGTAAACATCTGCTTATTGTGAATCCACTGTTGTGACCAGGTTTTGACTTTACATTATCTGTTCCTCTGGTAGGGTTCAATCCCAACAATCTCCCCCTGGAACAGATAATGTCAAAACCTGTCATTATTCTGGATCTTTATTACTCATCAAAAGTTCCCTTGCTTGTCTTTTAAATTCTTCTTCAAACTCTTTGGAACTTATATCATCTTCATCCCGGCACAGTGTAAGTTCAAGGAGATCCTGCAAATCTTGAACACTAAGGCCTAGTGCTTCTTTCCTTGATATGTACTTCACATCTCCATTGGATCTGACTATAGTCAATACGTGGGTCTTTTGGTCAGACATCCACTTTAGTACTTTCGAACCCAATGGATTTTTCGGGAGAGGGTTATTTGCAGATGAGTTGAGAGATGTTGGCCTTGTAAAAACTTGCAGACTTTCAGACATTCTTTTAAAGGCCATTTCAATGACATCATTTGCTGCAGCTATATCTTCTGCAGTTTCTTTTTCAATCAGCTCCTGCCTTTCAATGTCTGTCATGTCTGTTGAAGTGTTTGGTAATGCAGGTTTGAATGTCACCTTCTTAAGAAGGTTTTGAAGCTTTTCTGAGCTCTCTTCTTTTAGACCCATTTTCTTGATGACTTCTGTGAAGTACTCAGCTTCTTTTTCTTTCACCTCATCACTGGTCAACTGTTCCTTTTCTTCTTGGTTTGTCACAAAGGTAGACCGGAACAGTGTTTTGAGGTTTTCTATCTGCTGTTCAAGCTTCATTCTTTGTTCATGCTTCTTTGAGGTGCTTAAAACAGTTATCTTTCTTTTCTTTAGCCTTTCATATGCTTCATCGGTCTGCTGTTTTGACCATTTTGATATGGCTTCAGCAGTATCAATTTTTGCATCCACCAGCTCCTTTTTCTTTCTCTTATATTCAGCAGTTAAGTCAGCAATGAGCTTTTCATATTTTCTCCAGTTAGGAGCATTCCTCTTCTTCGTAGGATCATTCTTAATCTTCTCAATCCTTTCTGCCTCACGCTTAAGAGCTACTACTGGCCATTCTTTGAACTGTTGTTCTTCAGCAGGATAGAATTTCTCTTTCATGATGTTGGCTAGATATTGTTTTCTTAACTCTTTATTTTGATCGGCCTTTTCTTTGTTTAGGTCTTGTGCAAACTCTTCTATCTGCTTTACTTTTGTGAAGTAGAACTCCAGTCTTTTAGCAATGCCATCTTCGCTTAACCGTTCTTTTTCACTCTCAACTTTAGCTCTTAGTCTTGCTTGCCTTGCCTTGATTTTGAGGTAATCATCCATATCATCTGGTGGCATGTAGCTTATGAGTGAGGAGAATCTCCTTTTTGAAGGATCTTCTTCTGTATAGAATTGCCTCATCTCATTTTTGATGGCTTCAAGTTCCAGTGGATATTGTGCAGCATTAGGATCATGTATACCCTCATCGGCAGGGATTGGCTTTCTTTTTCTGTTGAAGAGCTTTGGCTGTGAATTAGGAGAGATGAGAGCAGTGGTGGATGACTGACTAACAGCTGTTGAAACAACTGGTGTCTCAACATCTGTTGTCATTACAACTGCTGATATGTCAGCAGATGTCTTCTGCTTTTGAGCAGGGGATGGTGTGGTAGTTTTTGATGATGGTGATGGTGGTAGTGAATCATAAGGAATGGAAACCTTTCTCCTTTTTGGTTGAGGAGGGGCTGTTGGTGAGACAGTGGTTTGAATGATGGACAGTGGCTGACAAACAACTGTTGAAACAACTGGTGCTTCAACCGCTGCTGTCATTACAACAGATGTTGTAACATCTGTTGTCTTCTGCTTTATTGCAGGAGGCAGTGATGGTGATATTATTGTAGATGATGATGGTAGTGGAACAGTGGTTGTGGTGGTGTGTGATATAGTGGTGTGTGTTGGAGATGTGTGTGTTGATGAAGTGGCAGCTGTTTGGCTACTAACAACAGTTTTTGTAACAACTGTTGTATCAGCTGTTTGTTTTTCTTTTTCAGGTTCAATGAAAACACCATCCTCTATTCCCTTTTTCTTCAACTTGATTTTCTCCCCCTTTTTGACATTATCTGCAAGAGGGTTATCCATGAAAAGAATAGTGGAGGGAACCTTTCCAGAAGTGCTATTGAGATGAGCCTTGATAGCTTTAATGTCAGCTTGGGTATCTTTAAATCTTGATTCCACCATGTTGGTCAGCATTTGTACATGAATAGCATGCTTTTGATCAGCCATCTGTTGCTGTTTATCAAGCATGGGTTTAAAAATGTTCCAAAGCTCATGTTCAGCAAATGCATATTGTGCGGGTGCTTGAGCAGGAACAGCAGTGGCTTGTGCTTTCTGAGCTTTTAAGATCTCTTGCACCATCTCTTTTATTTCAGAAACTGATTCTTCTAGTTTTTCAACTCTGCCCGTCAATTCCAGATATTTTGAATCATCACCTACTTTAGTAGGATCATCTGAATCCCCACCAGTAGTGGTTATATCAATGTGTGACTTAGGAACAGAGTCCCAAAAATCACCCATTGATGCCCCTTGTTCTTGGTACTGGGGACTTCTTTCTTCAGCACTCGATAAACCTTTGATGGTACCAGTGGTTAGATCCAACTCACTGGTGGTTACCGAAGTTGCTATGGAAGAAATTGCCTTCAAGGGAGTCTTACTTATGAAACAACTGTCCAACTGAGGATCTGTTGATCCACCAGTTGTAGTTGCTGCTCCACTTGAACTACCACCGAGAGTTACTTGTAACTCAGGGGGTGTAACCTCCTCAATTGTTGATGGGATAGTAGGAGTAGTAGCATCAGACCCAGTCACCTGTGGGGGTATACTCTCAGTGACAGGTGATAGAGAGGAACTGGTTTGTGTCTGAGCTATAGCAGCTGCATGCAACAAAGGTAGCATGGATTGTGGCATTATGATTGGTGAGGGTATAGGTGTTGAAAGAGACATGTCCTTGGGATCATGACTGAGGAAGATAGATCCGAGTGGATTCAGAGCTTCATAATTTGGTGTCCCTGTGATTACAACCTGATCTTTTTGTGAGGATGCAGGAGGAGTTTCAGGCATGGGTTGAGATCTTTCTTCCAGCTGCTGTGAGGAAGTAGCAGCAGTGGTTTGTGGTGACTTTTGTGTTATCATAGGCATTTCCCTGGGATCTCATCTTCCAGAGTTGCCTTTGTTTTGGGTTTGGTGGGTTTTCTGGATGTTTTTCTTTTGGTCTTTTTGGTGATGTCAGGTGTGGGTTTCAAAGCAGTGGTTGTGCTGCTTTGATCACCTGGAGCAGTGGGCTCAGCAGCTGATGCCTGAGGAGCAGTTGTAATCGCTAAAATCTGCTCAGGTACCCCTGCTTTTGTTTTTATTGGTGCCAACATTCTAGTGAATGTTTCAGGTGTCAAGCTTTTTATTTGAAAATAGACACCCTTTTTAAGCAAATTTTCATTTTTCTTATCAAATTTTTGTATAAAATAGTAACTCAAAAACCTTGGAAACAACAAAAATGCTTTACTTTCAACGTTTTTCACCATGTCATTGAAAATCTCCTGGGAGTAGTTGTAGTCTTTATTATTCAAAATAGCGTAACCCAGGCATTGAATTTTCAATGGTATTTCGTTAAAAGATGTTGTTTTATTCGAAGCACACATCAGAAGTGTGTGAAATAAAAATCTGGGTGCAGATGGAAAATAACCCTTTTGTAGGGTATCTACCTTTGACTGTTCTGTATAGCCCCTTTTCAGAAAATCAGCTTTTAACTCGTTTTTGTCAAAGGAAGCTTTACCTTTCTGATCATCGAGTTTGAAGATTTCTGATAGTGATTGTGGAGTGATTTGAATCGCCGTACCCTGTATTGAGGAGTTAATGGCTACTACTTTATCATCTTGTTTTTCAAGCGTAGCATTTTTCCAGAACTCTCTCTGGGTTTGCAGATATATGGGGGCGTCTACTGTCAACAAAGTTTTGTACTTTGATGTAGATATGGTGTCGAGAATGGAATCGAAGGTATGGTTGTTTGTGGGTTTTGTGAGTAAACCCAAATAGTTGTGAGATTGTTTGTATGGTATCTCGATGGGTTCTTCGGCCGTTTGAGCGACTTCTTTGGACGGTGATGGTGATTTTGGTTTAGATTTTGATTTTGACTTTGATTTCGTCATTTTTGCAGAGAAAAACGAAGAATGATTTTGATGTTTTGTGAGAAGAAGGGTTGGAAACTGCTATGAGAAGAGAATTTTGGAATTCAATTCGACAGTGTAAAACCCTGTTTGGGGTTTAGGGCAGGGTTTTATTTAGGGAAAAAAAATGATCGCTGATGTGGCAGCGGTTATTTTGATTTGAGGGCTAAAAACTGACCACGTGTCAAACACTGATGTAATGGATGAAGTATGGAGAACAGTTGTTTTAAGAGCCACTGACGTATCAAGCATCAGCGATTACAACGGTAAAAATTGTGGGCAGTGGATGAGTTTTACTATCAGTGAATAGCATATCAGTGGATAAGTCACTGATTTTGAACATTAGTGCTTTTCAAGAAAATGAGGGATCAGTGGTTAACTTTCAGCAGTGGACAGTGTTTAGAGATCAGACGTTGGAACAAAACAGTGGTTAGGGTAAATGGTACAGATCTGAAGGACAAGTATTCCAGCTACAGTTTTGAGAATTTTCATTCAAGGTTTTGCCACATGTCAATTTTGAAAAACAGTGGTTTAGTACCCCAGATGATGAAAACTTTTTGCTAAGGCAACTCATTTTCGTTTAATATTCAATTAAAATATGAGTACCCTAGTAATTCAAGCAAGTTAGCAACCAACTTTTGATGAAAATTTAGGAGCAAACCTGAGTATGACATGATCTTAACATATATACCATTTCCTTTTGACCCATTTATGAGGACAATAATACCACCAAAAATAAGGTATTACATCCTGTCAGGAGCTGAAACTATTGCCAACAAAAACAAGCAAAAGTTCCAAATATATTCTTAAAAAAAAATGAAAGATATATCCTGGTTATTCGAGAAAATCCTTTGAAAAAAAAATGGTTAAAGGATTTTCTGAGAACAGTATCAAAAAGGATCTGGTGAATTTTCAAAAGAAAACATAATCATATCATTCTCAAGTTTTATGAAAATGGTCAGTGGTTTGACAGCAGTGGTAGAATATTTTGACAACATTTTGACCACTGTTTGGTACCATTTTCTTTGTCAGTTGATTGCAATCATGAGGACACATGGACACATGAGTTTTGAAGATCCTGTTGTAGATCTAATTTCTATGTGATGATTTTGAAAATTTGTCTAGTCCTTTTGTAGGTTCAATCACTGGGAACACTAATGTCACCTGAACTTTCTTGAACCTATGAGCACAAACAGTTGCTTATTGACCATTATTACCCCAAACTTTGACTCTTAAGTGTTTTAAGTTTATTCCCTTTTCTTCTAAATTCAAAAGTTTTGAGATAAACACACTTCAGAGTTTTTGTGAATATTAGTCCAAAATCATTTTGCAGTAATGTTTTGAGAGACTTGGTCATGTTGCCACAACTTTTCAACCAATCTCACACCACATATGATACGAACTATGTTGACCCCTGATTTTCTTAATGTATTATTAACAAAGTTGATTTGTTCCTTTTGAGGATCTCAACCTGTTTTCAACACATAAGATCAAATGACTAAAGTTATAATTTCCCTCTTTTTGTGTTAGCAAAACATCAATGTTTTTATGAACATGTGTTTTGTTAATCTGAGGTTCAGACTTTAGTATTTATGGAAAACATCACAAATTACACATCAACAATTGAAATTAATTTAGAAAATAAGAAGTAATCTCATAGTTTAACAGATATTTATTCCAGATCTAGAAACCATGAGTGTTTTGTGCATAAATTCACTTGTTGTGTGAAATTTTGTGTGTCATATGACATCTTGGTTGATGTACAGAGTTGTTGAATAACCATTTTGATCATGATTTACTCGATACTCTGTTTTTCAACTAAATACAACCAACCTTAGTATCAATGAACTTCGAGCCGAACTGTTATGTCAATTTGACTGTTAAATCGAAATTGACTGTCCAGGCTCTGATACCAATTGTTAGGATATGAGGCTCTTGTGATTGTGTTTGTTTGTATGATTTGGACAATTAAAGAATATGAAACAATGTAAAGTGTAGCGGAAATGAAAACAAACTTTGTAACCACAATCAACGGAGGAAATAGTTTGATAAAACATTTGCTTCACATAGAGTCGAATGATTTACAAATCAAAGCAAAAGATTACAGACATGCTTACATACTAAACTCCCCCTCAGCCTGATACTCCAGAGTTGGTTGCACAAGCTGAAAGGATTGAATTGAGGAGAAGAGCTCTCTCAAAACGAATCAAATATAACAGTACAGAATACTGTCATATTTATAGGCAAACCAAACTACTGATGTACCTCAGCTGACGTCACCATGATAGTGACATCTAACAGTCTAACAAACTATAAACACTGGTCTATACAAACTACTGATGTCTAACAACTGATAAAATATAAAACAAGTCTAACACTGTTCACGTTCCACTGTTGTAGCCTAAGCACTGACTGTATGAAACATCAGTGCTTTCTTCAAAAGGTGATCAGTCTTTGAATGAGCAGTGTTTGGGTCTTCAGCAGTACTTAAGAGACAACAGTAGATAGAGCTCAGTGTTTGCCTTTTAGCAGTCTTTAGCTGTTTCATCTGTGTTCGGTTCATCAGTTGTTCTTCAGAGCAGTACTTAGAGTGTATCAGCAGATATATAACCACTGTCAAGGGGAGAGGTTAGAGTAAACATCTGCTTATTGTGAATCCACTGTTGTGACCAGGTTTTGACTTTACATTATCTGTTCCTCTGGTAGGGTTCAATCCCAACATGGTCTTTTAAACATTATTTACTTTTTTAGCCCTAAATTTATCACACTTAAATTCCTGAGTTTTAACAAAACTATAGATAATTAGTTACACTTTTTCCCCTCCACAACAAACTTATAAATCTTTTCCAAATTTTTGTCATATCTTATACAATGTAATGTTAAAAAAAATCCAAAGACAGCATAACGATCTACACATTTTTGTAGACGTTTCAGTAGTTGTCTTGTGTAGTATCAACGCGCGGATTAAAAAGTACAAGTAGATAATGCATTAGTGTACAAGTTATAATGATTTGTGATACAATTAGTTTTTTTTTTTGAAAACTTACAAAAAATGCCGCGTGGGACGGGACTGTGATACAATTAGATGACCGGGACTTCAAAATTCAAAATAAGAAATAGCTTTGATACAATAACATGAGCGGGACTTCAGAATTCACATGCACATACTTTATAGAGAGAGAGAGGGAGCGCCCAGTGAGAGAAGCCGATTTTCTAGCAGTCGCGGCCGATGGTGAACGGCGAGCCCAGCTTGACAACAACAGATGACAACAATTAGGGTTTTGACAAGAACCGCTACTGCCATGACTTCAGCGGCAGGGTTTTGACAAGAACCACAGTTACAAGGCTTTCAGATCCAGCGACGGCGTTAGATGTAGCGGTGCAGGTGTTAGATTATAACGAACCCATAAATAGCAGCGGTGTAATCAATAGATCTGACGACGGATGGGACTCAAATCGATATTTCCGTTGACTGAGACATCATAAAACTCAATAAAGTGTTCTCTCTTTTAGATGTGCCACTGATGATTTTGTTTTGGCCGGTTAGGGTTTCCGATTCCATGGCATTGGCGGACTTGACGGTGGCTAGGCTTTCCTTATGGTCGTTATTGATGACATGAATTTGGGTTTCAGGTTTGTATCTTTTTTCGTCCTATCGAAAGACGTGTTTATTAAGCAATTAAGGACATACTTATGTGGTATGCTTCGATTTCACATATTTATTCATCATAGTTTTTGGATTTAAAGTTTCTATTTTTTGTTGGGTTTATGATGTATGTGTGTTGTTCATATTGCCAGGTGTAGCTTTCCTTTTGATTTGGGTTTCATCTTTGTTTCTTTCGCTTTGTTTATGCTTCTGTACGGAAAATTTGGTCATGGTGTTTGATAAAATGTTTGACTTAACTTGTGTGTACCCTTTGATTCATATGAGTATATATTATTGGTTATTAACTGTTAGGATGATGTTTATCATGCTCTTAATAATTGTGAACTGCAGGTTGATTTGAAGCATCTGATGCTGGATTTAGATAGGTCTTTTTCTGGGTAATCTTTATTTACAGCTAACATTGGTGTTTCACTTGCTTTTAAAGATAACGTTTATCAGAGTGTTGTTATGATCTCTACTAAGCTTGCTCCTCGAATGGGCGGTAATCATGTGAGTCTTTACATATCTACCCTTTTAGTTCCGAAATAGCTAATCAATATTTTAGCGTACGTGGTTGAATTAGATCTTCTTCTTACTAAAGTTTGTTTCTTTTTATGTTCTTTTGGAAGACAAGGCTTTGATAATTCGAGCCGTGTTGTTTATGTCAGGTTTGAGGCTAATGGTATAGCAAAAGCCGAAGCAAAGACCTTAATTGTTGTTTTTTTTACACAATTACTTGAATGAATCATTTAACACAATAATTATATGTTAGCCATATATTAATTATGTTTAGTTATATGCAGATTGTTGTAGGTATTCCTATAAAGTTAATGCCTGGATATAACAACCCTGCCAACTTTTCTCTACCACAACAGGTTGTCACAATTAAGTTGTTTCATGTCTATATGTTCAACCACATTGTTTGTACTAGTTTCAATGGTATGTCAAACATTGCTCAAGCAAGTGATCTTGCATGTCTTTCTTATGAAGGTCTTGAGGTTAGTTTATGGGTACAAATTAGGTAACGAGTTTAGGTCAGAACATGTTATTTTTTCTGCTGGCCCAATGTTATTGTTTTTGTTGTTTTTATTTGTGTATTTTTTCAAGATTCAAGAGGTTGCTGATGGTTATTAGAGGCAATGAAAAGAGGATTTTTTTGGGGAATTTGGTGGTTTATATGCCTAAATTATAGTTGCTGGTACTGTTATTTATTTATTTATTTATTTATTGGTTCATGTGTACTGGTGGAAGGTGGTTTTAGCAATGATGTTTCTTCTGGAGGAGAAGAGGAGTCACATAAATCTGACAAATTTGGGAACCATTGCATGAACCACTCTTGTATTTGGAGGTAGGCAAGCCGCTTCTTGTTTTAATTCTATGAATTGTTTGAAAATGATGATTTTACAAAGCTTTACAAAAAGTGTATTATTTAAAAAAATGATTTATTTTTATAGGTAACTATATAGTAGAGTTACAACGGTTCTATTGTGTTATTCCTGCAACGTGTTAGATATGAAACATAAATTGTATCGTCTCGCTATTAAATTGAATTTTTGTTCTTACCTTTTTATTCAACCGGACAATCGTGGTCTCATAAGATGGAAACTAGACAAAATTTCATAGCATCTATTCCCCACCCAATAAAAAAAGAAAAAAAAACTCCTTAACTTAAAAAAAATCCATTTTTTTCTCAAATACTCATTTATGGATGGCCAATACAAATGACAAATACCATGTGGAAACAATGGAATGAATATGAAATTGATTAACGAGAGAAAAAATGCAATTTACATGCATTATTCTTACAAAAAGTATTATCTATACCACGTCACTACCAGAAACAAGTGCCGTAATGCAAAGTATCGTCCCCGCCGCATCGCGCGGGCACCATACTAGTGTTTAGCAATGCATGAGTCACAAGAAAGATAGCTTTTTTTTTATATCTTCTACCAACTTGAATCCCAACCGTTTAAAGTGAGAAAACAACATAAAAAGCAACGGTTATATTTTAAAAAGGGTCTACATATTCCCACACCCAACTCCCTATTTCCATACCCTGATAGACGCCTCGTATAGACCTATACGAGGCGTCTAGGGTTCCTTTTTCCGACCAACCTCTGAACCTCGTACAACTTCACATCAGTCACATCAGACAGGGAGTCTAGGCCTGTACGAGGGAGCAATACGAGGGTACTAAGACGCCTTGTATAGGCTTATACGAGGCGTCTTAGAGACTGATTTGACTATGTATCTGGCATGTGACATAAAGCAATATGGGGCGTCTAGGGCTATACGAGGCATCTATATTTCATATAAAGTGCAACATACAGTGCATTGTTGGTCCACCCGAACATTCATTCTGTTTCTTCTACTATCTCTTCGAAAGAAAGTCTTGTTGTTTGCATTTGTGTTCTTGTCATCCCGAAGTGTTGAAATATCATTATACTGGGACGGCAACTATGTCTTCGGGCAGTATTCTAGCGACAACTGGGTGCCCGAAAGCGTTTCGGTAACAGTTATTAGCTTAAATGTTTTAATCACTTGTTGTTTTACTTTATTATTTACTAATGATGATACAGTCGTCTATTTTGGAGGAGTCCGGCGTTCCCGATTCTAACGAGCAATAGGAGGTTGTGTCTAGTATACAAGGAAAACAAAATAGACCGTTTCTAGATTTGAACACGCATCCCCCTGTTGATGAAACATCCCCTGTAGATGAATCATACCATGCTGGTCAACCAAGTTATCCGACGCAACAAGGGTATCCGGATTATAGATACGGGTGTGAATATTCTTACAGAGGAGACAGTGGATACGGAGGAGACGGTGGATACGGAGGAGACGGTGGATACGTAGGAGACAGTGGATATTGTGGATACGGTGGATACGGAGGAGATGGTGGTCATCAGCAATTCATTTCCCTGGGCGGTCCTTACGTTCATGAAAACAATCCGGACGTTAGAGGATATGGAGGATATGGTGGTTATGTTGGATATGGTAGATATGGTGGTGAGGCACCCCCCATACCGGACAATCCGTACTTAAAAAACCAGGTATCAATTTTGTTATTATTATTATTATTATTATTATTATTACTATTATTATTGTCGATGTTACAGGTTTTCAACTCTTTAGATGAACTAAAGAAACGGATACAAGAAATAGCAAACGCGGATGGTTTCGTTATTGTCACTCGTCAATCAAAGAAAATTGGGGGAAGAACCGGGAGGGTATGGCTTGAATGTGACCGTGGTGGTGAGCACTGATGCGTGTGAAGTGTGTATATAAGTTTAAGTATATTTTAAGCCCCTTTTACACTTTTTTAGCAAAGTTTTAAATTTATAAAACACGATATTTACTAACACTAAACACACATATGGGCAAGTGCACCCATCGTGAGCGTAGTATAGTGTTGGTAAGATACCGAGGTCGTCCAAGGACACAAGAGCTTTTAGTACCGGTTTATCCCCAACGTCTAATCAAATCAAAAAGTTAGAAAAATGTTTTAGACTAGAAAAATAAAAACTAACTAAAATGCTGAAAATAAAAATAAAACAGATAGACAAGATGAATCACTTGGTTCCGACTCGTGTATAGTGTAACCTTTGATTATTTCCGCATTTTTGCACTTTTTAAGAGATTATCTTAGTTATTGTAGTAGGCCCCTCTTTTGAAGGCGACGTTACCCTCAACCAAGTACTTTGAGTCAGCAAGGATACAATCCTAAAGGGTCGGATTATTGAAAGATAATTAATTAAGTTATTAATGCATATTATGGTAGGCCACTCTTTTGAAGGTGACATTACCCTCGGCTAAGTAGTCTGAGTCAGCAGGGATACAGTCCTAAGTAGCCGGGTTAAAGTATTAATAGTAGCTTACATATGAGGGGATCAAAGAGTTTGCACCCCCGCCATCCAATACCATTAAGTATTGAAGGAGGTCCTACTAAATTTGACCCAGGTCCTTGCAGGATCTATACACTGAACAAGGCAAGACTCTTACCAAACCGTTCCCTTAACCCCCGACCAGGTAGTCAACATACCTCCATATAGACCGTGGAGATATGAATGGTGAAAATCTTTTATTTTATATAAGACAGTAAAATAATGCCAAGACACCACGGACAAACGATAAGGAAAAATCACCTTCAACATAAGAAACTAGTTATTAAAGTCATTAATACATAACCAAGTAAAAAGTGCGAAAAGATTAAAAATAAAAAGTATTACACTAGACACTTTGTCTTCACCAAGTGATGTAAGAGACTTAGGCAAACATGGCCTTGATTGTCAAGAACTCTTACGATCAATCTTGGATCCCGAGATGACTCACACACTCTATGATGGACAATGGATGATGGTGGTGGATGATGGTGTTTTGGTGGTGGGTGAAGTGTGAGAGAGGTGGTGTGCCAAGGGATGACTTGCAAGAGCTCCAAGCACTCCTATTTATAGGCTGAACAGAACCTCGGGCACGGCCTCGTGTCCATCCTCCTCTCTTTCTTCATTAAATGCAGTTTGTCTGCATTAGTTGACCACGCCCCCGTGTCCGCTGATGTAACACCTCGAAAATTCACGTCCTATAATGTGTTGACACGTGTCATAAGTTTGACCGTGTGAAAGAATGTTCTGAAAGGACTAAAGTTGACAATCATGGAAAGTATGTGAATATACGAGTTCTAAATGTCAACAGTGAATAAATATACTTCATAATAACCCTACATGATGTTTATACCATCAAAAGAATAAATCATGGATCATATGAAGCTAAAAGTGAGAGATTACAAACTACAGGGGTTAAATGTGTCAACATGTTTAAGTTATACCTCTGAGTGACCTTTTAACAAACCCGAAGCTTTGTAACGATTAATTAGGCTCACTCGAATGCACGATAAAAATTTCATAAAGTTTCGTTATCGTATGAGAAAGTTATGATCAAATTCGTATGCGAGGGGTTAAAGCGTTAACATTGAAAGTTATGACTTTTCGGGTTAACCAGAAGTGTCCAGGGACTTGGCAAAGTGGGTACAAGTCTTAAAGCCCTTGTAGGTAAATAAAAAGGGGTCAAATTGAAAAAATATAAGTTAGTTGACCTTTCGGAAGGGCCAAGAGTCATATATGCAAAAACTAGAAAATGTGAAGTCTGATCAGAAGGCTTGCGCACCGCAAGACATATGCTTACGGTGCGCAAGGGATGCCCAGTATCAGAAAGTTTGGACATCAGCCGAATTTCACGCATAAACCGACTTTAATCAGTTGTTTCACTTCATGGGCGACCCCTAAGCAACCCTTAGACCACTAGGGACACTTGTGGATGAATTGTGGTCAGTTGTAGACTTGTGTGTCAACAATTCATGGTGATTAAAGCACTATAAAAGGCCATGAAGTTGCAACAAGTTCTTCACACCTTCCATCTGCACTTTGGATCATTTCTGGAGCTCAAGACTTCTCTCTAAGCTTCACATTTCGTGCATGGGACTTCAGTAAGTATGCCTAACCCTTCTTAATTAAGTTTTTGCTTAGTTTTAACTTAAAAGTCAAACCGTCGTAATTAACGGTTGACTTTACGATTAATCACTAATGGTCCGGTGATTTGTCGAATTGAAAGTAGTTGTAAGTTGGTAATTATGTGGGTAATAAACCCTTAAAAGGGTTCCCCCTGATTCCCACTCTAACTAGGTCAAATGTCGGGTCAAACTTATTAATAAAAAGTCAACAGGATACTTAAATTCTAATTTATACATGATTAGCAATGTAGAACACATACAACCTGTTTGATCATTAATATAACTTGGTAATTAGTGTAAGAACATGTCTAAACATGTTCAACCCGACAATTTACTATTTAGACCCGGTTCGGAACCGAAAGTCGCAAGGCTTTGACTTTTGCTTTGACTTCAGTTCCGACCCGTTTTGGTATGTTTTAGAAATACCTTAGAGCTTCATTTAGACCAGGTTACATGCTAGTATAACCCTCTGTGATTATACACCATGGTTCAATAGTTAACCAATTAATACGCATGATTCCGTTAATTGCTCATATGTTGACCATTATGCCCTTTTCACCTTAAAACGTGATTTGTGAAAATGTAAAAGTGTAGAAACCTTAGTTACTGATATATAAACTTGTATGCAAAGTTTGACATCAGTTTGAGGTGTAGAATAAGAGTTATGCTCATTAGCGTAAATTGAAGGCCTTATGATTAATTAAACGGCGTAATTAGCGTATAACCTAGTTAAGCCTACTTTTTGATATCAAACTTACTACCCACTGATATAATATATTATTTTGGGATTTTTGAAGATTTTTAATAAATTTTAGGCTGAGCATAACTTATAGTCGTAGGCTTAATCCAGTAATTGTCGGTTTTGCCCTTACGGGCTATAAAATGAGTTTTACATATCTAATTGACTCCAAACCTTTTGCTACTGATTACATATGGTAAATAAATTATTTTAAGCCTTCAGGAATGATAAAAATATCAGCTTTGTATATAGAACCCGTAAACGGCTTTTAATCGCCTTTTTAAGCGTTTTTAACGCATAGTATGTACCAAAACTATTTTAAACATACACGGGTTGATACCTACTGATATTTTAGGCAAATTATAATATTTTAATAGTAAGCAAAGGTTGATAAACTCAGACTTCAGTTTTGAGCTTCTCGGCTTATGTGAAATTACCAAAATGCCCCTACGGTGCATAGTTCGGTTATAATTGATAAATTTCACATATACACTTTACCCTACGGTTATAACTTATTAAATTGAGTATGTTTGCTGATTACATCAGACCTGTAACTCAGGTAAACACTTAAACTATTTTATAACCTTTTTAAATGACCAAACTACCTCTACGGGGCATAGTTTGTGTTTAAATTCGTTTCGGGCATAATAAAAGACGTCTTACTGATGTCACAACATATTTGAGGCATATTGACTTAGGAAACCTGCATGTGGCTCTCATGATTACCCGTTACGCTTATTACGCGTTCGGTTCGGTTTATGTAACTAGTTTACATAAATTAGCCGAAACGGGTCAAACCTTATCGGTTTTATCTCAAAATCCAGAGTGTGAATGAAATACCCATATTAAGCAAGTCTCCGAACTTCTTGGGTCTAAATCACATTCTATCCGGTCTTCGCTTAATCGTGCGTACGAACCGTATCTTTGAAACTAACCGGTCTAAGCTTAAGCTTAACTAAAGACCCGTTAGGATTCTAATAGGTTATTATAAACCTTCGTTCCAGATTAGGAGGAGCAGTAAAAGCTACTTGCGTTTGCTTATTGTGAATTTTACTTTGCTCAGGTAAATACTTTTAACTTATTTTCCCTATACGGGCTTGGGTTACGGTATATAAAATACCGCTTGGTCGGGCATCAAATCTTCCATCGTTTAGGTGGTTAATTGAATAATTTGATCGGCCCATTTAAATCGTCTTGTTTACTTAAAGCCTTTGGGGGGTTAATGACCATGTCCCGGATATCCCTGGCATCATTTTACGAAATGGCCACGACTTAAGCGCGGGGTGTAGGCGTACACCCGTCAGTGCACAAATGAATAATGTGGTGTGTCTATTGATCTTTAACCCGGACACGATCCGGGCTACTGAACGCATAAGGAACATGTAATTCGTTCACAAGATTATATATTTAAATAATTCTCCCAAGTTATAAAATGTTTATGCCACGTGCATCCAAATCAATTTTTAATCATTTTCCAAAATGAGTCAGTTGAATGTATTTACCAGTGTAAACTGACGTATTTTCCCAAAAAGATTAAATGCAGGTACTAAGCGAAATTGGCTGGGATTTCTCCTTAGCGTCAATAGAAGTCTCGCAAGCTTAAGATGCCTAAAGTCTGTTGAACTATTGTTTCCATTTTATTTTCGATCCATCTGTGGATAAACAATCGACCGTTGTGATACATGATATTACAATATATTTTATTCGGTTGAATTATATCTTTCAATTGCTTCCACTGTGCATTTAAATATTGTGTTGTTTGACTATTATGTTGCCAACCACGTCACGATACTCCCTCACCGGGCCCACCGGTCTGACACATGGAAATCGGGGTGTGACAGCTGAGCAGGACCCCGTGTGCAGAAGCATATCTGTACTATCAAGATTTGCCTGGATTTTGAGATTCTTATAGTTGACCACAGCCCCGTGTCCGCTGAGCATGGCCCCGTGGTGGGCGATGGAAGCTTCTACAACTTTGTCTTTTCTGCTAACACTTGGGCACGCCCCCGTGCTCACTGAGCACGGGGCATGTTCAGTCTTCTGTCTTCTTGTTTTTCTTGGGAAGATGCTGTCGTGGGGTCGGGCATGTCACGTTTGTTCCTTTTCTTGTGTTTATGCCAGATTTAGCTGCCTTTTTGCTTCTTTTGTTAATGTGAGCTCATTTAATCCTGAAAATACAAAAGGAAGACAAAAGCACACTTTTTCCAACATTAGTACTAAAAAAAGGTTAGTTTTATGCCACAATTGATGTAATTTATATGTTGCATTTTGCACACATAAAATACCCCCACACTTGAATCCTTGCTTGTCCTCAAGCAAAACTCTTTATAATGTGGCTTTACACTCCCAAATGGAATGGGTAGAAGAGAAGGTTTTTGGGCTTGTCATAGAGTGTCGGGATTTCCAAGATTCTTTACTAAGTTTTATTTTTATTTATTTACAATCCTAGTCGTCATGATTTATTTAAAACTTTTCATAAGATAAATTACTTATTAGGGCATAACATGCCTCTTTAAAATTCCATTTATATACAAGTTCACATACCTCACGGGGATCACTCAACACTCGGCCGAAAATGTATTTTGGTGAATCACTCGAGAGCGGCATGGAACTTACTCCTACCATAAGCTTGCCAAGCAATCAATCCTCCTCCTTTTTAACTATAAACCTTTGCAAATATCATGAGGACTTTTGGGTGAAGGGTTAGGCTTGGGTTAAAGGTAGGTGGTTGGGTTAGTGGTTAGTGAAAGGGCGAAAATGGTAATAAGCGTCGGTTTTCGTAGGACTTTTTATTTTTATTTATTTTTTTTTTGCAATTTTTATTTTGATGAAGCCTTTATTCAAACAAAGTTATTTTTGATAAACTTGTTTGTTTATTTCTCTTTTGATTCATCATCAACAAATTTTTTTATTTTATTTATTTATTTATTTATTTATTATTTTTTTTGAAAAGTCATACGAAAAACCGAGCTTGTTACTAAAACAAAGGGTTAAAAATGAAAAAGGTTTTGGTGGGTGAAAGGGTTTTTGGTTTATGTTATGAAATGAACAGGTTTAGGCTCAAAGGGGCTAACTAGGGAGATTTTGGGTAGGTGGTAAAAAAATAATGGTGTAGAAATAAAAAGGGTTAGTCCTAATGCCTCTTTCATTTACTTACTCGGGTTTAAGTTGGTAAGGACCGGGAATGTATCATCGTGGCAAGTTCTAGAGTTGTAAGAACCAAGCGGCTATTCACACAAGAAACAAAAATTGAGCATTTAGTTTAATGATATGTATTTGTATGCTCAAAACTCACTTTTGTGGGAATGGGTTTTTATGTGATCAAGTATATATAATTAAATTTTTAACTAAGCTTGCCATGTCTTTTCATAATTTTCTTATGTTGGTTCTCTTTATCATGACGCTATCGGTTGTAAATTTGTAAAAATATAACCTTTTTAGAATTTGAAATTCCCAAGTTAAACCTAGACAAGTAAAAAAATTGAAAATTTTTGAAAAAAATTTGGGGTGATTAGCGGTTCCAATAGAGTTTTGTGTAAGGCTTGTAATTAGGACTTGCAAGATTCAAGGTTTTAGCATCCCCCCACACTTAAATTACACATTGTCCTCAATGTGTCCCAAAAATAAGTTTTTAGGTTGATTGGATGTGTAAAAAGGTGTGGAAAAGCAAAAATTTTGTGTTACTGGGCGCTGGACACGACCCCGTGGTGTCCGGGCACGGCCCCGTGTTCAAGTGCTAGTAACAAAATTGAAAAAGAGAAACAGAAGCCTGGACACAGGGGCGTGTTGGGTGAACACGGCCCGTGTCCAGTGTACCTGAACTGGGTATTTTCTGCAGACTGTGCAGCACGGGGCCCTGTTGGGCGGAAACGGCCCGTGCTGAGCTTACTGTAACGAAGAAATTTTGTCGGATGGCCCTATTTTCCTGCATGGGGTGCTGGTTCAAGTTTCCCTTGTTTTCCTTTGCCATCCCGAGTGTGTTTTATTCATTTCAACACCATCCAAACACCAAATTAACTAAAACCATCATTCATTAAGTCATAGAGAGAATTACATAATAATCCTAAAAGTTAAAATTCTAGATAAGTAGGTCAAAGAAACACAAGAAATCGAGAAGTTCTAGCCTAAACTTTATTTTACTAGCAAAATTTCCAAAAAGATAGTTCTCTTGGTTAGATGTGGCATGAAAACTTCTTTTCCTTGGGCAGGGGTTCCTCATACGTCGGCGAGCCATTATTCGATCTCCCTTGGGAGAAGGAAGGTGGGTTCATTGACGTTAGTTTGAGGAGGTGCTACTTCCACCGGGACTTCTTGTAGATCTTCAAGGGGAGGCTTCGCTGGAATGTCATTGTCATCCCACCCAGTAGGATTGTGGATTCCAAGTGCTAGGTTCCAATCCTCTTGAGGGAGGATTGGTTCCATGGGAGGTGTTACAAGAATGTTTAACCTCTAGTGCAAGAGGTTAATTTCTTGAAAACTGTTTTCCAGCCCTACCGTAAGATAATTTATACGGTCTATCAGGACCTCCTCTAACGAAGTCATCTCATCAAGAGCTTCACGTAACGCCATTACGTATCGTACGAGAGTTGCTTCAATTGATGACCTTCTTTCACTTCGACTGTTTCTGGACTGCGCAGAAGAGGTTCCGCTGTTTTGGCTAGACATTCTATGAAAACAAACTAAAAATAGTTCATTTTTAATGAAACAGTACGACGGACACGGCCCCGTGCTCAATGAGCACGGCCCCGTGTTTAGCTTTCTGCAGTGTTTTAGAACAAGGAATCTTGGAGTTTCAAATTATTTTTCCAGCTTATGAAGCATTTTTGAGCAGAAATAATTTAAAACCATGTTGTGCGACTTATTTTTAACAAGATCCTTTGAACAAAAACTTAACAACATCACCATAAAGCTTTGAATTTAGCTTCAATGGAGGTGTTGTTGCAAGAAAGATGAAGAAGAAGGAAATGGATAAAAGAGGAAAGGACAAGATGTTTGTTAGAACCTTCTTTTAGAACATACCAAGGATAGTAGGTGAGAAAATCCTTTCAAATCTCTGTCCTTGGATGGTCCAAATGTGCAGGATTCTTGGCTGCATTTATAGAAAACGACAGCATGCTGGACACGGCCCCGTGTCGGCTGGACACGGCCCCGTGTGCAGGCAAGATCCTGACACGTTTTGTCCATATTCTGACAAAAAGTCAGAAGGGAATCTTTTGGTGGGCACGAGGGCGTGTTGACCTGGGCACGGCCCCGTGTCGAAAGGCTGTTTATGAAGTTTTGTCTATTTTCAAGGAACTTTTTCCGGATCGGGCGGTTCCTTACTGGATGGAACAACCCCAAAGTACCTAAGATACCTTAATTGATCTAAATTAAGATGAGAACGCAAAAGGTTGTCGGTGAGGGTGATTCCTATGCTATATGTAGGTGGACAAGTCCAACCCTTTTCCGGGCTCTCGTTAAAGAAGGTGTATGTCGAATCGCTCAGTTCTATGTATGCATCGAACGATGTCGATAGGGAGTCCTTCATGGCACAATCGACACAGGGACGACTATCGCTCAAGTCCTCACTAGAGTTAGAAGTATCGTCGGAAACAACGAAGTTGTTTGAATGCGAACCCAACCCTTCTTCTTGGTTATCGTCTTGAGATAAATTATTGAAATTTATCCTAAGTTCTTTTAACCAATTAAGAATTAGATCTTCTAATTGAAATAATTCGTCAAGAAGCATTTCTCCTATAAAATCCGGTTGAGAGCATTCGAGGGAGAGATAGGGATTATTTTTACTTTCGCCCCTCTTAAGGATACAGGAAAACGATGGGTCTATATAGTGGGGCTTATAATTTAGAAAATAACATTCTAATTCCTTATGGGAACCACCACATATTTGACACCACGTACCATAAGAGTGCCGAAAGTAAAAAGTATCAGTATCACTCATGTTTGTGTCAGAAATTACCAACCGTCGGGATCTTACGGTTCTGTTTTCAGTAACTGAATCTTGGGCACGGGGCGTGTTGAGTGGGCACGACCCCGTGTTCAGCTTACTGTCTGACTTAAAATAGGATTGCCAGTTCCAATGATTGGGCACGGGGCGTGTTCAGCGGGCACGGCCCGTGCTGAGCTCTGCAGAAGCTGAAAAACTAAGAAAAATCCTAAAAAAATAGAAAAAAAAAAAAAACGATTAGGCCGTTGATTCCAAACTTTCTTAAAATCCTTGTGTCCCCGGCAGCGGCGCCAAAAACTTGATGCGTGTGAAGTGTGTATATAAGTTTAAGTATATATTAAGCCCGGCCTTTTACACTTTTTTAGCCAAGTTTTAAATTTATAAAACACGATATTTACTAACACTAAACACACATATGGGCAAGTGCACCCATCGTGAGCGTAGTATAGTGTTGGTAAGATACCAAGGTCGTCCAATGACACAAGAGCTTTTAATACCGGTTTATTCTCAACGTCTAATCAAATCAAAAAGTTAGAAAAATGTTTTAAACTAGAAAAATAAAGACTAACTAAAATGCTGAAAATAAAAATAAAACAGATAGACAAGATGAATCACTTGGTTCCGACTCGTGTATAGTGTAACCTTTGATTATTTCCGCACTTTTGCACTTTTTAAGAGATTATCTTAGTTATTGTAGTAGGCCCCTCTTTTGAAGGCGACGTTACCCTCAACCCAGTAGTTTGAGTCAGCAAGGATACAATCCTAAAGGGTGACGGGTGGTCCGTAGGACAACCCTTAAATGAGCTAAATACGTGCATATCCCATATTTTACACGGTTATTTATTGCGAATGTGATAACTATGCGAGATTGTTATTTTACAGGTTAATCGTTTAATTCGGTTAAATTGGAACGCGTAAGCTACGGTGACATAAAAAGAAGCGCACATGGGAATGAGACTTTTTGATTGGACCATGATATAAAAAAAACATCATCATTTTCACTACACAGGTGCGGCTAACATTGGAGGGGAATCATGTGACAATTGGATGATAATTATCACCAAACATCATCATCACGTGGCTTTGCCATTCACTAAAGTCAAAGCAACCCTTGGACTTGGAGGATTGTTGTTGGTTTTTAAATAATCATCATCATCAGCACATATATTGGGGGATAACAAGAAAAAGTCAACAAGCACACCATTGGGCCGAATAAACAGAAGTCTCTTTTGGATTGGGCCGCTAACAAAGAAGTGGACTTTTGGGATTGGGCCGCCAAACAACAGCAAACATCATCATGATCTCTTTTGGCGGCAGACTTCTTTTGGGGTAGACCCTTACACGTGAAGAAGGGACAAGCAGCATAGGGTTTGGTGAGGCTTTGTATTAGAAGTCAAGATATAAAATCATCATCTAACATCACATGGTCATTAATCTTTGAGCACGTGGACTTGGGTGGACGACATCATCATCATGGATCCATCTTGAACATCGCGTGGAACAAGAAGTGAAACACGGCATGAAAATCAACTTCTCACTGTAAATTACGGTTCTACCGTAATTTACGGTGGACCAGATTTTAGCAAATGTCTCACCGTAACTCAGTCTATTTGGGCCGTAAACACTTCATGTCCACCGTAAATTACGGTGGAGCCGTAATTTACGGTGGTGTCTGCGGAATTCTTTGTAACTGCCTCATTAAGTTGGTTTTAATTGTGTCTTTTCAAGTATTCTGATGATTGGACGGTTATTGGGGACACTAGGGGCGATTTTGGCTATCTTGGCTTGGTTTGGAACAATTTCTAACATTCGGTTTGTGTTTTTGATTTGTATGAACATTGAATTGCTTGTTATGATGATTCACCAAGCTATGTGTGGCTAAAACTTTCGGTGATCATCTTAGGTGAAGGTTTCTCTTGAACTTTTGTGTGTTTATTTCTGAATTTCTAGAATGATAACTTGCGTTGCTTGAATATCATGGTGTATGTTTAATTGCTTGTAGCTTGTTAATCGATAGTGCAATTTCTAGTCTCCATCGTACGTTCTTGGTGCCGTTGGCAATCGAGATATCACGGGAAGGGTTAGGGTTGGTTATTGATTAATTGATCATCGGGAAACAACCTCGCGTTTATATAATCCGAGTATTTTGTTCCCTTTTATCACTTCGATTATTTATGCACGAGTTATGTCTATGTAACTCTTTCTAGTTGGAATTACACACAATTGTTTAAAGAAACTGAATCCTAAGATGGTCATTGTTCTCTCCTAATCTGTTTTACAACCAACATTTGATTTGCAATTAGTTTTTAATTTAGTATTCTAAAACAACAATCCAAACCATTGATCTTTATTTTTCTGCAAATTAGGTTAATTGTAGTTAATTGCAAAGCTATAAAATCAACACACTTTCCACATACTCCCTGAGTTCGATACCCTATTACCGCTATCTATAGTTGTTTTTGGGATTAAATTTGCGTGACCCACGATAATCACGTCAAATTTTGGCGCCGTTGCCGGGGAGTAGTGCGCAACGTGTGTTATTTGTGATCTTTCTTAGGTTTGTTATTTTTCTGGTTTACGCTGGGTGTGTTAGTGTGCAGGTATTGACAGGTGCATGCGTACTAGGAGCTCTCACAAGCTATCACCTTTAGCATTTGATCCGGAAATCGAACGAACTTTGCGAGCAAACATAATTTTGTTAAGGGAAAACACAATTAGCGGTTCACCAACAACACCAACTACACCAATCACACCAATTCGATACATGGATCCACCACAACCACCACCCACTACGGGTGAACCTACTTCACCATTTATACCAACATCCACTCAACCTTCACCAAATACCACCATGCCCAGTTCTACTACCAAATTTACTTCACCATTTGATATCCCACCACCCAATACTACATTACCTACCACTACTCAAACTGAACCTACCCTTACTTTTAGCCCTGCTTCTACAATTCCACCACTCACCCATTTCTTCCCAGCTTCAGGTCAACCATCATCCACCTATACATTACCACAAGGCTCAACTGTTGTTCATGCTACTTCATCATTTGGAGCACCAAACCAGTCAGGTTTTCAATACTCATCTATTCCATTTGGGCCATCATCGGGGGGTATAGAAGGAGATGGATATGAAGAAGGATATGAAGATTTTGAGGGTTATGAGGAAGAGGGTTATGCTTATGTGGGTAGTGGAGATCAAGGGGAGTTGACTTATGTACCTGGTCAAACGCAAAGAATGTCAAGTGTTGGTGGGATTCCACAACAACAACTCATACCACAACACATTCGACCAAGGCAACAAGGGCCACCAATGCAACACCCTATACCATTGCAACAAATTCGGCCACAAAATGTTCAACCACAATTTCAAAGGCCAATTCAACAACCACCGATGCCCCAACAACAAGTTCAACAACCATTCGCACCACAAGGGCATATACCAAGACCAATGGGTCCTATTCGTCCAAGGGGTCGATTGGGTGTACCAAGAAGGCATCTTAGGGAAAATGCGAGGGGAATTGAAGCACATTTTAGGCCGGTAATTACTCACAACCCTTCACCGGTGGTTATTCCTCACAATAACCAAGGAAGGACTTTTGAAGTGAGAACAAATTCTTTACAAAGTTTGCCAAAGTATAAAGGTCTAGCAACAGAAGAGCCTTATTTTCATTTAGAGGCCTATGACTCAATTTGTAACACTCTTGGGAGTCAAGGTTTCTCGGCCGATGATGTGAAGTTGGTCTTATTTCAATTCTCTTTGGAAGATAAGGCAAAGAAGTGGTTCTACACTTTGCCTTCGGCATCTATTTACACTTGGGGGGAAATGCAACAAACTTTCTTAGACGAATTTTATACCGCCCAAAAGACCAATGATGCTAGGAAAGGGTTGAGAAGTTTCCAACAACAACAAGGCGAAATGTTCCATGAAGCCTTCGAGCGCTTAAACATGATGATTAAAAATTGTCCACACCATGGGATTGAGCTTTGGGAGTTGATGAACGCCTTTCATGAAGGGTTGTGTGCCGAGGATGCACGTGATCTAATGTCCATCACAAATGGGACTTTTGGCACAAATTATGAAGATGAGGATTGGGAGTTCTTGGAACAAATGGCCATTACCTCAAAGAGGAAAGCTCAAGCATCAAGGAGAGCACGACCGGCTGTCACGAGATCGCAAGTTCATGCAGTTGACGATGGTAATGTTCAAACTACTAATCAAATTTATGATGTTTGTGCTTTGTGTAATGAAATAGGTTATGCGGCTGAGAATTGCCAAGGATTGGTGGAAGGGCAATATGAAGAAGTTTATGCGGTTCAAGGTCAAGGTCAAGGAGGGGGTGGTAGAAATTACAACAACATGAACTCTAATACTTACCACCCCGGGTTGAGGAACCACCCAAACTTTCGTTATGGGAACCCTTCAAATCAAGCAAACCCGAATTTCCAAGGAAACCGAGGATTTCAAAGGCAATATCAAACGGGTCAAAGCTCTTCGGGTGGAAATGAGATGATGGAAATGTTGAAGGCGATGCAAAGTGAAATGCAACGAATGAATCAACGTGATGAGGTTCGGATGCAAAAGGACGAGGTTCGTGACAAAAGCATCCAATCGTTGACCACTCAAATAGGTCAACTTGCGAGTGACGTGGCGATATTAAAGAAAGCAAAAGGCCAGCTACCGAGTGATACGGTGCCAAATCCCAAGAACATAAAAAGTGTTAACATCAATGTGGTAAGCACCGTTCCTGGTACCAAATTTAATGAAAAATGTCTAACTTCTTCGTGTCAAGTGAATGCAGGTTTGGAAAAAGATGCCGAAGTCGAGAATGATAAAGAGTATGGAGTGCCAATCGTGCCTATCCGTGTGGGAAAATTAAAAATCCCTCACGCATTGTTGGACTACGGGGCAAGAATGAGTGTGCTACCGAGCGATCTATACGATATGTACGACTTTGGTCCACTTGAAGGTATAGACACCATGGTGAGCTTGGCGGATGGAAGTTGGAGGCGTCCACGGGGAATGGTTAGAAATGTTAAGATTCAGTTGGGAGAATTTGAATACCCGGTGGATTTCCTAGTTTTGGACTATGCTTCTACCAATATGGCATCACAACAAAGGGTAATTTTAGGTCGACCGTTTCTATACACAGCAAATGCTCAAATTAATTGTAGAGACGAGATTATTACCATGACCGAAAAGAACCGTAGGTTGTACTTTGATGTTCAAACTGGAGGGATTAGTTATGAGTCCATTGAGAGGAAGGGTGGTGAATCTAGTGATTGTATGAAAAATGTGTTTCAAAGAATGAGAAAAAAGCACCCACCGGACCGTGAAGAAACATATATAGGTGCGAGCAAGAGTGTATTTGATTACCCACCGAGTGAAAATAAGATAGATGTATTTTGTTCAATGGCACAAGGAAGTGATGGAGATGGCAGGAACCGATTCTTTGAGCCACCATAAATGGGGGTGGCTCGGTCTGGCTGAAGACTCAAAACTTAGCGCTGCTCGGGAGGCAACCCGGGGTTTTATATTGATCTTGTTGTTTTTATCTGTCTATGTTTCAGGGCCATGGCGACATTCAAGTGTGGGGAAGATGTACGGATATTTGGGTGAAGGTGGTGATAGGAAGTCGGATTATCTACAACATCTGTTGTGGCAAACTTCACCAGGTCGATGTACTCTTTCCTTAGTCTTGTTGTGTTATTTAGCTTTGAAATATTGGTAGTTAGTTTGTTTGGTGGTGTCATGTTTAAAAAAAAAAAAAAAAATTGGGGTTTGAGATTTAAAGCTTTTGTTGATGTTGTGGGTTAAAAGCGATCCTTCCCTCAAAGCCATACATTGGGACAATGTATCCCAAGTGTGGGGATGGGGGAAATTTTTTGGAGTTTTAAAAATTTTGTAAATCCGAGCGAAAATTGTTAAAATTTGAAAGCTTGATATTGTGCCATTTGACACACCGACACACATTCTTAGTCTTTTCTTGGTGAGGATTTGAGCCACACATGATTGTTATTGATATTTCATTGTTTGAGTGGCGGTGTGTGTTGTTGTGTTAATAGAACTTGTGTGTGAATACTTGTTAAATCCTAGAGTTAGCATGCTTTTGAAAATGATAGGGGACTTTTAGGTAACCTCGTCTAGATGTGTGAGAGTGCGGGATTGGTGGGTTGGACCTCATACGTTACATATATGAGCTTGGTATTGTGAGGGGTGGGGGTTTGGTCCTTAGAAAGCCATGTTGAGCCTTAGACCATTCGATTGTGACCCGAGCCTACTTCCTACAAAAATTGTACCTTTTGAGATGACCCGGTTTAGGAAATTTAGCATGTGGTGTTGATGTTCTTGTATATATTGTTGAAGTTCGATATGAAAAAAAAAGAAAAAAAAAGAGAGAGAAAAATATGAAAAATACAAAAAGAAGTATTTAATTGCAATAGAGTGAGAATGTCAAGAAGCTTTGTATATATTTTTGGTGTTTGTTTCGTAGTAGTAGTAGTAGACATAAAAAAAAACCCGGATCAAATCAATTAGCTCTTTCATATGTATTCCACCATTTTCCTACCTACACCTAGCCCCGTTGCAACCCGCAAGTCCCTTTGATTCTAAAGCATGTTATATATTTGTTAGGAGGAAACTTGATTTGTATACAAGCTTATTGTCGCGCACACACACACGCATGGAGTGGTTTAGCATTATGCTAATAATTCTTGTTATCGAGAGATTTTTGTGAGGGGTGTGTCTTGTGGTATGATTGAAGTTAGTAAAAGGACGGCACATTTAGCTTGGTTTACATTGATCGCATCGCTTGAGTTGAAATTGATTTAATGAGTTGCTTGGGACAAGCAACGGGTAAGTGTGGGGATGTGACGGGTGGTCCGTAGGACAACCCTTAAATGAGCTAAATACGTGCATATCCCATATTTTACACGGTTATTTATTGCGAATGTGATAACTATGCGAGATTGTTATTTTACAGGTTAATCGCTTAATTCGGTTAAATTGGAACGCGTAAGCTACGGTGACATAAAAAGAAGCGCACATGGGAATGAGACTTTTTGATTGGACCATGATATAAAAAAAAACATCATCATTTTCACTACACAGGTGCGGCTAACATTGGAGGGGAATCATGTGACAATTGGATGATAATTATCACCAAACATCATCATCACGTGGCTTTGCCATTCACTAAAGTCAAAGCAACCCTTGGACTTGGAGGATTGTTGTTGGTTTTTAAATAATCATCATCATCAGCACATATATTGGGGGATAACAAGAAAAAGTCAAAAAGCACACCATTGGGCCGAATAAACAGAAGTCTCTTTTGGATTGGGCCGCTAACAAAGAAGTGGACTTTTGGGATTGGGCCGCCAAACAACAGCAAACATCATCATGATCTCTTTTGGCGGCAGACTTCTTTTGGGGTAGACCCTTACACGTGAAGAAGGGACAAGCAGCATAGGGTTTGGTGAGGCTTTGTATTAGAAGTCAAGATATAAAATCATCATCTAACATCACATGATCATTAATCTTTGAGCACGTGGACTTGGGTGGACGACATCATCATCATGGATCCATCTTGAACATCGCGTGGAACAAGAAGTGAAACACGGCATGAAAATCAACTTCTCACCGTAAATTACGGTTCTACCGTAATTTACGGTGGACCAGATTTTAGCAAATGTCTCACCGTAACTCAGTCTATTTGGGCCGTAAACACTTCATGTCCACTGTAAATTACGGTGGAGCCGTAATTTACGGTGGTGTCTGCGGAATTCTTTGTAACTGCCTCATTAAGTTGGTTTTAATTGTGTCTTTTCAAGTATTCTGATGATTGGACGGTTATTGGGGACACTAGGGGCGATTTTGGCTATCTTGGCTTGGTTTGGAACAATTTCTAACATTCGGTTTGTGTTTTTGATTTGTATGAACATTGAATTGCTTGTTATGATGATTCACCAAGCTATGTGTGGCTAAAACTTTCGGTGATCATCTTAGGTGAAGGTTTCTCTTGAACTTTTGTGTGTTTATTACTGAATTTCTAGAATGATAACTTGCGTTGCTTGAATATCATGGTGTATGTTTAATTGCTTGTAGCTTGTTAATCGATAGTGCAATTTCTAGTCTCCATCGTACGTTCTTGGTGCCGTTGGCAATCGAGATATCACGGGAAGGGTTAGGGTTGGTTATTGATTAATTGATCATCGGGAAACAACCTCGCGTTTATATAATCCGAGTACTTTGTTCCCTTTTATCACTTCGATTATTTATGCACGAGTTATGTCTATGTAACTCTTTCTAGTTGGAATTACACACAATTGTTTAAAGAAACTGAATCCTAAGATGGTCATTGTTCTCTCCTAATCTGTTTTACAACCAACATTTGATTTGCAATTAGTTTTTAATTTAGTATTCTAAAACAACAATCCAAACCATTGATCTTTATTTTTCTGCAAATTAGGTTAATTGTAGTTAATTGCAAAGCTATAAAATCAACACACTTTCCACATACTCCCTGAGTTCGATACCCTATTACCGCTATCTGTAGTTGTTTTTGGGATTAAATTTGCGTGACCCACGACAATCACGTCAAATTTTCATGCCGTAATTTCACTTCTTGTTCCACGCGATGTTCAAGATGGATCCATGATGATGATGTCGTCCACCCAAGTCCACGTGCTCAAAGATTAATGATAATGTGATGTTAGATGATGATTTTATATCTTGACTTCTAATACAAAGCCTCACCAAACCCTATGCTGCTTGTCCCTTCTTCACGTGTAAGGGTCTACCCCAAAAGAAGTCTGCCGCCAAAAGAGATCATGATGATGTTTGCTGTTGTTTGGCGGCCCAATCCCAAAAGTCCACTTCTTTGTTAGTGGCCCAATCCAAAAGAGACTTCTGTTTATTCGGCCCAATGGTGTGCTTGTTGACTTTTTCTTGTTATCCCCCAATATATGTGCTGATGATGATTATTATTTAAAAACCAACAACAATCCTCCAAGTCCAAGGGTTGCTTTGAATTTAGTGAATGGCAAAGCCACGTGATGATGATGTTTGGTGATAATTATCATCCAATTTTCACATGATTCCCCTCCAATGTTAGCCGCACCTGTGTAGTGAAAATGATGATGTTTTTTTTATATCATGGTCCAATCAAAAAGTCTCATTCCCATGTGCGCTTCTTTTTATGTCACCGTAGCTTACGCGTTCCAATTTAACCGAATTAAGCGATTAACCTGTAAAATAACAATCTCGCATAGTTATCACTTTCGTAATAAATAACCGTGTAAAATATGGGATATGCACGTATTTAGCTCATTTAAGGGTTGTCCTACGGACCACCCGTCAAAGGGTCGGATTATTGAAAGATAATTAATTAAGTTATTAATGCATATTATGGTAGGCCCCTCTTTTGAAGGTGACGTTACCCTCGGCTAATTAGTCTGAGTCAGCAGGGATACAATCCTAAGTAGCCGGGTTAAAGTATTAATAGTAGCTTACATATGAGGGGATCAAAGAGTTTGGACCCCCGCCATCCAATACCGTTAAGTATTGAAGGAGGTCTTACTAAATTTGACCCAGGTCCTTGCAGGATCTATACACTGAACAAGGCAAGACTCTTACCAAACCGTTCCCTTAACCCCCGACCAGGTAGTCAACATACCTCCATATAGACCGTGGAGATATGAATGGTGAAAATCTTTTATTTTATATAGACAGTAAAATAATGCAAAGACACCACAGACAAACGATAAGGAAAAATCACCTTCAACATAAGAAACTAGTTATTAAACCAAGTAAAAAGTGCGAAAAGATTAAAAATAAAAAGTATTACACTAGACACTTTGTCTTCACCAAGTTATGTAAGAGACTTAGGCAAACATGGCCTTGATTGTCAAGAACTCTTAGGATCAATCTTGGATCCCAAGATGACTCACACACTCTATGATGGACAATGGATGATGGTGGTAGAGGATGGTGTTATGGTGGTGGTGGGTGGTGGGTGAAGTGTGAGAGAGGTGGTGTGCCAAGGGATGAGTTGCAAGAGCTCCAAGCACTCCTATTTATAGGCTGAACAGAACCTCAGGCACGGCCCCGTGTCCATTGGGCATGGCCCCGTGTCCATCCTCCTCTCTTTCTTAATTAAATGCAGTTTGTCTGCATTAGTTGACCACGCCCCCGTGTCCGCTGAGCACGACCCCGTGTGCAGAAGCATATATGTACTATCAAGATTTTCCTGGATTTTGCGAATCTTATAGTTGACCACGGCCCCGTGTCCGCTGAGCACGGCCCCGTGGTGGGCGATGGAAGCTTCTACAACTTTGTCTTTTCTGCTGACACTTGGGCACACCCCCGTGCTCACTGAGCACGGGGCGTGTTCAGTCTTTTGTCTTCTTGTTTTGCTTGGGAAGATGCTGTCGTGGGGTCGGGCATGTCACGTTTGTTCTTTTCTTGTATTTATGCCAGATTTAGCTGCCTTTTTGCTTCTTTTGTTAATTTGAGCTCATTTAATCCTGAAAATACAAAAGGAAGACAAAAGCACACTTTTTCCAACATTAGTACTAAAAAAGAGTCAGTTTTATGCCACAATTGATGTAATTTATATGTTGCATTTTGCACACATCAAGCACCACACTACAGCAACACTTAGAAAAGCTGGAAGCAAAAAATCGGTTGCCCATTTTACCTGCTGGCTGTGCGAGACCACCCGTATGAAACCTGGGAGATAAAAGATGGAAACATTGAACATAACCACGAACTTTGTGAGGACCAGTCGGATTCAACTCGAAGACATGGACATCTTCTGGCGGCAGCTTAACTTCCAAAGCTGTAAATTAATAGACGATGACGTTGACGTGGTCGAAGAGCTAAATATTGTTAGACAACAATTAGAGTCGCACCCCCAGCTCAGCAAAAAAGCCTGATGTCAAAGATTAAAGCGGTGTCGACTCCAAAGAAATCTACCAAGAAACCACCGGTTGTCCAACAAAATACTCGTGGCCGACCAACAACAAAGCAGGTACAACAAAGGTTGGACGAGGCCTCTCGTATAGATGAAGAATTGAGGAGAAGCTCCTTCGATGATGCAAACACATGCTTTGAAGGTTCCCGAAAAAGTAAGTACGATAACCCTCGCCACAGCTCGTACGTTCCGTCACAGGCCTCTCAACAGTCGGTATAAGGTCCCAAAAACTCAAAGCGAGCCTAAGCCATTCAAAGAGTTCTAAGAAGAAAGAGACACGAGATGATCACGGTTTTCATTTAATCATTGGGGACGAGAACGTGGGAATCATCCAATAGTTTAAGTCTGGCATTCCGCCAGTGTTTCATCCGCACATCTCGTGCATACGAGATGTGATGCCGGACGGTCATTGTGGGTTATGGTCTGTGGCTGTGGGCTTAGGTATGGATCAGAGTTCATGGGGGCTCATTCGAAGGGACCTTGTCCAAGAAATGGATCAGAACGAATCGATCTGGTGTCCAATATTTGAAGCATGGAATGAACGTTATTTTTACACGCATCGTCAGGGCCTAATTTGGGATTCAGTGTCTGGTTGTCCCCCGGATCACTGGATGGACTTCCCCTTAGCAAGACTTCTTATTGCACAAACGTACGGTGTCGGGGTGCACATGTTAACGACACCCATGGGTGCGAGTTTGATGTGGTCTAAAATATACATATTTTTATATAAATATTCCTACACTTTGAGTAGATTTAGGGTTGTTTTTATTATATTCTACTCGTATTTGGTTCATATTTGAGATTCAATGATTTTAAGTGGAAACGAGCTAAAATGTTGTATTTCGTATTAAAAGAAAATTATGCCTAATTACTATAAGAAAATGGCATAATTTTCTTTTAATACGGAATACACCATTTTAGCTCGTTTCCACTTAAAATCATTGAATCTCAAATATGAACCAAATACGAGTAGAATATAATAAAAGCAACCCTAAATCTACTCAACAGTGTAGGAATATTTATATAAAAATATGTATATTTTAGACCACATCAAATATCCCCATACTTAACCTTTTGCTTATCCCTAAGCAAAGTCCTAAGCAACATGTCCAACTTAAACACTTAACAATAACGCAAGTCTCAAACAAATTATAATGCGGACTACTAAATCATCAAACACAGCTGTTTCGTAAGACTTACAACGTTCAAAAGGTTGACAAATCAAGATATTCAATGAAAACCGGGCCTACCTAATCAAGTTTTTCTTACCTACAAGCAATCAATTATGCAATGTCAACACAACTCACAATTTCACTCATCTATCGGCTAATATATATGTAATTTCGAGTGAACTCTCAAAACCGAACTATGTAACATATTATCATAAGCTTGTACGTCAATAAGATCTCCACCTAAATGTTAAAATTTAACACAGATCAAGAGGGCTTTAATGGGTAGGTAAGGGCTAAAGGTAGGGTTTTTTTTTATTTTTTTATTTTTTTTATTTTTTTATATAAGTGGCTAAACACATAATCACCCGATAAACCGGATAAGCACGAAACAAATACTAACATATTGGTCATTTCGAGAGTTCCACCTTCTTCCTGATGTTAAGTCCTCCGGCTAATCAACAACCACTATTCATAACGCTTGCACATGTTAACGAGAACAACTTCATACATGTTAAGCTGGAAGGGGATTATCCAATGCCACCAACACACGGGCTATGGTTGAACCACCGAAGACCCCATACGGAACAATGGGAAGATATGTACTTGCCACGCCTAGAATGGTATACATCGATAATAAATCCGTCACCAAGATCTAACCCCAGTCTTAATTACATCGACAGTGATACGGAAGAATGATTTTTGTAATTAATAGTATTTTTTGTATCAATAATTTTTCTTATTGTAATTAATAAGATTTTTGTATTAATTTCTATAATTTTTTTTATAATTACAATTGCATAAAACAATTTAATAAGATTTTTATAAAAATTTCTATCATTTTTTTATAATTAGAATTGATTAAAAGAGAACAACTTCATACATGTTAAGCTGGAAGGAGATTATCCAATGCCACCAACACACGGGCTATGGTTGAACCACCGAAGACCCCATACGGAACAATGGGAAGATATGTATTTGCCACGTCTAGAATGGTATACATCGATAATAAATCCGTTACCAAGATCTAACCCCAGTCTTAATTACATCGACAGTGATACGGAAGAATGATTTTTGTAATTAATAGTATTTTTTGTATCAATAATTATTCTTATTGTAATTAATAAGATTTTTTGTATTAATTTCTATAATTTTTTTTATAATTACAATTGCATAAAACAATTTAATAAGATTTTTATAAAAATTTCTATCATTTTTTTATAATTAGAATTGATTAAAAGAGTTTAATAAGATTTTTGCTCATATTTATATCATTTTTTTATAATTACAAAAAAATTACAAATATACGCCTCGTATAGATCTAGACGGGTCGTCTATGTATGGTCAAAAGACCATTTCACCACTGGTATGCCCTCAGTCTAGGCTTAAACGAGGGGCTAAAAGGTCATTTCACAAAAAACAGACGCCTCGTCTATCTTGAGTGGCAATTTGGGTTTTGATTTTTTAAAAAAGAGTTGAACATTTACCATTTTACCCCTGAGAAGCCCCCAGTATAGGTCTCAACTAGGGGTGAAAAAATAAATTTGATAAAGGTGGACGCCTCGTACAGAGCTGGACGGGTCGTCTTAGTTGGGCGGCAAGATTTCATTTTTTAAAATTCGAATTTTGAAAAGATTTTTATTAATTACCATTAAACCCCTGAGAACCCTCCAGTATAGGCCTTAATAAGGGGCATAAAGGTAATTTAAAAAGATGGACGACGCGTATAGTACTATACGCGTCATATATGTGGGCGGTCAATCTTTTTGTTTTTTTAAAATATTATAAAAGCATTTAATAAATTACCATTTTACCCATGTAAAGACCCTAGTATAGGCCTTATTCAGGGGTAAAATGGTAATTAACCATTTCAGAAATATCTTTTTGGATTGGTTAATTACCATTTTACCCTTAAATAAGGCCTATACTAGGGGCTTTACAGGGGTAAAATGGTAATTATAGAAAAAGCTTAGACTGGTCTCTAGCTCTATACGAGGCGTCTATGCCTCGTATAACAGGGGGAGACCTAGACGACCCTGGTTATCACTCCAAAAACACAAACAAACACACACATACGGATATACCCCCCAGATCGTATTTGGACCTTATTTTCGAAGATTAAAGCATCCCTGGTACGTATTTCAGCCCATAGTTTAATATTATTGCTTCGTTTTTGCCTTTAGACCGTAGATTTGCACTAGATTTAGGTTTTTGGTTGGTTTGGGTGTTTAAACTTGAGGTTGAAGATGATGATAGTTGAACAGGACGCCCCGACTACCTCTATACGAGGCAGAAACGGGGCAGTTATTTTTTTTGTTGTTAATGTTATTATTATTATTATTATTATTGTTTATTATATTTATATTATTATCATCATCATCTTCATTATCGTTGTTGTTGTTGTTTTATTATTATTTATTATTAATGTTATTATTATTATTAATGTTATTATTATTATTATTGTTATTATTATTATTGTTATTATTATTATTTAATATTATTAATAATGTTATTATTATTTATTATTATTATTAATGTTATTATTATTATTGTTATTATTATTATTATTATTATTAATGTTATTATTATTATTATTTTTATTATTTTTATTATTATTAATTATTATTATTATTATATTATTATTATTATTGTTATTATTGTTATTATTATTATTCATTTATTTATTATTGTTTTTATACGTATACGGTATTTATTTGCAGATTAATTATGGAGGACGATGAGATTCAGATTGATATTGATGGGGCACCGCCGGGGAATCAGCCGGTGCCACGGGGTCCGCGACGGAGTCGGCAACCGTCTCCGAATCCGCTGCACGGTCACCCGTATCTAGAGTTTCCCGACGACACCCCTGCTGCCTTTCATTGCCAGAAGCTTAGGAGGATGCACATTGGAGCGCATGCAGCGATCGACTGGGATGCGATAGATAAGATTAGTGAGACAGCTACTGTGCATCGGTTTATACCTGTCGATTTGCCATGGCATCGTCTTTTTGAGTTTGCGCACACGCCGAGCTACAGGGAGCTGCTGGCCGAGTTCCTTTCGTCATTCACATTTCACCCACCTGGGGCCCCATTGCCGCTTCCGCACCCAGATGCTCCCCCTCCGCCTGAGGTTTCCTTCAGGCTCGCTGGCGTTTTGCGTTCGATGACGCTAGCACAGTTTGCGGTGCATTGTGGTTTATACAGGAAGGAGGAGATCGAGACTGACATTTATACAGCGGGGCTAGTGGTGGTTGATAGACCCACTCTTTTAGGGTTTTGGCAGGTGATTGCGGGGGCACATACTTGGGAGCACGACAAGTCGGAGGGGAGGGTTTCATTTATTGATGACCCATTGTACAGGTACCTACGTTTATTATAGCAATTATTATGATTATGTGTATTGTCTATTAATTGATGATTCTGTATTTCGCTAACACTATTTGCAGGTATATGCACCATATGCTCGCTACTTCTATTGCAGGGCGCGCCTACAGCCGTGAGTGGTGTACGATCACAAATCTTTTTTTCTTTTATTGTTTGTTGTACAGGAGGCCGTGCGCACTAGCAGGAGCGCGGATTTTTGTATGGCGACGCGTACGTGACTGTCATTGCCCGTTTATTAGGTCTTGTACCGGAGCAGGACTCACATTTACGGATGCCGCTAGTCATGCCGACGCGGATTGGTTTTCCGTCGCTGTGGGGGATGGGACTGATCAAGAGGTTCGTCGTTGGCCCGCGGTTTAAAAACCGCGACAGTGGCATATGGAGAGAGGAGCCCCTACCAGAGCAGTTCGAGCTAGTCTATCCTCCGCCAGATTCTGCTGCTATGCCCGTGCCGGACCCTCCGGTGAATTTAGACGGTGCAGCGATGCCACAGCCACCGCCTCCTCCCCGGGCGCCTCAGTTTCCACGTCACGTTATTCCAGGTCATGCCCCAGGAGCTGCAGTACATCCAGTGATACGAGCCGAGCTTGACAGGCTCAATGATTTGATAGGTTGGTTGGTTGGTTGGTTCGGGAGGCGCAGGATAGACGAGAGAGAGGGGTTACCCGCGATACCACTCCCACCACCTCGAGCACCACATCAGTAGCAGCAGCCGCAGCACCCAGATCCAGATTCTGATCCTGTTGCATAGACCAGTTATAGTTTTTATTTTTGTTATGAATGTATAAACTTATCTTATATATTTTTGTTATGGATGTACAAAAGTTATCTTATATACGTCATATTTACGTTTGTTTTCAGTTATTCGGTTACTTAATGATTGTTGCCTTCAATTGATATAATACGGAAACAATATATGTTTTGAATATAATACGGAAACAATATTTAAACGAGATAAAATTTTAATCGAAAGAATAATATTTAAAAAAGTAATATGTTAAAAACATTATAATATTTAATCCAAAGAATCTATTTAAAGAGCCGATAGAATCTTTATAGTGTAAAAAACAAAACTTTTTTTAAAACAAAAAAAATCGCCAAAAAAAACCACATTAAAAAACTATCAAAATAACCACACCAAAACCCACCAAAACACCCCTTCATTCAACCAAAAAAACACCCAATGCCTGGACGCCTCGTATAGGCCTGTACGAGGCGTCTAGGGTTTCTTAAACTTTGTGCCTGTCATCCACTGAAGACCCCCTTGAATTCAGTGTCTAGACGCCTCGTATAGCCCTATACGGAGGCGTCTAGGGCACCAAAAGTGTCCAAATAGTGTCAGAGGGTGTGTGAATAGATCCAGCCTTTAAAACCGAAAGTTATTTACACTTTTTATGTGTTACAATTGTCTCTTTCTTGTACGTATGTTGTATCTGAGTTGGTGGATAACCGTCGTTCAACGTCTTTCATTCAGAGTTGGGATGCTGCAACCACCACCCATGGTTGCAATGGACTAGAAAGGTGGGCCCCATGACACCCTCCCAACTGACCCGTCGAATGGACGTGGTCTTGACCCCCCAGGTATTTGATCGTTGACTATAGGTGCAGACATGTATTTAGGGGAATGGGGTGGTTACAAGTGATGGAATTCCATCACTCACAAACATCTAATCATGTTCCGTCATGTCAGCAACCACTATTCTATCACTCACAAGAATTTTTTAGTGGCGGTGGTCATCACTAGTGATGGAATTCCAACATACAAGTATTAATACACAACGTACAAGTCATACATGTACAATCAATTTTTACAACGCGTGAAGATTTCCACGCGTTATAAGTTTCACGCGTGGAAGTAATAGGTGGCGGCGGTGTTCTAAGGTTCATCACTCGTGATATATGGTCCATCACGGACCACCCCACCTTCCCTTATTATGTCTTGGTTATGTTTGTTAGTATATGATAGTAATTTACTGTTTTACCCTATTATCAGGTCTCTAGTGGCTAAAGGTATTTGGATGGCAAGATACGTTGATATTGAGCCATGCAACATTGTAGTGAATCCTGTGTCGATACTGATGGAAGAGAGTGAGAGGTTAGGACTTATATTTATTTAGCTTTTTTTTGTTAATCGTTTGTTTTTTGAGGTTAGACATTCTATGGTTTTCTAGTTTTTTGAGGTGTATTATTATTAAGTTATTGTTGTTCCTTAGGATGCTGCTCCATTGAATCTTATTAGGTTATTGTTGATGGTTGATGCACTTGTTGTGTGGATGTGGCTCGGTTTGGTTCGGTTCAAGACCGACGCCGACGATACTCCTCCATCATGCAACTCGAAAAACACGCCACAAATAACGAAGTCACGTGAAGAACACGATTGAATATTGATGACAACCATGATGACATTTATAATATTTATATCGATTTGACTTAAATATATTTGTATATCGATGTAGGTATATCAATACTTTGTTTGATTATACTGTGCTTACTGTATACTCGCGAAGGCAACCTTCGTGTCTTTCATATGAGATGAAGGAGCTTTTATATGTCAATACACGAAGGGATGCGAAGGGACACGAGAGTATGGTTCGTGTGTAAGTGTGTAAGTGTCTTCGTGTAACATCATTATGCCTTCGCGTGTTATCCTGCTGTATTGCCTATAAATACAGCAGGATGCGATTGTAAATGTAAGAGTGCATTTTGGGAGAGTCTGGAGCTTATTTTAGACAACAAGTATACTGTTACCCTGTCAAAATCAATTGAGAAACTTTTGAGTGTTTGTTCTTCTTGACTAATTGTGCTCTTGCTTAGTTGTGTGTAAATCAGGAATTCCGCACCTGTGTTTATGCATTTGATAACTTGAAATCACCTTGTTCTTAGATCCTTTCAGGGACCTACAAGTGGTATCAGAGCATAGGCTCGATTTCTTGTTAGAAACCAAGTTGTTAGGTGAGATTTGGTAAGTTTTTGAATGATTTTTGAAAATTACTGGACAAAAACACAAAACCCACCTTTTGATGATAAAATGGACTAAAATCAACCTAAATGATGTTATTTGATGAATGTTATGACTAAAATCTTGCTAAAATAAATGGAGATAACGAAAACCCAACTTGTTTTTAAGTTTTAAACCTAAAATTTTCAAACGCCATTTTTTCCGGCAAGAGGTTTGGCCAGAATTTATTAATTACCGGAAAATTACACTCACCTGAATATTCACTTAGTGAGTTGGCAAGATTTGTTATAACAGAATTGTATGGGTTGTCTGCTGAGATTTTGTCTTTTTTGCATTAGACAGAATACCACACGAGCGTATACCTTCACACAAAACCTCTTTCGTGTGAAGATTTGTTATCGTGTTGTTGCCTTCGTGAGGATTTGCTTTCGTGAGGATTTACCTTCATGAGGATTTTGTTTTGTGAGGATTTGCCTTCGCGTGAATACTGGTTTGCGTGAATCATCTGATTCGTGTGTACTTTTCTTTCGCGTATAAAGTCTCCTTCACGTGGAAATGTAGTTCGTGTGATTATCTCTTTCGTGTCAAGACATCTGTTTCGGATGGACTCACAAGTTTTTAGCTTTTCATTGTAAGTTGTTTTAACGCAGTTAGCCTTTATATTTCCAAAAGTTATTTTTCCAATCTTAGTATTAGTTAATATGTCTACTAATCCCTGGCATTGGAGTGTCAACGGTACATCGAGCGGTACCCACCTCAACAAAATTTCGCAACATCATGGGTTCAATCTCTCATGCCATCTCCATCCATAATGATATGGGCTAATCAGTGGGCGTTCGTTGCAAACCAGAATCAGAGCATTCAAAATCTTTTGATTAGTGAAAGTGAATCTAGAAGTAATAATCGTCTACCAAAGCTACACCATATTAACGACTATCCTCGGTGGAAAGATAGATTTCACATGTATGTTCTTGGTCAGAATACTGAACTTTGGACTTGTTTTACGACTCCTTACAACGAAGCACTTGAAGAATTTGGATCAGATCCCGAAGCATTATCAAATTTAACTGAACCAGAGAAAAAGGCTTATGACTTAGAGAAGAAAGCTTTTACCATTCTCACTCAGGCACTTGATAAAGACATTTATCATCAATTCATTTATTGCACAACTACTAAGAACCTATGGGATACTTTACAAGCTAGAGGAGAAGGAAATGCAGCTTCGAGAAAGATTCAACATGATTTATTGAAGAAAGAGTTCGAAGGGTTCATCTTTATAGAAAACAAATCATTGGGAGAGATGACTACAAGATTGTACCACTTGTTAAGCGAAATGTTTTTATATTGAGTAATTGTGAGTCCGCAAGAGATTGTTTCCCGATTTGCTGATACACTACCACCAAAATGGAGTCAATTTCTTGAAATTCTGAAGCAAATGGCATTTGGGACACAATTAGTATCTATGAATTTATCCAAAAGTTGGAGAACAAGAACGAGGAAGAAATTAGAAAAGCAAAAAGAATTCTCATTCCGCAAAATACGGAAATATATTTCGGTATCGGTGGTAGTATTAGTGGTCCTTCACAACCGTCTCAACATGCCAAGTTGCAAACCATTTTCGTTTCCAATGTCAACCCTTTCTAACCACAACAACCCACAACTTCCCAACCCATTAGCCCAATCTTTGTTCCCCCACCATTCCTAGATCCAAATCGAGCAACTCAGCAAGTTTACTATGGAAGTTCTTTTAATCCTTATGGTGGACCGACATCTAACCCAAATACCGTCCGTCTCGATACCTCCAACTTCAGCAAAGTTAGTGTAGAGGTTGCCAAAGAACACATGGAGCTTCTAAACACTTTGGTGAGTTCCTATTGTGGGTTAGCTGCTGGACAAGTTGGTAACATCAATTTAACCAGTGAAGATTACGCACATATAGATAAGGAGGAGATGGAGTTGATTGATATCAAATGGGCCTTTGCAAGTGCCGTGAGAAGAGCAAAAGACTTTTTGGAGAAGACGGGAAGAACTAACATGGAAAGCAGAAAGGATACTCCATATGGTTTTAATAAGGAGATGGTTACTTGTTTCAACTGTCGAGAAAAGGGACACTTTAAAAGAGAATGCACGAAGCCCCCACAACAAGGAATCAATATCCTTTCAATATAACCAAGTAGCTAAAAATGAAAGAGCAATGGTCCCTGCAAACAATTCCAATCGAGCGTTGATTGTTCAGGCCGATGAAAGCTGTGATTGATCTGTACAATTAGGAAACACTGGTGGAGGAGGAACTGCATGCTATGCCAAAATTGTAAGAATGTTAGTGATGGGGAATCTTCAGGAAATGATGCAGTTCAGGGTATAGCGGTAGTTCAGATGAAGAAGGATCGAGTTCAGGTGAAGATAGATCTAAAACTGAGATGAGAGAAGATGTTGATGCTAAGGTAGATGATTTGATTGCTGAAACTGAATCAATGGATAGCAAGGATACAACTTCGAAACAGAAAACTGAAGACTCATCTGATGATTTTTCAAGGTATCTCTCAGAAGTTGGATCTTTTACTTTTCGTGCTGCATTCGTGGCTCGTTTGGATTGCCAATTTAGACAGGTAAGTTTCAATAAACCTATCTTGTCTAAGTGTATTGAATGTATGGTTTTAAAGGGTAAATACTTAGAACTAGAAAGTAAATTTGATCACACCAAGAAGCATCATCAGAGTTTGATTGTGGATTTGACAAAGTGTAGTGAGGCAAACACAGGTCTTAAGAAAAACGAAAAGGAATTTAAAACAATAATTGAAACCTTAAGGAAAGATAACTCGAAACTTAAGAAAACTATTCTTAATAAACAAATTGGTATTAATAACTACATTAATATTATTGATGAAACAAAGAGAGAGCTAGCCCATGCACGATGTGAATATGATGCAATCAAACTCAAGTTGGACAGTTAATCCAACTCGAGATATGTTTTGGATCATATCATCGATGTTCAAAATAAGAAAGGTAATGTAAAATGCATTGGCTATCAGGCTTGCCCTCCTCCGGTTAGACATAACTACAAAAAGTTACCTGATTACGAGGATATGCCACATTTTGAACCCACCGTTCCTTTGGATCTTGCTGAATTTACAGCCGATCGAGTCAAAGTCAATCAGATGAGACCAATGATTCAAAGTCTTTGAATAAAAAGAATCCTCCAATTGTTTAGGATTGTGATAGTTCGGGTGATGAGTCGGGTGAGGACAAACCTAAACAGTCAGATACGGTGACAAAAGAGAAAAATATACCTCTTGAAAATCATATTCTTTGTGATCCACAAGCAAAACCGTCTGTGACTGCTACGGTCAAGTCTGTTGAATCTTCTGTTGAGATTTGTGAAAGTGCGAACTTGCTTTACACGTTGATTGGTTTTGATAAAAGATATTCAGATAAGTATTTCCCAATCAGAAATGTCAATCAATCTTTGATTGATAATGTTTTCAAGGAGTCTATTAGTAAGTTTTTAGGTAAGTCGAGCCCAAGAGTTATAGTAACTCAATGTGCTCCTATCCAAAAATATGAACTTAGAAAGAAATATGGGAATCAAAAGTTGCAACCTCAAAACAAACAATCAACGAATGCAAAGTCACGCTAACCATGGAAAAGGAAAGGGCAAACAAGGCCAAAACAAGAAGAAGGTTAAGAATATGAACTTCGTTAAATCTTGAGGGACTGATAAAATTGAATCTTTTGAAAACAAATCCAACACGGATTTTGTTAAACAAGCTCAGTCTTTGAAAAGAAACAATCAGAACAGCTATACACAACATACAAACTGTTGTGATGTAGGACCAAGTACCTCGAGATCACGAAGTCCATGGTTAAGCTATTACCATCATGATACTCCGAGGTTTGTTGAGCGGAGATCATGCTTTGAATGCGGCGAGTATAGACACATTGATAGAAACTGTACCCACATCTCACGAAAGGAAAAACAAAAGTTGATGCCCCCCTATGGTAACAGTTACCATACAAGATCAGTTTCATCAAAAGAGTATCCTCATCTTGTTAAACAACGAGAAATAAAATAGAAAAAGAAACAAAGAAAAGAAGCTGAAAATGTTTGAAACCAGAGGTAGTCCAAATACAGCCTGTTAAAGCAGATGTTAAAAAAACAGAAACAAATTTGGAAACCAAAACTGGTAATTGTTTCATGGGGAGCTCAATCAATTCTGGATCATCGGGAAATCAAAGTCACAATTCTCAATGATGCCGGATGACCCAAGTTAACGAAGGCTTGGTTCCCCCTCTCCAACTGATCCTTAAGTGAGTGTGCATGATGTTCCAAGAGGAACTATTGATAGTCGTAGGATTGTTGATAGTGGAGCATCTAGCACCTGATCGGCGACATAAGGCTCCGACACAATGTTAAATCCAGGAGAATATTGTTGCCTTTGATGGAGAGAAAAGAAGATAAAAGGCCCGGTGAAGGAATGATGGTGAATGAAGTTATACACTTTGACAAGATGAAAAATGTGCCAAAATTTTATTGTTATGGCTTTGATCGGGTCAAGAGGATAGATTCCAACTAAATGTACGCGCCTGCCGCACGTCTGAAACTTTTCTAAGATTCAAGGGTTGTACCTCTCACAAGAAGTTTAAGCCTTACAAGATGAACTTTCATTGTACATTTCTCGACAGTGTGATTGAAGAAAATGTGTTTATTGAACAAACCAACCGGTTGTGCGGATACCTTGGCATGGATTGACTAACCGCACACTACTTCTCCAGGATAAAGAAAGACGAAGACCTTTGCTGGTGCAAAAGGTTGTGGAAGACATCATGTATGGACCGACCAATGATGATGTGTACAAGCTTTCCCACATGCTTACTTGCTTCTTACCAGCCAGACCCGGAGGTTTCTAATCTTGTTGTTGTGAAGAGATTTCTCAGTTATTTGAAGTAGCTGCAAAATCGACCTTGAAATCCACACCGGGTGGATATCTAGTTTGGGAGAGCACTCAGATTCCTGGCAATGCACGAATCAGTTGCAGGATTACGGTTTTGAATTTCTAATCTCTCCTATCTTTGTCGATATTTAAGTTGCTTTGCGAATTACTAACATCTCGTACAACACTCCTTGACCAAACACATTGATCTCGAATATCACCTCACACGTGATTGTTTCAATATGTAACTTGTCAATGTTGTTTTGTCCACACCGACTACCAACATGTCAACTCATTTTCCAAAAATTTTGATAAATCATTTTTGATTGAATTGATTTTGGTAAATGGCATCGAGGTACAACATGAGTTAATCCACATCGGGAAATTGTTTTTGTGAATATTTTTCTCAAGAAAATCCAAAAAGATGTTTTTAAAAGTTTAAATTTACTTTTTGAATTTTAGGGGGAGTAATCCAAATCAGAAAAATATAAGAACATTGAAAAACATCAAAAAGGACAAAAACAAGAGAAAAACAAAAATGAGTTTCCTGGCGAGAAAAAGAGAAAATGATAGAACATCAGTGGTCTATCGAAACCACTTTTAACTTAAAGTGAAAAACGATAGGTAGCTATACTAATGATTTATCGGTAGGATCATAACCATAATAAACTATGCAGGGCGATATAAACATAACGAACTAAAGACCGTGTGGGAATCTCACATTGGCATATGGTCTTGGTACAGAAATTTTATTTGATAGATTGCCAAGGTTCAGAGTTACGTGGTCTTTATGTTGTTTATCATCTGGGTATCATGGTTGTTTCTTTTACCAAAAACAACGGGGACGCAAGACTAGAAATTTCATGATACCATACATACGTGTACATACTATACATACATGTATATAATACACACTGCATACGACCATCAATAAGTGATAACTATATCACAGTCACCCCCAAATAAGTGATTCTAAATCACATTTATCATCTGAGAGTCAAGTTCGTCCTTTGTCGGTATGATGGTACTAACCTGTTCACGGACTTGCTCTCATGCCCTGCATGCTTTGAAATCTCATGCCCTGCATGCAATGAAAATCTCGTGCCCTGCATGCACTTAAAATCTCGTGTCCTGCATGCATTGAAAATCAAGTTCCTCATAAATAAGTAATTTTATCACATAGGGCTTGTATTCATCCTCAAAATAAGTAAGTATCTTACATCATATACGTCCAAACTGATGATATATGGTATACTCACCAGTAAGATGAACTCTCGTGCATACCTTGATATGGGAATGTGCCTTGAGTGGATGAACACATGTCGGTAAGTATAAATCATACCTAAACATATCCCCAAGTTATATAATTATATCCGATTGTTGAGTTTAAGTGGACAACAATATCGATAATCATTATAGGATGCTTATCTAAATACTAACTTAATGAACAACAAGTGTGTTTTGGCATGACCGTACACTGATATGATTCTCTTACCCTCGAAACTCGCAAAAATAATGTCTTTAAATATTTATTTATTGCTTTCTGTCTTTACATTTGAAGTATTCAAAAATACCAAAAAAATTTTAGGTGTGTTTTAATATAAAGAGTAAATTACAAGTTTTGTCCTTTGTGTTTGTACCAAATTGCAGGCGGTGTACTTTACCTTTAAAATTGACTGGTTTTGTACTTAATGTTTCAAAATATTACACGTTATGTCCTTTAGGCCAAACCGAGTTAGAAATATCAGTTAAATAATGCCATGTGCACCACACACGAGGGTAAAATAGTCTTTTCTCATGCCAACTTGTTTTCACCCATTTTAAACAAATAAAACCTCTCTTTTCTCTCTCCTCTTTCTACCTCTCTGTTCTCTCTCTTTCTACCTCTCTCTACAACAACTTTAACCTTCTTCTCCATCTAAGAGTGAGGGGAGTGGGGCGACTCCCACCCCCAAGTCACCCCCAAGTCGCCTGGTACACCGCCCCCTATGGCAACCTCCTTGAAAATTTTGGCCTGCCCGACTTGTATAGGTCGCCCACTTTTTCATTGAAAATTTTGTTTTATCCAATCATAGAATAATAACTTATTTAACTACCAATCACAACATGCCACCTCAACAGTAAGTTGCCATGAACACCACCCCCACTTTTTTACCCAACTTCCTTCACGCTGACGTGGTGCCACATGGCGCAAGTCGCCCTTCCTTGGGTAGCCTCACTCCCCTCAGTCTAACCTTCTTCTCCATCAAACTTCCATCCTCGGTACCAACCCTAACTGGAACCAAACTCAAAACCGAAATAGATGAATTAATCGACCCAAACGACGAACACGTCTCCAAAACCATTGATTCTGGCACCGAATGGGAGCTGGTACTTAAGAGCAAAGGTGCGATTGCGGTAGAGGGTGCGGGAGAGGTGGTGGGTGAGGGCGGAGATGGTGGCGACGGTGGTGCATTGGTCAACAGCGACGATGCGGGTTTCTCCACCGGCGTAGCAGAGAAGTCGAATCTGATCCGGCACCAGGTCTAAAGATCTGACACCGTTCTTCAGATCTGCCCTACCTACCACCGCCTACAACCGCCCTACCTGCTACTGCCCACCACCGTTCTTCAGACCCACCCCAATGTGTAAATAGGTAACTTTTTGTACCTTCTACCAGTACACAGGCTTTGCCACAATTCCATACGAGAGCACAATTCTAACCATTTTGCTTATTTTTTTTATTCATTTGTGGTCAAGTATGATTTTTGTGTTTTTACTTCATTTGTGCTTTGTGATGATGAAAACATGGGGAAATATACGATCTTTGACATTTGGTGAATTTGATAGTTTGTCAGACTCAAGGAGTTGCTGATCACCATTTAGAGGTGGTTTGAGTGGTTAAACACCTGAACATCCAGGTGCTTTTGTTACAGAACTAACCTATATTCCGTATGATTTCGATACAGGACAAAATCTAAACCGGGTGCCCTTGATGAAAGACTAAAAATAATCTGAATGCTTTTAGTCAAAATAATACTTAGAATCTGGTTCATAACTAATTTTATCTTAGAATTTTGTAAAGGGATGGGTCGTGGTGGAGTGGTACGGTGCTGATTACAGGTGGTGGGTGGTGGTGGAGTGGTGTGGGGGTAGATGGAGGTGTACTGGTATTTAAGTTATTACATAATTAGTCCATAAAAGGTGAAATGACAAAATTGGCCTCATGTGCAAGGCACATGATCAAATTTAACAAAAAAAAAATTAATTGGGTTTGGCCTAGAGGACATAACATGTAAGATTTTGAAACATTAAGTACAAAACCAGTCAATTTTAAAGGTAAAGGACACCACCTGTAATTTGATACAAACATAAGAACAAAACTTGTAATTTACTCTAATATAAATTTTATAAAAGCCAAAAAGATTTTACTTCTATATTATTTTTGAATAACCGATGTTGGAACTCGAATCTATTCTTCCTAATACCCTGATTAAAAGCCAGAAACAATGATATCTCCATAATGGTAGAAGTTGACAAGTTTTGAAAGTTAAAGATCTAAAATTGAACAATATTGAAACTTTCAAAGTGTTGTTGGTTGTTAGTTGAATGAGAGTTGGTCTCATGTGTGTCGTCTGTTAATTTTATTAAAAATCAATCCTTAGTGAGGTTTTCAGCTGAAATTCTCTAAGATTGGTTAAATCCCTAGCGGTTGTTCTCATTATGCGTTTAGCTTTGTTGTGTGTACAAATGTGGTATTTAAACAAGCTAAAGGAAAAGGGAACGTGTCAGATGACAAGCTTGGAGTGATGACACGACATGGATGCAATCAGTGGATCAAGATGATCAAGTTGTAGTTGACCACTCATCAACACCAGAAGGATCTGAAGCCTTGAAGTTCAAAAGATTCACAAGCTACATTCAAGGGGGAGTTTGTTGATGTACTTGTTGTGTAGATGTGGCTCATTTTAGTTCGGTTCAAGACCAACGCCGACGACACTCCTCCGTCGTGCAACTCGACAAACACGCCACAAACGACGAAGACACGAGAAGGACACGACTGAATATTGATGACATCATCATATCAAAAGCATGCATTTTATATCGATTTGACTAAAATGTATTTTTATATGGATGTACGTATATCGATACTTTGGTTGATTATACTGTGCTTGTTGTATACTCGCGAAGGCAACCTTCATGTCTTTCATATGACACGAAGGAGCTTTTATATGTGAAGGGATGCGAAGGGACAAGGAAGTATGGTTTGCGTGTAAGTGTGTAAGTGCCTTCGTGTAACACGAAGGCTCTCCTTCGTGTCTCCATGTTATGTTTCATGTAACATCATTATGCCTTCGCGTGTTATCCTGTTGTATTGCGTATAAATACAACAGGATGCAATTCTAAATGTAAGACTGCATTTTGAGACAGTCTGGAGCTTATTTTGGATAACTTGTATACTGTTACTCTGTCAAAATTAAATGAGAAACTTTTGAGTGATTTGTTCTTATTGATCGACTGTGCTCTTGCTTGGTTGTGTATAAATCAGCGATTCCGCACCTGTGTTTATACATATGATAACTTGAAATCACCATGTTCTTAGAACCTTTTAGGGACCTACATTGATTCCTTAGGATGATGCTGCATTGAAAAGCATGGTGCATTTTTTGCTCTTGATGTCTCAAATATATTGATCATAAACATGTAAGTTCATCTTACTATCGCGTTTTATGATCACGGTATTGTTCCCCTATAGGCTATATCTAATTTTTTTCAAGTGCCATATTCTAGTAGCTCTCAACTTCTGATCATATTTGATACTTAGTTTTACGAGCTTGAATTTCATTGGGGTATCTACTCGACTAAATTCTTTTGCTACTGGCACATGCCATCTATTTCTTTCCCGTTTATGTAGAAACAAGCTCCATCTTTAGAGCATGTAACAAGCCCCATGTAAATGCAATTAAAAACTTTTTGTTGGTGCACTTGTGTCTGTACTTTGTCTGTATTTTGTCGTGATACCAAACGATGTCTTTGTTAGTCTTGTAAGTTTGACCAAATCAACCATCCTCCTGGTTTGACTTGGCCAAACAGTTAGACAATGGTTGTAATATGTCTGTGTCGAAGGATGTGTCATCGAAGGATTGTTTAGATCCTTCGATGAGCTCGAAAGATAAACCTTCGATGGATGAACCTCGAAGGATATCATCCTTCGAGGTGTATATGTGATCCTTCGATAGGTTTCAGGTCGATAGATGATCTTTCGATCAGTCTATCTGATCCTTCGACCAGACGAGCTGTGACGGGTATATATACCCATGTAATGTGTTCACTTCATTTCTAGACACGAAATTGAGAAAAGAGTGAGACAGGAACAAGAGAGAACACACACGAGAGAGAGAGTTTACAGAATACATTTGTAAACCTTGTGCTGTAACCGACTTTCATAGTATTAATACAGAGGTGTTAATCGTTGAGTCTTGTGCGTCTACCTTTCTCTTTGTGGCTTGTGTTCTCACATAAACTCCGGTTTGCATGCTAGCTTGGATTCCGCACTTGCTAGTGTGTTAGATATAACAAGGATTAGGTTTGACCTCAACCTCCGAGGGACCTACAAGTGGTATCAGAGCCGTGGCTCTTTTCCTTGTTAAAAAAACGAGTTTATACAAGACTTTGAAGTGTTTTGGACAAAAACTCACATGGTTTAGCACCCGTTTTTAGTGTTTTTCTTGCTTTTCCAGTCGTAAAAACGTGTTCTAAACTTACCGGGTGTGTTAAAAGACGGGTTGGGTAACTTAAAAACTTGTTTTTAAGAAGTTTGGTCATTTCCGGCCAAATTCCGGCTTACTCCGGTGACCGGTTTTCTGGACTTTTTAAGTTATATTTTATTTGTCAAATCTTGTTTTGGCAGAAAGTATGGTCTGACCATACCTTCTGCCGAAAGATTTCCACCAACCCATCACCTTTTCACCAACCTGTCACTTTTGTCAACTGTGTCAGTGCAGATCGAAGGATATCCTTCGAAGTCGAAAGATCATCTTTCGATCAAAGGAGGTTCGATAGATAATCATCCTTCGAACATCCTTCGAAGTCTGTGACTTATCCTTCGATCCAAGGAATCTTTTCGAAGCATACATCTTTCGGTCTACAGTTCTTTTTCGAAAGATAAGGATCCTTCGTTTGGAGAATCTGTCGAAATCATTGTTCGAAATTCAACAGTGATCTTTCGAACACTGTTGATCCTTCGAACAAGTCTTGATCCTTCGTCCTTAGTCTGTTTATGTTTAACAAGTTTGTGATTTTCAGGTATTATTATTCTTGATCAAAAAAAAAAAAATGAATCCAAGATGGGGTACTCCGGTAAATACAGAGATGTATTTTGGTACTCCGTCTCCGGATAGTGGAAAGTATAGAAACACGAGTTTGTCTCCTGCATGGGCCGAATCTCCCGCACCAAGTATTCAAAGCCAACGACCTATTAAAGCAACTGATATGTTCGGAAATCCATTACCTGTTCGATCTACCGGACCAACAGACTTGTATGGAAATCCTCTACAACCAGCTCCACAACAGCAAGTCTATCGGCCATCTACTGTAATCGCGTGTTTTGCTGAGGTTGTCAAGGTTTTAAATCACGCCAGTGGTGGAGAATCTTCCACCAATGGTGAAGAATCTTCTGAGGATGAAGACTCTTCTGGTTACAGTAGAAGTTCGGATGAAGAATCCTCAAGTTCAGGTGATGATCATGTGGATGAGACATCAAGTGCGTCAGTCGATGCAAATATTGATGAGCTTTTGGAGGAAGCTGCAGCAGGAACTGATAGAAGATCTATTTTGGTGGATCAAGCTGCTTATTCTTCGTCTTCTCTCCATTCAGCCTTTATGGCTAATGTCGACAGTTCATCAAGTCAGGTATGTGCCGATGAACCCACTACTGTTATTTGTGATAACTGTGATAGATTGAGTGTAAAGTGTGGTGATTTAGAGGCAAACATGTCTGAGTTGCAAGGCAAACATGATGCTTTACAAGCTAGTTTGTTTGACTTGCAAGACAAACATGTTTCATTGAATGATAAGTGTTGTGAATTGCAAAGCAAACACGAGGCTTTGCAAGAGAAATATGATGTGACATTCATCCACAATCAAAAGTTGACCGTGGATCTTTCTAAGTGCACAGAAGCAAACATGTTTTATGAAAACCATGAAAAGGAATTTAAATCGATGATTGAAACATTAAAGAAAGATAAAACAGAGCTGACAAAAATGGTTTCCAGAAAACAAACTGACATAAATTTGTATATCACACGCCTTGAGATAATGCAAAAAGAGATGGCTTGTGTTAAAACTGAAAGTGAGGCGATCCGACTCAAGTTAGACAGTTATTTGAGCTCTAGCTATGTGTTGGATCACATCATTGACGTACAGAAAGAGAAACGGGATGTCACATGCATTGGATACAAGAAATGTCCACCACCTGTGAGACACAATTATGATGCCATGCCTGACGAGGAGGATAGAACTTTCTTTGAACCATCTGTTCCTCTAGATGTTAATGAATTTGCAGCAGGACTCGGATACAAGAAAGAGGTATCATCAGATTCAGATGTGTCAGCAGATACATGTGTGTCTTCTGCTGAACAGAATCAGGATCCTCCAGTTGTTGTTGAGGATGCTGATTCTTCTGATGATGAATCCGATGATACTGACTCAACAAAGTCTGATGCGGTGATCAAAGAAGAGGACATCCCTCTTGAGAATCACATTCTTTGTGATCCACCTGCAAAACCGTCTGTGATTGCTACAGCCAAGTCTGTTGAATCCTCATCTGGAAGCTGTGAAAGCGTGAACTTGCTTTACACGTTGATTGGATCTGATAAAATATATTCAGACAAGGATTTCCCTATCAAAAATGTCAATCAATCTTTGATTGATAAAGTTTTCGAAGATTCTACCAGTAAGTTTTTGGGAAAGTCGAGCCCAGGAGTTGTAGTAACTCAGTGTACTCCTATCCCAAAATCCGAAGTTAGAAAGAAATATGGGAATCAAAAATTGCAAAAACAAAACAATCAACGAAAGCAAAATCACGCTGCCCAAGGAAATGGAAAAGGCAAACAGAGCCAAAACAAGAAAAAGGACAAGAAGGTAAACTTTGTGAAATCAAAGGGAACGGACAAAATTGAAACGTTTGAAAACAAATCTAACTTAGATTTTGTTAAACAAGCAACAGTGTTGAAAAGAAATGAACCAAACTGTTCGAAACCTAGTACCTCGAGATCACAAAGTTCATCATCATCGGCAAGACGATCACATGATACTTCGGGGTTTGTTGAACGAAGATCATGTTTTGAATGTGGCACAATTGGACATATCATTCGAAATTGTCCGTATCTTCATAAATTAAAAGCCAAAGAAGATGATCCCCGTGAACGAAATTACCGAAAGCGATCTGTTTCGTCAAAATCAGACCCTCGTCTTGTTAAACAACGGGAAATGAAACAGAAAAGGAAACAAAGAAAAGAAATTGAAAAGGTTTTAAAACCGGATGTTGTCCATACAAAATCTGTCGAATCAAATGTTAAACATGAAAAACAAAAACAGATTTGGAAACCAAAATTGGAAACTGTTTCAGGGGGAGCTACATCAATTCCGAATCATCGGGAAATGGATGTCACAATCCTCGATGATGACGGACGACCCAAGTCTGTGAAGGCTTGGGTCCCCCTCTCCAACTAATCTCTGAATGAGTGTGTAGGATGTTCCAGGAGGAACTATTGATAGTCTTAGGATTGTTGATAGTGGAGCGTCCTTGCACAAGATCGGCGACATTAGGCTCCGAAACATTGTTGTAACCAAGGAGTTGTTGCCTTTGATGGGAGAGGAGAAAAGAAGACAAAAATGTCTGATGAAAGAATGTGGTTGAATGAAGCTGAAAAATTCGACCAGATGAAATGTGCCAAAATTTGGTTGTTATGGTTTTTGATCGGGTCAACATGAAAGATTCCAATGAAAAGTACGCGCCTGTAGCACGTCTGAAGCTTTTCGAAGATTCATGGATTTTTCTTCCACAAGAAGTTCAAAGTCCACAAGATGAACGTGTAGGGTACTTTTCTCTGCGGTGTGATTGAAGAAAATGTGTTTGTTGAACAAACCAAGCGGGTGTGCGGATGCCTTGGCGTGGATTGATCAACCGCACACTACTTCTGAAAGAGAAAGACAAAGACCTTCGCTGGTACAATGTGGAAGATCAGCCGGACCCAGAGGTTTTTTTTGATCTTGTTGCTGTGAAGGGATTGAAGTAGCTACTAAATCGACTTTGAAATCCACACCGGGTGGATATCCAGTTTGGGAGAGCACTCAGATTCCTTGCAATGCACGAAGCAGTTGTAGGATACGGTTTTAAAATTCTAATCTCTCCTATACTTGTCGATATTTAAGCTGCTTTATGAATTATTATCATCTCGTATAGCACTCCTTGACCTGACACATTGATCTCGAATATCACCTCACACGTGATTGTTTCACTATGAAACTCATCAATGTTGTCATGGTCCACACCGATGACCAACGTGCCGACCTTTTTACCAAAGCATTTGACAAATCAAGATTTGACTATTTATTATTGGTAAACGGCATTAAGGTCAAGCAAGAGTAAAACCAACATCGGAAAATCATTTTTGTAAATATCTTTGTGTTTAAATTTGTCTTAGTTTATTGATTTTAGGGGGAGTAAATCCAAAATTTGAAAATCCAAACACATCGAAAAATTTCAAAAGCACAAAAACAATAGAAAAGCAAAAATGAGTTTCCTGGCGAGCAAAAGAGAAAATGATAGTACATCAGTGGTCTGTCCAAACCTCTTTAAACCTTAAATGAAAAAGCGATAAGCAGCTCTATATAAGATGTATCGGTAGGCTCACAATCATTTTAAAGTGTGCAGGGTGATATAAACTTAAATCCGACTGAAGACCAGGTGGGAACCATTCATTGGCATATGGTCTTAGTACCGAAATTTCGTTTGAGAGATTGCCGAGGTTCTGAGATATTCGGTCTTTATGCTGCTTATCATCTGGGTATCATGGTTGTATCTTTTACCGAAAAATAACGGGGACGCAAGTCTAGATCTTCCATGATACCATACATACGTGTACATATTGCATTCGACCTCAATAAGTGATCAACAATCACATGTCCCCCAAAATAAGTGATAATATATCACATCTATCCGGGAGTCAAGTTCGTCTCTCTGCTGTACGAAAGTACTGACCTGTTCACGGACTTGCTCCTGTGCCTTCATGCATCGAAAATCAAGTTCCTCATCAATAAGTGATTCTATCACATAGGGCTTGTTTTCAAATCAAAATAAGTGAGAATCTCACATCATATACGGTCAAACAGATGATAATCAGTATACTCACCGGTAAGATGAACCCTCGTGCATACCTTGATACGGGAATGTGTCGTGATGTGGATGAACACCGGTCGGTAAGTATAAATCATACCCTAACGTATCCCCTCGCCATGATTACAAATGATAAGTTGAGCTTATGTGGACAACAATACCGATAATTGTTATAGGATGCTTATCTTAATGTTAACTAATTGAACAAAGAGAGCGTTTTGGCATGACCGTACACTGATATGATTCTCTTACCCTCGAAACTCGCAAAAAGAATGTCTGTAAATATTTATTTAATGCTTTCAGTTTCTGCATCTTTGTATATATTTATTTACTGCTTTCAGTCTTTACATTTGAAATATTCAAAAATACCAAAAAGATTTTAGGTGTGTTTTAATATAAACTTTCTAAAAACCAAAAAGATTTTACTTCTATCTTATTTTCGATCGTACGATGTTGGAGCTCAAGTCTTCGTTGACTGAAACCTGAACGAAAACCGAAACGACTAAATCTTCATAAACGGTCGAAATTTGCAAAGTGTTGAAAGTTAAAACTAAAATTGATAAATTTATTAAACTTTCAAACTGTCGGACGGTGTTTGATTATGACATGGTCATACGTGTGTCATTTGTTTATGTTAACTATATTCCAAGCAGTTGTTCTCATTACGCGTTTAGATTTCTTGCATGTGCAGATTCTAAAGGCAAGGAGAACATGTTCGTTGACAAGCTTCGGAATGAAGACACGACGTGAAGGCACTCAAATGATAAAGATGATCGAGTTGCCGCTGACCATCATCAATACCTCAAGGATCTCAAGTTATAAAGATCAAAACATTCACGAGCATAACTCAAGGGGGAGCTTATGTTAAGAGGGAGTTTGTCAACACACTTCCTACATGAAACGGGGAGTTTGTTGGTACACTTTCTGCTTTCAAGACGTGAAGACTTTAAAGATCCTCCGACATTGAAGACTTGAAAGGACGTCAAAGACCTGAAGACACAAAGATCGAGACAAAGCTACAGCCAAGGGGGAGTTTGTTGGTGCACTTGTGTCTGTACTTTGTCTGTATTTTGTCGTGATACCAAACGATGTCTTTGTTAGTCTTGTAAGTTTGACCAAATCAACCATCCTCCTGGTTTGACTTGGCCAAACAGTTAGACAATGGTTGTAATATGTCTGTGTCGAAGGATGTGTCATCGAAGGATTGTTTAGATCCTTCGATGAGCTCGAAAGATAAACCTTCGATGGATGAACCTCGAAGGATATCATCCTTCGAGGTGTATATGTGATCCTTCGATAGGTTTCAGGTCGATAGATGATCTTTCGATCAGTCTATCTGATCCTTCGACCAGACGAGCTGTGACGGGTATATATACCCATGTAATGTGTTCACTTCATTTCTAGACACGAAATTGAGAAAAGAGTGAGACAGGAACAAGAGAGAACACACACGAGAGAGAGAGTTTACAGAATACATTTGTAAACCTTGTGCTGTAACCGACTTTCATAGTATTAATACAGAGGTGTTAATCGTTGAGTCTTGTGCGTCTACCTTTCTCTTTGTGGCTTGTGTTCTCACATAAACTCCGGTTTGCATGCTAGCTTGGATTCCGCACTTGCTAGTGTGTTAGATATAACAAGGATTAGGTTTGACCTCAACCTCCGAGGGACCTACACTTTTGTCACTAGGAGACTAAAAACCCGCCCACCGGACGGGTATACTACTAGTATTAATTAGTTACCAAACTGAAATGATTTGTATATGTGAGATCACACACATCTAAACATCCCGTTACATATCAAGATTTAATTATTGAACACAAAGAACAAGAATAAGAACATTAGGGTCGGTCTCTATACCATTCTTAAACCTATCAACAAAACAAGTACAAATCATGTTGTACAAGAGATTAGTAAAACAAGACAGCTAGAAACCAAAATCATCCAACCACAACAAAAACATCAATTTATGAAGAGTGAAGACACCAACTAAATACCTAAAAAGAAAAGCAATTTCAAGTTTAGGGTTAAGATTACTTACGAATCAACTCACTGAACTCATGAGGAAGTCGCTTGGCGCTGAACTCACTGAACTCATGAGTGGTCTAATGGATGCGGGTGGATTTTAGATTTGGGGGAGAATGAGGAAGTCGATTGGCGCTGCCGATTCACTTATTTGGGTTACCTTTTGTCACGACTTTTTAGTCACAATCGATAGTTTAAAAGGTGTCTATTTTTGTTAAAATAAATTAATCATCTGACTTATTGAGACAAAATTTGGTTGCAATAGGTTGAAATAAAAAAACTAGTTCTATTTCCCCCCATTTTTCTTACCATTTGGGTTAACAAAAATGAAAAATAAAATGTTATTGTCTATTGGGACGAAATTTCGTGGCTACTTAATTTTAGCAAAGCGCTATATTTTTCCCTCTATCCCGCTAAAACCTATAGCGACTATGTTTCGTCGCTATAGGGTCCAAAAAACGAAAAAATTTGAAAACTTTGTAGCCACCAAGTTTTGTCGCTATACATAGACTTGTTGCAACAACATCATTTATTCGCTAGGGTTTCGTCGCAATAGGCCAAATTTCTTGTAGTGTATATTCTAGAATGTGGATTCTATGATTTGTGTCATCTTTTACATCTTTAATGTAATTAATACATGATATTGAAGTCCCACAACTCTCATTAAGAGTCTCAACTCCTTTGTTAGACTACGACTTGATGTTGAATCATATCAAGCAGACCTTTGATCAAACTTTTAATACATCATACACTTTAAAAATACCCATTTAATGCAAATTATATTTCAAACTTTGTTTATATAATGTTTGCGGTTGTGGCAGCTTCTATATCAGATGAAAATGTGGTAACAGTAAAAATGCAAATGGTAAGAGTAAACCAAATTATCCTTGTTTAACTAATTACCCATTACCCATTAACTAGTTACCCATTACCCATTAACTTATAAAATCAAGATTAACATCTCCTACAGATTTATGGACTATGACTAAACGTATTATAATTACCCGAAACACGTGAATCATGTGCGTTCTTCTTTAAAGCTGTTGCATGAATAAAGAAACAGATTCACAACAGCCACTACTTTCCAACAAAATTTGTATGAGTGTGACCTGATAAGGAGATGCATGATAATTTTGTGTATTATTTTTATTTAGTTTCATTATATACTAATCCAATATTTAATCTTATCACCCATAAAAGTACTTTATTTGCAATGGTGCGGTCTAAAAGTGGATCCGTGATTGATTCTTTTTAATTATCATGATTGATTCTTTTTAATTGTAGAAGCTTTTATATATTTTGATTAACGCCCTGTCAAAAAAAAAAAAAAATATTTTGATTAACGCCTTTTAAAATATATCAGTTTTATTATTTAACAGTGTATAAGGTCATAAGGTATATATTAACCATTCTTAACTCCATAAGCAACACATCACCCGTTTTTTCCCCTTTTTACATCTCATTCGAAGGAAATGGGTTAACTTTGTTATCTGTACGCCTTACCCACCATTTTTTTAATTATTTTAACATTAAATATTTTAATTAAATACAAAATAAATAATAATAATAATAATAATAATAATAATAATAATAATAATAATATATAACATTTCATTAACTTTTTAGTTAAAATAAACATTGACAATAAACAACATTAATTTCTTATTATTTTTTTTACCTAAGTCAACATGTTAACTAAGAGAAGTTTTAACAATCCTAACATAGAGAGGAAGTGGTTTGAATGACATGTTAACTTGCCATGTTATATTTAACATCAAGGAAGTTATAGCACACCCCAAGGCCTAAGAAACATTTTGCAAAGCACGTTTGAGATATAAGTCTAAAGTATACAATTTATGATTTGCATGCATGAGTATATATATACATATAAACATGTGTATAATACGAACATGTGTACTCATGGTTGGCTTTACTCGATAGGAACTCAATTGGTTTCGGGTCGATAGAAACATTCTCTATGGTGCTTTTATCAGGCTTCTTAGTGGTTTTCAATTATTAACAACAAATGCTATAACAGATAGCAGTCACAAATCCGTTAAAAATGTTCGTTACAAGTACTCATGCCACTCTAGTTTTCACATTTTTCTTTATCCGTCTATATATAATGGTAGTGTTTATTAATATCACTTAATGTTTTTTAAATATATGGTTTCAGATATATAATATAATAAAGGTGACATGTTGAATACTTCATTTGTGCTAATCTGTTTAGAAGTAGTTAATTGGTGGTCTCGAAATTAAAATCATCATGTATATCCCAAAGGAGTTCGGGAATATAGGCTGGTTTTCTACATGTGACCACGAATTCTTCATTTGTACCTAAATGGGAATTAATGGACCAATAATCCATCAGATTTTCCAGAGGTAGGATGTTGGTATCCGTCGCTGAAACTCGTTTTAGAGAAAACTGTTGGTAAACATCAGAGTTGCTATCGTTGATGATCCGTTAGTCATTAGTGAAGTTGTGTCGATGAAGGCCCCGCTAGTGATTTGTCGGTGAAACAAACACTTGTTCCAAAGGTGAGCTCAGTAAAATCCATAGGTGATTCTTAGACGAATCATTTACTCATACCATGTTTTTAGCGGTCATCGCCAATGGCGCTCCCACTTTCAACATGATTAAATCTTCCATATCCCTCTATTTTGAGTGAAGACAATGAAAAGACGCCTAAGAAATAACTAAATAAAATCACAAAATACAAACCTGCATAAAAATCAAAACAATTAACCACTACAAAACAACAATATACACATCTATCACTTCCTTGTTGGTCGATTCTTGCTGCCACAATAATTCCTCACCAAACATGTTGGTCGCAGCACTTTGAGATTAATGTAAAGTGAATGGCTGAGGTACCATCAGTCAAACAAAGACAAATGAACATTCAACCTATGTGCTGGTGGCTTATCCGAACACACTCCATAAACCTATGTAAATTTTATGAACGATTTAACCTAAACAGAATAATTAATCCTGCCCTTAAAGTTGCACAAATGACCAAAAGAACCTTGCTACCTTCACTAATCAACGAATGCAAAGTCACGCTAACCATGGAAAAGGAAAGGGTAAACAAGGCGAAAATAGGAAGAAGGTTAAACAAGCTCAGTCTTTCAAAAGAAACAGTCAGAACAACTATACACAACATACAAACTCTTGTGATGTAGGACCAAGTACCTCGAGATCACGAAGTTCATCGTTAAGCTATTACCATCATGATACTCTGAGGTTTGTTAAGCTGAGATCATGCTTTGAATGCGGTGAGTATGGACACATTGTCAGAAACTGCCCATATCTCACGAAAGGAAAAACAAAAGTTGATGCCCCCCTTGTGGTAACAGCTACCATATAAGATCTGCTTCACCAAAACAGGACCCTCATCTTGTTAAACAACAAGAAATGAAACAGAAAAAGAAACAAAGAAACGAAGTTGAAAATGTTTAGAAACCAAAGGTTGTCCAAACACAGTCTGTTAAACCATATGTTAAAAATAAAAAAAAAACTAAAACATATTTGGAAACCAAAACCGGTAATTGTTTCAGGGGGAGCTCAATCAATTCCGGATCATCGGGAAATTGAAGTCACAATTCTCGATGATGCCGGATGACCTAAGTCAACGAAGGCTTGGCCCCCCCCTCTCCAACTGATCCTTAAGTGAGTGTGCAGGATATTCCAGGAGGAACTATTGATAGTCGTAGGATTGTTGATTGTGGAACATCCAGCACCTGATCGGCGACATGAGGCTACGACACAATGTTAAATCCAGGAGAGTATTGTTGCCTTTGATGGAGAGAAAAGAAGATAAAAGTTCCGGTGAAGGAATGATGATGAATGTAGTTGTACACTTTGACAAGATGAAAAATGTTCCAAAATTTGATTGTTATGGCTTTGATCGGGTCAAGAGGATAGATTCCAACAAAACGTACGCGCCTGCCGTACGTCAGAAACTTTTCGAATATTTAAGGGTTGTACCTCTCACAAGAAGTTTAAGCTTTACAAGATAAACGTGCATTGTACATTTCTTTACAATGTGATTGAAGAAAATGTGTTTGTTCAACAAACCAATCGGGTGTGCGGATACCTTAGCATGGATTGAACAATCACATACTACTTCTCCAGGATAAAGAAAGATGAAGACATTTGCTGGTGCAAAAGGATGTGGAAGACATCATGTATGGACCGACCAATGATGATGTGTACAAGCTTTCCCCCATGCTCACTTGCTTCTTACCAGCCGGACCCGAAGGTTTCTGATCTTGTTGCTATGAAGAGATTTCTCAGTTATTTGAAGTAGCTGCAAAATCAACCTTGAAATCCACACCGGGTGAATATTCAGTTTGGGTGAGCACTCAGATTCCTGGCAATGCACGAAACCGTTGCAGGATTATGGTTTTGAATTTCTAATCTCTCCTATCTTTGTCGATATTTAAGTTGCTTTGTGAATTACTAACATCTCGTACAACACTCCTTGACCAAACACAATGATCTCGAATATCACCTCACATGTGATTGTTTCAATATGAAACTCTTCAATGTTGTTTTAGTCCACACCGACTACCAACGTGTCAACTCATTTTCCCAAAATTTTGATAAATCATTTTGATTTAATTGATTTTGGTAAATGGCATCGAGGTAAAACATGAGTTAATCCATATCGGGAAATCGTTTTTATGAACATCTTTCTCAAGAAATCCAAAAATATGTTTCTAAAAGTTTAAATTTACTTTTTGAATTTTAGGGAGAGTAAATTCAAATCAGAAAAATACAAGAACATTTGACAAAACAAGAGAAAAACAAAAATGAGTTTCCTGGCGAGAAAAAGAGAAAATGATAGTAAATCAGTGATCTGTCGAAACCTCTTTGAACTTAAACTGAAAAACGATTAGTAGCTCTACTAATGATTTATCGGTAGGCTAATAGTCATTTTAAAGTGTGTAGGGCGATATAAACATAACGAACTGAAGACCGTGTGGGAATCGCTCATTGACATATGGTCGTGGTATCGAAATTTCGTTTGATAGATTGTTGAGGTTCAGAGATACATGGTCTTTATGCTGTTTATCATCTGGGTATAATGGTTGTTTCTTTTACCAAAAACAACAGGGACGCAAGTCTAGAACTTCCATGATACTATACATATGTGTACATACTATACATACGTGTACATACTATACATACATGTCTATAATACACACTGCATACGACCATAAATAAGTGATTTTAAATCACATTTATCATCCGAGAGTCAAGTTAGTCTCTTTCTTAGTACGATGGTACTAACCTGTTCACATACTTGCTCTCGTACCCTGCATGTATTGAAAATCTCGTGCCTTGCATGCATTGAAAATCTCGTGCCGTGCTTGCACTGAAAATCTCATGCCCTGCATGCACGGAAAATCTCGTGCCTTGCATGCATTGAAAATCTAGTTCCTCATAAATAAGTGATTTTATCACATAGGGCTTGTATTCATCCTCAAAATAAGTAAGTATCTCACATCATATACGTCAAAATAGATGATAAATGGTATACTCACCAGTAAGATGAACTCTCATGCATACCATGATACAGGAATGTGTCGTGAGTGGAGGAACACAGGTAGGTAAGTATAAATCATACCTAAACGTATCCCCAAGTTATATGATTACATCTGATTGTTGAGTTTAAGTAGACAACAATATCGATAATCGTTATATGACACTTATCTAAATACTAACTAATTGAACAAGTGTGTTTTGGCATGACCATACGCTGATATGATTCTCTTACCCTCGAAACTCGCAAAAAGAATGCATGTAAATATTTATTTATTACTTTCCATCTTTACATTTGAAGTATTAAAAAAATACCGAAAATTTTTTAGGTGTGTTTTAATATATATTTTATAAAAGCCAAAAAGATTTTACTTCTATATTATTTTTTGATTAACCGATGTTTGAAAGTTAAAGATCTGGAAGTGAACAATATTGAAACTTTTAAAGTATTTTTGTTTGTTAGTTGAATTAGAGTTGGTCTCATGTGTGTCCTTTATTAATTTTATTTAAAATCAATCCTTAGTGTGGTTTTCAACTGAAAATTCTCTAAGATTGGTTAAATCCCTAGCGGGTGTTCTCATTACACGTTTAGCTTTGTTGTGTGCACAGATGTGGCATTTAAACCAGCTAAAGGCAAAGGGAACATGTCAGATGACAAGCTTGGAGTGACGACATGACATGGATACAATCAGTGGATCAAGATGATTAAGTTGCAGTTGACCACTCATCAACACCACAAGGAAATTGTAACACCTGTGCCTCCACGGCCATCAAACAAATACCAAACCAATGAAATATTGTATTTCATACTTGGGATTTGTAAAAATATGTGTATCTTTTACACATATCAACTCTTGTTTGATTTTAAGCTTTAAATCGCTTTCGGGAGGGTTATACGCGCTCTGATGCGTAAATATAACCAGTTTAATCCAATGAACACTCCGGAATAGTGAAATAGGCTTAACATACCTTAAATAACCTTTACATAACTTAGATATAAGTTTTGGAAGGTTTGGTGTGGAGAAATCAAAGTTTAATCGCTTACAGGGACTAAAGTTGACAAACTGCGAAAGTATGCCAATTCGAACTGTAACAGACATTCCGGAGCATGACCATAAGTTAAACATACCATAAATATCCTTTACATAGCTTAGAAATAGGCTTTGAGGGGTTCGGTGTGCTAAAATAAACTTTTGTGTCATTCAGGGACTAAAAGTGTCAAAAAGTGCACAAGTTTGCATTTTCGCGCATAACTTACGTTCTGAATACATCTGGACATCCAAAAATTTATGTAAGCATGACTACATTATATTTTAGTGTTCGCCTTAAGAAAAATCCATGCGTCGCGTCATTTGGATCGTTTTTCGCGCTTATGCGCATTCCGCCGTAATTAAGCGAACATCGCGTTCTTACGGCCAAACGAACCAACCTCCGGCATATTTTTGAGCATGTTTTGAGTTCCCTATACTTTAACTTCATTTTAGAGCCTTGAAATGAGGTTAACGGGGTTCAAACGCATCGAAAATCGCTTAAACGGGCTGCAGGGACCATTTCTGCCAATTTTGAAAGTTTGCTGAAACAAGGGGGCAGTGGCGTAGCGCCACTGCATGTAGCCTTACCAGTCGCGCTACGCGACTGCCTATTCTGGGCAGAAACATGCAGAAACTCAGTTTTTCGCATTCGGGACCAGATTCGACGTATTAACAGCTGTTAAACAGATGTTCTCCACTCCTTAATCCCTTGCCACATGTTGATACCCTATGGTGAGTGGCCAATTTAGTCACCATGAGTTTCCGACAAGTGTACGGGTTGGATCATGGCACGATATTCGACAAGCGATCTTAACGGTTCGGGTATTCCTATAAATACCCAACCCACACAACCTCATTTTGCACAAGAATTCTGATTTGAGAGCTCTAAGTTGAAACCATTGTTTCATACCTGAGTTCTTGGATCGGGATTAGCATTCGGGGACCCTTCGTAAGTATTCTTTCGTTCTTTTCCTTATTTTATTGCTTTTCGAGTCAGAAAGTCAAACTTTGTTTGACTTTCAGCGTTGACCGGTAATGGTCAATGCGAAGTTCGTTTGAACTTCGCAACGTGAGTGTAATCACGTTGGTTATAGTCCCTTGGGACTATGCCCACTGATTACCACGTTGTCTAGGGTCGTAGGGTAGGCGATCTAATAAATCGCCTATACCTTCGAACTCGACCCATTTGGTCGATCATTAGGATCCGACCAAATAGATTAGGTGACCATAGTAGGTAGGGAATAACCTTCCGAGGTTATACCCTATGGTCACATCGTTTGAGTAGTTGTATGATAGGTAGTTTATATGCCTTAGGTAAATTACCAGAATACCCTTTTCATGTATAATTGGTAATTAAGCATATGTAACCTAAACTTTTGTCACATAACTGATTATGTAACATGTTTAGGCATATAACACTTGTCATAGGACTAGTTAGACGGTCCGAACGCGTTTCACGCGCACGACACGTTAAAGTAGCATATGTTACCTTAATGGGTCGCGATGGGTCGAAAGCACTTAGGTTAGTCTCATTGTAGTATGTAGGCCTTGTTAAACCATATCATATGAGTTCCAACACTCATTTGGTTTACCAAGCCTCATCCTATCCGATCTCTCGATTTAAGTCCGGTTTATTTATATAGTTTAGATTTGCCGACTGATTCCGTGCTCTCTCTAGCTTTGTTTGGTTGTTGTTCAAGACCTCCAAGCATTCTCAGGCGAGTACATTTTCCCCTATTTTACTGTTTTCAATTGTTTTGGGGTGACTCATATGTGCTAAATGTTTTCAATGTTATAACGATGGTTTCAAAAACAATTAAGGCGATTTATACAAAACTAATAACGATTTCATAAAGTGAACAAACTTGTTGGTTGTAGTTACATAACAAATGACATTCATTAGCAATGATCAAGCCGACCAGTATTAGGTTATGGTACCATAGGATCTGACAAATCCCGTTATTTACTACACCCTTGGTTATGTGTGGGTATGGTAGGTAGCGACTGAATCTGTAATTATTAACTTACCCTATGGAGGTTTGTTAATACGAAAACGAGAAGCGACGAAAACGAGAAGCGATGAAAGTCACGAAGGTTTGAATGTTATTAGCGAGACGACCTTATAAGTAGTTTCACGACCTAAAACAAATTAAACGATTTACGATTGGTTTTCACATGATGTTTTAACGATTGGGTTAACGATTGGGTTCAAAGCGATATACGATATTATTTTGGTTATACATATTACATGATTTACATTTGGGCATGAACATTACTTTGGTGGTTTGGTTTGGATTAAGTGATTAAGTAACAATGCGTGTGGAATATGATACAAGCATGGTGGATACGCCGCTGGTACTTCCTATATATAAGTGTTTGTATGGTATTACATATTGTAGCGTTATTTGAATCATTTCAGTTTGAGACATAGAACATTTTATACAAGTAACATACTTTTCACAAGACATTTATTTACAAACAACTTATCTTATACAAACTCATTTTACATGGTTATTCATTTAATCATGCATTATTCTCTTATTTATACATATCACCTGAACTTATCATTGTTTTTCAAATAATTTACTAAAACAAATGTTTTTGGGTTAAGAGTCATGGCTACGAGGTTTTACAAATTATAACCCGCTTGATTTGAGTTGGTTAATTAAGTTGCAATATTATACTCTTTTCAAAACAAGGTTTTTAAATAAAGTATTGCAACGTCTAAACTAGCCATGATTTCGACACTCCTACAAAACCTATGTACTCGCCAGCATTTCTTTGCTGACCTCGTTTTCACATATGTTTCAGGTATTGTTGAATGATATCGATTGATAAGATGCATGCTCACATAGGACTGGACAAGGCCTTAGTGACTCAATAACAATGATAGATTATGTTTAAATTGTGTATTTAGATTTCCAGATGATGTAATTATTCAATGTTTAATAAAACGAAACACTTTTGGTATCCATGGTTATGAAACATTAATTCTGTTGCAACACGCCCCGATGTTTCCGCCGCGATTTGTTGTTTTACGCGGTCGGGGTGTGACAGAAAAGATGGTATTAGAGCCAATGGTTATAGGGAATTAGGTTATTAGTAATTAGTAATGCTTTGACCTAGTCTATAACCTTCTTAGGACCCTAACGCGAGTTTACTTGCGTTTAGTCATAAAACAATACCGTCACCTATCCTTAGGTGACAACCACAACAAGAACATAAATTTCAAAACCGCTTTGCAAACTAATCATCTGTTCTAGGATGATTGATTACTAGGTTTTGAACCCTCTATTGTAAGGTTTTGAACTCTCTATTATATGGTTTTGAACCCCTTTGAGTTTTCAAAACTTCGTCAAGGTTTTGGGTTTTAAATGATGTGAACACGTGCAAACTGGAAGGGTGAATGCCTGTATTCTGGGTTTTCTGTCTAGGCAAGCACTTCGTATACATCTCATCAGACGCGAGACCAGTTGTGCTTACCTGGGAATTCTTGGGATGAGTGTTCACTTATAGGCGAGCATGTCTTCGCGATACATTATTTTTGACCCATTTACTTTGATTAGTCACCGTCTCATTTGTTTGCCTTAGGTAACAAACAAATGATCGCAATTTTCATGCGTTATCATTCTGTTCTGATTGTCCAATAATCTTTCACCTGTTTCTCCCTATGCCTTTCTTTTTCTTCAAGAATGTCTCTTCATCACGATGACGCCCAGATATCTGAACAAGCAGCCAAATTCGCTCAGCGAATAGGCGAAGTAGTCCTAAAGACTGTTGAATTAGCTACTGCCAAGTATCATCTCCAGGATGAAGCCACTCAAGAGTCACCAAGACAGGCAGGACCTAGTCAGGTGACAGCACCATCAGCCAAGAAACCAATCGAGGAATCAAAGACCATGGATGAACGATCCCCTAAGAAGTCAAAGAAGCGAAAGGCTTCTCAGAACTTCGCCATGGTCGCTCACAATGGTAAAGCAGTCCCCAACCAACCAGCTCAACCCCCTGCTAGGTGTGTATGGCTTTTCCTATGATACCTACATCAAGGAACTATGTACCTTACAACCTACTCTTGTGATTTCTCTCTCTCTCAAATGATTGCTCATGATTCCCTCGAAAATTTTAAGTACTCGTTTCACTCTAAGAAACAAAGTACAGAAAATTAAGTGACATTTTGAGTAATCGTGCTTTTCGCACATATGTGCCTTTAAATCCTTGGTTAGATAACTAAGGGTATTTTCAAATCTCATACCCATTACGTTTTGATTTTTCAACATACACAGTACCAGTATTTCAAAACAATCTTCATGATCTCAAAACATTTCATATAGTTTGAAAACAATTTTTCTAGATGCATTGTCTGTGTTATTTCAAAAACATTGGCCATGTTATCAAAACCAACCTTTCTAATTTCAAAATATTTCATATAGTCTGAAGACAATATTAACACAATACATTTTCTGATCAAGTGCATGATTTCGAAAAGCATCATTCATGTCTTTCAAAAACCTTATACATAATTTCAAAATTCATTTCGCATGACTTTAAAATTTTTTTTGTAAATATATCTACCTATTACACCTACTTTATGATTTCAAAAAAAAAAATATTATATATAAGGTTTCAAAAACGTTAAACACATTTTTCTTAAAAGAACCCCATGCATAGTTTTCAAAAATATTTTCCTCATACATTGACTTAACCTTCAAATTCCGCTTCATATGTCGCCTTGACATATCAGGCATCTCAACTTCATAAGCATTTTACTTCATGTTTTGACTTAAGCACATCCCGTGCAAGATTTCAAAACATCTTCAACTTCTAAAATTCATAGGGGATCTTTTTAATTAGATCCTTGTGGATGATTATCGTTCAAATCAGAGTCCTTAATCGGATTCCTTATGTACCTTAATTCGAACACTTCGGTTCCTAGTAATCGAAATCGAATTTTCTTTTTGAATCTTTCTATCTTTATAGTTGGATTCTTGATAACGTTTAAAGTACCAAATGAAATCCACGGAATGGATTCCTAGTGTGCTTTAAATGCATGTACGCAATTTACAAGACAAATTAACGAACAATTTTGTGGTTATATGATATGTGTTTATGTGTTCTCCTCTATGTTTTTGTGTGTTACGATTTTCCAAATCCTCATAGAATCTTTCATATCTTCATATGAGAGATTCATAGTAGGATATTCAAAAGGTACTACCTTAAATCCTTATGGGCTTCTACCTGGTAGTTAAGACCCTTGGGTTATATAGTACCACTCCATGATTCATAAGAGACCCTCTTAGTAGTCTAGTCAAAAAGATTGATTCACAATTTGGTTAGAGAACGACATCTAGTGATGTAGCGGAACAGACTCCTTGATAGTCTATTTAGATCATTTATTGATTTAATTTAAAGGACTCTATGGCGGTCTAGTCACACTCATCACTGGTTTGTTCATTTGGTTTTCCCCTACACACTATAAAATAGACTGTGTGAATTGTGCAAAGAATTGTCTGATTATGGACGCGTACATAATTATGAAATTTAGTGCACAGAAACACAGTAAGATTTATTATGTGTAAGAACCGATAGTGACAACAATAACGAAATGAGAACGATGTAATGGAGGTACGGTGGACGCACCAATGACGCTTCATATACTTGTATATAAGTATCCCTCTTACATTGCAATCATGATGTTATTAAAGATTACTAGAAGTTCAGAACCCTAACCAATATTGTTCGATCTTTTCAACCTCATGTTTTCAAGCTCTCGCAAGTTTCCTCTAAATAAATTTCGGGACGAAATTTCCTAAAGTAGGGGAGACTGTAACACCTGTGCCTCCACGGCCATCAAACAAATACCAAACCAATGAAATATTGTATTTCATACTTGGGATTTGTAAAAATATGTGTATCTTTTACACATATCAACTCTTGTTTGATTTTAAGCTTTAAATCGCTTTCGGGAGGGTTATACGCGCTCTGATGCGTAAATATAACCAGTTTAATCCAACGAACACTCCGGAATAGTGAAATAGGCTTAACATACCTTAAATAACCTTTACATAACTTAGATATAAGTTTTGGAAGGTTTGGTGTGGAGAAATCAAAGTTTAATCGCTTACAGGGACTAAAGTTGACAAACTGCGAAAGTATGCCAATTCGAACTGTAACAGACATTCCGGAGCATGACCATAAGTTAAACATACCATAAATATCCTTTACATAGCTTAGAAATAGGCTTTGAGGGGTTCGGTGTGCTAAAATAAACTTTTGTGTCATTCAGGGACTAAAAGTGTCAAAAAGTGCACAAGTTTGCATTTTCGCGCATAACTTACGTTCTGAATACATCTGGACATCCAAAAATTTATGTAAGCATGACTACATTATATTTTAGTGTTCGCCTTAAGAAAAATCCATGCGTCGCGTCATTTGGATCGTTTTTCGCGCTTATGCGCATTCCGCCGTAATTAAGCGAACATCGCGTTCTTACGGCCAAACGAACCAACCTCCGGCATATTTTTGAGCATGTTTTGAGTTCCCTATACTTTAACTTCATTTTAGAGCCTTGAAATGAGGTTAACGGGGTTCAAACGCATCGAAAATCGCTTAAACGGGCTGCAGGGACCATTTCTGCCAATTTTGAAAGTTTGCTGAAACAAGGGGGCAGTGGCGTAGCGCCACTGCATGTAGCCTTACCAGTCGCGCTACGCGACTGCCTATTCTGGGCAGAAACATGCAGAAACTCAGTTTTTCGCATTCGGGACCAGATTCGACGTATTAACAGCTGTTAAACAGCTGTTCTCCACTCCTTAATCCCTTGCCACATGTTGATACCCTATGGTGAGTGGCCAATTTAGTCACCATGAGTTTCCGACAAGTGTACGGGTTGGATCATGGCACGATATTCGACAAGCGATCTTAACGGTTCGGGTATTCCTATAAATACCCAACCCACACAACCTCATTTTGCACAAGAATTCTGATTTGAGAGCTCTAAGTTGAAACCATTGTTTCATACCTGAGTTCTTGGATCGGGATTAGCATTCGGGGACCCTTCGTAAGTATTCTTTCGTTCTTTTCCTTATTTTATTGCTTTTCGAGTCAGAAAGTCAAACTTTGTTTGACTTTCAGCGTTGACCAGTAATGGTCAATGCGAAGTTCGTTTGAACTTCGCAACGTGAGTGTAATCACGTTGGTTATAGTCCCTTGGGACTATGCCCACTGATTACCACGTTGTCTAGGGTCGTAGGGTAGGCGATCTAATAAATCGCCTATACCTTCGAACTCGACCCATTTGGTCGATCATTAGGATCCGACCAAATAGATTAGGTGACCATAGTAGGTAGGGAATAACCTTCCGAGGTTATACCCTATGGTCACATCGTTTGAGTAGTTGTATGATAGGTAGTTTATATGCCTTAGGTAAATTACCAGAATACCCTTTTCATGTATAATTGGTAATTAAGCATATGTAACCTAAACTTTTGTCACATAACTGATTATGTAACATGTTTAGGCATATAACACTTGTCATAGGACTAGTTAGACGGTCCGAACGCGTTTCACGCGCACGACACATTAAAGTAGCATATGTTACCTTAATGGGTCGCGATGGGTCGAAAGCACTTAGGTTAGTCTCATTGTAGTATGTAGGCCTTGTTAAACCATATCATATGAGTTCCAACACTCATTTGGTTTACCAAGCCTCATCCTATCCGATCTCCCGATTTAAGTCCGGTTTATTTATATAGTTTAGATTTGCCGACTGATTCCGTGCTCTCTCTAGCTTTGTTTGGTTGTTGTTCAAGACCTCCAAGCATTCTCAGGCGAGTACATTTTCCCCTATTTTACTGTTTTCAATTGTTTTGGGGTGACTCATATGTGCTAAATGTTTTCGATGTTATAACGATGGTTTCAAAAACAATTAAGGCGATTTATACAAAACTAATAACGATTTCATAAAGTGAACAAACTTGTTGGTTGTAGTTACATAACAAATGACATTCATTAGCAATGATCAAGCCGACCAGTATTAGGTTATGGTACCATAGGATCTGACAAATCCCGTTATTTACTACACCCGTGGTTATGTGTGGGTATGGTAGGTAGCGACTGAATCTGTAATTATTAACTTACCCTATGGAGGTTTGTTAATACGAAAACGAGAAGCGACGAAAACGAGAAGCGATGAAAGTCACGAAGGTTTGAATGTTATTAGCGAGACGACCTTATAAGTAGTTTCACGACCTAAAACAAATTAAACGATTTACGATTGGTTTTCACATGATGTTTTAACGATTGGGTTAACGATTGGGTTCAAAGCGATATACGATATTATTTTGGTTATACATATTACATGATTTACATTTGGGCATGAACATTACTTTGGTGGTTTGGTTTGGATTAAGTGATTAAGTAACAATGCATGTGGAATATGATACAAGCATGGTGGATACGCCGCTGGTACTTCCTATATATAAGTGTTTGTATGGTATTACATATTGTAGCGTTATTTGAATCATTTCAGTTTGAGACATAGAACATTTTATACAAGTAACATACTTTTCACAAGACATTTATTTACAAACAACTTATCTTATACAAACTCATTTTACATGGTTATTCATTTAATCATGCATTATTCTCTTATTTATACATATCACCTGAACTTATCATTGTTTTTCAAATAATTTACTAAAACAAATGTTTTTGGGTTAAGAGTCATGGCTACGAGGTTTTACAAATTATAACCCGCTTGATTTGAGTTGGTTAATTAAGTTGCAATATTATACTCTTTTCAAAACAAGGTTTTTAAATAAAGTATTGCAACGTCTAAACTAGCCATGATTTCGACACTCCTACAAAACCTATGTACTCGCCAGCATTTCTTTGCTGACCTCGTTTTCACATATGTTTCAGGTATTGTTGAATGATATCGATTGATAAGATGCATGCTCACATAGGACTGGACAAGGCCTTAGTGACTCAATAACAATGATAGATTATGTTTAAATTGTGTATTTAGATTTCCAGACGATGTAATTATTCAATGTTTAATAAAACGAAACACTTTTGGTATCCATGGTTATGAAACATTAATTCTGTTGCAACACGCCCCGATGTTTCCACCGCGATTTGTTGTTTTACGCGGTCGGGGTGTGACAGAAATGAAGCCTTGAAGTTCAAAAGATTCACAGGCTACATTCAAGGGGGAGTTTGTTGATGCACCTCCTGACTATGACAAGTGAAGAAATTTTGAAGATCCTGCAGCGTGAAGAACGAACCATCAGCAGCAACATCCAAGGGGGAGTTTGTCGATGCACTTGTTGTGTGGATGTGGCTCGGTTCAGTTCGGTTCAAGACCGACGCTGTGGCACCTGGGGAAAAACCCGCAATCATTTTAACCTATCACTTCACTCCCTTCACCACTCCGAGACTGCTTATCAAATTTCGGGACGAAATTTCTTTCAAGTTGGGGATGATGTGACAACTCGTATTTTAGAGCTTTTCGTAGTGCGTTGATGTAATTTATATGTACAATGCTTGACTGGTGAATGTGGTAATTCTTAACTGAATGCTTATAAGTTGTTTATATACTTGTTTCCTTTACATGTGTTATGTGATATAGTCTACGTGAATCATGTATGAAATGACCAATGTGTTGATGTGTTAGTAAATTATTGTGAGTATTAGGGAGTTATGGAAATTCATAAGAATGAATGTTTAACTCACATCAAGTATTAGGATCGCACATCACCTTCCTGACCGCACACTCCCTAGCCGAATGGATTTGTCATCGGCCCAAAACCCCCATCGCTTATACTCTAGTTCGCAGCCCATGTGAAGCCCATCAGTGAGCCCGATGTGTTATTCTTGTGCGTATACGTACATACTGTTAGTATGAATCCTCATAATTTACAAACACAACAAACCCTAAAACACTTCCCCTCCTCCTTTTGCAAACCATCGGCTGCCCCCTTTGGATCGAAGCCTTCTACTTCCCCTTGGCAAGCCCTTCAATTCTAGCTCTAGTTCACCCTCTACAATCTCTCGGTTAGTATTAATACATTGTTTTAATTCTTGATTTCTTGTTCTTGTCTATGTGCAACTTGTTGGATGATTGGCAAAGAAGATGATGAAATTTTGTATGATTTAGATAAATTATAAATCATGTTTGAATCGTATGAAATACTGATCAATAAATGGATTCTGTGATGTTTAATTAGAATTGTATACTGATGAATCGGTGATTTGGAATTGTATATGTGCATGATTGTATGATGCTTAAGGTGCTCGATCAAGAGATGATTATGTACGGATTGAATCTTATTGTATATGATTAGATGATAAATGGTTGATTGGTTAATCATACTGTTTGATTAGTGTGGTACATGAATGATAATGTGGGATAAAATGTTTATCTTGAACAAATCAACCATTCTTATTTTCTGGGCACTACATATGAACTAGAAGTAACATTGTGTTCATTGTAATTGAGATGATATATGATGGGTTTGATTATAATATGTTTGGGAACTACCTTGACTTTTTGGAAAATGCCCAACTAATTGATTTTATTACTGACCGAAATTAGTGGGGGGATAATTATGGGAATTATGGTGAGGAAGGAATGGGTCAAACCACACACACACGGATCACACAACACAAGCCAGTCGTACAACATGGCTGAATCGCACAAGACACTTGGGCCTTGGGCCGGGTGTTGTGTGAACCGTACAAGCCCAGAGTCACACATTCGGAACCAATCGCACAACAATTATAGGATCGCACAAGTTAGTTGGGGCTTGTAAAATCTGTTGGGCCGCACTCGTCAATCGCACAACCCAGTCTTGATCGCACAAGACATTTGGGCCGAGTGTGGTGTGAGTCGCACAACCCAAACGAGTCGCACAAGATGCATTGAGTCGCACAAGTCTTTGAATGGATGAGTAATTGGGCTGCACATGTCGCCGGGCCACAAACAGAAACTGGGCCGCACATTTTAATCATATTGTACAATTTTGTGTACTTGACGTTGGACTGTTACGTGATATGTGAATAAGAACTTGCATGCTAGTTTGTATGATATTGAATATGGACATGTGATATGAACCTGTGTACATGCTAAACATCCGATATAAGTTACTGAATGAGGTGCAAGGTATGTAATGTGATAATTATGTGATAGTATGACATATGTTACTATTTGATTTCATGAACTACTGTTATAACTCATATGATGAGGTGTGTATGCTACATGTGTAATGTGAATGTGGAATATGTGACTTACCTGCATATAAACTGATTGTCTTTTGGTAACCACGGTAGGGTTTGATTGACCAACTGGGAATGGGTAATGTAACGTAACATACCGAGCAATCTATGGTGAGTTCACTCCTCTTGAGCATGCGTCCCGGTGGGTGGGACAGTCATTGGGTATCCCTGAGAGGGATAGGTAATCAAATGGGTATTCCTGAGAGGAATACGTCTTGTGGGTAAAATCGGGAATGTTGGATAATACACTCATCCTATCACCATTAAGTCCCATCTTGTTTGTTACCTGAGAGGTAATGGAGTATTTGTTGGTAGCGCTATCTAGGTTTGGCACCCTCACCCCGAACCTGAGAGGACGGGTGTGAACTAATGACTCAGTCATGCCCAATGTTTTGATAGGAGCATTGGGGAAAGGGCAAAATAAATCTGGATCCGTCTTGTATTCGAGTTATTATCAACATTACTTTCGGAATTGCTATTAAACTGGATTAAACACTTGGTAACCTAACGTTTTCATAAAACCATGAACTTACCAGCGTTGTCTGATACACTTGTGTGCATGCTCGCATGTTATAGATATGTGTGGATGTGGAACTTGCTGTCTGGGATGCTGGCGTGGTCATGGGTTGAGATACATGGAAACTTGAAACAAGATTAGTTGGTTACCTACGCTTTGGTTTGATTAAACTTTGTATTATGCTTCCGTTGAACACAACGAGTTATAAATAATGTTTTGTAACACTTTATCTTAATGAATGAAAGCTTTATTAAAAACCCTGTATGAGTTCAATGTGATTGGTGGCTAGATCCTGGTACGTCACACGCCTCGCAGGGGTTTAAGCTTAGGGTAGTTTTGGGGGTGTGACAGTTTGGTATCAGAGCCACTGTTTATAGTGAACTTGGTTTTAAAAATGTTTTTTTATAAAACCAGACTATAACTGAACAGTTCTAAACACATGAACACGACCATGATACTCAGCTCCAGATTGCAAGGTTGGTCTCTTTTTCACCTGCTGCATACATTTCATGACTAGTACACGTTTGTTTATGTTGTAGCGTACGGACACACACTCGTCACTATAGCATGATTACATGAATTGCTTGCTTACATTATGATGCGTTGATAGTATGTCATAGTCCTTGTAACTCTGTGTTCTTATCATTTTGACAACCTCCGTTTGACATCTGAGTCTGAGGAACCATTTGACATGAGTTAGGATGAACTGAGATAAGCATGCAGTCACAATATTATTGTGGGTGCACACATAATAATAATGTGGGGTGCATGTAAGTCCCAGTGAGGCTTAACAGGTGAAAAAGGGGTTCTGTTCCGTTATTTGATCAATGAGAAACACAACAAATCAATAGGAGTCATAGCAGTAATTGTCTACTACACGAACGCGATCTTTTCACTCCTCTCTAAATCCTTACGAATCTCGATGCTATCGAGTATTACCTGAACACACATCTTAACGTCTAGCGAACTGTGTAGAATGTTAGGTGCTAGTACGAATGTCTCTGAGCTGGATGACACAGTGTCGAATGATTGGTGTATACCTTCTCACCTTTCTTCGTTTGCTGGAACTCAACGTATTGACGCCTTAGATCCTGAAGTACGATCACTTCTGCAACACTCGAGCAATATACCGTGTATTACTCAATCAACTTGCAAGATCGACGGACAAGAAGATGAGCATAGCACCTTACCGACCTCAGTATTAGGACGACCCTGATTTCCGGCAACGAACACCAACAAAGTGACTGCAATCGAATCTTTAACCCTAGTCAACGACTTATGGGAGTCAACTCTTAAGAATCAATCGGGACATAAGCGATGACTATTGACTATAGTGTGGAATGTGTAATTGCCAGCACAATGAGTAGCGCCTTGGGACGTGACACGGAATGCTAAGAGATGGACCCTGTTGGTGAAAGATCGTAGGGCTCCGTTTCAAGCAACGACATTAGAGGCAGCTGTCATGGCAACAACAAGGTACTCTCAAATCGTAACTTTCAGTATGGAAATAAAGGTGACTTTGGCAAAAATCGGCCATTGTTAAGTCAAAATGTCAACAACCAAGGGAACAATGACAGTAATGGGAATCCTCGTGACTGTAACAACAACGCTGGTGGTGGTGCTCGTGGAAGGACATTTAGGATTGGTGTAGGTGACACCAGGCATAATAGTAACATGGTAGCTTGTATGGGTAGCAAATCGCTTCGTCTCTGTTCTGCTTAGTCTCTGTTCTGCTTAACCCTGATACTTCTTGAAACCGAACCTGTTGTGGAATCGACTGATGGCAAGATAATTGAAACCTCCTATGTTCGTTGGGAGGCAAACTCGACCTTGTGGGACAAGTGTTCAACATTGACCTTCCTTCTACTACCCTTGATAGTTTTGATGCAGTAGTTAGTATATGGATCGGTCATCCAGATATCGCGCAGATATACCATGTGAGGAGAAAATTTCGCGTATCCCTCTCCATAGTGGAGAACATTCGTCTGTCCTAAAGTATAAGAGTGGAGTAAAGGTCAGCATCATGTCAGCAATGAAAGCCCAGAGGTGTCTACGGAGGGATTACCCCACTATATTGGCAACCGTTACTAATGTTAAGGCTAAGGAAAAGAGGATCGAGGATCTACCAATTGTTCGTGTTTCCTCTCGGTGTGCTACCTTAGGAACCATCCGACTTACTTCCACAATTGTAGGGAAGAATCCCAGTTTGATCTCGTGCCAGAGGCAACCCTGTTTACTCGTACTCTTTACCATTTTTACACCAGGAGGGTTGCAAGAATCGTCTAATCAACAAAAGGAACTGTTGGACAGGAGTTTTGTCGGACCTAGTTTTTTTTTCGTTTTGAGGAGCCCCAGTTAGATTTGTGAGGATAAGCCTTTTCATATGGGTACTGATTAACGAGAACTCAACAAGGTGACAGTCAAGAACCGTTCGCCTCGACCATGTATTGACAACCTCTTGACTAGTTGCGAGTGTCAAGCTCCTATTCGAGGGTTGACTAGCGAACGATCTATTATTGGGTGGAAGCCCAAGGGGAGAATGTTCCTAAAACATCATATTGAACGCAGTACGGCCATTACGACTTTGTATTCCGCGACCCTTGGGTTAATCAACACACCAGCAGCTTTATGGATCACATAAATCAACCGTGTATATTGATGATGTTTTGAATCATTTCCAGGAGAAAGGAACACCATGAGCGACATTTGTATCTTATCTTAGAGCTCCTAAGGGAGGAGCCACTCCACGTGACGTCTTGTTGGGTGTGACTTCTGGACTCGAGAGGTACACATTCTTGGTCACATAGGCAACGAATTGGGAATACACCTGGATCTCGCTAAGATCCATCTTATTAGAAACCGATCGGAACTAAAGAATCCTTTGGGGGTGCAACAATTTCTTGGCCTCGTTAGATACTATCGCAAGATCCGTCGTGGAATTTTCGAAGATCGCACAGCTTTAATCTCATTAACACAGCAGGGTGCTGTGTAATCGTGGGAGACAAAACAAGAGAACGTCTTTTCAGCTTTTGAAACCCCACTCCACAATGTGCTGAGCATCGTCTTTACCCGAGGGTACGGGTGATTTAGTGGTGTGCCATGATGGTCTGAATCAGAGTCTCAGTTACGCACCGATGCAACGTGAGAAAGTGATAGCTTACGTGGTGGATTTACAAGAAGAATTGCTTGACTCCCAACCTGGGGTGGAAGCCATGGTCTTTGGACTTAAGTTGGAGGCATTGCTTGGACGGTACCCAATTGCACTAATTAGACCAATCGCAAGAGCCTCCCATGTACCTTTGATTGGAAAAAGCTAAACATGTGACGGCGTCGCTGGATGGAACTCCTGAATAATTACGACTGCGAAACCTAAATGTGCACAAGCTTGCAGCTCACCGTCAACTCTAATCTACCAGATCGGATTCGTTCTGCCCCACCTGAAGCACCAGAGGAAGGAAATTGTCAAGTGGAATCCATGCGAGGCATGGGGAACAACTTTTGGTAAATCAGACGGTGTCCGCTACTTCTTGGAGCGAATATGGGTCCCACCAGACGGCAACCTTGGGGAAACATGTGCAGGATGAAGTACACAAGTCTCGTTATCCTATTCATCCGTGTTTCATAGGTTGTATTAGGATTTGAAGACCTTGTATGAGTGACCGGACATGAAGGCTCACATGGCAATGTATGAGAATGTTGTTTGACTTGTGTAAAAGTCTAGGTGGAATATCAGAAACCTTCTGGTTTGTGTCAGTAACCAGAAGCACCCATATGGAGATGGATGCCATGGATTCTGTCACTGTTCAACCTAAAACTCGAAACGACAACGATATCACTTGGGTGTTCGTGGATTGCCGCACGTAACTAGCGTACTTTATTGCAACCAAGGAAACTGATGAGTCTCCGTAGTTCGTGAACATTCCTCTGAGAGAGGCGAGTCCTAGGCACGGGGTGCCAACTTCTATTACCTCTGATTTTGACCTATACCCAAGTTAAGGCAGGCAATACACAGAACCCTTGGTTCACGTCTAGGCATGGGCACTGCTTATCACAATAGGACCGACGTACAGAGTAAACGAACCACTCTGACACTCAAAGACATGCTGTGAGCATGTGTGTCACTGACTTTGGTAAAACTTGGAAAGACACTTACCTTTGATTGAGTTCAACTACAACAGTTGCCATTCTAGTATTCAAGCAGCTCCGTTCAAGGCATTGTTTGGGCGACAATGCCAACTCTTTGTGGGGCTGCGGTGGGTGACAAGCTAATCACATGCCCAGGACAGGTACTCGAAACCTCTGAGAAGATTGTTCGGGTTAGAAAAGCATATGGCGGCAGCACGTAACCGTCAGAAAAGCTACGCCGATAAGCATAGGAAACCCTTGGAGTTCGCTATAGGCGATCGAGTCGCGCTGAAAGTTCTACCCTGGAAGGGTGCAGTGCGCTTGGGAAGTGCGAAAAACTTAATCCACGCTACGATGAACCATTCATGTCTCAAATCTCAAGACGTGGACCAGAGTTCACGTGGAAACGCATTGAAGCTCGAATATCTTCTCATGTTTATAAATGAAAAAGCAGAACCTGATAAAACTAGGTGAATTTCGAGACAAAATTCCTTTTAAGTTGGGGATGATGTGGCCCCCGGGGAAAAACCCGTAATCATCTTAACCTTTCACTTCACTCCCTTCACCACTCCGAGACTGCTTATCAAATTTCGGGACGAAATTTCTTTCAAGTTGGGGATGATGTGACAACTCGTATTTTTAGAGCTTTTAGTGGTGCGTTGATGTAACTTATATGTACAATGTTTGACTGGTGAATGTGGTAATTCTTAACTGAATGCTTATGAGTTTTTTATGTACTTGTTTCCTTTACATGTGTTATGTGATATAGTCTACATGAATCATGTATGAAGTGACCAATGTGTTGATGTGTTAGTAAATGATTGTGAGTATTAGGGAGTTATGTGAATTCATAAGAATGAATGTTTAACTCACATCAAGTATTAGGATCGCACATCACCTTCCTGACCGCACACTCCCTAGCCGAATGGATTTGTCATCGACCCAAAACCCCCATCGCTTATACTCTAGTTCGCAGCCCAAGTGAAGCCCATCAGTGAGCCCGATGTGTTATTCTTGTGTGTATACGTACATACTGTTAGTATGAATCCTCATAATTTACAAACACAACAAACCCTAAAACACTTCCCCTCCTCCTTTTGCAAACCATCGGCTGCCCCCTTTGGATCGAAGCCTTCTCCTTCACCTTGGCAAGCACTTCAATTCTAGCTCTAGTTCACCCTCTACAATCTATCGGTTAGTATTAATACGTTGTTTTAATTCTTGATTTCTTGTTCTCGTCTATGTGCAACTTGTTGGATGATTGGCAAAGAAGATGATGAAATTTTGTATGATTTAGATTAATTAGAAATCATGTTCGAATCGTATGAAATACGATCAATAAATGGATTCTGTTATGTTTAATTAGAATTGTATACTAATGAATCGGTGATTTGGAATTGTATATGTGCATGATAGTATGATGCTTAAGGTGCTCGATCAAGAGATGATTATGTAGGGATTGAATCTGATTGTATATGATTAGCTGATAAATGGTTGATTGGTTAATTATACTGTTTGATTACTGTGGTACATGAATGATAATGTGGGATAAAATGTTTATCTTGAACAAATCAACCATTCTTATTTTATGGTCACTACATACGAACTAGAAGGAACATTGTGTTCATTGTAATTGAGATGATAAATGATAGGTTTGATTATAATATGTTTGGGAACTACCTTGAATTTTTGGAAAATGCCCAACTAATTGATTTTATAACTGACCGAAATTAGTGGGGGGATAATTATGGGAATTATGGTGAGGGTGGAATGGGTCAAACCACACACACATGGATCACACAACACAAGCCAGTCGCACAACATGGCTGAATCGCACAAGACACTTGGGCCTTGGGCCAGGTGTTGTGTGAACCGTACAAGCCCAGAGTCGCACATTCGGAACCAATCGCACAACAATTATAGGATCACACAAGTTAGTTGGGCTTGTGAAATCTGTTGGGCCGCACTCGTCAATCGCACAACCCAGTCTTGATCACACAAGACATTTGGGCTGAGTGTGGTGTGAGTCGCACAACCCAAACGAGTCGCACAAGATGCATTGAGTCGCACAAATCTTTGAATGGATGAGTAATTGGGCTGCATATGTCGCTGGGCCACAAACAGAAACTAGGCCGCACATTTTAATCATATTGTACAATTTTGTGTACTTGATGTTGGACTGTTACGTGATATGTGAATAAGAACTTGCATGTTAGTTTGTATGATATTGAATATGGACATGTGATATGAACCTGTGATATTGAATGCTAAACATCTGATATGAGTTACTGGATGAGGTGCAAGGTATGTAATGTGATAATTATGTGATAGTATGACATATGTTACTATTTGATTTCATGAACGACTGTTATAACTCATATGATGAGGTGTGTATGCTACTTGTGTAATGTGAATGTGGAATATGGGAACTTACCTGCATATAAACTGATTGTCTTTTGGTAACCACGGTTGGGTTTGATTGACCAACTGGGAACGGGCAATGTAACGTAACATACCGAGCAATCAAAGGTGAGTTCACACCTCTTGAGCATGCGTCCCGGTGGGTGGGACAGTCATTGGGTATCCCTGAGAGGGATAGGTAATCAAATGGGTATTCCTGAGAGGAATACGTCTTGTGGGTAAAATCGGGAATGTTGGATAATACACTCATCCTATCACCATTAAGTCCCATCTTGTTTGTTACCTGAGAAGTAACGGAGTATTAGTTGGTAGCGTTATCTAGGTTTGGCACCCTCACCCCGTACCTGAGAGGACGTGTGTGAACTAATGACTCAGTCATGCCCAATGTTTTGATAGAAGCATTGGGGAAATGGCAAAATAAATCTGGAGCCGTCTTGTATTCGAGTTATTATCAACATTACTTTCGGAATTGCTATTAAACTGGATTATACACTTGGTTACCTAACGTTTTCATAAAACCGTGAACTCACTAGCGTTGTATGATACACTTGTGTGCATGCTCGCAGGTTATAGATATGTGTGGATGTGGAACTTGCTGTCTGGGATGCTGGAGTGGTCATGGGTCGAGATACATAGAAACTTGAAACAAGATTAGTTGGTTACATACGCTTTGGTTTGATTAAACTTTGTATTATGCTTCTGCTGAGTGATTTGTTCTGTCAAAATCAATTGAGAAACTTTTGAGTGATTTTGGATAACTTGTATACTGTTACTCTGTCAAAATCAATTGAGAAACTTTTGAGTGATTTGTTCTTCTTGATCGATTGTGCTCTTGCTTGGTTGTGTGTAAATCAGGGATTCCGCACCTGTCTTTATGCATTTTGTAACTTGAAATCACCTTGTTCTTAGATTCTTTTGAGGGACCTACATTGATTCCTTAGGATGATGCTGCATTGAAAAGCATGGTGCATTTTTTTGCTCTTGCTGTCTCAAATATAGTGCTCATAAACATGTAAGTTCATCTTACTATCGCGTTTTAATGATCATAGTATTGTTCTCCTATAGGCTATATCTAAATTTTTTTTCAAGTGCCATATTCTAATAGCTCTCAACTTCTGATCATATTTGATATTTAGTTTTACGAACTTGGATTTCGTTGGGGTATCTACTCGACTAAATTCTTTTGCTACTGGTGATGCACATGCCATCTATTTCTTTCCTGTTTATGTAGAAACAAGCTCCATCTTTAGAGCATGTAACAAGCCCTGTGTAATTGTAATTAAAAATTTTGTCACTAGGAGACTAAAAACCCGTCCACCGGACGGGTATACTACTAGTACTAATTAGTTACCAAACTGAAATGATTTGTATGTGTGTGAGATCACGCACATCCAAACACCCCATTACATATCAAGATTTAATTTTTGAACACAAAGAACAAGAATAAGAACATTAGGGTCGGTCTCTATACCATTCTTAAACCTAACAACAAAACAAGTACAAATCATGTTGTACAAGAGATTAGTAAACAAGACATCTGGAAACCAAAATCATCCAACCACAACAAATGTTGGCAGCGAAACTTGATCAATCTGATCATCATCTTTGTGATGATGCAGAGATTTGTTTACAGCGGAAGCTTTAGACATAATTGATCAATTGACGAGTGAATGGACAATCAATAACAGAAATAATTGAATGTCTTGGTACCGAACAAAGTTGCCGGTTCCACATTATTTATACATAAGAAATTGGCGGTTAAGTGTGGCGGGAAAAACTGTCATCGGACAGTTATTTGAATTAGTTGCTTATCACCCGCCATCGCTTATCACCAAGATACGAGTTCTAAGTTATACGAATACATATATACATTTACATATCACAAATATAATTAAGTTTAATTATTCCTTCTAATACTTCCCCCTAAACTTAATTACGTTTGGCAACGAACTTAAGAACGCTTTCGTTGGCTTCTTCTACAGCTTTCCGTGCTTGATTGAAGTTAAACTTCCTTCTTTTCTTGTGTACGTTCCATGCTCCTTCCCAACTATTTTCAGCATACAGCGCATAGTTGTCCATTCCAGTCACCTCCTTGATTTCTTCGGCACTTGTACTCCTTCCGAGGCTGCATTCTGGCACGTCTTCTTTCTCCTTCAATCTTTCTGAGTTGTTGGCTTTCGCTTGTACATCTTTAAACCTGTAATAATACACTAGAATATCCAAGTACATGGCATAAACGGTCCGCATGTACTCGCCATCCTTGTATTCATAACCCATGTCTTTAGCAATTATTGGCCAGAGGTTGTCTTCAGTTACGCTGTTGTAACCACCATCCCTCTCCACAATCATATAAAGACTTAACAAGTCTATTTTTCTGTTTTCGGTCATCACCGGCGGCATAGGCCTTGTGGTTATACCCAGGAAACTTATGACAAACCATGACACCATTTCTTCAAACTTCTTTTCTAGTTCATATTTGTAATGAAACACAAACTTCCCGTCTTCTAACATGTTTAACAGATTTATACAATCTTTAAAATCCTTGAATTCCAAGGCCCTTATAATCATCACACTCCAATCCGTTTCACCGGAGGAAACGTGTAAATCTTCAAAGTAGGAATTAAGATATTCCTCCTTATATTTTTCATTTACATCATTCAACTTAATCACCTTTTGTTTTTCATTCAGACCTAATTCGTCTTCCTTCGACAACCCCGTTATCTCATTCACCGTATTATTAATAGGAGATGAAAACATAGGAAATATCTTGCAAGTGTCCCCGGCCTTTTTGACCGTAAATCCTTGCATCGTCAATTGACTTATACTAAGAACATTCCTATCTAATTCAGGCGTGTATAAGACACTTTGAATCAACAGCCTTTCATTATTGGACTTGACTTCTACAACCCCTATGCCCCGCATAAACAGAAAATCGTTTTCCCCTGAGTTTGTTTCAACCCCCACTAAATGTTTTATACGTTTAAAAACATTTAAGTTACCGGCATAGTGTTGTGTAAATGAATGACTGACATACCATATATCTCCCCACATACCGCCTTCTGATCCTGTCACAATCATCTCATTCCTATCTTCTGCAGACACCCTTTGACTTCGTATTCCTGCATTTACCGCTTGAGAGATAAGTTGTGTGTTTTCATCGTTTTCCTTCGATTTGCATTCATATATGAAGTGTCCTGGACGATGGCAGTAAAAGCACAATTTTGTCCGTTGATTTCTCTTCTGCAATCTGATTTCTTCATCTTGACAGTGTTGACAAGGAAGGATTGTCGCCGTGGCTCTGATACCACATGTTGGCAGCGAAACTTGATCAATCTGATCATCATCTTTGTGATGATGCAGAGATTTGTTTACAGCGGAAGCTTTAGACATAATTGATCAATTGACGAGTGAATGGACAATCAATAACAGAAATAATTGAATGTCTTGGTACCGAACAAAGTTGCCGGTTCCACATTATTTATACATAAGAAATTGGCGGTTAAGTGTGGCGGGAAAAACTGTCATCGGACAGTTATTTGAATTAGTTGCTTATCACCCGCCATCGCTTATCACCAAGATACGAGTTCTAAGTTATACGAATACATATATACATTTACATATCACAAATATAATTAAGTTTAATTATTCCTTCTAATAACAAAAACATCAATTTATGAAGACACCAACTAAATACCTAAAAAGAAAAGCAATTTCAAGTTTAGGGTTAAGATTACTTACCAAGCAACTCACTGAACTCATGAGGAAGTTGCTTAGTGCTGAACTCACTGAACTCATGAGTGGTCCTATGGAGGCGGGTGGGTTTTAGATTTGGCGGAGAATGAAGAAGTCGATTGGCGCTGCTGATTCATATATTTGGGTTACCTTTTGCCAAGACTTTTTAGTCACAATAGATAGTTTAAAAGGTGTCGTTCAATGCTAAACATTTTGTTAAAAAAATTAATCATCTGACCTATTGAGACAAAATTTGGTTGCAATAGGTTGACATAAAAAAAACTATTTCTGTTTCCCCCCATTTTTCTTACCATTTGGGTTAACAAAAATGAAAAGTAAAATATTTTTATCTATAGGGACGAAATTTCATGGCTATTCAATTTTAGCAAAGCGCTATATTTTTCCCTCTATCCCGCTAAAACCTATAGCGACTATGTTTCGTCGCTATAGGGTCCAAAAAAGAAAAATTTTGAAAACTTTGTAGACACCAAGTTTTGTCGCTATACATACACTTGTTGCGACGACATCATTTAGTCGCTAAGGTTTCGTCGCAATAGGCCAAGTTTCTTGTAGTGTATATTCTAGAATATGGATTCTATAATTTGTGTCATCTTTTACATTGTTAATTTAATTAATACATGATATTGAAGTCCCACAACTCTCATTTAAGAGTCTCAACTCCTTTGTTAGACTACTACTTGCTGTTGAATCATATCAAGCAGACCTTTGATCAAACTTTTAATACATCATATACTTTAAAAATACCCATTTAATGGAAATTATCTTTCAAACTTTGTTTATATAATGCTGTGCGGGTGTGGCAGCTTCTATATCAGATGAAAATGTGGTAACAGTAAAAATGCAAATGGTAAGAGTATAGGAGATACGCTTGACCAATTTTTTTTTTTTACCATATTATCCTTGTTTAACTAATTACCCATTACCAATTAACTTGTAAAATCAAGATTAACATCTCCAACAAATTTACGGACTATGACTAAACGTATTATAATTACCTGAAACACGTGAATCAAGTACGTTCTTCTTTAAAGCTGTTGCATGAATAAAGAAATAGATTCACAACAGCCACTACTTTCCAACAAAATCTGTATGAGTGTGACCTGATAAGGATATGCATGATAATTTTGTGTATTATTTTTATTTAGTTTCATTATATACTAATCCAATATTTAATCTTATCACCCATAAAAGTACTTTATTTGCAATGGTGCGGTCTAAAAGTGGATTCGTGATTGATTCTTTTTAATTATCGTGATTGATTCTTTTTAATTATAGAAGCTTTTATAGTTTTGATTAAAACCTTTTAAAATATATATGTTTTATTATTTAACAGTGTATAAGGTCATAAGGCCGCCCGGGGCGGTAACGTTATTTTATAACGGAAATTTCCATCACGCGTTATATTATCATTTTACCACCCCGCCAACACAAGTTCCACGCGTTATAATTTCAACGCAATCCATTTTCGTGATATTTTCAACGCGTTATTCTTTTGTTTTGTGTGTGTAATTGTTGGTTGGGGGGAAATTGTTGGGTGTGGTGGTGAGTGATGACCACCCCGCCTAAAAAAGGTTGTGAGTGATGGAAAAATGGTCGATGACATGGCGGAACTTGATTGGTGCTTGTGAGTGATAGAATTCTATCACTAGTGAACCACCCCGCCCACCCTAAGGTATATCTTAACCATTTTAAATCTAGAGTTAATTGCCATTTTAGTCCCTGTGGTTTGGCCCAATTTGCCAGTATAGTCCAAAGGTTTCATTTTTAACATCTGGATCCAAAAAGGTTTCATCGTTGCCATTTTGGTCCAACTGACTTAACCCCATCCATGCTTCTCAGTTAGTCAAAGGGTATTTTTGTCATTTTGTCTATTATTTTAATTAAAGGTTTATTTTTATCATTATTAAAACCCAGTTTAATAAACCACCACAAACCAAGTTTAATATAACATCTGATTTCTCACATCTCTCTCTTTGCCACACCACCACCACATGCTCGCTCCCAACCACCACCCACCCACCCCTTTATGGATTCCAACTTCAAAACAGCAGCCTCAACACATGTAACTCACATTGCAATTTACCCAACCCCTTTTCAATTCTGACTCTCATTTTAAAAAAGGATTCATTCAAGTTTAATCAAAATGAGACAGAACACAGCACGATATCAAAACTACCACTAGGGGCAAACAATTTCCAATACTGGATACTTTCAATTCCCATAATCAGTTTCAAGAAAACAAACTAATCAAAAGCTTACAATAACGTCAAATTACACAAAACAAGACTCGATTAACAATCCGAAAGTCGACCCAATAACGCACCTGATACACGCAATTTCCACCTGAATCGAGGTAAAGAACCAGGTGTATGGAACCCCCTGTTGAACCGGTGAAAGAGGAAAAGAAAAACACCGAGTGAGGGTTAGTGGCGGTCTGGTCGGAGGTTCCTCATATACGTCAGTCACCAAGCTCTGAACTTTCTCTTTCTATGAACCACCACCTTCACCTCCTGCCACCGTGAACCATCACCGCCGCTGCCACCGCCATCATCTCACCTCCGCCTCCCTTCCCTCATCAAAGATCTGCTTCTCTCTCATCTCATAAAACCCCCAAATTCACTGAAACACCTTCACCTCCTGCCACCGTGAACCATCACTGAAACACCTTCACCCTCTACAAAACCCACCACCTTGCACCGCCCATTCCCAACCCAATCAATCACAACCTCCAAGTTCAAATCGCACATAGATCTTCAAATCAATCACCACCTACAAAACCCACAACCCAGCGCCGCCGTTTATCACCGTCAACACCCACCTCCGCCATCATCACCAGCAACACCCCACCTCCACTGTTATCACCGTAAACATCCACAACGACAAACTCACCATCAACACCCACCGCCGCTGTTTATCACCATCAACACCCACCTCCTGCCACCGTGAACCATCACTGGATGAGAGAGAGAGAGAGAGAGAGATAGGAGAGAGTGTGAGATGAGCGGTGGTGGTGCATTCGTTTTGTCAGACGAAAAGGGGGTGTGGGTAGAGATGAACAGTTTGTGGTGGAGGTGTGTGTGTTGTCACCGGAATATCGGCCGAAGCTCGCCGGAGCTCTGCTGGTCGCACATCGGAAGGAGGATCAGGTGTTTGTTTGTGAATGAGAGAGAGACAGGAGAGAGTGAGAGATGAGAGGTGGTTGACCTGCACAATATCTGTATACATATATATAGATATATGTTATTATAATTATTATATATAAGATAAATCTTATATAAATGATTAAAAGAAAAAAATAAAGTGGAATTAAAAATAATATATGAAATGACAACATTGCCCCTGACTTAACTGAGGTCCATGGATGGAGTTAAGTCAGTTGGACCATAATGGCAACGATGAAACGTTTTTGGATCCAGATGTTAAAAATGAAACCTTTGGACTATACTGGCAAATTGGGCCAAACCACAGGGACTAAAATGGCAATTAACTCTTAAATCTATATAAGCGCCACATCACCCGTTTTTTTCCCTTTTTACTCCACCTCATTCGAAGGAAATGGTTTAACTTTGTTAACTCTAACTTACCCACCATTTTTTAATTATTTTAATTTTAAATATTTTAATTAAATAACAAATAAATAATAATAATAATAATAATAATAATAATAATAATAATAATAATAATAATAATAATAATACCATTTCATTAACTTCTTAGTAAAAATAAACATTGATAATAAACAACATTAATTTCTCATTCTTTTTTACTTAAGTTAACATGTTAACCAAGAGAGGTTTTAAAACCAATTCACATAGGAAGGAAGTGGTTTGAATGACATGTTAACTTGTCATATTATCTTTAACTTAAAAGAATTTATAGTACACCACAAGGCCTAAGAAACATTTTGCAAAGCACGTTTGAGATAAAAGTCTAAAGTATACGATTTATGATTTGCATGCATGAGTATATATATACATATAAACATTTGTATAATACAAACATGTGTACTCATGGTTGGTTTTACTCGATAGGAACTCAATTGGCTTCAGTGGATTGAAACATTCTCTATGGTGCTTTTATCAGGCTTCTTAGTGGTTTTCAATTATTAACAACAAAAATCCATAGGTGATTCTTAGGGGACTGGGGTTGGTGCAAGTTTATTTCGTGATGGAGAAGTTCAACGAGTGGTGGGATGCAACAAACCACCGCCACCATTAATGTTCCACGCGTGAAGAACAATTTCCGTGAAAGAATTCACGCATTATGGCTTGTGAGTGATGGAACATGTGAGGGGGTGTGAGGGTTTATTGTTGGATGTTGTGAGTGATTACCATTGTCACTAAAAAAAGTTGTGAGTGATGGAAAAATGGTAGATGATATGGCGAAACTTGATTGAGTGTTGTGAGTGATGAGTGATGACCACCCCACCCCTTTAGATGAATCATTTACTCATACCATATTTTTAGCGGTCATCACCAATGGCTCCCACTTTCAACATGATTAAATCCCATGTCCCTCTATTTTGAGTGAAGACTGAAGACAATGAAAAGACGCCTAAGAAATAACTAAATAAAATCATAAAATACAAACTTGCATAAAAATCAAAACTATTAACCACTACAAAACAAAAATACACATCAATCACTTCCTTGTTGTCGATTCTTGCTGCCACAATAATGGCCTGGTCTATTCGCACACGGCCTTTGTCTTTTTGCACACTCGAAGCGTCCCGCTTTGGCCATAGCGGGGCGCTTTGACCAAGGTCAACAGACAAGGACTGACTTTGTCAGTCCTTGTCTGTTGACCTTGGCCAAAGCGCCCCGCTATGGCCAAAGCGGGGCGCTTTGAGGGTGCAAAAAGACAAAAAGCATTGGCTGGAATTTGTGTTGTTTTTTTTTTGAAATAGGTGAGATGTGGGTTAGTTTGGTAGTGTTTTTTGGAGGAAAAAATTGTATTTGAGTTTTATAATGGGTGCCCTTTATAATACGTTGTTTTATAATTACGTTTTTTTACGTCATTATTTTTATAGAACGTATATAATATAAGTGCGTCTTTATAAACTGTTAACCTAGTTTATTTTGTTAAATTAAACGAACACGTTAAATAAATTGTACAGAAAACCATAAGAATTAAACGTAAACAATCCAAAACCAACGTGATGTAAATAGAAGATTAACTGCAATATATATATATATATATATATATATATATATATCAGTTTGTACATACAAAACAAAAAGGTACAACTGACTGCATAATACATAACAAAACACTATACAAACAAACTAAGATACTAATCCTCGTGCGGTGGGGACGGTGGGAGGGGAAGTGGAGGTAACCCAGCGCGCTCTCGTAGAGAAACGAGCGTCTCGATGATCCAGTCCTGGCGTGCGGCCTGGCGTCTGAGGCGCCGGTCGAAGTCCCGAGCCACCTCACGCGCTACCGGAGGCAGGTCAGCGTAAACGTGCTGCGGGTACTGTGGCGGCTCAGGAGCTGGCTGAACTGGTGGTACCGGGATCTCCTCGATATGCTCCTCCTGAGCCGGATCCTCTAATACAGGCTGAGCCTGAGGCTGAGCCTGAGGCTGAGCCTGAGGCTGAGCCTGAGCCTCAGCCTGAGGCTGGCCCGGGAACTCATCGAGTCCCAGAGCCTGTAGCTGAGTCTGCCGAGCGGCCGCCTGAACATCAGGAGGGGCCAACACTCCAGCCCTCACCTCAATAACAACCGGGATGACCTCCGGCACCGGCTCCGGCTGCCAAATCAGCCCGTTTCCGCCCCTAAACCTCAGACCAACATCAAAGCGACGGGTGATCTGCATGCTAGAAACTGACGCGCAGCCCAACCTGGTAGACGGGACCGGATCGGACAGCACCGGATCTCCCTCGGGCACGATCCCGAGCGAGCGTGCGATGGCGGTGATGAATGAGCCAGTGTGCACCCACCCGCGGAGCTGCCGGTGGTATGCTGTGGCAAAGTAATCTGCCAGGCAGGCTGCTAGATCGCAGGGCTGGCGGCGCAATAGGCAGTATAGAAAGAAAAGGTCACTGAGGTTGACCTTCACCCTGCTGGCACCCCGCGGCACGATAGTTGCCGCGATAACATGCTGCAGGTATCGGAACAAGGGGTCTCTAATGGTGGTGGCCTTTTGCCAGGATCTCCCAAAGGGAACCCTGGAAATGGACCTCCAGAAACTGATAAGCGTCTGCCTGTCCATCATCGTAACCGCCTGCGTATATAAATCAGTATCAAGCTCGGCCTCTGTGTACAAACCTGTATAAACAAATAATATTAAATAAACAAATAACATTAAATAAACAAATAATAATAATAAACAAATAATATTAAATAAAAAAATAACATTAAATAAACAAATAACATTAAATAAACAAATGATATTAAATATAAAATAATAAATAATGTTATTTAAACAAACCTGTATGGACAACAAACTGCCGCCCACTCATCTGAAACTCCTGACCGGCGAGACGGAATGTAACCTCGTGGACTGGAAAATCCGGGTCCTCCACGTAATCCGCCGGATGCGGCGCGTATGTAAACGTGGAAAGAAACTCCCACGTAAGCTCAGGGTACGAGTCCTCCATCGCTAACTCAAATAGGCGCGACCAAGGAGTATCTAGTCCAACTATCTCACGCGCCCACACGGCCTCTCCCACGGTCTCCAGCAGGCCCCAGTATCCCTACATCCTCCCCAATGGGGATGGCGCGCAACCTCGCGCATCTCCCCCTCGCCCGTGACCCCGGCGGAAACTGCAGGTACGGACATGTCGGCTCTTCCTGCTCTCCCTCATCTCCCACCTCTCCCTCAGCCTCCATATGCTCAATCTCGTCATCGGAGGAATCCATCCCTGCACGTTGAAATAAACAAATAATATTAAATATAAAATAATAAACAAATAATATTATTTATAAAATTTTAAATAATAAACAAATAATATTAAATATAAAATAATAAACAAATAATATTATTTATAAAATTTTAAATAATAAACAAATAATATTAAATATAAAATAATAAACAAATAATATTATTTATAAAATATAAATAATAAACAAATAATATTAAACAAATAATATTAAAAAAAAAATAAACATGAACCAAGGCGCCGCGCTTTGGCCTCGGCGCGGCGCTTTGGTTCTTCGTGATGAAGAACAGCCCAGCAGATCGATCCCCACGCCCAAATCAAACAAATATCGAACAAACTGAAACACATAACTTGAACCAAAACAAGAAATGAAGTCCGATCGTACCTTTTAGCGGTTGAAAGCGTGAAAACGTTGATGATCCGGCTCAAGTGTGTGTAAATCGCACCTTGTGTGTGTGTTTGTGTGTTGGGTTTGAAATGGGGGAGAAGGCCGCCCCGCTTCAGCTAAAGCGAGGGATCGAAGCGCCCCGCTATGGTCATAGCGCGGCGCTTTGATGTCAAAGCGGGTCGCTTAGGTCAAAGCGGGGCGTTTAAGGCCTTTTTTATTTTTTTTAAATTGTTTTTAATTCACAAACGCGTCGATAATAGTCTAAATTTTACGTTTTTTCCATTATACATCATTTTTTATTATATATGGACTATACTGCAAGTTCCGGATCAAATCGGTTACGTGTGATGTCTTATTCCGTTATATCGTATCATTTTGGTTTGAAAGCACAAGTACTCCTGTGAGAGGTGTTATGTGTATCAGCCGCCTACCGTACATGAACATGACGTATTTTTTCATTAATTGTAGTATTATGATGTATATTGTCATTTTGGGTCGTACAAGTGCGTATTGAATCTGATTGGGTCGTGTCGGTGACATTCGGTTATTATTAAACACATTTAACCTACATCGTGAACATATGGGGTTACATTAAGGTCAGGGGCACGATACGTAAGCATTTCGTACGTGTTGATCTGATCCCTGTATAATGTATGACAGGCTGCTGCGCGCTCTGTTCTGTGTGCTGTCCAGAGTGGGTTTGGGGGAGGCATTGGATAACAACCTCCAAGCTCTACATGTATGAAATGCCCATGGTCGACGAACACAACCGCAACCACCAGGTGAGGTTCCTCAGCTTCGTTTGGCCCGCCCAGCAGAGGGAAAATTGTACAGCTCCCACGCATGTCGAAGGTGTGAACAATCACACCGTATCGTTGGGCAATAAGAAACCCCGTCTCAGGCATCGTCATGTAATTTTCGATATCTGCTCGTCCCACCCCCTTGAAATTGATCCGTCTAAGCAGCGCATCATAATGTCCTATGTTTTCCGGATCGAAAAACTGCCTCCAAAGCGATTCGTTCGTACGTAACTCCTTTATAAGTTGTTTCCGGATCATCAAATATGAATTTTGTTTCACTCCTAACCCAACAGCCACCGATCGAAACCCACAATGACCATCTGGTTTCACGTCCTTTATTCTAACGATGTATGGATGGATCACTTCGGGAATCTGAGATGCGTAGTTGCGGATCGCTATATCCGTCTTAGGACCGAGCTTGATCATCGGGAAATCAGGGTGCAGGTTGATCGGTTTGGTATTCTTTTGTCTTCTAGAATCTTCGAGTGATATGTACGAGCTGTGACGGGGAAGATCATCTGAGGCCTCGACCCAAGTTTCTTCCGACGGAATGTACGAGCTTTTTCTAGCGGCTTCAACCTTTCTTTCTTCCTGCGTTTTCAATGTTGGGCGACCACGAGTTTTCTTCAGAACAGCAGGAGGTTTTTTGTTATTGTTCCCTGGATTGAGGATTTGCTGAAACTTTTCAAAGAAGCTCCTTTTCACTTGAGGGGGTGTTGGATCGATCTTTTGTTTCAATTTTTCAAATTCTGCGTCTACATCGATATCCTCTATGTTTTTCTTTGCAGGCTTGAAGTTAAGCTTCTTCCAGAACACGTCTATGTGTGTGATCCGGAGTTGCTGACCTATGGATGAAAACAAATTAGGTGGCAGAATCATAACGAGAAAGGTCAAAGATATTAATTACCTTTATTTTCCAACTTTTCCAAATGACAGGCACATGGCAAACCACAGCTGGTAAAAAGTTGGCAACCACAGCTTGCACCGTAGGCTCTCAACCCGTCTTCCTTACGTTTTAGTTCCCTACTCAAAAGCTCAATCGCATATATTGAAACCTTTCTGAGAATATATGCAAGCATGGGCTGCTTCTTGTGGTGCGTCATCACTTTTCGGAGGCTTGTTTCAAAGCTACTACTAATCTCGGTGTATTGTCTATCAACAACATGATCAACATACAGTACAAGTTTATCAGTGTGTTGCGATGACTTGGAAAGTGACTTTTTAGTGTTGCATGCATGCCCTCAACCCTGTTGGTCGTAGTTTGGTGAAAGTTGATAGTTTTGTTAATCCAGCATGATACAAACTTTTCACGGTACGGATCCAACCAGGATTTCTTCATATAATCAAAAACCTCTAAAATTAAAAAAAAAACGTAAATAGTCAGTTTTTGTTATTATATAAAATTTAAACATAATTATGTAAGAAATACCTACGTTCACGGTCATCTTCTTTCAGCTGTGCTTCAAGGTTTTCCAAGTTATACCTGTATATTTCCTCGGTCGTAGACTCGCACAATAACCAAAAACTACGTACGAATTCTTTCCAATCCTTGTCAGAGAATTTCTTCTTGCTGTTCTTATTAATATTTTGTTGAATATGGAACCGACAAAGATACTTATGCGCTTTTGGAAAAACTTGTTCACACGCGTTCATTAGCACAAAATCCCTGTCTGTTAAAATCACGCGCGGTTCCATACATCCTACCAGCATAGACTTGATCCTCTGCAACACCCATAGGTAGTTCTCTGACTTCTCAGCGGAAATTACCGCACAAGCAGCCGTAAACGATTTGTTTGTCGACGTCATGCCTACGACCTGAACAAATGGCAGGTTGTACATGTTCGTTTTGTAGGTGGCGTCAATCATTAGCACATGCGGGAAGGCACACCACATATTGAATGATCTTTCGTGAACAAAGAAGACATCTTCAACTTCGTTTGATATCTCATTCGTGCGCATGTAATAAGTGTAATTTTTTTCGAGAAAAATGCTTTAAAGTTTTTGCATCGGAGACTTAACGACATTTTTTTCGGCGTTGATCTTCTGAACAGCGTTGTGTATATCTTTTGGAATAAGCTTTCTAGCCGGATTGTTTTTTGTCAGCGTTCGCCAGATACTTTGGTTGGGAATGTCTTGCTCTGCCAGCTCCTTAACCACTTTTGTATCCTCCGAAGAAAGCCTTCTCGCATACGCGTGACCCTCTAAGTTTTCAATAGGAGTGTGGTTATGCTTCGCCTTCGTCACCTCGATCCTCCAAACACTTCCGGATGATTCCGAAAACCCGATTATCTCAAACGGGCAGCCTATTTTCTTGCTACCCGTTTTCCTCTGTGTAGCTATACTCTTATGCTCCCCACCAAAAGTACATTGAAACCAAATCTTGTAATTCTCTCCTCTTTTATTCGACCTCTTAGTCACAATGAGGTAACCGTTGTCTTTTGCCGTGTCTTGTACCCAACGCACCAACTCTTTACGTGACGAAAAGGTCTGCGTCGTATCAAACGAAAACGTTACCGGGTAACAGCCTTCCTCGTCAACAGACACATCCCCCGGCTCACCATCGTCACCGAGGTCCGAATATACTTGATGTTCAAAGTTGTGCTCGCCACCGTAACCGAAATTCGAATAACCTTGTAAGCTCTGTTGACAACCGTAACTGTCGTTTGGACCACACTCCTGCTGTACAAAGCTGTACTCGCCACCGTAACCGGAATTCGAATAACCTTGTTGTGCGTAAGGGTCCTCCACAGGGGTATTCAAATCCAGCGTCACCGTGTTATCACGATAACGAATGCCAGATACAACCTCTGCCTCCCTCAAGTTGGACGAGACCGGTTTCTCATACGAGTCAGAAATAGCGGTCCCCTCGTAAGAATCAGGAACAACTGTCTCGTCAGAATATTGACCGAAAATATAGTTGTTTAACCACGACATCGTTTTTTGTAAACAACAAAAACAAAACACTCGAATACCCACGTATGTTTGTAAACAACGTGAAGAAGAAGAAGACCGAGCTGCTGAAGAAGAACCTCAATCAGTAGTTTGCTTTTAAAAGTGAAAAGTTGGATCGAAGCGCCGCGCTATGGCCAAAGCGCGGCGCTTAGGGTTAACGACAAAACATGTCAATCAGCTTTATGTCTGTCAAACAGTAGGGAATGTCTCAAACGTCAATCGAAGCACTTTTGTCGATCATAGCGCCGCGCTTTGGCCATAGCGCGGCGCTTTGAGGTGTGAAAATAATTTTGGCCGTGTGTTAATAGTATGACCCACAATAATTCCTCACCAATCATGTTGGTCCCATCACTTTGATATTAATGTAAAGTGAATGGCTGAGGCACCATCAGTCAAACAAGGACAAATGCACATTCAAGCTTTGTGCAGGTGGCTTATCCGAGCACACTCCATAAACCTATGTAAATCTATGTTTATGAACGATTTAACCTTAAGAGAATAATTAATCCTGCCCTTGAAGTTGCACAAATGACCAAAAGAACCTTGCTACCTACACTAATTTCCACCAAAACCTACATGACTGTGACTAAGACAAGGATAAGCGTTATAATTCTATGTCATTACGCTGTATACCCATGTAACTTTAGTTGCAGTTATTAACATTACGTGTCTTTCGCTCCTCATCATGCTCACTATAAGTGGGATGAACTTATCTCTTTTAACTTTTGCTGACTATAAGCTACTACTTGAAGTTTTGAAAATTATTGAAAAGATAAATACATATATCATGACTATACTATTTTTGTGGTTCTACAAATAATGTATCCATTGGTGAACACATATTGTAGTCATCAATGGATATAATGACTCGTAATTATTTAGTGATCTTAGTGTGAAGACACCTATACAAAGCATTCAATGCAAAACCAATTTAAGCAATATCCTTGAGAATTGTCTGATGCACAGTACCTATTGCTTAAAAGATATAATAGAAGTTGGAAAAAAGAGAGTAGAAATTACTATGAGAACAACCGACTTGATCAACAAACATTTTAGATGCTATGATAGGAAACCGGTAGAGGAAAACAAACTTGAACTTAACATTGAAATTTAAGGAATTAACGATTCCCTAAATAAGCTCGCCATTTGTGGATAAATGGCAAGTCACTTGGATTCATGTCTGGAATACCACGGTGTTGAAGTGTTTTGATTATCTTTGTAGACTCACCCAGAAGTCGGGCTGCTTCTTCGACACTGGCCTCCCTTGTCTCTATTGCACTTGTGTGGCATTTCATCGCTATGACTTGAGGTAAGTTTGTGAGACAAGCAGTCATTATGTCACTGATCATTGATGATAAGTTATCAAATAGTTCCCTTTGGCTAACCTCACCATCAATGTTGGTAATCAATATCGTTTTTGTTATACGATACATTGAGTTGGCACAAATAGACTTGCCTATAGAATCATCATTCCTACTTGTGTCTTTCGTGTTAACTATGTTTTTTGCTGTATCCATGAACCATTCAACAATCCGTCTGATTGTTTTCACATGAGAAGAGGGGTCTTGCAACTTGTATCCTAACCATTTGTTGTCGATGTCAACTTCTTTCCACAAAGTTTTTGCAGCATCTTGAATGCTTACATAGTCATCGGTAGCATTCAGGTTTTCTTCAATAAGTGTGACATATAGTAGACCTTCCCTCACAGAATTCAACAACTTATCAACTTCCACCTTTCCGATTCCAGGAAGGGAAACAGCGATGGTTGTTAAGGTTACCACCGGTAAGCTCCAACAATCTTGATATTGTACTTTTAGTAGTGAAAATGGAACATGATGCATGTGATGCTTATCTATGTTGTCAAACTTTGCAACTCCATGAATACCACGAGTAGGGTTTTGTTCTATTAGATTCATGAGATTATCATTGGCGTGGCTCTTTTCACCATTTTGGATCAGTTGGTGCACTGATTTTGAAAGGCCTTCCAATGTTCTCTTGGCAAGCTCCATCTCATCTACAAGTTGCAAAACATATGGACGAAGATCTTCGTTTCTTTCCAAGAAGTCGGTCTTTTCGTCCAGTGAGCTAAACCGCTCCCATGATGAATTAAAGCGATATTTGTGTAATAACCACTTCAAACAACGAAAACAATACAAGAAACATATCATGAACACAAATGGTATCAAGGCTAGTATCTTGCATACCACCACAAATGCCTCTTGGAATTTTATACAAAAGAAGAGAATTAGCTTTTTTGAAAGCTCGATGACGACATTGAGACCATGGCTACGAAATGGGAGCTTTAAACTTTCACGTTGTTTCCAGTCATATAACTTCGATGTCCAGTACCTCTCTAGTTTAAAGACCCTAAAATCGTTTGAAATGATTTTGAGGGACACTTTAAAGCTTAAGGTTGCAAAACATCTAGAAAGTGGTGCAATTGTACCAATCACGACTCCAATAAACTGTACTATCACAATTGCTATCATGGATAGACCGTAATCTGAATCACAGTCCTTGTTCAAAATAGCTTCAATACTCCAGAACATAGTAAAAGTATGTAATATAGTGACAAAAACACATATTACCCCAGAAGCAGATGTCGTCCGAAAGCAAGTTGTTATGAATTGGGGGCTGCCACTTCCTGCCATGATCCAGTGATTGGTCACATGCTGTTGTAGCTTCTCAACTGTTAATAATTCTCCTGGTCGTTGTTGGATGTCTTTTGAAGCTCTATCATGCCCTTGTTGGTACTTCTTTTCTATATCTTTTTTGGATTTTAGAATTGCTAAACATGTACATACGTGTACTACCAACAACCAAAGTAACAAAGTCACATAAATGGAGGCTAGTATGATATTACGATCTTTGTTAATTTTAGCCTCATCTAAGGAGGAAATAACATTCATAATAGGGGCAACTTCTTTATAGGATACAACTCCTGTTTGTATTTGAATGCAAATATTCACAACCATTGTGATTACAAGAAGACCCAAAGCTGTGATGTTTGACAAGAGTGCATTGTTGTCCATGGTTGATAAACAAGGCAATAAATTAGCCATCATGGTGCACATGAAGGCCATGCTTCCGAGCTTTGCCACTTGGTCCACATCACCAGGCATGGAACCACTTAGATCCACCGGTAACTTCATTGCAACAGATATTACAGTGAGAAAGGCAGAATTGATTCTAAAATACTTGCACGGGAACCATAGCTTCCCCCTACGCATACCATGTAATAAATCAGCCACCATAACAAGGATGCAAACAAGAGATGCACACGCGATATACAACCCAATCCAAATCATTGGTTCGCTGTACTTTTTTTCTCTTTCTGATCGAAATATAGGCTTCACGTATTCCAGCAATGTACTTGTAATAGTGCTAGGAATTTTGTAGTCACCGGTACTGAGTTCATCTAGAAGTCGAAGATATTGAGTTGTTAAACTTTGCTCCATAATTCAAGGGAATTGAAAGAAACAACGTACTGATTATTTGATTTTATATGATGGAGATAAATTGAAGTTGGGTTAGTTTAGGAAGATGGATGGATCGTTGTATTTCAAACCAGAATATAATTATAATTAAGATAAAAACATTAAAGGATTTACACGTGAATCATGCACTTCCTTAAAGTTGATGCATGAATAAAGAAATCAGTTTTCCAACAAAACCATGGGACCTGACTTTATTTGCAATAATTCTCCCACACATAGTGCTATATATCTGAAAGTGGATTTCATTAGTTTTTTTTTTTTTTTTTCAATCATAAAAGCTTTTATTCAATAATGCATTTAAATTGTGAAAATTACCAAAACAACAAAGTTCACTCACTCACCTGTATTAGGGGTGTGCACAGTTCGGTTCGGTTTGGTTTTTGGACAACATCAAAACCGAAGCCGAAATGTCGGTTTTCGGTTTTTCAAAACCATTCGGTTTCGTTTTTTTCGATTTTTACACCGGTTCGGTTTTTCGGTAGCTAGATATAAAATAGTAAAGCAAGGCGTTTTCATGTTTGATACTTGTGTTTATTGTGCCCTCTTTGGCCTGTTTAACTAGATTAGACCGGTTTCTATGGCATGTTTAACTAGATTAGACTGTTTTACAATCCCTAACTTTATTTTAATTAAGCAAACTGGCTAGATAGTAGATACGCATATCAGATATCTAAACACGCTACAACTTTTCCGCCTAGATTTAGAACACACAAGTACATAACAATAAACATCATCAACATGTAATAGAATCAAGTAAACCGTACCTTCAATACCGCAATCAACAACTCGCGTTAAAACCATCGGCTACCTGCATAACCGCCGATCGATCACATGGAGATATGTCCGATCAAAGTTGTGAACATGTGTTCGGCGAGATGAAAACGAAAAGTAAGTAAGATTTAAAAATAAAAAACTATAATTCAAAATTTAACAATCTTTCTTATATGGTTACATTTAAGTTATTATACTTAATCTTTTTAACTAAAAATGTTTACAAAAACCTAACATTCTAATTCATTTTTATGTTTCTTAATACAAAGTTTTTAGTAGGACCTTTTCTTTTATAATACTTTGAATATTGTTTAATTTTTATATTAAATTTTGTTATTTGTTATAGGCAATAAATAAACCATCTCAATTACAAATAAACATTTTAATGTTTTTATTATAGGTACTTAATATTCAAGAATAAAATTAATAATTTCTAATAGAATGGGTTAAACACTTAAACTTAAACATAAAAGTATATGTTTTTTTTTCGTTTCGGTTCGGTTCGGTTATTGAAAATGGTTATCCGAAAACCGAACCGAAATTTTCGGTTATTAAAAATACGAAAACCGAACCGAAATTTTCGGTTATTAAAATTACGAAAACCGAACCATCGGTTTTTGTTTCGGTTCGGTTTTTTCGGTTACGGTTCGCTTATTTAGGTTTTCTGTTCACCCCTAACTTATATACCAAAATTTTGATTGACTTTTTGATATTTCTTAAATGGAATATTGATTTTAATCATCTCAACTATTTACCGTTGGCCGCTAACAGCCCCAACTTCAAAAATAATTACTTGCAGTCCCAACTATTACCATTTTGGCCACCAATTAATGGACTCTAACTAACAGAATCTTAACGCCGTTAGTCTCTGGTTGCAAAGTTTCTATTTGGTTTGCGAACTTGCCAGGCCCCCTTTATGGATGATGTTGTTTCATGTTTTGATAAAGGTCTTCGGGAGGCAATAGAAGACATTGTCGTATGTGGAGGGCCTTTTTTTGGTGAACTCCAGTGGCGGATCGCAACCTTGCCGATGCGGCTTGGTGGGTTGGGCCTTCTCTCGGCCCAGGATGTGGCTGCCTATGCCTTTGTGGCTTCCAGGCTTCAATCTTGGGAGTTGCATGACCACATCTTGCATAATAGTGGGGTTGCTAACACTGACCCGGATTATGCCAGCGACTTGGAACGCTTGCATGAATATATACCTGACTTTGACCTCGACGGTTTCTCTAACAAGGATGTAGGTCCCCTTGTTCGTACGGATCGTCACAGAATTGTATATCCAATCTAGAGTGCGGAATCCTCTAGACCAGATTAGCACAGAAACGAGTAGAAACAAGATTCACAATTAAACAGGTCTTCTATTGATTATCCAAACAAGCAGTTTTACAATCAACTCAAGACCTTACAACCTCACAGCCTCTCTCTGTGATCTTGCCTCAAGAACCCTAAATTCGAAATCCTTTCTCTCTCTACGATTTTCTCTTTCTAGCCTCCAAGAACTCTAACTAACTCCCTAAAACCCTAATCACAAAAACATGTTTATATATCACATGTTTGTGAACTGGGCTTCCTACTGGGCTAGGCCATTTTCCAAGCCCATTACAACAAATAACTCAATAACCAATAAGCTAAGCCCAATATAAAATATCCAAAGACTAAATAATCAAACTATTAAGTTGTTGTCAACGAATATGCACCAACAGACTCCCCCTTGACAATAGCTTCATAGTGTAACTTTGCCTTCAAATATCTTGTGTTCTTTTGGTCTTTGGATAGCGTCAGCTACACAGTTTCTGACAGCAACAGACTCCCCCTTAACTGATGCTTCCAATCTCCAAAACTTTCATTCATTGTAGATCAGTTAGACTAGCAATCCTTAGTTAAGTAAGTAAGCTCCAACTCTTCCATATCTCTTCCTTTCTGCATTGTAGTAGAAGGATCCTACCATGCATCTTCACACAGCTTTACTTCACTCTCAATCTGCACTTTACTTGTATTCTACACTTCATTTTGATAACTGCATCAATCTGTTTAGAAACACAAGCAAGTATCTCGAAAAATCATTAGTCTTTTTCACATTTAAAGATAAACCAATATTTTATCTTATCATGCAAAAACAACAACTTGACAAATCAAAATGGAAGTCTTTTAAAAAGAAAATATTTTTGTTTTTTTTAAATAAATAACACAACTAAAAAAATTATTTACAATACATCTTTTTGTGAGAATCATGTGCAAGAAGATCATATCAGCAAAATCAAACTGTTTTCACACTATTAGATAATTCTTAATATAATTTTTCACGAAAAGCATTCCAAGACGATTACCAGTATGTTTGTCCACTTAAACAAAATGCATGAACATTTCAAGTACCATTATCGTATGATACGTTAAGGTAATTTTATTACTGAAATACTAGTGTGTCCCACTTCAGGATATACCCCCGCGATCAAGGTATGCACAAAGATTCATCGTAGTAGGTGAGTATACTGAATTCATCCGTTTTATTTTTCAACGATAGATAATTGGTGATCAGGTCAGTACTTTCGTACAACAAAGAGACCAAAATATCTAACGAGGGCTATGAGAAATACCATTTTTGGTACGAATTATGCATTTTGCACATTTGAATGACTCTCTAGGAGAGCTTCTTCATTTATGGGTTTTGGTATTTTTAGATCTTTTAAGATATCCTGGTTGTGCCTAGATTAGCATGTATCTGGATGCAGCAGAAGGACAACCCTGATATCCCCAGATGAAATAAACAGTATAAAGACCCAAAACCTCAGATTTTGGCAATCTATCAACGCAAGATTTAAGGTCATTAAACCATACACCACTGATGTGTTTCCTAATCATACACAGTTCATTTATGTTTATATCACATTGGTAAGTTGATTATTTCATGCTTTTGCCAACTGGTACATCGTATGATGAAGCTGCTATCACACTTAAGCAATTTAATTTCAATTTCAGTGTGACAGTCTAACTTGCTGATGTACTATCATTTCTTCTTTTTCACACCATGAAATCTCTTTTTTTTTTTCAATTTTTCATTTTTTTTATGTTTTTCATTTTTCAATGTTTTTGTATTTTTAAATTTTTAAATTTATAACTTACTCCCCCTAAACACACGCACTATCTAAACTCTTTTTGGCATAGGGAAATTTCTCCCCCTAAATTTTTGTTTTTGTAAGTGCAGTTCCTGCCGGGTAACTGTCGCTTATCAGTTCTGGTCAACCAAAGAAGAAGTCCAAGTTAAAGTCAACAATAATGAAGAATTCAAGACCACATGAAGACCATGCACTGATCAAGGGGGAGTTTGTTAATGCACTTTGGGTGAAAAGTGCATGCCTTCCAATTGTTAGGGTCTTTATTGTACATATCTTGAAACTTAGTCCAAGGTTTATCCTTGGACAATTTGTCCAAGTCTGTGTCTAGGACAAAGGTCAGGGGTTTATGTTAGGGACAAAAGTCAGGTTTTTGGTGTAGATTGTTTGTCCGAGTTTAGTCCTAGTCTATATATATGTGTTGTATAGGATTAGGGCTAGGAGCAAATCGAAATCTCATGAAGCTTTGTGCTCCTCTCCCAACTTATTCTCCTGGTGTGAATTCTAGAGAGAGAGACTATGTGTTAGTGAGAGAAAGCTAGGGTTTAGATCTTTGTGATCTAAACCAGCTTGTAGAAGATGATGTATACTCGTTTGGTATGTAATCTGTGATGATTGTATTGAAATGAATGAGTTTGTCTTGCATCTTCTTCTTCATCTATCATAATTTGTTCTTCATGTCTTGAATCAAGTGCAATGTTTGATGTTCGTCATCGATCCGGTGCTTTTACAGTGGTATCAGAGCATGGTTACCGATTCAGAATGGTCTAACCGCCTTCTGAATCACCATTGCTCTTGATTTGATGTTTGTTTCCGCCAAACATCTTGAAGACTTGAAGATTTTGCAAAAATGTTGAAGAAAATGAAACTGTTCGTAGTTGTTTTGTTCTCCAAGTTGTTGCAGATATGAGGTTTGATCCAAAAATTGCTATGTCCGAGTTTTTCTTAGTGTTAAACCCGTCTGAGTTTAAAACTCTGTGTTTTTGTTTCCGGGGTTTTGGTGAACTAGTGTGAAGTCACACTAGGGAGATAGTCCGGAGACTTGTTTCTTCTGAGCTTCAGCTTGTCTGAGTTTTCATTTAACTGATCCGAGTTTTTGTCGGAGTTTCAGATAAAATGTCTGAGTCTTTGTCCGAGTTCTTATTAGTCCGAGTTTCTTAACTGAGAGTTCTTATTAGTCCGAGTCTCTTAACTGATCCGATTTTTGTTAATATATGGACAAACTCTGTTCCGAGTTTAATTCTGCTCAAAAATCGGATCTGTTCCGAGTTTCTTAGCAGTTTGTCCGAGTTTGTCCCCCTCAAAAATCTGTTCTTCATGTCTTATTAGGCCTCCTAATAAAGTCTGTTCCGAACTTTGTCAGACTTTTGTGTGTAATAAGACTTTTAAACAGTTTGTCCGAGTTTCTTAACTCAGACTTTTAAAGTCAGACTTTCCGCACACCTTTTGATCTTCTATCAGACTTTTAAAGTCAGACTTTTATAGTCAGACTTTTAAACTCAGACCTTTGTGTGTATTCAGGAGAGCAATTCAAACCCACTTGTATGTATTCAGAGTTTTATGATGTTAATGATGATTCAGCAGGTTCTAATGTTACCAATTATTCCTGAGTTTTCAAAGCACCAGGGTCAGAGTTTTCAAGTCTGAGGTTTATCCTCAGCGATTAATTGTGTCGAGTTCCTATTATGTTTCCGAGTTTTAAAACAGTCCAGTTCAGCTATTCCGAGTTTTAGCTAGAGGGTCCGAGTTTTGTGCAAAGTCCTTCATGGTTTCGGGTTTTGTTAAAAGTCATTGGTTTGGTCATGTCCGAGTTTTGGTCATATTGATCAGCAGATTCCGAGTTTTGTAAGCATTAACAACTCTTCAACGTCTGAGGTTTAAGATTCCGAGTTTAATGAATTAACTCTTTTGTTTGGTAATATGCATTAACTGTGGTTCGGCTCCGAGTTTTCAACATGTTAACTGTCCGAGTTAGATGTCCGTGTTACTGTCCGAGTTTTCAACAGTTATGTTAACTGTCCGAGTTTTAAACATGTATGTTAACAGTCCGAGTTTTGTAAAACACGTAGTGTAACTCAGTCAGTGTTCTGAGTTTTTGTAACTCATTCAGGTTAGTGTTTTGAATGCTTACAAACTCAAACTGTTCCGAGTTTTTAACAACTTTCAGTAGTTCGATTGTTCCGATATTGGTCTTTTGGATAGCAGCCCCCGGGTTTCTTCAGAGCTTCCTTTATTTCTTTGCTTGTTCCGAATTCCTTTGTACTCTAAGTACTGCTCAATGATTTGATCCGAGGTTTCAAGAGCTTCTGGGTTTTACGAGTTCCAAATTTTCTAGAATTCCGGGTTACCTGGGGTACCGGATTTTTAGCTAAATTTAGAAGGTTGTGTTGTTCGGAAGTTTCGAGTTGTGCATGTTCTGAGTTTTTCTAGTTATTCCGGGTTACCACTACGTCAAAAGTAGGCTACGGCCACACTTTTGGCAAAACCGTCCAGTCACACATTAAAAATTTGTGTGGCTAAAGATCATTCATAACATTTTAAAACACTTTTAGCCACACATCATATTATTAATGTGACAATTGCATACCAGATCAGAACATTTAGCCACACTTTTAGAAAATTATGTGACATGTATTAGCCACAACTTGAAATGTGTGGGCAAAGGTGATCTATAGCCACATATATTTTTTTCCTGTGACCAAAAGTACATATATTTGACACTTTTAGCCACATTTTAAGAAAAAAATTGTGACAATTATTAGCCACGCTAGCAAAATGTGGCCAAATGTGATCTACGACCACAATATTTGTTTTCATGTGACCAATAACACATGTATTCAAAACATTTAGCCACACTTTAAGAAAGAAACAATGACTTTTATTAGCCACACTAGCGATGTGTGGCCAAATATGATCTACAGCCACAATATTTGTTTCATGTGACTAAAAACAGATATATTCGAGACCTATAGCCACACGTTAAGAAAAACAGTCACACTACAAAACTGTAGCCAAATATGATCTACGACCATAGTACATGTTTGAAAACGTTGTTAAAAGCTAATACAAACGACCACATATATTATTTTGTATGACCAAAGATAAACAATAGCCACACTTAAAATTACAAAATTTCATGTGGCTTTACATAGATATTCGACACACCATAATCACTTTGTTTATTATGTGTGACGAAATGATATCAAATGTCACGGAAAAAAAGTGTAACCAAATGTTAAACTTACTACATCTTTAAAAATTCCCTCCAAAATATTTCATTCTAAAATTTAAACTTCCCCCCTAAAATATTTCATCCTAAAAATTCCCCAAAATATTTCATACTAAAATTTCCCCCCAAAATATCTCATACTAAAACTTCCCTCTCAAATAATATTTTCATTTAAAAAATTAAATTATTTAGTATTAAAAAACAAAAAATCTTACTACGTATTTAAAACTTCAAACAATTATTAAATATTATATATTTTAAACCAATTTTTTTATTCTCATTTTCTTCTAAATAATACGTTAATATGCATATTAGTATCCGTACCGAATTTCTCGTACAAAATTGTTTTCGGTACCGATTCAGTACCCATTTTGGGTGTTTTCAGTACGCGTAGTTTTAGTTCGATACGGTACCGATATTTTACGAAATTTTACTTTCAAATACTCGTACCATCTCGGTACTTGTACCGTGTCGAACATTTTCGGTACAGGTATCGAGCGTATCCCTAATCATATAGGTGTTGATATACCATATTAGGCCTTAATGGATATAGACAATAGTGAATCATATATTTATGATGAACGATGTACCATATTAGGCCTTAATGGATATGGACAATATTGAATTATATATTTCTAATGAACTAGATTGGGCCTTAATGGATCATAGTGGACAATACTAGGTCATACATGTCTTAATAGATCTCGATGAATTATAGTAGATCATACATGTGTTAATGGACCATATTGGGCCTTAATGGATCACAATGACAAATAGTGGATCATATGTGTGTTAATGGACCATATTGGATCTTAATGGATCACGATGAACAATAGTAGATTGTATATCTGTTAATGGGCCATATTGGGCCAAAATGGATCACAATGACCAATTGTGGATCATACATGTCTTAATAGACTATATTGGGCCTAAATGAATCGCGATGAACAATAGTAGGTCATACATGTTTTAATGGACAATATTGGACCTTAATGGATCACAATTGACAATAGTAGATCATACGCGTGTAAATAGACCATATTGGGCCTTAATGGATCACAATGAACAATCGTAGATCAAAATATTTTAATGGAACATATTGGGCCTTGACGGATCACAATGGATACTGTTAGTTCATACATATCTTAATGGACCACAATGAACGATAATAGATCATACATGTCTTAATGGAGAAAATTGGGCCTTAATGGATAACGATGAACAACACTAGATCATATATGTGTTAATGGACCATATTGGGCCTTAATGGATCACAATGGACAATAGTAGATCAAAATATATCAATGGACAATATTGGGCCTTAATGGATAACAATGGACAATGATTCAAACTTCTTACTAGTTCAATACTTAATGATTCAAACATTTGCCTTTAAACGATTAAGTGTTATAATAAATTCATTTATAATTTTTAAGTTATGTATTTCCTACATATCCAAGGTACCACAATGACTCCCTCCTACCAATATAAATAATAATTTTAACTTTTTCTAGAGCCTTTCTCGAGTATGTCTAGTTATCATGAATAATTAAAGTTTAATTAAATATAAATAATAAATTTAATTGACTCCCTCCTACCAAAATTGAAATTTTCAACTTTCCCTCTTGTGTAGATATCCAATCAGCCCAAATATGCAAACACAATATCCAAACACATTCTCCGTCCCTTTCTCTCTCTGCGTTTCAAACACACGCAAACCCTAAAGTTTGAACATTAACAGCCCCAACAATCAACTCTCTTTATATCTACATTGATAAACAATCGGCAGAACGGTGATGGTGGTCCGGGGCTGGTGGTGGTTGATCAGTGAGATTGACTGCGATAACGGGTGAACTGTGATTGCCCAATATGGTCCATTAACGGCGATAACAGGTGAGATTGACGTCGATAACAAGGTTAGAGGTGGTCATGCGGTGGGATTGGGTGAAGGTGTAGATTGGCGACTGTTGGTGGTGTTCGGAAGAGAAATCTCGCTCTGTTTGACTATCCGTCGAACCACCACCGTCTGTCAGTTCTGGTTACAATCGCCCTTTGACTCTCCGTCGAACCACCGTCCGTCGTCTTCACCAACCACTTCTCCCGAAATAGCGAGGTAACATTTGTAATTATAAGTTTTATCGCTTCGACCGTATGACGCTTTATGCTCAAAACTCCGATTTCGTTTTATCACTTCGATTAAATTAGATGGTTGGATTTGTATTTGTATTAATATTGCGTGTTTTTGAATATTGATTTGGGCATTTGGATGAAAACATGGTTGTTAAGATGAGGTTAGGTAAACCATAAAAGAACACTTTAATGTGATAAAATGTTGGGATGAAAATTGATTATAAAAAAGAAGTTTCTTAAATAATAAGGCTGACTAAAAATTGCTACAAAAAGAAGTCCCAACTGTACAAAATGATGATTTGTTGTATAATCATTTGAATTTTCTACCTGTTGTAAAATCAAGAAACACAAGGATTATGCGTTCAGTCGAAGTTCAATAACATATCACTGTATTACTCGAAGTTCCATGACATATATATTGATAGGGTTTGGATCGAATTGTTGATTTGTTTGAGTCTGTCAAATAATCTTAATCGATCTGTTGTAAACAGGGCTTTCCAATTCAACCTCTGGTAAACAAGTTCGTCCTCACCTCTTTCAATTCCTCACTAGATCTACCAAAAAGATGGGTCAAGCTGAGAAATTGATGAACCATATAATGGAACTCATCTTCACCTCCAAAAGCCTACAACGTCAATCAAGAAAGCGCAAAAAAGAAAAATTTGAAGTGAAAAAAGCCATCCAGAAAGGTAACATGAATGTTTATCCTCCCGTCTTGATGCAGCTGTTGCAAGACTCGACACAAATGTTGATATAATTTGTTTCTCTATGTGTTAGCTCATACTGGGATCGTGTATCCGGCTCGTTTGTCACGTACGGTACAGAAGATGGTGTTTAAAGTGTTTTTCGATTCTAGGTTAGTTGTTAGCTGTTTTTTTTTCCAGTGGTATGTATTGCATCAGTGATTTGACTTGAAAGTTTGATTGCCTATTAGTTCTATAGTTATTGAGGCAAAATTGTGTGTTGATCTATGTCACCTTTATTTATAGGTAAAGTTCTGCTCTACTTGTGAAGTATATGGGAAGACAATAGGTAGCTTTCTTCCCAAAGATAGTCCCTTACGTCAGGTAACATTCGGATCGTTGGTTGGTTGCTCGTTTGATACAATGAAGTGTGCAATCACAATTTTGTTAAAGATATTTGTTGGTTATAGTTCTTCAGCTTCCTTGTTTTTATGCGGACTTTCGCAACTTCATATTCTATGGTTTGATTTCCATAATGTGTAAATGGTTAACACTTGTAAGGGCTGATAACTCGTATCATAGATCAACAAGGCAATAATATACTACATATGGTTGGAAAGATTCCAGAGAAAGATGCTTATAAGGGTTGGGTTGCTCCTCCTTTTCGAATGTTTAGTGAATTTCTGTGGTACAAGGTACATCTTTCATAGGTTGTTAACAATGTTCAGTTTTTTTTTTCATCCGGAAAAGTCACACAAATTTCTTCTTTGTCCTTGTTGGGACTTGAACCCACAATCACTTGGTTAATGAACATTGTATACATAGCTAGGCCAGCATTATATACTATATTGTTTATATTCTTTGAACTGAAGCTTGCAAACTCATTTATTGATGTGTCATGTAGGAAGTAAAGGGTATGCTCCCTCCTCAATATAGAGATGTAAAGAATGAAGCAAGAAAATCACCACGAGAAATTTTCACAGAGAACCACGAGAAACTAGTATCAAAAGGTATGAAGTCGATAAATGAATCAATTAATACATCCATGGTAGTAGCTGTGCTTGTATGCACAATATCATTTTCAGTAGTTTTTCAAATTCCTGGTGGGTTTGATCAAAACACTGGATTCCCTATGTTCCTGCACAATAACTATTTCAATCAGTTCGTACTACTTGATATTGGGTCGTATATCCTCGCTACGACTTCAATCTTCATTTTCCTATTCATCATCCTTTCCGGTCAACACTAAGACATGCAAGTTTTATTTCTATTATGGGTGGCTGGTCAACTAGCACTTTTGGAATCTGTAATGTGCACATTCATTGCTTTTATTATCAGCTTTTTCATTTTGTATGGTAAAGGTGGGTGGGTGTATATTGTCAACGCTGGTGCTTATCTGCTGGTCGTTATATATGATGGTGTATGCATATATGTCTTCTTTGGAACGATGAGAGGAACACTTAATAATTCTTTATATTGCTCTTACAATTTGCTATGATGTTTTTTTCAGGATACACTTACGATATTAATTCTTCCCAACGGCTCATGGATGCAAATTATAGTCCTAAAGCAGAGAGTATATCGACTTGAAGAAAACCACCTAGAAATAGTTTCTAGTTTGTGTAGTCATTTTCGTTTGCAACTTTTGTAGATAGGTTTTGGTTAGAAATGTGTCTTTAGTATTTCAATTGAAAACTTACATATGGATTTTTTGGTTAATATCATTTGGTTTTAGATTTTCTAGATTTGTTGATGTTTACTGTTGTTTTTATTTTACAAAAAAAATTGTGACCAAAAATAGTTTTTTGCCACATTTACAGTAATAAATTCATGTGACCGTTGCTACTCTTTAGTCATACTTAAAATTACAAAATTTGGTGTGGCAATAAATAACCATTAGCCACACCATAGTCACTTTGTTTCTTTTTTGTGTGATAGAATGATAGAAAAAGTCATAGGAAAAAAAATATGTGTGACCAAAGATTAGACAATAGCCACACTTAAAATTACAAAATTCCGTGTGGCTATAAATAATTATTAGCCACACATTAGTCACTTTGTTTTCTGTTGGTGTGTCTATATAATATAAACAACCACACTTACAGTAAGTTCATGTGACTATATAATAGAAACGACCACACTTACAGTAATTAATGTGGCCGTTGCTACCCTTTAGTCACACTTAACGGACAAAATTCTTGATTACAATAACCATTTTGCCACATCTTTTTTAATTGATGTGGCTAAAACAAACTTTTTTGGTAATTCATGTGACTATATACTAGTAACGATCACACTTAAAGCAAATACATGTGGCCGTTGCTATCCTTTAGCCACACTTACTGGAGGAAGTGCTAGATTTTATCCAAAAATGTTGGTACCATTTAGCCACACTTTTAAGTTCTACAGCCACTAAAAAGTGTGTGTGGCTGTATGACACCTACGATGACTCGAGCTTTGGTCACACTTGACCTGAAAAAAATATGTGTGGCGAAAGACATATAGTCACACTTTTTATGTGTAGCTGTATCCCAATTTTGGCGTAGTGTACCTGGGGTACCGGATAACTAACTAAGAGTCAGAATTATGTGTAGTTTGGAAACTTGAAGTCGGTTTCGGAATATCGAAAAGTTTTTTTGGTAGTTATGTTGTCCGGATCAAGTGAGGAGGTGAAGAGAATAAGTTTTGCTTGGATTTTTGTATTATTTACAAAGAAATAGGGGGAGTAAAAAATTTTAAATTCCTGTTTTCTTTGTAAACCAAAAGCTCGTGGTGCTACATCGAAACAAGTTCATGTTTACTATCTTTGAGATTAACTTAGTGTTAATCTTACCGGTGGCGAAGTGTTTATAACATGAAGCAAGTTAGAGCTAGTGTATGATTGAGTTTTGTCAAGTTTGTTCGAGGTTTAATCAAGTGTTGACGTGATGAAGCAAATTGTTCTTTTGGCAACTAGTTGAAGGTCAAGCCTTTATCGTATGCCGGTTAAAGTAGAGAAGATTAGTCTTCTTGATCTCTCTTCCAAATTGGTGACTGATCGGATTCTCGAAATAGGGGTTCTTACATTGAGGGGGAGATTGGAGACGAAAGTCATCGGGTAATTGGTGGATTCGTGAAGATACGAGATTGGATCTTGAAGATTCGAGATGAAATGATTTCAGACACTCGGTTGAAGACTTTGATCAAGATGGTGGATGTACTTTTACAAAGTTCAGTTTGTTATTAACTTATCGAACTGAGCTTCATGTCTTTGCGAAATTTGAAGTGTTCAAGGCTGGGCATTGGAAATCCAATGTTTCTTTCTGCTGTTGGTTAGGTTTGAAGATTAATGTATCGAGCGATATTCTTACATGTGGTTGTAGGTCGATTCGCGTTAACTTGATTCAGGAGTAGATTGAGGGGGAGGATCAACAGTGTTTGATGTTGGATTCTTCATGTTTCTCAAAGCGGAATTAAGTGATCGTCAGCAAGTCTTTTATTAGAAGGGTTGAAGATCGCTGTGCTCTACCGGAAAGATCAAGTCTCAGCCAAAGTTGATAGCAGCCTTGATATCATCAGTCAAGGGGGAGTCTGTAAGTGCAGTATCCGGTGACTGAAGATTATCGATGCCACACAGAACTGATGCAACAGTTAAGGGGGAGACTGTAAGTGTAGTTCCTGCCGGGTAACTGTCGCTTATCAGTTCTGGTCAACCAAAGAAGAAGTCCAAGTTAAAGTCAACAATAATGAAGAATTCAAGACCACATGAAGACCATGCACTGATCAAGGGGGAGTTTGTTAATGCACTTTGGGTGAAAAGTGCATGCCTTCCAATTGTTAGGGTCTTTATTGTACATGTCTTGAAACTTAGTCCAAGGTTTATCCTTGGACAATTTGTCCAAGTCTGTGTCTAGGACAAAGGTCAGGGGTTTATGTTAGGGACAAAAGTCAGGGTTTTGGTGTAGATTGTTTGTCCGAGTTTAGTCCTAGTCTATATATATGTGTTGTATAGGATTAGGGCTAGGAGCAAATCGAGATCTCTTGAAGCTTTGTGCTCCTCTCCCAACTTATTCTCCTGGTGTGAATTCTAGAGAGAGAGAGACTATGTGTTAGTGAGAGAAAGCTAGGGTTTAGATCTTTGTGATCTAAACCAGCTTGTAGAAGATGATGTATACTCATTTGGTATGTAATCTGTGATTATTGTATTGAAATGAATGAGTTTGTCTTGCATCTTCTTCTTCATCTATCATAATTTGTTCTTCATGTCTTGAATCAAGTGCAATGTTTGATGTTCGTCATCGATCCAGTGCTTTCACAGTTTTTATGAAGTAAGTTTTGAAAAAAAACAAATTTACAAACACAAACAGACTCCCACTTCAACCTGACAATAAGTTTTTCACCAATAAATCATCAATCAATCACTAAAGTAAATAGTTAGTTACCAATTTTAACCTACTATTCACCTCAGACGTTTTACAGGAACAACCACTGTTGAACACATCAACAGTCCTTCTTGGTCATCCTGCACACACTCAACAACTTAGTTAGACTTAACAACCCAAACCTGACCGGTTTTGGGTCGACCATGTAAATCCATATACGATGCTTCTAACCAATATCCATCACACCTTACTGGTGTCTTGGATGTTGTACTCGTTGTTGAACAAGATTTATAATTTCCACTAGGTCTTTGATTATAAGAGTTCCAATAGACTCTCGGATTTTCTGAACTTTGAAAATTATTATCTTGATACCTTCTTCGCCCATTATTATACCAAGAGTTTTGAAAAAATTTTGGATGTTGTTGAATATTTGAGTTACTAAAATCCCTATGTTCGTTTCTTCTTTGAAAAATTCGATTACCAAAACTCTGGTATCGATTTTGATATCCAAAATTTCTATTTTGACTTTGAAACCGATTTGATTTACCATTAAAACAACTAAATTGTTTAGAAAAACTTCTTGGTCTATCAAATCTTCCTGCTGTTGAAGTTTTAGATTGAAATATTGGTTGATTATATTGACAATGTTGTTGAACATTATTATTCAAACCAACCCTATTCCCTTCCTTAACCTCATTAACTTTTTGCTTATTTTTCTTCAAATGACAACAACTTGCCACATGCCCTTTAGTGTGACATTTAAAACAAGATTTTGTCTTATAAATTCTCCTTTTCTTAAATCTCTTTTTAAATGTTTTCTTCTTTTCGTCTTCAGTATCCTCATCCGATTTGTGAGGTGTACTGTCAGACTCAACAGATTCTTTCAAAGTTTCTGGACTACTTGGCAAGTCCACAGCTATCGGATCCACTACAGCTGGTGTAGTAGGCACAAAATCAGTTAACTCATTCTCATCAGGTAAAAATGAGTAATCCTGATCCTTAGAAGATGAAGCTTTACTAAACCCCACTCCTGTTCTATCATTACTCCTTTTCAACCCTTTTTGAATGTGAGTCCTAACTAATGAAGAATTTCCAAATTTGTCTAACTTTCCTTTAAGTTCAACAATTTGGTCTTGTGCAATGGCCAATTCCCTGCACTTATCAGAAAATTCATTAGTTTTATCTTTCACAGTTTCACGAGCCAAATCAATGACCTGCAACAGTTCATTGACTTTGCTTGTTAAACTGCTAATTTCCTGTTCATTTGACTCGAGTTTGTTTAAACAATTTGACTCTCATTTAATCAAAAGAACATTTGACTCTTTCAGTTTTTCCAATTCACCTAACAGAATTTTGTTTTGCTCCGATAGGCTGTTAACTTTACCCTGTAGTTCAGTGCAATTATGACAAGTATGACTTACATGTTCTGATGTTACCTTCACCTCTGTTGTAAGTTCATTCACACCATTCATGCACTTTGAAACTTCTGCAGCCTTCTTCTCAACAGCTTTCTTCTTCTCTTCTACCACAACATCTGCATTTCCCTGATATCGCGTTTCTAATGCATCCCACATATCATTTGAATTAGTGTACTTCGTAAAGGTATGCTTGATGCCAACAGGTAAGGACATTTTTATTGCAGCTAAAACTTTCTTCTCTGCATCAACCACCTGTTTCTCAGATTCATTCATCATCTCATAAGAAATCACCTTAACCCTTCCTTCAACACGACTTGTAGGAGCAACATATGCATCAATCACTAACCTTATCCATTTTAACCATCTTTAAATACGCTTTTACCGTAACCGTACTGACAAAACCGTACAATATTTTTCCGAAAACAGTTTTTACCAAATTATACCGTTAGAATCGTCTCGAAAAAACGAATCCAATGATATATAATGTCGAAAACCAAATTCGGGATTTTCCAGAGTTTTTTTTTGTCCTAAAAATCAACCGAGTTTAACGGCACAAACGGTTTGTCGAGACGAGCTACGGATCACTTTCTATTTTCAAAAACGTTAAATACTCTATACGTATTTAATTCCTCTACAAAAATAAATACTCCACCTTTTAATTTTGCTGGCAAACCAAGTTAATTTCGCTGTGTAACGCTAATTATGCTGGTTAACCAAGTTAAATATGTTGATAGAGTAATTATAATTATGCTAGTAGAGTAGATATAATTATGCTGACTTATTAAATTCGCTGATAAATATGCTAGCTGATCAAATTCGCTGGTTAATTATGCTAGCTTAATTTCGCTTGTCAGATTAATTTTGCTGGTTAATTTCGCTATCCTGATCAAGTTCGCTAATACGACGACTGTTAATTTCGCCGATCACTGTAATAATGTCGCTGAGGACAATTATACGGTTACGAAAGTCGCCTTTGGATTTAATTTCGCCGGTCACCGAGTTGCTAGGTCACACAATCGCTGATCAGCAAGTGTAGATGTTAAATTTGCTGCGAAATTGTTAATTATGCTAGAAAATTTTTGGAAACTCAATCAGATCGAATTTTCTGCAGATTTTCCAGATTCTTCTAACAATTTCCTGCAAAATCTAACAACCAAATCATCCAAATTTTTTGAAGAAAATACGAAGAACACGAAGAACAATCTTCGAATCTTCAAGACTTTCTACCCAAAATCCTTCAAAAATCAACCAAACCTGCAACCAAAAACACTTAAACAACAAAATTAAATACGCAAACAGATCAACCAACCCTAAAATTTTCAAAAATTCTATCAAACCCAAAAAAAAAAAAAAATTCGAAACCCAAGTTTTCAGAAGTCAAAATTTTCGAAAATTTTTAACCAACTTCCACCCGAATCTGCAGTCTGCAATTCTGAACCAAGCTTCTTCAAGAGCCTAAAGCTCTGATACCAATTGTAGATCCCCTTGACGTATGGATCTTTCACAGAATTGTCAATCTAATCAAGAGTGCGGAATCCTCTTGATCAGAATATCACAGAATGAGTAGAAACAGAAATCATCTATTCACAATCAAACCGGATCTTTATTGATTATCTATCAACTGATAACAATCAATCAAGATCCCTAACCCTCTCAATTTCGTCCAAGCCCTAATTGCTCTCACGAAATTCTCACAAACTCTGTTTTGGCTGATTAACCTAAACCCTAAAGCAAAGCCTTGTTTATATAACACAAGGTTGCTACTTGGGCTAAGGGTTTCCTACATGGGCAAAGCTCAATTCGTCCCCCATAGACCCAACTGGGTTTTGTTTAGCCCAAACTCTATTATCTCACTAATACAAAGCTAAACCCGCTAACCGTTTATCATTTTACTAATTACAAGATATCCAAAGACCAAATCTAAGCTGTTGTCACAAATATGCACCAACAAAGGACACCGCCCCCAAAAAGCCACAGAAAACTTTGGTGAATGCCCTTTGTTGTCGAATCGCACAAAGTTTGGGAGAAGATTTCCATTTGTCCCCCCCGCCAGAAAGCCGTCATTGAATGCCTACAAAGGCCTCACGCTAAGGATTTCTTAACTGTTATTCCTATTGAAGGTCTGGGTCAACGTATGTCCGCGGTGGAGTACCGGTGAATCCTTAAATACTGTCTGATGATCCCCATGTTCTCGAATGATGAAACATCCCCAGTCTGTCGTAAAGCATGACCGGATAAATACGGTGAGCATGCGTTACACTGTAGAGAGTTGCCGGCGTTTATGTATCGCCATGACTTTGTTCGAGACGCGTTAATGGATATTCTCAGACGAGCAGGGATCTTGGCAAAGAAAGAGGCACCGGTTAATTTTCTTACAGACCCGGCGGAAGGGAGGTCCACCCTACGCCCGGCTGACGTGCTAGTTTTTGGTTGGAAGGGCGGGAGACATGCTTGTGTCGATTTCACAGGTGTATCTCCCCTAGCCGGGTTCTGGGAAAATGGGTTTGTGGCGGGGCAATCGGTACTGAAAGCAGAGTCAAAGAAGGTGGAAAAGCACGCGAAAGCTTGTGAGGATAATCAGCATGCCTTTGTCCCACTGGTGTTTGACACGTTCGGCTCCTTTCCGACCGAGGCGGTTCAGTTCTTGGCTAGAGTTCAGCGTGTGGTCCACAACAACTTTTCGACCCCTCAGGGGCGAGACTTTTTTTTAGTAGATTAAGGTTTTGTATTCAGAAGGGGATGGCGGTGCAGTTTGTTGCTCGTCTACCTGCTTTCCTTATGTAATTTGCCTTGTTGATTGGAATGAAAAGTAAAGTTTAAATAAATAAAAAAAAAAACAAGTAGGTTTATAGAACATATTACACCCGAAGGCAATCACATGCTAATAATTTACAATCAAACCCATGGAAACTTAACCCGACCCATAAAAGTCACACACAATTTCATAAACACAAAACCCCCCAAAATCACATTAGATCGATCATATTGGCTTAAGTTGTGTCATGCGTCATAGTACTTGGTGTATCACAAGTCTACAGTGAAGGCCTATCATTGTTTCCCTTTGAGTTATAATCCGAAGATTGTCTTGACAACATATCCTCCATCATGATCACCACATTGCACATTGGTGGTCGTTGATCTGGCACAATCAATACACAATCCTTCGCTATTCGCAACAACTGTACCATCTTGTCAGTTTTATGATCCCTCGTTAATTCCACATCAAAAAGCTCAACCTTAGGTTCCTCGCATACAATTGAACCGACCCAGTCAGAAAAGTGGACCCTTTCCTTATCCAATGATGCATGGTCAGGAATTTTGCGGGTTAAAAGCTCCAATAACAAAACCCCAAAGCTATATACATCAGATTCAAATGTGAATTTCCATGTCTCGAGAACTTCTGGGGCCCAGTAACCGGTAACCCGATGGTTCAGGGAGCTTCTTGACCCATGAAAAAGTGTGTTGAGACCGTAGTCGGACAACGAAACTTCATTGTCAGTTTCTTGTTGGAGGAAGATGTTTGATGATGTGATGTTGCCATGAACAATTTCTTCGTCCACATGTAAGTATGCCAACCCCTTAGCTGCACTTAGTGCAATTTGCATACGATGGTCCCATTTGAATTGTGTTCGGATTGAACCTTTGCTTCCTGCAAAACAATCACTTGCACCACTTTAATTAATGCATCAACTATACAACTCATTTATACATTCTTTAGAAGATTTAATCATCATACGATTATCTAGGCACCACACATATTATTACGTGAACAAAAAGAATAAAAATAAGTTATTGTTTTTATTTAATTTTTAAAAATTTAAAAACAAAAGAAAATGGCATAAATGTAACAATTATTGTTTCTTGCTCGTATCTTCCAAAATTTTCGATAAATATTTTTTTGATTGCCAAATATATATATTTCATGTAATAATGAAAAATTACAAAGTGATGCTAAAGTTACAATATACAAACCTATTAATACAAATACAAATTACAAATTTCTAAACTTTTTGTAGACAAATTTGAATTTCCTACTCGAAAGATTATGATATTTATTTAATAATTAACAGTTAACTCAATTTCTACTTTTGGCTATGAAAAAAAGCCATGTACTTTTAACTATATAAAAAAGCCATCAACAACAAACCAACTCTAGATAGCATTTGCCCTTGATTTTTTTATTATCATGATAAAACATACTACAAGATCTCGTGTATTATAGTGGAACTGAATAAAAGGTAGTTGCACGGTAACCCTGACCGCGGAAGTGATCTCCCTTCTCAGTTCACCACCCGACAAGGATCCCTGGCGGCAAATACCCATAGCCATCAAAGAGGGGTAAGAAACATGTTTCGAACCCGAGACCTCGAGTGTCCTCGGTCCGGCTTAAAGCGGGTGTCGGTGGCCACCAAAGTGGCACTAATGGGAATTGAACTTGGATCTCCATTGGAGAACCCAAATCACTCCACCACTAGGCCACTTGTGGTGGTTTGAATAAATGATACACTGTGAATGAAAAAACTGTACATCTTTATTGATTTTTTAATTTGAAATTTACGTAAGTTATACGCTTCTATACATATAATAAAAGAAACCAATAAATGGACACTTGTCATTATTTTAGACCATCCTCAATTGTAGATAAATATTATTTAATTTAAATTATTAAATATTAATTAAATTAATATAAATCTTATCAACTCTAAATCATTGGCATAAACTTAACTTAAAATAGTAAAATCATATCTAAACTAAAACTTCAAATCATAAAGTCTTATCTAAACTAAAAATCATTGTTTCACTTAACAGTAGATAAACATGCATATTATTTGTTATTATTGTTAACTATGAGAAATTATATTAAAAAACTTATTAATCAAACCAAAAATTTAAAATAGTATTAACCTAATTTTAAAAATAATAAAAAATCTATTTTGATTTAGAAATATCTTTTTTAACAATAGATAAACCCGTGTAATACACAGGGTTTTTAAATATATAACATTTTTTATTATTTGCTATATAAAAATAAATTTATTCAACCCGTATAATACACGGAGTTGTTTTTAAATATAACTTTTTTTTTTATTATTTAACATATAAAATTACATTTCTTCCACCCGTGAATATATATGGTTTTTTTTAAATATAATTTTTTTATTGTTTGGTATATAAAATTACATTATTCAACCCGCACAATACACGGAGTTCTTAAAGATATAATTTTTTTTTATTATTTAATGTATAAAATTATATTTACTCAACACGTGTAATAAATAAGGTTTATAAAAAATATATTGTTTTTTATTTAGTATATAAAATTACATTTTTTTTCAACCCGTGTAATACACGGGGTTATAACCTAGTGTTTATATAATCCAAACTTATTATTAAATTTCATAATAAACTTGTTATTTGAGGAGGATTACATAGGAAAATTTTAAATCATAAACCTAAAATTTTGAATAATAATGAAAATTAGTTTTGAGATAATCTAGGGATGAATTTAAATTCATAATTAAATCAATTACCTTAAATATGATATTGAATATTTGACTTATCAAAACTTTCGGTATCCATTATTATAAAAAAGAAGGAATTGTTTTTAAATTTACGATAAGTGACATCCATTATTAATTATTAAAGAACAGTAAATTACGATTTTAGTCCCTGTGCCACAGGGACCAAAATCATAATTTACTCATTAAAGAAATACATTAAAATATTAAATTAAGTTAAAACATACTATAAGTAAAAATTCAGAGGTTGAAATTGATTATGCTAACATGACATTAATTGAAATAGATTAGATGTAGTCTTATCATTTTACGTGTTTTTAAATCAATCAAATAACTGTCATAAATAACACACCCCTACAATTTCGCGATTTTTCCCCCCCTCTCTCTCTCTCTCTCTAAAACCAATTATAGAAAACTGTCTTTCATACCAAAAATAGATAGAATCATGGATCAAGATAACAAATTCGGATTAAAATATAAGCATGATTGATACCATGTTTATCATTCCATTCGCAATTAATCATCTTCTTCTAAAGCACATTCAATTTGTATTTCATCTGGTTCGTCACATTGCGTTTTATCACTAAAACACACTACTATGAAGAATATCCAGTATCCAACTTCAAGTGTAGTAAAACACAACACTATGGTAAAACACATCAATATCTCTCAGCGAACTGCGTTTATTAACTGTTAACTACCAAAACACAATACCAATATCACTCGGTGAACTGCGTTTCATAAATTGAAACAACATTTAATACCAAGGAAATTATAACATATTAACATTAACCTTTTAACGGGTAAAACACATCCTCAAGAACTTGTTGAAGAAGCCAATATTTTTTATCAGGCAATTGATTTACGAAGAAGATATGAAAATCGCATGAAATGATAACCTCCAATAAATTTGATAACCTCCAATACGAAATCAAGGAGATATTAAGTTTCCTTAAAACTATCATGAGTTAGTTAATAATAAAATAAATTCCATAGATAAAATAATTTTCAAATTACCTTAATGCCCTTTTTATTAAAAAACTTAATTACCACATGTCACTCCAATATGGCTTCCTACACTTTGTAGGAAATATTGGCTTTATAGCCAACTTCTACTATATATAAAATTATAGTCCATCAACCTATATAATACACGAGATTCTAAGCTATTATGTATATATAAGGTCGTGAAGTTAGATTTCCCCTTTTTTGTTTTAATTTCTTTTATTGTTTAGGTAAAAAAATTAAAATACTAAATTTATATTTTTACATGTTATAATATTTTCTTTTTTACAAGTTTTGATCCGCTTTGCGGTAACTTCATCCTCTAAGTCATTTGTTTAAAACTAGTGGGATTCCAGTGTTTAACGACGAGCTTACGGTCGGTATCGGCTCGGTGTGTTAAAGGATCCACACTGTATCGGCCCGGTTTTATAGCAACAAAAAGAGGTACGCCTAAAAGGATATTGACACATGTTTTAAATCGATCAAAAACTATAGAAACAAATACAGATACCGATACTGATGTTGCTAAAGCGGGGCATCAGTCCGGTCACTTGCATTCGCTATCTGATACGGTACTAAAAATATTCTATAGCAAATACAACTTTATTTTCAATCGGTATAGAGTCACGCTTAGAAATTCCTAAAAACGAATACAATAATGGTATCGATATAGTTTGAACAATATTGGTTTGTTTCTTCACTATATAATACAAAAAATCAACTACATTTACTCATTCGATTAAAAATCTTATCGAATCATAGATTAAAATAAGCATGTTGAAATGACGTATTTAAAATTTTATATTATGTTATTCAAATTAAAAAAAAAGGTAAATAGTGTAATTGTATATGAAAAACTCAAAGAATTTTGTATCATCATGTCAAAAAACAATAAAACCAAATACAACCCCGATATTGATGTTCATTCGAATAAAACTTTAATCAAATTTTGGATAAAAATAAATAGGTTGTAATTATATATTTAAGAGTTTAGTAAACATCATATCATATAACTCAAACAACGAAAAAGGGTAAACGTCATCCTTTTATATTACTGTATACAACTCGGTTTCAAATAAAATATTTGTTTAAAGGTAGATAAAAATACGTATATCGTAGTAGCATACTCGAAATTTAATAAAACATCGTATTTTTATGTTATAAACAAATAATAAAATCTAATCAAAAGAAATTACAAAAATAAAATATTATAATAATTACATTATAAAATAAAAAGAAAACAAAAAGCGTTTGATTGAATCCACTAACTATTACATATAATATAATAAAAAATAAGTTTAACAGTCACTATATAGTTTTCTATTATTTTAATATTCTTCTTTGTTATTATATCGTGCTGCTTTGCTTTTTTATTTAATTTATTATTTCATTATTGTTTTAATCTTTTAATAATGTAGTTCTCTGAAATTTCGAGTGTGTCTTCACGACGTACCTATTTACATCTACGTCTTGAAATAAACATATTTTTGAAACCAACTTTTTAACTATTTTTTACCTTTCAACCTATGGCGATACCGTGGTAAACCAAAACGATAACGATCGAATATCTTACGTGTGAGGAACCAAAATGATACCACCCGAGTTAACTTCGCATTGCGCTGGCAAATACAAAAACATCGTTGCCCGCCGCGAAGCGCGGGCTTATTAAAACTCTGGGTCACTTTAAAAGTAATTAAGAAAAACAAATGGTTAAAAAGGTATTACAACAAAGCAATTATTTATTTTAAGTTGAAACAAGAATTACAATTATAATATAATTTTTAGGAGTAAATTAAATTATTTTTTGAGTCTCAATGTTTTAGTGGTTTTAACTAATTGAATCCAAAATCAAAAAGTTTAATGACTGAGTGCCTAATCACTTATTTTATAATGTTTCGAGTCCAATTTTTTAACACTTATACTTTTAATTTTGAACTAACAACTAAAACATAGGGAATGTTATAATATTAATGGAAAATAAGAAAGAAAGTTGATGATGAAAGTGGTGTTTTGTTGTAACAATTCTCTCTTTTATATTATCTTCAACTTTAGGGTAAAACTTTTTTTATTAAAAATATTTGAGTTAATTGTCAAAATCGTCCCTGAGGTTTGGGCACGTTTGCCATTTTCGTCTAAAATGACACTTTTGTACAAAATTGCTCCCAACGTTTGTAACTTTTTACCATTTTCATCCAAACCACTAACTTAGTTTATTTTTTCTGTTAAGTTGAGGATATTTGGATGAAACTGGTAAATATAAAACCCAAGGGACGATTTTTGCAATTTACTCAAACCCTTTTTAATTTATTTTATTTAATTATTTTTGTTACATATATAATAAAAAGAATATACATGGAGTTTTTAGAAAAAAAAAATTAATAGTTTTGTCACAGAATTTTTATAAATTTTTATCCAAATCACTAACTCAGTTTATTTTTTCTGTTAAGGTGAATGATGTTTTAAATTTTATAAATTAAGACAGAAATTAATTTACAGCTTCTTTATATAAACCAATTTTATAAAGAGAAAACGTCATTGGTGTTCAAGACATAGCAATCGATTACAACTTTTAGTATTTATCAGTTGTAGAGATAGAAAAAAATTGTAAAACGTTACAAATTTTTTAAATGTGTTGAGCACCTAGGAAATATGTTGACAGAAATAACATATTTATTTAATTAAGATTATGAGGGTAACTAACTAATACTTATTCTGGGTGGCTTGAGTAAAGAAACTTTTGGTTCATAGCATTATAATTACAATTTGGTGAGTAATTTTAAGTTTTGGTAACGATACATTGTTTGATTGGGGGGGGGGGGGGGCACTGGCTTCTGTTTTTCCTTAGAAGCGAATTTAAAAGAGTAGAAGATGAATTACAAACTTGGTACATGTGATAAGATTTTTTTATTTGACATTTTTCAATAAGGTTACAAGCATTTTAGTTTTATAAAATTTAGATGTTTAAGCAGATTTTATTTTTTATAAAACTGATCTATATAAAAAATTAGAAATTAATTTCTATCTTAGTTTATAAACATCCTTCGCCTTAATAGAAAAATTAACTTAGTTAGTGGCTGGATGAAAATTTATAAATATTATGTGACAAAGCTATTATTTTTTTCATATAAAAGTTGCATATATATTCTTTTCTATTATATATGTAACAAAATTAATTAAATAAAAGAAATTTAAAAGAGTTTTAGTAAATTGCCAAAATCGTCCCTATGGTTTTATATTTGTCAACTTCATCCAAATATTCTCAACTTAACAGAAAAAATAAACTAAGTTAGTGGTTTGTATGAAAAGAGCAAAAAGTTACAAACGTTGGGGGCAATTTGTTAAAAATTGTTATTTTGTACGAAAATGAAAAAACTGCCCTAACCTCAGGGACAATTCTGGCAATTAACTAAATTTTTTTTTTAATTCTTATCGGGTCATGCGATTCTCACACAGTGAAAATAATTTTCACACCCCAAAGCGCCGCGCTATGGCCATAGCGGGGCGCTTTGGTTGACAAAAGTTGATTTGACTGACGTTGGAAACATAAGTTGCAGAGACATAAAGGTGATACGATGTTGCAGTGTCCCGTGAACCCTAAGCGCCGCGCTATGGCCAAAGCGCAGCGCTTCGACCCCAAATTTGCATTATTTAAACCTGCATAGACAGAACATTTAGCATTCGAGGGTATTCGGTGACAAAGTCAGTCCTTGTCTGTTGACCTTGGCCAAAGTGCCCCGCTATGGCCAAAGCGGGGCGCTTTAGGTGTGCAAAAAGACAAAGACCGTGTGCGAATAGACCACACCTTCTTATCTGAATAAAGGCTATTGAAAAGAAAAGTACAAGTCCTTACAGCTATGAAGCTCAATTATTATAGTGATGCATTAATAAGTTGTACTCAACTCATCATCGGCAATGATGGAGTTTGTCCTAGTCATACTTTATTGAAAGCCAAAAGATATCATATCTTCAGCTTTCATTGTTCATGTTATTCAAAGATTTTCCAATACTACAAGACCTACTAACGAGAATAACCAACTCACTTAAATCGTTTAAAAAGCCCCGCTTGCGGTATGCGCATATAATGTATATGTGTGTGTGCCATCGGGGGGCAAAAGTGAAAGTGCACTAATTTTAACGTTATTTTACCAATTTCGTGAAAATAACGTTAAAAGTTGAGGATGGTTAATCATGCATCATGTGGTGGCGTTGATAGCTGAAAGACAAAAGGGTACATGCACTAATCGGTCTTTGTCCCGATTGCTGAGTGTTATGTGCCTTATGTCCAAGGCTTGATGCAAAACTACTATCGAGCCGGGGGTCTCACTGGAAGCAGCCTCTCTATTTTACGGGGTAGAGGTAAGGCTGTCTACATCTTACCCTCCTCAGACCCTACCTTTGCTTTGCTATTGGTGGGATATACTGAGTATGATGATGATGATGATGATGATGACTTAAATCGTTTAAAACTAAAAAAAATTCCATTATGTATACTGTGAGAAATTAAAATGCAGTGGCAAATAATTAGGCCATACGGTGTCAGGAGGTGGTTGTGAAGGGTGATGTGGTCCTGTGGAGCTTATGGCCATCATGGCACACCGCCCCTTTCAGTGGCGGATCTAGAAAATTAGTTAGGGACAACGTTTCAAAAAAAAAAAAAAAAAATTTACACTATCGCAGCCGAGCCAAGGGGCAACAAAATCCGAAAAACGTAAAAAAAAAAATATTTTTACACTATCCCGGCCGAGCCAAGGGGCAACCCGGGCTACCCCTTGACATGGGGTATGTCCACCCCTGGCCCCCTTGATCGTGGTCGTGGCCTTCATGGGGATCTCTACGATCTTCACGAGCTTGTGGAGGAGAGAGGAGGGGATGGTGTCCACACCCCTTGGATAGTGGAGGAGAGAGATGTGGAAAGGGATGCTGGCATGACCACTAAGGTCGAGGATGATAATAAGTGTTCACTAGTGATTAGTGAACCACACCTATCGGTCTAATCCTTTTCTTAAGACGAACACTTACATACTCTAGTTCTAATCCTGAATATATACTATTTGTCGAACACGCGACTTGAACCCTCAACGTCTTGGAAATATATACAATGCAACATACATGTGTATACTAATAAGCTACCAGAAGCCTTTGGTGACAAATAATAATTAGAGATGAAGAAATTACCATGAAGACGAGCAGATAAGCTACCAGCGGGCATGTAATCATAAACAAGCCATTTCTCATCACTTGAATAATTGCAAAAAGCTCTCAACGGAACCACATTTTTGTTCTTTATCTTCCCCAAAACATCCATTTTTGTTTTGAACTTCTCTTCCTTCACCACAACATCTTTCAATATTTTCACAACCACCGTCTTATCCTTTCCCACGAGCACCTATCATAATAGAATTAGAGATTACGTGAGTTAATAGTTGTAAAAGTTCTATAAAACATGTTTATACAAAAATAAAAAAAAAATAACCTGTTTATACGACGTCCCTAGACTCCCTCCACCCAAAACCTCAGCAGTCGTGTTCAACAAATCCTCCAAATCAAAAACCTCATCCTCAAATGTCACTAGCTTCTTTTTCTCAGAAGTTGTGGTAAGCTGATATATTGTCCTCCCTACAGAGCCAAGGAAAAGAAGTAATAGCACCGTTGATCCACTATAAATACCGAAAATTGCGCGTCTCTGGGGCGTAGAGGTATTCTCTCGTTCTCCATCAGACGTAGGTGGTGGATATGAAGAGTTACACTCAGAGAGAGGAGGACCACAAAGGTAAGTATTGTAGGAGAATGCCGATTCCGGAAACTTAGAAAGCGAAAGTGGAATTCGACCAACAAGTTCATTATACGAAACATTTAAAGTGGTTAAATCTTGTCCATTATTCATGTCCGAGAGGCTGCCTGAAAAATTGTTGTTGTTTAAGTCTAGTACGTTAAGGTAGGGGAGAGTGAAGAGAAAGGAAGGGATGTTGCCAGAAAAGCTGTTTTGATCTAAGTAAAGTCTGGTAAGGTAGATGAGATTGGAGAAATCAGAAGGGATGGGGCCGATGAGATGATTATATCGGAGGGAGAGCACACGGAGGCTGGTTAACATACCGATTGAGTTGGGTGGTATACTTCCAATGAGTGACATTGCGGCTAAGCGGAGGTAGACAACGGTGGTGTTGTCGGGGGAGCAAGTAACGCCTTTCCATAAGCAAACGTTTTCGGACTGGTTCCAGTTTAATTTAAGGGAGGCATTAAAGCTGTTGATGAAGGTGAGGAGGGCTGTCTCCTGCTTATTCAGCGAAGCCGTTTCAGCTCCGGTGTGGTGGATAAAGTTAAAAAGTGAAAACACACAAAATAGTAAAGTATACATCAGAAGTAGTGTGATTTTGAGAGATTGGGTAGGGAGAGAGGAGTGGAGGAGTATTTATAAAACTAAAAGGAAATGTGGTTTTGCTAGCACTTTAGCAGCCAACTTAAAAAAATAACGTTACCGGAACCATTAACCGGTTCTGTGGCACCCCGCTCCTAAGGGAATATTACAAAACTAGTCATTGGTCGCACCCTCTTTCAAAACTAGTCACCTTATGTGTTTTTGGAATGATCTTTCAAGCACAGGAGATACGTCATTGAAGGTCTTTCGGGAGCTGAAGCGTCCAACGTCTGGGATGCGTCTTTCGAGCACATGATGCGTCTTTGAAGGTCTTTCTCATTTGTCTGGGACTTCTCCCATGTATCTTTCACGCCACTTGTCCAATTTTTTTAATGGGTTTCAGGGATGCATCTTTGAAGGTCTTTCTCATGCGTCTAGGACTTCTCCCATGCGTCTTTCGCGCCACATGTCCATTTTTTATTGGGTTTCGGTGATGTCACTCCAAAAACGCATCCCATACCTGAAAAGTCACTCTAAAGACACATAAGGTGGCTAGTTTTAAAAAAGGATACGGTCAATAACTAGTTTTGTAATTTTCCTCTAGAATAATACAGCTCACGAGTTGACTCAGAACTACTAGCAGAACTACACTTTCACTTGGAATGACATCACTAACTTGTTTCCATCCCCACCCTAATAGCATTCATATAAGGTGCTGAATGTTTATCCCCATTTCTAAATTAAAATGAAAATACATGTGTCCGTTTAAATTCATCCCTACTTCAAGTTTCCTATTCCCATCCCCTATTTTTTAAGGGTGCCTATATCAAACCCTTATATTAGGGATTTTTGTTCACTTGCACCCAGTTAAGACCAACGAACCTAAGGTCCAGCTACTATAAGTCCAAAGATCTTTCAATTTGATATCATAAGCACAATCAAAGTGTGGAAAACTAAGAAAGTGTAGAACAAGAAGAAGATGAAAATCGATTGTATTATAAAATAGCACACAAACTCAAAGGTTTGTCTGGTACAATATATTTCGATCAAAGCAATTACAATCAACAACTCTAATTTGCCCCTTTGCTCTCTTCTAATGTCTAACCCTAATAATGAACTAATCATAACATTATATAGGGTCCACTTATAATTCGGCCCACATGGCCTAACCTAAGCCCAAATCACACATTATTCTCTAGTATTTAGAAAAGCCCAAAACCTATAAGTGTGTTTGATAAAGACAGGCGTAAACCTACTCAATTTTATGGCCTTACAATATCTCCTAGGTTTATGTTGTCTTTATCGTATCTCTGTTGGAAGATACTTCAACTCTTCATCTTCAAACTTGTGTCTTTTGTTCTTCATGATCATGACTAGCTTTGCTTGAAAATCTTGTTGAAAAGACTGCGAGAGGAGGATTTTCGTCAGCTTTTTTCTTCTTCAATCTTTCTCTTTCAAGCAGGTTTCACAGGTACTTTTTCAAAGGTACTATCATTGTCAGACGATGACTCGTATCTGGTTCTTCTAACTCAAGTACATCTTGTTGAAGTGATTTTCAAGCTTTATCATCAACTAACAGCATCTCAATCTTCATCAACCCCTATTTCTTGATTTAAATCAAGTTCTACACCCATGGTTCTTCTGATTTAAATCAATCTTCATCAACACCTGCTGCAAAATCCCCTTACCGTCTCACACCCTCGGAAATGCAAGAGCTATCGAGCTAACTTCAAGAAGTATTTGATAAAAGCTTTATACGCCCTAGTACTTCTACTTGGGGCGCTCCGGTCCTCTTTGTCAAGAAGAAAGACGGATCATTCCGCATGTTCATCGACTATCGTGAACTCAACAAGCTAACCGTCAAGAACCATTATACTCTTCCTCGCATCGACGACCTCTTCGATCAACTTCAAGGTGCAACATGTTTTTCTAAAATTGATCGTCGTTCTTGCTACCATCTGTGACAACCCGTAATTTAAAAAGTCTTTCCCTTGTACTGATTCCTTGCTACTTGCATGTACGTTATCTGATAAATTAAAATGTTTGATCATAAGTGATTGGTTACAAGTTTATACATTATGTGAATGTTATATGTGTGTATGAGTTAATGTTTGGTTGCACAAGTCTCCGAGTCGCACACTTCCGAGCGGGCCAAACACTTTAGCCATGTGACTCAAATGTTCTCGGCCCACACATTCTAAGCCCAAAACGAGCCCGACCCCAAACACCGTTAATGAGGTTACGTAACTGATTGAGGGCTCTCATTTGGTTGCTAAGTAGAAAACTGCGACTACTTCTCCTCCTCCCTCTCTCGGATCAGCGGCCATCCAACCTTGTCGGGACTCTTTCTTCTCATAACCAGAACCCTCTTTCCTAGCACTCGGTGAGTATGTCTACAATTTAGTTGATTCAAACCTTAGTTGTTCTTGATTATGTGTATTACGTGTTATACTATATGGATGCGTAGGAGATCAAAGCATGAGGTAGCATGTGATAAATTAATCTCGGTCATAGGTTGTTATAGAAGTTGTGCATGATGTGAATTACGGGTTAAAGTTGCATGATGTGGCCGATAATCATCGATGTTGAAGAATTCTTGTGACAATAAACTGGTTCGATCCGATTAGGATATGTTGTGATGTTAATCAACGAATTAGGGTCGCATGTATGATAGTCTTGATGATCTTTGATGATACGTAAGAACTAGGGTTTGTATGGTTGCAAAATAATGAAGGCTCATTGCACAATCTATGTTGTTTGATCCTCATGGAATGTTGTTTTGGATTAGTTATTCTTAATGAAAATAAACTAGTAATTAGGCGCATGAAGGATTAAGGAAATAACTGATTAATCGGGTAACTTGTGGGTAGTTACGATTTGGTCCGTAAATCACAGGGAGGTACAATGGAACTCGCACAGTGCACGTCGTACACTCATAAACTGGATGCACTTAACTACATAATGAACAACTAAAAACTGTTTAGTCGCACACTCACCTGTTGTCGCACACTGGGAATGGACCGCACTATAACAACCCTCCTAGGGTCCTTAAACGTGACCCTAAATGTCCTAAGATATACCCCGTATACGAGAAACGGACCCAGAATACCTTTATATTTATAAAAATCAAGAAAAACAAAATATATATGGTTGTCGCGGGCCGAGACCCAGACCCCCTTGGTCTCTCACGAGGCGCGAGCCCTGGTTACTTGCCGGATACCCATGCTGCCACGTGTCGACACGTGGCAAGGCTAGGTTCGCTGACTAGCCAAGCCTAAGACCTAGTTTACTCTCTCGTGGGCCGCGAGAGAGTTAGTGATGTGCTTCGCGGGCCGCGAGCCGCCTTCCGTCAAGCCTATAAATAGAGGCGATCGGCTCATTTGTTCAACGTTCAAAATTCAGATTCTCTCTCAAAATTCTGTAGCAATTATAATACTTGGGTATTATACCCCTAAAAAGCAAAGATCTGCCTCGTTGTAAGTATTATAACCCTGCTGTTACCCTACACGATTGATCTAGTGCTCCGTAACGCATGTCAAGGCCCTGCCTGACTTAGTCGTTGGAGTTCTGTCTCGTGTTACACCCGATTGATCTAGGACTCCATAATGCATGTCAAGGCTCTGCCTGACTCAGTCATTAGAGTTCTGTCTCGAGTTATATGGTTAATGTGATTTGGGTTATCTTACTAACACGTGTACATTGTTTAATTTTAATAGATAATAACCAGGAGTTACACCAGGAAGCTTTAGTATCATCTAAGTTAACAAAGTGAGTACATTCTCTTTTTCCTCACTGTTTGTGAGTACATTTTCTTTTATAAACTCTTTTTGTGAGTCAAATTGTTTTACCAAAACCTCAAATGTTTTCAAATACAATTACAGTGATTTAGTCTTTGTAATTCTACAATTGCTGCCAGTATTATGGGGTTTGTATACAGTACTTGATAACCGTCACAATTGGGCACGGGTATCCAATGTGTGATATGACCATAGTCACAAATCCGTCGAGTGACACGTACTGTACGAGTAATTGTGTAGATATAAACATTGTAATCGTACTTAATACTTTAATGTGTAACAACTAATGCTTTACAAAATGGAATGTACTTGCCAGTATTTCTTTCTGATAAAATGTTTTTAAAACGCGTTTCAGGTAACAAAATATGAAAGCCAATAGAAGCCAGCTGGAGAGCACTGAAGGCTTGGAAAAGTGGCTATAAAACTTACCTAAATAAAAAGGGGTTTTTGTTTTTAATAATTAGGGTTTATCCCTAAAAAAATATTGTAATGAAAACTTGGGTTTTATCCCAATGATTTATTATTATAAAAATTTGTTGTTTAACTCTGATAAAAATATTTCCTAACTATAGTCCTGATGTATTCCGCTGCCAAATTAATAAAAACCGATACCACCAGCTCTGAGTCTCGCGGCACCCGCTCCCAGGTAGGGGTCGGGGGTTGCGACAGGATGTGGTATCAGTGCTACAACCACTGGTTTAAGCCAAAGAAGTGTTCTGCTGACACTTAAATTTTTGCGTTAGGAAATAACTTATGTGATTACGTGTAAATATTGTTTTGTGTTATTTGACTATTTGTTAGTTTACAGTATGAGTGAGCAAGGTACGTCGGACGCTTATCGTCATATAGCTAGTTCACCAAAAGATGAAAGAACATCATCTCAACCAAATCCCGCAGGATACTCAGCCGATACTGAGGAAGAGATATTTATTTTTAAGGCACAGTCTGAGGAACCCTTCACTTCTAAAAAGAGAGGTTGGTTTAATAAAGGAGCACAAGAGAGAAATAAGAGGATGAAGAAATTACAACAACAAAGAGTGATAGTCAGAGCTAATAGGGAAGCGAATGCACAAACTCAGGAAACAGTTAATAGGCCACCTTGGGAAGAGGAACTAGATAGACAATTGGCAGATTTCCATATGCTAGCCACTACGGCAGTAGACGCTATCCCAAACCAAATAGCTGAACCGCCACTTTTACCTCTATTCCCAGACCAACAAATGCTAGAACCCAACCAGGAAAACCAATTCCCGATACTAGCATTTGACTCCAACGAGTTACCTAGAATCCCAACCCCAGTCCCTTTAGAACGTGATCCGTGGTGGGATGATGATAGAACATTTGTTGAAATGAATAACGCAGACCCTTACGAGGAAGCCATACCTCCTAACCCTGACCTAGTAAACCCACTAATGAGTCGAGAATGTATGTAGACCGTCAGTATGGAGAAAGTTTAGTGAATGAAGAGAATAGAATTCGACAGATAGGGGAGAAACTAGTTTGGAAATATGATGAGAATGAAATGCAGTACTGGATGAACGACACTTAGAAAATGCCTAGATATATGTGTAATTTTGTATTTTGATAAAAAAAAATATAGACTAGATAGACTAAAATAGATACTGATGCATAACTACTAGTATATTTTATTTTCAGCTGTAGTATGTAACCGATGCATATATAAGAAAGAGTAAAAGTCGCAATGATCGACATTTTTGATCAAATTGTTTGTGTAATTGTGTATAAATATTTGTATTAAATTTTATTCTGTGATAATTAATATCTGATAAAATGTTCACAATTCAGATGGACAACTAAGTAAATCAGGAAAATCAGAATAATGAGAATAACGGAAATCAAATAGATAACAGTGCCATCCAATATATAGTAGCACAAGGAATTATAGATGCTATGCCTTATATTATCAAGACTGTTAAAGAAGCAAAAAGTAATAAATCTACAAATGGAAGTAAACGCCAACACACTGAGCCAAGTCACAGTGTAAACGATAATAACGGACCTATAATCCAAGCTCTAATTCCTAAAAGAAGAAGAACCATCTCTTACGGTTGTTCTTATAAAGAATTCTTGGCCTGCAAACCAATAGAATTCTCAGGTAATGAAGGAGCCATTGCAGCCTTACGTTGGATAGAAAAGACAGAAGCAGTCATAAAAATAAGTAAATGTGCAGACGAAGATAAGATTATCTTTGCTTCTAATCTTTTCAAAAATGAAGCCATAGAATGGTGGAATACTATTCTCCAGTCTAGGGGAAGTGACAGAGTTTATAATATGGAATGGATCAACTTTAAAGAAATGGTTGAAAGAAAATTTTGTCCTCCTAATGAAAAGGAACAAATCGCCAATAAGTTCCTAAATCTTAGAATGACTGGAATAGACTGCAAGGGTTACACTACCATATTCTTCGAATATGCTAGGATAGTACCAACCTTAGCCTCACCTGAACCAGTGTTAATCTCCCGTTACGTACGGGGATTAATTAGTGAGATTAGACACGTAGTTAAGGCAGCTAGACCACAAACCATAAAGGAAGCAGTAGAACTAGCCAATACCCTGACTGATGAATTGGTATGCACCCAAGAGGAAAACCAGAGAAAGAACTTAGCTCAAAAGCTTACCCAGGAATTTCATTTTGGTAATGCCTATCGTGGAAAAGGAACAGGTTCTTCTTCACCCTACTGCAAGTTTTGTAAAAAGAAGCACTCAGGAAAGTGTGTTGTATCCTGTAACTTTTGCAAGTACCCAGGACATAAGGAAGAAGATTGTAGGAGAAAGGCTAGTGCCAGAATATGCTACAATTGTGGAGAGGCTGGTCACATCAAACTGAACTGTCTGAAACTAGCTCTAGCAGCAACTAACAAAGCTAAGACAACTGAAGGACCTAAGAAAAATGCCAGAGCGTTTGTTGTGACAGCTGAGGAAGCCAAGATAATTCTGGATGTGATTGCCGGTACGTTCTTAGTTAATAATATATTTGCCAAAGTATTATTTGACTCTGATGCAAACCAAAGTTTTATCAATACTTCTTTCTACAAACTTCTCAACCAACCCTTAACCAAACTTCAACAAGATTGTCTGGTAGAGACAGCAAACAGAGAATCCATTAAGATAAGTGAAATCTTGAGGGAGCAAGAATAGAAATTTTGAATCATAACTTTTCAGCTAACCTTTACCCAATGAATCAAGCCGGATTCGATGTTGTATTAGGAATGGATTAGTTGGTAGCCAATCATGCCAGTATTTTATGTGATCAAAAGTCAGTACAAGTAGGTACCTCAAGTGGTGAACAGATCACAATCAAAGGAGATAAGCCAACCAGGTCGACAAAATTCATCTCTGTGATGAAAGCTGCAAGTTATGAAAGGAAACGAGGAATAGTATATATGATTTCCATAATTATTAATACTGAAGGAAAAGATTTAAAAGATATCCCTGTGATATCCAAATTTTCAGATGTTTTTCCAGAAGAGTTACCTGGACTACCGCCTGATAGAGAGGTTGAATTTAGAATTCACCTAATACCAGGAACGGCACCGATTGCCAAAGCCCCATATCGACTAGCACCAACAGAGATGCAGGAACAGAAGAAACAATTGGACGAACTTCTTGACAAAGGTTTTATACAACCAAGTTCATCACCGTGGGGAGCACCGGTGTTGTAAACCTTATTTGGATCATTTTGTGATAGTCTTTATTGATGATATTCTTATTTATTCGAAAACTCGAGCCGATCATGAACGACATTTACGCCTTTTGTTAGAAATTCTACGTGGTGAACGCTTATACGCGAAGTTTTCTAAGTGCGAATTTTGGATAAATGAAGTACAATTTCTCGATCACGTTATTAGTAAGCAAGCAATTCATGTCGAACCTTCCAAAATCGAAGCAGTGAAGAATTGGAGTACGCCTAAATCTGCCTCTGAGATTCGTTCCTTCTTAGGATTGGCGGGTTTTTACCGTCGATTCATATCGAACTTTTCAAAGATTGTCGTCCCTCTTACTTCGTTAACTCAGAAAGAGAAACCTTTTGCTTGGGGTCCTGAGCAAGAGGAATCTTTTCAAACACTTAAGAATCTGCGTTGTAACACTCCTGTACTTGATCTCCCTAATGGGAATGATGATTTTGTGGTGTGTTGTGATGTCTCGAACCGCAGCCTAGGCTGTGTGCTTATGCAACGGGACAAGGTCATCGCTTTTGCCTCCCGACAGCTCAAAACACATGAGAAAAACTATACTACCCAAGATTTAGAGCTTGGCGCGGTTGTTTTTGATTTAAATATTTGGCGACACTACCTATATGGTACTACGTGTGTGGTTTTCACTGACCATAAGAGCCTGTAGCACATCTTTAACCAGAAGGAACTGAATATGCGTCAGCGACGATGGGTGGAATTGCTTAACGACTACGACTGCGAGATTCGCTACCATCCTGGCAAAGCGAATGTCGTGGCTGATGCTCTTAGTCGTAAGACTTATGTTAGTAGCATCCGCTGTACTCAGATCACTAGCGATCTTCATACTTGTATCCGCGAAGCCCAATACTCGTCAGCTAACGAAGGTAGGCTAAGCGTTGAATTACGATGTGCTTCTACCGACCAACTTGAAACTAAGTCTGATGGACTTCAATATTATCTTAATCGCATCTGGGTGCCAGATCGCGATAACCTTCGTGAACTCATTATGAACGAGGCTCACAAATCTCGATTCTCTATTTATCCTGGTGCTGATAAGATGTATCATGACTTGCGTATGACATATTGGTGGCCTGGTATGAAAAAGGACATCGTAGTGTACGTCTCGAAGTGCCTTACTTGCTCAAAGGTTAAAGCCGAACATCAACGTCCTTCAGGTCTTCTCGAACAACCCGAAATCCCTGTTTGGAAATGGGATAGTATCGCTATGGACTTTATAACTAAACTCCCTCGTACACCTGCCGGTCATGATAGTATATGGGTAATCATTGACCGTTTGACTAAATCATCCCACCTTCTTCCTATTCGTGAAGATTTCAAAGTGGAGAAACTTGCTCGAATTTACACTGATGAAATCATATGTCGTCATGGTATACCTATTGACATTATCTCTGACCGCGATGGTCGTTTTACTTCGCGCCTTTGGCAAACCTTTCAGTTCGCTATGGGTTCTCACTTGAATCTTAGTATAGCCTTTCATCCTCAAACGGATGGACAGACTGAACGCACTATTCAAACCCTAGAGGATATGCTACGTTCTTGTGTCATCGACTTTGGTGGTAATGGGGATCTACATTTACCATTGATCGAGTTCTCGTACAACAACAACTATCATTCCAGTATCCAGCTGGCTCCTTTCGAAGTATTATACGGTTGCAAGTGTCGATCTCCTCTCAGTTGGCATGAGATTGGTGACAAGCAACTTACTGGCCCTGAAATCATTCAAGAGACGACGGATAAGATTCTTCAGATCCGCGATAACTTGATCAAGGCTAGTGGTGTGTGTTGGGTGTGATATGTTTTATTGATATTTTAAGCCCTTTTTAACACATTAGTTTTAAATTTATAAAACACGATATTCTACTAACACTAAACATACACATGGGAAAGTGCACCCATCGTGAGCGTAGTATAGCGTTGGTAAGATACCGAGGTCGTCCAAGGACACAAGAGCTTTCAATACCGGTATATCCTCAACGTCTAATCAAATCAAATTTTTAGAAAAAGTTTTAAACATGAAAAATAAAAACTAAAAATGCTGAAAATAAAAATAAAAGAAAAACAGATAGACAAGATGAATCACTTAGATCCGACTCGCCTTTAATGTAACCTTTGATGATTTCCGCACTTTTGCACTTTTTAAAAGATTGTCTTAGTTATAGTAGTAGGCCCCTCTTTTGAAGGTGACGTTACCCTCAACCCAGTGGTTTGAGTAAGCAAGGATACAATCCCAAAGGGTCGGAATATTGAAAGATAATTAATTAAGTTATTAATGCGTAAAGTGGTAGGCCCCTCTTTTGAAGGCGACGTTACCCTCGGCTAAGTGGTTTGTGTCAGCAGGGATACAATCCCACGTAGCCGGGTTAATGTATTAATAGTAGTTTACTTATGAGGGGATCAAGCCATTCGCACCCCCGCCATCCAATACCAGTGGGTATTGAAGGAGGTCCTAGTAAGCTTGACCCAGGTCCTTGCAGGATCTATACACTGAACAAGGCAAGAACCTTACCAAACCATTCCCTTAACCTCCGACCAGGTAGCCAACATATCTCTATATAGACCGTAGAGATATGAATGGTGAAAATCTTTTACTTTATATAGACAACAAAGTAATGCCAAGACACCACGGACAAATGATAAAGAAGTTTCACCTTCAACATAAGAAACTTGTTATTAAAGTCATTAATACAAAACCAAATAAAAAGTGCGAAAACATTAAAAATCAAAAGTATTACATTAAATGCTTGTCTTCACCAAGTGATGTAAAAGACTTAGCCAAACATGGCCTTTGATTAACAAGAAATCTTACGATCAATCTTGGATCGCGAGACTACTACACACACTCTAAGGTGGATGATGGATGATGGTGGTGGATGTGGGTGTTGTTGTGGTGGTGGAGTGGTTGCAAAGTGGGAGAGAGGTGGTTTGCCAAGGGATGCCGTTGAAGTGAGCCAAGCACCCCTATTTATAGCCTGAACAGAAGCCCGGCCACGGCCCCGTGTCCACTGGACACGCCCCCGTGGCCATCATCTTTCTCTTTCTTCATTAATTACAATTGTCTGTATTAGGCTCCACACGGCCCCGTGTTCGCTGGGCACGGCCCCGTGTGCAGAAGCGTATCTGTACTATCAAGATTTGCAAGATTCTTCGAATCTTAGCGTTGACCACGCCCCATGCTGAGCTTGGCACGCCCCTGTGTCGGGAATAGAAGCTTCCATAGTTTTGTCATTTCTGCAGACACCTGACCACGCCCCCGTGTCCGCTGGGCACGGGCCGTGGTCAGCCTCCTGTTTCTTGTTTTTGCTTGGGGAGATGCTGTCGAGGGGTCAGGCATGCCACGTTTATTCCTTTTCTTTGTATTTATGTTAGATTTTGCTGGATATTTGTTTCTTTTGTTCATTTAAGCTCGTTTGGTCCTGAAAATACAAAAGAAAGACAAAAGCACACTTTTTTCCAACATTAGTACTAAAAAAGGGTTAGTTTTATTCCTCATTTGTTGTAATTTATATGTTGCATTTTACACACATCAAATACCCCCACATTTGAATCTTTGCTTGTCCTCAAGCAAAACTCTTTATTATGTGGCTTACACACCCAAATGGAAGGAGTAGAAGAGTAGTTTTTGGGCTTGTCTTGAGTGTCGGGAATCCAAGATCTTTATTGGGTTTTATTTTTATACTATTTACAATCCTATTCGTTATGACTCATTTAGAACGTTTCATAAGAGAAATTACTTATTTAGGCATAACATGCCTTTTTAAAATTCCATTTATATACAAGTTCACATACCTCACGGGAGATCACTCAACACTCGGCCGCAGATGTATTTTTGTGAAACACTCGGAACCGGCATGGAACTTACTTCTACCATATGCTTGCCAAGCAATCAATCCTCCTCCTTTTTAACTATAAACCTTTGTAAATATCAAGAGGACTTGGGGAAGGGTTAGGCTTGGGTTAAAGGTAGGTGGTTTTGGGTTAGTGGTTAGTAAAAAGGGATAAAAGCGTAAAAAGCGTCGGTCGTCGTAAAACTTTTTGTTTTTGTGACTTTTATTCAAACTAAGCATTTTCAAACAAAGTTTCTTTGAGGAACTTGTTTGTTTATTGCTAGACTTTAATTTTTTTTTTTTTTTATAAGGAGCGCCACAAGAAGACCGAGCTTTTTACTAAAATAAGGGGTTTAAAAGAAAAAGGGTTTTGGTGGGTAAAGGGTGTTTGTATTGTGGGTTTAGAAATGAAAAGGTTTAGGCTCAAAGGGGTTAACTAGGGGGATTTTTGGATATGTGATAAAAAATTGAAAAAAAATGGTGTTGAAAAGAAAATGGGTTAGTCCTAATGCCTCCATCATTTACTTACTTGGGTTTAAGTTGGTAAGGACCGGGAATGTATTGTCGTGGCAAGTTCTAGAGTCGTAAGAACCAAGCGGCTATTCACACAAGAAATGAAAAATGAGCATTTAGTTTAAAGATGTATTCTTGTATGCTCAATAAAGGCTCAAAACTCACTTATTGTGGGAACGGGTTTATAATGTGATCAAGTATATATAATCAAATTTTAACTAGATTTGTCATGCCGTTTCATAATTTTATTATGTTGGTTCTTTTTTATCATGTCGCTATCGGTTGTAAATTTGTAAAAATATAACCTTTTTCGAAATTTTTATTCCCAAATTAAACCAAGACAAGTAAAAAAAATGAAAAGTTTTTGAAAAAAATTGGGGTGATTTGCGGTTCCAATAGAGTTTTGTGTAAGGCTTGTTATTAGGACTTGCAAAATTCAAGGTTTTAGCATCCCCCCACACTTAAATTACACATTTTCCTCAATGTGTCCCAAAAATAAGTTTTTAGGTGGACTGAATGAGTAAAAAGGTGTTTAAAAACAAAGTTTTATGTTACTGGGCGTCTGGACATGGGCCCGTGTTACTCCGGGCACGGCCCCGTTCTCAAATCGCCAGTATCATTTTAAACAGAAGGCTGGGCACGGGGGCGTGTTCAGTGGACATGGCCCCGTGTCCAGTTACCTATACTGGGCATTTGCTGCAGATCCTTGGGCACGGGGGCGTGTTGGGCTGAGCACGACCCCGTGCTGAAGTTGCTGTAATGAAGAAAAATTGTCGGGAGGCTCTGTTTTTGTGCATGGGGTGTGGGTTCAAGGTTCCCTTAGTAACCTCCACCATTTCGAGTGTGTTTAACCATTACAACATCATCCAAACACCATTTTAATACTTAAAAACCATCATTCATTAAAGAGTAAAATACATAATTCTTAGAAAATAAAAACTAAGCACTAGGATAGGTTGGCCATAAAAGTCAAGAAATCTTAAACCACAAAGAAGTCCTAGCCTAAGTGTTTTTATTATAAGAGCAAAATTTTCGAAAAGATGATTCTTTCGGTTAAAAAAGGCTTGTAGAACTTCTTCTCCGGAAAGGGCTCCTTACACATCGTTAAGCCATTCTTCTATCTCCCGGGGGAGAAGGAAGGCGGGCTAATTAGCTTGCTTTTGTGGAGACGGTGCGACTTCCACTGGAACCTCTTATAAGGTGTCAAGAGGAGGTTCCGGGGGAATGTCATCCCACCCGGTGGGATTAATGACTTCTTGTGCCAAGTTCCAATCTTCTTGAGGGAAGATTGGTTCCATAGGAGGCATTGCAAGAATGTTCAACCTTTGGTGCAAAAGGTTGATTTCTTGGAAGCTATTTTCTAGCCCCACCGTTAGATAGTTGATACGGTCGATTAGGACTTCCTCTACGGATGTCATTTCGTCGATTGCCTCTCTTATCGCCATTACGTAATGCACAAGGGTTGCTTCGATCGAAGGCCTTCGTTCCCTGCGACTGTTCCTTGAGTGAGCTGAAGAGGTTCCTCTATTCTGGCTCGACATTCTAAGAAAACAAGTCGAAAAATTCAAATTAATGAAACAGTAACTCTGGCCACGGCCCCGTGCTCGCTGAGCACGGCCCCGTGGCCACCAATCTGCAGGTTTTTGAAACAAGGAATCTTGGAGTTTTAAATTATTTTTCTGGCTTTTGAAACATTTCTGAGCAGAAATAACTTAAAACAGTGTTGTAAAACATATTTTTGATAAGATTCCTTGAATAAAAACCTAACAAATATCACAATAAAGCTTGAAAACTGGATGATTTCAAGCTTTAATGGAGGTTTTTAGGAGTTAGAGAAGAAGAAGGCAATAGACAAAAGTAGTAAAGACAAGATGGTTGTTGAGAACCTTCTTTAGAATACACCTTATAGGGTATATGTGAAGATCCCACCAGATCTTTGTCTTTGGAATGGGTCTAAGAGTGCAGGAATCTTGATGTATTTATAGAAAACGACAGCACGCTGGCCACGACCCCGTGGTCAGACAAGAACCTGACACTTTTTGTCCGTATTCTGACTTAAAGTCAGACGCAAATCTGCAGGTGGGCACGGGGGCGTGTTGACCTAGACACGGCCCCGTGGCTAGAGGTTTTTATGAAGTTTTGTCTCTATTTCAAGGAATTTAACCAGATCGGGTGGTTCCTTACTGGATGGAACAACACCGAAGTGCCTGAGGTACCTTAATTGCCCTAGTTTTAGACAAGAACGCAAGAGGTTATCGGAAAGGGTGAATCCTAAGCTAAATACCGGTGGGCGAGACCAACCTTTATTTCCCTTATCCGGGCTCTCGTTAAAAAAGGTATATGTCGAATCGCTCATGTCTATGTATGCATCGGCAGAGACCGATGGAGAGTCCTTCATGGCACAATCGACACAGGGACGACTATCGCTCATAAGAGTTAGAGGTGCTTTCGGGAGCAACGAAGTTGTTATATTCCGAATGCGATCCCAATAATTCTTGCGATGAAGTATTTATTTCCATCTCAAGCTCTTTTATCAATTGGAGAATTACTTCTTCCATTTGAAATAATTCTTCGAGAATCATATCATCTAGAAGAGATTATTGAGAGCATTCGAGGGAGTGATAGGGAATTTTTTTACTTTCGCCCATCTTAAGGTTACAGGAAAACGATGGGTCTATATAGTGGGGAGTGTAATATAAAAAATAACACTTTAAATCTTCATGAGATCCGCCACATATTTGACACCACGCACCATAAGAGGGGCGAAAGTAAAAATGATCAGTATCACTCATGTTTATGTCAGAAATTACCAACCGTCGGGATCTTACGATTCTGTTTTCAGTATCTGAAACTTGGACACGGGGGCGTGTTCAGTGGGCACAGCCCCGTGTTCAGCTACTGTCTGACTTAAAACAGGATTGCCAGTACCAAATATTGGGCACGGGGGCGTGTTCAATAGGCACGGCCCCGTGCTGAGCTCTGCAGAAGCTGGGAAATCTAGAAAAAATCCTAAAAAAAACAGAAAAATAAGAAAAACGATTAGGCCGTTGATTCCTAACTTTCTTAAAATTCTTGTGTACTGGCAGCGGCGCCAAAAACTTGGTGTGTGATGGGTGGGATATGTTTTTATTGATATTTTAAGCTCTTTTTAACACATTAGTCAAGTGTTAAATTTATAAAACATGATATTTTACAAACACTAAACACACACATGGGCAAGTGCACCCATCGTGAGCGTAGTATAGCGTTGGTAAGATACCGAGGTCATCCAAGGACACAAGAGCTTTTAATACCGGTTTATCCTCAACGTCTAATCAAATAAAAATTTTAGAAAAATTTTTAAACATGAAAAATAAAAACTAAAAATACTGAAAATAAAAATAAAAGAAAAACAGATAGACAAGATGAATCACTTGGATCCGACTCGCCTTTAATGTAACCTTTGATGATTTCCGCACTTTTGCACTTTTTAAGAGATTATCTTAGTTATAGTAGTAGGCCTCTATTTTGAAGGTGACGTTTCCCTCAACCCAGTGGTTTGAGTCAGCAAGGATCCAATCCCAAAGGGTCGGAATATTGAAAGATAATTAATTAAGTTATTAATGCGTAAAGTGGTAGGCCCCTCTTTTGAAGGCGACGTTACCCTCGGCTAAGTGGTTTGAGTCAGCAGGGATACAATCCCAAGTAGCCGGGTTAATGTATTAATAGTAGTTTACTTATGAGGGGATCAAGCCATTCGCACCCCGCCATCCAATACCAGTGGGTATTGAAGGAGGTCCTAGTAAGCTTGACCCAGGTCCTTGCAAGATCTATACACTGAACAAGGCAAGAACCTTACCAAACCATTCCCTTAACCCCCAACCAGGTAGCCAACATATCTCTATATAGACCGTAGAGATATGAATGGTGAAAATCTTTTACTTTATATAGATAGTAGAGTAATGCTAAGACACCACGGACAAACGATAAAGAAGTTTCACCTTAATCATAAGAAACTAGTTATTAAAGTCGTTAATACAAAACCAAATAAAAAGTGCGAAAAGATTAAAAATCAAAAGTATTACATTAAATGCTTGTCTTCACCAAGCGATGTAAGAGACTTGACCAAAGATGGCCTTTGATTGACAAGAACTCTTACGATCAATCTTGGGTCACGAGACTACTACACACACTCTAACATGGATGATGGATGATGGTGGTAAATGTGGGTGTTGTAGTGGTGGTAGAGTGGTGGCAAAGTGGGAGAGAGGTGGTTTGCCAAAGGATGCCTTTGAAATGAGCCAAGCACCCCTATTTATAGCCTTAATAGAAGCCCGGCCACGGCCCCGTGTCCGCTGGACACGACCCCGTGGCCATTATCTTTCTCTTTTGATCGGAGTATCGCGCTCCGGTAAAAGATAATATTTATATCCCCAAATTACCCTTAACAAATAGCCATTGATAGTAAGGGGTCGAACCACGAAGAGTATGTGGTTTGCGAATGGACTTGGTTGATTTTTAATGGTTGTCACAATTATGAAGCTTGCTAAGTTATTTTTATGATATTTATTTGTTGAAAAAATGTTTAAATGAGAATAACAATTGGGTTGGATTAATTAACTAATAGAAATAAGCAATTGCAAGAAACTTGATTAATAAAACAAGATGGAATAACAAGGTTCACACCCGGTTTCAACAAATGCAAGACCTAGGATTACTGTGCGTTTTAATTTGATTTACTCAAATTAGTTCATTAACGGGTCAACAATCACAAAGCTTAGGTGCCAATCGCTATCAACGTCATAGACAACGGACCACGATACACTTCGTAACCTTGGACTAACAAATCCTATCAAAAGACAAGGCATAAATATGTGTATTAGTTTCACAAAGTCAAATTTAATCATTCACTCGATAATTCGTAAATTCAATACAAACGTAGGACAATTGTCTAAAGATTCAAATGCAATTCAAGTTGTCACAAATCAAACATCAACACATAATAAACCCTAAATCTTACAAAAGTCTACACCGGGGTGAAACCTCCAAGGAATTAGCCTTGCATGATAGAAAGGACTTGATCACCGGATGAGGAGAGCTTGAACATCATCATCTTGAAGCCTTGAAATTGTGGAAATAGTGATTAGGGTTTGGAATTATTGATGGTGATGAATGGATGGAAAGGTGAATGATGATTAGGGTTGTGGAAGTGATGATGATGATCGAATCGAATGATTATCAATCGAATGCATGGATTAGAGGATGAATTAGTGATGTATCTTGGTTCCAAAAGGTGTTTCTAACTTCAAAATAGAGTGTAACCCCCGTTTTTTGGTCAAAATTGATGTTAGAACTCGTCCCCCAATTCAAAAATCAAGTTTTTCGCGAAGTGAGAATGCAGGTGGCGTCGCCGACGACCATTTAGGGCGTCCCTGACGGCCTCTGGTTGTTCCCAATTCGTCCGATGGCTTAACCCACTGCCTACGAAGGTTTTTCAGCGACGAAAGGTTCCCCGACGCTGCCTAGTTTTGCCGGTTTCGTCCAAAACTGTTTTCTTCATAACTTCTTCCTTATAGCTCTGTTTTACTCACCGTTTTCGCTCACGTACTCGTAATTCAACCCTCTATCATGCCATCTTCCAATATATTCATTTTAAATCCATTAACATCCCCCAAAATACATCCAATCTTAGTGATTAACCCGGTTTTTGTACATTTCACATCCCCGGTTGACCCGATTCGAGTCCCGGTGCTCCGTTTAGCTCCCGATTAGCTCCTTAAACTATTTTAGATCTGTAAAACACAAATCCCATTAAAAGTAGGCTATTCAAGATTAAAAGCTACGTAAAAACATCAACTTAAGCATAAACGATCACTAGTTTTCAACCACGTATCACATCCCCACACTTGTCGTTTGCTTGCCCCCAAGCAAATATGTTTTTCACTTTCACGTGGGTCGAACGAGAAACACACATCCCATTCCCGAGACTAAGGTTAAGGTCTAAAGTCATACCCGGTTCAAACTTTTTACAATTTACAAAATATCTAACGGTAAAGTGAATAATCACAAATACAATGGTTATCCAAGATTAACTCGCCCTTGAAACCAACAAATCATGCACATCCCTCACAATGTTCTCTCCACTCGGTTTAAAATTGGCTAATAATTGATGCATTAGCGCTTTTAAAATAATCACTCAAACCGATTAGAACACGTACCCGCATAGGCTTGCAACTCAATCATTCTCCACCATCGAACACGAATACTAAGCACAAGTCAAAAGGTCTTTGAAGGGTTGTAATGGGGCGAGGCGAAAGGTAGGAAATAGGGTATTTTAAAGTGGCGAAGGTGATGAAAAATTCAATTTTTATTACAAACGACTATGCTAAACAAAACTAACTATAAACATCAACTACGAGGCAACGGTTTTCGCCTTTTATTCAACAAACTAATAACTCGTATTTTTGTGCTTTTCTCAATGATTTTCTATTCTTCTTCACAACATTTTCTGAATTTTTGCTTTTTTTTTTTTTTTGCAAACACAACTATACAATCAAATAGACCTATAATCGAATTTTCATCACACGGGTTTAAAAATAAAAGGTTTTACGGATGTGGGCTAAATGGGTTGGTCAAACGAAAGGTTTAGGCTCAAAGTGGGCGACTAGGGGATTTATTTGGGTAAGGATGGGTAAATGGTTTTAAAGGAAAAGGTTCACCTACTGCCTTAATCATTCTCGTGCTTGTATTCGGTCTATGGTCTCAAATGTATCAAAAGATGTAAGTTCTACAATACATAACTAATGGTCCACTCAAACAAAGAAACATAAATATGTAATTCTATGATGTAAAAGTGGCTCAAAACCTCACATATATAAAGGGTATGGTATGTGACATGTATGATGGGCTAGTTTCTTAGGCGAATTACTCCCAAATAACCACCCGCTAAATACCCGTTATGCTATTAACTTGAACTTGGCCATGACAAAAGATCAAATGGGTTGTGTTATCCCTCGTTAACTTAGTTACTTGTGCTTTTTAGATCGCTTCAAACAAAGACATTTTTGAAAAATTTTTGAAATTTTGGCTCATCCCCACACTTGAGGTAAACATTGTCCTCAATGTGTAGTGTTTAAATGAACGGGTCAAAAATCGAAAAACTTTTACTACTCCCCCATCCCCACACTTGAGGTAAACATTGTCCTCAATGTGTAAGAACTAGAGTTTTTTTAAATCGCACAAGGGATGTGACACGGCTAACCTTCCCCAAAATTTCACCCCGGAAAATAAAATACAATTACACTCCACTTATTACTAACTAAGAATCAAAGGTAAAAGGAAACGTATGCACCTGATTTTCTCGTTAATGGCTCATGTGCTCTTCTTCTCTTCAAGAAAGCGGTCGTCCCACGAACATAATATACCTACAAATCTTAACCATTGTGTAGAAGCATGCTTCTCACAACCATTAAAATTTGTTAGCTACCTAGTTCTATCACTTTTATGAAAATATTACCAAGTCATACGTTAGTTTACCTTGATTTATATGGAAAATTAATTTACAACAATAACAAGCCTAACTCACTTTCGTAGGAATCATGGTTGCATTTAGCGTATGCAACAAGCCCTTTTAAATCTCCCGATAGCTCGGGAGGACGAGTAGGTCTCGTGAGGGTTATATAGGGAACACACCCACAACGTTCATTTAACTAGAAAAAAAAAATTAAACAAATAATAATACAAACTATACAACAATCATACCTGATTTGTCTCTCATGGTGGTCTAAGTGAACATTTGTCTACCGACTTACCGATGTATGCTCGGTAGTTTACTTGCCAGTTCCACTTTTCCATCCAAACGATTGGTATGAAAATTGAAACACTTATGCGGGGCCACTTCATGATAGCTTGAGCGAGGTCTTGCCATCTCACCTTTCTTTCCTTCAATCTCACGCTCTTTTCCCCAACTTTATCATAGTCAGGATACACTATGATTACCTCGGTTACTACTTCTTTGAAAGGTGTTATGTCTTCATTTAAATTTAAACACTCGTTTTCTTGCTTTAGAAGATCCATAACCTCTTCCACCACATCACCATCTACCATGGTATCACTAGTCAACATCTCTTGGTCCCGTCTAAGTTGGGCCAACTCCTCAGTTAGTTGACCAACTTGCACAACCAAAGCCTCAAATGATTTGTTTCTTAGCTCGTCTTCCCTTTTCATTTCCACCATCATGTCTATGATTGCATCAAACTTAGAGTTTACTGAATCTTGAGGCTCCTCGTATGCCGGCTGAGGGTATTCATAATAATAGCCGTCATACTCCTCCTGGTAACTTGGGAAACGTGGCATCTCGGGTTCATAACTATCATAATCCCACTTTGGCTCATAATTGTTGTTGACATTTGACTGATAGTATCCCTGATATGAAGGTGGCTTGTAAGCGGACTTTATTTTTCCTTTCCAAAACACTGGATCTTTCCAAAACACTGGGCAATCTTCATGTATGTGAACTTTTCCACAACAAGGGCATGACTGGTAAGCTTCGCTTTCTTCAACTGGTGGTGGAGGTGGTCCTAAGTACGGATAATATGAGGATGGACCTTCATAATTTTCATAATCAACCATCCTATTATATTTGTACCTCACGATGAGGTAGCCTTCACGTTCCTTGTATGCTTGAACTTTATCATGGAACAATGAGCATTCATGCATTAGATGTTCTCCGCTCCCACAACATTCACATGGGTCATCATCTACCCAATTCATCGTGAAATAAAGTGCTTGCAAAACATGTACCTATACAAACAAAACTCGACTACCCAAAGTAAAATCAAATAGATAAAAAAAAGCAAACTAAAACTAAATTAAAGTTTTTTTTGGATTTAAAACTACTCAATAAAAACAAATCGAACAAGCAATGCAATACTAAGCGCACTAGCTCCCCGGCAGCGATGCCATTTTGATCGGAGTGTCGCACTCCGGTCAAAGATAATATTCATATACCCAAATTACCCTTAACAAATAGCTAGTGGTAGTAAGGGGTCAAACCACGAAGAGTATGTGGTTTGCGAATGGACTTGGAAGATTTTTAATGGTTGTCACAATTATGAAGCTTGCTAAGTTATTTTTTATGATTTTCATTTGTTGAAAATATGTTTAAATGAGAATAACAATTGGGTTGGATTAACTAACTAAGAGAAATAAGCAATTGCAAGAAACTTGATTAATAAAACAAGATAGAATAACAAGGTTCACACCCGGTTTCAACAAATGCAAGACCTAGGATTACTATGCGTTTTAATTTGATTTACTGGAATTAGTTCATTAACGGGTCAACAATCACAAAGCTTAGGTGCTAATCGCTATCAGCGTCATAGATAACGGACCACGATGCACTTCGTTACCTTGGACTAACAAATCCTATCGAAAGACAAGGCATAAATACGTGTATTCGTTTAACAAAGTCAAATTTAATCATTCACTCGACAATTCGTAAATTCTATACAAACGTAGGACAATTATCTAAAGATTCAAATGCAATTCAAGTTGTCACAAATCAAACATCAACACATAATAAACCCTAAATATTACAAAAGTCTACAACGGGTTAAACCACCAAGGAATTAGTCGTGCATGATCGAAAGGACTTGATCACCGGATGAGGAGAGTTTGAACATCATCATCTTGAAGACTTGAAGTGGTGGAAATAGTGATTAGGGTTTGGAATGATTGATGGTGATGAATGGATGGAAAGGTGAATGATGATTAGGGTTGTGGAAGTGATGATGATGATCGAATCGAATGATTGTCAATCGAATGGATGGATTAGAGGATGAATTGGTGATGTATCTTGGCTCCAAGAGGTGTTTCTAACTTCAAAATAGAATGTAACCCTCGTTTTTTGGTCAAAATTGATGTTATAACTCGTCCCCCAACTCAAAAATCAAGTTTTTCGCGAAGTGAGAATGCAGGTGGCGTCGCCGACGACAATTTAGGGCGTCCCCGATGGCCTCTGGTTGTTCCTAATTCATCCGACAGCTTAACCCACTGCCTATGAAGGTTTTTCAGCGACAGAAGGTTCTGGATGGCGTCGCCGACGGTCTTTTGGGGCGTCCCCGACGCTGCCTAGTCTTGCCGGTTTCATCCAAAACTGTTTTCTTCATAACTTATTCGTTATAGCTCCGTTTTACTCACCGTTTTCGCCCACGTACTCGTAATTCAGCCCTCTATCATGCCATCTTCCAATATATTCATTTTAAATCCATTAACATTCCCCAAAATACATCCAATATTAGTGATTAACCCGGTTTTGTTCATTTCACATCTCTGGTTGACCCGATTCGTGTCCCGGTGCTCTGTTAAGCTCCCGATTAGCTCCTTAAACTCTTTTAGACCTGTAAAACACAAATCCCATTAAAAGTAGGCTATTCAAGATTAAAAGCTACGTAAAAACATCAACTTAAGCATAAAAGATCACCGGTTTTCAACCACGTATCATCTTTCTTCATTAATTACAATTGTCTGCATTAGGCTCCACACGGCCCCGTGTGCAGAAGCGTATCTGTACTATCAAGATTTGCAAGATTATGCGAATCTTAGCGTTGACCATGCCCCGTGTCCGCTGGGCACGGGCCGTGGTCAGCCTCCTGTTTCTTATTTTTGCTTGGGGAGATGCTGCTGAGGGGTCGGGCATGCCACGTTTATTCCTTTTCTTTGTATTTATGTTAGATTTTTCTGCATATTTGTTTCTTTTGTTCATTTAAACTCGTTTGGTCCTGAAAATACAAAAGAAAGACAAAAGCATACTTTTTCCAACATTAGTACTAAAAAGGGTTAGTTTTTTGTCTCATTTGATGTAATTTATATGTTGCATTTTACACACATCAGCTAGGAGCAGACAAAAGAGCTATGCTGACAAAAGGCATAAGCCTCTGGAATTCAATGTTGGAGATCACGTTCTGCTCAAAGTATCTCCTTGGAAAGGAGTTATACGCTTTCGTAAGAAGGGAAAGCTTGCCCCTCGCTATGTGGGTCCTTTCAAGATACTCGAAAGCATTGGCAAGGTAGCTTACCGACTTGATTTGCCACAATAGCTTAGCAATGTACATCCAACATTCCACGTATCTAATCTTTGGAAGTGTTTAGAAGATGAGGAACTTCAGGTTCCCATCGAAGACTTGCAAATAAACGAGACTCTTCATTTTGTGGAAAAACCGGTCGAAATCATAGACCAAGGTATCAAGCGACCGAGGCGCAACAAAATTTCCATAGTTAAGGTGCGATGGGAAGGAAAACGTGGTGCCGAATTCACTTGGATACTCGAGAGTGAAATGAAAACCACAGCTCTTTGAGCAGTCTTCCTCTTAGATTTCGGGGACGAAATCTCCTAAAGGAGGGGAGACTGTAATGCCCTGCATTTCGAAACTCTTATCTTTTGGCAAGTCTCGTCCTTGTGATGCTTAATGATACCTATTCGAGTCTTAACTATGTTAAACTATGTGAAACTTTACTCTACGTGATACTTTTGTGATGCTTTATACATGAACAATATGAAACTTAACTTTTGTGATACTAGACTCTTGTGATACTTTGAAACTCGACTCTTGAAACTTGACATTTGTTAAACTTTGAGACTTGATTTAAACGAGAAACTTGATACTTATTAAATGAGAAACTTTGATTCTTTATTGAACGAGAGACTTTGATACTTGATTTTACGGGATACTAGCTTAAACGCAAACTTGAAACACGGAAACTTTTGTGTAAGTTATATAATTATACCATGTAATGGTTACCCACAATAATACGCAACGCAACACTTAACCTAGCTTGCAATACGAACCAAAGTCGGAAGACTAGCAAACGGGTCTCGGCTGTCTGAATGGAAATCCGATCTGATAACCATTCGACCGAATAGCCATTCGACCCCTTGCGCACTTACACCGCCTTAGCTGTCGCCATCACCTATAAATAGGTCCCTTAACATTTCATTTTCTCCTTTGGCCATGTCATCCGACCACACACGCTCTTAGGCACTTTAATCAAGATTCGAGCCATTTCCATAAGTATTTCTCCTAAATCTTTGTATAACTTTCATCATTTAACACGTCTACACAATATTCTTCATCAAAATCACACAAACACTTCAACTTTTTCATGAAAACCGACTGATTTGGGTCTCTTGAAGGTGGTTTCCACTCAGTTGTTTGTACAAACTATGGTGGAGCATCATTTAGTTAAGATCGACCCCGGATCTAATGGATCTTCATGACTCTTAAGCAAATCTAGAGAAATCTCACACCTTTACCTCAGATCTGATAGGATTTCACTTGATTCCGGCTCAGATCTGAAGAACATCACGTTTTACAACTGGTTTTCGAACTTTTCTTCAACTTTTATACAAAACTTTGGAGGAATCAGACTCAAACAGACTTTCGACTCATTCCTTAGTCAAAGTCGGCTTAAAAACTGAATTCCACCGGAGAACGAGCCGATTATCGGGTCCAAATATGAAACTCCATCAGAAACAGCTTAACGGTTCGAAAGGAGTGATACCCATCCGATCAAGCGAGCTGTGTTTGGTGTATTTTCGTTGTTTCGACACTTCGTCACACCATCACCGTTAACTCAAAACTTGGAAACTTCACGAAACTTCACTCACTGACCATCTGTCTGAATGGTCATCTGATCGGATGACCATTCGTCCAGATGATCTGATTATGATGACACTTGTTTGTTTTACAGGAAGCTATGATCAAAACATTGAAAACTATTCACAAACACCCATTGTTCGAATGGCCATCCGTTCGAATGGACATCCGTCCGGATGACCATCCGATCGGATGGAGCCCATCTATTCGAATGGTCATCCGTCCGGATGACCATCCGGCCAGGTATTTTGTTAGATACTTTTACTTGATTTTCGCACCATTCGACACTCTGTTCCCGATCGGGTCAGCTCTTAGAGGACTTATGCTCAGTTCCCCGCACGCATGCTGATCCAGCGCTCCCTTCGATCCAATCTTAGCAGTGTTTGATTTAAGCACCCACTGTGAGTATACTCGATCCCTTTTTGTTTTAAACACTTTTAGGATGCAACATGTATTCTATTATCAAGACACTTGACACTTGAAACTTATTCGAAACATACTCTATCCATTTAAACATGAAACTCGATACTTGTGAAACTTGAGACTTTTATGCTATGTGAACGTTTAATCCCTGTGTGTAGTTCCACCTTAACAATTATAGCGCTATAGGAGTAACGCCCGCCCCCTTGAGTCTTGGGGTATTGTTAGGATGAGACATTTAACCCCCCGTTAGTCTTTGGGAAAGGCACTTTATTGCGTTGGAAACTTGGGCTATCACTTGGACTGCGTTAACTAGCATGGTGAAACTTATTATATGTTTTCATGTTGGATATGAGTTTTAAAATTAATATGCTACGTATTCAAACTTGTATGCTCGCCAACATATCAGTTGATTGTATTTTAATACATGTTGCAGGTTGATAGTAGCTGGGATTCAAGAAAACGAGCTAGGATGATGCTTAGAAACTCATCTTAGTTAATTAGGCAAATTTGAACAATTTTTGAATCATGATGTTATTTGATACTCATTGTGGTTGTTGTAAGGACTTGCAAAAATGTCCCTAAACGATCCGTAAGTGCAAACCCGGACCCCTGAAACCCTAATGTGCATAAAAAACCAAGAAAACAAGAAATCTGGTCTTCAGGCGGGCCGCGTAAGGGTTAAGAATAGCCTCACGCGGGCCGCGTCAACTTAGATTTAACCGGATAAGCATTCCGGGCCACGTGTCGTCCACCTAGCAACCCTACTCGTGACCCATCAAGCCTACACGTAGACTAGACCTCCACGCGGGCCGCGTAAGGATTAAGAGGGGGTTTACGCGGGCCGCGTGAAACCCATTTTTCAGCTATAAATAGTTCCGATCATGAGCAGTTCAGTGGTGTCGAAAACTTTTCTCAAAAACGAATTCTACTGTTCGAAATCTCAAATCTTTCATAGAGAAACGCTGCTACGATACAGGGTATTAACTCGATCGCTGCTACGATTCAATGTCCGATCGATTGAAACTATCCGATGAATGTTTAAGTGCTGCTCAAACTCGGGTTATACTTTGTCATTCGTCGTGAATTCGATGAATGTTTAAGTATCGCACTTTATCATTCGTCGTGAGGGTTTTTATCTCGTGAGTTATCGTAAATGCTGTATTTGTTACTGACCTAGTTCGTGTGCATTGTCATTTAATTTAGGTTACAAGGCTAATCCGTAGGCTAAACTCTGCCTGTTTAAATTTGCAATGTGAGTCATTCTCTTTTTACCAAATTGCTTTCAAAATCATGTTTGTTTTCAAAATTATAATTACAGGGATTAAGTCTTTGTAGTCTTCAATTACAGCCGGAATGTGGGGTTTTGTATACATTACTTGATAACCGTCACCGTTGGACAACGGGTTAGCCAATGGGTGATATGACCATAGTCACAGAAACGAGTCGAGTGACAAATACCGTTGGGTAATTGGTTGATAAAAACATTGTAATCGCTCTTAATACTGTATATTATAACAATGTGTCGTTTTGTGCAAACTTGAATGACTCGCCAGTATTTCCCTGCTGATAAAACCTTTTTAAAACATGTTTCAGGTGATCTGTTGTGATCCAGGAAAAGTGTCGTGTAGCACTACAAGCTTGAAGAAGTGGCTTAATAAAAATAAAGAAACATGTTTTAGTAAAACGGGGGTTTCCTAGTGAACTTCCCTTATTGTAAATTACGGGGTTTGTCCCTAATTATGAAATAAAATCGGGCATTTTCAAATTTTAAACGATCCTGTTAATCATTCCGCTACCAAATTAAATAAATACCACGGGATTTCTGTCCTGCGGCTCCTGGACCGGGTCAAACCGGGGCGGGGGCCGTGACAGAAAAAGGTGCTATCAGAGCCACTGATTTAAGCCAATTAAGTATTTAGAAATACTTAATTTTTCTGATTGCTATTCTGTGATTATGTGTTTGTGTTATCTGACTATTTGTTAGTTTACAGTATGGGTAAGCAAAGAATTTCGGACATCTATCGTCAATTAGATAGTTCACCAAAAGATAAGGGAACCTCATTCCAATCAAATTCCTCAAGATACTCAGCAGATACTAAGGAAGGAATATTTATTCGTAAGGCACAGTTTGAGAAACCATTTACCCCTAAGAAAAGAAGTTGGATTATTAGAAAAAGTCAAGAGAAAATGAGAAAGTCACAAACAAAAGGAGTGATAATTAATAAGAAGACTCGGGAAATAGGCAATAACCCGCCATGGGAAGATGAATTAGATGAACAATGGGAAAATCTCTATATGCTAGCCACTACAGCAGTAAATGTTAACTTATAGTTGAATTGCCAAACCAGTACCAGCACTTATGTCACCTACGAGCCAGAAACTTTAAGATAACAACCTAGTAGAAGAAAGAGACAGGATAAACTTTACATAATCGCATGTTGAGAATAATACTCCTATAACTCAGCTAGACTAAAATAAATTACGGATGCATAACCACTAGTATATTTCGAATTTCAGTTGTAATTTATATATATATAAAATCGCAATATTTCATTTTAATCAATCTGTTAGTATAATTGTATTAGATTTGTAATTAATACTTAATTTTTCTGATTGCCATTCTGTGATTCTGTGAAAATTTAAATTACCAATTTTTTTTTAATTTAGAATTTTGTGTGTTTCTTCATATCTGCTAAACAGCATGAATTAGTTGTCTGAAGCTCTTCAGAATCTCAATCTCTATTCTGTTAATGTGGAAGTTTCCAGAGACTTTACCGGTTATTATGCCAACATGGAGGAACCTATGAAATTTCAAGCCCAACCTCCGGAGAAACCCAAGCCAAAGAAAAGAAGAAGACTTGTAGGGTGGAGGCGTGTGCGCAGGAAGAAACCAGCGACACAGAAAGTTATAAAGACGGAGGGTCTCAAAGATAAATGCAAAGGAATAGAGATTGGGGAAAGTTCTAGGCAAGACCAGGAAGTGCCATCCTGGGAGGAGCTGGATCATAAACTGGCACTTAGTGACCTCATCGGACCACCCGGTGAAAACCTCTTTAATTACCCAGCAGAAGCACAACTTCCAGTTGATCTCGAGCCTGATATCCCAGATCCTATTATCCACTCCCAACCTCTACCAGCAGAACTAGAAGAATGGTGGACCACCGACTGGCAGTTTCAAAATCTCCTAAATAACCCTAATACCTTTTCCCTCATTTCGACCCTAAACCTCCACTACACCCACCGATGAGCTCAGAAAATTTAGCTGAACTCCGCCATTATGGCGAGGAGTTGGTGGACGCCGGGAATAGAATCCGAGAAGTAGGAGAAAGAATATCTTGGAAATACGACGAGAGGGAACGTCGTTTCTGAGATGCCAGCTGACGAGAATGGTGTGACTGTGGTTGTGTGGTTGTAGGAATTTGTGTTTAATAATAATAAAAGATAATCATGTGAAATAACTAAAAATAAAACTCTTGTAAAATAACTGGTGTATACGGACGCATAGTAATATATAAAATATGGAAGTCGAAAAATCGAAAATTTTGGCTATACGTGTTGACATGCTTACGTGCAATTATTTTATTGTGTAATTGTTATTTATTTTATGAAAATAACTTATATATATTAATTACCAGATGGCACACGCTGGTAATGAACAAGTTAACGAGGGTAACCAATCCGAACAAAACCATGAAGATCAATTTCTGAATAGACAAGATATAGAGAATATCGTTGCTTAGGGAATAGCCAATGCTATTCCATCAATTCTTGCTGCTGCCCGAAATCCAGTTGAACCTCAACAAATTATTCCTAGCAAACGTACTCATGAAGACAACTTCAGTAATAGCATAAATGGAGGCGGCAACAATAACAATAATGATAATGATGTAATGCAGGCCCCTAAGAATATGAAAGCTGCAACGCCTGGTTGCACTTACAAGGAATTTCTTGCCTGTAAACCTGTTGAATTTGCAGGAAATGAAGGGGCAACTGCAGCACTGCATTGGTTGGAGAAAACCGAGGCATTAATTAAAATAAGTAAATGTGCTGAGGAGGATAAACCCATGTATGCTTCTCATTTTTTTAAGGAAGGAGCATTAGAATGGTGGAATACGGTATTACAAGCCAAGGGAAGTGACATGGCCTATGCCATGAGTTGGGAGGAGTTTAAGTGTCTGGTGGAAAGAAAATTCTGCCAGAATATGAAAAAGAACAGATGGCGAACAAATTTCTGAGCCACCGAATGGTGGATGTTAATTGCCGAGGGTATACTTCGAAGTTTTTCAATATGCTCGAATAGTGCCTACTCTGGCTTCGCCAGAGCCAGTACTTATTTCTCGCTACATTTGGGGTTTAATTAGCGAAATCCGTGATATTGTCAAAGTTGCAAGGCCCCGCACGATCGATGATGCGGTGGAATTAGCCAACACTTTGACTGACGGACTGGTGCATACGCGAGAAGAAAACAGGAAGAAGGAATTGGCTCAGAAAATTACCCAAGGATTTCGTGTGGGTAATTATAGCAATTTCAAGAAAAAAGAAACTGGGCAATCTTCTACTCCGCCGTTCTGCAGAAACTGTAGAAAGAAACATTTTGGAAAATGTAATGAAACGTGCAACTTCTGCAAAACTGTAGGACATCGTGAAGAAAATTGCAGAGAGAAAACAAGGGTCTGCTATAACTGTGGAGAAGCTGGGCATTTCAAACCAGAATGCCCTAAGTTGGTCAAATCAGGAGATAACAAGGCTAAACCTATAGAAGGAACTACCAAGAAAAATGCAAGGGCCTTCCTGTTGACTACTCAGGAAGCAGAGCTAATCCCTGATGTGATAGCTGGTACGTTCTTAGTTCACAATGTTTATGCGAAAGTATTATTTGACTCTGGTGCCAACCAAGGTTTTATAAATACTTCATTCTGCCAAGCTCTTAAGCTACCCTTAACAAAACTTAGGCAAGTTTTTACAGTAGAAACGGCAGACGAAAACTCTGTTAACATAGATACGATTTTGCAAAAAGAAAATATAGAGCTTTCAGGTCATACATTTTCTGCAAACCTCTTACCTATGAATTTAGCTGGATTCGATGTCGTGTTAGGAATGGATTGGTTAGTAGCCAACCATGCTCGAATCCTTTGTGATAAGAATTCTATAGAAATTCGTGCACCCACAGGAGAAATAATTATGATTACAGGGGATAAGCCACGAAAACCAATGAAGTTCATTTCAGTAATGAAAGTTGCTAGTTATGAACGAAAGCATGGAATAATGTATATGATTTCCGTAATCATTAGCACTAAGGGTAAGGAACTTAACAAAATTCCTATAGTATCAGAATACTCGGATGTATTCCCAGAAGAACTACCAGGATTACCACCCAATAGGGAAGAAGAATTTAGAATTCATCTAATTCCTGGAACTACACCAGTAGCTAAAGCACCCTACCGATTAGCACCCACTGAAATGTTAGAACTGAAAAAGCAATTAGATGAATTGCTTAGTAAAGGATTTATACAACCTAGTTCATCCCCTTGGGGAGCACCAGTGTTGTTCGTAAAGAAAAAGGATGGTTCGATGCGAATGTGTATCGATTATAGGGAATTGAACAAGGTTACAATTAAGAATCGATACCCTTTGCCTAGGATTGATGATCTTTTTGATCAACTTCAAGGAGCTAGATATTTCTCTAAGATAGATTTACGCTCCGGATATCATCAATTGAAAGTACAAGAAGAAGACATACCTAAAACTGCTTTCAGAACTAGGTATGGTCACTACGAGTTTACAGTCATGCCCTTCGGACTAACAAATGCTCCAGCAACATTTATGGACATGATGAATAGGATCTGTAAACCGTACTTAGATAAATTTGTAATTGTTTTCATCGATGATATACTTATTTATTCCAAAAAAACAGGAAGTGAATTGTGAGCACCTGCATGCACTCTTAACTTTGTTAAGAAAGGAAAAGCTTTACGCCAAATTCTCGAAGTTTGAATTTTGGCTACAGGAGGTGCAATTTTTAGGTCACATGGTGAATCATGAAGGTATTCACGTAGATCCCGCTAAGATAGAAGCAATCACCAAATGGAAAGTCCCACAATCAGCTATGGAAATCAGAAGCTTTCTAGGGTTAGCAAGATCCTATAGACGATTCATTAAGGATTTTTCCAAGATAGCTGTACCATTAACTAAGCTACCCTGTAAAGCAGTTAAGTTTGAATGGGGACCCAGGCAAGAAGAGGCTTTTAGGATTTAAAACAAAGGTTAACAAACACTCCAATTCTTGCCTTACCTGAAGGAATAGAAGATTTTGAAATTTACTGCGATGCTTCTAAGCTAGGATTAGGATGTGTGTTAATGCAACGCAAAAAGGTAATTGCATATGCCTCAAGACAATTGAAAAAGCACGAAGAAAACTATACGACTCATGACTTAGAGTTAGGAGCCATAATTTTTGCCCTTAAGATTTGGAGACACTATTTGTATGGAAGTAAGTTTACTGCCTATACAGATCATAAGAGCATAACATATATATTTGGACAAAAAGAATTGAATATGAGGCAAAGAAGATGGACGGAAATTCTAAGTGACTACGACTGTGATATTCAATATCACGAAGGAAAAGCAAATGTAGTTGCAGATGCCTTAAGTCGTAAGTATCATGAAAAGCAAAAGCGAGTCCGTGCTCTTAGGTTAAGTTTACAATTAGATTTAATGGAACAACTGAAGAATGTCTAAGAATCAGCAATCAAGGATGATGCTGAAGGAATGAAAGGACGAATAAAGGAATTAGAGCAAGGAAGTGATGGAATTTGGAGATTCCACAAAAGAAGGATTTGGGTACCTAAGCAAGGAGAGTTAAGAAATAAGATTTTAGAGGAAGCCCATAAATCTAGGTATACCATGCATCCTGGTAATAATAAGATGTACTAAGATTTAAGGAATAACTTCTGGTGGATAGGAATGAAAAAGGACATAGCTAGATATATATCTAAGTGTCTTACTTGTTCACAAGTTAAGGCAGAACACCAGAAACCCTCATGTCTACTACAACAATTAGAAATGCCTGTATGGAAATGGGAACTCATAACAATGGACTTTGTGACTAAGTTGCCCAAAACCAGAAAGGGTAATGACGCAATTTGGATAATTGTGGATCGATTAACCAAATCAGCTCATTTTCTACCCATGAAAGAAACCTTTAGCATGGAAAAGTTAGCAAAATTGTATGTAGACGAGGTAGTATCCTTACATGGAGTTCCACTCTCCATTGTATCAGATAGAGATAGTCGTTTCACTTCACATTTCTGGACAAGTTTCCAGGAAGCAATGGGGACGCGATTAAATTTAAGTACAGCATATCATCCTCAAATAGACGGACAAAGTGAAAGAACGATCCAAACCCTAGAAGACATGCTCAGGGCATGTGTGATTGATTTTGGTGGAAATTGGGATGACCACCTACCCTTAATTGAATTCTCCTATAACAATAGTTACCATGCAAGCATTGAAGCTGCCCCATTCGAAGCACTGTATGGGCGGAAGTGCAGAACTCCAGTTTGTTGGGCAGAAATTGTAACACCCCAAAAATGTTTATTCTACTTAGGATAAAATGTAAAAGTAATAGAGTACTTAAAGGTGAATTTTTAGATTAAAGAATACAAGTTAATAAACCTTGAGGGGAAAACATGACAAATATCAAACTAGTAAGGTTATTTGTGATGAAACCACAAAACACACACACACTACGTGTGTGGAACGACCTGGAACAAAAGAAAACAAGGGTTCATCCTTGTTCTCACAAAATTCACCAAATTAACAAGGAAAGATCGATGTTTATCAATTGCATGTGGTAGAATTTCGATCATCTACTCATACCCAATCAAGTGGTAAGTCGAATTTCTGGATTAGATGAATTTTAGAATTAGGGTTTCGACCCAATCATGAAATTGTGATATGATTTGTGTTGTTTAGATGTTAAGGATACTCCCTAGAGTAGAAATCATGTTTGATTTTGGTTAATTGAAAGAAAGTCTCTATAAACCCACTTTGTGAAATTGGTGTTATGAACATGAAGATTATAGGAATGATGAATATATGTAAATTGGCATGTAATTCAGCTAGTAGTACCCGAATGCTAGATAAATTGATATAGATTAAAGGAATTGTAAAAATTAGATTGAGTAGTGATGACATATATGATGAAATAGCAAATCATGCTTAAAATGTTTGTACCCTATGCTTTATTAATGTAACGCACACTAGGTGTTTGATGAAATGCTTGAAAGGGTAATTATGTGTAAATTGAAATGTGATGGAAAGAAGGTTAGGGTACTAAACGAATGAATAAATATGTTGATCTAGGTGTGAAGGAAGAAGGTTCGAATTCCAAGAAATCGGAAGGATCACAAGACCGAGGTATGTTTCGTTGCATACAAATACTTTATTTATAATTTTGTTATAACATCATAAATAATTATTGTCAAAATGATATGGTGATTAGTAAGTAACTAGCAAATCCTTTGCGGATTTGGTTGTTATGAAAGTCATGATAAGCTATGCAAGTCGACCGGTTCTAGTGAACAAGTCGATTAAGAATAATCTTCCATCCGTCTTGAACGGGTGGTTTTGTATGCTATGATAAATCCGAGAAGCTTAATCCGTTATACGGATAGAAAGAAGAATTTATGTTGAAAGCAAATAACCCTATTAAACGGGTTGGATATGTATGCTTAACTCTCATTGAGAGTGTTTATGCTAAACCCAAGTATTTGGGTGGTCGAATGCGTAAGAAAGATGAAAGCTCATATACGGATGGAACTAAAATGAAAGAGTTATAGATTATCAAGAATGATGACTAACTTATAAAACCTTGTTGTTGAATGTAGGTAAATCCTCACTTTAGGCGATCCGGAGATTTGAAGCGAGCACGTGTCCATGTTTTGTTACACCGAACGCTTCCGCTAGCTTATTCGCATCTTTTGGTTCATGACTTGTTATTTAGTCGAACTTAGTTGGTAGTCGTGCTTGTGTAAAACTTGTTGTCTTTGTTTTAGTAGTTTTATATTAAACGGTTCGTAGAATGTTTATTAGTAAATTAAGCTTAAAACAGGGGGCTTGTTCGTATTTCCAACGGGTCATGCCCAATTTTTGTAAAACCTTTATTAAGTAACAAGTTTTATATTTTGATGTCTATTAAATTACATTAGTGAGTAATTTTATTAAGTAGAAAAGATGCGGATGTAACAAGTTGGTATCAGAGCCAAGGTTTGAGGGATTCGAGCGTTAAACGCGATGCTTGAACTCAGACCGATGGCTCGTTCGAAAGAGTGCTCGCTTCAAGATCGCCAAGGAGGTAAATTTTTAAACATTCGTTTAATATGAACATGTATAATGCACTACGGTTTAAGAGTTAAGAATTATTATGTTATGAAGCGTTAAGATGGGTTAAATGAGAAATCCCGAGACCCGGGAAGCTGAAAACAGATTCGGAAAGTAGTCGGAACAGCCAAAAAGCAACCTGCAGCGTTTTGTTAAATGAGTGTCCGTCGCCGACGGGTCAACCCCCGTCGCCGACGGCCTACCTTTGAGCGACGCCCTAACCTACTGTCGACGGGTTTAAATGCCCGACGGCCACTTTTAAAAGCCCGTCGCCGACGGGCATGCTAGCCGTCGCTGACGGCTTGCGTAAGAACCACTTTGCTGAATTTTTTTTGTTCTCACGTTTTGTGTTTCCGGGTTGTCCGAAAACTTATTTTATGATCATATGACGGCCATAAAGGGATTAATAGGGAATGCAATACCACTTAGTGGTTATAACAAGAATATATTGTAAGGATCAAAGGTGATGAACCGAATGACACTATATGGACTAAGTAAATGCTGAATAAAGAATAATGATATACTAGAAGTTTATGATTTGTATTAAACGAAAGCATGATTATGTGTAGATGGCTGATGCAAGAAACGTTAATGATGACGATGACACTGCTCGTCAAGAAGCAATGTACAATAAAGTCACTGAAGTGGCAGAAGGGGTTATGCAAGCTAATCTTCCACGATTAGCTCAGGAAGTAGAAAGTCGGGTGTTGGGAGTTGTGGATGCCATGATGACTAGCAAGATTGAAGAACTAAAGGAACTGATAGAGGGAACTAGAAGCAAAAGCAAGGAACGAAGGTGCACGTATAAAGACTTTATGGCGTGCAATCCCGCGACGTATGATGGTAAGATCGATCCGATAGCATGCCAAAGATGGATTTCAAACATAGAAGCAGTATTTGTTCGAAGCCGTTGTGATGTTGAAGATAAGGTGATGTTCGCCACTGGCCAACTCACGCTTCAGGCAAAAGATTGGTGGGATGCACACAGTAAGGAGATAGGGGAGGATAGACTACAAGTGATGACTTGGCAAGAATTCAAGGAACCCTTTATGAGGTACCATTGCCCTCAGTCGGCTATTGATAAGATCCAAGAGGATTTCTTGCGCCTCCGACAGAAAAACGAGTCGATAAATGAAATAGCAAATACTTTCTTGGATAAGATGAAGTTCTGTGGGGATTTTGTGAAGACTAAAAGAATGAAGATCAATCGCTTTTATGGGGTTTTAAAGGCGGAATTTAGGGAGTTCATTACTCCCTCGAAATGTGAGACCCTAGATGAGCTCATCAATCTGGCACGGGATAGAGAAATCGAAATTAAGAGACAAGAAGAACGTGGGGAAAAGAGATCAAACGAGAAAGGTGCAAGTTCGAGTCCATCCAAAAAGGGGAGGTATCAAGATCAAGGAAGGAAAGATAAGTCGAAAAGTGGTATCCCTTCTTGTAAGACTTGTGGAAAGCTTCATACCGGGGAGTGTTTGTTAGGCAAGAAGGGGTGCTACAAGTGTGGTAAGGAAGGACACTCGTCTTTTCAATGTCCAGATAACTCGAAGACTTGCTTCAACTGTTTTGGAAAGGGGCATGTTAAGTCGGAGTGTCCAAAACTCCAACAAGGATCAAAGAAGGAGGGAAAGAACGAAGAGAGCTCTAAAGCGAAAGGGAGGATGTTTCAAATCACCTCCGAAGAAGCTAAGTCTCATCCGAATGTGGTTTCAGGTATCTTTTTACTCAACTCAATACCGGTTTATGTCTTGTTTGATACCGGGGCCACTATGTCGTTTATTTCAAATGAAATCATACAACATCCTTCATTTAAGATCGAACGAATGCTGATGCCTCTAGAAGTAGAAATAGCTGATAGCAAGATTTATATGTTACACGAAATTTGTAAAAATTGCAAATTTACCATAGAAGATGAAGAATTCGATATTGACCTCATACCTATGGTTTTGGGGGAATTTAAAATGATTGTGGGTATGGATTGGATGACCCGACACCAAGCGGGAATTAATTGTGAAACCAAAACGGTACATGTTCAGTCCCCAAGTGGAAAACGAATAGCTATACAAGGAGAGAGAAGGATGGAAGCGAAACTTTGTACCCTCGTTCAAGCCGCTAAGTATACACTTAACGGGGGTAAGGCATACCTAGCTTACGTGGTAGATGCTCATCGAGATTTTCTGAAGCTTGAAGATGTAGAGATCGTGAATGAATTTCCGGATGTGTTTCCGGATGAATTGCCGGGACTTCCTCCCGAAAGAGAAATAGAGTTTCGTATTGAATTGAATCCGGTTGCGAAGCCGGTTGCGAAGGCTCCTTATAGATTGGCTCCCACCGAGATGCGGGAGCTAATGACACAATTACAAGACCTGTTAGACAAGGGCTTTATACGTCCGAGTGTGTCACCTTGGGGAGCGCCTGTCTTATTTGTTAAGAAGAAAGACGGGTCGATGCGCATGTGCATCGACTACAGAGAATTAAACAAGCTAACTGTCAAGAACCGCTACCCTTTACCAAGAATTGACGATCTCTTTGATCAATTACAAGGGGCGAGTTGGTTCTCCAAGATAGATTTGCGTTCGGGGTACCATCAAATTAGAGTACGGGAAGAAGATATTCCGAAAACCGCGTTCAGAACCCGTTATGGGCATTATGAATTTTTAGTCATGCCTTTCGGGCTGACGAATGCGCCGGCCGCGTTTATGGATCTTATGAACCGGGTATGTCGCCCCATGTTAGATAAATCTGTGATCGTGTTCATAGATGATATTCTAGTCTACTCGCGAAGCAAGGCCGAACATGCAAGACACTTGCGTGAAGTACTTGAAGTTCTCCGTAAAGAGAAACTTTACGCGAAATTTTCAAAATGCGCCTTTTGGCTCAGAGAGGTGCAGTTTCTGGGTCATGTGATCAATTCGGAGGGTGTCTTAGTAGATCCATCAAAGATCGATGCTGTAATGAAATGGGTTCCTCCAAAGAACCCGACTGAAATAAGAAGTTTTCTAGGCCTTGCGGGATATTACAGAAGGTTTATACAGGATTTTTCGAAGATAGCCTTGCCCCTAACAAAGCTAACGAGGAAGAAAGAGAAGTTTGTGTGGGGTAAAGAACAGGAGGAGGCCTTTCGAGTATTAAAAGAGAAGTTATCATGTCCACCGGTCTTGACATTACCGGATGGGACGGAAGACCTGGTGGTCTATTCAGACGCTTCACATCAAGGTTTAGGTTGCGTTTTGATGCAAAGGGGAAGGGTTATCGCATATGCTTCACGACAACTGAAGCTGCATGAAGTAAACTACCCAACACACGATTTGGAACTGGCAGCGGTAGTATTTGCCTTAAAAATTTGGAGGCATTATCTATATGGCGTTAAATGCACAATTTACTCAGATCACAAAAGCCTTAAGTATTTCTTTGAGCAGAAAGACTTAAATATGAGGCAACGGAGGTGGTTAGAACTTATCAAAGATTATGATTGTGATATCCTTTATCACCCGGGGAAAGCGAATGTGGTAGCCGACGCGTTAAGCCGAAAAGAGTATCCGTCTCCCATTAGAGTAAAATCCATGAAGATGATAGTTACGCCACGATTACTCGAGACGATACGTGATTCTCAAATAAAGTCGCTTGGAGCGGAAGATGAAAAGAAAGAAAGATTAAAAGGTGTGACCGATAAATTAGAAGAAAATTCGATCGGACTCAAGACGAGATTCGGCCGAATCTGGATACCTCGTTTCTGTGAAGTCAAGACTGCGTTACTTGAAGAAGCTCATAAGTCACGATATTCGGTCCACCCCGGGGCTACAAAGATGTATCAGGATTTGAAGACCAATTATTGGTGGCCGGGCATGAAACGTGATATCGTTAAGTATGTCGCGAAATGCTTAACATGTTCTCAAGTGAAAGCAGAGCATCAAAAACCATACGGGGAGTTGCAACCTTTAGAGATCCCGGTATGGAAGTGGAAGGAACTAACAATGGATTTGGTAACTAAGCTTCCTAGAACGAAAAAAGGGCACGATACAATATGGGTAATCGTAGATCGGCTTACGAAAAGCGCTCATTTTCTACCTATCAAAGAGGCTTACTCCTCCGAGATAATGGCAGAAATATATATGAATGAAATCATATCTCGACACGGGGTGCCTGTGTCAATCGTTTCGGACCGGGAAACCAGATTTACCTCACGTTATTGGCGAAAGTTTCACGAAAGTGTGGGCACGAGGTTACACATAAGCACCGCCTACCACCCTCAGACTGACGGCCAGTCAGAAAGAACCATTCAAACCCTTATCGATATGCTGAGAGCGTGTGCATTAGACTTTGGGGGAAGCTGGGCTGACCATCTACCCCTAGTAGAATTCTCTTATAATAATAGTTACCATAGTGGCCTTAAAATGGCTCCATATGAACTCCTGTACGGAAGAAAATGTAGAACTCCCGTATGTTGGGGTGAAGTGGGGCAAAGAGAGCTTGCGCCAAGTGATCTAATAGCAGTAACAAATGAAAAGATAAAATTGGTAAGAGTGCGACTGAAAGCGGCCCAGGATCGGCAAAAAGTTTACGCGAAAAAGAAAAGGCGACCTATTGAATTTCAAGTCGGAGATTTCGCTCTGTTGAAAGTGTCCCCATGGAAGGGTATAATCTGTTTTCGCAAGCGGGGCAAAATAGGTCCTCGATATATTGGACCGTTCAAAGTCTTGGATCGGGTTGGAAGAGTAGCATATCGATTAGAACTACCGCCTACTCTAGACGGGATTCATAATACCTTCCACGTGTCGCAGTTGGGGAAGAGTCCTACGCACGAAACAGCACTAGTATCACTCGAGGATATTGAGTTGGACGAGGGATTAAACTACGTCGAAAGACCCGTAGCCATTAAAGACTTCAAAGTAAAGAATCTCCGCAACAAAACTGTTAAGCAAGTGTTGGTGCAATGGCAACACCGAAAAGGTTCCGAACTTACATGGGAAGCAGAAGACGAAATGAGGAAGCACTATCCGTTTCTCTTTGGTATGACACTAATTGATTTATTATATGTTTCGGTTTCGGGGACGAAACCTCTTTTAAGGGGGGTGGACTTGTAACACCCCAAAAATGTTTATTCTACTTAGGATAAAATGTAAAAGTAATAGAGTACTTAAAGGTGAATTTTTAGATTAAAGAATACAAGTTAATAAACCTTGAGGGGAAAACATGACAAATATCAAACTAGTAAGGTTATTTGTGATGAAACCACAAAACACACACACACTACGTGTGTGGAACGACCTGGAACAAAAGAAAACAAGGGTTCATCCTTGTTCTCACAAAATTCACCAAATTAACAAGGAAAGATCGATGTTTATCAATTGCATGTGGTAGAATTTCGATCATCTACTCATACCCAATCAAGTGGTAAGTCGAATTTCTGGATTTGATGAATTTTAGAATTAGGGTTTCGACCCAATCATGAAATTGTGATATGATTTGTGTTGTTTAGATGTTAACGATACTCCCTAGAGTAGAAATCATGTTTGATTTTGGTTAATTGAAAGAAAGTCTCTATAAACCCACTTTGTGAAATTGGTGTTATGAACATGAAGATTATAGGAATGATGAATATATGTAAATTGGCATGTAATTCAGCTAGCAGTACCCGAATGCTAGATAAATTGATATAGATTAAAGGAATTGTAAAAATTAGATTGAGTAGTGATGACATATATGATGAAATAGCAAATCATGCTTAAAATGTTTGTACCCTATGCTTTATTAATGTAACGCACACTAGGTGTTTGATGAAATGCTTGAAAGAGTAATTATGTGTAAATTGAAATGTGATGGAAAGAAGGTTAGGGTACTAAACGAATGAATAAATATGTTGATCTAGGTGTGAAGGAAGAAGGTTCGAATTCCAAGAAATCGGAAGGATCACAAGACCGAGGTATGTTTCGTTGCATACAAATACTTTATTTATAATTTTGTTATAACATCATAAATAATTATTGTCAAAATGATATGGTGATTAGTAAGTAACTAGCAAATCCTTTGCGGATTTGGTTGTTATGAAAGTCATGATAAGCTATGCAAGTCGACCGGTTCTAGTGAACAAGTCGATTAAGAATAAGCTTCCATCCGTCTTGAACGGGTGGTTTTGTATGCTATGATAAATGCGAGAAGCTTAATCCGTTATACGGATAGAAAGAAGAATTTATGTTGAAAGCAAATAACCCTATTAAACGGGTTGGATATGTATGCTTAACTCTCATTGAGAGTGTTTATGCTAAACCCAAGTATTTGGGTGGTCGAATGCGTAAGAAAGATGAAAGCTCATATACGGATGGAACTAAAACGAAAGAGTTATAGATTATCAAGAATGATGACTAACTTATAAAACCTTGTTGTTGAATGTAGGTAAATCCTCACTTTAGGCGATCCGGAGATTTGAAGCGAGCACGTGTCCATGTTTTGTTACACCGAACGCTTCTGCTAGCTTATTCGCATCTTTTGGTTCATGACTTGTTATTTAGTCGAACTTAGTTGGTAGTCGTGCTTGTGTAAAACTTGTTGTCTTTGTTTTAGTAGTTTTATATTAAACGGTTCGTAGAATGTTTATTAGTAAATTAAGCTTAAAACAGGGGGCTTGTTCGTATTTCCAACGGGTCATGCCCAATTTTTGTAAAACCTTTATTAAGTAACAAGTTTTATATTTTGATGTCTATTAAATTACATTAGTGAGTAATTTTATTAAGTAGAAAAGATGCGGATGTAACAGAAATAGGAGAAATCCAATTATCAGGACCTGAAATAGTGCAAGAAACTACCGACAAGATCACTCAAATCAAGGAGAGAATAAAGACGGCTCGAGATCGCCAAAAGAGTTATGCAGACAATCGACGCAAGCTGTTAGAATTCCAAGTTGGAGACAAGGTTCTCTTGAAAGTTTCTCCTTTGAAAGGATTAGTTCGGTTCGGTAAGAAAGGAAAGCTGAGTCCAAGGTACGTAGGACCATTCTCAATAATCCAGCAAATAGGACCAGTTGCTTATCGCTTACAACTACCAGAAAAGCTAGCAGGGATACATGATGTATTTCATGTATCCAACCTCAAGAAATGTTTATCTGACAAATCTCTGTTAGTACCTCTTCAAGATATAGAGGTAAATGAAAAGTTAAAATTTGTTGAGAAGCCACTGCAAATAGAAGACAGAAAGATCAAGTTTCTCAAACACAAAAGATTGATACTTGTCAAAGTCAAGTGGGATTCAAAGAGAGGACCTGAATACACTTGGGAACTGGAATCGGAAATGAAGCGGAAATATCCTCACTTATTTCAACAAATCTCGAGGACGAGATTTTAAATAAGGTGGGGAGGATGTAAGGACTTGCAAAAATGTCCCTAAACGATCCGTAAGTGCAAACCCGGACCCCTGAAACCCTAATGTGCATAAAAAACCAAGAAAACAAGAAATCTGGTCTTCAGGCGGGCCGCGTAAGGGTTAAGAATAGCCTCACGCGGGCTGCGTCAAATTAGATTTGACCGGATAAGCATTCCGGGCCACGTGTCGTCCACCTGGCAACCCTACTCGTGACCCATCCAGCCTACACGTAGACTAGACCTCCACGCGGGCCGCGTAGGGATTAAGAGGGGGTTTACGCGGGCCGCGTGAACCCCATTTTTCAGCTATAAATAGTTCCGAACATGAGCAGTTCAGTGGTGTCGAAAACTTTTCTCAAAAACGAATTCTACTGCTCGAAATCTCAAATCTTTCAGAGAGAAACGCTGCTACGATACAGGGTATTAACTCGATCGTTGCTACGATTCAATGTCCGATCGATTGAAACTATCCGATGAATGTTTAAGTTCTGCTCAAACTCGGGTTATACTTTGTCATTCGTCGTGAATTCGATGAATGTTTAAGTATCGCACTTTGTCATTCGTCGTGAGGGTTTTTATCTCGTGAGTTATCGTAAATGCTGTATTAGTTACTGACCTAGTTCGTGTGCATTGTCATTTAATTTAGGTTACAAGGCTAATCAGTAGGCTAAACTCTGCCCGTTTAAATCGGCATTGTGAGTCATTCTCTTTTTACCAAATTGCTTTCAAAATCATGTTTGTTTTCAAAATTATAATTACAGGGATTAAGTCTTTGTAGTCTTCAATTACAGCCGGTATGTGGGGTTTTGTATACATTACTTGATAACCGTCACCGTTGGACAACGGGTTAGCCAATGGGTGATATGACCATAGTCACAGAAACGAGTCGAGTGACAAATACCGTTGGGTAATTGGTTGATAAAAACATTGTAATCGCTCTTAATACTGTATATTATAACAATGTGTCGTTTTGTGCGAACTTGAATGACTCGCCAGTATTTCCCTACTGATAAACCTTTTTAAAACATGTTTCAGGTGATTTGCTATGATCCAGGAAAAGTGTCGTATAGCACTACAAGCTTGAAGAAGTGGCTTAATAAAAATAAAGAAACATGTTTTAGTAAAACGGGGGTTTCCTAGTGAACTTCCCTTATTGTAAATTACGGGGTTTGTCCCTAATTATGAAATAAAATCGGGCATTTTCAAATTTTAAACGATCCTGTTAATCATTCCGCTGCCAAATTAAATAAATACCACGGGATTTCTGTCCCGCGGCTCCTGGACCGGGTCAAACCGGGGCGGGGGCCGTGACAGAAAAAGGTGGTATCAGAGCCACTGATTTAAGCCAATTAAGTATTTAGAAATACTTAATTTTTCTGATTGCTATTCTGTGATTATGTGTTTGTGTTATCTGACTATTTGTTAGTTTACAGTATAGGTAAGCAAAGAATTTCAGACATCTATCGTCAATAAGATAGTTCACCAAAAGATAAGGGAACCTCATTCCAATCAAATTCCTCAAGATACTCAGCAGATACTAAGGAAAGAATATTTATTCGTAAGGCACAGTTTGAGAAACCGTTTACCCCTAAGAAAAGAAGTTGGATTATTAGAAAAAGTCAAGAGAAAATGAGAAAGTCACAAACAAAAGGAGTGATAATTAATAAGAAGACTCGGGAAATAGGCAATAACCCGCCATGGGAAGATGAATTAGATGAACAATGGGAAAATCTCTATATGCTAGCCACTACAGCAGTAAATGTTAACTTATAGTTGAATTGCCAAACCAGTACCAGCACTTATGTCACCTACGAGCCAGAAACTTTAAGATAACAACCTAGTAGAAGAAAGAGACACGATAAACTTTACATAATCGCATGTTGAGAATAATACTCCTATAACTCAGCTAGACTAAAATAAATTACGGATGCATAACCACTAGTATATTTCGAATTTCAATTGCAATATATATATATATATATATATATATATATATATAAAATCGCAATATTTCGTTTTAATCAAATTGTTAGTATAATTGTATTAGATTTGTAATTAATACTTAATTTTTCTGATTGCCATTCTGTGATTCTGTGAAAATTTAAATTACCAATTTTTTTTAATTTAGAATTTTGTGTGTTTCTTTCAATCTGCTAAACAGCATGAATTAGTTGTCTGAAGCTCTTCAGAATCCCAATCTCTATTCTGTTAATGTGGAAGTTTCCAGAGACTTTACCGGTTATTATGCCAACATGGAGAAACCTATGGAATTTCAAGCCCAACCTCCGGAGAAACCCAAGCCAAAGAAAAGAAGAAGACTTGTAGGGTGGAGGCGTGTGCGCAGGAAGAAACCAGCGACACGAAAAGTTTTAAAGACGGAGGGTCTCAAAGATAAAGGCAAAGGAATAGAGATTGAGGAAAGTTCTAGGCAAGACCAGGAAATGCCATCCTGGGAGGAGCTGGATCATAAACTGGCACTTAGTGACTTCATCGGACCACCCGGTGAAAACCTCTTTAATTACCCAGCGGAAGCACAACTTCCAGTTGATCTCGAGCCTGATATCCCAGATCCTATTATCCACTCCCAACCTCTACCAGCAGAACTTTAAGAATGGTGGACCACCGACTGACAGTTTCAAAATCTCCTAAATAACCCAAATACCTTTTTCACTCAGTTCGACCCTGAACCTCCACTATACCCACCGATGAGCTCAGAAAATTTGGCTGAACTCCGCCATTATGGCGAGGAGTTGGTGGACGCCGGGAATAGAATCCGAGAAGTAGGAGAAAGAATATCTTGGAAATACGACGAGAGGGAACGTCGTTTCTGAGATGCCAGCTGACGAGGATGGTGTGACTGTGGTTGTGTGGTTGTAGGAATATGTGTTTAATAATAATAAAAGATAATCATGTGAAATAACTAGAAATAAAACTCTTGTAAAATAACTGGTGTATACGGACGCATAGTAATATATAAAATATGGAAATCGAAAAATCGACAATTTTGGCTATACGTCTTGACATGCTTACTTGCAATTATTTTATTGTGTAATTGTTATTTATTTTATGAAAATAACTTATATATATTAATTACCAGATGGCACACGCTGGTAATGAACAAGTTAACGAGGGCAACCAATCCGAACAAAACCATGAAGATCAATTTCTGAAGAGACAAGATATAGAGAATATCGTTGCTCAGGGAATAGCCAATGCTATTCTAGCAATTCTTGCTGCTGCCCAAAATCCAGTTGAACCTCAACAAATTATTCATAGCAAACGTACTCATGAAGACAACTTCAGTAATAGCATAAATGGAGGCGGCAACATTAACAATAATGATAATGATGTAATGCAGGCCCCTAAGAAAATGAAAGCTGCAACGCCTGGTTGCACTTACAAGGAATTTCTTGCTTGTAAACCTGTTGAATTTGCAGGCAATGAAGGGGCAATTGCAGCACTGCGTTGGTTGGAGAAAACCGAGGCAGTAATTAAAATAAGTAAATGTGTTGAGGAGGATAAAGTCATGTATGCTTCTCACCTTTTTAAGGAAGAAGCATTAGAAAGGTGGAATACGGTATTACAAGCCAAGGGAAGTGACATGGCCTATGCCATGAGTTGGGAGGAGTTTAAGCGTCCGGTGGTATTGGGTAGCGTTGTTCATAATCCCTATGGTCGTAAAACCACGGGTCATAGTCTGGGGGATGGGGTGTTGGTATCCTAGGGATTTCAGCTGGGTCAAAGGCAAGTGCTGGAATTTGGTTTTCTGGGTTGGCTTCGATTTCCATAGGTTGTGTGGGAAATAGTGGTAACGGCTGTGGTGCTATGAGTTGTTCTAGATTCGGGTCTGTAGCTGTAGTTGCTAAGATATGAAAATTTGCTAGTCTCCTATTGATCATATACTGTGTTTGAGCATTCATTTCTCTATTGGCCGCTGCTAAGGCCCGCTGTTGTTGGAGTTTTCTCATCCTTTTTCTACGTTCATGAGCTCCTCTGCTGAACCATCCTCTCTTCTTAGGAGGGATGGCTCTTTAGATTGTGCCTTGAACACGAATATCCCATCTTCGGTATCAGCCGAATACCCCGAGGAGGTAGGCTGTGAAGAGGTGCCTTCGTCCCTAGGTGAGCTGCACAACTGACGGTAAGCGTCTGAAGGTCCTTGGTCGCTCATACTGTAAACTAACAAATTGTCAAATAACACAAAACAATAATATACAGAAATGCACGTAATTCCGTAGATTATTTCCTAACATAAAGAACAAAATTTTGGTGTCAGCAGAACACTTCTGTGGCTGAATCCTTGGCTTAGCTCTGATACCATCTTCTGTCGCAACCCCCGTCCCCTAATCACCCGGGAACGGGCGGCCGCGACCAGTATCAGTGGTATCGGTGTTTATCATTATTTGGCAGCGGAAATTTTATCAGGACCGTAGTTAGGAAATATTTATCAGAGTAAAATACCACATTTTTATAATATTAAACATGTGGGAAATTCCCAAGTTTCTAATACACACGTTTTTATAGGGATAAACCTTATTTTATTTAAATAAAAACATCTCTTTATTTAGGTAACTTTTATAGCCACTTTTCTAAGTCTTCAGTGTTGTCCAGCTGGCTTCTATTTGGCTTGCACATTTTGTTACCTGAAACGCGTTTATAACATTTTGTCAGTGGGAAATACTGGTGAGTGAATCCCAGTTTAATCAAGACAGGTAATGTGACACCCCAGGAAAACCAGGAAACCACGCAACCTAACTAGCTTCCTCAGTAGCTACGTGCTAAATTTCGGGACGAAATTTCTTTCAACTTGGGGATGATGTGACAACTCGTATTTCAGGACCTATCTTTGTGTTTAATTTAATGTGTATGAACTCTATGTGACTAATTGATATGTTTGTTTTATTGAATAAATGTTACATGTTATGTGAATGTGTGTAATGTATGTATATAATGTAATCGCACAACACTAGTCCAATCGTACAACCTCTTTCGGGCCACACTCTTTGTACTCGAAACCCAAGGGAAGCCCATGAAGGGTTCGGCCCACTCTCTTAGCTCGTATAACACCTAGGGTGTTAGTATAAATCCTACACTTTATCAAAACACACAAAGTTTAGCAAACCCTAAATCTCTCTCCCTCTCTCTCTCTCGAAGCCGACGGCCACATCCCCTCTCCTCGAAGCTTTCTTGCTCGGATCAACTCTTGTTCTACCCTCTAACCGGTTAGTATATTACTATTGATTGTATGTTAGGTGATGTTGTGATCTATATATTCTACATGATGATTTAGGGATGATATATGATTGATTATAATGCAAATCGATGAGATTGGTGTTCTTGTGTATCGGCTCACATGTGTAGTATGTGTAGATCAATATAGGGTTTGATAATTATGTGATGTAATGGTGATCTAGAACCGAATGCATGACAATCGGCTATTACGAAAGTATATGCGGATGATTTGTTGTGTTGTTATGTTAGGATGCATGCTAGTAATCAAGAAGATGAGCCGTGTTAATGTGTTTAAATGTTATGGTTGTTGTTTATATTTTGAATATGATTAGGGTTCATAGAAATTTGTTGTTAAAACCCTAGTTTGATCGATTGTTATATGATTAGAAACTGTTAGTGTTGATTTGATCGAATGGATAAGAAATTGGAAACTGTTTGATGATTGTAACTGATTTGCATGAATTATGGAATGTTAAAACCGATCGCACAAGGCTAGTCGCACAAGCCAGTCGTACAAGCTAGAGTAGGTAGGTTACAACAGTTAAAGCACAATGTATAACCCCTTTAAGCTCAGACGCACAACGTCTTGTGGATTGCACAAGGTTGTGTTGATCGCACAAGATGTTGGGCCGCACAATACATTCAGTTATGATATGATGTTGGGCCGAGCAGCCCAAAACCCAATCGCACAAGTTATACTGGATCGCACAAGTGTAATTGGACCGCACAAGTTGATTGTCTGTTTATATGTTTGGGCCGTATAGGTTTTGGATTGCATTTGTTATTGGGCCGGGTTTGTTTGAATAGCACAACCCGTTGTGAGTCGCACAAGATTTTGTTGGACGCACAACAGGTTGGGCCGGTTGTATTAGGCTTTATATAATGGATCGCACAAGATGATTGGGCTCGTACAAGCTCAACTGCCCAATCATCTGAGTCGCACAAGTTTAGACATTTTGTATAATTGACTGTTAACGTGTTAAATGTGGACTACGTGTTTGCCATGATCATTACGTGTTCGTAACCTGGTAGCTTATGTGTAAATTTATGTGCACTACTTGAACCTAGACCTGACTCGTATGGTAACCATGTTAGGACGTGGTTGACCACACATAGCTCAAGTGACCTTTTCGTGTATCTGCCGAGCTAACCTAAGGTGAGTTCACACTTTCTACAAGGCATGGGATTCCCGGTGGTTTGGGAATGGGTTAAGAAGCTAAAACGGAACCTGCATATTCTCCTTGGGTAGAATATGTACCTCCATCCTCCATGGGAAGGATGACAACATTTAAACCTGCGTATTCTCCTTAGGTAGATTACGTACCTCCATCCTCCATAGGAAGGATGACAACATATAACATGCTAGACAAAACTCTATCATGAAGTCCCTCATTTTTATATCGACTTAATCGCCGGGCCAATGGCGACCGGGTCATTAGTTAGATAGCGCTATTTAGGTTTGACAAGCCTCACACCGTGCCGCAGAGGACGGGAGTGAACTAATGGATCTGAGCACTTAGTCAATGATGATAGACATTGAAGTAGGGCACAACATGACTCAGTCAGTTGTCGATATGGTAACGGTCTAGTGGTTAACATGGGGTAGCACCCACTGGTTATGGTTTGGGAAACAAGGAATTTGGTTAACTCATGGTTTTCGAAGGAACTTATGGTTTTTGGAACAACTTTAAAATAGACAACCAACTGTGAACTCGCTCAACTTTGTTGTTGATTCGTTGCTACATGCCTTGCAGGTCGTTAAGTGCTAGATGGAGCTTGCACGAGAAGGAGGAGTCGTTGTGGGACATGGACGTTGTGTGCCATGTTAAACTTTATGAACGCATGGCATACGTTTGTTTTGGTTTTTAAACTTTATACTTCCGCTGTTAACTTGAAGTTGATTGATTTCGTTTGGACACCAATTATATTGTGGTTAGTTTTATTTACTAAATTATATTGTTCAATATGATTGGTGGATTGATCCTGGTCATGTCACGCCTCCTACGGTGATACTCCGCTTGTGGATTTTGGGGGTGTGACAGGTAAAACCGTTTTACAGCATTGAGGGCGGTCGCGCAATTACATTTGTTTATTTTTCTACTTTAATTACCACCCACGGTACTGTCAACCCGACTTGTGGTCATGTTACTTCTTACAGTGTAGTAACAAATTTTGTATACAAAACTCCAACATACCGACGATAATTGTAGAATACAAATACTCAATCACTGTTTAATATAATGTAAATCATTTGAGGTTTTGTAAAAACAGTTTGCAAAAAGGTCCACAAAAAGGAGATTACTCACATTGCTATCTTAGGGTTTACTTTGTGATTTCCTAGTGATTATCTATTAATTACACAATGCACACATGTTAGTATAATAACCCAATATTTACATTAGCTATACCCTCCCTGAGACAGAATTCCAACGACTACTTCGGACAGAACCTCGACAGCCGTTACGGAATTCTAGATCAATCGGGCAGCGTATCTAATACGTAACCGGGGGTTATGATACTTACAACGGGGCAGAACTTCGTTATTTATGGGGGTATTATGCCCGGGTATTACTTGGACTATAGAGAAATTGAGAGAGAAGTAAAAGTTTTGAACGATTTGTCGACTGAAACTCTCGAAGCTATTTATAGGGCTGATCAAATAGGGCGTCGCGCCCCGCGACGAAAACATGAAGGGCTTTCGCTGCCCGCGACGGCAACTAGGGTAGGCCCTAGGGTTGCTGATTCAGACACTAGACTCGACACGTGGTGGCACCGGGTGAGGCTGCGTAGCCAGGTTATCGCGGCCCACGTAAGACGAAGAGAGGGTCTTCGCGGCCCGCTAGAAACCCTTAAAACTTGTTTTTATTTTAATTAAATAAAATTAAAGGTATTTAAGGCTATTTCTCGTATACGGGGTGTATTTTAGGACGTATGGGGACATTATAAATATATTAGGGGTGTCGGAAATATTTTAGGAGGGTTGTTATAATGCATATACTTGGGTGATTCTTATGTGATACAATAGTCATTAGCTTTATACGAGTCTCCATTTGACATGTATAGCTCTATAGGAGTAACGCACCACCCGTGAACGAGTGGTCATGTTGAATTATATTCTTTATTGCGTAAACAGAGGGTTGACTAGAAATATTGCATGCCTTGTATGTTGATCTTGAATAACCTAAGTTGCGATGTGGATTCGTTTTTAAACTTTGATACTTATACTTATACTTAAACTTGTATACTCGCCTTTGCTTTTGCATTGAACTTTATTTTAAACTTATTACAGGTTGAGGATGATGATGCTATGAAACGAAGTAACGATGATGCTTAGATACACATTTAGACGTATTAGGTTTAAAATGTTGTATCAATTTTGTTTTTGTTATGTTATGAACATGTTGTTATTTGAATGATTATGTAATGTTGACAATTTGAAGTAATGAAATGAAAACGGTTGATTTCAATATTGTCACAAATAGTGTTATAAAGTCTCTTGCAATCTCGAACTCGTCCCACTCCGATGATTCCGCTATTGGTTGAGATGTGACATTATGAGTGATCTGTTACTGTACCAAATACGAATATCATCTACCCTATGCAAGTATATCATCTTCCCATCAATGTGATTTCTTATGTCCCTCATTAAGACTATCTATAATCATAACCCCCATAACCTCCTTTACTCATACATAACCCCCTTCAATTACGTGTGCAGTGGATAACCTCTCATCACCCCCTTCAATTCTACATATATATGTATGTAAATGTATATATGTGTGTGAGAGAAATCAAAACAATGCCCCGCCATCACCATCACGCCCAACCCACAACCCCCTATCATAACCCTCATAACGCCCAGGGGGCAGTGTTCTGGGCGTTATGGGGCTTTATGGGCAGTGGCGGATGTAGCTCAAAAATTAGGGGTATCCAAAAAGAAAAAAAAAAGGGATCAGGGCATCTTTTTTATAAAAATATAAAAATTTTACACTACCTAAATAGAGTTGAAATGTATTTTTACACTACGAATACGGAGTTGAGGAATAGCCCAAATTACCCCCTCCTTATACACTGTCTCCGCCCTGTTTATGGGGCTTTATAGCACCCAATCACCTTGTGACACTATGTACTAACTCACATTCCTTAAAAAATGATTTATGAAAGCTATCATTGATTAACATGCCAATTCAAACAAGTGCTCATATTTATCATTATAAACTCATTTTCAAATTCAAACAAGTGCTCATATTTATCATTATAAACTCATTTTGTAAAGTTTATTATGTTCACGTGATAAAGGTATCCTTATTTTTGCATAATATTTGAGTATGATACCTCTATATTTGACGTAACCTCTCTTATATTAGGGATTGCGGGATTCCTTACCCAACAACATGCATCTTTTGTTACTTCCACATCCTCTCTATTTTAACATTCATACATATTATACGCATACACAACATATGGTTGTTATATGCTAGAACTGATTTGATCATTGAAGGGTGGTTGGGGCTTCGAGTTTTCTTTTTATATATATATATTATTAATATTTTTAGCTCGATCCAAGGCTAAGCACCAACTCAACTGTTTATTAAGACTGACCTAGATCATTGTTGTAACATTTAACGGCATTCATGCGACCTCAAAGAAGCTCTTTACGTGACGCGAAACAACACAGATGAGCACGCTATCAATGTAGTTCCTAACTTTTTCTATGCAAACAATTGAACATAGATGAAAATAAATATGACAATAGTTACAATCTTCAAATCCAAGCACCCAGTGACAGTGACGGATCTAGGAATTTTTTTCCACTGGGTTCACCTTTTTAGATGCTCCAATTTCTTATGACCGAACATAAAAAATTTCGGGTCAGTTCGACAGTTCGGATCGGGTAAGGCTTATCACATAATAAAAGTACGATTTGTGTTTCCTTGTTTCCACCATCCTTTTGACAAGATCACTAACCCCATCTAGGTTGTCAAACCGATTATCTTTTTTTCACATTAGAAATGTAGTGGCCAAGTTCGTCGATAAGCTTGTCTTTTTCATCAAACCATAACCCTAAAGTTACCATCATCGTTTTAACCTTCTAGTTACCAAGTTTCAAGATCTCGGTTTGAAGCAACCATAATCTTTATTCTCCTATTGCTCCTGATAAATATTTCTATCTCATTCTCGTAAATATTTATTTGTTTATTTAACTAGTTTTTTGTTTAACCAAAACCTACCACTCATCAATAATCACCATTAATATTTCTGGATTTTAAACAAGTCTAAATTAATATTCAAAATCTAAATTAGCTTTTATATACGCTAAATATATGTCTTTGTTGATGTAGTGAAATGGATTCATGGAAACCAAGAAAAGTTTTTGCAAAACGTGATTTTCCGGATCAGTTTTATGACTTCACTGATGAGAACCAACGTGTTAAAAAACACAAAGGCTGTGAATCTCAAGAGAGTAGCTATAACGGTTATGTTGGCCCGAACATGGAAATGGCTGATGCGGTTATAAAGGGAAAAATAAAAAAAAAACATGAAAATTGCCGATGCGGGATTCAAACCCGGAGTGTTAAGTTAAAGGGGTGCACAATTAACCAGTGGAACACTAGAGTATTTGTGTTATGGGTTCCTTCAATATTTTACTTATGAGTTCCTTTTCAGTTTGTCTTATACATTTACGCTAAAAATTAAAAACCGAATGAGTTCCTGGGAACCCGATATTTATACATAAGTCCGCCCCTGCATGCACCAACTTTCAATCTCAATTTTAACTTTGGAAATTTGGTTTACTTACGTTTCTTCAATTAAACTTGGTATTCTTACAATATTACATGAATGACTTGCATTATATTTTATTATGTGTTGATACATATGTGTTGGGACATTTTCTAACGAACGTCTAGTCTTAGTGGGATCGAGCTTCCAATGGGGAAGTACGATGAGTCGATGTAGATAATTTGCCGTTCAAAAAAATAATAATAAACAAAAATAAGTTTATTATAAGTTGATTATTTAGAGAGTTTGAGAAATGAGTCTAGACAACCACTCAGTGACTTGAATTGGGGCGGTGGCTAGCTTGAGGTTAGCAAAGGGGCGGAGGTAGTGTAAAAGCAGGGGTAGCCCGTGCTACCCCTCAACTCCGTCTCTATTGTGTAAAAATATCCTTCAACTCCGTCTACGTAGTGTAAAATTTTTATTTTTTATACCAATGGTACTCCTAATTCCAAAAGAATTTTTTGGGATACCCCTGAATTTTTGGGCTAGATTTAACACTCATATTGTTGGTGCACTTGTGTCTGTACTTTGTCTGTATTTTGTCATGATACCAAACGATGTCTTTGTTAGTCTTGTAAGTTTGATCAAGTCAACCATCCTCCGGTTTGACTTCGCCAAACAGTTAACAAGATGGTTGTAATATGTCTGTGTCGAAGGATGTGTCATCGAAGGATTGTTTATATCCTTCGATGAGCTCGAAAGATAAACCTTCGATGGATAGACCTCGAAGGATATCATCCTTCGAGGTATATGTGATCCTTCGATGGGTTTCTGGTCGATAGATGATCATTCGATCAGTCTACCTGATCCTTTGACCAGACGATCTGTGTTTGGGTATAAATACCCATGCATTGTGTTCACTTCATTAGATAGACACAGAGAGAGTGACAAGGAGACAGAAACAAGAGAGAGCATTCTGTTGAGAGCACATACACACGAGTGTTTTAGAGAGTTTGCAAAACACATTTGTAAACATAGCTTTGTAACCGAACCTTTCTTCGTATTAATACAAGTGGTGTTAATCGGTGAAGATTGTGTGTTGTGTTTGTGCTTGTTCTATCTCGGTTTGCATTCTAGCTTGGATTCCGCACTTGCTAGTGTGTTAGATATAACAAGGAATAGGTTTAACCTCAACCTCCGAGGCTTGTTAAAAACCGAGTTTATACAAGACTTTGGAGTGTTTTGGACAAAAACTCACATGGTTTAGCACCGGTTTTTACTGTTTTTCTCGCTTTTCCAGTCGTAAAAACGTGTTCTAAACTTACCGGGTGTGTTGAAAGACGGGTTGGGTAACTTAAAAACTTGTTTTTAAGAGGTTTTGGTCTTCTCCGGCCAAATTCCGGCTTACTCCGGTGACCGGTTTCTGGGTTGATCCTTCGATTTTTAGTATATTTTATTGATTCAAAATCTGTTTTGGTAGAAAGTATGGTCTGACCATACCTTCTGCCTTCTGCCGAAAGTTTCTACCAACCCATCACCTTTTCACCAACCTGTCATCTTTTGTCAACTGTGTCAGTGCAGATCGAAGGATATCCTTCGAAGTCGAAAGGTCATCTTTCGATCAAAGGAGGTTCGATAGATAATCATCCTTCGAACATCCTTCGAAGTCTGTGACTTATCTTTCGATCCAAGGAATCTTTTCGAAGCTTACATCTTTCGGTCTACAGTTCTTTTTCGAAAGATAAGGATCCTTCGTTTGGAGAATCTTTCGAAATCATTGTTCGAAATTCAACAGTGATCTTTCGAACACTGTTGATCCTTCGAACAAGTCCTGATCCTTCGACCTTAGTCTGTTTATGTTTAACAAGTTTGTGATTTTCAGGTTTTATTATTCTTGATCAAAAATGAATCCAAGATGGGGTACTCCGGTAAATACAGAGATGTATTTTGGTACTCCGTCTCCGGATAGTGGAAAGCCTCAAGCTAATGCAGTTTCTACCGGTCAATGGGCATTCGTATCAAATCAAGCTCCAAGTATTCAAAGCATTCTCTTAAGCGAGAGCGAAACCGGAAGTTTGAATCGGCCTCCAAAGTTGATGCACTTATACGAATATCCAGGATGGATTGATAGATTTCATACATACGTTCTTGGTCAAAATACAGAATTGTGGTTGCGGTTCATCACAGATTTCGATCAAACAATAGAGGTTGCCGCATCATCTGCTGCTACGTTTGCAGATCTTACGGAAGATCAGAAGAAGGTCTATGATTTGGAAAAGAAGGCATATGCCATTCTTACTCAGGCGTTAAGTAAAGATATTTATCATCAATTTGTCAGTTACAAGACAACGAAGAGGTTGTGGGACGCATTGAAGACAAGGGGCGTAGGAAATGAAGCGACACGTCAATTGAGACGTGAGTTGTTAAAGAAAGAGTTTGATGGTTTTACTTGTATGGAGAATGAATCTTTAGGAGATTTGACAAGTCGATTTAATCATTTGCTGACTGAATTGGCAAATTTTGAGGTTGTTACAACTCCAGCAGAGATTGTGAAAAAGTTTGCAGATGCGTTGCCACCTCAATGGAATACTTTCTTGGAAATCATGAAGTACAATGGTACTTTAGCTACAACGAGCTTCAATGACTTTGTTCAACTCCTGGAAAACAAGAATCAGGAAGAAACTCTCAAGGCAAAAAGAGTTCCCGTGCCACAAAATCCCGAAATGTATTATGGAACTTCTAGCACTTCTACAAAACCTTCTTCACACGCTCCAATTCAAACAGCGTTTGTGTCTAGCACTGACATGTATGGCAATACTATCCAAGTTCCGGTCAAGCCTCCTCCAACAGACATGTATGGAAATCCGCTTGAACCAGTTCCTCAACCAGTAACACAACAGCAAAGCCAACGACCTATCAGAGCAACTGATATGTTCGGAAATCCATTACCTGTTCGATCTACCGGACCAACAGACATGTATGGGAATCCACTTCCTCCTCAATTTACCGGACCAACAGACATGTATGGGAATCCACTTCCTCCTCAACAGCAAGCGTGTTATGGAAGCACATCATCTGTTGGTCAACAATCAAAGCCAAATACAGTAAGGCTCGACACCTCAAGCTTTTCTAAAGTCAGTGTGGAAGTAGCAAAGGAACACATGGAGCTGCTAAACACTTTGGTGAGCGCATACTGTGGATTAGTGGAAGGTCAGATTGGTAACATTAATCTGACACAAGAAGACTATCAGCAGATCGATAAAGAGGAGATGGAGATGATGGACATCAAGTGGGCCTTTGCCAGTGCTGTTAGGCGAGCAAAGGATTTCATGGAAAGAACTGGCAGAACCAGCTTGGAAAGCAAGAAAGACACCAAGTATGGGTTTGATAAGCAGGCTGTTAAGTGTTTCAATTGTGGTGAACGTGGTCATTTCAAACGTGAATGTACGAGGCCATCTCAACATGGGAACCAAAATCCTTTCAAAGGTCAAGGCAACAGGGCAAATCAGAACCAAGTAAGGAACAACGAGCGCACACTGGTGCCTGTCAACAACCAGAGTCAAGCAGGACCATCTAATGCCAACCAGGCACTTGTGGTTCAAGTAGATGAAGGTTGTGATTGGTCAATTCAGTTGGGAAATGATGCTCCAGATGGAACAGCTTGTTTTGCTGAAGTTGTCAAGGATCTTAAACACGCCAGTGGTGGAGAATCTTCCACCAATGGTGATGAATCTTCTGAAGATGAAGACAGCTCCGGTTATAGTGGAAGCTCAGATGAAGAATCCTCCACTTCAGGTAATGATCATGTGGATGAGACATCAAGTGCATCAGTTAATGCAGATATTGATGAGCTATTGGAAGAAGCTGCAGCAGGAATTCAAAGAAGATCTATTTTGGTGGATCAAGCTGCTTATTCTTCGTCTTCTCTCCATTCAGCCTTTATGGCTAATGTCGACAGTTCATCAAGTCAGGTATGTGTCGATGAACACATTGCTGTTAGTTGTGATAATTGTGATAGTTTGCATGTTAGATGTGCTGATTTGGATGCAAACATGTCTGAGTTGCAAGGCAAACATGATGCTTTACAAGCTAGTTTGTTTGACTTGCAAGACAAACATGTTTCTTTGAATGATAAGTGGTGTGAATTGCAAAGCAAACACGAGGCTTTGCAAGAGAAATATGATGTGACATTCATTCACAACCAGAAGTTGACCGTTGATCTTTCCAAGTGCACAGAAGCCAACATGTTTTATGAAAACCATGAAAAGGAATTTAAATCGATGATTGAAAAATTAAAGAAAGATAAAACCGAGCTGACAAAAATGGTTTCCAGGAAACAAACTGACATAAACTTGTATATCACTCGCCTTGAGGTAATGCAAAAGGAAATGGCTTGTGTCAAAACTGAAAGTGAGGCGATCCAACTTAAGCTAGACAGTTATTTGAGCTCTAGCTATGTGTTGGATCACATCATTGACGTACAGAAAGAGAAACGGGATGTCACATGCATTGGATACAAGAAATGTCCACCACCTGTGAGACACAATTACGATGCACTGCCTGATGAGGAGTATAGAACTCACTTTGAACCATCTGTTCCTTTGGACGTTGAGGAATTTGCAACAGGACTCGGATACAAGAAAGAAGTATCATCCGATTCAGATGTGTCAGCAGATACATTTGTAACTGCTGAACAGAATCAGGATCCTCCAGTTGTGATTGAGGATGCTGATTCTTCTGATGATGAATCTGATGATACTGACTCAGTAAAGTCTGATGCGGTAGTCAAAGAAGAGGACATACCTCTTGAGAATCATATTCTATGTGATCCTCCCGCAAAACCTGCTAAGACTGTTCCGATCGAGTCCACGTCTGCAAAAGAGTCGGATAGTGTGGAATTGCTGTACACTCTTGTTGGTGATGATAAAATCTATTCTGACAAAGATTTTCCTATTAAGAATGTTAATCAATCCTTAATCAGTAAAGTCTTTGAAAATTCGACAAGTAAGTTTTTGGGAAAGACAGGATCACATGTTACTGTAACACAGTGTCCACCTATCCCAAAGGCCGAAGTTCGAAAACAATATGGCAATCAAAAATTACCAACAGTGAACACGTAGCAAAATCATACCAAACCAAGAGGTAAGACACCGACTCAAAGTCAAAGGAAGCCGTATAAGAAGAAGAACAAGAATGTGAACTTTGTGAAATCAAAGGGAACGGACAAAATTGAAAAGTACGAAAATCAATCTAACTTAGATTTTGTCAAGAAAGCAACTGTGATGAAAAGGAATGAACCAAATAGTTCAAAACCTAGTACCTCGGGGTCACAAAGTTCATCATTATCGGCAAGACGATCACATGATACTTCGGGGTTTGTTGAACGAAGATCATGTTTTGAATGTGGTACAATTGGACATATAATTCGAAACTGTCCGTATCTTCATAAGTTGAAAGCAATTGATGATGATCCCCGTGAACGCAATCACCAAAAGCGATCTGTTTCTGTAAAACAAGATCCCCGACTTGTAAGAGAAAGGGAAAAGAAACAGAAACGCCAACAAGTCAAGGTGATTGAAAAGGCACTTAAAACTGATGTGGTTCAAAAACAATTTGTTTCAGTTAAACCAGAAAACTCAAAATTTTCAAAAACTTCAAACAATCAAACTGGTAAAACTCAACAGACCTGGAAACCAAAAACGGTTATTGAATCAGGGGGGCCATCACAATTTATGAATCATCAAAGAATAGAAGTTATTGTTGTTGATGAAAATGGAAGACCCAAGACCACAATGGCTTGGGTCCCCATCTCCAACTAATTATGTGAGTTCATGTGCAGGGTGTTCCAGGAGGAACTATCAGTAGTCATTGGATTGTTGATAGTGGGGCATCCAGGCACATTACAGGCGACATGAAGCTTCTCTACGACGTCAAATCTATCAGAGGAGGTTATGTTGCTTTTGCTGGAGATAAAGGCGGATATATTACGGGTGAAGGAATGATTTCCAATGGGGTTGTTAGCTTTGATAAGATCAACTTCGTACAACAACTTGATCACAATCTTCTTAGTGTTTCTCAAATTTGTGATAAGCAGTTCTCAGTACACTTTGATGCAAATGGATGTTATGTGCAAATGGATGTTATGTGCTGAAACCCGGCTTCAAAATTCCAAAATTTGTGATAAGCAGTTCTCAGTACACTTTGATACAAAGTGGCGTTCAAACAAGAAACATGTTGCGGAACAACAACAATGCAGGCTTGTATACAGATATCCGAGAATCTGGTCAACAAAATGATTGGTCTTTCGCGTGTTATGTCTCACAGGAAGAGCCAAGAACTTGGAAAGAAGCCTTGAAAGATAACTCTTGGGTTGAAGCAATGCAGGAAGAGCTGCAACAATTCCAGAAGCTTGGTGTCTGGAAACTCGTAGAGAAACCTGCTGGTTACAAGAAGATTGGTACCCGTTGGGTGTTTAAATGCAAAAAGGATGACCGTGGGGTCATTATTCGAAACAAAGCAAGGCTAGTCGTTCAAGGTTTTCGTCAGATAGAAGGGATCGACTACAACGAAGTGTATGCACCTGTTGCACGTCTAGAAGCAATTCGGATCTTTCTGGCTTATGCCTCATTCAAAGGTTTCAAGGTATACCAGATGGACGTGAAAAGTGCATTCTTACATGGTGTGGTGGAAGAAGAGGTGTACGTCGAACAACCTCCAGGTTTTGAAGATCCTATCCATCCCGATCGGGTTTGGTTGCTCAACAAAGCTCTATATGGTCTACATCAAGCACCGCGAGCTTGGTACGCAACCTTATCTAATTATTTGCTGGAGAATGGATTTCGCAGAGGTCTTATCGATTGTACTCTTTTCATCAAAGAACAAGATGGAGATCTTCTACTGGTACAGGTATATGTTGATGATATTATATTTGGTTCTACTAATGATGTTTTGTGTAGGAATTTCGAGCGCATTATGCAGGATAAATTCGAGATGAGTGCTATGGGGGAAATGACTTTCTTTTTGGGCCTACAAGTACAACAAACCGAGTCTGGGATATTCATCCATCAGACTAAATATGTTGGTGACATCTTGAGCCGGTTCCAGATGTCTGATGCAACGCCCATCGGTACCCCATTGCCGCAAAATCACGGAATTACTCCAGACTTGAAGGGTGAAGCTGTTAGCCCCTCATACTACCGAGCGATGATCGGATCTCTTATGTACCTCACAGCATCAAGACCAGATATAATGTACCCAACGTGCCTGCTTGCCAGATATCAAGTCAACCCGAAGGCCTCACATCTTGCAGCTGTAAAAAGGATTTTTCGTTATTTGAAGGGTTACCCTGACACCGGTCTATGGTACCCTAGGGATAATAACTTTGACTTGATCGCATTCAGTGATTCTGATTTTGGCGGATGCAAAATCGACGGAAAATCCACAACGGCTGGATGTCAGTTTTTGGGAAATCGCCTAGTCACATGGCAGTGCAAGAAGCAGACGTGCGTCGCTACATCAACATGCGAAGCTGAATACATTGCTGCCTCAAGTTGTTGCTCCCAAGTCCTATGGATCCAACAACAAATGCGTGACTACGGTTTTGAATTCCTAACTACTCCTATTTACGTTGATAATTCTGCTGCCTTACAGATCACTAGAAATCCTGTGCAGCATTCAAAGACTAAGCACATCGAAATTAAGTATCACTTCATACGTGATTGCTTTGAGAAAAGGCTAATCGATGTTGCTTACGTCCACACCGATGACCAACGTGCCGACCTTTTTACCAAAGCATTTGACAAATCAAGATTTGACTATTTATTATTGGTAAACGGCATTAAGGTCAAGCAAGAGTAAAACCAACATCGGAAAATCATCTTTGTACATACCTTTGTGTTTTAAATTTGTCTTAGTTTATTGATTTTAGGGGGAGTAAATCCAAAAATTTGAAAATCCAAAAACATCGAAAAATTTCAAAAACACAAAAACAATAGAAAAACAAAAATGAGTTTCCTGGCGAGCAAAAGAGAAAATGATAGTACATCAGTGGTCTGTCTAAACCTCTTTAAACCTAAAATGAAAAACGATAAGCAGCTCTATATAAGATGTATCGGCAGGCTCACAATCATTTTAAAGTGTGCAGGGTGATATAAACTTAAATCCGACTGAAGACCAGGTGGGAACCATTCATTGGCATATGGTCTTAGTACCGAAATTTCGTTTGAGAGATTGCCGAGGTTCTGAGATATTCGGTCTTTATGCTGCTTATCATCTTGGTATCATGGTTGTATCTTTTACCAAAAAATAACGGGGACGCAAGTCTAGATCTTCCATGATACTATACATACGTGTACATATTGCATTCGACCTCAATAAGTGATCAACAATCACATGTCCAAACAAATAAGTGATAATATATCACATTGATCCGGGAGTCAAGTTCGTCTCTCTACTGTACGAAAGTACTGACCTGTTCACGGACTTGCTCCTGTGCCCTCATGCATCGAAAATCAAGTTCCTCATCAATAAGTGATTATATCACATAGGACTTGTTTTCAATCAAAATAAGTGAGAATCTCACATCATATACGGTCAAACAGATGATAATCAGTATACTCACCGGTAAGATGAACCCTCGTGCATACCTTGATACGGGAATGTGTCGTGATGTGGATGAACACCGGTCGGTAAGTATAAATCATACCTTAACGTATCCCCTCGCCATGATTACATCTGATAAGTTGAGCTTATGTGGACAACAATACCGATAATTGTTATAGGATGCTTATCTTAAGTTAACTAATTGAACAACAAGAGCGTTTTGGCATGACCGTACACTGATATGATTCTCTTACCCTCGAAACTCACAAAAAGAATGTCTGTAAATATTTATTTAATGCTTTCATTTTCCGCACCTTTGTATATATTTATTTACTGCTTTCAGTCTTTAAATTTGAAATATTCAAAATACCAAAAAGATTTTAGGTGTGTTTTAATGTAAACTTTCTAAAAGCCAAAAAGATTTTATTTCTATTCTATTTTTGATCGTACGATGTTGGATCTCGAGTCTTCGTTACCTGAAACCTGAACGAAAACCGAATCGACTGAAACTTCATAAATGGTCAGAATTTGCAAAGTTTTTGAAAGTTAAAACTTAAAACTGAACAATTTGTTAAACTTTCAAACTGTCGGACGGTGATTGATTGAACAATGGTCACGTGTGTGTCGTTTGTTTATGGTATTATATTCCAGGCAGTTGTTCTCATTACGCGTTTAGATTTCTTGCATGTGCAGATTCTAAAGGCAAGGAGAACATGGTCGATGACAAGCTTCGGAATGAAGACACGACGTGAAGGCACTCAAATGATGAAGATGATCGAGTTGCCGCTGACCATCATCAACACCACAAAGATCTCAATTCATAAAAAAAAAAAAACAAGTATTTCACGAGCATAACTCAAGGGGGAGCTTATGTTAAGGGGGAGTTTGTCAACACACTTCCTACATGAAACGGGGAGTTTGTTGGTACACTTTCTGCTTTCAAGACGTGAAGACTTTAAAGATCCTCCGACATTGAAGACTTGAAAGGACGTCAAAGACTTGAAGACACGAGGGACCTACAAGAATTAAGATCGAGACAAAGCTACAGCCAAGGGGGAGTTTGTTGGTGCACTTGTGTCTGTACTTTGTCTGTATTTTGTCATGATACCAAACGATGTCTTTGTTAGTCTTGTAAGTTTGATCAAGTCAACCATCCTCCGGTTTGACTTGGCCAAACAGTTAACAAGATGGTTGTAATATGTCTGTGTCGAAGGATGTGTCATCGAAGGATTGTTTATATCCTTCGATGAGCTCGAAAGATAAACCTTCGATGGATAGACCTCGAAGGATATCATCCTTCGAGGTATATGTGATCCTTCGATGGGTTTCTGGTCGATAGATGATCCTTCGATCAGTCTACCTGATCCTTCGACCAGACGATCTGTGTTTGGGTATAAATACACATGCATTGTGTTCACTTCATTATATAGACACAGAGAGAGTGACAAGGAGACAGAAACAAGAGAGAGCATTCTGTTGAGAGCACATACACACGAGTGTTTTAGAGAGTTTGCAAAACACATTTGTAAACATAGCTTTGTAACCGAACCTTTCTTCGCATTAATACAAGTGGTGTTAATCGGTGAAGATTGTGTGTTGTGTTTATGCTTGTTCAATCTCGGTTTGCATTCTAGCTTGGATTCCGCACTTGCTAGTGTGTTAGATATAACAAGGAATAGGTTTAACCTCAACCTCCGAGGGACCTTCACATATTACACAAACGTTTTAGAGCCATTGTTGCCAACCATTGTGTTTGTTTGAGCAGTGTTGGTCACCGACGATGGGTGTCACCGCCTACCACCATGTCTTGAACTAGAGATGTGTCGAACTGCAATATGTGCGAATGTTTTGAGACATCACTATTTTGCATTTTGCCTAAATATATATGTTCATTACTCGACATGATTTCAAATTTTTTGAACGTCTAAAAACCAAATAAGTTAAGTCGATTTATCACCGCTCACGCAGTGTTGATCATGTACACTACTCGTTGTTTTGTTATATCTTGAGAGTTGAGAAGCGGTTCACCACAAAACCCAAATCTCATTGTTCTATTGAAGGCTGGGGATGAAGTTGCTTTAAGAGTAGAGATTACTCGCCTTGAAGCGATAGGCATAGCTTCAATTTATTCGTTATACTTTAGACATTATTCAAAGAGTAAATACACAGATGGTCCATGTGGTTTACTAAAATTTTGGATTTGGTCCCTAGTTTTTCAAAAGTATTCGGATTGTCTCAGTGGTTTGTACTTTGTAACACATTCAATCCCCAACTTTGCCAAACGTATGTACATGAATGGTCATGTGGTTTGCATTTTGTAACGCATTTAGTCCGTAACTTGGACTTGTTGAAACCTTTAGATTTGTTGGCTCGAGACTAAACACATTACAAAGTCCAAACCCTAGGGACCATTCGTATAGTTTTAAAAAGCTAAGAACCAAATCCAAAATTTTGACAAACCAAAGGGACCATCCGTGTGCTATACTCTTGTTCAAAACACCAAAGAAGCAATTTACCTAATGTGAGATAAATCAAGCCATATTCTGATTTTGAATAATAATTTCCATTGAATCAAAGTATTAGTTTTAGGATTTAAACTTTATAAACACACCTTCAGTTTTTCCTAACAAAATAATTAAAGGAGTTAATTGCTCGGATGGTCCCTGTGGTTTCAAGTTTTTTCACGTTTAGTCCCCACCTTTTGAAAATAGCAGGTATGCTCCCTATGGTTTGTCATTTTGTTACTCGGATAGTCCCTGAGTAGATGTCAGTTAGTTTGGAAATAGCATGTATGCTCCCTATGGTTTGTCATTTTGTTACTCGTATAGTCCCCAGAGTAAATGTTGGGAGTTAGTTTGGAAATAGCATGTATGCTCCGCTCCCTATGGTTTGTCATTTTGTTACTCGTATAGTTCCCAGAGTAAATGTTGGGGGACTATCCGAGTAACAAAATGACAAAACATAGGGAGCATACATGCTATTTTCAAAAGGTGGGGACTAAACGTGAAAAAACGTGAAACCACAGGGACCATCCGAGCAATTAACTCAATAATATATATCATGTTGTATTAAAAAAATATAATCTAAATATATATTAAAAATCATAAATGTATATAGATATAATAAATAACAAACGAATTGAGCTCGAACTTAAAAAATTACTCACAAACCGAGCTCAAGAAGCTCACACTAGTCGGGCTAGGCTCGTTTACACCTCCCGTTTAATAACATTTAAGGTAATCTAAATCGTTTGATTTAATAACTCCTAAAATGAGAGGGCTAGATGTTTTATAATGTAGTATAGATCCTACTCATTAGTAGGCACCATTCCAAAGACAACAAGCATCAAAATATATTATCTTAAAGGGTAGCTGAAGCTTGTGTCCATACTAACGAAAAATAATAATAACCACTTCACATCAATAGCTATTTTTGAGCCTCAAAAGATTGATTTAATTCCACTCCTCTGTACTTGCATTTTGCAAATCAGGTTCTCATAATCTCATTTCAGGATAAACTCAAAAATAAATATGAACCAAAAAGAAATAAAAAACCAGTTCTAGGGTAGCTAAATGTCATGTTACTTTGCATCAGGATACTATCAACTTACTTCATGAATACCTGCAACAACAAAAACTGAGTCAAAAAACAGGAAATAGGCCTGTAAATGAACCGAACGAACACGACCAGAGGCATGTTCATGTTCGTTCATTTAACTTTAACCGAACACAAACACGAACATATAATGAACACATTTTTTTGTTCATGTTCGTTTATGTTTGTTATTTTAAAACCTAAACAAAAAGTTCACGAACATAAATGAACATAAACAAACTTAAACGAACATAATTTAACAAACAATAAACAACACACATGAATATAATTAAACAAACATAAATGAACACAAGTGAACGTAATTCACTAAACATAAATTTGTCCCGATTGTTGAGTGTTATGTGCCTTGTGTCCAAGGCTTGATGCAAAACTACTATACCGAGCCGGGGGTCTCACTGGAAGCAGTCTCTCTATTCCTACGAGGCAGAGGTAAGGTTGTCTACATCTTAGGGTGAAGGGAGTGGTTCGACACTTGAAATAGGTAAACTCTCAAATCACCCAATCAAACAGTGTCACGTCATTTTACCTATTTTGTTTACCTATTGCTCAAAAACGTTGACGGTGGTTAGACATTTGGAATAGGTAAGAAAAAGTGTATAAAAATGGCAGTGGAATGAGGATGATGAAGGTGTATTGGTTTGTTTAAAGGTGAAAATTACTTTTTTTTATTAACGTAAACGGCTATATAGCCGTTAGAAGTGCACAACGTTCGAAAAAATCAATCTTTCCCGAGCAGTAAACCTTCACCAATGAGACAATGACACCGAGCGGTAAAGGGGGTTGGCGGCGGTATTACCACTCGGTAAACCCACTTTACCGCACCCCTTTACCGCCCACTCCGTTCACCCTTACCCTCCTCAGACCCTACCTTAGCTTTGCTATTGATGGGATTTACTGAGTATGATGATGATGAAATGAACATTCAGTAAATTTTTATAATAATTAGTGATTAATTACAATAAAGTCCATTGGAAAACCCATTTTTATTACTAGAAAGCCCAATTACCAATTAGTTATATTTATATAAGTCGTTAGAAAGTTTCTTTTATGTTTAATATTCATATAAATATAACTACTTACGTACTTTTATTGAAACAAAACATAGCTGTTAAAAGCCATCGCCTCTTGCGCCTAGGCCCATTTTTCAGGCGAGGCGAGGCAGTTGCGCTTTAAGTAGAGGAAATTGCACTTTAATTCTCCAGGTCATCGTTCAGGCACACATTCCGGCGAGATTCCTAGATTCCGGAGAGTTTCCAGCCAAATTCTCTAAATGTCGACAAGATTCTAGCCAGATCTCTACTTTTATCTAAGTAAAACTACTTTTCTACACTAAGGCACTAATATTTTAGAACTTTTGGTACTAAATGGATGATATAAAGTGTTATATAATAGATTTTGTTTATTTTATTTGAAGAATAGTATTCTTTTTCTAATACATAATATATTCTTAATTTTTTTTTCATTATGCGCTTTATTTTTCTCAGGCCCTCACTTTTTTCGCGCTTTGCGCCCTAGGCTCTAGGTGAGGCCTATGCGCCTCGAGTGCGCCTAGCACCTTTAATAACTATGAAACAAACACAAACGAACCGACATAAAAAATGTAAATAAGCGAACATAAACGAACGAACAAAATGTGTCTTCATGTTCGTTCATTTAATTAAACGAACAAACAAATTGTGTTCATCTTCATTCGTTTATTAAACAAACAAACTTCCAGCTGAACAAGTTCGCCAACAGTTCATGAACGTTCAGTTCGTTTTACAGGCCTAACAGGAAACACAAAAAAAAAAGTTTAACTAATAACTACATCTTCAACGTCAGGAAATATATATTTACAAACATAATTTAACGGTATTTACTATAAGTTTTCACATCAATATTAACAATAAGAAATGATGAGAGAGAAACATAGAAATGAAAGGAGTAGATTACCGAAGTGAGAGTAGGAATCGAAGTAATAATCGGCGCTAGTTTTATCATCGTCTACAGGCTCACACATGGATGAATCCTCATGGACTGCTTCACTACTCATCGTTGATAAGCTTGTGCGTCTTCTGTATTGTGTATGTATTGCTAGCAGAGCTTTTTGGTTTTTAGGGTTTAGATTTAGATAGATTATCAGAGTGAATTGAATAGGGTTTACGAGACCCCCTCAATTATTATCTTAGCGCATTATTAAAGTAATAATAATAATAATAATAATAATAATAATAATAATAATAATAATAATAATCATAATAATTACTTTCTTCATTTTTTAATTTTAGTAAACTGCCAAAATGGTCCCTGAGGTTTGGTTACTTTTAGCACTTTAGTCCAAAACTCAAACCTTTTGAATCTGAGTCCTTATGGTTTCAATTTTGTTGTCATTTTCATCCAAAGGCAAAATCTGATCAGATTTTTTAGTTAACATCCATTTTTTTTCTCTTTTTCCTCCCTTTTACTGAATAGCAAAATGGTCAGATTTTTTTTTTAATTTGTTATAATAAAACGTTAAAATACCATTTTGCCCTTCATTAAAAGGGAGGAAAAGGATAAAAAAGCTGGATGTTAACTGAAAAGTCTAACCAAATTATGATTTTGGATGAAAATGGCAACAAAATTGAAACCACGAGGACCCAGATTCAAAAAGGTTTGAGTTTTGGACTAAAGTGGTAAAAGTGACCAAAACTCAGGGATCATTTTGGTAGTTTACTCTTTTAATTATTCTATGATTTATTAGTTTATTTGACGTTTTTATACAGTATTAACTCTTTTGAGTAAAGATACTGTACAAATAAGTTTATCGTACAAAACGTATAAATATGGTGAAAAAGTAAATAAAGACGATGGCATTTTCGTAATTATTTTACTCGTAGGGTAATTATCAAAATTACCCTACAAGATCATTTGTAAAGTAATTATGTTACCCTACAAGACTAAAATTAACTAACACGATCAAAATTATCTTACAATATCATTTGTAGAATAATTATGACACTCTACAAAATTAGGCTACCAGATCAAAATTACCCTATAAGATCATTTTACAAAATTACCCTACGATCAAAATTATCTTACAATATCATTTGTAGAATAATTATGACACTCTACAAAATTAGGCTACCAGATCAAAATTACCCTATAAGATCATTTTACAAAATTACCCTACCAATACAATAATTATGAAAATACACTGTGTTTTTTTTTTTTTTTTTTACTTTTTTACTTTATTCGTACGTTTTGAAGAGTAAGATACTTTGTATATGATATTTTGTCAACTTCTTTTTACTAATTAATCAATATTTATTTGGTTGACTTATACTACATTTATATGTTAAATGAAATGACTAAAGTGACAATATAAGATGATAGGTCTAGATCATTCATAGTGGCACACCATCCCAACTGCATGTGGATTACAAAATTTGGGTGATGCTCGTCGAGGCTACGAGATGCTTGTTGCCACTAGGCGGAACTAGCCCAAAAATTTAGAGGTATCATAATTATTTATTTTTTAGACCAGGTGTATCCTTTGTATAACGGAGACGAAGTTGATGGGTATTTTTACACTATGGAAACGAAATTAAATGGTATTTTTACACTACGGAGACGGGTTTGAGGGGTAGCCCGTGCTACCCCTACTAGCCTTCTAAGTCCGCCCCTACTTGTTGCACAAATCAAGGAAACTAGCCATTAAGCTAGTGAATTATATTCCCCCCCCCCCCCCCCCCTTGTTTTAATCTAAACAAAGTGGTACCACATGCTCACCAACGTAAAAAAAACCTAAGTGGTTTGATTGTGGTCCACGTGTAAAAAATACTAAACCACCAATACACCTTTTCACCAAATGATTTGATTAAGATGACGTGGACGACACGTGTAAAAAAAACAAACCACATACCCCAACACTACACATGGTCTTAGTAAAATCCATCTTTTGGGGTAACTATAGTATTGCACTTGTTAATACATCTAGTAGTATCGAATGAATAAGTAATGTTATATAAATGTAACTATTAACTAGGTTAGAAATCAGTGTGTTACACGGGTTGAATTGAAATACTAAATAGTTAGTAATGAAAATTAAGAATTATAAAACAATAATAATCAAATTTCAGGAGTAAATTTTATTTTGAAAACGTTATTTCTGTTTCACATTAGAATATTTTTTGTTTGTCACACCAATTATTTTTTGAGTATATAAGGTATGAAATACCGATTGAGTTTTTTATTATTTGAAAGTTGTGATGATCATTTTTAATGGTGACAAGTGGGATTCCTATGTGTTATGCAACGAAAACTAGTCTGGTTTAGTTCAATTTATTACGGTAGCAACACTCGTTATAGCAATCGAAAGCAAAAACCCAAAAAATAAAATCGTAATATGCCCTAGATGATATCAACACGTGTTTTACATCGATAAAAAAACGAATACCAGTACTGAATCCGACAAACCGGTACAAATATTTGATCAAAATCGGTTCGGTCAGTCACGGTCTCGGCACTTGTAGCTTAGGATACAAAAAAACTACTCAATTTTACCAAAATGTCAAGAACAAAACTAAACACAACTGTGTATCTAGTTTTTTTTTTAATGGAGGTTTTTATAATAATTGTCAACACCCTCAAAATCCACATGCGGAGTACTACCACGAGGTGTGTGACTGACCAGGATCATGTCACCAATCATATTGAACAATTTTAATAAAGTAAATAAAACCAAACACAATCAATACGATTAGTGTCCAACAGTTCAAAACAAAGTCTAAGTTAACTGTAACACCCCTAAAAATATTAAAATATATACAAGCGTGTACATATAAATTATATATATACATATTGACAGTAAAATAGTGAGATTTAAAACTAGAAATAAATAACCTAGTTAAAAATCTTGTCATAAAAAGATGGGAAGTCAAAGGATTATAACCATTTTACTAATCCTACAAAACTAAAGGGACCAATAGGGTAACAATTGAAAGTGTTTTTAAAACACTGGATAAGCTTTACAAAACACATTGGTGTGTGTGTCTAGTATTCGATCAAAGCCACAGGGAACAGAGTTCCTTATTTCAAACCCTAATTCCCTCAAATCCTTTCAATTCTCAAAGAAGAATTCGATTAGGAAGCAATCTCAAGCTAAAATCTTGATCACCAACCTTAGGGAATCATAGGGTATGCTTAATTTTAATCTTTGGTGATGCCTTGATTCCTTCTTGAAATCTCATAAATGAAATTTTTATGAATTGATGTATGTTATGGATAAATTAAGGTGAATACATGTCTAGGAACAATCACTAGATAAGAAATTGATGATTTGAATCATAATCACTTGAATTGATGAATAATCATATGTGTAGTATATGGGTTTTGATTAAAAAGGATGAATCCTTGGATGATGGTAGTAAATTGATGTTGTTTAAGGGTTTAGTGTATAATTTTAGATGTTCTTGTTGGATATGAGACATCAATTCTTGAATATGATGAATAAGTATGGTTAAAAATATTCATCATGAACTAGTTATTGTTAAAATATCAATTTTTGCACATAAGGTGTTTGATAAAATGCTTGAATGAACTTGAAATAAGTGAGAAATATGATGAAATCACTTATTTGACTAGTTAGAAACATTTAGTGTTGAAAACTAGAAATATGAATTCTAAGCGATATGTCCGAATTAAATTTTATAGGCAATTTGGGTGGACCATCGCGTAATCAAAGTGGGACGGATAACCGTTTGAAAGGAAAGCTTTAAAAGGTACGTGGCTATACGCTTCGTAAATTTTGTTATTATGTTATGTTCTATTACATTGAATGATAGAATTATCATTGTGAAGTTCATTTGATATAATACGGTGGATTCCGTAAGACTAAACCGGATAAAGTAATTGATAACATTACTTGACTTTAGAAAGTGAAAGTGATGGATTTCACTACAATCGACAAACGGATCAAATTGATTCGAATAATTAATGTTTGGTGAGATAAAGCGATGGAGGTCGTAATAAACTAAACGGATTACTTAAATTCTAACGACAAGTTAGAAGATATATATAAAGAGATGGAATTCACTATAATAGGCGAATGGGTTAACTTGACCCAAACGATGAGCGTTTGGTAATATAAAGCGATGGATGTCGCTAATGAAACCAAACGGGTCAAAACAACCAAAGTAATGAAACTTTGGTGAAATAAAGCGAAGGATATCGCTAATATAAGATAAACGGGTCAAATGATGTCTTGATGCAAATCGGAAAGGTTGCACGATTAAAGATGTCGAAATGATGCCGGATTTTTAATTAATAAACATTATAGCCGTTAGCCGAGAAAGGGTAACGCTGAATAAAATTCATAAACTCATGTTTGAGTATGACTAAAATATGCGCAAATTCCCAATATAGGATTTGTGTTGAAGTTGTTTAACTAGCTAGAGTTAAACGGGTTGCATAAACTCATCCATATAATTAAGGGCGAAGAAAATGCATAAATAAAGCCCCGTTGTTTTGGATATGTTATATGTGTTAGTCGTATAAATGTTTTGAATGTTAAAATCAAGTTATTGTTATTAAAACACAAACGGGTCGAATAATTATGAAAATTCCTATAAGCCGAGGGTTTAAGGTAAGAAAAAATTGTTCAGTCGTATGTTGGATTTTTATTCCATGTTATAGATGACCTAATTACGGTCACGTAGAAAGAAACGTGACCCAAATCGGACCAAAAATGAACAAGTTATGGTCGTTTTTGTAAAAAGGATCATAGTTGGGAAAATGCAGGTTTTTAACCAAAACTCGCTGGAAAAAGGCATGTGTCGCGCCACGCGACAGCGACTCAAAAAGACATCGCGACACGCGGCGGCCCTCGCGGCCCGCGAGGGCTAGGGCTTTGTCTGTCGCGCCCCTCGACGGAGCCCCAGATCTGGAAAAATGTTGTTGTTAACATGTTTTGACATGTGGGACTTGTTTAATCGTCTTATAAACTCCTATAACTAGGGCTGTAAAAAACCGAACGTTCAGCGAACCGTTCGGCGGGAAGTTCGTTTATGTTCGTTCGTTTAATAAACTAACGAACACGAACAAGGAATTTCGTTCAATTAGTTAAATGAACGAACATGAATAAAGGTCTCGTTCGTTCAATTGTGTTCGTGAACGTTCGGTAAGGTTTTCGTGAACATTCATTCATTTGCATTCGTTTATGTTCGCATGTTTGTGTTTTAATGAAAGATTTTTGTACTTTCATATATGCTATTTTCAAAAGGGAGCATACATGCTATTTTCAAAAGGTGGGGACTAAACGTGAAAAAACGTGAAACCACAGGGACCATCCGAGCAATTAACTCTAATTAAAGTTAAAAGATGGTGGTTACATAACTCAGTTTTATTGTAGTAACTTTTAGCCTACTAATTATTACAAACATTAGTTTTTCCTTGTTCATTTTACTTTTTATTTATATAAAAAAGAGGTTAGGGTGTTTGGAGTCCTGTTTCAACTGATTATATTGCAACATTTAAGACTAGACATGATAATTAGGTTTGATAGAATGATTAAAGCTAAAAATGGTTACATATATCACTATTATTAGCAACCTTTTGCCTAGTATATTTATTACAAACACCATTTTAGCTCTAAAAAGAGTCATAATCAGATTGCAAAACTAATGTAACACTAACATACCAAAGCAACAGTAATAACTTTAATGATGGAGTATTGGTGTAAATTTTCAAGAGTCATATAATTAGCTTTAACCAAACACATAATACTGGTTTTGTTGTAGCTACTTCTAAATTTTAATGTTTTCGACTTTTTACTATAGATGAAATCAAAACTTCAAAACTAAAACTGCATTAATCAAACAGTTAAAATCTAATTACTGCAACAATAGTTCTAATATTTGTGATTATAGCTCATCCAAACACCACATATACAAAGCCAGATAATATTGAAAAACCAAGGCAAGAATGGAACCACATCATAATCCCTACAAAGACCCAAACCTCTATCAACAAAAAAGACTTTTTAATTATCAAGTCTTGTTTTAAGGGTTAAGTTATTCTACAAAGACTACTAATTGTAAGAAGTGTAAGAAGGCTTTATAGAGTGATAAGTGTCCAATAACCTAAAACCTAAACCCACTACACCACCACCCAAAACCTAAACACCCACCCCCACCACCACCCGAAAACCTAAACCCCCACCCCCCAAACCCCCGAGCAAACAAAAAAAAAACTATACCTCACCCCAAAAAAACCTAACCCCCCCAAATATATATATATATATATATGGCAAGGATAAATTGAAAACCCACTTGAGTTGAATAAACCCCGAAAACCCAATAATAACCATTGATTATGATGCATGGATGGCTAAGATTAATTTTGGGATATGTGTTGCTTTTTCTCTGTTTCTCTCAATATTTAAATATATATGATGTACTTAAAGGGTAAAATGGGAAAAGTCTACTTGCATGTGTTAGGTTTTTTATTTCTTTTGATGTAATTCTGTTTTTTTCATTTTTTTATAAATCAGATCTTTTGTTTCTTTTTTATATACATCTGTATTTGTATTACATAAAAATGTAACATACATTTTTTAATTATCAATTTATGCCACATTTGTAATAAGACACTTTATTTCTTTAACATAAAATATTACACAGAAACGTAACATATAATTTTTACATGATTAAATGCACTTTATTTTCTGTAACGGACATTATTTCTGTAACACAAAAAAATGTAACAGACATTTTTGCTTTGATTGATTGTTACATTTCTAACACAAAAAAATGTAACAACATACTTTTTTTCTATAACGGTCACTTTGTTTTTACAATAATCTGGGAAAAAATGTAACAATACACTTTATTTTTACAACAATCTAAAAAAGTGTAACAATCCACTTTATTTTCAGTAACGTGCATTATTTATGTAACATGAAAAAATGTAACATGCATTTTTTCTTCGATTGTTACATTTCGTAACTATGTTCAACATCAAATATCTTTTGAATCATCTGAAACATCATCTTCAAATTGTTTTGGTTGGTACAGATCTGAAACAAATTTTACACAAAAAATTGATGCAATCAATAATAAAAACAACAAACCCATAAAACAAGAACTTAAAAACCTCCATCTTCTTGAACAAAAAAAATTGCAGATCCACAAAACACAACAAAAAATGCAGACTAAAAAAGTGTAGATTTGCAAACAAAGCTGAAAAAAAACATATTTATTCACCTTCTTGAACAAGATCTGAAACAAATTTTACACAAAAAATTGATGCAATCAATAATAAAAACAACAGTCTAAAAAAGTGTAACAACACACTTTATTTTCAGTAACGTGCATTATTAATGTAACACGAAAAAATGTAACATGCATTTTTTAATTATCAATTTATGCCAGAAACACAACACATTTTATTTTCAGTAACGTGCATTATTTATGTAACATGAAAAAATGTAACATGCATTTTTTAATTATCAAAAATTGCAGATCCACAAAACACAACAAAAATGCAGACAAAAAAAGTGTAGATTTGTAAATAAAGCTAAAAAAAACATACTTATTCACCTTCTTGAACAAGATCTGAAACAAATTTTAAACAAAAAATTGATGCAATCAATAATAAAAACAACAAACCCATAAAACAAGAACTTAAAAACCTCCATCTTCTTGAACAAAAAAAATAGCAGATCCACAAACCACAACAAAAATGCAGACTAAAAAGTGTAGATTTGCAAACAAAGTTGAAAAAAAACATACTTATTCACCTTCTTGAACAAGATTTTTGAACAAACCCCTTCAGCCTCCTCAAAAACGTAAAAACAAATGTGTAATTTCACCGGATCTTCCCCTGGTTTCGAACAAAAACTTCAGCCTTCTCTTCGATATCTGATTCATCATCTTCTTCGTGTACGATTTTCTTCAAAATAAACCAAAGAGGATCCGTCTTCATGGGGTTTGAAAAGAAACATGATGGATCCAGATCTAGATCTTGACGGGTTTAAAAGAAACATGATGGATCCAGATCTAGATGACGGTCCAGATCATGATCTAGATGGCATCTACATGGATCTAATGCTCATCAGTTTCTCCGATTTCATTTTTTGTTCTTGTTTTCTCTATATTGGAGAGAGAGAGAGAAAGAGAGGAAAGTGTGCTAGAGAAGAGAGATGAAGGAGGAAATGAGATCTGGTGAGTTTTAAAAAGATTTGGTGAGATTTAATTGTAGAGAGAGAAAATGACTGTTACATTTTCTGCCATCATGCAAAATGACATATATACCCCTCACTTATCAATGTGGCAGATGTGATGCGGCTGAATCCTAGCCACATATGTAGGTTTCTTGGGTTTTCTCAACTGGAGTGAGTTTTCTCATTATATATATATATATATATACTAGTGGGTTGGCCCACGCGATGCCGCGGGTGATTATGTTTTTTTGGCGTACGTTGCTTGACGGGTTTCACATTATTTGTTTTTAATACGAATTTGCTAAGACATTTAACCAAAACGTACTTATACAAAAGTCTAATTTTTTTAGCTTTACGTGATTCTAAACACAACTCATGCATGTAACATGTTATGAAGAACAGACTATTAAGATACAACATATATTTAATCTCTTTTGGTTAAATAGAAATACTAATTTTCAGCAAAGTCATTTAACATTAACATGCTTGTTCTCATTTGTATATAACTAATGATTCGCACTCATGATTCATACTCATAATAAATCATAAATAAAATTTTAACAACAATCAGAGCACCAGTAATGGCAATATTAGATAAGAAAACAAAACTTGTCTTATCAAGAAAGTGATATCTCCAGCAAACAACTTAAGAAACATCTTAGAATTCAATGGGTTCATCACAAACATTTGGATAAATGAATTAGTTGCTAGAAGTTTGGTGGTACATTAAAACTTATACAAACTAATTTGGAAGTTGTTGAATTCATAGTACAACTTGAAATATGACTGCATCTCTAAGGCTGGACGGTATGGGGACCGTCCCGTCCCGCCCAGTCTTGCCCCGACGCCATGCCCCCTCTCCATTTCCCCCACTTCGTCGCCGTGCCTCCTTCGTCGAGATCGTCGGGGGTGTGATGAATTCGACGGGCCTCCCCTCTCTCACACACATATACATACAACATATAGATATATATTTTAGGCCCATCCCCCATTTCCTCATCTCCATCCTCACACCCGATCTACGTGGCGCTTACGTGGCGAATCATCCTACAAGGATGGGCCTCTACCATACCGCATAGCCTAAAGGAAATATACAATATTTCTCATGTTGGATTACATGTAAAAATTCAAAATTAGTAACCTACCTTAATCCAATGTAAATAATATCAAATAGATTATTCACCTTTACTTTGCAGTACATCCTCATCCTTGGTTTGACTCCTATCTTTTCATTTTGATCCACCACTCTTCATGTCTTCCAATGTTCTTGTACCAACAAGTTCAAATTTGGAACTGGCAACTTAGAAAAAAAGGTATAAATAAATGGACAAACCGCATGAAACAGAAACAAACTTCACACTTTGTTTCCATTTTAGCAACCAACATTAAGGCATAAACAAAAAAAGAACAACGTAGAGCATCAGTTACATGAACAATAACTAAAATGCAATCTGTAAATAAAATGACTACTAAGCAAATCAAAAAATACAAACCAATAGCGAAAACAGATAACAGAGAGCAAAGAAGCACACATTCAAACTCACAATAATCAAAACAAAAATGCAAATACCTAAATCTCATATCACACAAGCATAAGATAACACAAAGTTGTTGTAGCAGTAACACTCTGATTGACCCATCAGCAGAATCTTTTACTGATCAAGTAAAATTGGAGGTGTACCTGCGATGGAATAGACTTGGTAGTGTTCGGCTGCAGAAGCCGTGTTTTTTTTTTGTTTATAGCTTAAACAGGCCTGGCAAAAGCAACCCATACATCTTATTTTGGGTCACTATCCTCCTGAGTTGTTTTGGGTTTAATATTATTTCTAAAGGTTCTCGACCGAGGTGACAAAAACGAAGTTGTTTCGCTTCTAATCATGTCGGCTGAAGACAGTATAGTGGCATAGAAAAACCTTGTTGTAATACTTTCCGAGTTACAAGAGTTGCGGTTGTTGGCTATGACTTCAAGATATGATAGAAAGGATGAAGTGAATTGTGAGGGCAAGAGAGGAATGGAAACCAAATGATTTGCGGCTACTGAATCATATGGCCAGTAACTCTTATATTCATTAAAGCCATTAATTCCTCTTCAACCACCATAAAAGTTGTAGGTTACAAGTAATAAATTACATCCTATGGTTTCAAATTGGTAGCAGAAGCATTTGTGTGTAATATTCATTATAAAATGATTAGTAATAGCAAATGACAAGTTAATATTTTGGTTGGTTCACATTTCATTTATAGACTCGCTTAATGTTAAAATAGAACATTAATATATTAATCAGAGGAGAAACAAAATAGAACTCGGAATATTTATAGACTCGCTTAATGTTAAATTGAGAATAAAAATAACACGTAAGTGTTAATTTACAAACAATATAAATGTCTAAATGTTTGGAGTTCCTGTTATTAATTGAAAAAAAGCATGTTCTCAACTCTTAATAAATTTAATCAATTAACCTAGACTCTTCATATGTCATATTAATATTATAGTTACACATTGCCAAAATCCCTAAAATGCCCCTAAAGTGTCTTAAATTTTTGAAGAATGGGCAAGTTTACCCCCTCTAAAATAGCTTGGTTCACTTGTACATGTTGCTTGAAAATGTGTACACAATGGAAAATTACCAAAAGGATAGAAATCCTAGTTCTCTTAATATAGTAGTATAGATAGATATAGGGTGGGGTTCTAGAGTGAACACCTGTGTATTTGCGAACTGAGTGAACAAATCCTGGCCATTGATCTACACACGTGTATGGCCAGGATCTCATCATCAAATCGTAAGATACACTAGTGTATTTCAACACCAAATCTTGGCCATTGATCTACACACGTGTATGGCCAGGATTAGTTCACTCAGCTCGCAAGCTACACTAGTGTTCACTCCTGAACCTAATCCTATATATACGATTAGGTTCAGGAGTGAACACTAGTGTAGCTTGCGAACTGAGTGAACTAATCCTGGCCATACACGTGTGTAGATCAATGGCCAAGATTTGGTGTTGAAATACACTAGTGTATCTTACGATTTGATGATGAGATCCTGGCCATACACGTGTGTAGATCAATGGCCAGGATTTGTTCACTCAGTTCGCATATACATTAGTGTTCACTCTAGAACCCCACCCTATATATATATATATATATATATATATACTAGTGGGAAACCCGCGCGTTGCGGCAGAGTCGACAATACAGGGTCGTGAACAAAATTCAAACCTTAAATGATAAGTTTCTAACACAACAAAATGCTTGGAAAAAGGGGTATTGATTTGGGGACATATGATGTAATAACGATCATACAGTTCATAAAGTAGAGTAGTACACATTTATGAATGACATGTTGAAACTAACTTTAGTCAAGGTTTTTAGAGTGGTTAAATGAAACGTGTAACTATGTCCTCCGTAGAAAAAACACAAAATAAAGAAGGCACCGGGCCTTATGCTGAAGTCACAGGCTTCTCTCTTTCCAGTGCTGCAGGCGCATAAGGATTCTCATTCTTATGTATGTTGCCATAAGAATCCATTTAACAATAGCAATAGACGACATAATGGTAACAATCATAACACAATCATGAGAAAAGCAATTGCGCGGCTATGGTGTTGCTCCTAAATAAAACAAAGCGGTGAATAGTTACATGTATAGCAATTAAGCAACGCGTATTTGATAACAAATGAATAAAAGACCATCTAATAAGTACTTAGATAACATGATAATAAAAAGAGTTAAATGCTTGGTTGGTCCCTGTGGTTTTCAAAAATTGCAGACTTGGTCCCAATGGTTTACTAATTACACGCGTGGTCCCTGTGGTTTTCAAAAATGCACTCGGTTGGTCCCCAGCCCTAACATCAGTTAAATTTCTCAGTTAAGTCCATGTTAAATGACCAAAACACCCTCGCTTATTAACTTTATTTATAAACCCACCACAACCTGCATTATCTTCATCACCATCATCATCTTCATCCCCATTTCAGACATTTTTTGGTTTCAAACATTTATAAACACACTAGAACATTATCAGACATTTTTTGGTTTCAAAACACAATCTTCATTTGTCTTTCTCTTCTTCGATACACAGCATCCAACAATCCCAAAACCCCAATTTCATTCCCCCAAATTCTCCTCTCTGTTTGCTGCATCATCTTCATCACCAATCCATTGAGAGTAAACAATTTATATTCTTCATTCAGACCATTGATGATCTGATGAACTAAAAGCTTCATCAGAAAAAGAGTCACCGGCAGCATTCAAGGCATCAACCAATTCTTTAGCACGACTACCATAATCGGTGATATTTTTTGTTTCTTGTTTTGGAAGATAAGACTGAGTTCTATACTGATTTTGTTTGGCAAATGTTTGTTGATTAAAGGATTCTTCCAGATTATGCTACAATTGAGATGAAGATTTGGTACCTCATGCAAGATAGAGAATAGATCTGAAGAAAAAATCAGATCTGAAAGAAGACAGATCTTGGAAGAACAGAGCAGACGATCTGGGTTAAACCACCAACCACACCCACCTACAGAGACAGAAAGAAGGTTACCGGCGCCGCCGCCGGTGTTGTTGATGAAGACCGATGACGGTGATGATGTTGGTTGATGGAAACCGCGACTTCTTTTCCGGTAACACTTCAAGTTCTTTTCGTTTTCTTCTTCTTTTCTGTTAGAACTTTTAAGAACCGAGTGTTCACCGGCCGTAGCCGGTAGTTTTCAGGGGTAATTAATGATGATGATGTTGATGAAGACGGTGGTGGGGGAGCGACGGTGGTGATAATCGACAGGAACGTTTTTCCGGTAAACCACACCTTCATCTTCTCGATTAACACTGTTTGTTCTTCCTGTTGCATCTGAATCAATGGTCTGAATGAAGAATATAAATTGTTTACTCTCAATGGATTGGTGATGAAGATGATGCAGAGGCTGGGTTTTGTTAATAAGCAAGGGTATTTTGGTCATTTAACATGGACTTAACTGAAAAATTTAACTGATGTTAGGGCTGGGGACCAACCGAGTGCATTTTTGAAAACTACAGGGACCACGCGTGTAATTAGTAAACCATTGGGACCAAGTCTGCAATTTTTGAAAACCACAGGGACCAACCAAGCATTTAACTCTAATAAAAATTAAACTCAATTTGTGCAAGAAGACATACCTTCCTTGGGGCCATGTAGACTTGATAGTTTTTTTCACTACGGTCCTTTGGCAGATTTGTTTTTGGGTTATCATCCACTCCAATAACTTTAAGGTGTTACAAATGAAAAAAAAAATCATAAATTAATAAATGGCACATCACCATTTTGTGTATAAACTATAGATCAATTAACTTAAGCATACCTTTGGCTTTTTTTGTTTCTATCAGTTGTCGAATTATACATGAAAAAAAGTTACTGATAAAACCCATGAAAAAAATGAGAAATAAGCGACTCTTATACTGGGATAGAAAAAAGAACTTACCCTTTCAGTTTTTTGAGAATGTTATCAAACAATGTTGTATCAAGCGCCCATGCCTTACTTTGATAACAATGTGTCGGATATTATTCTTTAACATCATTAAAACATATAGATATATTAGGGGTGTAAACAAGCCCAGAGGCTCGAGAGCTACTCGTTATCAGCTCGGTTAAAAGCTTTAACGAGCTCGAGCCTGAAATAGAGCTCCTTTTGTTATCGAGCCCGAGCTCGAGCTTGAAATACAAAGCTCGCTCGAGCCGAGCTCGAGCTTTGGGTTTTACTCGTGAGCCGAGCTCGAGCTCAAATAAGTAAAGCTCGAACCGAGCTGAGCTAGAGCTCGAGCTCGAGCTTCAGAAAAACATGAAGAGCCGATCCCAAGCCCAATCGAGCTCGGGCTCGGCCCGGCTCGTTTACACCCCTAAGATATATACACCATGTAGCCAACGTTGTAAATTTAGCTATGTTTCTTTTCAAAGCTCTTATTTTTCCCATATTTGTGTCAGTTTGACCCGCCAAGTTGACCCGTTTAACATACCTCCTGGCCCTGCCACCTTGACGTGCATACGACAACATCATAACCAAACTAAAACAACAACAAATAAAAAAAAGATTGCAGCAAGATGAGTACCTTATCGCAATTTGTCACTACTCATCATATAAAAAAATTGATTTTTTCTAGTGTGTCGCTATTTAAAAAATAGCGCCCTCTATTTATCGCCATTCACTATGTAGCATATGAGCACCTTATCGCTATTTGTCGCTATTCGCCATTAACAACTATGGGATCAAAATGGGCCGGTCCAAAATTTTATACGCTTGATGACATGTTAGACGTCATTAGGGAAGAGACAACATACCTCCATATCTACACAAAGTCTAATTATGTCAAATGCCTCATGAATTTAAAATCTAGCATGAAGTTCTCAAATGAAACTATAAATGAATGTGAAGCAAAAGCACATTTTTAATGGCATTTACAGAACCGTCCTTATGTTCTCCCCAGTTCCCACCCAAAAACATTTGATTACCTTAGAATCTCTTAATGAAGTCCTCCATAAGAACATAGAGAAGGTCAGAGGATGATGGCGCCATTCAATCGTCTGTTTATTGAAGACGATTTCAATCAAAAGAAAAAACCCATAACCGTCGATTTCATTCTCATTCGGACCACTGAGCCGTCGATGTCATTGAAGGAGGGTATTCATTACAATTCAATAGAGCGTCCTTAGGGGATGTGGAAGAGACGAGGGTAACCATGGAATTGATTTTCAGCTTCAACTTTGGGGAGTGGGTTTTATGTGTTCCGCCCAGCTGCAGCATAACCTGAAAAGCACAAGACATAAGAACAACTAACGGGCCATGAGAATTTGATAAACACAGATAAGGTACCTGGAATACAATTCTCAGAAGACGTTTATTCACGGCGTGCTCACGGCCAATGTCATGACACCACCTAGAAACAGAAATTTATCCAGAGAAAAAAATCATAAGCCTACAAGAAGTTCAGATCATAAGTCAGAACAAGATTGTCTAAAGCTTACATGTTTATAAGGACTATATCTGAAACAGTAATCGCAAAAAGAGCAGCTTGTTTCTCGAATGCAGTATCATCCTAGACAAGTTATTAAAAATTTATAAATGAGAGCAAACAAAGATTGATACAAACACAACTGAAAACAAAGAAGAATAAAAATAAAATAAAAAAGCGTATTTAGGAAGATAATAAATAGAAATAAAGAAAAGAAAAGAAAAAAGATAATTCAGATCAACCTCTCCTCGTTCTCTTCCCTCAATTACAATCGTACAAGGTTCAATACCGGTGCATCTTGCCATCCAAACACCTTTAGTGGTCTGAGACCTAACAATAACTTAATGCAAAAATAACCAGGGATACGAGCTAAGTTCAAGACAAGAAAACAAAACAAAACAAACAAAAAGAGCAATGCCTTCCCGCGCCAGTGTCCATTTCTTTGAAGTTGGTATGAAAAAGATGATTTAGAAGTGTGCTCTTCCCTGTAAGACACACAACGACATTAAAACTTGCATACAAACTATTTTACAGGTAATGTAGTAATAATGGATTCTTTTGAGTCACGTTGTAGTGGTAAATGATACATACCACTGCTCTGTGGGCCCATGACAGCAACAGTCACATATTTAATTCCACATTCTACAAGTTTAACTTCTTTGATAAAATTATCAAGTCTATCTGCACTGAAAGTTCCATCTCCTTCAATGAGATGGGTTGTGTAACATTCAACTGGATTTTCTGAAATAAGATATAAACAGGTGCCCTTGAATTGAAACCAGCTTAATTTAGGGAAATTGAAATCAAGTTGTCTTAAGCTGTTTTCAGTTCAGTGCATAATCTGAAACTAAACAATTAGAATGCAGAAACACCAACTAACATTAAAATTGAACTACAATCACCATGAAATTCAAGCTTTTGCTGTTATGGTATCAAAACAGAAACCGCTTTAAATAATAGATAATGTTTGTCGTATCAATATAGCAACAGAATTTAATGATAGATTATGTTAAAGCTAGGGTTTTGACTTAGAGCAAAATCACAGGTGGTATTCTACATCAAACAAAACAAATTGCTTACCCATCAAGCTAGCTAGTGCGATTGAAGAACTGAAGTTGTTCTTTGGTCTTTAATTTCTCGAAGAAGAAGAAGTCAGGCCATTTGAATCAGACCTAATTTTGTGAGTAGAGAAAAATTGACAATAATCACCAGCACGCTACCTGCGGTGGAGGTTGAGCTTAACAGAGAGGATGACCCTGAAGATTAGGGTTCTGCCTGCAAATCAAACTAATGAAGGCGGCGACCATGTAAGGTTCCGATATCCCCTTCTCCGTTGTCTCTCTCTCTCTCTCTCTCCTTCCCGTTCTCTCTCTCCCATTGATCTTTCACTTTCTCTTCTCTGGATATTCTCTGAATATTGAAATGGACGGTACAAGTGACCGACGTAAATGTAGGTTCTTCTCAAATTCCAGGGATGAAATCCCTATACTGACCCTACTGCGTCTTAAAATTTTGGACAGACCCCTCTAAAATGGCTTGTAATTACTTGTATATAGTGCTTTAAAATTTATACATGTAGTAAAATTACATTTTGATCCATCACTTCTCCTTTTTATATATATATATATATATATATATATATATACTAGTAGGAAACCCGCGCGATGCGGCGGGGGCGACAATTTGCAATACGATACTTGTTTCCGTTAGTTTATCAATCATCTTGTGATATATTGTATAATACTTCTTTTAGTTTATAATTTATGTCATATGTAAGCTTTATCTATACCATAAGCATTACAGAACTTAATTTAGTAAAAAGTAAAAAACATGAATAAGAAAATGTAAGTTATGAACGTCCTTGCAATGTAATAAACCAATACTTAAAATGAATACATAGGTTATAAACATAACCATTTAAAAATAAATATATGCATGTCAACTACTTGTATTATGATGAGATAAACTTTAGTCACATGCCTTACACATATCTATTCGCTCATTTGCATTGTTCGACCACCACTCCTCATCCCAATTGATACCAAAAGGTTCTTCTTTTGCTCTAGTGGTTGGATAAACTTTAGTCACATGCCTTACACATCTCTATTTATCTTCTCAAAATCAAAAGTGCGATTTTTAGCCTATTCATGAGTTAGCAAGACAAAAGAAGAGTGATAATATAGGTCTACACAACTAAAACTGCTCTAACCAGCCAAAAACATTATATATAGTAATAGATAATAGATAATAATGTTTTTAACAACCAAATGACCAATACCATGTAAAAAGTGCCAAGGATCAACACACTTAGACATATTTATATAAATCTAAACCATAGATGCATACCATATAGTTTGAAGCATACAATTGAAGGAGTTTACAAATTTAGGTGTAGGAAAACAACAGATCTTATAAGGATAACCAAAAACACTTTACGTTAATATTAGACCGTGCTAGCAACAACAAATATGGGTGTCACCTATATAATACATCACAGGTACAGAACATTAGTTTTCGTATAATGGATCAAGCATTAAAAGTACACTTTTGACGGCATTTAATTCACTTGACAAATTCCCCATTATGCTAAAAAAAAAAAAAAAAAAAAACTATCTGACCCATTAAACCCTTTCTTTTCATTCAAAGTAAAATATATACAAAGATTTGGTGACTGCCATGAAAAACAACCCTTTCTTTTCATTTAAATAGAGCAAACAAACTGCACTTTACAAACATAATCTTTTAAACAATAAATATTTTTTGTATTTTTCTTGTCAAAAAAGCATCGATAGATAAAGCTATTGCAAGACTTGAAATGACAGGAGGATACATACAGTGATAGAGGTGATGGTTCACTCTTTAGGTATTATATCATGTGATTAACAAGTTAACGCTAACCCGCGCGTTGCAGCGGATATTAACTATGAGTACAATATGTCATGTTTCCAATATGTCAGGAAGAAAAATAATGCAATTTTAAAAATTAGCCTGAAATATGAAAAATGAAAAAATCACGAAAACGAAAACAACAGTTAACTATTTATAGCATTTCTTTTCACATATAGAAAAAAAAAGCAAAAAAATAATACCTATTTAATAATTAAAGCCTGACAGTAACATAATTTCAAAACGATTTTTTATTTTTGAAATGTAAACTTTATAAATTAAAGCCTACTTAATAATTAAAGCCTCTTCAAAAACGGTTACTGGCATAGTGAAACGTGTTTAGTTCAACCATTTCTTTTTATTTAAAATTTGTGTTTAGTTCAACCATTTCTTTTTATTTAAAGTTTGAAATATTACTTTGTCTGACAAATGGTTTTGTAAAACCATCAACTGTTAAACCGTTGTGTAAAACCATAAGTTATGAGTGGGAGAGTAAAAGAAAAAAACCACTAAGTTATTAGGGAGAGAAAATCGATGGGTTTCAGGCCATCGTCCACAAACGTCCGGCCGGCGAACTCGCAGTCACCGGTTTGAGTTTCCACCGGAGAAGTGTGAACGCAAAGGTGATGGTATCTTGGGCAACCGACTGTTAAAGCGTGTCGGATGCATTGACACCAACCGGACTTCAACCGCTGGAGAAGGGTGAACGGCTCTCAACACAAATCGGGCTTCAACCATCGGAGAAGGGTGAACGGTCGTTTGATGGTTGAAGACGGCAAGATACGGTGGGTGTTTAATCAGCGGGGTTGGCACCGTTGCCGGTGGTCGTGATCGTCATCGTCGTAAGTTATTTAATGGCAACCTCATCCTCGTAAGTTATTTGCAGAAGAAAACGTTGGGTCTGGACGTTGGGTCGGGTGTCAGTTATTGTTGTTGCCATTAACAAGTGTCAACAAGCAGCTAATGACCCACCGTCAAGCTGGTTTCGGGGAGTTTTACCAGCGGTGTTATCACTTGTGTCAAGAAGAAAAAGCCAGAAACGTTTGTTAAGATTTGATTTCAACTTTCGAACTTTGTTGCTGATGATGTTTTTTGTCTTTATTTCTGTCCTCATGGTTTCCAATCTTAAATTCAGATATTATTTTATTTAAATATTTAATCTATCATTTTAGTGTGAATAATACTATATTCAATTTTAAACAGCACAGTTGCCTACTCACATGCGAGCTGGAGTTGCTAAAACACATGGACCGGTTATTGCACAACCACTACAATAGCGAAACACCCATAACAAATTTATCTCACAGTTTGAGGTTCCGACAACGGCACTACACTAACCGTTATGAACTCAGAGAGCTAGTAACCGCAAGACGTAACGCAGTTATGTTTGCGCAACAAGGACAGCACACCACCTATGGGGAAGACGTAACGCAGTTATGTTTGCGCATTGACTCTTGAGTCCTTGAAGGCGAAAAGAGTAGACAGAAGTGTGTGTTTCTTGTGTGTGAAGAGAAGGTGAGAGGTTGAATACTTGAATGGGTTAGGTGTGAGGAAGGTGAGAGGTTGAATACTTGAGTGGGTAGGTGTGAGGTGTGATTGCCGAAAAGATTGTTTATATAGGCTGTTGGAAGGTGTATTAATTGGTTGGTGGTGGGTGACACGGATTGGGTTACTCAACCGTTGATTTGAGGAATGGTATTTGGACGGTGAGGATTAGCACTGTTGTGAGAGAGGGGGAAGTTTTGAGACCAGATACACTACACGGATAGTGGTGATTCAAATTTCAAAAATCCTTGTACTCACCTCAATTGCCGCCAGATTTCAATTATTTCAAATGATATTTCAACTTTCACTAAAATAGTATAGATATAATATATCCACTAAAAGTTAAAAACTCTTAACTTTCAACATCTCAATACTCTCTCTCTTATATACATTATATATAGTAATAGATACACTACACGGATAGTGGTGATTCAAATTTCAAAAATCCTTGTACTCACCTCAATTGCCGCCAGATTTCAATTATTTCAAATGATATTTCAACTTTCACTAAAATAGTATAGATATAATATATCCACTAAAAGTTAAAAACTCTTAACTTTCAACATCTCAATACTCTCTCTCTTATATACATTATATATAGTAATAGATAATAGATATATATATATATATAGGATAAGGATCATGTGAGAAGTAGTAGGCTAATTGAGAAACTTGAGAAGCATTCTGGACCACACATTTTCCCTAAGCAAAAAATGCAAAAAAAGTTGAAAAAATGCAATTTTTTTTTTTTGGAAAAATCGCAGCTTTTTCTTTAAGGATTAATTTTTTTTTGGATTTATACACATGTGTATATTGTTAATCTTTTAACTATACATATATGTATATTGTCAATTATACATATATGTATATACATGTTTAAAATTGAAAAATAAGTGTTATTTAGGGTTTAGCATTAGTATTTAGGGTTTAGCATTAGGGTTTAGGGTTTAGCTTTATGGTTTAGGGCTTAGCATTAGGGTTTAGCAATAGTATTTAGGGTTTAGCATTAGGGTTTAGCTTTTGGGTTTAGCATTAGGGTTTAGCTTTAACTTTTGGGTTTAGCTTTATCTTTATGGTTTGCATTAGGGTTTAGCATTAAGGGTTTAGCTTTAGAGTTTAGTTTTAGCTTTTGGGTTTAGTATTAGGGTTTAGCTTTAGGGTTTAGCATTAGGGTTTAGCTTTAGGGTTTAGAGTTTAGGGTTTAGCATTAAGGTTTAGCTTTAGTGTTTATGGTTTAAGATTTAGGATTTATAAGACATATTTTTTCAATTTTAAACATGTATATACATATATGTATAATTGACAATATACATATATGTATAGTTAAAAGATTAACAATATACACATGTGTATAAATCCAAATTTATAAAAAAAAAAATTAATCCTTAAAGAAAAAGCTGCGATTTTTCTCAAAAAAAAAAAAAAATTTGCATTTTTTTCACCTTTTTTTTTTTTTGCATTTTTTGCTTAGGGAAAATGTGTGGTCCAGATTGCTTCTCAAGTTTCTCAAATAGGGTGGACTTCTCTTAGGATCCCTACCCTATATATATATATATATATATATATATATAGGGTAGGGTTCATGAGTGAACAATGGTGTATTAGTGAACAAAACGAACTCATCCTGACCATTGATTTTGTAGATCTAGATTTTTCATTTAGTGGCAAGATTGTAATTATGTTTTGTAACTTCCATGTATTTTAATGAACACAAGGGTATAATTGTATTTTTCCCTCTTCATTTAATTAATTGATTTTTTTCTCGCTTGATTTCTCTTTCAATTAAAAGAATATTTAATTATATTCTCTATACTTTTCTTTCACCAATTACCTAATTTGAGATCTGAATAATTTAAAAAAAATACAAATATTATCAAATATTGTTTCATCTATAATACGATTCAAAATATTTAATAACATTCTCTATATACTAATACACGGGTGTATAAGTCTGGTATTTACCGACCTATATACACATATGTACTTGAATAATACACAGGTATATACGTCTGGTATATACCGACATGTATACACATATGTACTTGAATAATACACAGATGTATAAGTCAAGTGTATACCGACCCGTGGAAACAAGATGTAATAATACACAGGTGTATAAGTCCTTTATATACCGACTTGTATACACATACATTAAAAACATAATTTAATTAGGCTTAAATATTTATTTTTAAAAAGAACATAAGATGGAACAATATTTGATAATGTTTGTATTTTTTTTTAAATTATCAAATATCAAGTTAGGTAATTGGTGAGAGAAAAAAATATAGAGAATGTAATTAAATATTCTTTTAATTAGAAAGAGAAATCAGGAGAGAGAAAAAAATCAATTAATTAAATGGAGAGAAAAAAATCAATTAATTTAATTAGGCTTAAATATTTATAAACAAAAACCGGGAAGAGTCATCGTTGTGAAAAATACGGTATTGATTTCTAGACTAGGTCTTGCGTCTTGGATATCTGATTCAAGATTATTTGAGTCTTCCATCAAAGGTTCGTAAATGATAAATTAATAGATGAGATGATGAATTTCGAAAAATATTTTTAAGATAGGAGCAAATCAAGGATAAAAGTAAATGAAATCTCATGGTTTCCTAAATATAGGAAGTGTAACTGATTATTGATCATAAAAGAATAATGAATTAATAAAAAAATTAAATATAAAATTACAATCTTATCCTTCTCATCAAAAAATCAAATGAATGGTTGAGATTAGTTCACACAGTTCACAAACAAGGATGTTGTTCACTCATGATCCTTATCCTATATATATATATATATATATATATATCTAATCACCCACCCCACCACCACCCAAAAACCTAAACCCCCACCCCTACCCCCTCGGCAATATATAGCTAAAACCAAACCCGAATAACGTACAGTGGCGGATCCATGAATTTTTTCCAAGGGGTTCACTTTTTTAAATGTTCAGATATCATATGTCCGAAGATAAAAAATATGGGTCGGTTCGACGGTTCGGGTCTGGTAAGGTTCATCATATCTCTTTCAACGCTATTCGTTACAACGGGTAAAACTAGTGACGACTGACGAGCAACAAAATCTCACAAGCCAGTTGCTCGGGATGGTTTCGCTATTGATCATAAAAGAATAATGAATTAATAAAAAAATTAAATATAAAATTACAATCTTATCCTTCTCATCAAAAAATCAAATGAATGGTTGAGATTAGTTCACACAGTTCACAAACAAGGATGTTGTTCACTCATGATCCCTATCCTATATATATATATATATATATATATATATATATATATATATATCTAATCACCCACCCCACCACCACCCAAAAACCTAAACCCCCACCCCTACCCCCTCGGCAATATATAGCTAAAACCAAACCCGAATAACGTACAGTGGCGGATCCATGAATTTTTTCCAAGGGGTTCACTTTTTTAAATGTTCAGATATCATATGTCCGAAGATAAAAAATATGGGTCGGTTCGACGGTTCGGGTCTGGTAAGGTTCATCATATCTCTTTCAACGCTATTCGTTACAACGGGTAAAACTAGTGACGACTGACGAGCAACAAAATCTCACAAGCCAGTTGCTCGGGATGGTTTCGCAGTGGAGTGGGCATCCAAGTGGTATTGAGGATAACACAAATAGTGGTAGTAGTCATCACCTTTCATAAATTATGCAGAATATGCAGCATGTTGGTGGATGCTCAAGTTGATGGACATAATCAAGATAATGAGTTTATTGTAGATAGGTGAAGAAGAATGAGTCTATTAAAGATGGGTTGGTTGCTTGCATTTGTTTTTTAACGAAACCAGTAAATAATTAGGAACCAAAATACCAAATGAATCATTTTTTATACCAACGGGTCAAGATTCATAATAGAGAAAGATGGTGATCACCCGTAAGTGATTCTTTTATCTGTATTAGTTGTTACTAGATCATTCATTTAAGGTTTAATTGTTGTGAACTTGAAGAAATTGTATAATCTTGTATGATAATATGTAACTGCAACATTCATTAATTTGATTTATGATAATATGTAACTGCAACATTCATTAATTTGATAATCATTACTATATCCTACAAAAAGCAACTTGAGTCATGTCCTTTCATTTAAAAGTCACGTCCGTTAAAAAATTATAATATATATTACTATACCCTACAAAAAGCAACTTGAGTCATGTCCTTTCATTTAAAAGTCACGTCCGTTAAAAAACATTACTATATCCTACAAAAAGCAACTTGAGTCATGTCCTTTCATTTAAAAGTCACGTCCGTTAAAAAATTATAATATATATTACTATACCCTACAAAAAGCAACTTGAGTCATGTCCTTTCATTTAAAAGTCACGTCCATTAAAAAATTATAATATATATTGTATATTGTAAGCAACTTGAGTCATGTCCTTTCGTTTAAAAGTCACGTCCGTTAGAAAATTATAATATATATTGTATATTGCACTAATTCATTCAAACAGGCACCTTTTCGTTCTAAATTTAATAGGCACGATTCATTCATTCAAAATTTAACAATCACCAATTGCTAACCAAACCGATGCAATGCATCAAATAAAACAAACCGACATATACAACCACAACCGGCGCGAGTATTAAAACAAATCTACACTGCAATAAAACCAGTTTGATAAGAAAATAATAGGATAATTGTATTGAATCTGCAAAATCTTCTTCACATATATAACTATCTACCAGTATATTGATACAAATGTACATGAGTAGTATATCTAGTAACTGTCAAATGGACATAACTGCCAAAACGGTTATGGGGGGATGATTTGTATATCTGATTTATAACACTCCCCTTCAGATATACATTATCATTATTCATTATACACTATTAACAACATACTTCAGGATGGTGTTAAATCGGTACTTCAGGACCTATAAGATAAACCGATACTGCTGGACCAGTTCTGCTGCCTCGTTAAAAACCTTACTAAGAAAACCCAATGGGACAAAACTTAGTCAAGGAAAAGAGTACAGCGTGAATAATGCTCCCCCTCAATTTAACTAACGTCTTTTAATCTGCGAAGCCCGATCTCATGTGATAACTGCTCGAAACTGCTTCTAGGTAACGATTTTGTGAACAGGTCTGCTAGATTTTCACTTGACTTGATCTGACGAACATCGATTTCCCCTTCCTTTTGTAAGTCATACGTTGAGAAGAACTTTGGTGAGATGTGCTTTGTTCTATCGCCTTTAATGTAGCCTTCTCTTATTTGAGCTATGCAAGCAGCGTTATCTTCATAAATAATCGTTGGGTCTTTCTTGATTTGTTCTAATCCGCATGCTTCTTGTATATGATTGATCATTGATCTCAACCACACGCATTCTCGACCAGCATCATACAATGCTATCAATTCGGCATGATTTGATGATGTTGCTGTAAGTGTTTGCTTAGTCGACTTCCAAGAAATTGCTGTGCCACCATATGTGAATACATAACCTGTCTGAGATTTTGCTTTGTGAGGATCTGATAGATATCCGGCATCAGCATACCCAACAAGCTGGGACTTTTGATCTTTCTGATAGAAAAGACCTAAGTCTTGTGTCCCGCAAATATACCGGAATATATGTTTTACACCATTCCAGTGTCTACGTGTTGGATTCGAACTGTATCTCGCTAGTACATGAACTGCAAATGCAATGTCAGGTCTTGTGTTATTTGCGAGGTACATAAGGGCACCGATCGCACTTAAGTACGGTACTTCCGGACCAAGTACTTCTTCGCCTTTTTCTTGAGGGCGATAAGGATCCTTGTGTGAATCTAGCGGTCGGACAACCATAGGTACGCTAAACGGATGTGCTTTATCCATGTTGAAACGTATTAACATCTTCTGGATGTAGTTTGATTGATGGACAAATGTGCCATTGCACAGATACTCAAATTGTAGTCCGATGCATAATTTTGTCATACCAAGATCTTTCATTTCAAATTCCTTCGTTAACAACTGAGCAGCTTTCTCTATCTCTTCAGGAGATCCGATTATGTTGATATCATCAACATAGACTGCTATTATAGTGAAATTTGAGAGTGTTCTTTTTATAAAGACACATGGACTGATTACATCAGACTTGTATCCTTCTTTTTCGAGATATTCACTAAGTCGATTGTACCACATACGACCAGATTGTTTGAGACCATATAAAGATCTCTGAAGCTTTATAGAACACATATCTCGAGGTGTTGATCTTAATGCTTCAGGCAATTTTAATCCTTTAGGGATTTTCATGTAGATGTCATTTTCAAGTGTCCAGTATAAGTATGCGGTGACGACATCCATTAGTCTCATTTGAAGTCCTTCAGAGATTGTGAGGCCGATTAGGAACCTAAGGGTTATCGCATCCACTACAGGGGAATACGTTTCCTCATAATCAACTCCTGGGATTTGGGAAAACCCTTGTGCTACAAGTCGAGCCTTATATCGCACAATCTCATTCTTTTCATTTCTCTTTATTGCAAACACCCATTTATAACCTACTGGTTTGACGTCTATGGGTGTTCGGACTACAGGTCCGAAAACATGTCGCTTTTCGAGCGAATTTAATTCGGAATTTATGGCTTCTTGCCATCTTGGCCAATCATTTCTGTGCATGCACTCTTCCAAAGTTTTAGGTACGTAATCATTTTCATTGATTACATCCGTTGCTATAGCATATGCGAATATATCATCAACACGTGTTTTATTCCGGTTCCACATTGTACTATCTTGTACATAATTAATAGAGATCTCATTTTCGTTCGGTACCGGTGTTTCTTCTGAAACTTCTTTTTCCTCTGGAATTATAGTTGTCTCTTCCGGGACATTTACCTCTACCGGGGTTTCATTTATAACCGTTTGTGAGTTTTCACCAACTGCGTTACTTTGCTCTTTTCGTTTCCGTGGGTTTTTGTCTTTGGAACCGATTGGCCTCCCACGCTTTCGTTGTATAGTAATCGCTTCTGGGATTACTTCAATTCGAGTAGGTGCATTTGATGCTGGTACATGTGACTTTGTCACTCTATTCGTGTCTGTGAATGCATCTGGTAATTCATTCGCTATTCTTTGCAAATGTATAATCTTTTGGACTTCATATTCACATTGACCACTTCGGGGGTCGAGATTTGATAGCGATGATGCATTCCACGTTATTTCTTGTGTTACCAGTCTTTCTTTGTTCTTATCTCCCCCTAAGACTGGGAACATTGTTTCATCAAAATGACAGTCAGCATACCGTGCTGTAAACATATCTCCCGTCAATGGTTCTAAATATTTAATTATGGACGGGGAGTTAAAACCAATATAGATGCCCAGTCTTCTTTGGGGTCCCATTGTAGTACGTTGTGGTGGCGGTATTGGTACATATACCGCACAACCAAAAATTCTAAGGTGGGATAAACTTGGTTCTCGTCCGGAGACCAGTTGCAATGGGGAGTATTCGTGATCAGCAGTTGGTCTCAATCTAATCAGTGCAGCAGCATGCAAAATAGCATGTCCCCATGCAGAAGATGGTAGTTTACATCTCATTAAGAGTGGTCTAGCAATTATTTGTAATCTTTTAATCAAAGATTCAGCTAAACCGTTTTGTGTGTGAACATGAGGTACTGAATGTTCAACATTGATCCCGATTGACATACAATAGTCATTAAACGCTTGAGATGTGAACTCTCCTGCATTATCCATCCGGATGTTTCTAATTTGATTGTCCGGGAAATTAGCTCTCAGTTGTATGATTTGGGCTAAAAGTCGGGCAAATGCTACATTTCGAGTAGCTAAGAGACTCACATGTGACCACCTTGAGGATGCATCTATTAAGACCAAGAAATAGCGGAATGGTCCACACGGAGGATGAATAGGCCCACAAATATCCCCTTGGATTCTTTCTAAAAATGATGGGGTTTCATGTATCAATTTAGTTTGTGAGGGCCGAGTTATAAGTTTGCCCAGAGAGCATGCTGCACATGATAAGTCTTGTGGTAGCAAAACTTTTAAGTTTTTGAGAGGGTGCCCGGTGGCACTTTTGATTATTCGTCTCATCATTATGCTACCAGGGTGACCTAGACGGTCATGCCATATATTAAATGTGTCTTTATCTAATAGCTTTTGGTTACTCACCATGTATGATTCGACAGGATTGATATTAGTACAATATAATCCAGAGGATAAGGCTTCCAATTGTTCGACAATTGTTTCTTGGCCATTTTTGTTTGAAGTAATTTGAAGATATTCAAGATTATTTTCAGATATTGTTTTTAGGTGGTAACCGTTTTTCCGAATATCTTTAAAGCTAAGTAAATTTCTTCTGGATTTACTAGAATATAATGCATTATCAATAGTTAATTGGGTACCCGAAGATAATGTTATGTGTGCTCTGCCGGAGCCTTCGATAAGGTTACTGACACCAGATATAGTGCCAATCGGTGTCTCTGCCGGAGACAACTTAGAGAAAAATTTCGTATCTTTGAGAATAGTGTTAGTACTACCGCTATCTACCAGACATTCATCACCAATAATAGCTCTGCTGGAGCTAGGATACATATTTCTTCAAGAAATAAAAATAAATAAAAGTTAATGCAAAGTAGTAAAATGAAAACATTGCAAGAGTTTCAAACCAAACCAAATACAAACGTCACAGTGTGAAAAGTAAAGCATAAAAGGTACATTAAATATGTTTAAACATCACGAATATTTTCAATGAAATCACATGCATCCAAATGAACGTCTGATATCGTGGCTGGAGGTGCATCCTCAATCAGATTTGTTTCAGCATTCTTTCCTTTGTCTTTCATCATGCGTTGATATGCCTCAACGAGGTGTTTAGGGGTGCGACATGTGCGGGACCAATGATTTGACATCCCACATCTATAACAAATGTTGCTTTGGTTCCCACTACTTTTCCCTTTTGAAAGTCGCCCCGTATTATGTCGACTCGATTCACCACCGCTATTTTTAGTGTTCTGGGACTCTCGATGCCATGTATATCCCCGTCCTCGACCACGACCACGACCTCTGCTGGGGCCGCGACCTCTACCTCTACCTCGTCCGCTTTGATAATTGGCCGCATTCGCTTCAGGGAATGGGCTTGCACCGGCGGGTCGCGATTGATGGTTTTGTAGTAGGAGCTTGTTGTTTTGCTCCGCGACCAGAAGACATGATATCAATTCAGAATATTTAGTAAATTTACGTTCCCGATATTGCTGCGACAGGAGCATATTTGAGGCATGGAACGTTGAGAATGTTTTTTCAAGCATGTCTTCATCGGTTATTTTTTCACCACATAATTTAAGTTCAGATGTAATGCGGAACAAGGCAGAGTTATACTCACTAACAGTTTTAAAATCCTGTAGTCGTAAATGAAGCCATTCATAGCGGGCTTTGGGGAGTAAGACCAACTTCTGGTGGTTAAAACGTTCTTTGATGTTTGTCCATAATTCAAGGGGGTCCTCAACAGTTAGATATTCCCGCTTTAGATCTTCGTGAAGATGATGGCGGAGGAATATCATAGCTTTCGCTTTATCTTGAGGTGAAGTTTGATTACCATCAATAATTGTCTCCCCTAAATTATTTGCCGTCAAATGAATTTTAGCATCAAGAGTCCAAGGGAGGTAATTGTTACCCGAGATGTCAAGTGCGGTGAATTCAAGTTTTGATAAATTCGACATATTATCTACAAAGGAAAGAGACATGCATTTAATAACAAGCATGTGTATATAATGCATATTATAGGGGAACTTCGGGTTCTTTATAATTAGAACTTCAGGTTCTATATATATATATATATATATTTTTTTTTTCATAAAATTAAATTCACACCAAAAATAAAAATTTCTTAGATATTGATATAATATTGATATTGAAAGTTTTAAATGTAAGTCATCGAATTGTTAGCTGTATTGTAAACTATATATATAATATTATATGTTGTGTGCGTTGAAGTATAATATCAATCCATTTCAAAAATGTCATATGCAACTTTAGTATTATAGACTTTGAAGGAAAAAAAAAATTTAAAAATTTAATTAAATAATGTAACAGACTTTTAATGGAGTCCAGTTGTATCACAACATATTAGAATGTATATTTATTATTAAACATATTTGCCATCAATAAAGGTTGCTAGTATCAAGAAATTTCATCTTCCAGAGCATGGAGATGAAGGAAAAAAAAAAAGGGGAAATCACGAAAATGGCCACTGCAACGCCGTCTTTTCCAATTTAGCCAACGGACACCCCTCGCCGAGCCGTTTCAGCGAGCTGAAACGGCACAAGATTCCCTTTAAACGGCCAGCCAACCGTTGGGTGACACGTGTCCGACAAAGCCTGTAACGGCTTGAGATTTCTGCAGTCAACGCCACGTGTCCGTCAAAACTTGAAAGAACTTAGCCAAGCCGTTACAATCGGCTCATGTTGAAAGATCTTAGCCGAGTTACTTCAACGAGCCAAGCCGTGTTCTTAGGATTTAGCCGAGCTGATACCCTTCAAAAGTGGTCCCCACTTCTGCCAGCCAAGCCGTTACAGCTGGCACCGAGCCGCTTCGTCCCATGCTCCAAGCCGTCCCCGCTGCTCCAAGCCGATACAGCTGCTCCAAGCCGGTACAGCTGCTCCAAGCCGGTACAGCTGGCACCTAGCCGTTTCGATATATGGTTCGAGCCGTTTCAGCTGGCTACGAGCGGTTTCAATGGTTAAGTTTATAGATTTAAATTTGTATGTTTTTTCCTGTGTGTTTGTGCAACAGATTCATCTAAAATTATCAAAACATTTAGCTTTTGTAGAGAGAAGTTACCAACTTAAAATTATGAAGATTCGTTTGGTTGTATACAGCGGCGGAAAGTGGGAAATCGTTAACGGAAAGTTAGAGTATGTTGCTGATGCTGATTCAAGTAGACGTGGTTTAGAAATTGAACCCAACCTTTCATACAATGCTCTTCTGAGTAAAGTTTCAAACATGTGTAGTTCTACAAACATTACGAAGTTATCGTATATGTTGTCTTCCTTTAGTGATCCAATCGATATAATAAACGATGAAGATCTTGCAATGTTTTATAATTTTGCTATGGAAAATATTTTTGAAATTTATAAATTATATGTCGTTGAAGGGTTTTGTGCTGGGTCATCTAGTTTTTCACCTCCAAAAAAATTTAAAGTTCCTGATTTGAATTTCTGCACTGATGAAGAAAATTATGATGTTTTAAACCACTACCAGCAAAATCCTGATAATTCATTTGAAAATTGTTTGTCATCTTCATCAATTACTTTTGAACAAGGTCACGTATTTAATAACAAAGACGACATGAAACTTGAGTTGGGAAAAAAATGTTTGTTAGAACACTTTGAGTTTAAAGTAGATAGATCTTCTAAAACTCGGTACGAAGTGTCATGTTTGGTGGACGGTTGCGTTTGGCTTTTTCGTGCATACAGTTTCGGGGATAGTGGTGTGTTTTTTGTTAAGAGTTTTAATGATAAACACACGTGCTCGAAGACGCTAACGTACCCACATCTTCGTCAGGCAAACCCAAAGGTTCTTGCTCACTATTTAAAAGAACCTTTAAAAGACTGTGGTAGAATATATCGTTGTAATGAAATAGTGAGAGATTTTAGACAAAGATTCCAAGTTGAGATAACCACTAGTCAAGCTTGGCGGGGAAAAAGTCTGGCACTAGAGGTTTTACAAGGAACAAGCAAAAATTCTTTTGCAGAACTACCATTTTACTGTTACAATCTAGAGCGTGCAAATCCAGGTTCTGTCACTCATATCAAGACTGATGACGAGCTTCGGTTTGAAATGGTCTTTGTTGCGATTGGTGCTGCGGTAAGTTACAGCAGTCTTTGTTTTTTTTTTCGTCAAAGTACATCTTGTTGACGTATTTTAAATAATTTTGTTTCAGATTCGTACCTTTATTAGTAATCTAAGACCGGTGGTGATCATTGATGCTGCACACCTAAAGGGTGAATTTAAAGGGACGTTATTTATAGCAGTTGGGATGGATGGAAACAACCAAATTTTACCTATTTCCTATGGAATAGGAAAATCAGAGGATGGTGAATCTTGGACATGGTTTCTGTCAAAGCTTAAAGAATGCATCAGTGAAATACCGGACATGGCGATAATATCGGATAGAGCGAATTCTATACACCTAGCTGTTAGAAACGTCTTTCCACATGCTTATCACGGGTTATGTTGTCGTCATTTAATGATGAACCTACGTTTACCCTCTGATAAAAAAAATGAGAAGCTGTGGTGGAAGACATGCAAATCGTACCGATTGTCTGATTTTAACGAGTCATTCAATGCTCTTTGTCTTGCCGTTCCTAGACTACGTGACCCTCTGACAAGTATTGGGTTTGGTAGATGGGCAAGGGCCCATTGTCCAGGCAATCGATATCATTATATGACATCTAACAGCGCGGAGTCTATTAACGCTTTATCTAGACACTCGCGTAAAATGCCGGTAACGCAACTCTTAGAGTTCTTCCGGCAATCTGTACAGAAATGGTTTTACGAGCGCCGTTTGCAAGGTATTCATGAAAATCATTTACTTACACAATGGGCACAGAAAAAAATTTTAAAAAAAATTGAAGGGTCTAGAACCTGGACGGTTGCTGGGATTGGGTTAAACAGTTATTCTGTCGCAGACAGTGGAAAGGGGGGTTTAGTTGACTTTGTTAATGGAAGCTGTAGTTGCCGAGTTTGGCAGGTTTCTGGTTTACCGTGCGGGCATGTTATTGCCGTGTCAAAATTTTTAGGTGAAACCGATTGCAATAAGTATTGCTTCCCGTGTTACTCAAACGAAGTCTATAAAAAAACTTATGAAGAAGCGATTAATCCTCTTCCTCATAGATCTGAATGGGAGACTCCAGAAGACCTTATCAATCTTCAACCGCTGCATATGACAAAACGCCAGGCCGGTCGTCCTCGAGAAAACCACCGGATCTTATCCCGCGGGGAAGAACCTACTCCCCTGTATTGTTCCCGGTGTAACTCATACGGTCATCATCGGGATGTCTGTCGGCAGCCCATGCCGTCAGAAATTCGTACTCGCAAAGACCCAGACAAAGGGAAAGAAACCGATAATCCTGATCGTTTTACACAATCTCCGCCTAATTATATGTATCCGTCTTTTAACTTGGGAGACTTTTAATACTTTAAATTATTTTGTGTATTTTAATTTCTGAAATAACGTAGTAAGTCTATTTAGTTGCAAATAATTAATATTGAAAATAATTTCATTACAATATGTTATTTTTTTTATATTACATGCATACATAAAACCATTAAACATTAACAGGTGTGAAGCGTCCGGCGTAGAGTTCATCTGCCATGTACCGTCTGTATCTGAAACAAGCATCCTGAAGGTTTCCTTCGTTCCATGTTAAAGAAAGATCCCGAACAAGTTTTTCCATTAACATACATATGATGACTCCTGAATTTCTCCCAATACGATCTGTTTGATCAGGCCACACGAAATCCCCTACTATTTGCATGGCACGCTTCTCATATATTTCTGAGTGTTGCCAGTACGATATACGTCCGAGACACCACAAAAATTCAGACTCAAATTCTAGCACAATTTGATGTACTCTTCTGTGTACGCAAAATGAATCTCCGCAATTAATTGTGTCACAACTATTGGCAAAAAAAATTCTTAATTCTAGTGTCTTTAGATTTATTTTAAAAAGCAACCAATTTTGTTCCTTGTCCGGTATAGGAATGTATACCTGCAAAAAGTGAATAATCTTATTAAAAATAAACATATATTTTCACTTTTATAGTTATTATTTCTTTTATATCTTATATTTTTTTTTGTTTTATTTAATAATGAGGAAATGGGCTAAACTAGAAGCATGGACTCGTGGGCTGTTAGTGGGCTAGAAGCATAGACGCTCGTGGGCTGCTGTGGTCGAAAAGGAAGCATAGGCTCGTGGACTCGTGGGCTGTTAGTGGGCTTGTGTGAGAAAAAAAAATTCTTAGAAAAAAAAAATTACATCAAACACGTTAAAGTTGTTATTCCAAAAAAAAACCTTGACATTTAACTAATAACCGGAATGGTCTTCCACTTCAGAATCATACTCTTCTCCTTCTGAGTCTTCCATTTCTTCCATTTCCGCACGATAAGCTTCAAAACGGACTTCATCGTACAGTCTTTCGAAATCCATCTCCTCGTCTGAGTCTTCGTCAGCAGTAACAGTCAAACATTGTTGTGGAATAATCTGGTCCAACGGACGTTGTCGCTCATCGGTGTTAGGTAACGGCACAAGCGCCTGACACTGACCTGAACCGCTAATTGGTGCTTCACTTGTTGGCTGTTGCACCGGGTTTGGGGGGTTACGAGTTTGGGAATTGTTTGGTTCGGGGTTATCTGAGGGGGGGTTTTGGTGGTTAACCGTTTGGGAAATGTTGACGTTGATATGAATGTGTAGATGAATGTTTTGTTGTTGATTCGCCATGAGGTAGAAAAGAGGGGGATGCCAGTTGAGAGGTGGACTAACATATGTTTAAATAGGGGTGGAGTAAGAATGAGACTTGTGCTTGGCTATATACGGTATAAGTATTTACGAGGTAAAAGAACAGTAAATATAAAATCTTAATAAAAAACGGATATAATAAAATAAAAAATTTGATTAAGCCTACTGTCTACCGTATCAATTTCCCAAAATGGAGGATATGTTGCTGTAGAACCATCTGCGTATCTGGTTGCATCAACATCTTGTTCATTTAACATCTCGAAGAAATTAGGCGGTAGAACTGTCCAACGGTAATCGTTTGAGGACATCGTCCTTGCATTTATTTCAATCTCGCATTGATACATGAGTTTGTTACACCATGCTTTTACGTGCTAAAAAATAAAGGTAATTTATTTGTTACAAAAATGACGAAACTGATTTTTAATACGAAATTAATTAGTAAGTTATCGTTTTTTGAATAAAACCCGCTCCAGTAAATCCAAGCAGTCCCCCCCACCAAGCTTTTCCTAGTGGTGTTATCCCCGTGTATGAAGAATAGCAAGTAAGATTATCGCCATCATAGTAAAATTCAAGAACATTTGAAGACCACTGGCGATCCCGATCCTGTTGATTTATCCAAATTGTGTTTTGTACTGAAGGAGGAATGCTTGTCATTGGTAATGTTTTACTAACACATATGTGTTTCTATAAAGGTGGAACACTAATATATATACACATATAGAGTAGTACAAAGGGATCCCTAGTACAATTGTATTTAATTTTTTTAAACCAAAACAATACAATTACAATTATCTTACAATGCTGTAACATCATCATCATCAAAGACGTTGTCGCTTGTACTATCGGGTAACACAGAATCATAAAATTGTAAAGCTAGTTGACGTCTCATTCGTGCCGCTGTTTTCTGAGTATCTTCACCATCGTTCAAACGTTTTTTTATTTATCAACTTGTCAAGAAATATGCAAACCCAAACTCCACAGTCTCCCAAAGGTCCGGACTGCTGAGGAGCATCGGTTGCATAAATAACTTTGAAGGGATAATATAACGGTAATTGTTTGTGGGTATTATAACCATGAATTCGTAGCCAATGGTCAAACGCAAAATTTATATGACACACCACATCCGTTCTTTCCCTTCCCATAGCATTTAAAAGGCTAAAACAGAAACAAATTAACAAGTTAGCAACATGTATTTTGGAGTTTACACCCTAAACAGCCCACCCATTATACGTTAAAATATAATATAATGAATTATATATATTTAAAAGCAAAATTTTTACCGTTGCAGCTAGTTGAAGCAATCCGTCCACAGTGCTCGTCATAAACTTCTTGCCTTTTTTCCATCCCAAAAATCTTGGAATCGTCTCACCTTGAAACCATTCGCTTGAATTCTTAAATTGAGGAAAAATCTCCAACAACCACATCTACAGAAAGAATTCAATGAAAACTTATATGGTTTTCGAAATAACAATATTAATTAACATTCACGGGTACCTTAAAGGGCCAGACAAATCCACCCAAAGAAAAACCTTTAGCGTCTTCTTTTTACCGATTGTGCAAATTGTATATAGCACTATAAGTACTTTCCCAAAAATAATTACCCCATGGATATTGTCTAAATTCTTCTAAATTATCCACAAGGTCTAAAAGCATATTATCAACAACATTAGTTTTTTGCAAACCCAAAAAACCTTGACCGATTAGCATGAGGAGACATACCCTCGTGGCGTCATTATCGTTAATATTCCCAATGTTCTCGAATAAAGTCATTATTCTCCCAAAATTAACAGTTGATCCAGGTCCACCTTCAAAATATCTGTTCTTAAAGGAGTTCGGATGGTCTCTAGGTGACCAAGAAGTGTGCCCAAAACGTAGCCCCGTTATTAAACAAAATTGTTTAGGGGTGAATGTAAGTAGCTCCCCTCGTAATCTATACGAAATACCAAGACGGGGAAAAGTAGTCGAGATTTGTAGTTGTGCAACGCTATATAAAAGAAGGCTATCACATATGGTGCATCTATTGTCTAAATATGGACCAAAACACGTCTGCCTAATAGTTGTTTCAACCGCCGGAGTCATCACTTTACGCAAATCTTGTAAAACCAACCACTTTTCTCGTACTTTAATGGTTATTTGCTATATAAGAAAAAAAATATTTAAAAAAAGTATACGAATTCAAATAAAAAATCTTATATTTTATTCAAATAAAAATATTTAAAAAAAGTATACGAATTCAAATAAAAAAAGTATATGAATTCAAATAAAAATCTTACCGGGCATGAAGGGGGGTCCATCAAAGCTTCTTCCATCTCTTGGTCATTTGGCATGTTCCCGAAATCATTTGGCATGTTCACGTGTCGGTTGAAGTCCATAGTGAGGGGCCCACAACTAATGTCGAAGAAGTGTGATTAGTGGTCCCAGACGAGTCAACGATCTTTCGGATCTTCAAGGTTGGATAGTCCTTTGCTTTGCTCCAAAGTGGATAAAACTTTGGAAGTGGGTTCAAAGTGTGTTGGTGTTTGTCACCTTGGGGAAACGGCTACTCGATTTGTTTACCCGACTTGAATGTCGTCTGACGGGGAACAGTACGTTATTGGTACACGCGCCTTGAAACGGCTTGGCCATCTATTGTAAACGGCATAAAAGCAGCTGAAACGGCTTGAACAGTAACATGAAACGGCTCATGCAGTTGCTTTTTGCTTTATCGTAGTACGTGCGTTGCAGCTTAAACGGCTCGGCATTTGAGATGAAACGGCACAAGCATGCAAACGGCACAACCATGCAAACGGCACAAGCATGAAACGGTAAAGGCTTGACCTTTTACTAAGTTGGAGCACGTGCACTGAAACGGCTCGGGCAGTTACATGAAACGGCTCGGGCAGTTGCTTTTTACTTTATTGGAGCATGTGCGTTGAAACGGCACATGCATGGTGTGGTAAAGGCTTGACATTTCCTTGAAACGGCTCGGGCAGTTACTTGAAACGGCTCGGACAGTAGCTTTATTGAAACGTGTGTATTGAAACCGCTTAAAAAATCATTTTTTTCAAAATTCCCCAATTTCATTTCATGTTTAAATAAGGTGGCCAAATTATTCTTACAGCTCCATTGTGAAGCGTTGAAACACCCTTGAAACAAATAATGGCTGAAAAAAACAAAAGTGACGTATACTGCTCTCAACCAGTTAGTAAATCGTCAACGTGGATTCTTAAGAAATGGAGAACAGCCAAACAGTCAGGTGAATCTTCATCGTCTGAAACGACTGTGCCGCAGGTGCCGGAAGAAAACAACTTTGTAACTAATCGTCAAAGCTTACACCCCAAAAGAGGCGGAAGATGGGCAATTCCAGACGACGAATCTGAGAATTGGTCAAAAGATGTTGCAACATTTTACAATAATGGGGACGCCCCATTCTGTTATTTAGCTGTTTTCAGTCGTTATGTGGAGTTGGACAAAAAATTTTGGGGCACTCTGTTAGGATATCGTTGTAATGGTTACCTAACAGCAACGGTAATTTCATTAGAACTTATTTTATTAACAAAATTTGTATTTATACTGTTTATTACATGTAACTTGTATTAAAATAATATTGATTAAACAGCATATTGAGGGATGGACTCGAAGACTAATGGCTTGGAGAAGCAGAAACCTACAAAAGGATCCCACGTTAAATTTGCGGTGGACAATACTTCCACCGCAATTCTATGACACGTTACTACAATCCACTCCTAAGAGTGTGGTTGGTTATGGAAATGGTAAAGAAAACCCATTTCCTTCCTTTTTTGACGTGGATTTTGTGTTTATCCCACTGCCGATTGACAATAACGAATGGCTGTTTGTACGATTAGAGTTGGCATCTCAGGAATTAGTTTTGTACCCATTTGAGGACTTTTGTGGACGACTAGACAAATTTAGAGCAGTTATTATTCCACGGTTGACGAAGCTTAAGGTGTATTTAACTGGTTTGCTGGTGCATTTGCAGTATTGGAAAAAAACAGGCAAACAAGAATGCTGCATAACTCATGAGCTAAACGATAACTACGTGATTTCTAACAGGTCAATCGTAGGCAATGAAGCTGTCTATCTATGTATGCTTATGGAGCATCTCGTTACGGACAAACCAATTAACATTACTGGAGATGTAAAACAAATATGTTTGTCATATAGACGATTCATGGCTGATAAACTGTATTTTTGGCGGTGTTTGCCACGCCCAAATGTTGTTAAATAAAATAACTCTTCTTTTTAATATGTTTTAATATTAAATATTAACTCCATTCTCATTTCAAACCTATAAATACATACATTACTCCTCCCATTTAACCCCATTATCCTCTCAAAGTTCCCACTAAAAAAAAATGGAGTCTTGGACCGACGAGGAAGATATTGCTGCTGTCGTTTCGTACGCTGCCGCTCGTGATCTGGGCACTTATTCAGTTTCCGATGCTGCTTTCTGGGGGCAGGTTTTCAACTACTTTTGCATTCACCTACAAGAGACGTCCCGGAGTGTCGATGCCTTGACGACTCGTCTTGCTTTTCTACGCTTTAAATGTAACCGTTTTTTATGTGTGTGCAAAGTTGTTAAAAAAAATAATCCGAACATGGAAGAACAAGAGGTCGTTGAAGAGGCCCTGCTCGACTACGCAATACTTTACGACGAGGACTTTGAACACCTTTCAGTGTTTGAAACTTTAAAAATTTATCTGTAATTCACGAAATGAATTTGTAATATTTATGATGTATCATGCAAGTTAATATATGACTTTTAACCGTTTGTCTATGTAAACCGTGAATTTACAAAAATCGGAAGTTAGTACGTTAATTTGGTTAATTAATATAATTTATTAATTAATATTTTTAATTAACTAGACTAATTAATAAAGTTATATAAATTAAATAAATTTTAACAAAAATTAATAGATAAAATTAATTTTGTTTAGTTACTAAAGTTAACAAGGTTAGCTAACTTGGTTAATTAGTTATTAATAATCAAATCAACTAAGTTAGTTAAATATCCTATATAAAGACTAACTAGGTTAATAAAATTCAGTTAGATCAGTTAGTAAACTTATGAAACTTCAAGGGCCTGTTTAATATGGACGGCCAAAACATTGAAACTAATATTTTTTCAAAAAACGGATAAAAAAGGGGGTTCTTCTTTAAAGAACCGGCCCTTCATGGATCGAACCCGCGCCCTTCGTATGAAACACCAACATCTTAACCAGTTTATCCTCCTAATAGGAGCTGATAGAATTCTAACCTTTATTATTCATATACACTAGTTGGAAAACATGGGCCTGTTTAATATGGACGGCCCAAAGACACAAATTTTTGAACAGTAAATTTATTTTTAATACTTGGGCCTCTTTGACATACGTGGGCTTGTTTATACTACATCGGTCCAAGCCGTTTGTTAACGGACTCAAATATACTAAAGTTTTAAATTAACAAACACATAGACAAACCGTACAATTTTTTTTAAGAAGACAATTTTTTTTATATTAATAATAATATAGCAAACATAAAAATTAAACATAACTTAAAAAAATTAAACAAAACATAATACAAAAAAAACTAAAACCAAATCCTAATTGCCTCCCACTCGGAGACGTGCTTGAATTCATGACCCTCGTCATGACGGTAATTGATCAGTGCCACCTCCTTTTGGTCATCCTCAACCAGGTCCGGCATTTCTCTCTCGACGTTCTTGAAATAGCGGTCAAATCGCTCACACTCCAACCGCAGCACACGAAAACGGGACGATAAGGCGTCCACGCTCCGGTTATGGTCCGGACCACGAAGCTGCCCAAAGATCTGTTGAACCTTAACCCACAGCCCCCCCTGTCCACGTCTTGGGGGATCGGTCATCGCTTTTTCCCATGCTTCGCACAATGCGATATCTTCGACGTCGGTCCAGGTATTTGCCATTCGTTGACAGAGTTGCAGACGGCGTGGTTGGATGAAAGTGGTGAGAAAAAGTCTTTTGAAAACGGGGAGTTGTTTTGAATCACAGACGGCGTGGTTGGATGAACGTGGTGAGTATTTATAAGGGGGGTAAACGTGGGAACTTGGAACGGCAACGGGTTCAAGTTTTTTTGATATAATTTGTTTTTTGTTTTGGAACTTGGAAAGGCAACGGTTTATTCAATAAAAAAGCACGGCCCAAACACATAAACAGCCCACACAAATTTAAAATTATTTAAAATGAACGGCCCAAAACACATAAACAGCCCAAACACATAAACAACCCAAACACATAAACAGCCCAAACAAGATTTAAAATTATTTGCTAGGTAATTTACTGGACTATTATATAATACAAATTACATAAAAGATATAACATGTAAAAATACAAACATAACTTCGCCAAACCGTTGAAACGGCTAATAAAGTGATTCAATTTCATCCACATAATTTCTGATAACCGCTGAAACAGCTAGTAGAGAAAAAATCTCGGTCTCGAAGCAAGCAGTCTTCAGATAACAACATAACTTCGCCAAACCGCTGCTTCTGAATCGGCAGATAACCGAGAGCAAATTGAAAGTTAGGAGTGAATCAAATCTCTTCTTCTGGAATTCGAGTCAAAACGCTTGTAGCAATGATAAAGATGCGTCGTTTGCTCGATAGTTCCATCCACACACACTAGGTAAGTAGTGGTCGGATTTCTGAAGAGGAAGACACTCCAATATGAGAAACAATATCAAAAGCTAATTTGATAACTAAAGCCCAGGAACACGTCTTTTACACTATCAGATACATGAGATTTCATAAATATTTCTTGCATTTGATACACGAAAACATCTATGACAATCAAATGAAGAAAGCAAGATAACATTTTCTATGAGATTTAAGTGTGGTAGAGAGATTCGTTTAACAGGCACACAAATAAATAACAAAGTTGGTAAATATATAGTGGGATGAACCGGCTCGAACAACACGTTGACCCGGCCTGATGTATAGGTTGAACCGGCATTAGACATCTGTACCAGCTTGGAGCCAGTTGAAACGGCTCGGTGCAGTTGACACGGCACACACATTGTGACGAAACGGCTTGGAGCAGCTGTACCGGCTTGGAGCAGCGGAGACGGCTTGGAGCATGGGACGAAGCGGCTCGGTGCCAGCTGTAACGGCTTGGCTGGCAGAAGTGGGGACCACTTTTGAAGGGTAGCAGCTCCGCTAAATCCTAAGAACACGGCTTGGCTCGTTGAAGGAACTCGGCTAAGATCTTTCAACATGAGCCGATTGTAACGGCTTGGCTAAGTTCTTTCAAGTTTTGTCGGACACGTGGCGTTGACTGCAGAAATCTCAAGCCGTTACAGGCTTTGTCGGACACGTGTCACCCAACGGTTGGCTGGCCGTTTAAAGGGAATCTTGTGCCGTTTCAGCTCGCTGAAACGGCTCGGCGAGGGGTGTCCGTTGGCTAAATTGGAAAAGACGGCGTTGCAGTGGCCATTTTCGTGATTTCCCAAAAAAAAAAACTTGTGTAGAGGGGATCAGGCAAAATTGCAAAAACAAGATACAACACCGGTCACTCTTCGCTTCCAGGCATCTCTTTCATCTTTCTCCCTCCTACTCCTTCCCCAGTATACGTGACTCAAAAAGATAACAAAATCCGGCCAAACTCCGGTCAACGGCTAACGACTCGACCGTCGGTGGTACCGATTCGCCGGAGAAAAACTTGCACGGCAGTTGACGATGACGTCAGAGAAAAGATATACTGTCACTACATCGTTTGAAGCATTCACGCAGGGGACGATGATGTCGAGGGATCCAGTAACGGTTGAAGATCCACAACAGAAACAGTTGGCGGTTGAGGACAATCGCCGGAAAAAAAAATTTACCGGGTAAGAGTTTTGTGTGCGGTGGTAGTGACCGCCGTTGGGTATCGATCGATCGATTCATTGATTTGTATGTGGATCGATCCTTAAAATCGTTTCCGAATTGTGAGTTATTGATATATATTTGATAGGAAAAACCCTATGTTGTTCTAAAGGCCAGATTAGGAAAAGCCTATTTCTATTGATCCAAATTCCAAAGGATATCATCTATAAACTGATTTGATTTAAAAAAATATAGAATAAAATTTTGCATCTTTTCTGTGATGGTAGATCAGATGAATAAAAAAAAAACGTTTTCTAATATGCAATTTGTGAACCGATTTAATAATTAGCACTTTATAAGTTTGAAACTTGTGATTCATCCTTTGAAAATACGTATGTATACCATACAACAACAACAACAAAAAAAAAAAAAAAAAACAGAGTGGAGATTTGGATAATGTGTACCCGGGTAACTCTGGTAAGGGATATGAAACAACTATTTGAGATGATTTGTTGCAGATGGCCTGTAAATCCCAGTGCAGAGGCAAATCGTGCTGATAACGTGATAAGAAAATAATAGGAAAATTGTATTGAATCTGCAAAATCTTCTTCACATATATAACTATCTACCAGTATATTGATACAAATGTACATGAGTAGTATATCTAGTAACTGTCAAATGGACATAACTGCCAAAACGGTTATGGGGGGATGATTTGTATATCTGATTTATAACACAGTTCAAGTATTTCGGCGGTTCTAATGGTACTAATTACGGTTCACAAAAACTATTCAATGTGTTACTCCACGGGTCGCAACCCTTAGCCGGAATAAAGTCAATCTCAACGGTTGCGTCGTTTCGTTTTTTGATTCAGCGCTCCACCGAAATTAAGGGTCGCAACCCTTCGCCGAAATCCCGACAGGTATAAATTCCGGATGAACAATTGTAACTGTTGGTTTCATTCATTCAATGTTAAATTCATTAAATGATTGATGTGTTTTCTAGAATTCTAGGACTTATAGTTGATATCAGATGGTGAGGATAATCGAACACCCTGCGTTTTTCTGCAAGTCTTCTTCACGTTATTTTCAACTCTATAACTACTGGTGATTCGTAACTGCGTCTCTTCGTCTCCAGCGAGTCGTACCGCTGCCTCGACGTCTCCGGTGAGTCTTAACCGCCGCTAATGGTGGCGCGGTGGCAGTGCCGCTGCTGGAGGAGGCTGGGCGGTTCCGTTTGCGGTGAAGGCTAGGCGGTGGTCGTGTTGAGTGGTGGTGATGATAGTGAAAATGGGAGATGTTTCTTCTTTAATTACTGTCATTTTTTTGCATGATCTTATTATCCATCCATGGCGATTTGTTGTTTGTTCATGATGTTCAGTTTGTGGTATTTCGTCATAGTGGTTCAATGGTTTTGCAAGATTACGTTAATGATTTTGTGTCCAATACAAAAATATACATACTAATCAACAATATTGTTGGGTTCTTCAATCTACCTACTATATTATATTGTTTGAGGCATCATGTGGTCACAGTTATGTATTTTGTTGTTTGAACCATCATGTAGTATCACAATTGTTTATTGTGTGGCTTTATAATCAAGAATTTTGCTTGGTTCTTCAATCTACTCACTATATATGTTACGAAAATTCATTTTCGTTTTCCTATCAGAATGTTTCAAATTAATGCATTATCACAATTAATTCAAAAGGAGAATTTCATTGTATTTGATATCGAGACGGTCTAGAGGAAGGCCGCGACCGGCTTACAACAGTGTCACTGTCGTCAGCGTAATTTTCGCTTCCATTCAAGTATCTAATCCCTTCAGGTTTTGGTTTTTCTTTTTTGCTTTAGACCACGTACTTCCCAATCCGAATAAAAAGAGTTTTTTTTTACGTATTCAGATTCTTCAACTAATCCTTCACGGTTGTTGTTACATGTATTCTTTAGCTTCTAAATTTGGAGAGATCCAAGTCGTTCTACTTTAGGTTTTTAGGTAAGTGTTGTTTTAGTTTTGAACTGCATTCTATGTGTTTATTAAAAAGCCGGAACTAATTTATAGTGCAATTGTTGGGGTTCAGCAGGGTGAACAAAAATGGTGAGGTAAAGGTAGAGAATTACAGGCAATGATTGGATGATTTTGGTGTACACTACAGTTTCGATTTTGGTTGTTCGCTGTGAAAGATGTTCGACACCTCGATTTATTTAGGTTTTATATGTTTGTTTTTTAGTTTGATTATATGTTGCGTATCATTCAAATTTGGTTTGCTAATGATGAAAAGAACCGTCTGTAGAGGAATCACTACAACCAATTCTCAATTACATCGTTAGAGGAAACATAATGTTTAAATTAACGAAGAAATAAGAATTGAATGTGATGGTTTTGTTGGAATAGATCATATAACCTCTTTTGTTTAATTAAAAAAACAATCACCATAACCTGTTTATTTTTCTTTTTTGATGGCATCTATGTTTTTGAAATTTATTACTGTGTCCCTATCAGCGGAAGCATAAAGTTAACAACCCAACAAATAGTTTAAGTTCATAAAGTTTAATAATAGGAACCCAACAATGGTTCCCTGCCACAATGACCTTTCCTCCGTGTAAGTTCCAGCATAGTGCCTAACGACCTGCAAAACATGTAGTAGCGTGTCAATATAAAGTTGGCGAGTTCACAGTTGTGTAGTGTTGTTCCAAAAACATAAGTTTGTTAAATTACTTTGTTCTTTATAAAACATGTCATGGGGAGCTACCCCATTGTTTTAAACTACTAAACCCGTACCATACCGAAACTGACTGTGGTTATGTTTAGTGCCCCAAGTCAATGTCTATCATCATTGACTAAGTGCCCAGGCATACTAGTTCACTCCCGTCCTCTGCGGCACAGTGTGATCAGGCTTGTCAAACCTAATAGCGCTATTCAACTAATATCCCATTCACCATTGGCCCGACGATTAATCGGTATAAAATGTGTGGGGACTTTCAGATATAGTTTCGTCTAGTCCGCTTAAGACGTGTTAAATAAATAGTAAATTAACGTTCCGTCCCACGCAAGGAGACAAGGTTGCCCGTATTCTACCCAAGGAGAATACGTAGGTTGCATCCCACCCAAGGGGGATAGTTGTTTTTTGTTCCATTCCCAACCCAAGGGGCACTACCTATATGGGGTGAAATGTACCATTTACTCGGATCATAAAAGCCTCAAATATTTTTTCGAGCAGAAAGATCTTAATATGAGGCAACGAAGATGGTTGGAACTCATTAAAGATTATGATTGTGACATTCATTACCATCCCGGGAAGGCTAATGTAGTGGCGGACGCTCTAAGTCAAAAGGAGTACCCGCCCCTGATTCAGGTAAAATCTATGAAGATGGTAGTCACTCCTAAACTCCTTGATGAAATTCGAGAAGCTCAAACAAAATCTTTAAATGCTGATGACTCGAAGAAAGAAAGGACGAAAGGATTTATTCATGAATTGGAAGAGAATGCAAATGGTTTGAAAACGAGGTATGACCGAATTTGGATACCTCGGGAATGTGATGTGAAAGAATTACTATTGAATGAGGCTCACAAGTCTCGATACTCCGTTCATCCGGGAGCTACAAAGATGTATCGGGACTTGAGGATGAATTATTGGTGGCCGGGAATGAAAAGAGACATTGTCAAGTATGTTGCTAAGTGTTTAACATGCTCTCAAGTAAAGGCCGAACACCAAAGGCCGTATGGAAAGTTGCAACCGCTGGAGATACCGGTGTGGAAGTGGGAACATGTAACAATGGACCTGGTGACTAAGGTGTTGTTTGTTTTTTCTGTGGGAAAAGGTCTGCAGTCTGCGGACCACATCTGTAGGCATCTGCAGGAGAAGAGGTGGACCAAATGTCTGCAGTCTGCAAGGAGAAGAGGGTTTGTTTATAAAACATCTTCTCAACACACACAAACACACACATCTGTCTGATCTCTCTCTCCCTCCCTCTACCACCACAACCACCGTCCACGTCCACCACCACCACCACAACCACCGTCCACCTCCACCACCACCACCACAACCACCGTCCCGCCACTTCAGCCACCACCCAACCGAAACCCTAATTTCACCACAACCAAGCACCACCACTTCAGCCACCACCCAACCGAAACCCTAATTTCGATTTGGGGGTTTCTGAAGAGAGAGGGAGAGAGATCGAGGGAGGAGAGAGAGATCCAGAGAGAGAGAGTACGAGGATGATGATGATCGATGATAATGATAACATATGATGACGACGGTGGTTGTGGTTCGATGATGATGATGATGATGGATGTTAAGACGATGATGTTCGATTTGGGGGTTTCGGTTCAAGCACCACCACCGATCTCCGATCTGGTAGCACCACCACCGATCTGTTGAGACGATGAGACGATGATATTGATTTGAAAGAATTACTATTGAATGAGGCTCACAAGTCTCGATACTCCGTTCATCTGGGAGCTACAAAGATGTATCGAGACTTGAGGATGAATTATTGGTGGCCGGGAATGAAAAGAGACATTGTCAAGTATGTTGCTAAGTGTTTAACATGTTCTCAAGTAAAGGCCGAACACCAAAGGCCGTGTGGAAAGTTGCAACCGCTGGAGATACCGGTGTGGAAGTGGGAACATGTAACAATGGACCTGGTGACTAAACTTCCTAAGACAAGAAAGGGGCACGATGCTATTTGGGTAGTAGTTGACCGACTAACCAAAAGCGCACATTTCTTACCCATTTGGGAAACCTATAATTCGGAAAAGATGGCGGAAGTTTATACGAATGAGATTATATCTCGACATGGGGTTCTGGTGTCCATAGTGTCCGACCGAGATACCCGGTTCACATCTCGTTACTGGAGGAAGTTTCACGAAGAATTAGGGACCCAGTTACATATAAGCACCGCCTACCATCCACAAACCGATGGTCAGTCGGAACGAACTATTCAAACATTAGTCGATATGCTAAGGGCGTGTGTTATGGATTTCGGAGGAAGCTGGGATGATCATCTATCTTTGGTAGAGTTTTCATATAATAATAGTTATCATAACAGCATAAAAATGGCCCCTTACGAAATGCTCTATGGAAGGAAATGTAGAACCCCGGTTTGCTAAGGGGAAGTGGGTCAGCGCGAACTCGCGTCAAAGGATGTAGTAGCCGAAACGAATGAAAAGATTGATATGGTTAGATCAAGAATTAAGGCGGCGCAAGATAGACAAAAGTCTTATGCGGATCGACGAAGGCGACCAATTGAGTTTCAAGTGGGAGATCATGTGTTACTAAAAGTCTCTCCATGGAAAGGGATAATTCGTTTTCGTAAACGCGGGAAGCTAGGTCCTCGATGCATCGGACCATTCAAAATACTCGCTCGGGTCGGGGCGGTGGCGTATCAGTTAGAATTACCACCCTCGTTGGATGGGATTCATAACACTTTTCATGTGTCGCAACTGCGGAAGTGCCTAGCGGATGAGACGGCATACGTGCCTTTGGATGATATTGAAGTAGATGAGAAGTTAAATTATATTGAAAAGCCCGTAGCAATAAAAGATTCTAAGGTGAAGCAACTCCGCAACAAGTCCATTCGACAAGTGTTGGTCCAATGGCAACACCGAAAGGGATCGGAACTTACATGGGAAGCGGAGGATGAAATGCGGGAACTCTACCCAAAGTTATTCGGTATGTATTCTGGTTTCGGGGACGAAACCATCTTAAGGGGGTAGACTTGTAACACCCCGAATTTCGTATGACACGTTCTAATATTTTAACCGCAGAAAATTTTATGAAAAGAAATGGTAAACATAATCTTTACCATCATTAAGGTTTTATAAATATTAGTAAACCTAAAAGCCTTATGTATGCATGAATGTTACTAGAATATTATGTAAATAAAAAAAAGGGGAAAGTGTTATGTTTTAAAAAGATGAGGGGGGTTAAAATGAAAATGTGAGATTAAAAACACCCAACAAAAAAAATGCCCAGAAATGGGTGTGTGCGATCGAGATCAGGGACCAGGAAGAACTCTCCCCTCATCTAACCCTAACATCATAAATCCATCAAATTAAAAGGGAAATTGAAAGCTAGTTGAATGCATGAACTAAGAATGGTGATCACCTAAGTGTTTCCTACATCAAGTAAGTCGAATTTTGCAATTTGGTGATGTTTGATTTAGTGGGTTTAGTGTAATTCGTGAATGTAATGCTAAATCTAGTATGAATGATGGTTGCTATGGTTGTGTAGACATCAAGATATGTTAAATTCTAGATATGATGGTGAATTTGGGAAAAACCCACTTATACACCATGAATGACTTGAATATTGTGAAATTCTATATGTTTGTTAGATTAATGATGATGATATTATGATGAATAGGTGATTTAGAGCAATGTGTATATGCTCATAATAGTAAATTGTTAAGTTAGGAAATGCTATGTTAATCAATGGATGAACTATGGAGAAAACATGCTTTAAGTACTTGTACACTATGCTTATTTGTTAGTATGCACGCCAAGTGTTTGAAGAAATGCCATAGAATACTTTAGTTGCGTTATGACATAGAATTTGGATGAAATGATGTTATGGAATGAAAATGAATGTATGCTTAATCATATAACGCCATGATCAATGAATAAATGCATAAGTAATGTAAAGCATACAAAAGCTAAAAGTGTAAGGTTATGACATATAGGTCCGAAGAAGGAAGAAGGCGCAAGTCACTCGAAGTCACAAGCATCTCAAGATCGCGGTAAGTTCATATGAACTTTATGTACTCTACTTGTAGATTCATGAATGATAATATTTAGTACTATGAATTTAGTGTAAGTTTCCTTATGATTCATGATTGAATAGATGCAAAGAGTTTATATGGAGAAATGTCCAAAAGATGATGTTGTAGTAAATTTGAAATGACCCGTCTAATGGGTTGGAATGATAAGTAAAATGATTATTGGAATGTTTGGGAATTTGACTTGTTCATAACGGGTCAAATGATGTAAGTATATTGAAAGATATGGTATGTAGTGATTCATTACAAATGAATCGGAAAGTAGTATGATGAATGTTTCCGAAAGAGAGCGATAATGTTAGTAAAGTAACATGTTATGTTAACGGGTCGAATAATGATACGGAAGTAAAGGATTTCAATTGTTATGTATTATGAACTAACAAGTGTTTTGTTGTTATGAATGATAGGTAAATTCCATGCTTAGTCGCGGCGCGCTCGGACCGAACACACATACCACATCACCCGTCACACGCTTCCGATTAATGTTGTCTTTTGTAAAAAGGGTCGAAATAGCTTTTGTTAAGTAGATGTAAGGCTTATGGTTAGGATGTTTGTAACTAGTTTGGTTTTTAACTCTTTTGGGTTGTTGGATAAAGTACTTATGATGGACCTTGTTTGGTCATAACCTTAACATATTTTGAAAAGTGTCGTAGGACCTAATTTAAATTATGTTGTTAAAACAGGGGGTAAGTTCATTTTACAAATGGGTCATGCCAAAATTTTTGTAAAATCGTATGAACTTTATGTTATTAGTCGAATGTGAAAAGTTGGGCGTCTCAAGTTGGTATCAGAGCCGAGGTTTGAGGGATTCAAGTATTTGAGTCAAATGCTTGAACTCAAACTAAAAGCTCGTATGAAGGTGTGTTCGTTCCCAAGCGCTACGCAAGTAAGTAAATTGTAAAATTTATTGTGTTGTAGTTAGAAAAATAATGGGATTTATAGGTCATTTGCCCTTAAACCGAGTCTTACGGCTAACGAATATGCTAAACGGGTCCGCAATTAAATTACGGACACGTAGGAAAAAGAATCAAGTAAAACGGATAAACGGTTTGAAAGTTACGGCCGTTTTCGTAAAAATAATTAGCCGAAAACGTATAAGTGAAGAATTTCCTTAACCCGGATGTTAAATTTCAAGTTCACATGATATAATGTTAATTTACGATCATGTAGGAAGAAACGGGAGGTAAAACGGATAAACGGTTTGAAAGTTACGACCGTTTTCGTAAAAAGAATTAAACCGGAAAATCATTATGACTAAAGTGACCCAGATTTAAATTTTTTTGGATTTTGGACTAAAGTGACAAAAATAAGCAAACCTCAGAGACCATTTTGGCTATTAACTGGTTATGATATAAGTTAAAGGTTTATATACGATGAATAAAATCTTTTCATTATTAAAGTGAAAGAGAATGGAGAGAAGAGAAAAGGAAAGATTGATAGCTTTTATTTAGTTATCGCTTTTGAAATAAGGCTAGATAATTTTTTTGGTTGTGTTATTTTATATTATTTTATTTAGTGATCGTTTTATTTAATTTAATACTTATTATTTAATGACATTTAGGGGCTGTTTGGTAGCCTCTTAATGGTTTAAAACCTCAGAATGAATAAGATGTAACCTCAAGTCTGAATAGTTAAGAGGTAACCTCTGAATGATAAATCATCACATGTCATACTCTTCTACCTTCTCATTGGTAAAAATTTTTATGGTTCCATTAAGATGTAGGCTCTTAATGACCATTCAGAGGTTACCAAATAGCCTCTTATTCTGTTATTTTCTAAAATTCTATAAAACTTAAGAATAGTTTTTAAAGGGTATTTCAGTAAAAGAAAACTAACCAAGCATTAAGGTTTCATTATATAATAGTTTTATTTGTGACATTGAAAAAGACATGTCTATGAATGTTTCAAAATATATGATGTAATGGATAAATTTCAAAAAATAAACCTGTAGAAAACAACTTTGGATATATATTAGATATGAACCGACCTGATATGAACTGATTTTTTTATATATACTTAGAGGCCTAAAATCTTTAAAAATACTCTGTACCCCCATAAAAAAAATTCTTAGGTCCGCTACTCGGAGGGAATGCTCTCTGACATTAGATGTAATCCTTTATTAGTATCAGATGAACATGGATAACTTGGCTCATCAGCATTCTATATGAAAAAAGCCCAAATCAACCACCCCAAGCTAAGACCATTTCTCTAATGAGGCTTGGTTTACACTTCACAACCTCGTCAAATATACCTCATTTACACAAGTTATAAACTTATAATTACAAAAACATAAATTCTTGGTGTACAAAGTACCACATTTCATGCTTGTGGTACAACTTCATTGCCTAGAACAAACCAGATGCAGCCCAAAATCAAGCCACAATGATGAGAAAAATGAGTCGCTCCTAATCATTAATCTGGATTTTATAAAAACAGTCCTAGAAATTCAACAAGCCGAAAATAATCTAAGTGCGGTTACCAATTTAAACTGTTAAAAGTGTAGCTCGTGTTCTTTATAATCAAATCAATGTATTAAATGTTATAAATGTTATTTTAATTTATTGTTAGTTTATTGTGTGAGGTGTATATTCAATATAACACGTTCCAGAAGTTGTGTGGACTAGTTCATGACTTGGACTTGCTCGTGACTTGAAGATAATGGGCTTTGGAGCTGCATTTGAGCTGACTTGGACTTATTGGGCTTAGGAAGCAGAACCTGATTGAAGGATACAAGAATTGAGATGGTTCCAGAAGTGCACACTAGCAATTTTTTTTTAACGGTGACTTTCTACAACAGACGATAGATATCGTACCCACCGGTTACATTGGCAGGCCCCTCCACCCCACTCCGGCATCCAAGGCTATGTTTGGTCTCTTCGTTATTTCTCTCTCAAAAAGGTCGATTAGGGCCCATGGCATTATAACCTAGTGGCATCTTAGAGGTGGGATAAAGCTTAGAGCACACGGTATGGAGGGGCTTGAAGATGGGACATTATGTGACACGTGGACCACGCGTCAGAACGTGGCGTGGTGCTAAAACGGACGGTGTGGCCCGGGCGTGGAGGCATGGCATTTTTGGACACATGGCACACACCATTTAACCAAAAATAAAATGCACATTTAAATAAAAACTAGTTAACTTAAAAATAAAAGGCATTACATAACTTAAAATAAAGCATTAACTAAAAAACCGTATTATTTGCCACACCGCGTAGTGTTTGAAGTCACCAACGTACCTGTTATGGTACTCGACACAAGCGACTTGGATGACGTCGCTTTCGTTTAGCTCACCATCGTCGTTGTCCACACCGTTAACAATTGCCTCAAATCTCACACTATCCATATGAATCATCAGAAAACGTGAACAAAGTGTGTGCACTGTTCGGATGGCCTCACCCCTACGTATACAAAATTCATGGTAATCTCGATCCCAAAACGAAGACGTGGGTAACGGAGCCTCGTGGTAGGTCACCTCCACGACCCACGATTCGTATAACACAATGTCCTCTTCTACGCTCCATGGAATAACTGACATTTCTAAGTGTTTTTTGATAAGGTGTTTTGACATGTAAAATGGAAGAAGTGATATGTGGGTTGAGAAATGGTGTATTATATATAAGAGGAGTAATTTTTTTTACTAGCCGCTTGGGCCAACGGCTACTTAACACATCCAATAAGAGCATGCCACATTGCACCCAATTGCCTTTCCACGCCGATGGGATTCCTTCTGCCCACTTAACAACGCCAGTAACAACGTCGTGTGCAGTGTGGTGTGAGCGGCGTCGAGTGGCCTAAACGTCACAAATCCACACCCACACTGTGTGGTCTTAGGGACCATAGGGTTCTGGATTCGATTCTCACAATGGGGGTTTTTCTTGGGTTTCCTCCTAAATTGGTGTATGGGCATTATTTCCTAGTGGAGATGGATATGATCGGGTGGTTCCACTTGTGGCACGATATACTCTTGTGGTCCGTTAGTGATCCAAATTTACCGTTAAAAAAGGTCGATTAGGGTTTTCTCAGATTCATCTTGAATCTGAGATTTCGTTTGTGATTCTACTCTAGTCTTTGTAGGATTTTCATGTTGATAATCTTTGTGGCAGTTGTAAGAGTCTTTGATTGTGAAAAGTTTGATTAGGGCATTTCAATTTGGTTTGAAATTTCTTTTGTTTGTGTTTGATCTCTTTGAGATACCTTGTTAATTTTGACATGAACATACAAATAGGGGAAAATATCAAATAGGAAGTTTATTTTGGCTAGGAAGTGTAGGAAGCAATAGGATTAGGACATGTGGCAACATTTAAAATAAAGAAAAATGGTATTTTAGTCAATTCAACCATTTCTTCTTCCTTTTCAAAACCCAGTAACTTCAAAACCCACAATTTTCAAATCCCACCATCTTCAACCATTTCTTCACTTTCTATATCAATAATCACTACATTATAGTGCGATTTTCATCACCAATCAATGATTCAAACACCCAATCAACGTGTTCTTCAGCTTTTTTGAAGAAAACCCAGTTTAATTTCATACAAAATATCGTTTTTTCCGGTGATTTTGAAGTTAATCACTCGATCCGTTCGATTCGAGCGCTGATAAGTGTTTCAATCATTCAAAATTCGTCAATTGTTGAAGAAATCACTTCGATCCATGTAAGAAATTCTGTAATTTCATTTTTACGATCTGAGTTTTTAATTTAGTTATTGCGTTTTACGATCTTGGCGGGGGTCCGGGGGCAGCGCCCCTGGTAGCGGGGTCCCAGGGGCGGCAGCCCCTTGCTGGGGTTGAGCTGCCATGGTTCAATGCGTTTTAGAGGGAACACTTTCTTTGGTGTTTTTAGGCAATTGCGTTTTAGAACTAAAGCATTTTTATGTGTTTTCTGGCCATTGCGTTTTAGAAAAACACATTCTTGAAGTGTTTTTTGTGCATTGCGTTTTAGGTAAAACACGTTTTTAGGTGTTTTCAGTCCATTGCGTTTTACAGAGAACAATTTCTTTTGTTTTTTAGTCAATTGCGTTTTAGAATGAGTCATTTTTAAGTGTTTTCTGTCCATTGCGTTTTACAAATAAGACATTTCTTTATGTTTTTGGTGTATTGCGTTTTAGGTAAAACACTTTTTTATGTGTTTTCAATCCATTACGTTTTAGAAAACAGACATTTTAAGTGTTTTCTGGCCATTGCGTTTTAGAAATAAGACATTTGTTTGTGTTTTTTGTGCATTTCGTTTTAGGTAAAACACATTTTTATGTGTTTTTAGTCCATTGCGTTTTAGAAAGTACATTTTCTTTTGAGTTTTTAGGCTATTGTGTTTTAGAAATAAGACATTTCTTTGTGTTTTTTGGCCATTGCGTTTTACAAAAAAGACATTTCTTTGTGTTTTTGGTGCATTGCGTTTTAGAAAAATGTCATTTTTAGGTTTTTTTTTTTCATTGCGTTTTACGTAACTGGGGGTTTTTCTATTGCGTTTTACGCAACTGGGTTTTTAAATTTTTTTTTTGAAAATATAGCAATAGTATACTCGTTTTAAAGATAAAAAAACGCTCGTTTTTTTGGTGCAATTTGGGGAATTGGAGGAGAGAGAAATTGTTGGCTTGGATTGACTAGAATGCCCCTAAACAAACTCACGCGCCTCTTTTCTTCTCTTCAATTTCCATCATTTAATCTTAGCCCTTGATTAACTAAATGGATGGTCAAGATCACTTCCTAGCATTTCTAGCAAAATAAACTTCCTATTGTATCTCCACCATACAAATATAATCATTTTTCTTTCATCCAAAGTAAAGAACTTTTGTTGAGGTGTACGGCATTTTGGGTTGTTTAGTACCTCATATGGGCCATTGGGCCCTTATTAATCCTTGCACCACTTTCAATTTTGATCATGCCAATCGTGAATTAAATTAAGAGGGTCAGTTTTGTTGGTAGAGGAAGCCATCCAATGCCGGGTTCGTAGGTTGGCTGGTTTTTATTTAGCAAATTAATAACTTAAAAGAGGGTCCATAATTTTATCCGTGTTAAAAACATCAACTTTAATCAGAATATGTTTATAATCGTGTAACCCAAACATGACTCGTTTAATCTATTTATCTAAACGGATCAAACGGGTTGAGTAGATGGCAACTAATCTGCTTGGTATAGCGTCATAAATGGGTTGGCGGAGAATGCAACTCAATTATTATATAGTTCATATATGACAACCCAAAATGTAACACCCCTATCCCAACGTGGAAAAGGAGATCACATCAAATGACAACACAAAACTATAGTTTCAAAAGAAATACTTAACCTTTCCAAAATGCGAAATTACGGTAACCGTTAGAATATAAAGTCCAAATCAAACCATCAAAGTAAAATCCTAGGATGAGATTGGTACGGCCATGCTAGTATCGAATTTGATGAGAAGTGGATACCGAATGTATGAGTTTGATAATGGTACAGTACCGGTATCAGTACCTTACCGCTTTGGTGTTTTTTTTCGTACATCACTGATAAGTTTTTCTATATCATTTATCATTTGTTGTTTACTTCCAATATCATATTATTTAATTTTAGGGTTGAAAAATATCATTTAAGAGTTGAAAAAATACAATAAACACAGAAACTTAGGCTTCATTCCTGATAATAACACTAAAACATTTGAAAAGAAAATATTATAATGATTTGACTGCAAAAAGATATATAAAAGGAAAAAAATATAATGAGTTAGTTAAAAAACTTAATAAAGGGTTGGATATTGGCGGTTTCGCTAACAGGGACACCGCCCCACCGAAGACCCAGAAGACTTTGGCGAGTGCTCTGTTTTGTCGTATCGCTCAGAATATTGGATCAGATTTCTGTACGACCCCTCGTCAGAACGCCGTCCTAGAATGCTTGCGAGGCCCCCACGCCCAAGATTTTCTATCATGTAATACCAATTTTAGCAACCAACCTCAATATAAATGTAAATGGCTGATGTGACATGTTCACACCATACCAGCCACCATATATGCAAAAAATGCTTCTAAGAAAAGAACAATATTAATTTTTAATTACAAGGGATCAGCTCATCTATATTAAACGGGTTAAAACTGCAATTTTTTTTATTTGACCCGTTTGAGATAAAATAATTTCCTTTTTTAAACCCATTTGAGATAAAATACTAACCGGATCATACTAAAAGCATTAAAACTCAGTTTCTTTTTATTTGACCCGTTTGAGATAAAACACTAACCGGATCAACTCGTTCATACTAAACGGGTTAAAACAACAATTTCTTTTTATATGACCCGTTTGAGATAAAATAATTTCCTTTATTGTGCTTGGTAGTGTAACAACCTATGAAAACAAAACATGATGCTCAGAGACTGATGAACTTGACTATGCTAATGGAGGTAACTATATCCTACTTAATTAATCATGCTTGTTTTTTTATTTATTTTCCACTTAACCCTCAGCTGCACTTGTGCGAAAATTTTCTTGAATTGCTTCATGTGACGAGAAGATTGGTATCTTTTAGTTACACAAAATATGAAGTAAACCGGATGATGGAGGATGAAGACGTACAGGACTAACGTAACACGGTCTTCCCAATGTTTTTAATGTTTAAAGCTCGCGAAATCTTTTTTTTATAGTTGCAAGAATTTTGTTGAAGTTATGTAACTTAGCTAATTAAAAAGTGTTACAGTATATAATAGATGTATATAATCAAAGTATATTTACCGGTATATGTTTTTCTTCTAATTACTTGTACATAGTTAAGTGGTTAACATCCTTTAGCATGAAATCCTTTAAGTGATTATAGGTATATATTGTTTTAAGAGATTTCTATCCATAAGCATCATATTTGTATTAAAGATGCATATTTCCCGAAAAGGAAACCCACTTTGAACCACTCACTTGAAACCTCAGGTTTATAGATCCATGTCGTGGGTAAAATACGTAAAGCCTGTCGCGTAACGTGCGGCCAACAAACATAAATACCCGCGGCAACGCGCGGGCATTCCCACTAGTTAGAGTGAAAGAGAATGGAGAGAAGAGAAAAGGAAAGATTGATAGCTTTTATTTAGTTATCGCTTTTGAAATAAGGCTAGATAATTTATTTGGTTGTGTTATTTTATATTATTTTATTATTATTTAGTTATCCCTTTATTTAATTTAATGCTTATTATTTAATGACATTTATTCTATTATTTTCTAAAATTCTATAAAACTTAAGAATAGTTTTTAAAGGGTATTTCAGTAAAAGAAAACTAACCAAGCATTAAGGTTTCATTAGTTTCGTTAAATACTAATAATAGTACTTTTCAAAAAAAAAATACTAATAATAGTTTTACTTGTGACATTAAAAAAGATATGTCTACGAATGTTTCAATATATGATGTTATGGAAAAATTTCAAAAAATAAAACGGGGAGAAAACAACTTTTGATATGTATTAGATATGAACGGACCCGATATGAATCGATTTTTTTTATATATACTTAGAGACTTAAAATCTTTAAAAATACTCTGCACCTCCATAAAAAAAACATTCTTGGGTCCGCCTACTGGGAGAGAATGTCATCTGGCATTAGATGTAATCCTTTATTAGTATCAGATGAACATGCATAACTTAGCTCATGAGCATTCTGTTGGAATTTTGGTGAATGAATATTAAATATATTTATAATTTAATGAAATTATAAATATTAATTAGAATATTCATGTGGTAAGTTAAAGAGTAACTCTTAAGTATTTAATTAGTTTTATTAGAGTTTTTAAGTTTCTAATTAAGTGAAACTTTTCACTAGTCTTGTATATATAGTAGGCTATGTGCTTTCTAATTAAGTGACTAATTAAGTGAAACTTTTCACTAATATTCATGTATTGTTTTATACATGAAGAATACTAGAAGTAGGAAAAACACTTGAAGACCAACTAGAGAGATGAGTATTCTCTACTTGTTTTCCACCAAATGAGTTCAAACACTACAATTACCGGATGTAACCTTGGGCCGGTGAGCCATCTCCGGCAGTACAGACTGCTTTGGCTGTTGTACCCTAGGAGACAGACGCGTCGTCTTTAGTAGAGGCGCGAAATCTGTTTTAAGGGAAGCGTGTTGAACACGTGCCTCAACCAAAATCGTCAACGTTTTAGTGTGCTCTTTGTTGCAGTCAAGGAGTATTTTTCAAGACTCAAGATGATGAATACTCGAGTCTAGGATGCTATCAAGTGCGCGTGAAGGACCCATCAGAGATGCGGCTTGAATCAAGATTGGTATATATAATTATATTTATATTCTTTTTATTTAGTTATTGCAACCGGTATTGTACTATGATATTTCCTACGAATAACGAGAGTCTCGTTATGATATATTTTGTAATTATATTTTACAAAAGGTGAACCTAATTCCTACACATTCTAATTTCTATATGAAAAAAGGCCAAATCAACCACCCCAAGCTAAGACGATTTCTCTAATGAGGCTTGGTTTACACTTTACAACCTCGTCAAATATACCTCATTTACACAAGTTATAAACTTATAATTACAAAAACATAAATTCTTGGTGTACAAAGTACCACATTTCATGCTTGTGGTACAACTTCATTGCCTAGAACAAACCAGATGCAGCCCAAAATCAAGCGACAATGATGAGAAAAGCTTAGTATGAGTCTCTCCTAATCAATAATCTGGATTTTATAAAAACACTCCTAGAAAAATAATCTAAGTGCGGTTACCAATTTGAACTGTTAAAAGTATAGCTCGTGTTCTTTATAATCAAATCAATGATTTAATGTATTGTTTGGTATGAAGGAATGGGAGGTGGAATGGAATGGATGATTACGAGGGAATGAAGAAAAAGGGTGTTTGGTTGGTCAATGGAATGGAATCACCCATTCCAAAAGCCATTCCATTCCCTCAAAATCATTCCTTCCCCCCCATGTTTTTTTTCCATTCCATCACCTTCACCACAACCCACCACCACCAAAACTCACCACCTTCACCACAACCACCACCCACCACCGACGCCATCGCCGCCACCCGCCACCACCTCACCCCGACAGCCACCGTCGCCGCCGCCACCCACTCGCCACCGTTATCAGCACAACCGCGACCAACCGCCAACGCCACTCGTTGCCGCCGCCCACCACCATCGTCGACACCACCACCACAGCTACCACCACCGCCACCACTAACCGCCGACGCCGCCCACCGCCACCTCTGCTACCACCTACCACCAACGGCCACCTTGCCGCCACCACCACCCATCACCGCTGCCGACACCCACCACCGCCACCTATAACCACCCACAATCACTACCACCGACCACCACCACTCACCGCTGATTTTATTACTCTGTTTTTCTTGCCTACCGAATAATATACAATAATAATTCATTCCATTCACACATGGTAACCAAACAAGACATGGACTAGTTCATGACTTGGCTTGCTCGTGACTTGAAGATAATGGGCTTTGGAGCTGCACATGAGCTGACTTGGACTTATTGGGCTTAGGAAGCTGAACCTGATTGAAGGATACAAGAGTTGAGATGGTTCCAGAAGTGCACACTTGGCAAATTATTGGTCTCTTCGTTATTTCTCTCAAGGTCGATTAGGGCCATGGCATTATAGCCTAGTGACATCTTAGGGGTGGGATAAAGCTTAGACCACACGAATGGAAAGGCTTGAAGATGAGGCATTATGCGACATGTGGACCACGCGTTAGAACGTGGCGTGGTGCTAAAACAGACGGTGCGACCCGGGCGTGAAGGCATGACTTTTTTAGACACATGGCACACACCATTTAACCAAAAATAAAATGCACATTTAAATAAAAACTAGTTAACTTAAAAATAAAAGGCATTACATAACTTAAAATAAAGCATTAACTAAAAAACCGTATTATTTGCCACGCCGCGTAGTGTTTGAAGTCACCAACGTACCTGTTATAGTACTCGACGCAAGCGACTTGGATGATGTCACCTTCGTTTAGCTCACCATCATCGTTGTCCACACCGTTGACAATTGCCTCAAATCTCGCACTATCCTTATGAATCATCCGAAAACGTGAACAAAGTGTGTGTACTGTTCGGATGGCCTCACCCCTACGTATACAAAATTCATGGTAAACTCAATCTCAAAACGGAGACGTGGGTAACGGAGCATCGTGGTATGTCACCGCCACGACCCACGATTCACATAACACAATGTCCTCTTCTACGCTCCATGGAATAACTGACATTTCTAAGTGTTTTTTGATAAGGTGTTTTGACATGTAAAATGGAAGAAGTGATATGTGGCCAACGGCTACTTAACACATCCAATAAGAGCATGCCACGTTGCACCCAATTGCCTTTCCACGCCGATGGGATTACTTCTGCCCACTTAACAACGCCAGTAACAACGTCGTGTGCAGTGTGATGTGAGCGGCGTGGAGTGGCCTAAATACCACAAATCCACACCCACACTGTGTGGTCTTAAAAAGGGTAGTTGCACGGTACCCCTGACCGCGGAAGGGATCTCCCTTCCCAGTTCACCACCCGACAAGGATCCCTGGCGGCAAATACCCATAACCATCAAAGAGGGGTAAGAACACTGTGTGGTCTTAGGGACCATAGGGTTCTAGATTCGATTCTCACAAGGGGTTTTTTCTTGGGTTTCCTCCCGAATTGGTGTATAGGCATTATTTCCTAGTGGAGATGGATATGATCAGGTGGTTTCAGTGGTGGCACGATATACTCTTGTGATCCATCAGTGATCCAAATTTGCCGTTAAAAAAGGTCGATTATGGTTTTCTCAGATTCATCTTGAATCTGAGATTTCGTTTGTGATTCTAGTCTAGTCTTTGTAGGATTATCATGTTTGATAATCTTTGTGACAGTTGTAAGAGTCTTTGATTGTGAAAATTTTGTTTGGGGTATTTCAATTTGGTTCGAAATTTCTTTTGTTTGTGTTTGATCTCTTTGAGATACCTTGTTAATTTTGACATGAACATACAAATAGAATCATTTTTCTTTCATCCAAACTACAGAACTTTTTTTGAGGTGTACGGCATTTTGGGTTGTTTAGTACTTCATATGGGCCATTGGGCCCTAATTAATCCTTACACCACTTTCAATATTGATCATGCCAATCGTGAATTAAATTAAGAGGGTCAGTTTTGTTGGTAGAGGAATCAATCCAATGCCGGGTTCGTAGGTTGGCTGGTTTTTATTTAGCAAATTAATAACTTAAAAGAGGATCCACAATTTTATCCGCGTTAAAAACATCAACTTTAATCAGAATATGTTTATAATCGTGTAACCCGAACATGACTCGTTTAATCTATTTATCTAAACGGATCAAACGGGTTGAGTAGTTGGCAACTAATCTGGTTGGTATAGCGTCATAAATGGGTTGGAGAATGCAACTCGATTATTATATAGTTCATATATGACAACCCAAAATGTAACACCCCTATCCCAACGTGGAAAAGGAGATCACAAAATGTAACACCCCTATCCCAACGTGGAAAAGGAGATCACATCAAATGACAACATAACACTATAGTTTCAAAAGGAATACTTAACCTTACCAAAATGCGAAATTACGGTAACCGGTAGAATATAAAGTCCAAATCAAACCATCAAAGTAAAATCCTAGGATGAGATTGGTAGCATGCTAGTATCAAATTTTATGAGAAGTGGATACCGAATGTATGAGTTTGGTAATGGTACAGTACCGATATCAGTACCTTACCGCTTTGGTGTTTTTTTTCCGTACATCACCGATACGCTTTTCTTTATCATTTGTTGTTTACTTCCAATATCATATTATTTAATTTTAGGGTTTAAAAATATCATTTAAGGGTTGAAAAATACAATAAACACAGAAACTTAGGCTTCATTCCTGATAATAACACTAAAACATTTGAAAAGAAAATATTATAATGATTTGACTGCAAAAAGATATATAAAAGGAAAAAAATATAATGAGTTAGTTAAAAAACTTAATAAAGGGTTGGATATTGGCGGTTTCGCTAACAGGGACACCGCCCCACCGAAGACCCAGAAGACTTTGGCGAGTGCTCTGTTTTGTCGTATCGCTCAGAATATTGGATCAGATTTCTGTACGACCCCTCGTCAGAACGCCGTCCTAGAATGCTTGCGAGGCCCCCACGCCCAAGATTTTCTATCGGTCATCCCCATCGAGGGCTTAGGCCAAAAGATGTCAGCCGTTGAATACCGTGCTATCTTAAAATATCGGCTCATGATTCCTATGTTCCCTGATGATGAGCAATGCCCGATTTGCCGGAAAGCTTGCTTAGACCAATTTGGGGAGCATGCTCTGCACTGTAAAGAACTGCCAGGGTTTAAGTATAGGCACGACTGGGTGCGGGATGTCTTGGGGGACATCCTCAAACGGGCGGGGATCTCGGTGAAGAAAGAAGCCCCCGTAAACTTTTTGACAGATCCGAGGGAAGGAAGATCCACATTGCGCCCCGCTGACGTTTTAGTTTTCGGGTGGGATACAGGTAAACACGCTTGTGTTGATCTTACCGGGGTTTCCCCCCTTGTAGGCTTTCGGGATACAGGTTTTGTCCCTAGTCAGGCGATTGCAAGGGCGGCAGCGAAGAAAATGGACAAACATGCAAAAGCCTGCGAGGATAATCAACATTCCTTTATCCCTTTTGCCTTTGATACCTTTGGCTCGCTAGCCCCAGAAGCCATCAGATTTCTTGAACGGGTCCAACGGGTTGTTCACAGCAACATTTCGTCTCCTAGAGATCGGGGTTTCGTTTTTACTAGGTTAGGTTTCGCTATTCAAAAGGGGGTAGCGGCGCAGCTTGTTGCCCGCTTACCGGCTATCTTGGTGTAATTTGTTTGGCCTTATATATAAAAGTTATACTTACTTTTGATGTTAGAGATAATTTCCTTTTGATGTTGATTATTATAAATAGATTTGGAATTTAGTTTTTTTTATTCAAATTCGAACCGGCTCAATTATTTGAAAATATATAATTTTTATATATTCATAAAATTTAAGAGTTGAAAAAATACAATAAACACAGAAACTTAGGCTTCATTCCTGATAATAACACTAAAACATTTGAAAAGAAAATATTATAATGATTTGACTGCAAAAAGATATATAAAAGGAAAAAAAATATAATGAGTTAGTTGAAAACTTAATAAAGGGTTGATTATTATAAATAGATTTGGAATTTAGTTTTTTTTTATTCAAATTCGAACCGGCTCAATTATTTGAAAATATATAATTTTTATATATTCATAAAAATAACTGTTAATTTTTATTTATTACATATATCTTATATCTTATTTACTATCTATTTTTGAGTTCACAGAAATAATTGAGTTCACAATCATCATAATGGCAAAAATTAATTGAGGTTAACTATTCTTGTAATAAAAAAATAATTAAACCAATTGAAGATGACTAATAAGATTAGGGTGGTGTTTGATATGCAGGAACGAGAGGTGAAATGAAATGGATTATTGCAAGGAAATAGAAAAAATGTGTTTGGTTGGTCAAGGTAATGAAATCACCCGTTATATAAGGCATTTGATTCCCTCAAATTCATTCCATCCACTTCAACTGTTTTTTTTTTCATTCCATTCCTCCTCACCCTTCATCACCAACACCGCCCACCACCTGCCACCACCGCCACCGCCACTGCCCGCCGCCACCCGCCGTCATCACCACACGCCACCCTTCGCCAAAGACAACAACCACCACCACTGCCAACCACCACTACCACGACCATCCCCGGCACGACCACCACTGCCACCCACCGACCACCTATAATATATAAAAATATTATATATATATATGAGGAAGGTTAACGTACATTATGGCTTAACGTACATCACATACGACAGGTAATAACGCACGTTCATTTTAAAATCACGCACGTTATAATTCAAAAATCCAAAATCACGCATATTGAAAACATTAATCACGCATGTTATAGAACAAATCACGCACGTTGTTGTACGTGAAATACGTTAAGCCGTAATGTATGATATACTTTTTCTATATATATATATATGGGAGGGGTTAAATGAAAACGCTAAATATCGCGAGAACCATGAGAACGAATGAAAAAAATCACGAGAACTTAATAAAAAACAATTCAAATTAAAATTTTTTTTACACTTATCATTATTGTTCGAATACAATGTTAGAAATTAAATTTACACGTTTAAATTTACGTGAATTCGTAAATAATTTTTTTTTTACACATGTGTAAGTTTATCATTTACACATGCGTAAATTTGTTATAGTTACACATGCGTAAAAAATCTAGTAAAAGTGATTTTGAGAAGAGAAATGAATTATTTGATGTTGTAAATTTTTTTTTGATGTTGTATTTTTAATTACAATGAGGTTTGTATTAAAAAAATTCGGTTTTGATTGGTTTTTTCATTCGGTCTCACGGTTCTTGCAATATTTAGCGTTCTCAAGATAACCCTCCCATATATATATATGAGAGGGTTTAAATAAGAACGCTAAATATCGCGAGAACCGTGAGAACAAATGAAAAAACCATGAGAACTTTGTAAAAAACAATTCAAATTCAAAATTTCTTTTTACAGTTATCATTATTATTCGAATACAATGTTAGACAATAAATTTACACGTTTAAATTTATGTGAATTCGTAAACAACGAAAATTTACACATGTGTAAGTTTGTCATTTACACATGTGTAAATTTGTTATATTTACACATGTGTAAAAAATCTAGTAAGAGTGATTTTTGAGAGGAGAAATGAATTATTTGATGCTGTGAATTCTTTTTTGATATTGTATTTTAATTAGAATGAGATTTGTATTAAAAAAATTCGGTTTTGATTGGTTTTTTTTATTCGTTCTCACGATTCTCGCAATATTTAGCGTTCTCAATATATATATATAGGCTAGGAGTTGGCTAGAAAGTCCAAATTTCCTAAAAAGTGTAAAAAGTCATAAAACACCATAATGTCAACCATAAAACACACCAAAAACCCACAAATAACATAATGAAGATTACTAAAACATCATGTATGTGGGTTTTGTGTTGTGTTTAAGATGTTAAGGCTCTAATTATGGAATGACAAATATTATTGTGTTTTATGTTGTTTAGCCTTTTGTGTTTTAAATTCATAGTTCTACGATGGTGTGTTTGAATTTTTTATGGACTATTAGAGTTTGAATATAACGTTTTAGTAATCTTCATTCTATTATTTATGAGTTTTAGGTGTGTTTTATGCCTGAAATTATTGTGTTTTATGACTTTTTACACTTTTTAGGAAAAACACACTTTCCGTAGGATCCCCACTCTATATATATATATATATAGGGGACCGCTAAAATGAAAACCACCTCCAGTTGTAAGAACCGCGAGAACCAGTTTCAAACCATTAGATCTTCAAGATCAATGGATGAGATTAAAAGTAACTAAAAATAATATTAAATACTTTTTGTCTTATTATGTATTTAATATTTTAATACAAAAGGGTAATTTAGTAAAATGACTCTATTTTGTCTTTTTTTCTTTATTGTTTTTTATTAGTTTTTTTGTATTATTATATTAGTTTTTATTTTTTAAACATAATTTTTTTATTAAAAAAATTTTTAAATTCAGATTTTTTTAAAAAGACAAACATTTTTGCGCGCCGGTTTTTGCATGCCCGACTTTTTCAAGCGTCGTTTTTTTTACGCGCCGTTTTTACGTCGGGCTTTTTCAAGCGTCGTTTTTTTAACGTGTCGTTTTTACACGTTTTTTTAACGCGCCGTTTTTTACACTTTTTACGTTTTAAGTTTTACGTTAAACTTTTTACGTTAAAATTTTTACGTTTTACATCTTACGTAACACGTTTTACGTCTTACGTAAAACTTTTTACGTTTTACGTTAAAAATTTTACGGTTTAACTTTTTTTTTTACAAAAACTTTTTTACGCAAAAACGAACGCACCCAGAAATCGCAAATTCGGGAGGTGTCTCAGATATATTGTTATCATCATCGACTAGGGGGGGGGGGAATAAAAACCAACAACATTGAAACAAAGTGTATCTCGAAAAAAACGGGGTTTGGCTCAGAATATCCGATAATCAAAAGGCTGCAAAAGTGGGGTTGCAGGTTCAAAAAACCTACCCTCCGTCGTCCTTGCCGCGCCATCGTCATCTAAATCTACGTTTTTTTCATCATCGCCACCCAATCGACTGTATCAAAACCCACAGATGCAAAAGAACACAAATCAAAATCTCCAACATACCAAATCAAAAACAAATCAAAACAGAGATTAAAAGAACACATATCAAAACCCCCAGCATAGCAAAAACCCATCAGATTCAAGACACACAAAAATAAAAAACCCAACATACCAAAATACCATCGGTATCATCATCATCATTCAAGAACCCATATTAAGAACACAGGCCAAGAATCACCAGAAAAATCAACTAAACCCAGAAAAATCAAGAACACAAGCCAAAAAATACCAGAGAAATCAAGAACACAGGCCAAGGATCTGATGAACTAGACTTGCACCAACTAAACCCATAACCTCCAAAGACGACCCGAGCATCAACTCGTCGGGAGGAGACCAGGACCTCCGCCGTTCATCCGTCGGCCCGCCTCCGTCCTCTTTCTCTCTCCCCAACCTCTCTCCGTCTTTCTTTTTGTCGTCGCTGTACGCCACCACCAAACGGTGGTGGCCGGCCGTTAAAAAGATCTGACAGATGTTTAGATCTTCATCAAATCACCCCCAAAAAAGAGGGTTTCTTTTTTAATTTTACTTCAGATCTTCAAATGCATGAGAGAGAAAACAAGTATTGAAGAGAGAGAGAGAGAGGATGGAGTTGAATGATTTGTGATACGTGAATGATTTCCCCTCTTTTTCCATAGCTAATCCACTGCATTTTGCTGGTTTAGATAATCCACCATAGCTAATCCACTGAAGTGAATGGTTTTCCCCTCTTTTTCCAAGATTTTCAAGGGGTTTCAACAAAAAAACCATAAACAAGATACTAGCCGGCCGGAGTTGCGAGAGAGAAAAATGGTGCGGCTAGTTGTGTTTAGGTTAGGGTTTGAGGGAAATGAGAGAGCAGGGAGATGAGTGAGGGGGGTATATTTTTGAAGAGAGAGAAATGTGAGAGATTTAAAAATCTCTAGTGGCATTAAATGGAGAGAGATAGGGGATTTGACATGTGAGGTAAATGACTAAAATACCCTTTATGTTGTCATAATCTGATTGGTTGAAAGTGGTTCTCACGGTTCTTACAACCGGAGGTGGTTCCTATTTTAGCGGCTCCCTATATATATATATATATATATAGGATTAGGTTCAAGAGTGAACAAATTCTTGAGAGTGAACTGTGTGAACTAATCTTGACCCTTGATCATTTTTTAGATTAAAAGGGTAAGATTGACATTAACCAAGTATCTTTAATTAAAATCTCTTAATTTTTTCCTCTCTTAACCCTCTCTCTCTATCTCTCATTTCTAATTATTTCTCTATTATTTCTTTATCGAGTTAATTACATAGTTAGTCCCCGTGGTTTGCACAAAATAACATACTTAGGTACTAATAGTTTAAAATCACCTTCTAGGGTCTTAACTTTTCATTTTGTAATGTTTGGAGGTATTAACTTCTAAGGTATTAACATAGATAGTCCTTGTGGTTTGCACAAAATAAAATACTTAGGTATTAATAGAATGTGATTTTAAACCTAAAAATAACGTTAATACCTCCAAACGTTACAAAATGAAAAGTTAATACCCTAGAATGTTATTTTAAACTATTAGTACCTAAGTATGTTACTTTGTGCAAACCACAGTGACTATCTATGTAATTAACTCTTTCTTTATCCATAGATTTTGTTTTAATTTTAGCTTTAATATTGTTTTTCTTTTATTATCTCTCTCTCTCTTTCTATATATATATAGATATATCATAATATATTGTTTTTAACTTTTTATAATTTTCAATAAGTATTGAAAATTTTCTCTGAGATTGAAATTGTAATTATTTTTGGGCATTAACTCTTTTTTTGAATATGTTATAAAGTTATTTATTTTTGCATACATGTGATATGTTTCGTTTTCATTAATTTCATAGTTTTTATATGAATCTACTCGCGCGCATGCATATTATACTATATGTTATTAATATACACATATGTAACCATTTTTTAATATTATACAAAGTATAAAAGACTGTACACATGTGTATAAACTAACAGATGTGTATCTTATATAACCTGATAGTTAGCGAGACTGTACACATGTGTATAAACTAATAGTTGTGTATCTTGTATAAACTGATAGTTAGCGAGACTGTACACATGTGTATACACAAACAGCTGTGTATCTAATATATACAGAAACTAGCGAGATTCTAGGGATTTTGATTATATTGAATGCAATTTACAAAAGACGCAAATACCCTTATGTCAATTAATTTAAATGGAGGTTACAACATTATAATTACAATCTTGCCATTGTTTAAAAATCTTTAGATGATGTAATCTAATGGCCCAGATTAGTTCACACAGTTCACTCTCAACCTAGTGTTTACTTTAGAACCCTACTATATATATATAGGCCAGTTAACATACATTACGACTTAACGTAGGACCAGTACGCGACCAAATTACGCACATTCATTTGAAAATCACGCACGTTATAAACTCAAAAAACCTAATCACGCATGTTGGAAACATAAATCACGTATGCCCAACCTCCCAGTTCAAAAATCGCATCCTCTGTTCTACGATCTGAAACAATCGTTACTGCCCTCTGATTCCAATCGAATCAAAGCTGGGTCATGTTCATGCATCCTCTGTTCTACGGTCTGAATAAAAGGTTGGTCATGTTTCTTCATCCTCTGTTCAACGGTTTGATTTCGAGGGACGACATTTGGATGAAACTTTTCAAACTCATCGAATTGGGTTCAAATTCATCGTTGAGTTTGAAAAGTTTCATTAAAATGTCGACCCTCGAAATCAAACCGTTGGACAGAGGATGAAGAAACATGACCAAGCTTTGATTCAGACCATAGAACAGAGGATGCAGGAATATGACCAAGCTTTGATTCGATTGGAGTCAGAGGGTAGTAACAATGGTTTCAGATCGTAGAACAGGTGATACGATTTTTGAACTGGGAGGTTGGGCATGCGTGATAACGTGCGTGATGTGATTTTCAAATGAACTTGCATAATTTGGTTGCGTACTGGTTGTACCTTAAGCCGTAATGTACGTTAACTAGCCTATATACATATATATATATATACATATATATATACATATATATATATATATATATATGTATATATATGTATATATATATGTATATATATATATAGTGGAGGGTTCAAATGAGAACAAATTTTTTGTAAGAATAAAAAAGAACAATCTTCAACCAATAAGAATCAATAAGAATGATTCTTTTTACTTCATTTAATTTTTGTCTTTAATATAGGTGTAAGGGTATATTGGTAAAATTAGATAGATCATTAATTGTTAATCTTCCTTTTTAATAGCTAATTAAATTAAAATTGTAACTTATTTTCAAAAAAAATATATTTTTTCAAAGAAGAAAAAAATTATTTTAAAGTGTAGGATAAAGTATGAGGTGTGTAGTATGAATTACGAGTTGTGTAGGATAAATTTAAAAAACGTGTAGGATAAATTTTGATGTGTCTATGCAAAAATTTTAGTGTGTAGGATGATAGTCTTTATGACTAATTAATTAGTCAAAAATAATAATAAATGAGATGAGAGAAAAACTATTTAATGTTTTACAATTGTACCCTTTGTTCTTTTTCTTCTCAATTTAATTTTCTTCTCAAATGAAGCTCCCTATATATATATATATATATATATATATATATATATATATATTATAGTTAGATTACTTTCGATTTGCTCAAATCTGTTCGTCCAAACCGTTGCAACATCCTCATCCAAGCTTCCCTTCAATTCACTTTTGTTCATTTGGGAATCCATTAGATGAATAAAATTCAAATTTATTCATCATGAAGAAACAATCCAATCTCCGGTTGGTCAACATAACCGTTATATCAACACAAGTTCACATGACGATTCTGTTGACCAACCGGAATTATTATATCAAAACATAATATTAATCACTAAGTCGGCATGTGATCTTGTGTTGATATAACGACTCTAAAAAGTTTACTAAGAACAGAAAACATAATAAACTTTTAGCGTCGTCAGTTAAGTTTAATCATATTAGTCACCAAATCGTGGTGTGATCTTGTGTTGATATAACGGTTCTGTTGACCAACCGGAATTATTAGGGAATTATTAGGCTTTATGGTGTTTTTTGTGGATAGGATAGATCGGTGTAATTTTGATTTCGCTTTGTAATCTTTCGCGAGCGTCTCGCTTCTGCTATGTTGAATAAAGTTAGCCGTTCAAAAAAACAAAGACCCCTAATCTCTCTATATACGATAACACAATTAACTTATTCTCTAACCTAATGATCTTAATTCAAGATACGCTCAATAAAGAAACACATTAACAAATAGGAAACATAACCAAAACAAATCAATGGATACAGTCTAGGAGATACGCTTGACCAATTATCCTTCCAACTTATTGGTTCAATTAATTATCCCTTAAATTTGTAAAATCAAGATTAACATCTCCAACAAATTTGCGGACTGTAACTCAACGTATTACGTTAAACACATGAATCATCAATCATGCACGTTGATCTTTAAAGCTGTTGCATGAATAAAGAAAACAAATTCACAACAACCACTACTTTCCAGCCAAACATGTATGAGTATGACCTGATAAAGAGATGCATGATAATTTGGTGGATTTTATGTTTTTAATTATAGATGCTTTTATAGTCTTATCCTTTCAAGGCATGTAAAATATACCTTTATTTTTATTTTTTAACAGCGAATAAGAAATATTTTGCAAGGCACTAAAATATAAGTATACAACTTAAGATTTGCATGCATGAGTGTGTATATATACATTTATAGACACATTCTCTATGGTGATTTTTAGGGCCGGCCTTAAAAATTCATGTACCCTGTTCGAGTTTGAAAAAATGTGCCCTTAGGCCTTAAACAAAATATATAATGTAAACTAGTTTTTTGAGTTAATAGCCAAAATGGTCCCTGAGGTTTGCTCAGTTTTGCCACTTTAGTCCAAATCCCAAATTTGTTAAATCTGGGTCCCTGAGGTTTGCATTTTTTTGCCATTTTAGTCCAAATTTCAAAAAAGTCAATTTTTGTGAGAATTTCTTACTGATTTTTGTCCTTTTCCTCATTTCTCCTAGGGGCAAAATTGTCATTTTGGATTATTATAAAGTAATTTATATTAAAAAAAATCAAGTATATATATAATATATATATATATACACCCACACAGATACAGACATATCTCTCTCTCTCAACATGTCACTGCTCTCTCTCTCTCTAAACTACCACCACCGCCACCGTCGCCGCCACCGTCAAGACCATCATCATCATCAACATCGCCAACACCACCGTCTCTCTCTTCTCTCAATCTCACCACCGTCAAGATCATCATCATCATCATCAACATCGCCGCCGTCCGCACCACCGTCAAGACCATCATCATCATCAACATCTGCCTCTCTCTCTAACACCCCCTCTACACTCTCTTTCTCTCTCTCTAACACCCCTCTTTCTCTCTCTCTAACACCCCTCTGCCAAATTCACAAAATCAATAGCAACCAAAATCACAAACACGTTCACATTCATCCAATGACTCCAAATCAAAACCGATTATTCGATATATTCGATTCAACTAACATCTTCCCACCTCTAAAAAGATTTCGTCAACAATTCACCAAACATTTCCTTCAAATCCCGAACAAAAACCGCTTCACAACAATCACAAAATCACCCAACAACAATTCACAAACCAAAACCCGAATCCATTATCTTTAATTCCTTGTCTGTCTAATCCATCCTGACAAAATGCTTGGTAAAACACCAATGAGAATATGAAATAACAAAGAACAATACCAACAAAATGAAAAACCCCAAGGATGGGTTGCTTAAACCCACCAGCAGTTTAAACCACAATTACCTCCGGCGGCGACGGTGTAGATGAAGGCGATGGTTCAGGTGGATGTCACAGGGAATACAGTGATGATTCTTGCTTTTATGATGGAGATGGTGTGCGGGTGGGTGGGGTAAACAATTAGGGCTTTTTTACACAGGGAAGACAATGATGATTTACTCCGTACACTTTCTTCACCGGCCAACGGTCTTTTCTTCACCGGCCAACTGTTGTTTTGTGGTGATTTTACCCAAAATTGTTGGTGGAGTTCGATGGCGTGGTGTTCGAGAGAGAGGAGAGAGAGAAGAGATAGATGATGGCAGTGGGATGGTGGTGTTGGCGGCAGTGGGATGGTGGTGGTGGGGATGATGCGGTGGTGGTGTGGTGGTGGGGGTGGTGGTGTGGTGGTGGTGGTAGTTCAGAGAAGAGAGGTTGAGAGAGAGAAGAGAGAGAGGCAGAATGGTGTTAGAGAGAGAGAAAGAGAGTGCAGGTGTTAGATAGAGAAGCAATATTTGGTTTAATTGTTTTTAATAAATATTACTCTATAATAAAGCCAAAATGACTAAAATACCCCTGAGTATAAAGACAAAATAGCATGTTTTTTTTGAAAATCTAACCTGATTTCGTTTTTGGACTAAAACGGCAAAAAAATGCAAACCTCAGGGACCCAGATTTAACAAATTTGGGATTTGGACTAAAGTGGCAAAACTGAGCAAACCTCAGGGACCATTTTGGCTATTAACTCCTAGTTTTTTATACAACCGTTGACTAAATCATAGCATCGAATTATTTTTTATAGTCAAATGGGTATTGGGCTAACTAAATCTAATGGACTAACTTCTAAACTTTAAGAATTGTTTTATAAATGTGCCTATCTTGGTGTTTGTATAGGTATACTACTTAAAAAAATTATAACATATTTATATATCGAAATTAAAAAAACATGCCCCTCAGGCCCTAGCCGATGGTCCTCCCCACCCACCCAGGGCCGTCCGTGGTGCTTTTGTCAAGCTTCTTAGTGGTTTTCAATTAACAATAAATGCGATGACATATGACATGGCTATCATAAATTCATGTTAACACAAGCAAAAGTACCTAAAAAAAATTAAACACACGAACTTTTTTTTTAATAAAATCGCTAAATTTCGTCATTAAAAAAAGCAAAAAAAATTGAATAACAATTACCATCGTAGTTTTTTTTTGAACAAGAATATAAAAAAACCTATAACACATATACATATATATCGGAACATGCATATGTCGTAGTTTTTTTAGTGACGAAATTTAGCGATTTTAATAATAAAATAAATTTTTTTGTGTGTTTTTAATTTTTTAGGTATTTTTGTTGTGTTTACATTAGTTCTCGTGGTTCTCGCAATAAGTGTGATTCTGGCATTAATCGTACCCTATATATATATATATATATATATATATATATATATATATATATATATATATATATATAGGGGAGAGTTTAAATGAGAACACCCATCTTTTGTGAGAACCATGAGAACAAATCTCAGCCCCTCATTTAAATTCCCTTGTGTTTTAATTAAAAGGGTAAAGTGGTAATTTTACCAATCTCTCTTTCCACTCACTGAGTTAGCCTACCGGCTTCTCCTCCACCGCCATCTATTCATCACCTTCATTATCCCCACCGCCGCCGGTTCTCCGGTCAAACCCCAAAATGACATCCTCAAAGCCATGCCGGAAAACATTTCATCCATTTTCCTCCCTTCCGTAGACCTAAGCGACATTCCAGAAGATGCTGCCTTAGAAACTCGGATAATACTCACTTTAAGTCGGTCATTACCCGCTCTACGCCAGACCTTAACCGAGTTAACAAGTGACTCGATAAGAAAAAGACCCTCGGCTTTGGTTGTTGACCTTTTTGGCCCTCCTAGTTTTGAAATTGCCAAAGAATTTAATATTCCAGCCTACTTGTTCTGTGCTGTTTCTGCTATGTCATTGGTTAGTATCGTCCACACACCGATTCTTGATCAGATGTATGATTGTGAGTATAGGGACTTACCTGAACCGGTGAGATTACCCGGGTGTGTTCCGGTTCAAGGAGCCAATATGCCTGATCTGCTTCAAGATAAGAAGAATGATGCATATGTACGAGTGGTTGAGTCATCCAAAATGTTTAGCTTGGCAAAGGGTGTATTAGTCAACAGCTTTCTAGAGTTAGAACCGGGTCCGTTTAAGGCCATGGAAGAAGGTGACTGGTGTAAACCGAAAATTTACCCGGTTGGACCGTTGATACGGTCCGGTTCAGAGAACCAGACCGGTGAAGGGTTTGAATGTTTGAAGTGGTTGGATGAGCATCCGGTTGGGTCGGTTTTGTTTGTGTCATTTGGAAGTGGTGGTACACTGTCTCAACAACAACTAGATGAACTCGCCTTTGGGTTGGAACAAAGCGGTCAAAGGTTTATATGGGTAGTAAAAAGTCCACATGGACATGGAAAATCACATACAAGTTATTTCAGTGCAGAAAGCCATCTTGACCCGTTTGGGTTTTTACCGGAAGGGTTTCTTGGGCGGGTGGAAGGCCGCAGTCTGGTTGTGTCGTCTTGGGCCCCTCAAGTTGAGATCCTTAGTCATGGCTCAACATGTGGGTTCTTGACACACTGTGGGTGGAACTCGATACTAGAGAGTGTGGTTTGTGGAGTGCCTATGATCGCGTGGCCACTTTATGCGGAGCAGAAAATGAACGCGGTTTTACTGACAAATGGTTTGGGTGTTGCTCATAAAAGGAAGTGTTTGTTTACACATGTGTAAGTGTTTGTTTACACATGTGTAAGTGTATTTTTGCGTTTTACACATATGTAAACCGCTCACTGTGACTTTTTTGTTTCTGATTCACATTTGTTCATGGGTATTATAAATGTGTAAATTTGTTCCCAGTCAGGTATTTATTTTTGTTTCACATTTTCAACTGAATTACACATGCGTAAATTGTTCGTTGTCATTAATTTTGTTCCTTTTTACATATTTTCGGCTCAAATTCACATCTCTAAACTGTTTCCTGTCAACTAATTGTTTTTGTATTACACGTTTGCAGCTCATTTACACATGTGTAAACTGTGAATTAAACAAGATAATATCTTATGTAAAAGGGGATGGCACCCAGTGAATTTATTGACACTAAGAAAATATTTTCAATCTACGTGCATCGGGCTTCCTAGGATATAACCCGAGGAAGACACCAAACCTAAACCATCATCTATGGTCTAACAATTAGAACCAAACAAGCCCCCGACCATGAGAAAACTAGAAAAAAAAAAACTATTCTAGACTTGAAGCCACACCCGGCTCAAGTCCGACATAAAAATAAATCTGCGTAATCAAGTTTCAAACAACCAAAACAATCCAAAAAAACAAAAAAACAATCAAACACGACCAAAACATTAAAACATCATCTAAAGCATAACAACCGAGAGTCCATCTTGAGCTTCTTAAAAACCTTGAACTCGACCAAGCCGCAACATCATCCTTGTTCCTCAACCTGTCGAAACACCAAACACACCTACACCAAAGAATATCACCAACAAACACCAAATCCAACCTGATTTTCAGATCCCCAAACAAATATTTAAGTCATTTGTTTTAAATGCCATAATAAACAAATAAACATTCTGACTTGCACATGTGTAAATTCTCAGTTACACAGGTGTAAATTTGTTTTACACATGTGTAAGTGTTTTTGTCTTACACATTCTGACTTACACATGTGTAAATCCTCAGTTACACATATGTAAATTTGGTTTACACATGTGTAACTTTCTATTTTAAACGTGTAAGTGATTCTGTTTTACACATGTGTAAATTCTTTGTTAAACATGTGTAAATTTGTTTATCAAAGTTTCCATTTTACACATGTGTAAATTTGTTTTACGCATGTGTACGTTTATGTTTTGCACGTGTAAGTGTTTGTTTTACACAAAACTATTTTAAACCACATTGTTAAGTAATATGCATTAATAGCAGTTTGTGTAAACATCTTAATCACTAATCATCAACTTAGATTACTTACACATGTGTAGATTGACTAATCACTCAAATTCATTACTAACCAGGATGATTTACATATGTGTAAACTTATTGATCACTCTGATTCAACGCTAACCAAGATGATTTACACATGTGTAAACAGATTTCTTACACATGTGTAAACAGATTACACTTACACATGTTTGTGTAAATAGATTACTTACACATGTGTAAATATCTTATTTACACATGTGTAAACAACTTATTTACACATGATTACACATGTGTAAACAGATTACTTATACATGTGTAAACATCTTATTTACACACGTGTAAATATCTTATTTACACATGTGTAAACAACTTATTTACACATGTTTACACATGTGTAAACATCTTATTTACACATGTGTAAACAGATTACAGTTTCACATGTTTGTGTAAATAGATTACTTACACATGTGTAAATATCTTATTTACACATGTGTAAACAACTTATTTACACATGTTTACACATGTGTAAACTTTTAATATATATTTTTTATATTACAAACCTTCACATGTGGCTACTGTTGGTGCACTTGTGTCTGTACTTTGTCTGTATTACGTCTTGATACAAAACGATGTCTTTGATGTAAGATTGATGTAAGTTTGACCAAGTCAACCATCCTCCGGTTTGACTTGGCCAAACAGTTAGACAATGGTTGAAAGATGTTTGGGTCGAAGGATGTGTCATCGAAGGATAGTTTAGATCCTTCGATGAGCTCGAAAGATGACCTACGAAGGATAGACCACGAAGGATATCATCCTTCGTGGTATATGTGATCTTTCGATGGGTTTATGGTCGATAGATGATCCTTCGATCAGTCTATCTGATCCTTCGACCAGACATGCTGTGTTCGGGTATAAATACCCATGTGTTGTGTTCACTTCGGAAGTTAAGCATAGAGTTCGAAAGTTAGACATAGTGAGAGCATTCTGTTCAGAACACACACACACGAGAGTTAGAGAGAGTTTGCAAAACTGATTTGTAAACATTGAATTGTAACCGAACCTTTCATACGCATTAATACAAGTGGTGTTAATCGTTGAAGTTTGTGTGTTGTGTTTGTGCTTGTGCTATCTCGGTTTGCATGCTAGCTTGGATTCCGCACTCGCTAGTGTGTTAGACATAACAAGGAATAGGTTAAACCTCAACCTCCGAGGGACCTACAAGTGTGTTAGGGGGAGTAAATCCAATATTTGAAAATCCAAAAACATCGAAAAATTTCAAAAACACAAAAACAATAGAAAAACAAAAATGAGTTTCCTGGCGAGCAAAAGAGAAAATGATAGTACATCAGTGGTCTGTCTAAACCTCTTTAAATCTTAAATGAGAAACGATAAGCAGCTCTATATAAGATGTATCGGTAGGCTCACAATCATTTTAAAGTGTGCAGGGTGATATAAACTTAAATCCGACTGAAGACCTGGGTGGGAACCATTCATTGGCATATGGTCTTAGTACCGAAATTTCGTTTGAGAGATTGCCGAGTTTCTGAAATATTCGGTCTTGATGCTGCTTATCATCTGGGTATCATGGTTGTATCTTTTACCGAAAAATAACGGGGACGCAAGTCTAGATCTTCCATGATACTATACATACGTGTACATATTGCATACGACCTCAATAAGTGATCAACAATCACATGTCCAATCAAAATAAGTGATAATATATCACAAATTCTTTCCGGGAGTCAAGTTCGTCTCTCTGCTGTACGAAAGTACTGACCTGTTCACGGACTTGCTCCTGTGCCCTCATGCATCGAAAATCAAGTTCCTCATCAATAAGTGATTATATCACATAGGGCTTGTTTTCAAATCAAATAAGTGAGAATCTCACATCATATACGGTCAAACAGATGATAATCGGTATACTCACCGGTAAGATGAACCCTCGTGCATACCTTGATACGGGAATGTGTCGTGATGTGGATGAACACCGGTCGGTAAGTATAAATCATACCTTAACGTATCCCCTCGCCATGATTACATCTGATAAGTTGAGCTTATGTGGACAACAATACCGATAATTGTTATAGGATGCTTATCTTAATGTTAACTAATTGAACAACAAGAGCGTTTTGGCATGACCGTACACTGATATGATTCTCTTACCCTCGAAACTCACAAAAAGAATGTCTGTAAATATTTATTCAATGTTTTTAGTTTCTGTATCTTCGTATATATTTATTTACTGCTTTCTGTCTTTACATTTGAAATATTCAAAATTCCAAAAAGATTTTAGGTGTGTTTTAATATAAACTTTATAAAAAGCCAAAAAGATTTTATTTCTATTTTATTTTCGATCGTACGATGTTGGAGCTCAAGTCTTCGTTACCTGAAACCTGAACGAAAACCGAAAACGACTAAATCTTCATAAAACGGTCGAAATTTGCAAGTGTTGAAAGTTAAAATCTGAAATTGATAAAATACATTAAACTTTCAAACTGTCGGACGGTGTTTGTTTGAACAATGGTCACATGTGTGTCGTTTGCTTATGATATTCCAGGCAGTTGTTCTCATTACGCGTTTAGATTTCTTGCATGTGCAGATTCTAAAGGCAAGGAGAACATGGTCGATGACAAGCTTCGGAATGAAGACACGACGTGAAGGCACTCAAATGATGAAGACGATCGAGTTGCCGCTGACCATCATCAACACCACAAGGATCTCACTTCATAAAGATCAAGACTTTCACGAACATAACTCAAGGGGGAGCTTATGTTAAGGGGGAGTTTGTCAACACACTTCCTACATGAAACGGGTAGTTTGTTGATACACTTTCTGCTTTCAAGACGTGAAGACTTTAAAGATCCTCCGACATTGAAGACTTGAAAAGACGTCAAAGACTTGAAGACACGAAGGACCTACAAGAATTAAGATCGAGACAAAGCTATAAGATCGAGACAAAGCTACAGCCAAGGGGGAGTTTGTTGGTGCACTTGTGTCTGTACTTTGTCTGTATTACGTCTTGATACAAAACGATGTCTTTGATGTAAGATTGATGTAAGTTTGACCAAGTCAACCATCCTCCGGTTTGACTTGGCCAAACAGTTAGACAATGGTTGAAAGATGTTTGGGTCGAAGGATGTGTCATCGAAGGATAGTTTAGATCCTTCGATGAGCTCGAAAGATGACCTACGAAGGATAGACCACGAAGGATATCATCCTTCGTGGTATATGTGATCTTTCGATGGGTTTATGGTCGATAGATGATCCTTCGATCAGTCTATCTGATCCTTCGACCAGACATGCTGTGTTCGGGTATAAATACCCATGTGTTGTGTTCACTTCGGAAGTTAAGCATAGAGTTCGAAAGTTAGACATAGTGAGAGCATTCTGTTCAGAACACACACACACGAGAGTTAGAGAGAGTTTGCAAAACTGATTTGTAAACATTGGATTGTAACCGAACCTTTCATACGCATTAATACAAGTGGTGTTAATCGTTGAAGTTTGTGTGTTGTGTTTGTGCTTGTGCTATCTCGGTTTGCATGCTAGCTTGGATTCCGCACTCGCTAGTGTGTTAGACATAACAAGGAATAGGTTAAACCTCAACCTCCGAGGGACCTACAAGTGGTATCAGAGCCGTGGCTCTTTTCCTTGTTAAAAACCGGGTTTTTACAAGACTTTGGAGTGTTTGGATAAAACTCACTGTTTTTAGCATCCGTTTTTACTGATTTTCTTGTATTTCTTGTCGTAAAAACGTGTCTAATCTTACCGGGTGTGTTAAAAGACGGGTTGGGTAACTTGAAAACTTGTTTTTAAGTTGTTTGGTCATTTCCGGCCAAAATTCCGGCATACTCCGGTACCGGTTTTTGGGTTGATCATTCGATTTTTGGTAATATTTTATTGGTTCAAAATCTGATTTTGGCAGAAAATCATGGTCTGACCATACCTCTGCCGAAAGATTTCACCAACCCATCACCTTTTTCACCAACCTGTCACTCTTTGTCAACTGTGTCAGAGCAGTTCGAAAGATATCCTTCGAAGTCGAAAGATCATCTTTCGATCAGTGGAGGTTCGATAGATCATCATCCTTCGAACCAAGGAATCATTTCGAAACATACATCTTTCGGTCTACTGCTCTTTTTCGAAAGATAAGGATCCTTCGATTGGAGAATCTTTCGAAGTCATTGTTCGAAAGATAAGGATCCTACGATTGGAGAATCTTTCGAAGTCATTGTTCGAAAGATAAGGATCCTTCGATTGGAGAATCTTTCGAAATCTTTGTTCGAAACTCAACAGTGATCTTTCGAACACTGTTGATCCTTCGAACAAGCTTTGATCTTTCGATCCTTAGTCTGTTTATGCTTAACAAGTTTGTGATTTTCAGGTTCTTATTTTTCTTGATCAAAAATGAATCCAAGGTGGAATACTCTGGTAAATACAGATATGTATTTTGGTACTCCGTCATCTTCCGCACCGGTATCTTCTCAAGCTAATGCAATTTCTACCGGTCAATGGGCATTTGTATCAAATCAAACTCCAAGTGTTCAAAGCATTCTCTTAAGCGAGAGCGAAACTGGAAGTTTGAATCGGCCTCCAAAATTGATGCACTTATATGAATATCCAGGATGGATTGACAGATTTCATACATACGTCCTTGGCCAAAATACAGAATTGTGGTTGCGGTTCATCACAGATTTCGATCAAACAATAGAAGTTGCCGCATCATCTGCTGCTACGTTTGCAGATCTTACGGAAGATCAGAAGAAGGTCTATGATCTGGAAAAGAAGGCATACGCCATTCTCACTCAGGCCTTAAGTAAAGATATATATCATCAATTTGTCAGTTACAAGACGACAAAGAGATTGTGGGACGCATTGAAGACAAGGGGCGTAGGAAATGAAGCGACACGTCAACTGAGAAAAGAACTGCTAAAGAAAGAGTTTGATGGTTTTACTTGTATGGAGAATGAGTCGTTGGGTGATCTGATAAGTCGATTTAATCATTTGCTGACTGAATTAGCAAATTTTGGGGTTGCTACAACTTCTGCAGAGATTGTAAAAAGGTTTGCAGATGCGTTGCCACCTCAATGGAATACTTTCTTGGAAATCATGAAGTACAATGGTACTTTAGCTACAACAAGCTTCAACGACTTTGTTCAAATCCTGGAAAACAAGAATCAGGAAGAAACTCTCAAGGCAAAAAGAGTTCAAGTGCCACAAAATCCAGAAATGTATTATGGAACTTCTAGCACTTCTACGAAACCTTCTTCGCATGCTCCAATTCAAACAGCGTTTGTGACTAGCACTGACATGTATGGCAATACTATCCAAGTTCCAGTTCCTCCAAAGACAGACATGTATGGAAATCTGCTGGAACCAGTTCCTCAACAGCAACAACAAAGCCAACGACCTCTCAGACCAAGTGATATGTTCGGAAATCCATTACCTGTTCATTCTACCGGATCAACAGACATGTATGGGAATCCTCTTCCTACTCCATCTACCGGGCCAACCGACATGTATGGGAATCCACTTCCTCCTCAACAGCAAGCGTGTTATGGAAGCACATCATCTGCTGGTCATCAATCAAAGCCAAATACAGTACGGCTCGACACCTCAAGCTTTTCTAAAGTCAGTGTGGAAGTAGCAAAGGAACACATGGAGCTGCTTAACACTTTGGTGAGCGCATACTGTGGATTAGTGGAAGGTCAGATTGGTAATATTAATCTGACACAAGAAGACTATCAGCAGATTGATAAAGAGGAGATGGAGATGATGGATATTAAGTGGGCCTTTGCTAGTGCTGTTAGGCGAGCAAAAGATTTCATGGAAAGAACAGGCCGAACCAGCTTGGAAAGCAAGAAAGACACCAAGTATGGGTTTGATAAGCAGGCGGTCAAGTGTTTCAACTGTGGTGAACGTGGTCATTTCAAGCGTGAGTGTACAAGGCCATCTCAGCATGGAAACCAGAATCCCTTCAGAAATCAAGGCAACCAGCAGAACCAGAACAGGAACAATGTTCGCACATTGGTGCCTGTCAACAACCAGAGTCAAGCAGGACCATCTAATGCCAACCAGGCACTTGTGGTTCAAGTAGATGAAGGCTGTGATTGGTCAATCCAATTGGGAAATGATGCTCCGGATGGAACAGCGTGTTTTGCTGAGATTGTCAAAGATCTTAATCACGCCAGTGGTGGAGAATCTTCCGCCAATGGTGGTGACTCTTCTGAGGATGAAGACTCTTCTGGTTACAGCAGAGGTTCGGATGAAGAATCCTCGAGCTCAGGTGATGATCATGTGGATGAAACATCAAGTGCGTCAGTCGATGCAATTATTGATGAGCTTTTGGAGGAAGTTGCAGCAGGAACTGATAGAAGATCTATTTTGGTGGATCAAGCTGCTTATTCTTCGTCTTCTCTCCATTCAGCCTTTATGGCTAATGTCGACAGTTCATCAAGTCAGGTATGTGTCGATGAACCCACTTCTGTTAGCTGTGATAATTGTGAGAGATTGCATGTTAAATGTGCTGATTTGGATGCAAACATGTCTGAGTTGCAAGGCAAACACGATGCTTTACAAGCTAGTTTGTTTGACTTGCAAGACAAACATGCTTCTTTGAATGATAAGTGGTGTGAATTGCAAAGCAAACACGAGGCTTTGCAAGAGAAATATGATGTGACATTCATCCACAATCAAAAGTTGACCGTTGATCTTTCCAAGTGCACAGAAGCCAACATGTTTTATGAAAACCATGAAAAGGAATTTAAGTCAATGATTGAAACGTTAAAGAAAGATAAAACAGAGCTGACAAAAATGGTTTCCAGAAAACAAACTGACATTAACCTTTATATAACTCGTCTTGAGGTAATGCTTGTGTTAAAACAGAAAGTGAGGCGATCCGACTCAAGTTAGACAGTTATTTGAGCTCTAGCTATGTGTTGGATCACATCATTGATGTTCAGAAAGAGAAACGGGATGTCACATGCATAGGCTACAAGAAATGTCCACCACCCGTGAGAAACAACTTTGATGCACTGCCTGATGAGGAGTACAGAACTCATTTTGAACCATCGGTTCCTTTGAATGTTAATGAATTTGCAGCAGGGCTTGGATACAAGAAAGAAGTATCATCAGATTCGGATGTGTCAGCAGATACTTTTGTAACTGCTGAACAGAATCAGGATCCTCCAGTTGTTGTTGAGGATGCTGATTCTTCTGATGATGAATCTGATGATACTGATTCAGCAAAGTCTGATGCGGTGATAAACGAAGAGGACATACCTCTTGAGAATCATATTCTGTGTGATCCTCCTGCAAAACCCGCTAAGACTGTTGCAATCGAGTCCTCGTCTGAGAAAGAGTCGGAGAGTGTGGATTTGCTGTACACTCTTGTTGGTGATGATAAAATTTATTCAGACAAAGACTTTCCAATTAAGAACGTAAATCAATCCTTAATCAGTAAAGTTTTTGAAAATTCAACAAGTAAGTTTTTGGGTAAGAAAGGATCACACGTTGTGGTAACACAGTGCCCTCCTATCCCTAAGGCTGAAGTTAGAAAACAATTTGGCAATCAGAGATTACCAACAGTGCAAAAACAGCAAAATCATACCAAATCTAAAGGTAAAGCACCGACTCAAAGTCAAAAGAGACCGAATCAGAAGAAGAAAAAGAATGTGAACTTTGTGAAATCTAAGGGAACGGACAAAATTCAAACGTTTGAAAATCAATCTAACTTAGATTTTGTCAAAAAGGCAACAGTGATGAAAAGGAATGAACCAAGTAGTTCAAAACCTAGTACCTCGGGATCACAAAGTTCATCATCATCGGCAAGACGATCACATGATACTTCGGGGTTTGTTGAACGAAGATCATGTTTTGAATGTGGTACAATTGGGCATATCATTCGAAACTGCCCGTATCTTCATAAGTTGAAAGCCAAAGAAGATGATCCCCGTGAACGCAATCACCAAAAGCGATCTGTTTCTGTAAAACAAGATCCCCGACTCATAAGAGAAAGGGAAAAGAAACAGAAACGCCAACAGGTCAAGAAAATTGAAAAGGCGATTAAAACTGATGTGGTTAAAAAACAATCTGTTTCAGTTAAGCCAGAAAACTCCAAATTTTCAAAAACTTCGAACAATCATGAAGTTAAATTGGTAAACAATCAGACTGGTAAAGCTCAACAGACATGGAAACCTAAATTGCCCACAAATTCAGGGGGTCCATCACAATTTTCGAATCATCAAAGAATAGAAGTTATTGTTGTTGATGAAAATGGAAGACCCAAGACCACAATGGCTTGGGTCCCCATCTCCAACTAATTATGTGAGTTCATGTGCAGGGTGTTCCAGGAGGAACTGTCAGTAGTCATTGGATTGTTGATAGTGGGGCATCCAGGCACATGACAGGCGACATGAAGCTTCTCTACGACGTCAAATCTATTAGAGGAGGTTATGTTGCTTTTGCTGGAGATAAAGGCGGATATATTACGGGTGAAGGAATGATTTCCAACGGGGTTGTTAGTTTTGACAAGATCAACTTTGTGCAACAACTTGATCACAATCTTCTTAGTGTTTCTCAAATTTGTGATAAGCAGTTCTCAGTACACTTTGATGCAAATGGATGTTATGTGCTGAAACCCGGCTTCAAAATTCCAAAAGAATGGATTCTCTTGTCGGCTCCAAGGATAAATGATCTGTATGTCCTTGATATGAGCCAAGCTATCACAACGTCTGCACAAGCAACTTGTTTCGTTTCCAAAGCCACAGAAAAAGACACAATCTCTTGGCACAGACGAATGGGTCACATTCACTTACGCAAAATGAATCATTTGGTGTCAAATGAATTGGTGAATGGTGTTCCTCTTAAAAACTTCCATCTTCAAGACGTCTGTGTCTCGTGCCAGAAAGGAAAACAAACGAAGAAGCGACACCCTACAAAGAAAATCAACACGGTGGCTGTTCCTCTTGAACGTTTGCACATGGATTTGTTCGGTCCTGTCAAGCACAAAAGCATTAGGAATGATCAATATTGCCTCGTGATAACTGATGATTTTTCAAGATTTTCTTGGGTGGCGTTCATGGCACATAAGAGTGAAACCTTCGGTATTATCAAAAACTTGATCATTCAGATTGAGAATCTCTATAACTTGAAGGTTAGGCGGATACGTAGCGACAATGGTACGGAATTCAAAAATCATGCCATGGCAGAGTTTTGCACTTCAAAAGGTATTCTTCACGAATTTAGTGCAGCTTATACTCCTCAACAGAATGGCGTCGCTGAACGTAAGAACCGCACATTGATCGAGACTGCTAGGACTATGTTGGTAGAGTCACAGTTGCCGATTCCTTTTTGGACTGAAGCTGTGGCCTCTGCATGTTATACGTTGAACCGAGTCCTTACAGTCAAAAGGCACAACAAGACCTGCTTTGAGCTTATTAACAAACGGAAACCAGATTTGTCATATCTTGAACCGTTTGGAGCTCCATGCACAATAATCGATCCTAATGGAAAGTTTGGGGCAAGAGCAATTGAGGGATACTTTCTTGGGTATTCCACCCCGAACTTAAGAGTCTGGAATCTAGAGACTAAAAGGGTCGAGGAATGGTCTGAAGTCAGAGTACAAAGGCACACTTTACCAGTCAAATGTCCAGGTCAGCCTTGGATGTTTAAGTACGATGACTTTTTCAATTCGATCAATGTTGAAGCCGTTGAAGAAAATGCTGCGGCAAGGATGTTTTTCGAGAGTGACAATGCAACAGATTCACCATTGGCTCGTCCAATTCTTGTCAATCAGGAACCATCTTCGGTGAACAATAATGCTCTCGACAATGAGGATTTTCACGATGCTACCGAATTGAACGAATCTTCAGAGGATGATGAATTTCTCGATGCAGATCAAGAAGCTCCAGCAACAGCAGTACATGGTACTTCAGAAGGTACACCTCCAGTGGATGTCCCTAGAACAGCTGAAGCTACTGCATCATCCTCTTCGTCAATTCCGGGACTTGAATTGATTGTTGATCTCAATCTCAACAATCTGGGTACAAATATTCCAGTTCCAAATAATCCAGAAACAAGGATTCACAATACCCATCCTCAACAAAACATCATCGGAAATGTACAAAGTGGCGTTCAAACAAGAAACATGTTGCGAAACAACAACAATGCAGGCTTGTATGCAACTATCCGAGAATCTGGTCAACAAAATGATTGGTCTTTCGCGTGTTATGTCTCACAGGAAGAGCCAAGAACTTGGAAAGATGCTTTGAAAGATAGCTCTTGGGTTGAAGCAATGCAGGAAGAACTGCAACAATTCCAGAAGCTTGGTGTCTGGAAACTCGTAGAGAAACCTGCTGGTTACAAGAAGATTGGTACCCGTTGGGTGTTTAAATGCAAAAAGGATGACCGTGGAGTCGTTATTCGAAACAAGGCAAGGCTAGTCGTTCAAGGTTTTCGTCAGATTGAAGGGATCGACTACAACGAAGTGTATGCACCTGTTGCACGTCTAGAAGCAATTCGGATTTTTCTGGCTTATGCCTCATTCAAAGGTTTCAAGGTATACCAGATGGACGTGAAAAGTGCATTCTTACATGGTGTGGTGGAAGAAGAGGTGTACATCGAACAGCCTCCAGGTTTTGAAGATCCTATCCATCCCGATCGGGTTTGGTTGCTCAACAAAGCTCTCTATGGTCTTCATTAAGCACCGCGAGCTTGGTACGCAACCTTATCTAATTATCTGCTGGAGAATGGTTTTCGCAGAGGTCTTATCGACTGTACTCTTTTCATCAAAGAACAAGATGGAGATCTTCTACTGGTACAGGTATACGTTGATGATATTATTTTTGGTTCTACTAATGATGTTTTGTGTAGGGATTTCGAGCGTGTAATGCAGGATAAATTCGAGATGAGTGCTATGGGGGAAATGACTTTCTTTTTGGGCCTACAAGTACAACAAACCGAGTCTGGGATATTCATCCATCAGACTAAATATGTTGGTGACATCTTGAGCCGGTTCCAGATGTCTGATGCAACGCCCATCGGTACCCCATTGCCACAAAATCACGGAATTACTCCAGACTTGAAGGGTGAAGCTACTAGCCCCTCATACTACCGCGCGATGATCGGATCTCTTATGTACCTCACAGCATCAAGACCAGATATAATGTACCCAACGTGCCTGCTTGCCAGATATCAAGTCAACCCGAAGGCCTCACATCTTGCAGCTGTAAAAAGGATTTTTCGTTATTTGAAGGGTTGCCCTGACACCGGTCTATGGTACCCTAGGGATAATAACTTTGACTTGATCGCATTCAGTGATTCTGATTTTGGCGGATGCAAAATCGACGGCAAATCCACAACGGCTGGATGTCAGTTTTTGGGAAATCGCCTAGTCACATGGCAGTGCAAGAAGCAGACATGCGTCGCTACATCAACATGCGAAGCTGAATACATTGCTGCCTCAAGTTGTTGTTCCCAAGTCCTGTGGATACAACAGCAAATGCGTGATTACGGTTTTGAATTCCTAACTACTCCTATTTACGTTGATAATTCTGCTGCCTTACAGATCACTAAAAATCCTGTGCAGCATTCAAAGACTAAGCACATCGACATTAAGTATCACTTTATACGTGATTGCTTTGAGAAAAGGCTAATCGATGTTGCTTATGTCCACACCGATGACCAACGTGCCGACCTTTTTACCAAAGCATTTGACAAATCAAGATTTGACTATTTATTACTGGTAAACGGCGTTAAGGTCAAGCAAGAGTAAAACCAACATCGGAAAATCATTTTTGTAAATACCTTTGTGTTTTAAATTTATCTTAGTTTATTGATTTTAGGGGGAGTAAATCCAATATTTGAAAATCCAAAAACATCGAAAAATTTCAAAAACACAAAAACAATAGAAAAACAAAAATGAGTTTCCTGGCGAGCAAAAGAGAAAATGATAGTACATCAGTGGTCTGTCTAAACCTCTTTAAATCTTAAATGAGAAACGATAAGCAGCTCTATATAAGATGTATCGGTAGGCTCACAATCATTTTAAAGTGTGCAGGGTGATATAAACTTAAATCCGACTGAAGACCTGGGTGGGAACCATTCATTGGCATATGGTCTTAGTACCGAAATTTCGTTTGAGAGATTGCCGAGTTTCTGAAATATTCGGTCTTTATGCTGCTTATCATCTGGGTATCATGGTTGTATCTTTTACCGAAAAATAACGGGGACGCAAGTCTAGATCTTCCATGATACTATACATACGTGTACATATTGCATACGACCTCAATAAGTGATCAACAATCACATGTCCAATCAAAATAAGTGATAATATATCACAAATTCTTTCCGGGAGTCAAGTTCGTCTCTCTGCTGTACGAAAGTACTGACCTGTTCACGGACTTGCTCCTGTGCCCTCATGCATCGAAAATCAAGTTCCTCATCAATAAGTGATTATATCACATAGGGCTTGTTTTCAAATCAAATAAGTGAGAATCTCACATCATATACGGTCAAACAGATGATAATCGGTATACTCACCGGTAAGATGAACCCTCGTGCATACCTTGATACGGGAATGTGTCGTGATGTGGATGAACACCGGTCGGTAAGTATAAATCATACCTTAACGTATCCCCTCGCCATGATTACATCTGATAAGTTGAGCTTATGTGGACAACAATACCGATAATTGTTATAGGATGCTTATCTTAATGTTAACTAATTGAACAACAAGAGCGTTTTGGCATGACCGTACACTGATATGATTCTCTTACCCTCGAAACTCACAAAAAGAATGTCTGTAAATATTTATTCAATGTTTTTAGTTTCTGTATCTTCGTATATATTTATTTACTGCTTTCTGTCTTTACATTTGAAATATTCAAAATTCCAAAAAGATTTTAGGTGTGTTTTAATATAAACTTTATAAAAAGCCAAAAAGATTTTATTTCTATTTTATTTTCGATCGTACGATGTTGGAGCTCAAGTCTTCGTTACCTGAAACCTGAACGAAAACCGAAAACGACTAAATCTTCATAAAACGGTCGAAATTTGCAAGTGTTGAAAGTTAAAATCTGAAATTGATAAAATACATTAAACTTTCAAACTGTCGGACGGTGTTTGTTTGAACAATGGTCACATGTGTGTCGTTTGCTTATGATATTCCAGGCAGTTGTTCTCATTACGCGTTTAGATTTCTTGTATGTGCAGATTCTAAAGGCAAGGAGAACATGGTCGATGACAAGCTTCGGAATGAAGACACGACGTGAAGGCACTCAAATGATGAAGATGATCGAGTTGCCGCTGACCATCATCAACACCACAAGGATCTCACTTCATAAAGATCAAGACTTTCACGAACATAACTCAAGGGGGAGCTTATGTTAAGGGGGAGTTTGTCAACACACTTCCTACATGAAACGGGTAGTTTGTTGATACACTTTCTGCTTTCAAGACGTGAAGACTTTAAAGATCCTCCGACATTGAAGACTTGAAAAGACGTCAAAGACTTGAAGACACGAAGGACCTACAAGAATTAAGATCGAGACAAAGCTATAAGATCGAGACAAAGCTACAGCCAAGGGGGAGTTTGTTGGTGCACTTGTGTCTGTACTTTGTCTGTATTACGTCTTGATACAAAACGATGTCTTTGATGTAAGATTGATGTAAGTTTGACCAAGTCAACCATCCTCCAGTTTGACTTGGCCAAACAGTTAGACAATGGTTGAAAGATGATTGGGTCGAAGGATGTGTCATCGAAGGATAGTTTAGATCCTTCGATGAGCTCGAAAGATGACCTACGAAGGATAGACCACGAAGGATATCATCCTTCGTGGTATATGTGATCTTTCGATGGGTTTATGGTCGATAGATGATCCTTCGATCAGTCTATCTGATCCTTCGACCAGACATGCTGTGTTCGGGTATAAATACCCATGTGTTGTGTTCACTTCGGAAGTTAAGCATAGAGTTCGAAAGTTAGACATAGTGAGAGCATTCTGTTCAGAACACACACACACGAGAGTTAGAGAGAGTTTGCAAAACTGATTTGTAAACATTGGATTGTAACCGAACCTTTCATACGCATTAATACAAGTGGTGTTAATCGTTGAAGTTTGTGTGTTGTGTTTGTGCTTGTGCTATCTCGGTTTGCATGCTAGCTTGGATTCCGCACTCGCTAGTGTGTTAGACATAACAAGGAATAGGTTAAACCTCAACCTCCGAGGGACCTACAGCTACTTCGAGTTTATTTGTCCGTTTTTCAGCAACCTTTTTCACCATCTGTTTTTCCTTTTTTTTCTGTTAAAACAATAGAAAGCAGTTAAAAACATGTATAAACAACCTACTTACACATGTGTAAACAACTTATTTACACATGTGTAAGTGTCTTAATTACACAAATTTCAATATTAACTATGACTATTTACACATGTGTAAACATCTAACTTTATGATGTGTTTTATTACAAACCTGCAAGCAATTCTTTAATCATCTCATTCCTTTGTCTTCTTAAAACCATCTTCAGATTCACTGAACTTTCTGTTGAAATCAAAGAATTTAACCACAAGTTTATTTTATTTATTTAATGATCTATGAAAATGCATTTGTCTTACCTAATTGTCTTTCTAGTTCAGCATCCATTTCTGATAATGTATTAACTCGATCCACATTCAATGACACTTCAGAATCTGTAACCAAAAGTCGACAAAATTTATTGTTTGCTTTCAATTTGTTATTCAAGTAATTATTTGATTTAAAATATTTTTTGTTACTTGCCTGTTTCCTCATTGGTCTCAGAACTCTCGTCATCAAGTATGTCTGGATTTGTTATCGTATTTGAGAAACTTTTTGCTTTAATCCTTGATATTCGTGGACTTTTCCGACCTGTAAATATAGTGTATTAATACATCATATTCTACAATATATCTTTATAAATCCGAGATTTACTTTTAGGATGCTTACTTGCCATTCTTCCTTTTTTTCCTGTAGAATCTTCTGATAGCAATACCATTAGACTTCCAAAAGCAGTCTATTCAAGTCAAGTCATCAGTAAACATATGACTAAACTCAGCAAGAAAGCAACACGATAACATAAATATTGACCAAAAAGAACAAAATATCAACTACTTTCAAACTACAATATCTAACACAAAAATATTGACCAAAAAGCACAAAATCGGACTCTATAAGTAGGTTTCGAGTGGTGCGATTGCTTAACTCAGAAAAACTGAAGCATCTATAAACTATACTAAAATCTAGGAAGTGCATGATAACAGAGGCAAAAGCAAACCACAAATGGCAAAATTATAGAGTGAAAATCAACGGTTTCTTTCTTTGTGGAAAGTGAGGGTTTCGGAGTTTAAACGGAGCGTCGTGCAAGGACTGGTATGAAGCTTCAACTGTCCAAAAGTAATTCGAAATGGTCTGAAACAGCCAAACCTTAATGCTATGAAGCTGTTAAGAGTAGCAATTCCTAAAACTACATCAGATAACTCATTCTTCATTGATTTTGAGAGTAAATACAAGGCTTTAAAAACTACACTTTAGCATCTAAAACGCATTACCGCCTAAACTACATCATTCACATAACAATCACAATCACAATCAAAAGTAAAATAGCCCAACGAATACAAATATACAACAATCAGCGCATCAACCAGTCCAAAATTAAACAGTATTACAATGCACTAAAGCAGTTGCAAAATAAGCTTCAAACCCTAACTAATCAATAAACTCTTCACTAGTTACCTAAACCTAAAATTGTGATATCTATGTGAGTAATGATGATGTATATCAGTTACATGTAGAACAGTAGAACAACAGAAATACACAACAATTTCGAAACAGTTACAACTCAACAGCGAAACATACAGGCGTATAATCCGATAATTCATAATAAAGTTGTCCGAATCGAACCGATTGAACAAATTGAAGCATGAGGACAAGTTCAATCGATTAGATGGTGAAATTATGCTATGAATCTGTATCAATTTTTAATATTGTAATGAATATAACATCGAAAACAGTAACATACATGAAGAACGGTGATGCTTACGGCTGCGAACGGTGTTAATGGCTGCGAACAGTGATGCTTCTGTTGTCGATAATTTGCTGAGGGAGATGGATGGTTTTCAATTTCTTGAAGGAGAAGATACAAATGCTCGTCCGTCGTTTGGGGATTTGGGGAGGGAATTTGATTGTGGGTGTTGTATTTTAAGTTTTGACAATAATACCCTTTATGTTTTAATTTAACCCGTAATTTAGCTCATCTAATCTTAGCCCTTAATTTAGGATGATCTATGGATGAAAATTGTTCGTAGTGTTCTCACAAAATTGGGTGTTCTCAAGATAACCCTCCCCTATATATATATATATCCATCGATTTTGTAGTGCAGACAATGAAAAGACGCCAAAGAATTATACAAATAACTAAGCACGAATCACAAAATACAAATTTGCATAAAAGCCAAAACAATTAGGTCGTCCGGAGTGGAGTTGGCAAACTACTTCGACGTTTGTCGGTGACCAATGCCAACCGCACAAGTTTTACCGATTTTGAGGAAGAAATAGGTGAGGGGTTGCCAATGCGGGGAGAGGGAGGAGAGGGAAGGGAGTGGGGGGTGTGTGGTGGGGTCCATGCCATCTCAACCAATCACACATTTTTTTAAATAGTTTACCAATTCATGAAGTGTCTAACCATTGCCAACACTTTTGAGCATAGTTTACCACTTTGACATGGCACACTCTCATTGGTTGATTTTAAAGTTTACCACTTTCAAGTATCTAACCACTCCCTACACCCTTACAACTGTAAATTTGAAAAATGTTAATGCATAGAGGTGTTATACCCTATGTTTAGGGGGATTTAAAAAAATGATATTACACTTTTAACCCAAAACTACTTGATTTTTTTACTTCTTTTCATCTTTTCCAATTTAAGTCGCAACATTTTTATTTTCATTCTAAATTTCGCAAGTTAACACGACACAACATGCGTGTGTTGTTCAACGTTTTATTTTACGTTCGGTTCTAAATTGTGAGTTAACATGGTGCAAATGTGCAATGTGCGTGTGTTGTTCAGTGTTTTTACATTGTCTATTTTTTCCCGTTTAACAAGTTCGTTGCAACGCTCATATCCTAAGTCGAGTTAGTTATTATTTTCTATGTTTTATGTTTGGGTCTAATTTCTCTGCATTAAGACGCCCAAACTTCATTATTAGTGGTCGATGGCGGTGGTGTGGCTTTGGTGTGATTTGTCATGGTTTTACGCCACGTCGCAACGCTGGGTACTTAATAGTAGTTAACCACTACAAAACAACAATATACACATCAATCACTTCTTTGTTGTCGATTCTTGCTGCCACAATAATTCCTCACCAAACATGTTGGTCCATCACTTTGATATTAATGTAAAGTGAATGGCTGAGGCACCATCAGTCATACAAAGGCAAATGAAGATTCAACCTTTGTGCAGGTGGCTTATCCTAGCACACTCCATAAACCTATGTAAATTTTATGAACGATATCCTAAAGAGAATAATTAATCCTGCACTTAAAGTTGCACAAATGACCAAAGTACAGTACACTAATTTCCACCAAAACCTACATGACTGTGACTAAGACAAGGATAAGCATTATTATTTTATGTGATTACGCAGTATACCCATTTAATTTTAGTTGCAATTATTAACATTACGTGTCTTTCGCTCATCATGCTCAGTATAAGTGGGATGAACTTATTTCTTTTTTATAAGGATAAAAAGCTACTACTTGAAGTTTTGAAAATATAATCTATTTAAGAATTATTAAAAAGATATATACAAATTTCATGACCATACTTTTTTTATGGTTCTACAAATGGTGAACACATATTCTAGTCATCAACGGATAGAATGACTTGTAAATATTTAGTGATCTTAGTGTGAACTCACCTATACAAAGCATTCAATACAAAACCAATTTAAGCAATAACCTTGAGAATTGTATAATGCACATGTACGTATTGCTTAAAAGATATAATAGAAGTTGTAAAAGGAGAGTAGAAATTACTATGAGAACCAAGGACTTGATCAACATACATTTTAGATTGTTATGATAGGAGACCAGAAGAGGAAAACATACATTTCGATTCAAATATTAAACACCCAAGTCGAAAAACTACACATTTTGTTAAAATAGTGTGTAATAATCATCTTTAATGCAAGTCTACATGGGAGATCAAAGACACAATAATTCATTTCCAAACAACCACCTCCGCTGCAACAAAACCACCTCCAAACACTGTCACCGCACCACCCGTTACCGCTCATACTCACCGTCCCACCAGCACCATCCTTCAGATCTGGTTCTTGACTTAATTTAATAAAAAAGGGTGCATCAAACTTAGTCATTTTCTGGGTTAGCTTTTCTAGAGTGTGTGGTACTGTGGTGCTCTTATTGTGGCAAGTGGGTAAATGCATCAAATCGGGATTAATAATCAAGAAATTTGGTGTATTTTCTAAATTGGACGCATTTAAGAAACTGTCTCTTAATATCAAGTTGATGTATGTTTTGTTAAGCACCTTAGAGCACCCACAATAAGGGCATTTTTTGATGTTTTTACATGCCACGTAGGAGTGAAGTGATGAGTTGGAGGAGAGAGAAAATGGTTATATATTTGGTGAAAACTAAAAAAAAATGGATGGTATTATGGAAGATGGAGGAGAGAGAAGAGAGAGTGTGTAAGTCATTATTATAGATGAGAGAGAAGATGTGAGTGGGGAAGTGGTATTGTGATTATGGGTGTTCAGAATTCATTTCGAATTCGAAAAATTCAAAATTCGATAAAATTCGATTCGATTTCGATTATAAGAATTCGAATTCGATTCAATTCGAGTCAAGTAAATCGAATACGAATCGAATACGAATTTATAATTTCAAATTCGATTCGAAATTCGAATAAAAATTATACATTTTATTTATTATTTTTATATTTACAACAATAATTATAGGGTCTGGGGAGGGTGGGATATAGACAGACATTGCCTCTATCACTAGGGATAGAGAGGCTGCTTCCAGAGAGACCATCGGCTCCAAAACGAACAGCATATCAACAAACCAAGTCAAATATTATATAAATAAGAAGTCACCCGTACCAAAAAAGTTATCAGAGTGACATAATATAATATAAATCATGTATAATAGCATACATATATAACTTTTATTGGGCTATACTATAAATTATTTTCAAAATTTATTCCAAGTATTAAAATTACCCATTACCAAATCCACTACATGACCCATAAGGCCATAAGTAAAACCTAAGTAGCAAATCTACCCGTAGACTTCTAACCCTAAAAATATTAACTTGTAGTGGTTATTCCCGAATTCTCGTTTTGAATGTTAGACTTATGGTACATTGTTTGGAATGTTTTATGGCTGCTTTAAAACTTATGTTTTATTTTAATAGTTATTTACATGTTTTAAAAGAAACTGAAACAAATCGAATTTATTCAAATTCCATTCGAATTCGAATTTTAAATCAAATACGAATCGAATACGAATTGAGTTTTTTATTCGAATACGAATTCGAATCGAATTGGGTAGGTTTTAATCTTATACGAATTGAATTCGAATTCAAAGCTAGAAAAATAAAAATTATTCGAATAATTCGGTTCGAATAATTCAAAAATTCGATATTCGATTCGATGAACACCCCTAATTGTAATTGAATTGGTGAATTGGTGTTGGGGATTCAGACATAAAATACAACTCTTTTTGATGCATAATAATTTTAATATTATATAAAATCAATTTCATAAATTGCAAACACCCTCCCTCTCTCTAAACATCCTACCACCACACCACCACTACCTCCACAACCACCATCCCACTGAAACCCCAACACCACCATCTAACTGCTGCCGCCTCTGAACAACCACCAACACCACCATCCTCTCAAAACCCCAACAACCACCATCCCCGACGGCTTCAACCACCATCCCCACCACTGCACTGCCATCATCCCTAAGTTGTCCAATAGATAAAACATCTAAACACTAAACTTAACATTCTCAAATCCAATACAAAAAGGCCTATGCCTTCAAAATGTAATCAACAGTAACCCTAAGACCATATCACAACCATAATAATCAAACATATATACACAAATACAGTTATAATAATCAAACAGATGTGAAACACAACTTCAAGCCTTAGGAGCAGATCATTGAGAAGATCTAAGTGGATCTGACTTAACATTCCGTGGACGGTGTTTCCAACGCGGTGGCACCATTTTCTAAAGCCGTCGAAGAATCGTGACGCCTCAAATTAGGGTTAGGGTTTGCAAATTCTTCTACAGAGGTTGCATAACCTTGATGTCTTCTATACGCCATTACCTCCACCGCCGCCATGACATAAATTAGAGCATCGTCTTACCATGAATATCATTAGAGCATCGCTTCCTCTCCAATCTACGAACTCGTGGCGACGTTGCGATGGGTCTAGGTGCAAGATGGGGGTGGGTGGAGGTGGTGTGGGGTGTAGGTGTGGTGGGATGGGGTAGTGGGTTTGGTTGAGATTGAAGTGGGGGGTTTTCCGGCGACAGAGATGGGGTGGTGGTGGAGATGAAGGGAGGGTTTGAGGTGGCGGAGGTGGTGGGGTTTGGGGTTTGGGGTGGAGTGTACGGACGTTGATGGATGGAACGGTGGTTGATATCTTGTGGTGGTGGTTGGTTGTTTGAAGTGGAGATAAGGGTAACAGAGAGTTTGTGGCGGTGGTTGGTTGTTTGAAGTGGAGATAAAGGTAACAGAGATAAGGTTATTTATTTTTTAACTATAAGGGTATTTTGGTCATTTAACAATACTTAACCAAAAAATTCTAACAGTGTTAGAAATTTGGATTCAAATGGTTAAGAAAAGTAGCTATAGGGAGTCAGGGCGTTAAACATTTTGATTTTGAACTCAAGTGGTTAAAACCCCTAAAAGTAATTTACCCTATATTTTATATAAAAATTAAAGGGTCTACATATTTACACACCTTAATGCCTATTTTCACACCCTTCAAGACGCCTCGTATAGACCTATACGAGGCGTATAGGGTTGCTTTTCCGACCAGCTCTGCACCAAAGCACAATGTCAAATCAGTCACATCAGACGGGGAGTATAGATCTGTACGAGGGAAGGATACGAGGCACTAAGACGCCTCGTATAGGCCTATACGAGGCGTCTTCAGTGACTGATTTGACTATACGTTTGACAAGTGACTTAAAGCTATACGGGGTGTCTAGAGCTATACGAGGCGTCTATGAGCAACATAAAGTGCAACATACAGTGTATTCTTTGTCCACCCCGAGCATTCAACGTTTCCTTCATTCTGCTTCTTCTGCTTCTTCTTCTTCTTTCATTCTGCTTTGCATTTGTGTTCTTATCATCCCGTAGTGTTGAAATGTCATCATACCGGGACGGCAACTATGTCTTCGGGCAGTATTCTAGCGAGAACTGAGTGCCCGAAAGCGATCCGGTAACAGTTATTAGCTTAAATGTTTTAATTAGTTTTTGTTTTAGTTTATTATTTACTAATGATGATACGGTTCTTTATTTTGGAGGAGTCTTGCGTTCCCGATTCTAATGAGCAAGAGGAGGTTGTGTCTAGTATACAAGGAGAACAAAATAGACCGTTTCTAGAATTGAACAAGCATCCCCCTGTTGATGAAACAGCCGTTGTAGATGACTCATACCATGCTGGACAACCAAGTTATCCGACGCAACAAGGGTATCCGGATTATAGATACGGGTGTGAATATTCTTACGGAGGAGACGGTGGATACGGATGAAACGGTGGATACGGTGGATACGGAGGAGACGGTGGATACGGTGGATACGGAGGAGACGGTGGATACGGAGGAGACGGTGGATACAGTGGATACGGAGGATATGGTGGATATGGTAGATATGGTGGTGAGACACCTCCCATCCAGGACAGTCCGTACTTAAAAACGCAGGTATTAATTACTATTTTTTATTATTATTTAATTATTTTTATTATTTATTATTTATTATTATTATTATTATTAGTATTATTATTGTTATTATTATTTATTATTATTATTATTATTATTATTTTTATTTTTATTATTTATTATTTATTTATTTATTAAAATTATTTATTATTATTGTCGATGTTACAGGTTTTCAACTCTTTAGATGAACTAAAGAATCGGATACAAGAAATAGCAAACGCGGATGGTTTCGTTATTGTCACTCTTCGATCAAAGAAAACCGGGGGAAGAACCGGGAGGGTATGGCTTGAATGTGATCGTGGTGGTGAGCACCAGACTACAACAACACTTAGAAAAGCCGGAAGCAAAAAAACCGGTTGCCCGTTTTACCTGCTGGCTGTGCGAAACCACCCGTATGAAACCTGGGAGATTAAAGACGGAAAAATTGAACATAATCACGAACTTTGTGAGGACCTGTCGGCCCACGCGTTTGTGCGAAGGTTTACTCCAAGCGAAATGAAACTGATCGAGCAGCTGACAGCTCAAAACATGGAGTCGCGCAAAATATTTCAAACGATAAGGAAGCAGGACCCCGATAGGTTTCATGTTCAGAAAGACGTTCAAAACGTTGTGGCGAAGATTAGAGCCGAACAAAGACAAGGATTGACTCCCATGCAGTCACTAGAAAACAAGCTGATAAACAACGAATTTATTTACGAGATACGGGAGGAACCCGGAACAGAGATCGTAACAGAGATCTTCTTTCTTCATCGGGACTCGAGATGCATGTGGCGCGCATTCCCCCACGTCATGCTGATCGATGCGACGTACAAGACAAACATATACAATATGTCCATTATCCAGATTGTTGGTATGACGCCTACCAACAAATCGTTTATTATCGCGCATGCCGTTGTTAGTAAAGAACGGGGTGATAACTTTGTGTGGGTGCTTGAGAGGGTCAAGTCAATGTTGGATGAATGTATGGAGCCACGTGTGATTTTAACGGATAGAGACCTAGCCCTTATGGGCGCGTGTGCTAAAGTATTTCCAGACGCCTCCAGGCTTCTTTGCAGGTGGCACATACAACAGAATGTTATGAAGCATTGCAAGGGTGCCTTCACAGACGAAGACTGGAAGAAATTTTTGTCATTCTGGGGGACATTGATTGAGTCTCCATCCATACTTATCTACGAGTACCACTTGCGCAACATGCGAAAATGACTTGTGGAGTGCAAACGTTCTAGTAAGTTATTATAATAACATACGACTCACCTATGCAAATTTTATTAAATTATTTTTACTTTTAGGAGTCTTCAAATACGTGTACGATAATTGGCTAAAAGACTATAAGGAGATGTTCGTCTTTGCGTGGACTGATAAGAGGCACAACTTTGGTAATCGTACCACAAACAGAGTTGAGAGCCAACACGCCAACTTAAAGAGATACGTCCTAGATAGGAGCTCGCTGGACCGTGTAGTTGGTGTTGTCCAGGATATAGTTGAGACACAGTTCGGTGAAATAAGGAAGACTTTTCGAGATAGCATCGAAAAAAGAATGACCCACCACAAACACCCGTTGTTTCAACCCCTACTTGGAAAAGTATCCCATACAGCCCTTGACTTGTTGAGGGGCGAGGCAATTAGGAAGCTAGATGTCTTGGAGCGCTTTCATTCATCATGTGGTTGCCAAATGTGGCACAGCTGTGGGTTGCCCTGTGCTTGTAGGATAGAAAAGTACATGCTTGAAGGTAATAATTGTTAAACGTACAACACTTGTGTGATATATTTCCGTTAATCATGTGACTTAAACAATGTTGTTTTTAACCGTGCAGAGCGTTCGATTCAACTCGAAGACATAGACGTCTTCTGGCGGAAACTTAACTTCCAAAGTTGTAAATTGATAGACGATGACGCGGACGTGGTCGAAGAGCTAAATATTGTTAGACAACAATTAGAGTCGCACCCCCAGCTCAGCAAAAAAGCCTGATGTCAAAGATTAAAGCGGTGTTGACTCCAAAGAAATCTACCAAGAAACCACCGGTTGTCCAACAAAATACTCGTGGCCGACCAACAACAAAGCAGGTACAACAAAGGTTGGACGAGGCCTCTCGTATAGATGAAGAATTGAGGAGAAGCTCATTCGGTGATGCAAACACGTGCTTTGAAGGTTCCTGACAAAGTAAGTACGATAAACCTCGCCACAGCTCGTACGTTCCGTCACAGGCCTCTCAACAGTCTGTTATAAGGTCCCAAAAAACCCAAAGCGAGCCTAAGCCGTTCAAAGAGTTCTAAGAAGAAAGAGACACGAGATGCTCACGGTTTTCCGTTAATCATTGGGGACGAGTACGTGGGAATCATCGAACAGTTTAAGTATGACATTCCGCTAGTGTTCCATCCGTACGTCTCGTGCATACGAGATGTGATGCCGGACGGTCATTGTGGGTTTCGGTCTGTGGCTGTGGGCTTAGGTATGGATCAGAGTTCATGGGGGCTTATTCGAAGGGACCTTGTCCAAGAAATGGATCAGAACAAATCGATCCGGTTCCCAATATTTGAAGCATGGGGTAAAGGTTATTTTTACACGCATTGTCAGGGCCTAATTTGGGATTCAGTGTCCGGTTGTGGGGGGGGGGGGATCACTGGATGGACTTCCCCTTTGCAGGACTTCTTATTGCACAAACGTACGGTATCGGGGTGCACCTGTTAACGACAACCATGGGTGTGAGTTCCACTTTCTTCCCGATACTAAGTCCTCCGGCTAATCAACAACCATTGTTCATAACGCTTACACATGTAAACGAGAACCACTTCATACATGTTAAGCTGGAAGGGGATTATCCAATGCCACCAGCACACGGGCTATGGTTGACCCACCGAACACCCCATACGGAACAATGGGAAGATATGTACTTGCCACGTCTAGAATGGTATACATCGATAATGAATCATCCGCCAAGATCAAACCCCAGTCTTAATTACATCGACAGTGATACGGAAGAATGATTTTTGTAATAAATAGTATTTTTTTATTAATTCCTATAATTTTCTACAATTTCTATAAATTTTTTTATAACTTGTATCATTTTTCTATAATTAGAATTGATTAAAACAGGTTAATAACATTTTAATAAAAAAAATACAAATATACGACTCGTATAGAGCTAGATGGGTCGTATAGTGTTGAACAAAAGACCAATTAGCCCCTGGTATGCCCCCAATCTAGGCTTATTTCAGGGGCTAAAAGGTCATTCTACAATCCCCAGACGCCTCGTATAGATCTATACGAGGCGTCTATTTGAGCGGGTTTTTGAAAATTTGAATATTTGAAAATCAACATTTGAATTTTTTGAATAAGGACGATTCATATAGATCTATACGAGGCGTCAATAGTGTCGGTAACAATTCTGTTTTTTTAAATTTGAATTTTGAAAATATGTTATGTTAATTACTAATATACCCCTGAAAGTCCCCAGTATAGGCCTTTAACAGGGGCATAAAGGTAATTTAAAAACCCAGACGCCGCGTATAGATCTATACGTGTCGTCCATAAAGGCGGCAACTTTTAAAATTTTTGTTTTTTAATTATTAAAAAAAGGTTTATTAAATGACCATTTTGCCCCTGTAAAGCCCCTAGTATAGGCTTTAGTCAGGGGCAAAATGGTAATTAACCATTCCAGAAATATCTTTTTGGATTGGTTAATTAGCATTTTGCCGCTGAATAATGCCTATACTGGGGGCTTAACAGGGGCAAAATGGTCATTTAATAAAAAGGAGGGACGACACGTACAGATCTATACGAGGCGTCTATGCCTCGTATAAGGCTAGGGGGGCCTAGACGAGGCTGGTTATAACCCCAAACAAAAAAACAAAAACACATACGGAGAATACACATCTATACGCCTCGGATTCGTATTTCGACCGTACTTTCGAAGATTTGAAGCATCACTGGTACGTATTTCATCCCGTAGTTTAGTATTTTTGCCTCGTTTTTGCCTTTAGACCGTAGGTTTGCCCTGAAATTTGGTTTTTGTTGGGTTTGGGGTTTGAACATGAGGTTGAAGATGAATCAGGTAGAACAGGACGCCGAGTACAGCCCTATACGAGGGCTATACGAGGCTCTGCAATTTTTTTTTTGTTTTTTGGTGTAATTATTATTGTTAATATTATTATTATTATTGTTAATATTATTATTATTATTGTTATTGTTATTATTATTTATTTATTAGTATTATTATTATTTATTAATTATTATTATTATTAGTATTATTATTGTTAATATTATTATTATTATTTATTAATTATTATTATTATTAGTATTATTTATTTATTATTGTTATTATTATTATTTATTTATTATTAATATTATTATTATTATTGTTAATATTATTATTATTATTGTTATTGTTATTATTATTTATTTATTTATTAGTATTATTATTGTTATTATTATTATTATTCGGATTTATTTATTATTGTTTTTATGCGTATACGTTATTTATTTGCAGATTGATTATGGAGGGCGATGAGATTCAAATAGAGCTTGATGGGGCACCGCCGGGGGGTCAGCCGGCTCAGCAGGTTCAGCCGGTTCAGTAGGGTCAGCCGGTTCAGGAGGGTCCACGACGGAGATGGTGGCCGCCTCTGGATACGCTGCAGGGTTGTCCGTATCTAGAGTTTCCCGAGGGCACCGATGCCGCCCGCCATTGCCAGAAGCTTAGGAGGATGCACATTGGATCGCATGCATCGATCGACTGGGATGCGATGGACAAGCTTGCTGAGATGGCTAGAGTGCGTCAGTTTATACCTCTCGATTCGCCGTGGCATCGTCTTTTTGATTTGGCGCACACGCCGACCTACAGGGAGCTGCTGGTCGAGTTCCTTTCGTCATTCACATTTCACCCTCCTGGGGTCCCAGTGCCGCTTCCGTACCCAGATGCTCCCCCTCCGCCTGAGATTTCTTTCAGGCTCGCTGGCGTTTTGCGTACGATGACGCTAGCAGACTTTGCGGTGCGTTCTGGTTTATACATGCAGGGGGAGATCGAGACTTAGGTTTACACAGCGGGGCTAGTGGTGGTTGACAAACCCACTCTTTTAGGGTTTTGGCAGGTGATTGCGGGGGCAAATCATTGGGAGCACGATAAGTCGAAGGGGAGGGTGTCGTTTGTTATGGACCCACTGTACAGGTACGTACGTTTATTATGGCAATTATTGTGATTATGTGCATTGTTTATTAATCTCTGTTGCTGTATTTCGCTAACACTATCTGCAGGTATCTGCACCATTTGCTCGCTACTTCTATTTCAGCGCGCGGGTACAGCCGTGAGTGGTGTACGACCACATATCTTTTTTTCCTTTATTGTTTGTTGTATAGGAGGCCGTGCGCGCTAGCACACGGTCTAGCCCAGTACTACGCCTCCGCCCATCACCGGTAGGAGCGCGGATTTTTGTATGGCGGGGCGTACGTGACCGTCATTGCCCGTTCATTTGGCCTCGTACTGCACGAGGACCCACATCTACGGACGTCGCCAGTCATGCCGACGCGGATGGGCATGCAGTCGCTGTGGGGGATGAAGGTAATCAAGAGGTTCCCAGTTGGCCCGCGGTTTAAAAACAGCAACATCGGGGGCATATGGACAGAGGAGGCCCTACCAGAGCATTTCGAGCCCATTTATTCTCCTGCAAATCCTGCTGATGTAGTGCCCGTGGAGGAGCCTCCGGAGGATGTAGACGGTGCAGCGGTGCCACAGCCATCGCCACCTGCTGGGGCGCCTCAGTTTCCACGTCACGTTATTCCAAGTCATGCCCCAGGAGCTGCGCTACATCTGGATGTACGAGCCGAGCTTGACAGGCTCAACGATTTGGTAGGTTGGCTGGTACGGGCCGAGCAGGATAGACGAGAGAGAGAGAGAGAGGGATTACCCCCGATACCGCTTCCACCGGCTCGAGCACCACATCAGCAGCAGCAGCAGCCGCAGCAGCCACATCCAGATTCAGATTCGGATTTGGATGCATAGACCTGTTGTTGTTTTTATTTTTATTATGGATGTACAAACTTATCTTATATATTTTTGTTATGGATGTACAAAGTTATCTTATATATGTCATATTTATGTTTGTTTTCAGTTATTCGGTTACCTAATGATTGTTGTCTTAAATTGAGATAATATGGAAACAAAATATGTTTTGAATATAATACGGAAACAATATATCCCCTGAATATAATACGGAAACAATATTTGAACGAGATAAAATTTTAATCCGAAAAATAAAAAAGTAAAATGTTAAAAACATTAAAGAGCCGATTTAATCGGAAACAATATTTAATCGATTTAATATATTTAAAGAGCCGATTTTTAAAATAGTTGATTTTTAAAAAACAAAAACTTTTTTATAGTGTAAAAAACAAAAAAAAAACAAAACTTTTTTTAAAAACAAAAAAATTTTCAACCAAAAAACACATCTTCAAAAACTATCCCAAAAACCATACCAAAACCCACCAAAACACCCCTCATTTCAGCCAAAAAAAAAACCCAACGTTAGACGCCTCGTATAGGTCTGTACCCTTCGTATAGGGTTCCTTAAACTTTGTGTCTGACACCCTCTGAGACCCCCTTGAATTTAGTGCTTAGACGCCTCGTATAGCCTTATACGAGGCGTCTAGGGCACAAAAGTGTTCAAATAGGCGCAGAGGGTGTCCAAATATCTCCACCCAAATTAAAATACTTATAGTACTTCCCTAGAATGGGCTTCTGGTTGTTATGTCTTCATGACCAACAAAATTCAATTAGGCTGTTTAAGTCTTACTTTGATTCATGTTGTACGGATAAGTAATTAATCTACATCATGTCGGTATTTTTTTCCAATATACATTATATCTTCACTATCATGATTCATGAATCTTTGTGCTTGAAAAATGATATTTTTTCGTTTTCTTTTCTATAATTTCTATGAAAAAAAAATGTTACACTCCTGTTACTCTTATGTGTCCTTGAGCTATATGAGATATTGAAAAGTATGAGACCTAAATGACAATACAGGGCCTTTTTACTTTTATTCTCTACACTAGTTTTCTTATTAGTGTGTGCGTATATATTACTAATAAAAATTAGGGTTATTTGAATTTTATCACCCCTAACTATTGGCTACTGGCCGCTGCCACCCCCAACTATCACTCTGACGCCCGCCACCCCCAACTTAACATTTAGTGTGTTCTGTCACCATAACGTTAACTGATCACTAACTTTTGATCTTGTTACTATTCTTTTGGGGGTGTCCTAAGATCCCTAAAACCTTCCTAAAGTCCCTATGACACCCCGAAAAGTATAGTAACATAATCAAAAGTTAGTGATCAGTTAACGACGTGGTGACAAAACACACTAAATGTTAAGTTGGAGGTGACGGACGCCAAAGTGATATTTGGGGGTGGCAGCGGCCAATAGCCAATAATTAGGGGTGATAAAATCCAATAACCCTAAAAACTATTTCCATGCTATGATAATTTTCCAGCAAGATACTCCTGGTGTATACAATAATCTTGCATCAATGTATGTTGCTTTGAGTAGGTAAATGATATACGAGGTGTTTGACAATACTACTGACTCAAATGACATGATGACAAGCGGTACTCGTCAACATTACCAGTCGATCTATTTACATGCAAGATATAAAGTGATAATGGGTTAACACAGGTATACACAAGTTATATTTGCTTTTATTAATAAGTCATAACGAGTATAAAATTGTTTTATATGGTTTAATCACAGATGGTCGTAATGGATGATAGTTAGGAGTCTATGTCTATATTTGGTGATTATTTTTGTAATTGGTCATAATAGGTATACATGAGCTACATATGATTCTAATATCTGGTTGTTTGGTTTTAGCGTGATGTATTATAGGTACAACGATTCAATGAGGAAATAGCACAACTTCGACAAGAGAAAGAAACGGAAGTACAAGAGAACAAAATGAAAGATTAGAGAAACTCATAATGATTGAGCTAATCTACGAAATAGGGTTACAAATGACCAAATGAAAGAGGAAAACACTGAAGTCAAAGAGCAAATTAATTCCTATTGATGAACATACAAAATAAATTCTGTAACTACTTGAGCATGGGAATTTTTTTATGCTTTGGACACGTCTATTTAGTTTTGAATGTTTTGGTATTTTTTTAAGAATAAGAATATTCTCTGGAATGTGTAGAATTATTTGATTAGGTATTGGAATTTGTATATTTTTTAATTCTACATATTTTATTGTGATCGAAATGGTGGTCGCAAAACTCATTGCAAATTTGAAGCGAAACTCGGTAGCTAAATTGATATTTGAAAACCTGGCCGTTAAATCAGTCTAAACTAGATTCTGTTGCAATTTCTCTCGCTAATAGTTCGGTCACAAAATTGGTTGCAAAAAAGTTTGGATGCAAATAAAAAGTTCGGTAGCAAATATTTTCAGTCGCAATGGTGGTCGCAAGTAGTTTCAGTCGCAATTTCGGTCGTTAACAGTTCGATCAGAAATCTTGTCGCAAAAAGTGTGGTCGCAATCTTGGTCGCTAACATTTCGGTCACAAAGTCTGTCGCAAAAATGATTCAGTCGCAAAATCGGTGGCTAAATTTGCAACCGAAACTGTAGTCGTAAAATCGGTCGCAAAAATTGGTAGCAAAATATTTACCGACCAAGGTATAACCGACTACCGAAACCGGTCGCAAGCAGTCACAAAAGGGCATTTGCGAACGTTTTGCGACTATTTTGGTCGTCACAAATGATCTTTTTTGTGTAGTGACCAGCGTTAAGGAATAATGTACCTTAACCTTCCCTGTATATGTGTGTAAACTGTGAAGACATAAACGTTGTTGTGTGTGTATTCGATTGTTTGTCTCATTTTCGAATTTTTTGCTTAAATAGGTGGTTTGAGCAAGAAAAGAGTGGTATTAGGTGGTCAAACTTTTTATTTTCAGATTTAGGTAAGTTGGTGTATGAAACAGCGACCTTGTAACACCTTTTCTGCCACAACTGAAAAGTTCTGCAAAAGCTGTAGAAGTTATTGAAGGTCGCTGATTGAATATACAACCTACTGAAAGTCGCAGAATGAAAATACAACTTCCTGAAAGTCGCTGAATGATAATAGAATCTTGCAGAAAGTCGTTGTATCATCTAGCTTTGTTGCAGAAAGTCGCTTTATGGTCCTGCTTTCTTGTTAAAGGTCGCTGTATGGTCCTGCTTTCTTGTTAAAGGTCGCAGTTTCATCCAGCTTTGTTGCAGAAAGTTGCTGAATGATATTGCTTTCTTATTAAAGGTCGCGATATGGTCCTGCTTTCTTGTTAAAGGTCGCTGTTTCATCCAGCTTTGTTGCAGAAAGTTGCTGAATGATATTGCTTTCTTATTAAAGAGTTCATTTAACTTTCATGTTAAATGGTTCATGGCAGTGGCATGTGAGTTATAATTTTAAATTGGGGCTATGGGGCTATGATTACATGCAACTTTTGTTTGCTACTGTTTGACCTTGTCTTTTTGAAGCAGGACATGTGAGTGGCGAAATTGAATTTCTGGCCATACAGTAACCTTGCATGTAAAGATGATATGACTAAACCCTAGGGTCTCTCACATGATATGGAATCAAGCCTGCAAACTTTAATAGGTTTGTGTAAGAATTCAACTGTAGTGTAAGAAAAACACTGTGCTTCAATATGAATTCGAAAACTGATGCACAGAATGAAGTCTTTAAATTTGAACATAAAGCAAAGCACTAGAGATACATTTTCAATATCAAACGAAGCTTCAATCCTTTCATTACCGATAAATATTCAGTCAACTTTGATATGCCGAAGATGAGTTTTGAATGTCATCCTGGTCCTCTTGATGCATCGGTGTTGTTCTTGAACAAGGATCAGCGGGCGTTTGAGGTATTCAAAAATCCAGCAGAGTATAATGAGCCAATAAATATTAGACGATCAGATCGAGCGTTCTGGCAGCATATGAAAGAAAATCCGGTTGGTCCAAGGGTAGAAGGTTTAATACGTGCAGCAGGATTCAGCGGGATACTGCAAATTGGGTACCGGTATGTAGACCACGCCTTAATAACTGCGTTGGTTGAGAGGTGGAGGCCAGAAACTCACACGTGTCGCCTTCCTTTTGGCGAAACCACTGTGACATTACAGGATATCAACGTGCTGTGGGGGCTACCAATAGATGGGTTGCCTATATCTGGGGCTGACACCGGTATGGCAATGTATACTGTAAGAGACAAGTGTCAAGAGGTGTTGGGGTTTACCCCTTTGGAAGCTGAAGTGAAGGGCAAAAGGGTTAAGTCCACGCGATTTTTACAAGAAATAAAGAATTTTTCTGAAAACCAAGCATCAGATCAAGACTGCATTTGTCATACACGTCAAATAATATTTTATTTGATAGGGTGCACAGTCTTACCTGATAATGCAAACCACCTGATTGATGTCAAATTTTTAGAGTTTCTTGTAGACTTGCCCGCATGTTCGGGATATAGTTGGGGCAGTGCTGTGTTAGCTCACCTTTACAGAAACCTTTGTAACGCTGCAACACCTAATGTTATAGCCGTTACTGGCCCAGTTGCGCTTCTACAAGTGTGGGTTTGGGAGAGGTTTCGTTGTTTTGCTCCTATAATTGCCGGGTTCCACTACAATGCCCCGTTAGCTGCTCGGTAGTCTGAATTGGAAATAATTAAATTTATTATTTGGTATGTATATAACACTATGTTAATTTATTATTTATCTTTTTAGGTGGAAGGGAAGCTTAACGTGTACAGATGTTTCCACACATTGCCTGAGAACATATAGATCTCAGCTGAAATTTATGATCGAGGCAACGGTATGGTTGTTAGTTGTTGACATATAAAATTAAAGTTTGTTTGAACACGTTTCTAAAGATTGAATTTTTTTTGTTTCAGTTTAATTGGAGACCATACGACGACATTGTGGGTAGACTCCCCGATATATGTCGGAGTGGTATGGGAATTTGGCGGAGTTGTTGCCCTCTGCTATACTACTCGGTTGTGGAGCATCACTATCCTCAACGAGTGATGAGACAATTTGGCATGTTCCAATATATACCTAACCCAATTACCATAGATAATACTGAGCATGCCAGGCTTCATTCCATGAACCGGAGCGGGAAAACCGGGTGGAACTGGTTAACTCGTCACGAACCGTATGTTCGTGGGTGGGAGGCACGTCATCAAACCTTGGTCAACGGGGAACTCATCACATCTTTTTCCGTTGCCAATGATTACATGACATGGTACATGCAACATACCGTGTTATATGTGACGAACCCACAGTTGCCAGCTGGCCCTACGAGGGGTTTTCAAGACGAAGGAGCAAGGGTCCAAATGATGGTATATACAAGTTTAAAATTATTCAAAGTTACCTCTATTATTGTTAGTATAAAAATTAATTATTAATTTATTTTTTTTGCAGTCGGAGACGATGGGTCTAATTCACCGATCTCAAGATCTGGACGTTATTCAGGGTGCGGCGTATCGGGCCCTTGAGATGTCTAATGTTCCAGAATACACACAATATCCGACTCATCTCACATAGGAGCCGGTGGACCTTGCTTCATATCCTCGTACACAGAGGTTAGGGAGGCCAGGACGTCGTGGTCGTGGTGGTAGAAACGTTCAAGAGCCCGGGACATCAAATTGGGGCACAAACTTCGAAACAGGGGGGGTCAGGATCCGGTGTCAACGAAAATGAAAATTTTTTGGGAAACTTTGGTGGGTCACAAAACGTTGGCACTATGTTTGCGGACGCTAATCTAGCGGCAAACAATGATAATACTGAGCCATGGCAGTCACTGTTGGCTACGGCATGCAACTCCGCCGCTTTTGACGTCACCGACTTATTGGAGGTCCAAGAAAATGATATGGGTAACAACAACAACAATCAGTTTGTGAACCAAAACATAAGTCAGGCAGGGTTTTTTAGCCCCTCGCCACATATCATGGACCACAACATAAGTCAGGCAGGGTTTGTTACCCCCGCGTCACAGATGATCACCTTTATGCCGGAGACACAAACAGACTATCAGTACTGGGCCCCAAGCCAAAGTAACGAAGGGCCCCAAGCCAAAGTAACGAAGATCACCGGAACCGATATGAAAATGTTGAACCAAACCCCTTAGACTGGACTCTCGACTTGAACATGTTTCCACCAAATGACCCATAGTTTGCATAGTGTAATACATTTTTGAATAAATATAGTGTGTTTTTTGTTGTTGTTATTTGTGCAATATATTTTACGTTTATTTTATTGTTCAAAGCAAACTGATACTTTAACCAAAAAAATACATCATTTACTTCAAAAGAAGAGAAATAAAAATCGGTTGGATCGTATTTGGGAATGAGGTATTTATATCTGTTTATCATTAAGGGTATAAAGGACATTTCACAATTTTTAACCATTATGCATTTTTCTCAAAAATAAAAATGATGTTTAATTGAATTCCCACCCACTATAAATACCCCCACCATAGGGAATTAGAACTCAACAAAAACCACAACCACCTTTATGGCAAACCAAGGTGATGAGCAAAACAATTCGCATGTGGTCCAGAGAACCTCATTTTCGATTCTAAACAAACTAAGACATCCAAGCGGTCGTTCTAACACTTCGTCTTTTCCAAACCCGACCCGAAACGTTATCCTAAATAACCCCGGGTCGTCCGCTCAGTCGAGTAAACCTGGTGGCAGCCCTCCAGAAAGGAAAAATTTTGCATTTCCAACCGAAAAGTCCGAAAATTGGTCAAGGGATGCTGTAGATTTTTACCTACAGGGGGATTCCCCTTTTTGTTATTCTCGCTTTTTAGGGGAAATACAACTACCTAGAAGCTTTTGGGGTAGCCTACTAGGCTACGAATCTAATGCATGCCTAAATGACATTGTAATTTCAATCCTACCACTATTAGTTTTTATTATACAAATCACTAATTAGATAAATTAATTTTATGGCAGCATGTTCAAGCGTGGACGTTAAGGATGATGCGGCTACGACAGTCTAAACTTTTAAAAGACCCGTCAAGGAAATTGCGTTGGACGGTTTTACCTCCGCAATTTTTTGAAGACGTGTGTTATACGAAGGATTTTTTAAGAGCGGTAGACATGGCGGGAAGGAAGGAACCGTACCTTCCATTTTGGGAGGTTGATTATTTGTATATTCCGATATGGATTAAGCAGGAGGACTGGTTACTATTCCGTGTTGATATGTTTAACATGGAAATAACACAATATTGGACTGATAAAAGATGGGGAAATGAAAAACGACGGGTGGTTGAAAACATCATGGACATTTTTCCAATTTTCTTCAAGCATTTTCTTGACCAAATCCAGTATTGGCGAAACTCAAGATACTGCACAAAGAAAAAAGTTTCATTTGGTTATGTTCAAGATGGTGTACCTCAGGACAATGGTAACATTGCTAATTCAGGGGTGCTTGTCTGTATGATGATGGAGAACCTTGTAAGAGGCAAGTCGCTCATTGATGAAAGTGACGTAGAAGAGGCTTGTATCAACTACCGTCGCCACATGGCTAACGAGCTTTATAGATGGCGTTGTATGTAGGATGAATGTTGTTTCGGTTTATGAATTGTGGTTTCATACTATCTTTATAATAAAAGTTTAATGTTTCCTCATATTATTGCAATTATGTTTTTTGTCAAAAAAGGGCCATCATTCCCTTTTCTAGGGTGAATAAGGACTTGGGCTACTGGCGTCGTCTCGCCGGAAGTCGTTTCCTCCCGTTTGGGGGGGGGGGGGGCAAAACGGCCTAAACCCCATTTTTCAGTTTTTGTCAAAAAGGGCCATCCTTCACATTTCTGGGCCTGTTATCTCACTGGTGCGTCGCAGCTCGCCGTCACCGGGTTTCTCCGTGTCCTATGCTAGGGTGACTAAGGACTTGGGCGACTGGCATCGTCTCGCCGGAGGTCGTTTCCTCCCGTTGGGGGGGGGGGGGCAAAACGGCCTAAAACCCAATTTTTAGTTTTTGTCAAAAAGGCCATCCTTCACATTTCTGGGCCTGTTATCTCACTGGTGCGTTGCAGCTCGCCGTCACCGGGTTTCTCCGTGTCCTATGCTAGGGTGACTAAGGACTTGGGCGACTGGCGTCGTCTCGCCGGAGGTCGTTTCCCCCCGTTTGGGGGGGGGGGGGGGGGGCAAAACGGCCTAAAACCCATTTTTTACTTTTTGTCAAAAAGGCCATCCTTCACATTTCTGGGCCTGTTATCTCACTGGTGCGTCGCAGCTCGCCGTCACCGGGTTTCTCCGTGTCCTATGCTAGGGTGACTAAGGACTTGGGCGACTGGCGTCGCCTCGCCGGAGGTTGTTTCCTCCCGTTTGGGGTGGGGGGGGGGGGGCAAAACGGCCTAAAACCCATTTTTTACTTTTTGTCAAAAAGGGCCATCCTTCACATTTCTGGGCCTGTTATCTCACTGGTGCGTCACAGCTCGTCGTCACCGGGTTTCTCCGTGTCCTATGATAGGGTGACTAAGGACTTGGGCGACTGGCGTTGTCTCGCTGGAGGTCGTTTCCTCTCGTTTGGGGGGGGGGGGGGGGCAAAACGGCCTAAAACCCATTTTTTAGTGTGTTTATATAAAAAAAGTGCCGGAAGACGATATTTAATAATTTAAAACTAATACTAGTACGATAAAGCATTGCATGTTTTATTACATGTTTGGGGGTGAAAAACGAGCAGCATAAAACTCATCCGCCATCTCTCGTCTGTATTTCGCGCAAGCCTCGACAAGATCTCCCCCAATCCCGACCTCTTCGTCATTAACCAGTTTAGTTAACAACATACAAAGTAAGACCCCTGAATCAGGTCCTGGGTTTTCCTTCTGATGTTGGCAAACTTCAGTATGTGTCACCATTGTCTTTTCCACATATGGGCGTCCAGAATGTTCCCAGTAGGCGATTTTTTCCAAAAATGTTTTGAATAACGATTCAAATTTTATTAGGGTTGTGTATACCCTAACTTGAATCAAGCTTGACCCATTAGCACCGCCTGAACCACACGTCCCAGTAAAATACAAGGTAAGGTGAAGTGTCCGCATATCAACACGAACCATGAACCAGTCTTGAAGGTCAACACATATTGGAATATAAACCTGAGACAGAAATAAAAAAGTTAAACATATTTGGTTTAACATAAACAGTGGAGTATGTACGTGTTACCGTATCAATGTCCCAAAATGAAGGGTAATGTTCCTTTAATCCAATGGCAAAAGGTAACGCACGATGGTTAGGATTCTCATCCAAAAGGTCCAGAAATTGCGGTGGGAGAATCATCTATGGAAACAGTTGTTCTGGTCTTCTGGATTTTTTTTATTAAAATCCATCTGAACCTCATCATTCTCGTCACCCACCCACACACATGCTACAACGGTGAAAGTTTTATAACATAAGAATAAAACATAATTTTTGGTGAACATATATTTATACTCCTTACCTGTGGCGTCAAGTAACCGTAGTTCTCGTACCCAAGTAGGGCACCCCAGAACTAGGACCCGAGTTGTCTCCTTCCAAGGAATCCGCTATAACAGAAAGAAGAATCTCTGTTATGATAGAACGCCATTACATTTTTTGACCACGATCTAGACTCTTCTGTTGGGTAATAATACCAGCGTGTCTTTCTGGGGATCTTTTCAGGGGGGTATCGGGAACTTCCTCCAGCTCCAAGAACGAGTCTTCCGGGTCCCCCATTTATTGTGTGTGGTTGGTGCAATTCCAGATGGGGGTATGAGTGACTATTTATGTTTGAACAATCAAAGTAGTAAAGTCACTGTTTGATCCAGGGATCTTGTACTAGGTCGCTGTTTCATCCAGATATCTTATACTAGGTCGCTGTTTCGTCCAGAGATCTTATTCTAGGTCGCTGTTTCATCCAGAGATGTTATAATCAGTCGCTGTTTCATCCAGAGATCTTGTATTAGGTCGCTGTTTCATCTATAAAAAGTCCCTTGGCACCATGAACCCCTCCATTGGTCCTCAGCACTCTTCTTTGCAATAACATTTGTTAGTAATGGATAAGTGCAACGGTAAGAAACGGTTAGCTCCTTTCTCCCACTTTCAAAACAATTGCATGAGTGAAGAAGACATCAAAGCTTGTTTGGAATGGGTACTACCCCCAAAGCTTCCTGATATGGAGCATGGAAAGAAATAAAAAAAAATCGGAACCTGTCGAGGAAGGAGGATCGTCTTCCGGTGCTGTTATGAATCATCAACGGCGAAACAGAACGACGTTCATGGAAAAATTAAACAGGTTCAAGAAATCCCCGTTGTTAAAAAAGTTTGGACCTATGACAATCAACAATTTGATTTCAACCCTAACCCGGAGGAGGATTACGACCCTGAAGTCCTGAAGGATGCTTGGAACTATGAGGAAGAAGAAGAAGATTGGTCTTGCGTTTGGCACAACCCATATTCTGGAGAAGAGTCAGACTCGGAACTATCATCTAGAGGTGAGTGCCATTGGAAATAGGGTTGCTCGTTTTCATGCAGGATGTTTGTTGTAGTGGTGTTTAGTTGAATGTTTTTTGTCGTTTGTTGTATCAGCACTTTATGTCCTCATTTGGTTTTTCTCGTTTATTGTATTAGTGGGTTATGTTTACTAGTATTATAATAAGTACCCACCCCTACATTTCTCCTGTCTATAAATACCTCCTATCACACCAATATGTCTTCACATCTTCACCTCACCTCAAAAGACATTCGAATGGCAGATGGTGATAACGAATTACACATTCATTTTCATTTGCATATACATAAAGGGGAGCCAAACCCTGCAAATGTTGAACCACAACCCAACCGTAACTCTGTTCAACCACAACCCAACCGTAACTCTGTTCAACCACAACCCAACCGTAACTTTCTTCAACCCCAAACCAACCGTAACCATATTGCTCGACAACCAAACCCTAACTGTGTGCTCCTCTCCACTGAACAGCTGCAGGCCCCTCCCAGACCTTCAACGCTAGAACAACGTCGTTACCGTCCAGATCATCATAGTCAGCAAAATCAAAATCAAACATCCTTCATGGCAGCACCACAAAACCCTAGCAGCCCGTACATCTCAGTGGTGGAAAGGGGGGCAGCCATATTGACAAGACTATGCAGGGATGGAAACCACTACTACTGTAGGCATACTGAGCCATCCGACAACGACCGAGACTCAAACGCGTTATCAGATGACGCAGTGGTTAGTGATGATCCATGGGAGCAGTATCAGAATTATGATAGCGAATCTGATTAATCTTTTTGAACCCCACCATATTCTACCTTAGCTGCTGTCTTATGTATTTTCAATTCAATAATATGTGTGTTGTTGTGTTTAATGTTTCTAAGTGAATTTTGGAACAAATGTCTTAATTGTTAAATTACACTAATTGAGAATTCAAACAGAAATACCAAACACAAAACACAGGAGGATACACCTAACAGTTAACAGTAAAAACCACAACAAGATACTAACTTAACGTCGGCCACAGGTCTTCCTGTTGTGCCCGGTTTCTCCGCATCTGCTGCATCTACGTGCCTGGGGTTCATCGTGGTAGTTAACATCCATCTCATTTTGAATTCTTCTTGAACGAACCCTGCCTCGATGTGTTGTGACCCTCGAAGAGTCCCCTTGAATTGTCCAGTCCACTTCTTCCCATTCATCTTTGTGTCCCAGGGTGAAAAAATGACCGCTGTACTGTTCCAGATAGGTGGTGGTGTGGAATATGGAGTGGGTAACGTCATGTGGTTTCTCACCCCTCCAAGCGCAAACGGAGATAGCATGGGAACAAGGGAATCTAAGCATTTTCCATTACCCGCATGAGCAGCGCCTGCGTCTGTATTCAACGGTGTACTCGTTTCCACCGTCATCATTGGTTTCTTCCTTTGAGACTACCGCCTAGCGACCTTCTCTGACATCGTAGACCGACACTTCATGTTGCATGGCTACGGAATGCAACTTGTTATACCTGGACCAAATTCGAGGGGGTAGAGGGGTATTGCAGCTTTGGGCCATCTGCGCGTGCCGAGCATACTCTGATACATCCTTGGTGAACGTATAATGAATCAAGGCTTTTACTGGCAGCAGTCTTGCTTCACGTAAGACATTATTCATAGAATCGGATATGTTCGTCGTAAGGTTACCCCAACGACGGTTTCCGCGGTCATGAACAATAGTCCACTTGCTTTTGTCGATGTCGTTCAGGTAGTTCCAAGCACCCTGATTTAACATCTGCATTTCCCTCACAGCCCAAAGATACTTTCTGCGTTGACTTGTGCTCCCGAGCATCCAACACAGCTTCCTAAGAGATTTGGTCTTGTATCTACCACTAAAATTGCTTCTTACATGCCGAAGACAATAACGATGGTAGGCGTTTGGTTCCCTCCAATCCACAAGGTTTTCCATCGCATTAATTATCCCGGCATGACGGTCTGATAGAACACAAATTCTAGTGTTACAGTCTCTGGTGACGTATTCCTTCAAATTTTGCAAAAACCAACACCAGCTATGAACCGTCTCTTCGTCAACTACAGCGTAGGCAACTGGCATTATGTAGTTGTTGGCGTTTTTGGTTACCACAACCAACAACTTACCACGGTACCCTCCTTTCAAGTGTGTGCCGTCCACAGAGATGACAGGCTGGCAAAGATGAAACGCGCGAATAGAAGGACCAAATGCCCAAAAAACATATTTGAATGTTGGATGACCTGGAGCCAAGTGGGGGTGATGAAACCATGAAACCACTGTACCAGGGTTTCGAGACTGAAGCCATAACACGTACTTTGGCAGCTCATTAAAGTTGCTTTCCCAGGTTCCATATATCCTCTCAATTGCCATTCTTCGTCCACGCCACGCCTTTGTATACGTAACATCGACAGACATCGCTTGCTTTATATGTGTCCTGATGTGTTTCACCTTCAACGCAATGTCTGTACGAATTTATGGCAGGATGTGTGCAGTGATATCCTTAGATCTAAGGCACCTGTTGTTGTTGCGTACCACCGTGGAATAACAAATGTGGGCAGGCGCCCAGTTGGTAATTTGCCACAAGTGTTGGTGTTTATGTTTTGATGCCGTTGCACGCCATTCACACAAAGGACCATGAGGGAAAGGGTTTTTAAAATTTTTGTTTCTGGTGTAGCATTTAACTTTGTATAAAGTTGGTTTGCTGTCCATCACAAAAATTTCCCTTCCACGGCGAATGTTCCATTCTCGGACAGCAAGGTCCACCTCCTGTTTAGATTTGAAATACATGCCGAGACGTATCTGTTTTACTTTTGGATTCCATACGTCCATTGGATTATCTTCATAATCCGGACACATGTAATCCCTAAGTTCCTCGTCCTCGTCTTGGTCGGCATGTGTCCCTGGAATGATAGGCCTCGGCTGAGCCAGGGTCAACTCAGTGTGTTGGTTGACTGCAGCCTCGTCGTCAGAAGTGCCATCGTCGGATGCTGGTGCCTCTTCACTTTCAGAACTTTCTTCGGTGCTGCAACTTTGGGAATCATCAAAACCGTCATTATTGTTGTCACCGACCAGAAACTGGGAGGACGGACCTACTATGTTATCAACAGGAGGCATTAAGTGGTGTTCTTGTGTTGTTTGCTCGTATCCCTCGTCATCTTCATCGGAATCTTGGGTGTCAACAACATTACGTTGTGTAATGTCATGCAGAAGGTTTGTGAAACTCATGTGTTCGACAGGATTGACTGCCTCCTACTGAAGATAGATCTCGGCAATGAAGTTGCCATCCGATACTTCTGCTAAATAGTTCATCGTTTCAACACCATCATCGTTGAAAATTTTTGTTGTCTGAGATATGCCCTGAAACGTGTACCCTAGTAACAATGAAAGGCGCACCGATTCTTTCTGTAGTTGAACATGATTACAGATTGAATCCACCAATTGGTCATACGACGATTTATGTCGCATAAGGAAAGAGGTTGTTAGCATGGATTGGTCAAACAGAACAGCCCCGTTAACAAAGGAAAACACACCGCCCCAATATAGTCTTACGAGGTATGGCTGAAAAGAATCCATGATCAAAGAAAGTGAGTTCTTAAGAAATGTTAAGGATGAGTGGGTTGTGTAAGCTGGATTTCGTTTAGTATCTATATGTTTTAAAGAAACTTAGTGTGGTTTGACAACCTAATCCAATTGGTATTTATAGTGTTGGAGGAACAAGATTGTTGGTTGAGCCCACAATCTTGTGGGTTAATATACATATAATAATTATTTTTTAATATTCTAAAAAGTAAAAAAACTAAGTTCTCTTAAAACAACTTGAAATACATATACGGCACCGTTTGTTTCAACTTGTCAATTATTCGGATTTTATTATTCGTTTTAAGTAGTTCTAATTTACCGGATGACAAATTATTATCCAAATTATTTTTGAAATATGATGTTATCCAAAGAAAAAAGTTAAAAATTTACCGGATGACAAATTTTTATCTTTGTTTTTTTTTTTTTCAAATAATAACCACTTATAGATGAAGCTTCTTTTTTTTTGAGACCGGCTTATTTCCTTACAATCCCTGTTAGTGGGGGTCGAACCCCTATCCCCTTAGTTAGAATCTTATCTTCTAATAAATCAAATTTGCATCTTTATGGTTATATATTATCAAAAAAAATATCAATTTAAGTGCTAGAACTTACAACTCAACACTTACTACAGTCTCTTTATCGTTATATATTATCAAAAAAAGTATTATCAATCAGCAGCCTTGTTTATGAATCAGCAACCTTCATTAAATTTGTTATATCATTCGGCGACTTTCAACAAGAAAGTATTATGAATCAGCAACCTTCATTCAATTTGTAATATCATTCGGCGACTTTCAGCAACATTGTATCATCATTCTGCGACTTTCTGCAACATTGTGATATTATATAGCGACTTTCAGCAAGTTTGTAATATCATTCTGCAACTTTCAGCAACATTGTATCATCATTTTTATGTAATATCATTCCTCATTTTCTCAAATCTATTGGTCGAAACCATTGCAACATCTTCATCCAAGCTTCCCTTCAAATCACTCGTGTTCATTTGGGAATCCACTAGATCAACATTATTCAAATTATTTCATCACAGAGAAGCATTCAATGTCCTTTTGGTCAACAGAATCGTTATATCAACACAAGATCACATTGCGATTTGGTAAGTGTAACTAAACACGTGAATCATGTGCGTTCTTCTTTAAAGTTGTTGCATGAATAAAGAAAACAGCCATTACTTTACAGCAAAACCTATATGATTGTGACCTGATAAGGTGATGCATGATAACTTTGTGGATTTTTTTATTTAATTTTATTATAGGTATTCCATTATTTAAACCTATCATCCATAAACTTTATTTGCAATAGTTTTTACAGTTTTATTCAAGGCATTTAAAATATACCTTTTTTTTATTATTTAACAGTGTATAAGAAACATTTTTGCAAAGCACGTTTGAGATATAAATATAAAGTATACGACTTATGATTTGCATGCATGAGTATATATATATTAAAGATGACGATGAATGTTTAGAAGTAGTTAATTGGTGAAATCCAAATTAAAATCGTCATGTATATCCCAAAGAACTTCGGGAATGTAGGTCAGTTTCCCACATGTGATAACGAATTCTTCATTTGTACCTAAATGGGACTTAATGGACCAATAATACCATCACATTTTCCACATGTAGGATGGTGTATTCATCGGTGGAACGCGTTTGAGAGAAAACTGTTCGTAAACAATGGCATTGCTTACATTAGTGATCCGTTAGAAGGCCCCGCTAGCAATCTTCGGTGAAACAAACACTTGTTCTGAAGGTGAGGTGTGTGCCCGTGAACTATCAGCAAAATCCCTCTATTTTGTAGTGAAGACATAATAGTACAAATAACTAAATACAAATCACAAAATACAACCTTGCATAAAAATCAAAACAATTAACCACCACAAAACAACAATATACACATCAATCACTTCCTTGTTGTCGATTCTTGCTGCCACAATAATTCCTCACCAAACATGTTGGTCCCATCACTTTGATATTAATGTAAAGTATATGACTGAGGCACCATCAGCCAAACAAAGAAAAATGTACATTCAACCTTTGTGCAGGTGGCTTATTGGTTCCTCACCAAACATGTTGGTCCCATCACTTTGATATTAATTATTCTCTTTAGATATTTTAGTGTAATTGAAATTATTTTGGTGAACAAAGTGAATTGTAATACACACAACCAACCTAGGAGGTACAGAAATATACATTTATTTGAGTTTATTATAATTCTAAGTGTTTGGGCGGAGCCCCTAATCAATAGTGGTTCAAAGGGGGCAACGCCCCTGGAAGGGTCCAAGGGGCAGGGGCGGACCCACATAGAGCGGGTCGGGGTCTCCGGACCCCAATGTTTTTAAAAATAATAGTAGATCCGGTATATTAATTTTTTTAAGGACACATAAATACAATTAGGTGGACACTATAGAAAGAAAAGAAAAGCTGGTGTAGTTGTAAATTCTCCTCTTTACCAACAATAGGTCATGGGTTCAATCCTAGTATAGGTTGTTTTCTTGCTTTTTTTAAATCTAATTCAAACCTCGCTCTGACCCGACCCGAACGAGCACCGACTCGGAAATTTTAACGTTTTGTTATGAAAATTTTGAACACGGAAAAAATGGACCCCATTGAAAAACACCGAAAAAAATGGACCCCATTGAAAAAAATTATGGGTCCACAACTGCCAAGGGGCGCGAAGCGGATGGGGTCGATCCCTCTTCCGAAATCAATCTTTGGTCATTCATTCTCTCGGTCACGAATTCACTTTCAATTACATACAAAGTTCTTGTTCTCAATATCTGAGTTGTATCGGATTTGATTTTTTTAGTGAACCACCGGAATAATTCGATCTGGTAGTGACTGCACGCCTCTTAGAAAATCCGTTGACAGTTCTTTTTCTCCATCAAAATCCGAGCACACTCCATAAACCTATGTAATCAGGGGCGGATCTACCCACTATTATCGGGTTCTCAGAAACCCACATGTATTGGAACCGAATGGAAAATTTTCTGAATCTGTCACTGCCTATGTCTATGAACAACGTAAGCTAAAGAGAATAATTAATCCTACCCTTAAAGTTGCACAAATGACCAAAAGAACCTTGCTACCGTACACTAATTTTCAACAAAACCTACATGAGTGTGACTAAGACAATGATAAGCATTATAATTTTATGTCATTACGCTGTATACATGACTGTGACTAAGACAAGGATAAGCATTATAATTTTGTCATTAATTACGCTATATACACACGTAACTTTAGTTGCAATTATTAACATTACGGGTCTTTCGCTCATATGCTCACTATAAGTGGGATGAACTTATTTTTTTTTTATAAGTGAAGAGAATATCAGGCTCAAGAATATCAATCTCATATCATAAGAAGTAAGTAATATCAATACAAGCACCTCTATATATAGGAGAGCAACTATACAACTAATCATGCTAACTAACTCAACTAACTCACATGCTCTAACTATCTAACCACCTCTGTATACTCTAATATGCCCCCTCAAGCTGAACGGGAAGCATCCACGTGAAGCTTGGACCTCAGACTATCGAAACGAACACCAGACAATCCTTTGGTCAAAATATCTGCAATCTGAAATGTAGTGGGAACATACCGAACATGTAAAGTACCACCCAAAACCATGTCCCGAATAAAATGCAAGTCTGTTGATGCATTTTTAGTGTCTGTAACTAGTCTTATTTAACGATGTATTTTGTAATGGTCTTTTATTAATTATCGAGTCTGTATGTAATGTTGACCAAGTCAGATATCCTCCTATCTACTTGTGTACAACTTATTTGTCTCTTTTGGTATGTAATGTATTATGAACAATGCATGTTGCATTAAAGGGTAGTTTTGTCATTACTATGTTTATATGTTGCTGATTGTTGCTGTCTGTTAACAGGAACAAACACAACAGTTGCAGTCCTCGACGAAACAGACTTCTGTTTCGTCGTAACACTTTATGGCGAATCAGACTTCTGATTCGTTGAAGGTCATGACGAATCAGACCTTGATTCGTCATATATTGGGCTGTTCCAGGCCCAATGTCTGGCCCATGTTCAGATTCGTCAAACACTTGTGTGTTTCGTCGACATCAGAGGCCAAGGGACTATATAAGCAACACTTTGTGTTCATTTGAACTCAGAGATGAGAAACAGACCATAGTAACAAAACTCTGCCGAAATTTAGTCTGAACTGTGTTTGTATCAGTTGTTATCGGTTCTCATCCCGTTAATCAATAGATTGTGTTTCATTGATTAATCCGTGTTCTTTATTACACTTTGTTTGATTTGGCATAGTTACGTGGATTCCGCACACGTAACCGTGTTTACTATAAACAAGAGATTCGGTTCGTAATCGATCCTCAGATTTCGGGACCTACAAGTGGTATCAGAGCATTGGCTCTTATCCTTGTTTTAAAATCAAACTTGTTCGGTTTTTAATCAGGTTTTTGTGTGTGTTTTTCTGAATCTTTGTTCTTGAAAAATCATAATTTCTGGGAAAATATTCATAAAATCTGTTGTTTTATTGTTGTTTGATAAGGATTTTTATCAAAAACCTAGTTGGATTGTTTGTTCATGCTTTAAACCGGGTTTTTAGTGAAAATCTAGTGTATTTTTGTGTTTCGGAAATTTATCAACTGACCGGAAAACTCATGTTCTTGAGTGTGTTCTTCATATATTCATAAGTGTTCTTGTTATAAGCTGAGAATTTGATCTGATAATTGATTAAAACAAAGTGTTGTAACTTATAAAACAATATCTTGACTTTTGTGTAAAAGTTGATTAGTGGTCACAGCCTGTTTCGTTGAAAATAAGAAAGTAACAAACATACTTGTGTCAGGTTTAAATATCTTATTGTCTGAGACTTTCCTTTGACTGAACAGTAAGATATTTTAAATATCTAAACCAGCTGTCTGATATCCAGTTTTGACGAAACACACAGCCGACGAATCACATCTGTTTCGTCGCAACGACTTTGACGAATCAAACGTCTGTTTCGCCACAACATCTTTGACGAAACAAATTCTGTTTCGCCACAAATCACAATTTTCACAAGTCTGTTTCGTCGTCATTCATTCAGACGAAACAAACCTGTTTCGTGAACTCTGTTTCGTCGAAAACAGATCTGTTTTAAACAGAAGACTTATATCAGCTTGTTTACTGTTTGTTTTCAAGAATTTGTGCAGGTACTATCATACATACATCAAATATGAGTTGTACTAGTCCATGGGATTGGAGTATGGATTCTAGACCACGTGAAGATCCAACGTCCGCAGCAGCGTGGGTGAAGAGTGTTTATGGTCAACCAACTATAAGTGCCGGACAATGGGCTTTGGCATCTAATCAGAACCAAAACATTCAAAATCTGTTGATTAGTGAGAGCGAAACGGGTAGTAACAATCGCCCGCCAAAGTTGAATCATATGAACGAGTTTCCATCATGGAAAGGTCGTTTCATTACATATGTTCAAGGTCAAAGCACGGATATTTGGAGGTGTTTCATTACTCAACGCAATGATGCTCTTGAAGTAGCAGCGTCAACGGCCGAAGGTTATACTAACATGCAGGAAAATGACAAGAAAGCATATGAATTTGAGAAAAAGTCTTTTGCTGTTCTTACTCAAGCACTTCATAAAGATATCTATCATCAGTTTTCTTATTGTACGGACACGAAAGCCCTATGGGATTGTTTGGTGACAAGAGGAGAAGGAAACGCAGCTTCCAGAAAGACACGGCATGATTTATTAAAGAAAGAGTTCGAATCATTCCAGTTCTTGGAAAACGAAACTCTAAATGAAATGACCACACGGTTTTATCATTTGATTAGTGAGATGTATGCCTATGCTGTTAATGCAACTCAAAAGGAAGTTTGTGCACGATTTGCTGATTCTCTACCACCAAAGTGGAGTCCATACATTGAGCTTCTAAAACATACAGGTATTCTAGATGCTGACACCATAACTATCTATGAATTTGTACAGAAGCTGGAACATAAAAATGATGAAGAAATCCGAAAAGCAAAACGCATTGCTGCTCCTCAGAACATTGAAATGTATAATGGTGGAGGTTTTGACCCGTCAGCTAGTCTGAGGCAACCAAAGTTACAAACGGCGTTTGTATCAGATACAAACTCTTCTCCGTTTCCTCAACAAACTCAGACTTATTCTGGAGGAGGTTTTATTCCTTTTATACCTCCAGTAAATACTACTCCACCTCAAGCATATTTAGGAGGAGGTTTTAATCCATCCCTACCACAACAACAAGTCCTACCACAACAACAAGTCCTACCACAACAACAAGTCCTACCACAACAACAAGTCCAACCACAACAACAACAGCAAGCTCATTATACCAACAATCCTCCAACTCCAAACCCTAACACAGTCAAAGTTGATACATCAAACCTCTCAAATGTTAGCATTGAAGTAGCAAAGGAACATATGGAACTTATTAATACCATGGTCAGTGCTTACTGCGGTTTGGTCGCAGGTCAAATTGGAAACATCAATTTAACCAACGAAGACTATCTACAAATCAACCGTGATGAAATGGAGTTGATGGATATAAAGTGGGCATTCGCAAGTGCTGTTAGAAGGGCGAAGGACCTTATGGTTCGAACAGGAAGAAGTTCCTTGGAAAGCAAACAAGATACAAAGTACGGTTTTGATAAAGAAGCAGTTACATGCTTCAATTGTGGGGAAAAGGGTCACTTCAAACGTGAGTGCACTCGACCAAGCAGACAAGGCAATCAGAACCCATTCCGTAATCAGACGAGTACTTCAAATGCTAATCAAGACAATCGTGGAAAAGGGATAGTGGCTGTAAACAATTCCACCCACCAGAATCAGTCTGGATCATCTGGATCATCAAACGATAATCGTGCATTAACCGTACAAGCTGATGAAGGGTTTAATTGGTCTTTACAACTTGGGGAAAGTGATCAAGATAAAGGAGGAACAGCATGTTATGCAAAGATTATCAATCACATCAAGCACGTTCATAAGGAAGAATTTTCTGATAGTGACGACAGTTCTGGTAATTCCGGGAGTTCTGATGAAGAAAGTTCTACTTCGAGTTCTGAATCTGATGTGAACAAAGAAGCAAGTTCTAATCTTGATAACTTATTGAATGAAGCAGAAGATTTGAAATGTCAGAAATCAGTTCTGATTAAGAAGGCTGAGGTAGCATCTAAAGAAATGGAGAAGTTCTTTTCTGAAGACGGATCTTTCTCTTATCAGACTGCCTTTATGTCAAATGTCTCAGCTTCTACAAGTCAGGTAAAATCTGAAATTCTTATCAACTGTAGAGATTGTGAGTATATGAAAAGTGAATTTGATAGAATAAAACTTGAATGTGATACAATTCATATTCACAATCAGAGTTTAGTTGTTGAAATGGCTAAATGCAAAGAAGCGAATATGGCTTTGATTCGAAACGAAAAAGAATTTAAATCTATGATTGAAATTCAAAAGAAAAATGTTTCCGAAGTGACAAAAACTGTTTATCATAAACAAGTTAGTATAAATGAATACATTAACATTGTTGAGGAAACTAAAAAGGAACTAGCCATTGCCAAATGTGAGCATGATGCAATCAAGCAAAAATTGGAGAGTTACTCTAACTCCCGATTTGTGCTCGATCACATTATTGATGTTCAACAACTAAAGGGAAACAAGAGAGGTGTTGGGTATAAGAAGTGTCCGCCCCCTTTGAGACATGATTATACTTATATGCCTGATGAAGAAGAAATGCCACGGTTTGAATCCAGTGTGCCTCTTGATTATGAGGAAGTAACTACTGGCCTAGGGTTCAAATCGGACAATTCTCCAAGTACAAATTCTGAGCAAAAAGATTCAACATCCACGAAACAAGGTCCTCCAACCATTGAGGACTATGAGTCGTCGGATGATGAATCTGAATCAGATGTGAGTAAACAGGATAAATCACTTGACAAACTTAAAGGAGTAGAAGTTCCAATTGAGAATCATATTCTGTGTGATCCTCCTACCCCTGCTGTTCAACCTGTTGTTCAAAAAGTGATAAATCCTGTGTCTACTGTTAAAAGTAATATTGTGTTGTACACTTTGGTTGGTGACTCTAAAATCTATTCAGATAATGATTTTCCAATTAAAAATGTCAATCCTTCATTGATTGATAATGTTTTTGAAAATAACAAAAGTAAGTTTGTGGGAAAGTCGATTCAGGGAGTTGATGTGACTCAATGTAATCCAATTCCTAAGACTGAAATTAAAAAGAAATTTGGAAATCAGAAATCACCTTCAAAGCAACAACCTATTGCTTCTAAGGGTAAACAATCAGATCAACGAGCTAAATTGTCAAATGTTTCTAAATCAAAATTTGAAACAAAAGGGGCTCGTTATCAGAAGAAAAACAGCAATGTTAAATTTGTGGAATCAAGGGGTACAGATAAAATTGAGACTTTTGCTAACAAGTCAAACACTGATTTTGTACAAGTCAAAATTTTAAAACGTGATAGTCAAAACAATTACAGTCAACATTCAAACGGGTGTGATGAACAAGCTAGTACCTCGGGTTATACAAATTCGACATCTGATCGTCGATCCAGTTCTCCTAAGTTTGTTGAAAGGAGAACGTGTTTTAAATGTGGAGAGTTTGGGCACATCATCAAAGATTGTGCTAACACTCCGAAAGCGAAATTTGTTGAAAGAGCATCACCTGAATCGATTCACTCTAAATGTCGTCCTGTTTCACCTAAACATGATAAAAGAACTATTAAAGAACAGGAATCGAAACAACGACATCAAAATGTGAAGAAAATAGAAAAGGCTTTAAAACCTAAGGTCAATTCTGTTCCAAGGGAACCAATTTCACTTGTAAAATCAGAAATTTCAAAATTTGTTTACAAAACTCAATCTGGTAAACAAAAACAAACTTGGAAACCTAGGAAGAGTGGAGGTTCAGGGGGAGCTGTTTGTTTGGAAAACCATCAACAAATCGAGATCACTATTTGTGATGCTCAGGGACGACCCAAGACCACATTGGCTTGGGTCCCCATCCTTAACTATTAATAGTCATTGGATTGTTGATAGTGGGGCATCTAGGCACATGACGGGCGACTTACGGCTTCTATATGATGTGAGAAACATTAAAGGAGGCTATGTTGCTTTCGCTGGAGACAAAGGCGGTTACATCACTGGAGAGGGAATGATTTCCAATGGTGTGGTATGTTTCGATAAGATCAATTATGTTCGTCAAATTGATCATAATCTTCTCAGTGTGTCGCAAATCTGCGATAAAAAGTTCACCGTGCATTTTGATGATGCCGGTTGTTATGTGCTTAAACCTGGTTTCAAAATTCCTGATGAATGGATTCTCTTATCGGCTCCAAGAATCAATGATCTTTATGTTCTTGATATGAGTCAAGCGATTACGACTTCTGCACAAGTCACATGTTTTGTCTCGAAAGCCACGGAGAAGGAGTCTATATCTTGGCATAGAAGAATGGGACACATTCACTTGAGAAAAATGAACCATTTGGTGAAAAACAATCTTGTGAATGGCGTACCCGTGAGAAGTTTTCATCTACAAGATATCTGTGTTTCGTGCCAGAAAGGGAAACAAACAAAGAAGTCTCACCCTTTAAAGAAAATCAACACTGTTAGCATGCCTCTCGAACGTCTTCATATGGACCTCTTTGGACCTATGAAACACAAAACAACGTTCGGAGATGTGTATTGTTTAGTAGTTACTGATGACTACTCTAGATTTTCTTGGGTAGCTTTTATGGCACACAAGAGTGATACTCCTCAAATCCTCAAGGATCTTCTTACAATGTTGGAAAATCTCTACTCGTTGAAAGTTAAGAGGATCAGAAGCGACAATGGAACTGAATTCAAAAACCGGATTATGGACGAGTTCTGTACTTCTAAAGGCATTCTTCATGAATACAGTTCTCCTTACACTCCACAACAAAATGGTGTCGCGGAGAGGAAGAATCGGACGATAATTGAAACTGCAAGAACTATGTTGGTAGAGTCGGCGTTTCCTGTTCAGTTCTGGGCAGAGGCTGTGTCGACTGCTTGCTACACATTAAACCGAGTTCTTATGGTTAAGAGACATGGCAAGACTTGTTTCGAACTTCTACAGAAAAGGAAACCAGATCTTTCAATTCTAGAACCTTTTGGTGGTCCATGCACTATGATTGATCCGGATGGAAAGTTTGGAGCGAAAGCTATCGAGGGTTTCTTCCTTGGATATGCTACACCAAATTTTCGTGTTTGGAATCTGACTACCAAAAAGATTGAATTATGGAGTGAAGTACGGGTTCAGAGATATACAGATCCTGTTAAAGCTCCAGGTGATCCTTGGATGTTCGATTATGATGGGCTATTCAATTCCTTTGACCTGCCAACTTTTGATGAAGATTCTGCAGCTGCTAGAATGATATTTGATAGTGACAATGCTGCTGAGTCATCATTAGTTAGACCTGTTGTTGTTAACTCACAAAGTTCTAATTCGTCTAACAACACGGTTCAAAATGAGGAAGTTGAGAATGCTACTGAATACAATGAGTCATCAGAAGAAGATGAAGAAAATCTTGATGCGACTGAAGGTACTAAATCTCCAGTTATTCCAGTTCAGGGTATTTCTGTTGATACTCCTCATGTGCAAGTCGATGATACTGCTGAAGGAAATGCATCCACTTCTACGCATATTCCAGGTGTAGAGTTGGTTGTTGATCTTAATATTAACAATTTGGGTGTTAATGCTCGTGATCCTGAAAATCCTGAAATGAGGATACACGATACCCATCCACAGCAGAATATCATAGGAGATGTCCAACAAGGTGTGCAGACACGTAATCAGCTGAGAAACAACCCGAGTGCTGGTTTGTATTCAGCTATTAGAGAATCTGGTCTACAAAATGATTGGTCTTTCGCGTGTTATGTTTCACAAGAAGAACCAAAATCTTATAAGGAAGCTTTAAAAGATAATTCATGGGTTGAAGCCATGCAGGACGAACTGCAGCAATTTCAAAAGCTTGGTGTTTGGAAGCTTGTTGAAAAACCAGAGAATTACAAGAAAATTGGAACACGATGGGTTTATAAATGCAAGAAAGATGATCGTGGAGTTGTTATTCGCAACAAAGCGAGACTGGTTGTTCAGGGCTTTCGTCAGATTGAAGGCATTGACTACAATGAAGTTTATGCACCTGTTGCACGTCTGGAAGCTATTCGAATCTTCTTAGCTTATGCTTCTTTCAAAGGATTCAAAGTTTACCAGATGGACGTTAAAAGTGCTTTTCTTCATGGTATTGTTCAAGAAGAGGTGCATGTCGAACAACCTCCAGGTTTTGAAGATCCTATTCACCCAGATCGGGTTTGGTTGCTCAACAAAGCTCTTTATGGTCTACATCAAGCACCTAGGGCTTGGTACGCAACCTTATCAAACTATCTTCTGGAGAATGGATTTAGACGAGGTCTTATTGATTGCACACTCTTTATCAAAGAACAAGATGAAGATCTTCTGCTGGTGCAGGTATATGTTGATGATATAATATTTGGGTCTACTAATGACTCTTTGTGCAGGCAATTCGAACGTGTTATGCAAGAAAAGTTCGAAATGAGCGCTATGGGAGAAATGAATTTCTTTTTGGGCCTTCAAGTTCAACAAACAGAGTCTGGGATATTCATCCATCAGACTAAATATGTTGGTGACATTTTGAGCCGATTCCAAATGTCAGATGCAACGCCCATTGGTACCCCACTTCCGCAGAATCACGGGATTACTCCGGATTTGAAGGGAGAAAGCATCAACTCCTCGTACGATCGTGCCATAATCGGATCTCTCATGTATCTTACCGCTTCGAGGCCTGATATCATGTACCCAACATGCTTACTAGCAAGATATCAAGCAAACCCGAAGGCCTCTCATCTGTCAGCTGTCAAAAGGATTCTACGCTATTTGAAGGGATGCCCAGACTTAGGTCTTTGGTACCCTAGGGATGATAGTTTTGAATTAATTGCATACAGTGATTCTGATTTCGGTGGTTGCAAAATCGATGGCAAATCGACAACAGCAGGATGTCAGTTCCTAGGAAATCGACTCGTCACGTGGCAGTGCAAGAAGCAAACGTGTGTTGCTACATCAACATGTGAAGCAGAATATATTGCTGCCTCGAGTTGTTGCTCCCAAGTTCTTTGGATACAACAACAAATGCGTGACTACGGTTTAGAATTCCTATCTACTCGTATTTTTGTTGATAATAATGCTGCCTTGCAAATCACTAGAAATCCTGTGCAACATTCTAAGACTAAACACATCGACATTAAATATCACTTTATCCGTGATTGTTTTGATAAAAGGTTAATCGATGTCGTTCATGTCTCCACTGATCACCAACGTGCCGACCTGTTTACAAAAGCTTTTGATAAATCACGTTTTGATTATCTACTTTTGGTCAATGGCATTAAGGTGATACCCGAGTAAACTTCTTTGGCTGATCGTTTTTGTAAATATTTTCTTTATAAACTTTGAAAATTCAAAAAGATTTTAGTTTTCGTAAACTTTGCGAATTTTAGGGGGAGATATTTCAAGAAAATACAAAAACATTGAAAAAGTTCAAAATCCAAAAAGATGTCTTTACTTTCTGTCGTTTCGTTTGAAAAATTCAAAAATTCAAAAACAATAGAAAAACCAAAAATGAGTTTCTTGGATAAAGGAAAATGATGAAATTCACTGGTGTGGTCGGTCAATGTGCTCAAAATGCAAAATAAAAAGAAAAATGATAAGTATCTCTACTAACGATGTATCGGTAGGCTCACAATCAGACTAAAATGTGCAGGATGATACAAACCTAACAGACTTCAAAGTCAGGTGGGAACCTCTCATTGGCATATGGTCTTAGTACCGAAATCTCGTTTGAGAGATTGCCGAGATCTGAAATATTCGGTCTTTATGCTGCTTATCATCTGGGTATCATGGTTGTATCAAACCGTAAAAATAACGGAGACGAAGTCTAAGATCTTCCATGATACTATACATACGTGTACATACTGCATTCGACCTCAATAAGTGATCAACAATCACATGTCCACACAAAATAAGTGATAATTTATCACAGATTCTTTGCGGGAGTCAAGTTCGTCTCTCTGCTGTACGGAAGTACTGACCTGTTCACGGACTTGCTCCTGTGCCCCTCATGCATCTGAAAATCAAGTTCCTCATCAATAAGTGATTTTATCACATAGGACTTGTTTTCAATCAAATAAGTGAGTCTCTCACATTTTTATACGGTCAAACAGATGATAATCGGTATACTCACCGGTAAGATGAATTCTCGTGCATACCTTGATACGGGAATGTGTCGTGAGTGGATTTACATCGACTTGTAAGTATAATCCTTACCGTTAATCGTATCTCTTAAATTATGATTATGTCTGATCAGTTTGAGCTTATGTGGACCACAATACCGATAATCGAGGTAGTATACTTATCCAGAGCTTTAAAACAGAATCAAAATCATATTGACTAAGACCGTAAGCTGGTATGATTCCTTGTCCTTGAGATTCGCAAAAAGATTGCACTTGTACAGTTGTTTAGTGTTTTTAACAGTTTTCCGCATTTTCATTTAGTTTACTATGCTTTAAATTTGTTTTTAGTATATTTGTGTAAAGTTCGTTTCTGATTAAGCCGAAGTTGTTGCTTGGTGTTGTATACCGGAAGCCTGAAACCTTCTTCATAAAAACGTTCTTGCATTTGAAAATTCAAACTGAATGGAATTGTGTTCATAATCTGTTTTGACTGCAAAATATTTTCAGCCTGGGTGTTGCTGTTTTGAAAAATCTGTTGGTGAAACAGACCTGTCACGAATCACAAGTGTTGACGAATCACACTTGTCGACGAATCAGACCTTAGTTGGCGAATCAAATTTGATTCGTCATATCAGACGACGAATCACAGGAGCCCAATTCTGTTTCGTCATGGGCTAAAGTTTAGGCCCAAGTTCAAGCCCAAAGTTCTGATTCGCCGGGCCCTTTTTCTGTTTCGTCGAATCCTCTGATTCGTCGAGACAAGGTAGTATATAAATAGGTCCCACTTGTTCATTTTTTTCAAAACATCACAGTTATCTTCTTCATCACTCAACAAAACACCAAACCTACGGTTACTCTGCAAAATCGCTCAAAACATCAGTTTTTAGTCAAAATTTTACAAACTTCAAAGGTAGAAACATGTTCTGATTTACATTCCGAACACTTTGAACCGTCGGGTTTTTCATCCGAAAACCCTCAAAAACCCTTTTGAAATCCTTGTTTTTTCTTTGATTAAATAGGTGTTGTTGATGCATGTTGTTGTGTTTTCATTATAATCTGATAGATTTAGGTTATCTGTGTTTGTTTTGCTTTGATTTGGATGTGGGTTGTTATCACAAAAACAGGGGTTTGTTGTTGATAATGGTATTATCTGTTTTTACAAGGTTTTTGTTCCGAAAAACATTTATGGGTGTTTATAAATGGGTTGGGTAAATAATGTTGATTGAATGTGTTTATATTCATATCTGATGTTTGTTTTAAACCCAATCCGGCGAAACTGAGAAAACCCCCAAATCGACGAATCTGATTTAACCCTAATTTCGGCGAATCACACATTCGACGAATCAGACGACGAATCAAACATGACGAATCAAAATGGAATGAAATAGACTCGACGAATCAAAAAGTCGACGAATCAAACCAGTCAATGGTCAAACCTCTGTTTCGTCGTTCAATGTTCTGTTTCGTCGCTGATCATCTGTTTCGTCGTCAATGCCTTAGCTGTTTTCTGATGTTGCTGTTTGTTCACAGTAGACTTGTTTAAATCAGTTATCTGATATGTGAATACATGAAAGTGTATTCATACATGTCTAAATGCTATGTTATATAAATTGTGACTTATTCTGGACATTTTCATGTACAGATGGCTCCTAAAGCACAGCAAGAAAAGGGAAAACGCAAGAAAGCGATCAAGAAAGAAAACAAAACCGAAGAAGAGATTATGTCAGAAAAACGTCATAATCAAGTTGCATATTTGGATCCGGAAGACAAGCTCGTTGAATTTAAAGATATGACGAAGTGGATCAGGGAGTCACGCATCAATTATGCTGTTACATACTCGACACCCGTCTACAAATCTCTCATTAAAGCGTTCTGGGATTCTGCAAACGTTGTTCAAATCGATGGAAAGGATATTATCAGAGGTCGTGTTAATGATCTGTATGTCGTTGTTACTCCGGAGATATTGAATCAAGTTCTTCAATTACAAGATCAACCGAATGCACCTTATTCAATACCAATCATGTGTTCGCGAGGCTGTTTACTAAGGATGAAATGCACAGGAGATCTTTTCGTCAAACAAATTAACAAAGGTGATCTTCCATTAAGATACAAGTTTTTATTACATGTGCTTATTCAGAGTCTCAGCAATAGACGATCTGGATATGATATGGCGGGAGATGATCTTGTTGGCTTCATGGTTGCTTTAGTGTTAAACAAACCGTTTAGCATCTCGAAGTACATTTTTAGCAACATGAAAGAGAACATGACAAGGACTGGTAGTAGAACCACAGGAAACAAGTTTTGGATGTATCCACGGTTTCTGCAAATGATAATGAATGTTCAGCATCCAGACCTTCCAAAAGATGAAAATGATCTGTTGAAAATAGAGGCAATGAATTTTAACTCCTTACGACTAATCAAGACTATGGCTGCCAAGAGATACAAAGAAAGTGTTCCTCCAAGGAAGCTTTTTGGAGCTCTAGTGAATCCTGATTATGTTGCTCCTGCAAATGACAAATGGCGTCATGAAGATAGTCAGTCAGACAATGAAGAACCTGAGTTGGAAAGGTTAAGGATAGAAAAATTTGGTCCTGACACAGTTGATTCAGATGAATCTGGTAGTGATGATGATGAAAGTGGTGGAGATAGTGATGCAGGTGATGCAGGTGCTGTTAGTACTGCTGTTGGAACATCAAGCAAGGGTGCTGGTTCTGGTACATCAGAAAGTAGTTCATCAGCGAGTGGTGATGATGGAACTGATTCGAGTTCTAGTGATCATTTAGTTGAACCTGGTTATGAAATGTATATTGATATACGTGGAGTACAAAGGTATAGAAAGATTAGAACAGAGGATGATCCAGAGTATGTTCCAGAAGATCCTGAAGGTGAAAGGAGAACAAAAAGAAGAGCAGAGAAAGCTGTTGAAGTACAAAAGAAGAAAGCTAGGAGATATCTGAGTACTTATTCTCGGAAATCTGTGCCTCAGGAGTCTTCATCAATTGCTCAGGAGCCTGAACAATCTGTACCTCAGGAGCCTGTGCAAGAAACTCCTACTGTAGTTACTTCAGCTATGGAAACTCCAGTTGCTCCAGTTGTTACACCAGCTACTGCTACTCCATCTGTTGGTTCTCAGGAAGTTCCTGTAAGATCTATGGCTTCAGCAATCAGGGCAACTACTTCTGAAATCAGTGCTGAACGTCATAGGACATTTGCTGAATTTTCTCAAGATAAAAAGATCAACTATCTGTTTTCTACACTTGAAGCGGCTGCTGATCGTCTTCAAAGGCAATCTCATTTTGGAAATCTCACGAAGCATGACCAACTTAAACAATCTGTGGAGATTAACAAGTTAAAGTCAATGGTTGGTCAACAGCAAACAGTTATAGAGCGACAACAAGGTGAAATTGATGCGCTTAAAGCTGAAAATGCTCGCTTGAAGGCTATTGATGAAGAGAAAGAGAGAAGGCTTGCCATTCTGTGGGACTATCATTGCAAACAACAAGAGGTGTTAAAGAAAAAGGATGATGATACAGAAGATCAAGGAAATCCTGATACCTCTGGTACATCACAGAAACAACCAACCACACTTGCTTCTGAAGTTGTTACAATTCAACCTACCGTTGTTGAATCATCTCAGGGAACATCTACTGGAAAAGTACAACAGATAGAAGGTACTTCTTCTATATTTAGCAGTGCTGATATTGCTCTACAAGTTGTTCATCCATTTACTGGAGAGTTGCTTGAAGAAGGGGAGTTGATAGAAGATCTTTCTCCGGAGCAATTGAGTATTTTACAATCTATGAGAGAAGTAGATGATGCTGAGATAGACAAAATGTCTACTGAGACTGATACAACGAATATTGAAGAGATTGATGAAATTGTGGTTGAAAGTGAAGCTCCAAAATCAACATATGTCAGAGAAGATGGTACTGAATTTGCATCATTTGATGAAAATTGGATGAAAGAAAACATTGATGACATAGACGAGCACTTGAAGAATAGGAATTCGTCTGAAAAAGACACAAATGCTTTTGCTGAATGGAGAAAACAGTTTTTATCCAAAGTGTCCAAGCCGTTACCTGAAAAAGCTCAAGTAGACTATATGCAATTTGAAAAGAAGCCTAGTGGAAGGATCTTATGCTGGATGTTTGTTCAAGATATACACTGCATTGCTATTAAACGTGAATATGGGATTCTGTATTTCAATTCACTACTGAGCATTCTTTCCTTACCATTCTATGATGTTTCTGCGTTGACAAGGCTTAAGCTTATAAATCGTGCAAAATACGATGGTGCTACGTTGTTTGAGCGTCTGGTGAAAGTAAACAAGAAGTCAGGCTGGAAGGATGAGTCCTACAAGCCACAGTTTCCTGTTTATCAACCGATCAAGTTTACTCTTGATCCGGACACCAACACTTGCAGATATAAACTTGTTTATCAGCCTCCGAGGGTAGTAGGTAAAATCCCATTGATGCCTATGAAGCAGGATTTTCTGGAAGACATGGCATTGTGGTGCTACGACTCGGATACTCATGAAGCTGTTATTGTGTTCAGAGATGGTCGTGCTAACTACAGGATGTTGGATCCGATGTGGATCGTCAACATGTCTGAAGCTGATATTGGAAGATTATATCGTCATGATATTTTCTATGAAGACCAAGATGAACGTCAAGCGTTGAAGTTTCAGAGAGTAGCTTGTTTTTGCTACTACAGGGGTATTCATTCGGGCAGTATGTGGTCCGAACAACACTGAGGGAAGATTAGAAGACCAAAGACGAGTAACAGACAAGGGGGAGTTTGTTGATGCATTTTTAGTGTCTGTAACTAGTCTTATTTAACGATGTATTTTGTAATGGTCTTTTATTAATTATCGAGTTTGTATGTAATGTTGACCAAGTCAGATATCCTCCTATCTACTTGTGTACAACTTATTTGTCTCTTTTGGTATGTAATGTATTATGAACAATGCATGTTGCATTAAAGGGTAGTTTTGTCATTACTATGTTTATATGTTGCTGATTGTTGCTGTCTGTTAACAGGAACAAACACAACAGTTGCAGTCCTCGACGAAACAGACTTCTGTTTCGTCGTAACACTTTATGGCGAATCAGACTTCTGATTCGTTGAAGGTCATGACGAATCAGACCTTGATTCGTCATATATTGGGCTGTTCCAGGCCCAATGTCTGGCCCATGTTCAGATTCGTCAAACACTTGTGTGTTTCGTCGACATCAGAGGCCAAGGGACTATATAAGCAACACTTTGTGTTCATTTGAACTCAGAGATGAGAAACAGACCATAGTAACAAAACTCTGCCGAAATTTAGTCTGAACTGTGTTTGTATCAGTTGTTATCGGTTCTCATCCCGTTAATCAATAGATTGTGTTTCATTGATTAATCCGTGTTCTTTATTACACTTTGTTTGATTTGGCATAGTTACGTGGATTCCGCACACGTAACCGTGTTTACTATAAACAAGAGATTCGGTTCGTAATCGATCCTCAGATTTCGGGACCTACAAAGTCAATCTCCAAGTGTTTGGTGCGCTGATGAAACATTGGGTTGACTGCAAGATATGTAGCTCCAATATTGTCGCACCAAAGAGACGGTGGACAAGTCATCGTGATATGTAACTCATGTAGTATAGATGTAATCCATCGTAACTCAGCAGCTGTATGAGCAAGAGCTCGATACTCAGCCTCAGTACTCGACCTAGCAACTGTATGTTGTTTCTTGGAACTCCAACTGATGAGGTTACACTACTAGAAAACTGCTATTTTTCCTACCAAAATTTCCTACGCATTTCCTACGAACGAAAATGGCTACACATTTCCTACGAAATTCCGACGTATTAAAAAGGGTCTTAGTTTTGTGACAAAAAAGCGACTAAAGAACGACAAATTGGTTTGCGTAGGAAAAGTGTAGGAAAATTCAGACCGATCTCCGACGGAAATTAACGTGGGAAAAGTAGCAGTTTTCTAGTAGTGTTAGGCCCAAGAAAAACACAATAACCTATGGTAGAACGTCGATCATCAGGACACCCAGCCCAGTCAGCATCACTATAAGCATGTAAATCAACACAAGTAGACCGACGTATACACAACCCATGAGAAATGGTACCCTTAAGATACCGCAAAATCCGTTTGACAGCGACCCAGTGTCGATCAGTAGGTGTCTGAAGAAACTGTGACACCTTACTGACCGCATAAGCAATCTCTGGTCGTGTCAACACAAGATACTGTAATGCACCGACAGTGCTCCGATACATAGTAGGATCGGACAAAGGATCACCAGTGTGCCGAGAAAGCTGTCTACCAGAAGAGACATGTGTAGATAACGAACGACAATCGGCAAGACCCGTGCACTGTAACAAATCAAGTAAGTAGCGCTGCTGTGATAAATGTAAGACATCCTCAGAAAACGTAGCCTGAATACCCAGAAAATATGATAATTGTCCCAAATCCTTGAGCGCAAACTGAGAGTGCAAGTGCCCAATCAAACCAGTAACAAAATCAGATGATCTCCCAGTAATAATGATGTCATCAACATAAATCAAGACATAACAGAGTATCGAATCTCGACTGTAAACAAAGAGAGATACATCTGAAAGACACTGGGTAAAACCATCAGCAAGCAGAGCGGTGGATAGCTTGGAAAACCAAGCTCAAGGAGCCTGCTTTAGGCCATAAAGAGCCTTCTGCAGGCGACAAACATAATGTGGTCTAGATGAGTCAACAAAGCCTGGGGGCTGGGTCATATAAACAGTCTCAGAAAGATCCCCATGTAAGAACGCATTGTTGACATCAACCTGACGAATAGACCACCCTCGAGAGAAAGCGACTGAAAGAACAAGAGGAATAGTAGTAGGTTTGACCACAGGACTAAAAGTCTCAGTGTAGTCAATACCCTCAGTCTGATGAAAGCCCTTAGCAACAAGTCCGGCTTTATAACGACTCACAAATCCATCAGGATTATGTTTAATCCTGTAAACCCACTTACAACCAACAATGTTGGCGTTAGTGGGAGCCTGAACCAGACGCCAAGTCTGGTTGGCATGAAGAGCATCAATCTCAGCACGCATCGCATCCCACCAAACAGAATACTGCTAAGCCTGCCGAAATGTGGAAGGCTCAGTGGTGGGAGTAGTAGAGACATGAAAAAGAACATGATCAGGAAACTGACGCGGCTGCCGTGTATGATCACGAGATCGTGTAACCATCGGGTGAGTCGGAACAAGAGTAGTAATAGTAGGAGGAGGAGGAGGAGGAGAAGGATGAGGACAAGGAGGAAAAGAAGGTGAAGTAATATCAGGAGAGGGAATAACATGAGAAGATGAGGAAGGAATAATAGGAGAAGATGAAGAAGAAAGAGAAGAAACAGAAGTAGAAAGCGAAGGAGGAGGAATGGAGAAAGGAATAGAATCTGAAGAAGCTGTGGGAGTAGTGGAACTCCCTGGAATGTCAAAAATCGACTCATGGAATCGAACATGTCGAGAAGTATACGTACGAGACGTATGAGGATCATAACAAAGATAACCAAGATGAGATGGAGCATAGCCAACAAAGATACAAGGAGTAGACTTGGGTGACAGTTTATCCGCTCGAGTATCACCTAGAAACGGATAACACAAACACCCAAAAGTACGAAGAAGAGAGTAATCAGGACGAGATCCAAAATGAACCTCATAAGGAGATGAGTGATGAAGAACCAGTGATAGTAACCGGTTAATAAGGAAGGCAGCAGTGGCATATGCATCATACCAGAATTTCTTTGGTAACCGAGCATGAAACAATAAAGCCCGAGCTACCTCAGAAAGATGGCGGTTTTTCCGCTCAGCAACCCCATTTTGTTGGGGAGTATAGGGACATGAAATGCGATAAGCGATGCCAGAATCTGAAAGAAAACGAGCCATAGATCCACGAATGAGCTCAGGAGCACCATCACACTGAAGATGCTTGATGGTGCAGGAGAAAAGGTTCTCAACAAGCGGTTTGAAATGCCGAAAGCAATCAACCGCTTGAGAACGACAAGTCAAAGGATACATCCATGTAAATCGACTGAAATCATCAATGAAAGTAATGAAATATCTGTATCCATCTCTAGACATAACAGGCGAGGCACCCCAAATGTCACAATGTATAATATGTAAAGGTGAAGTAGAATGAGATACAACTGATGTAAAAGGCAATCTAGTTGATTTTGAAACACTACAAGCGGTACAATGTGTGTGTTGGGTTTTGTTTGTCAGATGTAAAAACGAACATCTAGACAAAACATCATCAGACGGATGACCCAACCGAGAATGCCAAGTCTCACGAGAAACAGAAGTGAAAGTAGCAAGTGAATATAGCTGATGTGGACTACCACGTGTGTGATGGAGGAACTGTCCATCAAGAGTCTGAATGGACAGACCTAGATGTGAAAAAATAACAGCTATAGGATGATCAATCACTAACTGCGTAATCGATAAAAGGTTCTTGGCTAAGCCAGGAACCACAAGAACATGTCTAAGAGTAAGAGTATGGTCTGATAAATGAAGTAAAGCGGTACCAATATGTGAAATAGTGAGAGACATACCATTGCCAACGACAACCTTCTCAGAACCAGAATAGGGAACTAAGTCAAAGACAAGAGAGGAGTCAGCAGTCATGTGGGCTGTAGCACCGGAATCTGGAATCCAAGAGTCAACATGATCACAAATACTAGAGAAATCAGCTGAAAGTCCAAAATGCGGTGAGGACTGCTGACTAGCCCAAGTGGCAAAATCCCGAGGCCCAAATCCCGAGGGAGTAGCATCATGAAGCCCCGAAGGCTGATGAAATCCTGAACCAGAAACACTCGTATGTGGGCCAGATCCAGAAACAGGCCCAATTCCCTGATAAGATGGCCCAATAAAACCCGTAGTAATGAATGAAGTGTTTGGGCCATGTACCTGATTAGCATTAGAAGATATAGATGGGCCAGGACCCAAGACAGAGGCCTGTTGACCAAGATGCACATTAGGTTGCGTAGCAGGAGATCCCATCTCAAAGAAAACCCTAGATCCCATTTCAGCAAGATTGGCAGAGAAGTGACTACCACCACTAGGGCTGTAAACGAACCGAACGAACACGAACAAGGCCATGTTCGTGTTCGTTCGTTAAGGAAATTAACATGTTCGTGAACTGTTCACGAACGTATACCAAACATAAGTTTATGTTCATGTTCGTTCGTTAAGGAAATTCAGTTGTTCACGAACAGTTCGTGAACACTGGTCTCGAACACAAACGAACACAAGCAAATAAAAAAGAACGCATACGAACATTTAACTTGATAATAAAAAAATAAAAATATTGTTATCCTTAAACATTGGATATAAGTAGTTAAATACAACCATCAAATGATAAATCAAAACACAAGAAGTATAACACACCACCAAACGATGAATCAACTTTAACTAACATAGACATAATTATCCCCAAAAATGTCTTAGCATGTCCAAATTTTAGCTAACTTAGAAAAAATAGGGTTTCAAGTTTTTAATATGTTTAGATAAAAGGTTTATTATTTAGTATTTTTTTAATATAATCAAACGAACACGGACGAACGTAACCGAACATGTTACCGAACGTTCACGAACGCAGTCGAACGAACGAGACCTATGTTCGTGTTCGTTCGCAAAGCTAAGCGAACGAATTTTTTTGTTCGTGTTCGTTCGTTAAGCTAATCGAACGAACATAAACGAACTTCCCGCCGAACGGTTCACGAACTGTTCGCTGAACGTTCGGTTCGTTTACAGCCCTAACCACCACCGTTCTGCCACCGTTGACCTCGTTGACCACCGTTTTTACCACCATAACGACCACGTCCACCTCGCCAGCGACCACCATTATTCCGATTGTAGGATGATGAATCAATCGGACTAAATCGGTGATAGCAATTGACAGCATTGGTAACTGACTTCGAATTCTGTTTTAATAGGTGAAATTGAGTTCGAAATTGGTTTTGTTTTGCAAAAACCTGCTGATTAAATGAATCTTCAACATTTTTCCACAGTTCAGAAGCTGAACTAGAGCCTCGTGCAAGATACAGTAGTGAAGAAGATAAAGTTGCTGTGATGAACATCGTTACATATCCATCTGTCTTGTCCCATACTTCACGTTCTTCAGATCCATCAATAGGAACAGGTATTTCTCTGTTTAAAAACTTTAACAATCCAAGAGTTTTTAGAACAGTTAATGTTTGATGTTTCCAATTGAGATAATTTGATTCATCAAGCTTTATTGAGACTAACTGAGTGAGATTTGGTAGATTTGGTGTAGAAATAGAAGAAGAATTTGAAGAAACATCACTTGATGTTGTCATGATGAAGAAGAAGAAAAAAAAAAAAACAGAGAAGATCGGAAGAGTCAGAGATGATCGGAAAACATGGAGGTTTAGCCGGAAAAGTAATAGAACTGGCCAGAAATTATGGAAGATCGTCTGAGAGCTCTGATACCATGAAGAGAATATCAGGCTCAAGAATATCAATCTCATATCATAAGAAGTAAGTAATATCAATACAAGCACCTCTATATATAGGAGAGCAACTATACAACTAATCATGCTAACTAACTCAACTAACTCACATGCTCTAACTATCTAACCACCTCTGTATACTCTAATAATAAGGATAAAAAGCTACTACTTGAAGTTTTGAAATATAATCTATTTGAGAATTATTAAAAAGATAAATATATATATCATGACTCTACTGTTTTTTATCGTTCTGCAAATAATGTATTCATTGGTGAACACATATTGTAGTCATCAACGAATAGAATGGTCATCAACGAATAGAATGACTTTAGTGATCTTAGTGTGAACTCACCTATACAAAGCAAGCATTCAATACAAAACCAATTTAAGCAATAACCTTGAGAATTGTATAATGCACAGTACTTATTGCTTAAAAGATACAATAGAAGTTGGAAACAAGAGTAGAAATTACTATGAGAACCAAGGACTTGATTAACATACATTTAGATGCTATGATAGGAAACCAGAAGAGGAAAACATATAAACATGAACTTAACATTGAAATTTAAGGGATTAAGAACTCCCTAAAGAAGCACGCCATTTGTCGATAAATGGCAAGTCACTTGGATTCATGCTTGGAATACCACGACCTTGAAGTGTTTCGATTATTTTTTTAGACTTACCCAGAAGCAGGGCTGCGTCTTTGACACTGGCCTCCCTTATCTCTATTGCACTAGTGTGGCATTTCATCTCTATGACTTGAGGTAAGTTTGTGAGACAAGCGGCCATTATGTCAGCGATCATTGATGATAAGTTATCAAATAGTTCCTTTTGGCTAGCCTCAACATCATTGTTGGCACTGTTGGAACTCAATATCGTTTTGGTTATACGATACATTGAGTTGGCACACATAGACCTGCCTTTGGAATCATCTTTCCTACTTGCGACCTCCGAGTAAACTATGTTTTCAGATGTATCCCTGAACCATTCAACAATCTGTCTAGCTGTTTTCACTTGAAAAGAGGGGTCTTGCAACTTCTGTCCTAACCATTTGTGGTCATTGTCAACTTCTTTCCACAAAGTTTTTGCAGCCTCTTGAACGCTTACAAAGTCATTTGTAGCGTTCAGGTTTTCTTCAACAAGTGTGACGTATGGTAGACCTTCCTGCACACCTTTCAACAAGTTATCAACGTCCACCTTTTTTAAGGTAACCGCGATGGTTGTTAAGGTTACCACCGGTAAGCTCCAACAATTTTGATGTTCTACTTTTAGTAGTAAAAATGGAACATGTTGCTTGTCATGCTCATCTACGTTGTCAAACTTTGCAACTCCTTGAAAATCACTGGCACGGTTTTGTTCAATTAGATTCATGAGATTATCGTTGGCTTGGCTCTTTTCACCATTTTGGATCAATCGGTTCACAGATTTTGAAAGGCCTTCCAATGTTCTATTTGCAAGCTCCATCTCATCTTCAAGTTGCAAAACATATGGACGAAGATCATCGTCGTTTCGTTCCAAGAAGTCGATCTTTTCGTCCGATGAATTAAACTGCTCCCATTTAAAGTGATTTTTTAGTAATGAACTAAACCGTTTCAATGATGAATTGAATAACCACTTCAAACAACGAAAACAATACACGACACATATCATGAATACAAATGGTATCAAGGCTAGTATCTTGCACACCACCACAAATCCCTCCTGGAATTTAATACAAACGTAGAGAATTAGCTTTTTCGAAGTCTCGATGACGACGTTGAGACTGTGGTTTTGAAATGGGAGCTTTAAACTAGCACGCTTCCAGTCATATAACTTCGATGTCCAGTAGCTCTTTAGTTTAAAAACCTTAAAATCGTTTGAAACGATTTTGAGGGACACTTTAAAGCTTAAGGCTGCAAAACATCGAGAAAGTGGTGCAATCGTACCAATCATGACTCCAATAAACTGTACTATCACAATTGCTATCATGGATCGACCATAATCTGAATCACAGTCCTCTTTCATAATAGCATCAATACTCCAGAACATAGTAAGAGTATGTAAGATAGTGACAAAAACACATATTACCCCAGAAGCAGATGTGGTACGAAAGCAAGCTGTTATGAATTGGGGGCTGCCACTTCCTGCCATGATCCAGTGGTTCTTCACATGTTTTTGCAGCTGATCAACTGTTAACAATTCTCCTGATGACTGTTTAATTTCTTTCAAAGCTCGATCGTGACCTTGTTGGTATTTCGATTCTATAATCTTTTTGGATTTTAGAATCGCTAAACATGTACATACGTGTACTACCAACAACCAAAGTAACAAAGCCACATAAATGGAGGCTAGCATGATATTACGATCTTTGTTAATTTTAGCCTCATCTAAGTAGGAAATAACATTCATAATAGGGGCAACTTCTTTATAGGATACAACTCCTGTTTGTATTTGAATGCAAATATTCACAACCATTGTGATCACAAGAAGACACAAAGCTGTGATGTTCGACCAGAGTGCATTGTTGTCCATGGTTGATAAACAAGGCAATAAATTAGCCATCATGGTGCACATGAAGGCCATGCTTCCGAGCTTCGCCACTTGGTCCACATCACCAGGCATGGAACCACTTAGATCCACCGGTAACTTCATTGCAACAGATATTACAGTGAGAAAGGCAGAATTGATTCTAAAATACTTGCACGGGAACCATAGCTTCCCCCTACGCATACCATGTAACAAATCAGCCACCATAGTAAGGATGCAAACAAGAGATGCACACGCGATATACAACCCAATCCAAACCATAGGTTCGCTGTACTTTTTTTCTCTTTCTGATCGAAATATAGGGAGCGCGTAATCCAGCAATGTACTTGTAATATTGATAGGAATTATGCAGTCAGTGGTACTGAGGTCATCAAGAAGTCGGAGATACTGAGTTGTTGGGCTGTGCTCCATAACTCCAGGGAATTGAAAGACACGACTGATGAAATGATTTTATATGATGGATATAAATTGAAGTTGGGTTAGTTTAGGAAGATGGATGGATCGTTGTTGCATTTCAAACCTGAATATAAGGATAGAAACATTAATGGATTTACACATGAATCATGCTCTTCCTTAAAGTTGATGGACCTGAAACTTTATTTGCAATAATTCTCCGGCTCTTAAAGTTGATGGACCTGAAACTTTATTTCAATTATAAAAGATTTTATACAATAATGCATTTGAAATAGTGAATATCACCAAAATAACAAAGTTCGCTAATCTTTTTATCAAAATTATGAATGGTAAAATGAATTGTATCACGCTACTCATAATTTTCAACTTAATTTCTTCTAACACTTTAAATTTTTTAAACCCAGAGTCATATATCATGTCATTAAACAAGTGTCGCATCAAATGTCATGTTAACAAAAATTATATCATGTCAGCAAAAAAAAGTGTGATGTTCGATGTCACGTTAGCAAAAAATGTCACATCAGTAAAAAAAAGTAACTCGGTTAGGGTTTAATTAGTTTGGAAGTGACAGAGCAAAATAAATTGAAACCTGAGAGTGGCATGGTACAATTCGTAAGTTGGGAATGTTATCGGTCGATCAAATGGTAAAAGTTGAGTTTATTTAAATACAATATTCATTTTCTAAAATAAACGTTGACTTTTAGCCCACTCATATTTAAAATCAATCACCCAGAAACGTATCGTAAGCTCCGCAACTAAGAAGGCAAAAGCTTAGCATACACAAAACTTTGAAAAACACAATGGATACATCTTCCATCTTGTTAATTTGTTTTCTGCATTTACAACCACGTTGTTGAAGAATAGACCTAATATATTGAACAACCCGTTTATACACAATCGATACATTGCTGCAACCCAATCCAGATTCAACTAGTATAGGAAAATTGCGACTAGTTGGCCACTAATGGGTAGTCGCCCGACAACTCATTAAATTTGAGCTAATAAGTCCATTAGTCGCTAGTCAGCCCTAATCGGTCCAAGCCGGTCAAGTCGGCTCCAAATCGGCCTGCTCTCTTATCTCCATTGTGCGAAATTGAATACCACTAAAGAACCAATTAATTATGTAGGTGAATTTGGGGCTAGGGTTTGTATTTTTTCTGTTGCGTCAAACGAATGGAGGATAAACAATCGGGTATGATGTATATAACGGAAATTAGGTTTTATTAAGTTTTGGTACTTAAACATTTAACCCCCTCCACTTTCACTTGTTTACATTTGGTCCTAAGATTGTAAATATATACATAAAAGTAATATTGTTGTTATATATATATATATATATATATATATATATATATATATATATATATATGTGTGTGTGTGTGTGTGTGTGTGTGTAAAGTTATACATAAAAGCCCGATAAGATTAATCCCGACTAATCGATAGTCGGTACCCCACCAGCCGACTAGCAACAAGCGCCTAGTGAGTATCCACCTTTTCGAAGTTCCATGGAAACACTAAAAACATGACAGATAAACCTCCATTATTGAGATAACTTTGTTTTCTTGATTTCATTATTTGCTGAAAAGTCACTTTCGTACCCCAGTGTCTTGTCGTACCCCAGTGTCTTGATTCCAGCAAATCTTGAGTAGAATTTATCACCATGTCAGTCTTGTAACTGAAACTTGGTTCTTACGGTTTCTTTGGTAATGATAACGGGTTTGTTGTGAACCATGACTAACATGTGTTCGGGTGTATATAAATTTTAGATATATTTTAAGCTCTTTTTACTCACGAATCAGGTTTTAAATTTATAAAACACAATATAATACTATCACTTTACACACGTTAAGGCAAGTGCACCCATCGCGGACGTAGTATAGTGATGGCAAGATACCGAGGTCGTCCAAGAACACAAGAGCTTTTAGTACTGGCTTATCGTTAACGTCAAATCTAACCGAATTTTGATAAAAAAGTTTTGAAAGTTATAAAAAGATAAACTGAAAATTTAAAAATAAAATATAAGGAAAAACAAATAGACAAGAAGGAATCACTTGTTTCCAACTCCTCTTTTATGTTTCCTTTAATGATTTCCGCACTTTGGGCATTTTAAGAGATTACCTTTAAGTTATAGTAGTAGGCCCTTTTCCAGGCGGCGTTACCCTCAACCTATTGGTTTGAGTCAACAGGGATACAGTCCCGCAAGGTCGGATTATTGAAAGATAATTAAGTAAGTTATTAATGCGAAAAGGGGTAGGCCCCCTTCCAGTCAGCGTTACCCCCAACCTATTGGTCTGTGTCAGCAAGGATACAGTCTCGCAAGGTTGGTTTAAAGTTTTAATAGTAGTTTATGATAAAGGATTCAAACGGTTCTTACTTCTCCTGAGGCAGATTGTACCGCTCACTCGTGAAGTCTTACTAGGCTTGAACCAGGTTCTCGAAGGATCTATACACTAAACGAGACATAGAATTACCCAACCACCCTTCTAACCCCTTTCCAGGAAGTTAACGTGCTTTATATAGACCGTAAAGACACGGATGAGTGAATCAACAAAACATGAAGAATGGTTAAATAAATTCGCCTTCAATATAGAAAACTAGTTATTAAAGTCATTAATACATACCCAATTAAAAAAAGAGCCAAAGGTTGGAAATCAAAAAGTAATACATAAAAGATTTGTCTTCACCAAGTGATGTAAGAGTTTAGCCAAGCATGGCCTTTTTTTGACAAGAGCTCTTACGATCGATCATGGATCCCAAGACTACTACACACTCTAAATGATGAAAGATGGATGATGGTGGTGGATAGTGGAGTTGTAGTGGTGGTGGAGTGGTGGCAAGTGTGAGAGAAGTGGTTTGTCAAGGGATGGATTAGAATGGAACCAAGCACCTTTATTTATAGCTGAAGTAAGAGAGTTCACACGGCCCCGTGACCATCCTTCTCTCTCTTCTTCATTAATTGTAGTGTCGGGTCTTGTACTAACACAGCCTCGTGTGTCAACGGCACGGCCCGTGGCCATTGTACTTGCTGTACTATCTCAGATTCTGTGAATCTTAGAGTTGACCACGTCCCGTGTTGCCTTAGCACGGCCCCGTGTTGATGTGTATGATTTATCTTTTGTTGTTTTCTTTTCTTCTGCAGAGAATCTTGACTGAGCATGGCCCATGCCTGGTGGGCACGGCCCAGAGCCAGAGCTTCTATTCTTGTTATTTTGTTGATTTGGATGTGGACAGGGGCTTGGCGAGTCGTGTCAATCCTCCTTCTTTGTATTTATGTTGGTTTCTGCTATTAATTTGCTTCTTTTGTGCATTTAAGCTCTTTTGACCCTGTAAATTAAAAAGAAACAAAGAAACATGCTTTTTCCAACATTAGTACCGAAAAAGGGGTGATTTTACGCCGTATTTGATATAATGTATATGTTGTATTTTACGCACATCAATGGCATTGAAGTATTTGGATTTTTTATTTTGTACAACAGAAACGAATCTCCAGATCTCCGTGATGTGATCGATGAATGGTGGTGACATGCTGAATTGCGTGACTAGTACGGCATCTTCTAAGCCAATTCAACGTAATTTAGAATTTTTGTCTTGTATAGCACACGAACCTAAATAACCTAACCATGGATGCAAATGCAATGTAATGAAAATGTTTTATGCAAATAAAACATTCCGTGCGAGCACCCTAGAGACTATAGTCTAGACTCAAGAAAGAATCCTAGTTCGCTATAAACGAGATTCTGATACCAATCTGTCACACCCGCCCGAAGGCGGAAACTTGAGGCGTGACATGAAATATTTTTGAGCATTCGATTAGCAAACATCTAATAATGATCTAAAATAGTTAAAGCAATGCCAAAGTATTTAGATTGTCACAAACCAAAGTAACGAGTTAGGGTCTACACGATCTGAATAAACATAACTAGTTTAAACATTATCCAACACAAATGTTTAACATAACAAAAGGGTTTTGACTCATACGACCAAAGTATATGGAAAATACAAGACACCTCGACCTAAGTCATCACATATTGATGAATGCAACAAACTCCACGCGTTGTGAACCATCATTCACTTACCTGAAAAACATGCTTAAAACTGTCAACATAAAGTTCGTGAGTTTCACAGGTTTATAAGACACAAATGTAATCTTTAACATTTGATAAAACTAGTATGCATAGTCTCATGAAATCATGATGATAAAATGATAAAACCATGGTCTTGCAAAATCATGATGTATATGCAAAACATAAGCTTGTAACCAAACTATAACAATGTTGCTTCGTCACATCGCACACCATGACGACGTCTAACAAGCAGGACACAATTGCACCCAAGATTACAACTAACCAAAGGAGGGGCATGTCCCAATTGATCTATTCGATTGTTGCGTAGTCTCGACAGACTAATGGTCACTAAAATAAAACCACCACGAAGGCTTCCCGAGCTCAAACCAATTAACTTATTATAACACCCCACAAATATCAAATTATATGATTATAGTATTTGTACATTTACATATATATATATATATATGTATATATATATATATATATAATACCCTTGAATAAAACTATAAAGTATAATAACTAGGAACAATTAACCTAGTTAATAATATGTTATTGGTTAATAGAACAAAGAATTGTGGCCTTTATAGATAAAACTAAAGTTAAGGGACTAAAATGGTCAACTAGAGATCTAAAGTATTAAAAAGGGAAATTAAAACAAAAACACACATAAGTGTGTGTGCAGAGATCGACCAGAGAGGGAGAAAGAAGGTGAAACCCTTCTTCAACCTAAAATCAACAAATTGAAAGCTAATTTTGGGCTAAATTTGTGCATAAGTAGATATTATCGGTCATCCAATACATAACTAACCTAATGTATGTTGAAATTTTCGTTTTGGATGACAATTGATATGTGGAAGAACTTGGGTGATTGAGTTCTTGAGGAATTGTTACTAGTGTGTCCTAAGAAAGGTGTTATATATACCTAAATCTTTAATCCTAACTCAAAAATTGTACACGATTTAGCAAGAATCAAGTGTTAGCGGTGTGATCCCATAATAAACTGAATTTTGATGCTAAGGCATTTATAGTGAACATACCTACTTGTTAAGTTGAGATTACATGGTTATAAATTGTCTAAATTGGAATAACATAGCTAGTTAATGGTTATGCACACAAGGTGTTTGATAAAACGACTAAATGAGAAATCAATTGTGAATAATAAACGAGTAACGTTGATAAGAACTTACGGTTGAAAATTTGGCAAGTATACATGCCATGAATATGGAGAATAAGGTTTTAATGATAACTGGGTTGCACTTTTAGGCAACTCGAGTGGAGCTTCGGACGGTCAAACCGGGGCGGACGCACGTTTGAAGGGAAAGCTTTAAGGTACGTGACTATACGTTTCGTTGTTCTTCTTTATTTAAATAATAAATTGTTGGCCAAGATAGTCGAGAAAGTGAAATACATGAAGTTCGGTTGTTCATAAGTGATGGAAGCGTAGAACACACAAATAATGATGATCACACAAACAGGGTTTCGGAAGCGTAGAACACACAACTAATGATCCCGGGTAAGGGGTATAATTATGAGGGATTTTAGATACTAAAGAGGTCCACAATAACTCAAGCTTCGTACTTGATTATTGGAAACGGGTCGAATAAATTAAATGTGCGAGCCAAGTAACGGAGGCACGGGTTTAAGACTTTTCTTGTAAATATATGCGTCAAACTGAGTTCAAAGTGGAGTATTGAAAAGATCAATTGCAAGTGCCAAGTAATGCCATAAATTACTACAGCAAATGTTATCTTTATTTGCTAAGTTATAAGCTACGGTACATTACCATAGCTTACGGGAGTCATATGTTGGTGTAAATCCTACCTGGCCGTAAGTTATGGCACACAACAGTTACTTGCTGTCTCCATTTGGCTTGGCCGTAAATTACGGCATACAGCCGTAGCTTACGGTAGAGATCTACTGTTTTTCATCTATGCTTGGTTGTAAGGTACGACAACACTGCCGTAGCTTACGACAGGTTTCACCATTGCTCCTTTCTTCCTTTTTAAATTATAAGGAGACATGATTGGCGAACAGATTTTTCTTATATAACATCATGATTGTGAGCTTCAGTCAGTAATATCTCCCGGAGGTTATTGCGACTAGGAATCCAAATACGGTCGAGATAATGATAAATACCGTTCGATTTAGCCACTAACTAAGTTTCAGCACCATACTTCATTTCCTCTTTCAAGGTATTCTCAATGAAGCATGCATGCTGCTCGTCGCGAATTAATGCTTCGAGATCATTCTGGGCTTGAACGTCACGAATACTATACACATAGCTTCATCGACTGGGAGCATCGGCTACAACGTTAGCCTTGCCAGGATGGTAGTGTATCTCGCAATCATAGTCGTTTAGAAGTTCCACCCATCTGCGTTGGCGCATGTTCAGTTCTTTCTGGTTCAAGATATGTTGTAGGCTCTTTTGGTCGGTGAAGACCGTACACTTTGTACCATAAAGGTAGTGTCGCCATATCTTTAACGCAAAAACAACTGCATCGAGTTCGAGATCGTGGGTAGTGTAGTTATTTTCGTGGATTTTGAGTTGTCGAGATGCATACACGATAACCTTGTCTCATTGTATAAGAACACAACCAAGACCTAGGTTAGAGGCATCACAATAAACAACGAAATCATCGTTTCCATCGGGGAGTGCTAGAATAGGAGCGTTGCAAAGCATACGTTTGAGGCTTTGAAAGGCGTCCTCTTGGTCAGAGCCCCAAATAAAAGGCTTATCCTTATGAGTTAAGTCGGTAAGAGGTATGGCGATTTTAGAAAAATCGGCGATGAATCGACGGTAATAACCCGCCAATCCGAGAAATGAACGGATTTCAGAGGGAGTTTTCGGCATAATCCAAATCTTTACAGCTTCAATCATTGAGGGGTCGACTTGAATTCCTTGGCTTTTAACGATGTGACCGAGAAATTGAACCTCCTCGAGCCAAAATTCACACTTGGAGAACTTGGCGTAGAGGCAATTCCCTTGAAGATGTTCGAGAGCTAAACGAATGTATTGAGCGTGTTCGCGACTTCGAGTAGATAAGAATATCATCGATGAATACAATGACGAAATGATCAAAAAAGGGTTTGCATACGCGGTTCATCAAGTCCATGAAGACTACGGGTGCGTTTGTGAGACAAAAAGGCATGACCACAAATTCATTATGGCCATAACGAGTACGGAAAGCGGTTGTCGGGATGTCTTGCTCTTGTATACGCAACTGATGGTTGCCTGAACGTAAATCGATCTTCGAGAAAAACGTAGCACCTTGAAGTTGATCAAATAAATCGTCGATTCAGTGTAGCAGTTAGCGGTTCATGATGGTAAGCTTGTTAAGTTCTCTGTAATCGATGCACATTCAGAACGATCCATCCTGCTTTTTCACAAAAAGGACGGGTGCGCCCCATGGTGATGTGCTAGGGCGTACAAAGCCTTTATCAAGCAATTCTTGAAGTTGGCTAGATAGCTCACGCATTTCGGATGGTGCAAGGCGATAGGGAGCTTTTGCAACAAGAGTTGCACCAGGGATAAGATCAATACGAAAATCAATATCCCGAGTAGGGGGTAAACCAGGTAAATCATTCGAAAAAACGTTAGGAAAATCACAAACAATAGGAACGTATTTCACATTTTTCTTCTCGTTATTCGTCTCCATGGTATGTGCTAAGAAAGCAACGTATTCCTTGTGTAAATACTTGCTCGCTTGGAAACACGACATAAGCTTCAATTCTTTCGAGAGTACTTCACCGTAGACACATAATTGATCACCGTTTGAAAGAGAGAAACGAATCATCTTTTCGAAATAAACAACTTCGGCACGATTCTCACGAAGAAAATCCATGCCTTCTTTTACGTCAAAACTACCTAGTTGCATAGGTATGAGATCGATCGGGAAAACGTGATTGTTAAGTTCAAGAGTACAATCAAGGAGAATGGAGCTGACGGTAACGGCTCTTCCGGTGGCAACTTCTATGTCGAATGTCATTGGGAGGTTAGCTCGTTTACATTTTAGAAGTTTTTCGAATTCAAACGATACAAAATAGTTATCGGTTCCAGTATCAAATAAGCATGAAGCATAAATACCATTGACAAGGAACGTACCATTGACAAAAATGTTGTCAGTCTGAGCCTGGCGGACATTGGTGTTGAAGGTTCTTCCGTGGGCTGCTTGAGGTTGTGGTTGTTACTGCTGTTGCTGTTGTTGGTGCTGCTGTGGTGGCGGTTACTGCTGCTGTTCTTGTTTCACAACACGCTGCGGGCAGCATTTGCAAAGTGGTTTGGGTCACCGCACGTGTATAACAACCCTTCCTAAAATATTTAGAACAACCCTAGACGTCCTAAAATACACCCCGTATACGAGAAATGGCCCAAAATACCTTTATATAATTAAAAATAAAATAAAAACAAAACTTTATCATCGCTCACGGGCCGCGAAGACATAGTCTTCGGGCTACGCGGGGCGCGAAAGAGCAACAGACGGCGACACCACAGAGTGCCACATGGCAGGACACGCGTCAGAACCCGGGGATGACTTAGCACACTTGTTGCCGCCTTTAGGGTCCTCGTAGGCCGCGAAAGCCCCTTCTGTTTCTTACACGGGCTGCGAGAAACTATTGATCAAGCCCTATAAATTGAGAAGAGTTAATTACTGTTTTCATCCCTGTGGTTTGTCAAAAATCACTATTTCAGTCCATTAGTTTAAAAATTGCGATTTTAGTCCCTGTGGTTTCACTTTCGTAACCATTTCAGTCCCTGTGGTTTCACTTTCGTAACCATTTCAATCCATTTATTCTGTTAGTACAGGGACTGAAATGGTTACGAGGTGGACTGAAATGGTTACGAAAGTGAAACCACAGGGTCTGAAATCGCAATTTTTAAATTAATGGACTGAAATGGTGATTTTTGACAAACCACAGGGACGAAAACAGTAATTAACTCAACTGAGAATATCGGCATTCAGTTTTCGTCGTTCATAAATTCGAATATCTCTCTCTAATTCTGATAGTATAAGTAATACCCGGGCATTATACCCCCTAATTAGCGAAGCTCTGCCTCGTTGTAAGTATTTTAACCCTCGGTTACGTATTAGATACGCTGCCCGATTGATCTAGTGCTCCGTAACGACTGTCGAGGCTCTGCCTAACGTAGTCGTTGGAGTTGCTGTCTCGGGGAGGGTATAACTAATGTAAAACGGGTTATTATACTTAGGCGTGTGCATTGTTTAATTAATAGATTATAAACAGGAAGTCACAAGGAAATACCCAAATTAGCAATGTGAGTAATCCTCCTTTTTGCAAACTATTTTTACAAAACCTCAATTGTTTTAAATTATAATTAACAGTGATTGAGTATTTGTATTCTACAATTATCATCGGTAGGTTGGGGTTTTGTATACAAAATTTGTTACTACACTATGAGTAGTAACATGACCACCAGTCATTGATTGAAAGTACCGTGGGTGGTAATTAAGGTAGATGGAACCAAATGTAATTACGCGACCGTCCTCAATACTGTAAAAATGATAAAACCTATTTTTGATTAAACTGGGATTCACTCACCAGTATTTCTTGCTGATAAAATGTTTTAAACACATGTTTCAGGTAACTTAGTGTGAAGTCAATAAAAGCCAGCTGGAGAGCACTGAAGGCTTAGAAAAGTGACAATAAAAGTTACTTAATTAAAAAGGAGAATTGTGTTCAATAATTAGCGTTATTCCCTATAAATGTATTAAAAATGAAAATCGAGTTTTGTCCCATTTGTCTAATATAAATGTGTTACCAGAAAAACTTGGGTTTTATGCTAGTATTCTATTTTAAAGATTTTGGTGTTTAACTCTGATAAAAATATTTCCTAACTACGGTCCTGATGAAAATTTCTGCTGCCAAATTAATAAACACCGATACCATCAGACTGGTTCGCGGCTCCCGCTCCCGGGGAAGGGTCGGGGGCTGTGACAGAAGGTGGTATCAGAGCTATGCCACTGGTTTAAGTCCTTTAGGTGTTCTTCCAATACCTAAACCCTTAACCATTTGTGTTAGGAAATAAATATCTTATGTGTTATTCTGTGAACATAAAATCTTAATGTGTTTATTATGATTTTTATGTTATTTCACGAATCTTAAAATTTCCAATACGTGTTACCCATATTTGTATCTTACACTTATGCTATAATATATATAAATGATATAAATTAATAATATCATGTCTTAGTAAATTTCGTGATATCTTATATATCTATCATATACATATGTATATGTGGGAACATAATGCAATATGAATTTTATAACAATAAAACAATGTTAATATTAGTATTTTAATATTAATATAAAATAAATGAAATTCAGATAGGATACTTTGTAAACATCATAAAATAAATATTTAGATAATATGTATTATACCTAAATGATTTTATATCATTTATAATTCTCAGGATATGTAACTCCTATTTGTATCTTATATCCTGTTAGAAGGAAATCTATCCATAATATAATATTTATTTTTATGATATATATATATATATATATATATCCACATATTTATGTAAATACGATTCGAAATAAATTGTAATGATATTGATAATAATATCTTAATTAAAGATATAAAATAAAGTCCTTTGGTATCGTATCACTAAAATATCATAATATAAAATACTATTCAATGAAAGCAAGATATTTTATGATTTATGATATAATCCAAAAGTTTTACTCAATTTAAAAATATATATTTGTCAAAGTTTTGATAACACATATAATTTTTTTAAAATATAAAATTTCAGCATTGTTTAGATACAATAATTAAAATACTTTGTAAATCACTTTATAATTCTTTATTGTATTATTAAATATTAAATATGTAGATTATTCATCAAAATTTGATAAGTTATGTAATATTCAGAAATTATACGTATAGTCAATGTTGATTGATGATAATTAATATGCTAGAAAAATTTTAATACACAAACGCTCTCAAAGAAAAGTCTTTAATATATACTGTTATTATTTATCATCATTATTATTAAAATAATACACTAAATTAAATATTATTAAATTCTATTTTAAATTAAAATTAATAATAATAATATTTTTGGAAGAATAAAATATTTGGCTCTTGAATAAAGTAATGTTAAAAGAGTTTTATAAGATATGCGTATACAATGGAAGTATTTATAAATCAGAAATACGTATAACAACTTGGTATTGTGTAAATGATTTTAATACATAATTGCCTAGATATCAACAGGAAATAACCTAAAACTTATTTCTCACATTATATGTAAGTCAAATATATGTATATTTTATATATACAACTTGTATCAATATTATAAATGATATTTCATCCATGTAATAAAGATATGTACAAAAACATTTAGTGCAGTATAACTATATAGTTTAAAATATATGTACATATATCTCAAGAGGAAACAATTTTTACCATTTAATAAGTTTAATTCATTTCTTAAACTATATGAGAATGATACTTCAATACTTAAGAATCAAATTTAAAAATGCTAGATTTTTTATTATCTATTATGATTCTTTAATAAATAAATATGGTAAATTAAGATTCAAGTTCTAAATATGCTATAACCAAAATTGAGCCAACCTGTCAAGATTAAATTGTTCTAAAAGAATTCAAAAGATTTATATCTGTATTAAATTTATTCCTTTTGATAAAATCATTTTTATTCCAAAATATTATGTTCAATAAATCTAATAGAAATTTATTTTATTAATATAACGGAATAAACAATGTTATGGGAATAAACAATATAACTGATACAAATTAGTAATGTAATAGGATTTTTATGAATTGATATTATATGTATATATTACAGGAAATTTTAAAACAATATATTATACGTATCTGCGAGACACAATTTTCTTGGTAGTATGCATAATAATCAAATATCTTCTCTAGAAGGACAAGCTTTTATATAACAGAAGAAACAAACCCACATGTTTACTTAAAAATCTATTTTGATACCCAGCTTTAATTCAAAGGATACCTTAAGGATATCTGTACTAGCACCACCTCTTGAAAAACAATAATGGGTCAATAACGGAAAATCTCAGAATTTTATATAAAGCTCTTACCTTTATTTTTGAATACCTATCCAGTCATGAGTTCTGGAAATATAATTAAATTAAGACAATATAGAGAAAAGCTATTACAGCAAAGGAAGAAACAACACATATAAAATATACATTTTCCTTATATTTTGATAAGATATATAGTAAAAGAAAATATTAAAATATAACATGTATGTATGTATATAACTATATATCTATCAATGCATAATATTGATAGCTATGTCTATAATGGTGCTAGACAAAATATTCCTGTATAATTGCTTAGTTCTGTGATAATTATACCTGAACATGTTTGTAATATAGACGTCAAATGAAATGGCATGTAATCAAGAATTTCAGACTAGTGATAAAAACTCTTTGGATAGAAATACTATAGAAAATATAATAGCCCAAGGAATATCGAATGCTATAACTTCGATCATTGAAACTATTAAAATTTCTGTACCTACAAACGAGAATCCTACTACTCACTGTAGGCATACTCACCACTTCAAACCTAACCCTAGTACCAATGGAGGTCATGATACTCGTATCAAAACTCCATCTTCCAAACGAAAGAAAATCACAACCTATAGCTACTCTTATAAGGAATTCCGTTCCGACAAATTGCGTAAGGGTAAAGAAATGGAACCAGTAATCATGCAGCCTACCTGCAACAACCATAAGAACGCAAGAAAACGACATTCTAAGAAGACACTTTGCTGTGATTTCTGCAAGAAGGCTGGACATGCAGAGGAAAATTGTAGAAAGAAAAGGGAAACTAATGTATGGTACAAATGCGGAGATCTAGGTCACATCCGTCTCTACTGCCCGAAAGTATCTAAGGCATCCGACAACGAGAATAGAAACCTAGATGAAGCTAAGAAGAACACATAAATATTTACAACACCGGAGATAACCGCAACCTTGAAAATAAGGCACCCTTATGTTTTGTTAGTATCTAAGTATCAGATGACTTTTGATTCCGATCCAAACTTTTTCAATAAGAGGTCTTTATTTTTCTTTTATAGAGCAAACTCTCATTTGTCTCATCTTTTGATAAATTCCTATGTCATACGTGCATTGCTTGTCATGTATGTGAATTCACTTCAAAAGGTCATTTATTCATAAGTTCTAATAAATATTTCGTTATAACTACTTTGACAATCCCTATGATTGCAAAAATGTTGACTCTTGATATAAAGTCAACAACTTTTCTTGGAAAACTCCTTTTCTTTTCAAAGATACTCACTGGATTTCATTGTAACGCTTTTTCTTGCTAATACATATATCCATTGTTGAAATATGTCTACACCAAGCTCAAATTGTTTGAACTTGCTCCTATATATTCGATTCAAAATCCCATATGATGAATTGAGATCATCATATTCGAGGTAATTTCAATTGTTTGAATTATAGTAGACCTGTTTAAAATCTACGACTCCAATAAATCGTTTGTTAAAACACGACACCTTGCGGTGGCGATTTCCTTGAAACTTGGACTCATTTCATTTTAACACATGAGGTACGAATTTGTCAATTTATTAATTCATTATCCTAAACCAGTCTTACTACAATTTTGTGTTAAGATAAAGGATTTCTTTCATCTTTGAATTAATCCTACAATATTTATTTCTTTCTTCATTTGAACATCCTATCTTTTGAATATCCAGACTTACTTCATTTGAAACTTTCAATCAATTTCGAAAACGGTGAATTCATTCGGTCACTGTAATCATTGAATTCTTTCAGTCACTACAATACCTTGCGGTGTCTGTATAAATTGTAGCCTGTGCTAATAATAATCCCTGATCATACCGATCCATACGTCGTTCGTTTGACTCATCATTCAAGTAGTCTTGATACAATTATGTATTAAGACCATGATACACTAAATTCTATTGTATTGTCCAGTGTATCCTTTCCATTTAAATAAGCGTCACTGGTTTGATTATTGACAAATCATTTTTCATACTTCTATATTAAATTGAAATTAGTGATTCAGAGTTCTTTTTAAACGAACAAAGTAAGTTCTCTTTTGGCATTGAATCCTATTTTCCCTAAGAGTCGTTTATATTCGATTCAGATGTCTCTATTGATTTTGTGAAACCTAATTATACCACGTTCAGTTAATAATTCCTGAAACTAATTATTTATGTTTCTCATTTTCTTCAATGTCCTTAGAAAAATCTCACTAAGGATTCGTCTGTTAAGCAGTTTTGAAAGATTTCATGCATACATCATTTCTGTCAGTTGTAGCTGATAAGCTACGGGTTCTATTCGTTTAACAAATGGTCCAACATACTTGACTTCCGTCTTTAACAACTCTGACCTTTCAATAGAGAAACTTTTAACAATACCTAATCTCCCACTTGAAAGAATTTCATCTGTTATCTACGTAACTCTTTTATTAACTTGAATTATCTTGTCTATTGTTCTTGCATTATTGCTTTCTCCAAGTTCTGCCCAACAGACGGGGATTCAGAACATCCATTAAATGCTTCCCAAAGATGCTTTAACATTGTTTTTACTAACTACAAGACGTGACATAACCCCGAGAAGAAATCATAACTCGAATCTCGAGGACGAGATTTAAAACAAGGTGGGGAGGATATAACAACCCTTCCTAAAATATTTAGAACAACCCTAGACGTCCTAAAATACACCCCGTATACGAGAAATGACCTAAAATATCTTTATATAATTAAAAATAAATAAAAACAAAACTTTATCATCGCTCGCGGGCCGCGAAGACTTAGTCTTCGAGATACGCGGGGCGCGACAGAGCAACAGACGGCGACACCATAGAGTGCCACGTGGCAGGATACGCGTCTGAACCCAGAGATGACTCAGCACACTCGTTGCCGCCTTTAGGGTCCTCGCGGGCCGCGAAATCCCCTTCTGTTTCTTACGCGGGCCGCGAGAAACTATTGATCAGGCCCTATAAATTGAGAATATCGGCATTGAGTTTCCGTCGTTCATAAATTCGAATTTCTCTCTCTAATTCTTATAGTATAAGTTATACCTGGGTATTATACCCCCTAATTAGCGAAGCTCTGCCTCGTTGTAAGTATTTTAACCCTCGGTTACGTATTAGATATGCTGCCCGATTGATCTAGTGCTCTGTAACGTCTATCGAGGCTCTGCCCGACGTAGTCGTTGGAGTTGCTGTCTCGGGGAGGGTATAACTAATGTAAAACGGGTTATTATACTAACGCGTGTGCATTGTTAATTAATAGATTATAACCAGGAAGTCACAAGGAAATACCCAAATTAGCAATGTGAGTAATCCTCCTTTTTGCAAACTATTTTTACAAAACCTCAATTGTTTTAAATTATAATTAAAAGGTATTCTACAATTATCGTCGGTATGTTGGGGTTTTGTATACAAAATTTGTTACTACACTGTGAGTAGTAACATGATCACCAGTCATTGATTTACAGTACCGTGGGTGGTAATTAAGGTAGATGGAAACAAATGTAATTACGCGATCGTCCTCAATACTGTAAAAATGATAAAACCTGTTTTTGATTAAACTGGGATTCACTTACCAGTATTTCTTGCTGATAAAATGTTTTACACACGTGTTTCAGGTAACTTAGTGTGAAGCCAATAAAAGCCAGCTAGAGAGCACTGAAGGCTTAGAAAAGTGGCCATAAAAGTTACCTAATTAAAACGGAGAATTGTTTTTAATAATTAGGGTTACTCCCTATAAATATATTAAAAATGAAAATCGGGTTTTGTCCCATTTATCTATTATAAATTGTGTTACCAGAAAAACTTGGGTTTTATCCTAGTATTCTATTTTAAAGATTTTGGTGTTTAACTCTGATAAAAATATTTCCTAACTACGGTCCTGATGAAATTTTCCGCTGCCAAATTAATAAACACTGACAGACTCGTTCGCGGCTCCCGCTCCCGGGGAAGGGTCGGGGCTGTGACAACGTGTAGCAAGCACGTGCGTGAACAGCTGGTGTGGGAACTGCTATGTTAACCTGAGGAGCGAGTGGTTGAGCTGGCGGTGCTGCGAGAGCTTGAGGAGCTTGCTGACGGGGGCCTGAGCGGCAGTGAGCTGTGTAGTGCCCATAGAGGTTGCAGTTTACACAGAAACGACAGTTTGTTCCCATTGGATGATGATAGGTGCAAGTAGGGCACAGTGGGTGAGTACCAGCATACGCACTCTTAGCAGGCGGTGTGTTGGGAATGGCAACCTGACGAGACTGGTTGTTGGGCGGTGCAACTATCGCGCATTTCTTGTTGGAGTCCTTCGCTTGCAATTTTGACGGGTAGACTTGGGAGCTTGAGATGGAGCAGAGTCAGTGCTTGGTGTTGCAGTGGCTTGGTTGAGACTCTTGGTCAAGGTTTTGAAAACTCCGGCCAAGACTTGCTTGTCGTTGATTTCCGCTGCGAGCTGATAAGTTTCCTCAATAGTAGCGGGTTTAGCTGCTTGAACAAAGTCAGCGACACAGTCAGGAAGAGCACGAATGTACTTCTTGATAGCTTTCTCAGGAGTGTCCACTTGTCTTGGACAGATGATGCTCAACTGCTTGAATCGGGCAGTGAGACCTGAGTTATCACCTCCATCTTGCTTGATGTTCCAGAATTCGTTTTCCAGCTTCTGGACTTCGTGTGGAGGGCATAATTCCTTCATCATGAGCTCTTTCAGTTCCTCCCATGCGTGACCATAGGCTGCATCACTTCCGCGTCTGTTGTGCTTGGCGGTCCACCAATTAAGTGCCCTTAACTGAAAGACCCCAGTGGCGTTGATAGTGCGGAGATTCTCAGGACATCCGCTATATCGGAAGGTAACTTCGATCGCATCAAACCATTGAAACATCTGACTGGGTCCATCTTCACCAGTAAAGTTCATAGGACCGCATGATTTGAACTGCTTGAAGCTGAATGGAGCTTTCGAAGAGTCATTCTTGGAATCAGTTGATGATGTGCTACTGACAACATGGATTTCACTGACAATCTGAGGGATCACCTTCGCCATTTCCTTGGCCATGAGAGACGTGATACGTTTGTCAGCATTGTTCCTCTGAACAGTTCGGCGAGTGTGTGATCCGAAAGAGGACATCTGTGAACAGATTTGGATGAGATTCGATTATATTGGGTTTTTGTTAGATAGTTTAGCATTTTATCCATCATATTTATTATTATTATTATTATTATTATTATTATTATTATTATTATTATTATTATTTTTCACATAAAGCTCAGGAACACGTAAGCACATATTCACGTATTTGCACGCTACACATACTTCACATAAACAAGTATTAGCACATAATTCACGTAAGCATATATTTTGCACGAGCCTAGCAAGCTCGCACAAGGGGCCTGTTTTGGTACTTAGACTATAGACTAGGCCTGTTTAGCACGACTCGACCTAATTCCCTATAGTTATGGCTCTGATACCAATCTGTCAGACCCCAACCGATGGCGGAATCATCGGGGTGCGGCACTAAGCGAACCAGATTGTTCAAGAGGATCCATAACAACTATTTAGTGACAATATTTAAGAAGTTCATTATCCCATACTAATAAACAAATATTTCATCAAACAGTCATAACGGATAACAAGTCTCTCAAACAAATCAAAATCCGACAACTTAGATTTATTTAGGTGGGTTTCTAGCATCCTATCCTTTGTGCAGCAAACGACCCATCAACCTATCACATACGTTAAAATAAAGTCAGTACAATAATGTAAAGGTGAGTACACAAGGTTAGCATATGTATAGTATAAAAGTGTTTACGAATAACCAGCATGTAACACGTAAAAGGCGAATCAAGTAACTATCAACAATTATACAAGCTAACCACATGACTGCGAGTAGAATATGCTTGACACATGTTCACCAAGGCGAACACGTGAAGTAAAGCATGTAATCCTTAACAACCCCTGAATAAACAGGTGTTGAGTCCAAACTATAGTAGGATCGTTGCTAAGGGCGGTAGGGCAAGTCATCACTGTGTAACATAGCAACAAGTATTCAACTAATCACGTATATCATGCGAGTTCGGTTAGTGTTTATAAAGCGTTAAGTGTTGTGTTTTTTATAGAGAACGTATGTAACACCCAAAAGTGCGTTAAGCGAAAAAGGGTTTGAGTATACTCACAGTGTGTGTCTAACAAGTGAACACGATCTGAAAATGGGTTGAAGGGAGCGCCGGATCAGCCTGCGTACAGGAACAGAAGCGTAAGTTCTCCAAAGTGCTGAAACGGTCAAAATCGGAGTGTCGGGTAGGAAACAAAGGCTTCGTATGAAGCTACTTGATCGGAGTGTCGCGCTCCGATCAAAGATAAGATTTATAAGCCCTAATTACCCTTAACGATAGCTAGTGGTAGCAAGGGGTCGAACCACGAAGAGTATGTGGTTTGCGAATGGATGTTGAATGAATTGTAGAAGTTGTCACTTTTATGAAGCTTGCTAAATTGTTTTTGGGGTTTTTTTTTTGTTTGTTAAAAAGATGTTGAATAAAATTACTAAAATGATTGGGTTGATTAACTACTAATGATAAACAATTTGCAAGAAAACTTGATTAGAAAAACATTATGGAATAACACGGTTCACACCCGGTTTCAACAAATGCAAAGCCTAGGATTACTATGTGTTTCAACTTGATTTACTTGAATTAATTCATTAACGGGTCAATAATCACAAAGCTTAGGTGCCAGTCACTATCAACGTCATAGACAACGGACCCTGATGCACTTCGTTACCTTGGACTAACAAATCCTATCAAGAGACAAGGCATAAATACGTGTATTCGTTTCACAAAGTCAAATTTAATCATTCATTCGACAATTCATAAATGCAATACAAACGTAGGACAATTGTCTAAAGCTTCAAATGTAATTCAAGTTGTCACAAACCAAGAATCAATACATAGCAAAACCTAAATCTTACAAAAGTTTACACCGGAGTGAAACCTCCAAGGAATTAGCCGCACATGATCGAAAGACGTGATCACCGGATGTTGGAGACTTGTTCTTGATCATCTTGATGCTTGGAGATAGTGAATGATGGTGATTAGGGTTGTGGTGAGTGATGGTGGTGAGAGGATTGAAGGATGATCGTAATGGTGATGAACTAGGGTTTCGATTCGGTTGAATCGAATGATGGATTGGTGTGTTGATGGAATGGAGATGATGTTCGTTGGTGAGAGAGGCTCCAAGATCAATTCAAACTTCAAAAACAATATGTAACTCCCGAATCATGGTCAAAGAAAATCATTTAACTCGTCAAAAACACAAGGAGACAAGAATTTTGCGTCTGACGAAACTAGAGGTCGTCGCCGACGTCCTGACCCCCGTCGGTGACGCCTTGTCTAAATGCTGTTTTGGCCGACGTGTTATTTAACTGATTACGGAACTTCTGGGCGACGGGGATTACTACAGGGCGTCGCCGACGACCTTAGGGGCGTCGCTGACGACCTCCCAAATTCCTATTCTCCATTTTTCGCATCTTGCACTCCCGTTTGATCCGTAACGCGTCCCGATTGTCTGTTTTTCATCCCGGTAGCTCGTAAAGCTCCCAAAAAGCACCTTAAACTTCTCTAGACCTGCAAAATATAAATCTAATCAAAAGTAGGCTTTTCAAGATTAAAAGTTAAGTAAAAACCTAAACTTAAACACAAACGAGCACCGGTATTCGACCACGTATCACATCCCCACACTTGTCTTTTGCTTGCCCTCAAGCAAATCTGTTTTTCACTTTCACGTGGGTCGAACAAAGAATACACTCACCATTCTCGAGATGAAGGTTAAGGTCAATTGCCATACAAAAGTTCAAACTCTTTACAATTTTCACATATTTAACGGTAAAGTGAATAATCACATATAAAATGGTTATCCAAGATTAACCCGCCCGTGAAACCGACAAATCATGCATATCCATCACAATGTTCTCTCCACTAGGTTTAAAATTGGCTAATAGTTGATACATTAGCACTTTTGAAATAATCACTCAAACCGATTAGAACATGCACCAGCATAGGCTTGGAACTCAATCACTCTCCACCACCGAACACGAATACTAAGCACAAGTCATAAGGTCTTTGTAAGGGTTGTAATGGGGCTAGGCTAAGGGTAGGAAATAAGATATTTTAAAGTGGCTAAGGTGATGAAAAATCGATTTTTATTACAAAACAACTATTCTAAGCACAACTAACTACCAATATCAAACTAGAAGGCAACAATTTTTCGCCTTTTATTTCTCAAACGAAGAACACATATTTTTGTTCTTTTCTCAACAATTTTCTATTCTTTTTCGTAACATTTTCTAACTTTTCTCCTTTTTTATGTTTTTTTATGCAAACAAACAATTCACAACTATATAAACTTGACTCCTATAATCGAATTCCATCACACGGGTTTAAATGAAAAAGGTTTGAGGTTTTGGGCTAAAGGGTGGTCAAACGAAAGGATTAGGCTCGAAATTGGCTACTAAGGGATAATTTTTTTGGTAAGGATATATAAATGGTGTAAAAAGGAAAAGGTTTACCAAATGCCTTAATCATTCTTGTGCTTGTATTCGGTCTATGGTCTCAAACGTATCAAAAGTTGCAAGTTCTACAATACATGACTAATGGTCCACTCAAACAAAGAAACATACATATGTAATTCTATGATGTAAAAGTGGCTCAAAACCTCACATATATAAAGGGTATGGTATGTGACATGCATAATATGTTAGTTTCTTAGGCGGATTATTCCCAAATAACCACCTGCTAAATACCCGTCATGCTATTAATTTAAACTTAACCATGACAAAAGACCACATAGGTTGTGTCATCCCTCGTTGACTTAGTTACTTGTGCTTTAACATCGCTTTCGAAACAAGACATTTTTGAAAAATTTTTGAAATTTTCCTCCATCCCCACACTTGAGGTAAACATTGTCCTCAATGTGTAGTGTTTAAATGAACGGGTCAAAATCGAAAACTTTTACTACTCCCCCATCCCCACACTTGAGGTAAACATTCTCCTCAATGTGTAAGAACTAGAGTTTTTGAAACACACAAGGGATGTGACACGGCTAACCTCCCCAAAATTTCATCCCGGAAAATAAAATACAATTACAATCCACTTATTACTAATATAAGAATCAAGGTAAAAGGAAAAAAATGCACCTGATTTTTGTCGCTAGATGCTCATGTCTTCTTCTTCTCTTCACAAAAACGGTCGTCCCTCGAACATGATGTACCTACAAATCTTAACCCTTGTGTAGAAGCATGCTTCTCACAACCATTGAAATTTGTTAGCTACTTAGTTCTACCATTTTTATGAAAGTGTTACCAAATCATGCGTTAATTTACCTTGATTTATGTGGGAAAAATAATTTACAACAACAACAGTCCTAACTCACTTTCGTAGGAATCACGGTTGCATTTAGCTTATGCAACAAGCCCTTTTAAACCCGCCAATAGCTTGGGAGGACGAGTAGGTCTCGTGAGGGTTATATAGCGAACACACCCACAACGTTAATTTATCTAGGAAAAAGAAATACTAACGAAATAAAAATAAGGAAAACCAAAATATACAACAACAACAACAACAACAACAAAATACATAGCTCGCTGTCACCGCTGATATCTCTCGTTCGGGTCGACTGGCGGGTTCGGCTGGTATGGGTAACCAGTGAGGGCCTCGAACATCTCCCGGTAGTTATCGAGAGGACCCAGCTCTCCTTGTGCTGGCGGATGGTATGGTATCGGGATGAAACTAGACCCTACTGCCTCGGGCCAATGAGGTGAAGGGTCAGAGGGGCCTCGTGGAACACGGAGGTTGGAGTAGTCGTGTCACACCCCAACCGATGGCGGAAACATCAGGGCGTGGCACTGAGTGAAACAGATTGTCCAGAAGTTTCCATAACAACTATAATTACCAATTATTTAAAACAAGATGTCCCATATCATGTCATAAAAGATAACATAATTATTACAGACAAGATCTAGTCAATTTGTTCTATTCCGACAACTCAGATTTCAAATATAGGCAATTGTTTATTGGTTTCTAGACCTTTCCTAGCCTCGATTTCATCACAGCAAGCCAAGCAAATAAGCATCTTAAGCACCTGTCACATACGTTAAAGTAAAAGTCAATACACATAGTGTAAATGTGAGCATACAAGTTTAATAATAGCATAATAGAGTTCGAAATCATTTACTCATAACCAGCACGTACACAGAGTGAAATGAAGCACGTTAGTTATCGACATGAACCTATCGATACCAATGACTGCGGGTTGACTGCACAAGGCAGTTCGCGATACATATTCACCACTGTGACCCATGTAACTAATTGTCCTTAACAACCCCTGAGTGAACAGGTGCTGAGTCCAAATTATAGTGCTATCATTGCTAAGGCAGGTAGACAACATTCCGTGTGTAAACATAACAAACAAGCATTCATTTAGTCACGTATAACATGCGGTAACGGTTAGCGTTAAAGTATTGCGTAGTGTGTTCGATGTGATTTAGAATAAGTAACGTATGTAACACCCAAAAGTGTGTAAGCAAAAAAGGGATCGAGTATACTCACAGTGATGATGGATTGAAGGGAGCGCTTAGAGCGAGATTAGCCTGATCAGAACGTTAGCATAACGATAAGCGATATGTAAATCAGAGTGATGTGTCATTTGGTCGAATGGTAATCCGATCGGACAGCAATCCGATCGGGTGGCCGGTCGAACGGGTGACAATCCGCTAGAATTGTTATCCGATCGGGTGACCTTTCGAGTGGATTGTTTCTTCGTTTGGGAAGGATGTGTTTGTGTATGATGGCTTGACTTTGAAGTTTTCGTTGTAGCATTTTGAAAACAAAGAAGTATTTCCACCTTTCAGGTCGGTCGGTCGGACGGCAGTCTGATCGGACGATGATCCGATTGGTAGGACACTTCAGTAAGAACAAGTTCACAGCAGTTTGTCACTCGATTGGATTGTAGTCCGATCGGGTGGCAATCCGTTCGAACTAGTAAAGCATTTGAACATGTTGAAAATTGTTTAAGTCTCCAAACGTCACACGATCGGACAATCACTTGATCGGATTGTAGTCCAATCGGATGGTAGTCCGTTTCAACGTTCAGATTCTTGAGTAGTTTGAGAAATTGTTAAGTATAGAACCAAGTGCAGCCCGATCGGACAGCCGGTCGATCGGGCAGCAATCTGATCGGGGGGTAGCCCGATCGGACAGCAGTCCGTTCCGACAGTCTAGTCGTTCTAACACTTGTTTTTGTTTGATATTTTGCGATTTATCGAGACGCTATGATGACGTGCCAAACAACAGAACCTTATCAAGGTCCAAGTGACCCGATTAGACAGGAATCACCCAAGTCTAACCAGTTCACTGGTTCGTGACGGTGGTTCATGTTTAACCTGAGATCGGTTGTCTGGTTGATAGGAACCAGATCTTGAACCAACACATCACCAAGAACGAGTAGAAGGTCGGGTCAAGCTCTGATTCTATCGATTTTGATAGCACTGAGTATAAAAGAGTTGAAAGAAAGTTAGAAACCATCTTTCAATCCTTGTTTCTCATGGATATGCTTAGATCTATGAAAGATCCTTGTTTATTTTTGTGGAAATCGGTTAGATCTAAGTTGTTCTTGGTGGATTGAGGCCAAAACATGAAGTTCATAAGAACACCATGATGACATCATCCTAGAACACCTCAAATCTAGTGATTTCACAGTTAAAAGTTAAGATTCAAGAGATAGAAAGGTGTAGGAGTGCGTGTAGATTAAGAAAGTACAAGATTTAGGTTGAGATCTTACCGGGATCGTGAGAAATCGAAGAAAAGGTGAGCAAGAGTGACAGTTTAAAGCTACCGTAAACCATTCCAAGCCACCGTAAGCTACGGTGGCCACCGTAGCTTACGGCGCTGACCTGCGTAAATGTGTAACTTCCACCTTTTAATGCGGATTTATGGGGTCTTTTCATGCCCAATCAATCCCATTCGGTTACCAGCAGTCTAGAGGCGAATTTTGGGTGTTCTTGAGAGCTTGAAACAATTTCTAAACATCTTGTTAGTGTTTTTAATTCTTACGAACATTGATATGTATGTGATGATGATTGTCCAAGTCATGAGTGGCTAAACTTATGGTGACTATCTTTGGTTGAAGGTTTGCGTAAGACTTTATGTTTGGATTTCATATTTCTAGAATAATGAACTTGTCTTTATGAATTGTTTGTTATGGTGTGTGATTGCTTGTTTGTAAATTGTTAATTCCTATGTTAATCTAATTTGAAACCATACGTTCTTGGTGCTATTGGCAATCGAGATATCATGGGTAGAATTAGGATTGGGTATTGATTAATTGGTCATCGGGTAACAATCTCGCGTTCTAGGAATCCGAGTACTTAGTTCCCTTTCATCACAACAAGTAATCGCACATTAACTATGTCTATGTAGTTCTTTCTAATGGAATGTTAGCATAAATGTCGAAGCAAACCGGAAACTAAAGATGGTCATTTGTCTCTAAATTGTTTACAACCCAAGTTCTCATTTTGCAATTAGACTAGTAATCTTAGTTTTAAAAATCAACCAATCAAACCAATTCTTGAATTTATTTTTATTGCAATTAGTTTAATCTTAGTTAACTTAGATACACTTCTAAATAACACATATTCCACAAACTCCCTGTATTCGATACCCACTTACCGCTAGCTATTAGTAGTAATTGGATTAAATTTGATTGTGACCATGACATCACGTTAAATTTTGGCGCCGTTGCCGGGGAGTAGTGCGCAACGTGTGTTATTTTTAATCTTTTTAGGTTTGTTATTTTTCTGGTTTACGCTGGGTGTGTTAGTGTGAAGGTATTTACAGGTGCATGCGTACTAGAAGCTCTCACAAGCTATCACCATTGGCATTTGATCCAGATATTGAACGAACTTTGAGAGGAAACATAATTTTGTTAAGGGAAAACAGAATCAGCGGTTTACCAACAACACCAACTACACCAATTACACCACTTAGATACATGGATCCACCACCACCACCACCCACTACAAGTGAGCTTACACCACCTTTCATTCCATCATCAACACAACCTTCACCAAATACCACCATGCCTAACACCACTACCTGTTGATACATGATGTCTAAAGCCTACGTCATAAGTCTAGGGTCTCAATATGTCAAGTATGAAATGTATAGGGGTCTATATGTAAGTTTATGATAGTTTGTTAGGATTTCGCTTTAGGATGTAACATGTAAGCCTCAAGCGGAATCAAATGATGAGATTTCGCTTGAGACATGTTGAAGCGAAATCGTCTGCCTATAAATAGGCTAGTGTAGTTCTCATTTGGTACGCATCCCGAGAAGTTGTAACGAGGTGCTGCTGGATTTTCAAGTCAATCTATTAATGAGAACAAGTGATTAAAGTGATTTCTTCTGTTTTCTACTCTATTCTACTGATTCTAAGCTGTTTAGATGTTTCCGCCATCTAAATAGTGTAAATACACTCAAATTGACTCATTCGATCGGTCAAATCGATCCTACAATTGGTATCAGAGCCAGTTATGAGTGTGTTCACTTGAATCAGTTGGTTTTTACTCACAAAAATTGATTTCTGGACGAAAACACGGACAAAATGGACTAAGATTTTCACAGTGTGTGTAAAAGTTTGTTTTAACAAAGCCTTGAGAGTCTCAGATTAAAACTCGGACTAAAACTGACAAAAATGACCTGAAAACCAGATTTCGCTTGAACGAGCAGTTTGTTTGTTGGTATTTTGAAGCGAAACTGTGAATTTCGCTTGAAACGACTGCTTGAAGCGAAATTGTATATTTCGCTTGAAAAGTTTGAGTTTGGCTGAAAAGTTGGTTTGAAGCGAAACCGTGGAGTTCGCTTGAAAACTTGCTGGTTGAAGCGAAATCATATTGTGTTTTGTAGCTGTAGATTTCGCTTGAAATCTTCTGAGATTTCGCTTGAAGTGTGAGTGATTTCGCTTGAGCTTCTGAAAAGTCCATAGTGTTCGTGAACTTGTTCGATAGTCTGATTTTGTGAAAAGTGTGTGTGTGTAAATTTAAAAAAAAAAAAAAAAAACTACTCGGTAAATTTCTAAAAATGGAAAACCAAGAGTTTTATAACTTCTTCTCGGGAAGTGGCTTGGTCGCTGGACAATCGGGAAGTATATTTCAGAATGTTTCAATGGAAAACGAAATGGGAACAATGTAGAAACCACCCAAATTGATGAGCCTAGACGAATATTCAGGATGGTCTGGAAGATTTAAAAATTGGGTTCAGGCAAATCATTTTGAAAGTTGGTTGAAGGTTGAAGTGGAATATGTTCCACCGGTAGATGCTCGAAATACTCCAAAGATAGCTGCAAGTTTAACACAAACAGAGCAAAATGATTTCAAAGCAGAAAAGAAAATGGTTAGCATTCTTGAGCAAGCAATCAAGGAGGATATATTGGTGCTGCTGCAACATAGTGATACTGCTTATACTATCTGGGAGGCATTGAAGTTAAAATTTCAAGGAAGTGCATCTATTATAAAAAAACAAAAAGGCGTTGTTAAAGAAAGAATTCGATATTTTCACTAGCATGAAAGGTGAAACCACAAAAAGTTTGCTTGACAGATATTGTCATTTGGTGTTAGAAATGAAGAGATTGGAAATTACAAAGACAAATGAAGAGTTGGTTGACAAGTTAGCAGATGCTTTGCCATATGAAGATTGGGGTACATATTTGATGATGCTGAAAAATGCTCCAGGCTTTGGTAATTTGAACCTCAGTGGTTTCATAGAAAAAATTGAGGCTCAAGAATTGGAGTTGATGAAAATCAAGAAAATGAATCTAGTCAATATACAGCAAGATGTGTCGTTGTATTACAAAGGAAATCCTTCAGTATCAACCAATCAAAGTCCGAAAATACAGACAGGATTCATTGCTGATAATACTCCAAATGTTTCTTCAAACATTCCTCAATCAGGAAATTTGTCACCGTTCACAAAATTTGAGCCGAATATCAGATCACAGGAACAGTCTTCACCCCAAAGCTCAACGGGATCAAATCAACAGGCATATATTTCTGGGGTACAGTGCAATATAGCGGTGAACATTAAGAATGGGAATGAGATTTCAGAAAAAGCCGCTAAACAACATATAGCACTACTTGCTTCCGTACTCGAATCCTATGAAGGACTAGTTGCTGGTAGAATTGGTAATCCTGATATGACTAAAGAGGATTATGACCAGATTGATCCGGAAGAGCTTGAACTAATTGACATAAAGTGGGGAATGGCAAGTTTGGTTAGAAGGGCACAACGATTTATGGAGATCACAGGGAGAAACAGTTTTTCAGGTCCTGATCAAAAGCTCGGTTTCGACAAATCAAAAGTTACATGTTTCAAGTGCAAAGAACGTGGTCACTTCAAAAGAGAATGCCCAAATCGTGAAGTGAATAACCATCAAAATCCGTTCACCAATGACTACTACAAGCAAGCAATTTATCATTGACCGAATCAACAGCAAGTTATTCAGAGGCCTCAGATTGAGAACAAACCAGAAAAGGCAATGATTGTCAATCAAGACGATGAAAAGGTTGCTTCAGGTTTCAGCTGGGATAAATACATTCCAGGCAGTGATGAAACAGCTATGATGGCTGAAGTTTGTGAGATTTCTGAAAAAGTTTCTGAAGAGAAAACAGTTGCTGATGAAGTTTCTGAGAATGTTGATGAAGCATCTTCTGAGGAGATTGATGAGATTTCTGCTAAAAATGCTGAGAATCTAAAAGAAATAACTGCTGAAGCATATCCTGAGTATGAGGTAATAGGAAAATTGATGAAATCTATATTATCTCCTGATTTTTCTAAATCTTTTGCAGATCATTTTGAAGAACCAAGAACTGGATCATGTCCTAGATTTGAAGAAAAGAAAGAAGTTGTTGAAGAGTTGATAGATGTATCAAAAGAGTTCACTGGAGAGAGATTGAAAGAAATAGCTGATCAAGCTCTCATGGCGAAATTACGAGAGGTAGTTTCAGAACTCAAGAAGTTAAATTCTGTCAGTTGTGAGTCTGTCACACAGGAGAAGTCAAAGTCTGTCAGTTGTGAGTCGGTCACACAGGAGGAATCTGGAGTTCAGGATACCAAATCAGTCAAAGTGTCTGAGTCAGAGTCAGATAAAGTCGGTAAAATTAATTGTGTTGAACAGATTGTTTCAATCCCTGAAACACCGTGCAAAAAGTGTCTAGAACCATGCACGGAGTGTCTTGCAAAAGACACTAAGTATCAGGAATTGAAAAATCACACTGATTTGATCAAGTTTGACCTTGAACAAGCCAAAGAGGCATACGACACTCTTGCAAGGTCAATCAAGATGATTCAAGATGAAAGTCTTGAAAATGATAAAGCCACTAAATTGGCAAAATCAACTTTAATGGATAAACAAATTGAAGTCAATTTTCATCTAGACACAATTGCTTCACTTAAAAAGGAACTTGAATTGGTAAAAATTGAAAATGAGAGAATTGATAACAAGTTGATGAGTTATTTGGCTTCATCCTATGTCATTGAACAAATTGTCCCACAGCAGCCATATGCTGCACCAGTCTTTAAAAGTATTCCACCCCCAATGTGGAGTCACTACACACAGAAATATCCAGATGGGGTGGAAGAGGCTTTGAATCTCAAACTGAGAACAATTGAGGATGATTTACCTGAAAGCATAGATGTCACATTTTCCCCATCCGATACTGACAATGAATCTCAGGTTATCAAAACGGTTGTTGATCAGGTGTTGGATGAGGAAAGTGAGAAATCTGAGAATGTTGTCAGTGATTCTGAAGATGAAAGAAACTTTCTAGACCGATTCATACCGAAATCAGATAAGAGTGAGAATGATGATCCGATTATGGTAGCATATACTATGATTGGAACAGACAAACTCTACTTTGATTTCTAGTATCCTCTTCAGAATGTGAAAATTGAGAATGTTGAGAAAGTCTTTAAACTGGTTGAAATTGACATTGATGAGATTAAAAACAAAGAAATTTTTTCAAAACCTAAAATTTCGGAAAAGATAGAATGGAAAGGTAAAGGTAATTACAAGAAAAATGGTAATAACTTGAAGAAAAAAGGGATTGGTTTTGAAAAAGGGATGGCTAAAAAGGATGACAAATCAGTATTTCGTGCTGGTCCAAATATGGAAAATGAAAAAGAGTACATTTGTAGTCAAAAGGCCATCGACGATTTCAATGCGGCAAGGAATTTGAAAGAAAAGTCATTCAATTCAACTTTTGTCGAGTATGACAAAAGAATTTGCTATCGCTGCAATGAGATCGGGCACATGGCAAAACAATGCAAGAAAGTTTTTGAAAAATCTGTCAATAAACATGTTGGTCAAAAACCTCGATCTAAGCCACCAGTTGACAAAAAGGGTAAAAAACCAATAGTTTCACCAATTCGAATCTTGAAAAGGGGTGAATCATTGAAGTCGGAAGATAAGCTGAAATCGACATTCGAGATTGGCGAATCTTCAAAGTCTCAAATGACTTCAAAGATTTATCCAAAAACGAAAACTTTTAAAAATCAATTTTGGGTTGTAAAATCAAAACCATCGGTTGAGGAGAAAAAGATGGAAAACATTTTGAAAAATGAAACAAAAGTTGTTGAAACCAAATCACAATCAGTTGAGGTAAAGAAAATGGAGAACGAGTTAAAGTTTGATTCAAAAGCTTTTAATCCCACTATTCAAAATATTTTTGGAAAAATGGTTGACAGAAAAGTCAAAGGGGTAAAGGAATTTTATGAATCAAAGGTGGGTGTTAATGATAATCACAAATTTGAGTCTGAACTTGACAAGTTTCTTGCAGATTTTGAGTCAGATTTTCCACCAATAAAAAATGAAGCAAAAATAAAAGCTAAAATTGATGAAACAAATGTCACGTTTAACTTTCCAAAGGCGGATATGCCGGTTGATTTAGTATTTGGGAGTGTGTCATCAATTAAGAAGTCATGGAGTTCATTGTTTGAATGAATTTGATATGATATGTGCAGGGGCTGCCCAAGTCAATTCTATCAAAATGGATCATGGATAGTGGTGCGTCAAGGCACATGACTGGGACGCTTGCTTTGCTCTATGATGTAAAATCCATCAATGGAGGTCATGTAGGGTTTGCTGGGAGTCAAGGTGGAAGAATTGTTGGTCAAGGAATTTTGACAAATGGTGTGATATCTTTCGACAAAGTAAACTACATAGTGGAGTTGACAAACAATCTACTCAGTATTTCACAGATTTGTGATAAAGATTTCAGTGTACATTTTACTAAAACTGAATGTGTTGTGTTGAAACCAGGGTTTAAAATCCCTGATGAGATGGTGTTGTTGCGTGCACCTCGGGAAAATGATATCTATTATCTTGATATGAGCACTGCAACGCCAACATCTCATCAGAAACAGTGTTTTGTGACTAAAAACAAAGCGACAGAAAAAGATTCTATCATGTGGCATCGTAAGATGGGCCACATTCATGTTCGCAAAATGAACTTTTTGGTTCATAATGATTTAGTTGAAGGTGTAAACTTGAAAATTTTTCATTTAAATGATGATTGTATTGCATGTAAGAAAGGTAAGCAGGTTCGAAAGTCACATCCTTTGAAGGTCATGAATTCGATCAGGTTACCTCTTGAGAGATTGCACATGGATCTCTTCGGGCCTGTCAATGTTAGGAGCATCAGCCGGGATTTGTACTGCTTGGTGGTTACAGATGATTTTTCAAGATTTTCTTGGGTTGTGTGCTTAGAACGGAAAGATCAAACATTTGAGTCTTTGATGATACTTTTCAAGAAGATGGAAACTGTATACAAACTGCCTATCCGGAGAATTAGAAGCGACAATGGAACTGAATTTAAAAACAACAGAATGTACGAGTTCTGCAATGAAAAGGGAATTCTTCATGAATTCAGTGCGCCGTATACTCCACAGCAAAACGGTGTAGCTGAAAGAAAGAATAGAACCCTAATAGAGACAGCACGTACAATGTTAGCAGATTCCAAGCTACCTATTTTCTTCTGGAGTGAAGCAGTATCTGCAGCGTGCTATACACTGAACAGAGTCCTTACTGTCAAGAAGTATGGAAAAACGTGTTTTGAGTTACTGCATCGGTATAAGCCGAATCTTGAGTTCTTGGAACCTTTCGGATCACCGTGTACGTTCATTGATGAAGACGGAAAGTTTGGGGCAAAATCAAATGAAGGTTTCTTTGTAGGATACGCCAGCCCACTCAAAAGGGTGTTCGTACCATGTCTGAGCAAGGTGATTCAAGTCCTTCATGTGGATTGTCAGAAGCATACTCCGTCACCACAACTTCCCGGACAAAGATTTCTGTTCGATTACGATAAACTCTGGGAGTCGTTTCAGCTGTCGGTCGAGCCGAGTGAGGAGGAAGTAGCTCTTATGTACTTCTATCAGCAAAATGTATCATCAGAGCCGATATCTAGTCCGCTAGAAGTTCCTCAACCCACCGGGGGTACTCACGATAATGAAGCAGGACCGAGTGGAACAGCTCATGAATCACCAGAGGAACCAGTTCCATTGGTAGGTGAATCACCAGAGGAACAGGTTTCATCATTAGACGAATCTGACGACTCAGAAGCGGAACCCGCTCCGACTTTTGACGAGGATCCAAATGAAGCTGAAGATCAAACCATTGATCTTGATATTACGAGCTTGGAATCGGAAGTTAGTGTGCCTGACAGTGCAATGCCACGAACATTATCCTATCACCCCTCAGAACAGATCATTGGCGACTTGCAAAGTGGTGTTAAAACTCGACACCAAATAGATCAAGCCCTTACTTGTTTTTATTCATCTATTGCTGATATGCAGAAAGAGATTTCTTTCAAGTGTTTTATCTCGCAGATAGAACCCAAGACGTACAGGGAAGCATTGACCGAGGAGAGCTGGGTTAATGCAATGCAGGAGGAGCTGCAACAGTTTGAAAAGCTGGGTGTCTGGAATCTTGTTGATCTTCCACCAAATCAGAAGTTAATCAAGACAAAGTGGGTTTTCAAATGCAAACGTGATGATAGAGGAGTCGTGGTGAGAAACAAAGCAAGACTGGTCGTTCAAGGATTCAGTCAACAAGAAGGAATTGATTACGATGAAGTCTACGCACCAGTTGCAAGGCTAGAGGCAATTCGAATTTTTCTGGCCTTTGCATCATGGAAGAACTTTAAAGTATATCAACTTGATGTGAAATCTGCTTTTCTCTACGGAACTATCAAAGAGGAAGTGTATGTGGGGCAACCGCCGGGTTTCACAGACCCACAGCACAAAAACAAGGTGTTTCTACTGGACAAGGCGTTATACGGACTTCATCAGGCCCCGAGAGCCTGGTATGAAACGCTCTCGACATACTTGCTGGACAACGGGTTCACAAGAGGTACAGTAGATAGCACTTTGTTTATTAAAGAAAAAGACAACCATTTGTTGATTGTGCAGATTTACGTGGACAATATCATCTTTGGATCCACAAACGACGATATGTGCAAAGAGTTTGAGTTAGTAATGAAGAAAAAGTTTGAGATGAGCTCAATGGGAGAAATGAAGTTTTTCCTCGGGTTGCAGGTAGAACAAATGCCCGACGGAATCTTCATTCATCAGTCAAAGTATGTGAAGGACGAGCTAGACAAGTTCGACATGACAGATTGCAGTCCTGCTTCCACTCCCCTTGCACAGAATCATGGCATTTGCCTAGACGAGAATGGAGTGAAGATGGATGAAACATTGTACCGATCAATCATTGGTTCTTTGATGTATCTCACGGCTTCTCGTCCAGACATCATGTATCCGACATGCTTATATGCCAGATATCAGTCGAATCCGAAGCAGTCACACCTGACAATCGTGAAACGTATACTACGGTATTTGAAAGGCTGCCCAAGCATCGGCTTGTGGTATCCTAGATCGGGTGACTTTACTTTATCCGGTTTCGCTGATTCAGATTTTGGAAGCTGCAAACAAAATGCAAAGTCCACCACTGCTGGGTGTCAGTTCTTTGGAACTCGACTCGTTACCTGGCAGTGTAAGAAACAAACTACAGTAGCGCTTTCTACTTGTGAAGCTGAATACGTTTCAGCCTCCAGCTGTTGTTCGCAGATCCTTTGGATCCAACAGCAAATGCGCGACTTTGGTTTGCAATTCTTAGATACTCCGATTTTCGTGGACAATGAAGCAGCCATTAATATAACTAAAAATCCGGTTCACCATTCAAAAACAAAACATATTGAGATCCGTCATCATTTTATTCGTGATTGTCACGAGAAAAAATTAATTCGGATTGAACACGTGCAAACCGATGAACAGAAAGCGGATTTCTATACCAAACCATTTGACAAAAAGAGGTTTTATTATCTTTTAAAATTGAATGGAATGAAAAATCTGCAATCTGGGAGGGTTATTGAATGTGATGCCGAGTTGGGCGGCGATCTGACGTGAACCTTGTCATGTTGTCAAGTTTGTTTGTACAGTTTTTTCTGCTTTTCGTTAAAAACAAAAACACAAAAATATGTTTTAGTTTTAGGGGGAGATATTCGCAGAAAAATACAAAAACATGATAAAATCTATAAAAACCAAAAACATTGAAAAAGCAAAAATGAGTTTGTGTATAAAAGGGAAATGATAGTACATCAGCTAGACAGGTGCAGTACGCTAAAGAATTGGATTGTATAAAATGCAATTAAGCAGTCTCACTAAAGATGTGCCGATAGGTTTTCACAAAATTAGTAGATTAGTTTGGGATATAAACATAAAATTTACTTGCGTTTACGTGGGGAACACCTCCAGGATATATAGGTAACCCCTGAAATTCTGTTTGAAGGGTCCCGTATTCTGAGATACTAGGTCTTTATGCTTAGTGATATCGGGGGTATTATCCCGGGACTTCTGATTTTGCGGAAGCAATGGCCTAGTCCCCGGAGAATACTTTACGCTGCTTTGAAATATAAGCCTCCCCTCAGCATAAAAAATGATAACACATTGCAAAATGGTTAATCATGTGCTGTTGAAAAGAAGATCCCCAAAGGGGACCCATCAAAAGTCGAAGCCGTCATCTCTCTGCGTATCGAAAGATCGACCTGAGCTCTCACGGCCCTCGCAATTAACCCCTTACAGATATCATCTAGGTATACTCACCTGTAAGACTGAATACTGGGGTCTGGATACGGGAGTATATACTGAGGTGGGACACATGTAGATGTTTAAGTCCTAAAACACTAATTCTGTATCCCGAACAGATTGAAAATTTTGTGAGAATTTAAGAGGATCAGTATATCGGCAATCTATGTGAATTGTTTAATGCTTAAAATGAAATAACAGCTTAACGGTACTTGTATTTCGTCGGCAGCTGATATGATCCCTTGACACACTCACAAAAAGATTGTGTGTACATAGTTTCAGTTTATTCAGTTTAAAATTCAAAAAGATTTTAGTTTCTCATTTTTTTTCGACAACTGACATTGGGAATCGAAAGTTCAAAGCCTAGTGCAGATCATGTCTAAGATTGATGAGGACTGGGTAAGCTGTTGATGCAGTAAAATGCTAGGTACAAGTGTTTGTTGGTTAAAATGAGTTTGAAAGATCTAAAATGATTCAAAAGTTCATTAATTTGAACTTAATTTTTCAAGAAATCCGACATCTTCATAAATTGGTCAACCAGGGTCATTAATTTGGACTTGGCAGACTAGTCAGTTGACCAGGGTCATTAACTTGGACTTGGTTGACTGGGTGTGATAGTAAGAGTAGTAAAAATCAAAAGGTTAAAACAAGTTAAAACAAGTTTTCGCTTCAAGGATAAAAAATTACACTGGGATCTGATTCAAGCGAAACTTTCATGTTGACGATTTCGCTTGAGCAATTTTTGAATGACCCTCAAGCGAGACCTTCAGGAGTATAAAAGGACAAAGTCTTCGCTTGAAGCATCAGTTGTAACACGATTTCGCTTCAAGTATTTCCAGAACGATTTCAAGCGAACTCGTCTGAATCTTCGTTTTTCTGCCGTTACTCTGCCCAAATTCACACAAATCTTGTGTTTTTAGTTGGCATACTCAACTACTAACATGGTGAATGTAAGTGATGGTGCATATTTGTATCAATTTTGATTATTTTTGTGTGTCGGCGACGGTTAGGGTTAGAACACATAGATTTAGGGATTTAACTTGATAAAAATCAAATCAAAACATATGTGTGTTGTCGGAATCATGTGTAGATTGATGTGTATTGTTTGTTTGATTTAGATCTGAGTTTATACAAATTTGACGGATGAACAGATCTTTAATCGTAGATCTAGAACGTTATGTGGGTCAAAATGTATGAAATTGATATCAGGTTGATCGGAATTGAACGTAGAACAGGACTATGTGATCAATTTGATCATATGTTCACAAATTTTTTTTTGTTGTGATTGATCAGTTTCGCTTCAAGCGAAATGGGGTGTTATGATTTTGTTTGAATGATTGTTGTTGTCTGTTGACCTTCAAGTGTATTCAAAGATCTGTGTAAAATTGAAATTTTAAAAAAAATGTCTAATTTGTTTGAATTTTGTGGTATTTGATATGCAGTCTTCGAGTGTTTTGTTCAAAGCTCTTCACAACACTTGTTGTGATCTTGATGTGACAAGTAGTCCAAAGTTATCGAAGTTTGCAAGCATTCTGGAATTCATGAGAAGATTGCCGATACAAAAAGCTTTGACAGATAGAAGGATGGTGTATACATCTCACATCAAACGTTTTTGGAAGCATGTAGTGTATGACGAGAAGAGCAAAGTAATCACTTCGCTTGTTAAGGTTGCTGAAGAAAAGAAGAGAGCAGATGAGAATGAGAAACTTAGGAAAATGTTACTAAAGAAGCCTAAGTCTCATGAAGAAAAGTTCAAGTCCCTGTAATGTTTGAAGACCAAGACTGAAGACTCCGGCTGTATCCAAGGGGGAGTTTGTTGATACATGATGTCTAAAGCCTACGTCATAAGTCTAGGGTCTCAATATGTCAAGTATGAAATGTATAGGGGTCTATATGTAAGTTTATGATAGTTTGTTAGGATTTCGCTTCAGGATGTAACATGTAAGCCTCAAGCGAAATCAAATGATGAGATTTCGCTTGAGACATGTTGAAGCGAAATCGTCTGCCTATAAATAGGCTAGTGTAGTTCTCATTTGGTACGCATCCCGAGAAGTTGTAACGAGGTGCTGCTGGATTTTCAAGTCAATCTATTAATGAGAACAAGTGATTAAAGTGATTTCTTCTGTTTTCTACTCTATTCTACTGATTCTAAGCTGTTTAGATGTTTCCGCCATCTAAATAGTGTAAATACACTCAAATTGACTCATTCGATCGGTCAAATCGATCCTACACTACCGACCTTACTCCACCGCATGATGTTACACCAACCAACACTACACTACCTTTTACTACCCAAGTTGAACCTACACTTACCTTTAGCCCGTCTACTACAATTCCACCATTTTCCCATTTCTTCCCACATACGGGTCAATCATCTTCCACCTATTCAATACCACCAAATTCAACCATAGTTCATGCTACTTCTACATATCGACCACTGAACCAACCAGGTTATCAATATTCATCTTTTCCATTTGGACAATCTTCGGGTATAGGAGGAGATGGATACGATGAGGGGTATGAAGAAGAGTATGGGGGATATGATGAAGATGGATTTTATTATGAGGGTGATGGAGGTAATTTGGGACCTCAAGGAGGAGTGGTTCAACAAAATCAACCATTGCAAAAAATTCAAGACATAGGTAGGTTACCGGTTGGGGTACAACATGTTCGGTCACAAGGGTCACAATTGCAACATCCTATGCCCTTGCAACAAGTTCGTCCACAAAATGCACAACATCAATTCCAAAGGCCAATTCAACAACCACCAATCCAACATCAATTTCAACCACCTCCACAACAATTTGAGCCTCCACGCATGTAAGTTCAAAGACCAATGGGTCCTATACGTCCAAGAGTTCGTTTGGGTGTGCCAAGAAGACAACTTCGAGAACATGCTAGAGGTATTGAAGCACATTTTAGACCGGTGATTACTCATAATCCTTAACCGGTAGTTATTCCTCACAATGACCAAGGGAGGACGTTCGAACCAATTCGTTACAAAGTTTGCCAAAGTATAAAGGTCTAGCAACGGAAGAGCCTTATTTTCATTTGGAGGCTTATGATTCGATATGTAACACTCTTAGGAGTCAAGGATTTTCGGCTGATGATGTCAAATTGGTATTATTTAAATTCTCTTTGGAAGATAAGGCGAAAAAATGGTTTTACACCCTACCTTCGGCATCTATCTTTACATGGGCGGAAATGCAACAAATCTTTTTGGATGAATTTTATACCGCTCAAAAGACAAATGATTGTAGAAAAAGGTTGAGAAGTTTCCAACAACTACAAGGTGAGATGTTCCATGAGGCATTTGAACGGTTTAACATGATGATAAAGAATTGCCCTCATCATGGGATAGAGCTATGGGAGTTGATGAATGCTCTTCATGAGGGGTTATGTGCCGAAGATGCTCGTGACTTAATGTCTATCACGAATGGCACTTTTGGCACGAATTATGAGCATGACGATTGGGAATTCTTGGAACAAATGGCGGTCACATCAAAAAGAAAAGCTCAAGCATCAAGGAGAGCACGACCGGCCATTACCCGAACTCAAGTGCATGAGGTAGACGATGGTAATGTTCAAACTTCTAATCAAATTTATAATGTTTGTGTGCTTTGTAATGAGATAGGGCATGCGGCTGAAAATTGCCAAGGAGTGGAAGGGCAATATGAGGAGGTGAATGCATTGCAAGGGCAAGGCGGGGGTGGAAGAAATTACAACATGAATTCCAATACTTACCACCCCGGTTTACGAAATCACCCGAACTTTAGATACGGGAATTTGTCAAATCAAGCCAACCCGAACTTCCAAGGAAACCAAGGATTTCAAAGGCAATATCAAACGGGTCAAAGCTTTTCGGGTGGAAACGAAGTAATGGAGATGTTGAAGGCGATGCAAATTAAGATGCAACGAAGGAATCAGTTTGATGATGCTCGCATTCAAAAAGACGAAATCCATGATAAAGCAATTCAGTCGTTGACTACCCAAATGAGTCAACTTGCGAGCGATGCGACAATATTGAAGAAAGTAAAAGGCCAACTACAAAGTGACAAGGTGACAAATCCCCAAAACATTAAAAGTGTTAATATAAATGTGGTAAGTACCGTTCCTAATAGTGAATTCAATGAAACATTTTTAACATCTTCTTGTCAAGTGAGTGCAGGTATAAGAAGGGATGCCGAGGTTGAAACGGACAAAGAGCATGGAGCACCACCCGTGCCTATTCAAGTGGGAAAATTAAAAATTCCTCAAGCATTGTTGGACTACGAGGCGAGTATGAGTGTGCTACCAGGCGATCTATACGATATGTACGACTTTGGTTAGGTTCAGGATATAGACAGCATGGTGAGTTTGCGGATGAAAGTTGGAGGCTTCCACGTGGAATGGTTAAGAATGTTTTGATCCGGTTGGGAGAATTCGACTATCCGGTGGATTTTCTGGTTTTAGATTATGTTTCTACCAAAATGGCATAACAACAAAGGGTAATTTTAGGTCGACCGTTTCTTTATACGGCAAGTGCTCAAATCAACTGTAGAGACGGGATCATTACTATGGCCGAAAAGAACCATAAGTTGTAATTTGATGTTCATACTAGGGAGATTAGTTATAAACCTATTGAAGAGAAGTGTAGAGCGTCTAGTAACCATATGAAAAGTGTGCATCAGAGAATAAAAACAAACAAACCATCGGGGTGTGAAAAGAAGTATGAAGGTTCGAGCAGGTATGTAGTTGACTATCCATCGAATGGACATTTGATGGATGCATTTCAACCAATGACAAGCTACAGTGGGGGAGGTGATAGGAACCGATTCTTTGAGCCACCATAAATAGGGGTGGCATGGTCTGGCTGAAGACTCGAAACTTAGCGCTGCTCGGGAGGCAACCCGGGGTTTTATATTGATCTTGTTGTGTTTATTTTTCTATGTTTCAGGGCCATGGCTACATTCAAGTGTGGGGAAGATGTGCGGATATTTGTGTGAAGGTGGTGATAGGAAGTCGGATTGTCTACAACATCTGTTGTGTCAAACTTCACCAGGTCATTGCACTCTTTCCTTAGTCTTGTTATGTTCTTTAACTTTGAAATTTTGGTAGTTAGTTTGTTTATGTTTTGTTTAAAAAAAGAGTTTGAATGGGTTTTAGCGATCAATTCCTTTCAAAACCATACATTGGGGTCCATGTATCCCAAGTGTGGGGATGGGGGGAAAATTTTTGAGAATTTAAAAAAAATTGTGAAACCAAACGAAAAATTGTCGAAATCTGAACACTTGATATTGTTCCACTTGACACACCGACACCCCTTTTTAGTCATTTCTTGGTGAGTGTTTGAGCCACACATGATTATTAAAGATGCTTTTCTTGTTTTGAGTGGCGGTGTGTGTATTGTGTTAATAGAACTTGTGCATGAATGGTTGTTAAATCCTAGAGTTAGCATGCTTGTGAAAATGATAGGGATTTTTAGGTAGCCTCGTCCGAATGTGTGAGAGTGTGGGAATTGGGGGTTGGACCTCATACGTTACATATATGAGCTTGGTATTGTGAGGGTTGGGGGTTTGGTCTTTAGAAAGCCATGTTTGAGCCTTATACTATTCGGTTGTGACCCAAACCTACTTCTTACAAAAAAACTTTACCTATTTAGACGACCCGGTTTAGGAATTTAGTTTGTGATTGTTGATGTTCTTGTATTTATTGTTGAGTTTTATGTGTTATGAAAAAAATGAAAACAAAAGAAGAAAGAAAAGAAAAAAAAAAGAAAGAGAAAAATATGAGAACAATACAAAAAAAGAAGTATTTAGTTGCAATAGTAGTTGAGAATGTTGAAGAAGTTGTGTATATAGTTGATGTTTGCTTTGTTTAGTAGTAGAAATAAAAATCGGGTCAAATCAATTAGCTCTTGCATATATATCCCACCATTTTCCTACCTTTACACATAGCTCCGTTATAACCCGTAAGTCTTTTTGATTCATAAGCATGCTAGGTATTTGATAGGAGGAAACTTGATTTGTATACAAGCTTATTGTCGCACAATCACACACTTGCATTGAGCGTGTTAGCATAATGTTGCTAATATTACTTGTCACCAAGAGTTGTTGTAAGGGGTGTGTCTTGTGGTATGATAAAAAGTTAGTAAAAGGACTGTACATTTTAGCTTGGTTTGCATGTTGATCGCTTGTGGATTTGAAATGGTTAGTGAACGAGTTGATTGGGGCAAGCAACGGTTAAGTGTGGTGATGTGACGGGTAGTCCGTAGGACAACCCTTAAGTGGTATAATTGATAATAAAATCCTACATTTAATCGGGTAGTTGTCTATAACTAGATAACTACGGTTGTTTGTGTTTCAGGTACAAACGAGAGCTTAAAATGGAAGGAGCACGGAGAATAAATGAAAAAAATCAATTTTTGGAATTGAATAATTAAGAGGATAGCATGATAGAGGACGAAATTCGAGAACGTAGGCAAAAACGGTGAAGAAAACGGAGTTGAAACGAAAAACTTATGCTGAAAACAAGTTTTCATGTTGAAGCCTGCCATAAGCTACGGCAAGGGTCGTAGCTTACGGCACCGACTGGCACTTTTTGTCACCGTATGACAGTTTAAAACTGCCGTAAACCATTCCAATCCACCGTAAGCTACGGTGGCCACCGTAGCTTACGGCGTTGACCTGCGTAAATGTGTAACTTCCACCTTTAAATGCGGATTTATGGTGTCTTTTCATGCCCAATCAATCCCATTCGGTTACCAGCAGTCTAGATGCGAATTTTGGGTGTTCTTGAGAGCTTCAAACAATTTCTAAACATCTTGTTAGTGTTTTTAATTCTTATGAACATTCATATGTATGTGATGATGATTGTCCAAGTCATGAGTGGCTAAACTTATGGTGACTATCTTTGGTTAAAGGTTTGCGTAAGACTTTATGTTTGGATTTCATATTTCTAGAATAATGAAGTTGTCTTTATGATTTGTTTGTTATGGTGTGTGATTTCTTGTTTGTAAATTGTTAATTCTTATGTTAATCTAATTTGAAACCATACGTTCTTGGTGCTATTGGCAATCGAGATATCATGGGTAGAATTAGGATTGGGTATTGATTAATTGGTCATCGGGTAACAGCCTCGCGTTCTAGGAATCCAAGTACGTAGTTCCCTTTCATCACAACAAGTAATCGCACATGAACTATGTCTATGTAGTTCTTTCTAGTGGAATGTTAGCATAAATGTCGAAGCAAACCGGAAACTTAAGATGGTCATTTGTCTCTAAATTGTTTACAACCCAAATTCTCATTTTGCAACTAGTCTAGTAATCTTAGTTTTAAAAATCAACCAATCAAACCAAATTTTGAATTTATTTTTATTGCAATTAGTTTAATCTTAGTTAACTTAGATACACTTCTAAATAACACATATTCCACAAACTCCCTGTGTTCGATACCCACTTACCGCTAGCTACTAGTAGTAATTGGATTAAATTTGATTGTGACCACGACATCACGTCAAATTTTGTATGGTTTTGAAAGGAATTGATCGCTAAAACCCATTCAAACTCTTTTTTTAAACAAAACATAAACAAACTAACTACCAAAATTTCAAAGCTAAAGAACATAACAAGACTAAGGAAAGAGTACGATGACCTGGTGAAGTTTGACAAAACAGAGGTTGTAGACAATCCGACTTCCTATGACCACCTTCACACAAATATCCGCACATCTTCCCCACACTTGAATGTCACCATGGCCGTGAAACATAGAAAAATGAACATAGCAAGATCAATATAAAACCCCGGGTTGCCTCCCGAGCAGCGCTAAGTTTCGACTCTTCAGCCAGACCATGCCACACCTATTTATGGTGGCTCAAAGAATCGGTTCCTATCACCTCCCCCACTGTAGCTTGTCATTGGTTGAAATGCATCCATCAAATGTCCATTCGGTGGATAGTCAACTACATACCTGCTCGAACCTTCATACTTCTTTTCACACCCCGGTGGGTTGTTTGTTTTTATTCTCTGATGCACACTTTTCATATGGTTACTAGACGCTCTACCCTTCTCTTCAATAGGTTCATAACTAATCTCCCTAGTATGAACATCAAAGTATAACTTACGGTTCTTTTCAGTCATAGTAATGATCCCGTCTCTACAGTTGATTTAAGCACTTGTCGTATAAAGAAACGGTTGACCTAAAATTACCCTTTGTTGTGATGCCGTTTTGGCAGAAACATAATCTAAAACCAGAAAATCCATCGGATAGTCGAATTCTCCCAACCGGATCATAACATTCTTAACCATTCCCCGTGTACGCCTCCAACTTTCATCCGCCAAACTCACCATGGTGTCTATGTCTTGAAGCGGACCAAAGTCGTACATATCGTATAGATCGTCTGGTAGCACACTCATACTCGCCCCGTAGTCCAACAATGCTTGAGGAATTTTTAATTTTCCCAGTTGAATAGGCACGAGTGGTGCTCCATGCTCTTTGTCCTTTTCAACCCCGGCATCCCTTCCTATACTTGCACTCACTTGACAAGAAGATGTTAAAAATGTTTCATTGAATTCACTATTAGGAACGGTACTTACCACATTTATATTAACACTTTTAATGTTTTTGGGATTTGTCACCGTGTCACTTTGTAGTTGGCCTTTTGCTTTCTTCAATATTGCCACATCGCTCGCAAGTTGACTCATTTGGGTAGTCAACGACTGAATTGCTTTATCACGGATTTCGTCTTTTTGAATGCGAGCATCATCAAACTGATTCCTTCGTTGCATCTCAATTTGCATCACCTTCAACATCTCCATTACTTCGTTTCCACCCGAAAAGCTTTGACCTGTTTGATATTGCCTTTGAAATCCTTGGTTTCCTTGGAAGTTCGGGTATGCTTGATTTGACGAATTCCTGTAGGATCGATATTCGACCTGAATGAGTCGGTCTGGGTCAAATCTAAGCTACTAGAGAGGCGGAAACAAACTAGTAACTGAGAATCGGTGTTAGAATGTGAGTAGAAATAGAGATATTCACTTTAAACTGGTTTTCCATTGCTTTTAGACGTTAATACACAGAGAAAATCTGACAGCACTTCGTTACAGACTTCACCAATTCGTGCCAAATGGAAAACACTACCTCCCTATTTATAGGGAAACCATTCCGCATGAAATGATACATTCCATTTTGTACGAAATGGCAAACTCCATTTCGTACGAAATGGCCTAATATCCATTTCATGCGAAATGGTTACATACACAAAATAACTTTAACATTTTACACTTTTAGCCCCTATACAAGCTACCGACATGACCTAGACTGTTGACGTAGGTGATAGACATCGTGTACCAACAAACTCCCCTTTGGATATTGCCGGAGTCTTCAGTCAGGTTGTCTTCAAAACTTCTTCATAGAGACTTAAACTTTTCTTCCCTTTGCTTAGGCTTTTTCAGTAACACCTTCCTAAGCTTTTCATTCTCTTCGACTTCTCGCTTTTCTTCTTCAGCCATCCTTTGCACAACAGTATGTCTTAACATCTTGTCTTTTTCTTCACGTGCGTTTCTTTCTTTCTCAGCTTTCAGAGCTTCTTCTTTCACAATCTTTCTCCACTTAGTCGACCATGCATTCTCAGAGTTAATTCCTTTCTGAAAGCAGATAGTTACAACTTTTTGAAACTGTGTTGCCTGATCTTTGTCTTCAGCTTTGAACCCAATCTTGTTAATAAACAAACATTCTATATCTTTCGCTGAGCAATTTACTAACCACAATGGATCATACACATAGATATGTCTAACTTCATTTTCCACTCTGTATGTGATCACAGCTTCAGTTGACAAACAACTGTATACCCAGCATAAAAACCCTTTATGGAAATCTTGCTCCATCTTCGGCAGTGGAATGTTCTTTATCACTCTAGGCTTCTTTATCTGTAAGATCGTCTCTTCAACACCAGTCACTGGATCCATTCTCTTCACTTTCTTCGGTTGATGTGGTTTCTAGTGTTTGAAATCTTTAAACGCTTCGAACTTCATCAATCCCCAAGTAGGCATATCACGTTCTCTAACAGGATAATTAAACGTTCTGACTTTTGGAAGTTCTTTAACGTCCCACCATGGTAAAGACATGATATCCTAAATATACGCAAAATACTGAACACCATACTCTTGTCGGATTGCATATGCATTCACCTGCGGCAGATATCCCCAACTAATTATGTCGCCAAGAGAAACTTCTCTGTCTCTTTTGTAAACCTTCAACGGTCTCTTGAATTTTCTCTCAGTATCTTTTCTAAACCATTTCTTTCTTTCTTCGCGACGTTCATCTTTCGACGTTCCATCAAAATTTTTATTCTTTAAACATTCTTCAACTCTCCTTCTTAACTCATCTATGTTTGCTTGACTGAAGAATTCAACAAGCGTTGGAAAGTTAGAAGTATCCACATGAGCACCTTCAGATTGATCCTCATCACTCCAATCTTCAACTTCAACCCTGTCGTAATTATTAGCTTCTTCAACGTACTTATACTGATAATCAGGCTGCTGATTGATATCAAACTGATTCAGTTCTTCTTCAAAATAAAACATGAAGTTAATATCTTCAATATGCGTCATCTTTATGATTTCATCCAGAGTATAAGTATACCTGATTTCACCTTCTTCTACATCAGGTTCAAGACGTAGAATCAATTTTTCACTATCATCAACATTCTTATCATCAACATGCTCCCCCTCACCTTCAGCATTCTCAGGCTCTTCATTAGCTCGCCATGAAGATAATCATCAACATTTTCTTCAGTAGACGCTTCAGTAACTTTGATGCATGTAGAACCTAGATCATCATCGTTATTGCCATCATCATCATCATGACTACTTGCAGAAAATACATCATCTGCATCATCATTCATAAAATCATCATCATCATCATCATCTTCTTCATCATCCTCTTCATCATCTTCATCATCATTATCTACATCATCATCTTCTACATCAACATCAAACACACTAGAAACCGAAGATATAGGACAAGGATTTTGAATAGGTGATTCAGAAACAATTGACGGAACAATTGCCCTTTCAGTGACTTCAGAAACACCTTCAACTTGAACACCTTTGCCTTTATTTTGCATTTCAGCTTCAATCTCAGCTTTTCAACGAACTCTAACTTCCTCAAGCTGGATCTCTTCGAATATTTGTTCCACAGACTTTCCAATCAAACTCTCCAATACTTTATTCATCATGTACAATTCATGTTCTTTCTTTGCATTAATAGCTTCCAGCTCTTTGTTTTTCAGCTTGAAATACTCATTTTGTTCATCTCTCCGAGCATTTTCTTCCTCCAACTCTGCGATACGAACTTTCATAATATCAATCTCAGCCTGATCAGCTTCAACTTTTTTCAACAACGATGAGTTTTCAGCTTTGACAGATTTAACTTCCTTCTTCAACTTCTTATTCTCCACTAACACTTCTTCCACCTTCTTTTGTAACTTTTTCATAACATCATCTGTTACAAAATTAAAATCTTCAATATCTTCAAGAGCAATGTTCTCTGGAACATGAGGAAAATCTTTAAAACTAGACGATCCAGGAGTCGTTTGTACAGGTGGTTGTGAAGTGGGTGGTGCGGTGAAGGTATAACTGGTTGTTCAGGTGTAGGTGTGGAAATATGAAGTTGTGATGGTGATTGAGGTGGTGATGGTTGATGTGGTGGTTTAGGTTGTTTTGGTGGTGATTGATGTGGTGGTGACAGATGTGGTGATGGTTGTTGTTGTGGTTCAGGTGGTGGTGAATGTGGTTGACTTGGTTCTTGGATTGGTTTTGATTTCAGTAAGATTTTCAACCTTTTTGCCACTTTAGGAGATACAACACGTTTTCTTGCATTGGATTTCTTCCTACCACCAGATGATGGTGGTGTTTGAACATCCTGAACATGTTCTGGAGATGGAACATACAAATCATCATCATCATTACCACTCCTCTTTCTTTTCTTCTGTTTTTCTTTCTCAGAAACTACTTTCTTCCAACGTTCAGTTTCATCAACCTCCTCTTCAGAACTGGATGAACTTTTCTCTTCTTTGTCACCTTCTTCACCAGGTGCTTTCTCAACTCCAAGATGTTCAGTAAGAGACTTTAATAACTGTGCAGATTCAAGAGATAAACGACCCTGATCTCTCTCAGCATCAGCTTCAGTTTTATCTTCCTCTGGTTCATCGACCAGCATTGTTTCAACAATTTTCTTTTGACGTTTCTGTTTCGGTTGTGAAGATGAGCCTTCTTCTGCTTGTACTTTTGGAGTTGTCTTTCTACTCCTTTTCTTCTTTTCTTCTTTCAAAAACCACTCACTGCACGTTTCCTTGAATCCTTTTAATTTTTCTAATTGAACAGCTGCACTATCCTCTTTCATCTCTTTATCATTTCTCCACTTCATATGGTTCACCGGATCTGGATCCACATAATTCTTATCTTTGATAAACCTGAAGAATTCTGCCTTTGTTTTTGATTCTGGATGATTTTTGTGATACCTGGATAATACAATCAAAGTTTCATTATCCATATGATACAATGCCAATAAAACATTATTTTCATCTTTCACTAGATCCGGATAGGCATGATCAAGTATCATTTGTACAAATCTCGGATAAATCCAGGTTTTGCTGCCTGACGTAATCTTCTCTTTCATGTAGTGAAAAATAATCTTTGAAAAATTGTACTTTTTGTTCAGCACTAAAGCAGTCACCATATTCATCTGGTAATCTCTCATCACATCATAACCACCCTTTCTATGACTGAGAGCGTGAACAATTGAATGAATGAAAAACTTGTAAGGCTTTGAGAAACATGATTTCAAATAGTTTGCACTATTCAGTGGACCGCTATACCCCATCCTCAACATACATCCCATAACCATTCTCTCTGGAAACTTCGTCGGTGAATTCTCATCATCCGGAAAATCTAACACTTCACGGACGAGTTGTTTTGTGATGAAAATTTGTTTATCTTTTCCATTTTAGCTAACAATCGAAGTTATCACTTTACTTTCTTCATCATACTTAGCATTTTTCCAGAAACGTTCAATATGAGATCTGAACATATTTTGTTGATTTGTCAATGCCTTCTGATAGGTAACCACTTCAAGAATTCCAGAATCTCTTTGAATGCAGCCATCTTTGGAAGCTTTTCATCATAAACACAACAGTTGTTATGTAACGGATCAAACTGCACATTCGAAGCCTGAAACATACAACCAAAACACAAGTTAAACACTTTGAGCAATTTTCAACACAATACATCATTCACACGAAATGACATTCAAGCGAAATGATCAGTTTCAAACGAAATGGTCAATTTCAAGTGAAATGGATTTCAAACGAATTAGATTTCAAACAAAAAGGCTGGTTCAGACGGAATGGTGTTTCAAGTGATATGGCCATTTCGTGCGAAATGGTAACATTAACCAAAGTGCCATTTCGTACGAAATGACTTGTCATTTCGTTTGAAATCTGGTTCATGAACAGTAATTTTATAGATGATTAAAACATGTTCTGATGATGAAATTGAAACCCAGGGCTTGTTTTACACTGAATTCCGAGTACATGGATAAGATTATTATTCATTTTCGACTACAAACACATCCTAGATCTAAGTTTGAACATCCAGTTCTACCGAGTTCATACGAAATCAAGATATTTAGTTCAAATTGAAGCCCTAGAACTGATCTATAACACATTCCGAACACACTAAAGTGTTTTTCATTCAATTTGGTCCACAAACAAACTAGATCTAAGATCAAAAGACTGTTCTTCCGAGTTCAAGCGAAAACGATAGATCTGATTCAAATAAACATGAATCCTCACCTTTCCCATGATATAACTTGAGCTAACCAACTTATATAAGGATTACGAGCTGCAGAAATACAAGATTCAGGCTTGAATCGATAAAATCAGTGATTTTGCTTGAAATCGCTTTTGACAGGGTTTTGACACGAAATGAAGAAACTGATGCCTTCAAGCGAAATGAGACCCCTATTTATAGACATGTCCATTTCGTATGAAATGGACATTTGACATCTTCAAGCGAAATGAGCAGTTGAAACGATATGGCCATTTCGTACGAAATGGTCATTTCGTTTGAAATTTCACTTTTTTCAAAATTTTCAAATTTTTGATTATTTTTGACTTTTTACCATCACACCCAGTTAACCAATTCCAAGTTAATGACCCTGGTCAACTGTTTAGCCTGCCAAGTCCAAGTTAATGACCTTGGCTGACCAATTTATGAACTTGCTGACATTTTGAAACAGATTTAAGTTCAAATTAATGAACTTTTAAACATTTCGAGCAATTTCCAAGACTTTTTCACAAACTTTTGCTTATCCAACCCACATGATCCAACTTGTTTAGCATTGTAAGACTTTGATCATCAGATCCCCAACGTCCGTTGTCGAAAATAAGATGAAAATCAAATCTTTTTGGATTTTTTTCAACATATAGCTAAACAAACAGAATCATGAAACTATAATATGTACAAATATATTTACAGACAACTTTTTGTGAGTATGCTTTAGAGGATCATATCATTTTATTGAGACACATCAGCTGCACCGTTGATCTAAACTTTACCACTTAAAGCTTTTAAACAATTCACCCTAGATCATCGATATTGTGGTCCACTTAAACTCCTCTAGGATGTTCGTAATGCTTACCGATACGTTTAAGGTATATTAGATATCTCTAAAATCCTATGGGCCCCACAATCTAAGGCATATCCCCTCATCATGTAATGCACTGACCCGAATAGCGCTTTTAAACTTTCATCAACTGTGATTTGTGCAAAAATAACTCAGAACACTTAAACATTAACGATCAGGTCGATACTCACGTATACGAAGAGATCGTCCAATGTTTAAGTAAAATAAGAAAAATAAAACAAGTTGAAAATGTTTAGGCTTTAACCACCAGTTCGATACTCCCGTATACGCAGAGGTGATCCAAAGCTTAAACGAAACACCAAAGAAACTAAAGCAAAATGATTAGGCATTAACATCCAGGTTGATAGTCACGTATACGCAAAGGATGTCCAATGCTTAATCAAAATAAAGAAATCAAACAAGTTTAAATTTTTGCAAAAAGAAAACACAAAATCACAGAGACTTTTCAGCAAAGTTGTGACAGTTCACAAACTTAACCAGTTTTATGTCCTAAGACAATCAGCAATTACCGAGCAGGCACACAGTCAAGAAGGACAAAACTAAGTACTATGAGTTCGACCGTGTTTCCCACTAGACTTAGGCATTTTGTGTCACACCCCGAAATTATCAGAGCTGGTGTGACTGGACTGGTATCTTCATTGCACAGTGGAAGCAAATAAGCAAAGACTGTCTAGAAATTGAACGCCGCTAAGTACTCAAATCTCCAATGGTTCTCCTATTCCAACCATGCCTTGTCTTAGAAATGCAACCTGAGAAAGAAACATGCGAAAAAGTCAACATAAAGTTGAGCGAGTTCATAGTTTGTTTGTAAAAGATTTGAAATAAATCTTTTGAATAACCGGTTTGCGAAATAACATTGAGAAAACGAATTTAGAAATCATTTTCTTGCTAGGTTATATGGAAACGTTGTGTTTGTAACGCATTATGTTCATAAAAACCATGTATTTGTAAAGTCTTGTATTTGTAATGTTTGTATAACCGTCAATGCCCACCCTGACTTTGACTCCATACCCGCATAATCCTATGCTTTGAATTTGTATAAAACATGGTATTTAATTTGTGTGAACAAGTATTTTTGTAAGTATATATGTCCCTGGTATGTAGCAATAAGGAAAAAGAGATCACCATTGGGTTGCAAAGCCAATGATATGTGTGAAGTGATGCAGGAAGACTCAAACCTAGCAGATTTTTGCGTCGGGCTCAAAGTCACCCCGAGGTCCGTACAGTTGGGCCTGGAGTTGGGCTCGCTACACCCAGATAGATCTACCGCTAATGACCCTCGGTCCTACAATGAGGATTAATGGCCTCTAGTTTCCGCCTACCCACTCACATGATCTAAGTAGTAAACCCTCCTTAAGCTAACCATACCATGTATAAAAATGTCTGTAATCCTTTTGTAATATGTTTGTATGTATGAAAAAATCCCTGGTCTCCCCGACCAAATTCCTGGTCTCCCCGACCAAATCCCTGGTCTCCCCGATCGTAAATCATTCACATTTCGAAAATAAGCATTTGTTTTGAAAAACCGGTATATTTAGTATGATCGTTCGTAAACCATTTGAGTTTCCTCGAAATCCGTTCGTAACATGATTTAGAAATATGAGTTTTTGTTCGTTCAAAAACTTTGTATGTTCTTGCAAAACGTGCATGTCTTTCCACCCCGAAAACATTTATAAAAATGTAAAATCGTAAAATGTGGGGTTATGAACTCACCTGGATTGCCTTGTGCGAAGCTAGCTAGTTACGACTTTGTGATGTCGTTTCCAAGACTTGATTCGCTAGCGTGCATTCTACAATATTCCTAACACGGAATGTCTTATAAGTTTCTAAATAAAAGCGGTAACTAGTCTACGTGTCACCGAGCTCTATCGAATCGTTAGTCGAACGATTCAACGGTAAGTAGTTAACTTATCGAAAATGATTAAGTCATATTTGATAAGTATCGTTATATTGTCGATAATAACCAATAAGTCTTGAAAAGACTTGATTCTCGAGAGATTTAAAATAAATATTTATATCAAAATATATAAATATTTCGTTAAGATCGCTTGTCGTCCCGAGAAGTCGTACGTGTATAAAAGAATATTTATATGAAAATAAAATATGACAAACTTGTATTATATATCGCGTTTTGTATGATCTTTGTCAAAACATCCGTATATGCCGTTTAGGCGTATAAAATAAATATAAAACCATATTTATTTTAATAAGAGAATTCGTATTGTATGATACTTGAAATAAATATACAAACTATATTTATTTTTCTAAAAATGAATTCGTGTCGTTTGATATTTGGAATAAATATAAAAACTATATTTATTTTATAAAGCGAAGGCGAAATATCTAACATTTGAAATGAATACACAAGCTATGCGTATTTGTATAAATTTAATCGGGTTATCGGCGTTTGAAACAATATAAATGATTATATTGATTTTGTAAAAGACTTGTCGACTTTTTGGAGTTTAAAATAAATATAATAACTATATTTATCGTCTTAAATAGTTTTCCGAATCGTCGTTTATTGTAAGTTGTAAAGTGTCATCGAAAGAAGTTTTATATTTGTATTTGTTTTTCTAAAAGTGTATTTGAAACCGAATGTTCGTTTCATAATAAAACGCATTTCATTTTACGGATTTTCTAGAAAAACGGACAGAGTTTCCTCTGTTTTTTGGACGCCCCCGACAACACAAGTCGTCGTTATCTTGTCAAAATTCAATCAATGTTCAATAACCAAGATAAATATTATTTGTAAAAAGGGTAAAATATAAGGTAAATACTAGTCTGTTCGGTTGGAGCTCGATATCGCGTATTTAACAAAACAATATAAAAACAATGTATTCGCCGTTAAAACTTTACCAAAACTTTCGTGTCGAGAAGCTGAGCTGACCGAGTCAACTCGCTGAGTTGACTGAGTCAACTGAGTTGACCGGTTGACCTTGATTGAGTTGACTCGGTTCGACCGAGTCAACTGAACCGAACCGTCTAGTCTCGTTGACTGCCTTGTTCGAACCTGTTGACCGAAATCTGACTCGAGACCCGACCTGTTGACTGTTGACCACGCTTAACCTACTGTTGACCCGAGTTGACTCGGGCGTTGACAGAGTCAACTGTGTTTGACCCGGACCCGAACCCGTTGAATCTGACCCGGACCTGAGACCCGAACCATCTGACCTGAGAAACCCATGAGTGACCCGAAGCTTGACCCGACAACTCTTGACCCGGGATAAAACTCAAAACAACCCGAACAAAACTGAACATCTTAGGCATCTTCTTCATCATCAACTCGAAACTTGAAAGTCCGAAGCAAGAACCACCGGATAAAAGTACCGACCATCGGATAAATGGACCGACCGGACCCTGCTGTTGACCACCGGTCTGAGATACCGACTGCTGGTCCGAGACACCTACCGCCGCTCACCACCACCACCGGTCCTCTCTCCCTCCTCGCCGTCTCTCTCTCTCTCTCTCTCTCTCTCTGTCTTTCTGTTTGTTTCGCCTTCACACCAGCCGCCGCTCATCACCACCACCCAACGATGGTGGTGGTGGTTCGATTAGATAGCTCGAATCAGGGGGGTGTTCGGTGTGAGTGGGTGAGGTATATGTGAAGAAGAAAAGTGATGTGCTTCTTTCTTTTGTGTGCTGAAGATATCGAGAGAGAATGGAGGGCAGACATGAAGTTTGTGCTCTTGATTTGTGTTCAAAAGATAGGATAGGGGTAGTGTTTATTGTGTGTGTTGTATGTATAATATGCAGACAAAGAAAACAAAGGGTTTTCTATGACTTCTCTGTGTGTTTGTTTGTGAATGAGAAATAAAAGGCATAAGGTCTTTATATAGAGATGTTGAGATTTATAGGGATCCTTTATGCTCCAATTTTTGAGACAACAATCCTTCTAGGGATTTTGTTTAGATTTTAGTGAGATTTAGTATGGGTTTAGTACAGATTTTGTAAATCTCATATAGATTTCTAAATCTAGTATAGATCTTGTAGAGATCTTAATAAGATTTTGGTGAGATTTCTAGGGAAACATCTAATATATTATGTGCAGTTTTAGGCTTGTGGGTTTTGGGCTTGGGCCTAGGGCCCACAAGTCCATCTCATGTGTAAGTGGCCCGTACTTCCTACGAGACCCGTTGTCAAATTCTGAACTTCGTCAAAAATTAAAATACAAAAATACGGTCGGTATCCGTCGTAGTCGCGTTCGCGCGTTGATAACGGTAATAATCATGAAAAAGTACATCGTTGCCGTCTTTAATTCGTTTTTCGATCTGGTTTCGACTGTAGTTACTAAAATTTTATTACGGAGCTGAATATAGTGTAAAATGTAAGTTCTGAAGGTGACAGGCGTCTCCGTCGCTTCTGTTTTGTTGCCGATACGTTTCCTACTATCGTGTTTTTAGTTCTCGTTGCTTTTGTGTCGCACTCAAGCCCAATAAATTCACAAAATTAATTTCATGAGCATAAAATATTCGTGTAACATTCATACTTGTCGGCGTTGTCAGTATGTTGTACGGTATTAGTTCGCTGTCGCGTAATATTCAGCAGGTTTCTCTGTAAACCACCGTTCGCGCACCGTAAAGTCGTATAGACGTTCCTAGGCACTCCAAAGGCCTAATTAAGTTAATTTGCGTCGTATACATTATTTATTGCCGAGTTAATTGCCTGTTAATCACGTAATTAGGAGCCGTAAATCACCAGTTGTCACATTTTGCGTTATGTTTGTATCGTTTTCGCAAAACTACTAGTCTTAGCTGAGCCTATCGACACATCCCTTGTGAGACTGTTTAAAACTTTATAAAACTTCACAATTCTCTAGCGTGCACTGATAATCCACTGATGTACTATCATTTCCTCATTTTACACAAGCTCTTTTTTACTTTTTCACTGTGTTTGGATTTTGAAATTTTATCATATTTTTGGTTTTTCTGCAAAATTTCTCCCCCTAAAAACAAAAACATATTTTTGTGTTTTTGGTTTTATCAAAAGCAGAAAATAAACTGTACAGAAACTTGACAACAAGACATAGATCACTTCTGATCGCCGTCCTCCTCGGCTTCACACTCAACAACCCTCCCAGGAAACAATTTTTTCAACCCGTTCAATTTTAAAAGATAGTTAAATCCCGTTTTATCAAAGGGTTTTGTGTAAAAATCAGCTCTCTGATCATCGGTGTGTATATGATCAATTCGAATCAATTTCTTCTCGTTGCAATCACGGATGAAATGATGTCGAATCTCAATATGTTTCGTTTTAGAGTGATGAACCGGAGTTTTAGTTATATTAATTGCTGCCTCATTGTCCACAAAGATTGGAGTATCCAAGAACTACAAACCATAGTCCCTCATCTGCTGCTGGATCCAGAGGATCTGAGAGCAACAGCTGGAAGCCGAACGTATTCAGCCTCACAGGTTGAGAGAGCGACTGTGGTTTGTTTCTTGCACTGCCAAGTAACAAGCCGAGTTCCAAAGAACTGGCACCCAGCAGTTGTGGACTTTGCATTAAGCTTACAGCTCCCGAAGTCAAAATCAGCATAACCAGTAACAGAAAAGTCACCAGACTTAGGATACCACAAGCCGGTGCTTGGGCAGCCTTTAAGATACCGTAAAATTCTCTTCACAACTGTCAAGTTTGACTGTCTCGGACTTGACTGATATCGGGCGCAGAGGCATGTTGGATACATGATGTCCGGTCGTGAAGCTGTCAGGTACATTAACGATCCTATCATTGATCGATATAGCATCTCATCCACTTTTTCACCAGCTTCATCCGGACATATTCCATGATTTAACGCCAGGGGTGTTGAAATGGGCGATGATTCAGACATGTTGAACTTGTCCAACACATCATTTACATATTTGGTTTGGTGAATGAAGATTCTTCCGGGCATTTGCTCAACCTGTAACCTTAGGAAAAACTTCATCTCCCCCATCGAACTCATTTCAAACTTCTTCTTCATAACCTTCTCAAACTCTTTGCATAGCTCATCGTTCGTCGATCCGGAAATGATATCATCAACGTAGATTTGAACAATGAGTAGATGCCCTGCAACCTCTTTTGTAAACAAGGTACTATCGACCGTCCCTCTGATGAACCCGTTGGCCAACAGATGTTGGGAAAGCGTCTCGTACCAGGCTCTCGGGGCCTGGTGTAATCCGTAAAGCGCTTTGTCGAGTAAATAGACCTTTTCTTTGTGCACTGGATCGGTGAAACCCGGTGGTTGTCCGACGTAAACTTCTTCTTTGATTTTTCCGTAAAGGAATGCAAATTTGACATCTAATTGGTAGACCTTGAATCCTTTCCAAGACGCGAATGCCGGGAAGATTCTAATAGCCTCGAGTCTAGCAACAGGGGCATACACTTCGGTAAAATCGATCCCCTCCTGCTGACTGAAACCCTGAACTACCAACCGTGCTTTGTTTCTCACAATTACCCCTCTATCATCACGCTTACACTTAAAAACCCATTTGGTCTTTATCAGCTTCTGATTTTCAGGTAAATCAACCAATCTCCATACTCCTAGCTTCTCAAACTGCTGCAACTCTTCCTGCATCGTATTTACCCAGTTATCTTCAGTTAAAGCTTCTTTATATGTCTTTGGCTCTACCTACGAAATAAAGAATTTCAATGAGAATTCTTCCTGTAAAGGAGCTACAGAAGAATAAAAACATGTAAGCCCTTTATTGATTTGCTCTCGAGTTTTCACTCCACTCTGAAGATCACCGATGATTTGTTCCGTGGATGATACGACAAAGTTCTTGGCATGACTGTGTCTGGCACGCTCACTTCCGATTGCAAATTTGTGATATCCAGATCACCCGTGTGATCAACATCTTCTGAAGTCTCAGTATTTGGTTCCTCGTCAAACACCGGATCGGTTTCCAGTTCTGAGTCGTCAGACTGATCAAATACTAGAGCTGTTTCAACTGGAGTTTCATGTGCAGTTCCACTTGGACCAGCCTCGTGATCATTTGCACCCACGGTGGGCGAGGAAATTACCAACGGTCTCGGCACTTGATCTTGCGAAAGAGATTGCTGTTGTTGGTATAAGTATGCTATTTCCTCCTCACTTGGCTCAGTCGGCAACTGGAAAGACTCCCAAAGTTTTTCATAATCGAATAGCAATCTGTTTCCGGGAAGCTGAGTTGGAGCTGTATGCTGCTGACAGTCGACATGCTGAACTTGTATGATCTTTCCTAAGCATGGAACAAACACTCTCTTCAGTGGACTTGCATAACCTACAAAAAAACCTCCGTTAACCTTTGCACCAAATTTACCATCTGGATCAATAAATGTACAAGGTGATCCAAAAGGTTCTAAGAATTTCAGATTTGGTTTATAGCGATGAAGTAATTCGAAGCAGGTTTTCTTGTACTTCTTTACTGTAAGAACACGATTTAGCGTATAACATGCTGTAGCAACTGCTTCACTCCAAAAGAATATCGGCAATTTAGAATCGGCTAGCATGGTACGGGCTGTTTCGATCAGTGTGCAATTCTTTCGTTCTGCGACAACGTTTTGTTGTGGAGTATACGGTGTGCGGAATTCATGAAGAATGCCTTTGTCATTGCAAAATTCGAGCATACGGTTGTTTTTAAACTCCGTTCTGTTGTCGCTTTGAATTCTTCTGATCGGCAATTTGTACAGCGTCTCCATCTTTTAAAATAAAATCATCAACGAATCAAATGTTTGATCTTTACTTTCGAGACACATCACCTAGGAAAATCTTGTATAGTCGTCAGTTACCACAAGACAATACAGGTCTCCACTTACGCTCTTTACATTTACTGGTCCGAACAGATCCATATGGAGTTTTTCGAGCGGTATTCTGATGGAGTTCAAGAGCTTCTTTGGGTGTGACTTCTTTGTTTGCTTACCCTTTTTGCATTCTACATAATCGTCATTCAGATGGAAATTTTTCAAATTAACCCATTCAACAAGATCATTGTGAACTAAGAATTTCATTTTTCTCACATGAATGTGGCCCATCTTACGATGCCACTTTTTTTATTCTTTTTCAGTTGCTTTTGTTTTAGTTACAAAACATTTTGGTTTTCTGTCTGATGTTGTTGCGACGCTCATGTCTAGGACATACAAATCGTTTTCACGAGGAGCTCGCATCAACACCATATCTTCTGGAATTTGAAAACCAGGTTTAATGATCAAACACTCATTTTTTGTAAAATGAACTGTGAACGACTTGTCACAAATCTGCGATATGTTCAACAGATTGTTTTCAAGTTCAACGATGTAGTTCACTTTATCAAACGTTAGAACTCCATTGGTAAGAATTCCTTCACCAACGATTCTTCCTCCCTGCGTTCCTGCAAATCCAACATATCCTCCGTTGATTGATTTGACATCATAGAGCAATGATAACATCCCAATCATATGCCTCGAGGCGCCGCTATCCATGATCCACTCGGATATGATCGATCTCGGAAGCCCCTGCACACATCAAAGATATTCACTCAAACAACGATGCCCAATATTTCTTCACATTTGGAACACTACCAAATACAAGATCAAAGTTTACGTCAACTTTTGGAATATCGAAGACAACGTTTTGAACAACAGGTTTTGACTTTTATTTTAGATCTCCCTCCTTGATTGGTGGAAATTCTTCAATCAATTTGTCCAATTCAAACTCAAGTGTTTCATTGTTAGTTACAACGACCTTCGGCTCGGATTTTAAAACCTTTTCCATTTTCTTTTCTTCAATCGATTGTTTAGGTTTCTCCACCCATGATTGATTTGGAAAAATCTTCATTTTAGGATAAACCTTTGAAGTCTTTGGAGATTTTGAAGATTCACCAATCTCAAAGGTTGATTTTGGCTTATCCTCGGACTTCAAAGATTTACCGCGTTTCAAAATACGCACTGAGGGAACCATCGGTGTTTTTCCTTTAACATCTTTTGAAATTTTAGGTTTGGGTTTTTGGAAAACTGGCTTTTCAATCTTTTTCACACACTGTTGGGCCATGTGACCAATTTCATTACAGCGATAACAGATTCTTTTGTCGTATTCGACAAAAGTGTTGTCGTATTCGACAAAAGTGGATCTGTTGGTCTCATCTTTCAACTTCTTGGCTGCATTGAAATCGTCAACTGCTTTCTGACTAAAGATGTAATCTTTTTCAGCTTCAGCACTAGGACCAGCGACAAACACATCACCTAATTTTTCTTTTGGCTTGACATCCTTCTTAGCCATTTTCTTTTCAAAACCAACACCTTTCCTTTTGAAATTGTTACCATTTCTCTTGTTATTACCACCATTGCCCACCCTTTCATTTTGCCTTCCTGGGTTGTTAATCGGTTGGTTTTTAACAAAAGATTTCTTTGGTTTTCAAAGAAATTCATTGTTGTTCACCTCTGAAATGTCAATTTCCACAAGCTTATAAACCTTTTCAATATTTTCCTTTTTTGCATTCTGAATTGGAAACTCAAAATCAGTATATAGTTTGTCAGTTCCGGTCATCGTGTAAGCCACAATGATCGGGACGTCATCCACAACTTTATCTGATTTTAGTATGAATATATCCAGAAAGTTTCCATCATCTTCAGAATCAGAAATGGAATTCTCCAGATGAGTTTTAACCATTCCAAAATCAGAGTTATCACTTTCTTCATCCAACACCTGGTCAACAACAGTTTTAATCACTTGTGACTCGTTGTCAGTGTCAGATGGAGAAAATGTAACATCAATGCTTTCCGGTAACTCATTTTCTACAGTTCTCAACTTGAGATTCAAAGCTGCTTCCACCCCATCTGGATATTTTTGTGTGTAATGATTCCACATTGGAGGTGGAACATTGTTGAATGCAGATTTATCATCAGACAGTTTAGGAACAATTTGGTCAATCATATAAGATGAAGCAATATAACCGATCAATTTCTTTTCAACTCTTTCTTTTTCAATACGCATCAATTCAAGTTCCTTTTTCAATGATGCGATTGTGTCCAGATGAATGTTAACTTCCATCTGCTTTTCCATGACCGTTTCTTTGAACAAGTTTGTGGCTTTATCATTTTCAATACTTTCTTTTTGAATCATTTTGATTGAACGTGATAACCTGTCATAAGCCTCTTTCACATCATTAAGATCAGTGTATGTTTTCAATTCTTGAAATTGTTTGTCTTTTTCAAGACAAATCATGCAGGGTTTTAAACAATTTTCACATGGTGTTTCAGGAATTGGATCATTCTTTTCAAAATCCTTTTCCTCTTTATCAGTTTTAATTTCTGGTTTACCAAACCCGTCAGACTCAGACTCTGATTTTTCTCCTGATTTGATATCTAGATTTTCTGATTTGAACTCGGACTCCTTTTCGACTGACTCCTTTTCGATTGACTCTGTTTTGACAGACTCCATTTCGACAGATACTGACTCTTGAGTTTTGTCTACCTCTTTCAGCTTGATCGCCAGTGCCTTGTCAGCTATCTCCTTCAGAGTTTCTTCATTCATCTCTTTAGAAAAATCTATGATTTCTTCAACCGAAGCCTTTTCGATGTCATATTGTGGACAAAAACCAGTAGTTGGCTTGTTGAAGAATCCTGCAAAAGAATCAAACATGTTAGGTGGCATTATTGATTTAAAAGAATTAGCAATAATCTCCTGTTCTGATTGATAATAATAAACTTCTGCTGCTGCCTCTTCAATCTCTGCCAGACTTTCTTCACTCATTATTTCACCAACTTCCTCAGTTTCAACATCATATTTTGGTTCTTCAACAATCTCTGCCATCATAGCAAGGCCCTTACCAGGAACATATTTATCCCAACTAAACCCTTCCGCAACCTTCTCATCATCCTGATTAACCAAAAGAGCCTTTTCTGGTTTGTTTTCAATTTGAGGTCTTGGATTGAATGGTTGCTGACTATTTTTGTGATAGATTGCTTGTCGGTAATAGTCATTTGTGAACGGATTCTGATGATTGTTTACTTCCCTGTTTGGACATTCGCGTTTGAAATGCCATTTTTCTTTGCATTTAAAGCAAGTTACTTTCGCTTTATCAAATCCAAGCTTTTGATCAGGTCCTGAGAGACTGTTTCGTCCGGTTATTTTCATAAATCTTTGTGCTCTCCTCACTAAGCTCGCCATTCCCCATTTGATATCAATAAGCTCTAATTCTTCAGGATCAATTTGATCGTAATCCGCCTTTGTCATGTCTGGATTACCGATCCTTCCAGCAACTAGACTCTCATATGATTCAAGAACGGAAGCTAATAGTGCGATATGTTGCTTTGCAGCTGCTTCTGTAAAATCTTGACCATTTTTTATGTTTACAGCAATATTGCACTGTATCCCAGAAACGTAACTCTGATTATTTAAACTTGATGAACTTTGAGGAGACACTTGTTCTTGAACCTTAGGATTTGGTTCAAAACTTGTGAATGGTGAATAGTTGTTGTTCGGTGTGCTTTGAGAAACTCCAGATGTAGGCTCAGCACTAAATGCTGTCTGAATTTTTGGACTTGGGGTAGATGTTGTTGATGAGCTTCCTTTGTAGTACAATTGAACATCTTGTTGTACATTAGAAGCTTTCATTTTTCTAATCTTTTTAAGTTCAAGCACATGCGATTCAATTTTCTCGATGAACGTGCTTAGATTGAAAACAACATATTCCAAGTTATTTTTTAAAACCATCAAATATGTGCCCCACTCATCATATGGTAAAGCATCTGCCAGCTTGTTAACCCATTCTTCATCAGTTTTTTCAATGCTCAAACGCTTCATTTCTACAACCAAATGACAATATCTCTCGATTAACTCTTTTGTTGACTCACCCTTGATACCCGTAAAAATATCAAATTCCTTTTTCAGCAATGCCGTTTTGCTCTTTATCATCGAAGCACTTCCAAGAAACTTGACTTTTAGTGCATTCCAGATAGACTGCGACTCTGCGAGTCATTCTGATGATGTAGCAAAACCAAAATATCTTCTTTTATTGCTTGCTGCAAGATACTCATCATTTTTCTTCTCGGCTTTAAAGCTATCATGTGCAAGTGGAGTTAACTGATTAAGTGTTTTCTCAATACCCGCTCCATTTGTCGTAGGTACATACTTCGATTCAATTTTCATCCAACACTCAAAATGATTTGCCTGTACCCAGGTTTTAAACCTCTCTGACCACCCTGAATATTCGTCAATGTTCATTAATTTTGGTGGCTTTTGCATTGTACCAAGCTCGTTTTCCATATTTACGTTCTGCACAATACTCGCTGGAGTTTGAACTGCTTTCATTCCCCCTCCAGAAAACATGTTATAAAATTCTTGGTTATCCATTTTAAATTTTGAAAAATTTTCAAACTTTTTGAAAAATTCACTTTTCAAGCGAAATGACTTCCACACGGAATGGACTTTCAAACGGAATGGACACACAAACGAAATTGACTGTTACTAACTTTCAAACGAAATGAACTTTCAAACGAAATGACACTTTCAAGCGAATTGAAATGTCATTTCGTGCGAAATGAGTAAAAAGTTCCTTTTCGTGCGAAATGATCAGAAAATATGGATTTTCAAGCGAAATGGTTCATTTCGTATGAAATGAACAAAATTTTCAAGCGAAATAACAACAGCTCACACGAAATGGTTCATTTCGTACGGAATGGACATAATTTTCACATGAAATGATGCTCGTTCACACGAAATGATGTTTTTGGAACTTTTTGATCAATTTTAGTCCGAATTTAGGTCTGAAACTTTGAAGGATTGCTTAAAATGGTGTTTTACACTTTATATTCAAAACTCAGTCCATTTTGTCCGTGGAATCGTTCAAAAATCCAAGAATGAGTAGAAGTAGAGAGTTCTAAACCATTTAAAGCACTGATTCAGCCGATTTGACTCATCCTGAGCTCTGATACCACTTGTAGGATCGATATTCGACCGGAATGAGTCGGTCTGAGTCAAATCTAAGCTACTAGAGAGGCGGAAACAAACTAGTAACTGAGAATCGGTGTTAGAATGTGAGTAGAAACAGAGATATTCACTTTAAACTGGTTTTCCATTCCTTTTAGACGTTAATACACGGAGAAAATCTGACAGCACTTCGTTACAGACTTCACCAATTCGTGCCAAATGGAAAACACTACCTCCCTATTTATAGGGAAACCATTCCGCACGAAATGATACATTCCATTTCGTACGAAATGGCAAACTCCATTTCGTATGAAATGGCCTAATATCCATTTATTGCGAAATGGTTACATACACAAAATAACTTTAGCATTTTACACTTTTAACCCCTATTCAAGCTACGGACATGACCTAGACAGTTGACGTAGGCGATAGACATCGTGTACCAACAATTCCCGTATCTAAAGTTCCAGTGATTTCATAAACCGGGGTGGTAAGTATTGGAATTCATGTTGTAATTTCTACCACCCCCGCCTTGCCCTTGCAATGCATTCACCTCCTCATATTGCCCTTCCACTCCTTGGCAATTTTCAGCCGCATGCCCTATCTCATTACAAAGCACACAAACATTATAAATTTGATTAGAAGTTTGAACATTACCATCGTCTATCTCATGCACTTGATTTCGGGTAATGGTCGGTCGTGCTCTCCATGATGCATAAGCTTTTCTTTTTTATGTGACCGCCATTTATTCCAAGAATTCCCAATCTTCATGCTCATAATTCGTGCCAAAAGTGCCATTCATGATAGACATTAAGTCACAAGCATCTTCGACACATAACCCCTCATGAAAAGCATTCATCAACTCCCATAGCTCTATCCCATGATGAGGGTAATTCTTTATCATCATGTTAAACCGTTCAAATGCCTCATGGAACATCTCACCTTGTAGTTGTTGGAAACTTCTCAACCCTTTTCTAGCATCATTTGTCTTTTGGGCAGTATAAAATTCATCCAAAAAGATTTGTTGCATTTCCGCCCATGTATAGATGGATGCCGAAGGTAGGGTGTAAAACTATTTTTTCGCCTTATCTTCCAAAGAGAATTTAAATAATACCAATTTGACATCATCAGCCAAAAATCCTTGACTCCCAAGAGTGTTGCAAATCGAATCATAAGCCTCCAAATGAAAATAAGGCTCTTCCGTTGCTAGACCTTTATACTTTGGCAAACTTTGTAACGAATTGGTTTGAACTTTGAACGTCCTCCCTTGGTCATTGTGAGGAATAACTACCGGTGAAGGATTATGAGTAATCACCGGTCTAAAATGTGCTTCAATACCTCTAGCATGTTCTCAAAGATGTCTTCTTGGCACACCGAAATGAACTCTTGGACGTATAGGACCCATTGGTCTTTAAACTTGCATGCGTGGAGGCCCAAATTGTTGTGGAGGTGGTTGAAATTGATGTTGGATTGGTGGTTGTTGAATTGGCCTTTGGAATTGATGTTGTGCATTTTGTGGACGAACTTGTTGCAAGGGCATGGGATGTTGCAATTGTGACCCTTGTGACCGAACATGTTGTACCCCAACCGGTAACCTACCTATGTCTTGAATTCTTTGCAATGGTTGATTTTGTTGAACCACTCCTCCTTGAGGTCCCAAATTACCTCCATCACCCTCATAATAAAATCCATCTTCGTCATATCCCTCATACTCTTCTTCATACCCCTCATCGTATCCATCTCCTCCTATACCCGAAGATTGTCCAAATGGAAAAGATAAATATTGATAACCTGGTTGGTTCGGAGGTTGATATGTAGAAGTAGCGTGAACTACGGTTGAATTTGGTGGTATTGAATAGGTGGAAGATGATTGACCCGTATGTGGGAAGAAATGGGAAAATGGTGGAATTGTAGTAGACGGGCTAAAGGTAAGTGTAGGTTCAACTTGGGTAGTAAAAGGTAGTGTAGTGTTGGTTGGTGTATCATCATGCGGTGGAGTAAGGTCGGTAGTGGTGTTAGGCATGGTGGTATTTGGTGAAGGTTGTGTTGATGATGGTATGAAAGGTGGTGTAAGCTCACCCGTAGTTGGTGGTGGTGGTGGCGGATCCATGTGTCTAAGTGGTGTAATTGGTGTTGTTGGTGAACCGCTGATTCTGTTTTCCCTTAACAAAATTCTGTTTCCTCTCAAAGTTCGTTCAATATCTTGATCAAATGCCAATGGTGATAGCTTGTGAGAGCTTCTAGTACGCACGCACCTGTAAATACCTGCACACTAACACACCCAGCGTAAACCAGAAAACTAACAAACCTAAAAAGATCAAAAATAACACACGTTGCGCACTACTCCCCGGAAACGGCGCCAAAATTTGACGTGATGTCGTGGTCACAATCAAATTTAATCCAATTACTACTAATAGCTAGCGGTAAGTGGGTATCGAACACAGGGAGTTTGTGGAATATGTGTTATTTAGAAGTGTATCTAAGTTATCTAAGATTAAACTAATTGCAATAAAAATAAATTCAAGAGTTGGTTTGATTGGTTGATTTTTTTTTTTTTTTGCTTCAAACATCGTCACCAATTTCTTATTATTATTTTTTTTTGTACCAATCCTGATTATGATTATCTTATATAGATATAATAGATGGAAATTACAAATCATGGGTTGGTAGACGGGCAACAAGCTGCGCCGCCACCCCCTTTTGAATTGCAAATCCTACTCGTCTAATTGAAAAATGAGAATTTGGGTTGTAAACAATTTAGAGACAAATGACCATCTTTAGTTTCCGGTTTGCTTCGACATTTATGCTAACATTCCACTAGAAAGAACTACATAGACATAGTTCATGTGCGATTACTTGTTGTGATGAAAGGGAACTAAGTACTCGGATTCCTAGAACGCGAGGTTGTTACCCGATGACCAATTAATCAATACCCAATCCTAATTCTACCCATGATATCTCGATTGCCAATAGCACCAAGAACATATGGTTTCAAATTAGATTAACATAAGAATTAACAATTTACAAACAAGCAATCACACACCATAACAAACAAATCATAAAGACAAGTTCATTATTATAGAAATATGAAATCCAAACATAAAGTCTTACGCAAACCTTCAACCAAAGATAGTCACCATAAGTTTAGCCACTCATGACTTGGACAATCATCATCACATACATATCAATGTTCATAAGAATTAAAAACACTAACAAGATGTTTAGAAATTCTTTCAAGCTCTCAAGAACACCCAAAATTCGCCTCTAGACTGCTGGTAACCGAATGGGATTGATTGGGTATGAAAAGACACCATAAATCCGCATTAAAAGGTGGAAGTTACACATTTACGCATGTCAGCGCCGTAAGCTACGGTGGCCACCGTAGCTTACGGTGGCTTGGAATGGTTTACGGTAGCTTTAAACTGTCATACGGTGACAAAAGGTGCCAGTCGGTGCCGTAAGCTACGGCCGTTGCCGTAGCTTACAGCAGGCTTCAACATGAAAACTTGTTTTTAGCATAACTTTTTCGTTTCAACTCCATTTTCTTCACCGTTTTTGCCTACGTTCTCGTAATTTCGTCCTCTATCATGTTATCCTCTTAATTATTTAATTCCAAAAATTGATTTTTTTCATTTATTCTCTGTGTTCCTTCCATTTTAAGCTCCCGTTTGTACCTGAAACACAAATAACCGTAGTTATCTAATTCTAGACAACTACCCGATTAAATGTATGATTTTATTATCAATTATACCACTTAAGGGTTGTCCTACGGACTACCCATCAAAGAGCGCTGGTCGGATGAGAGTGGACAGAAATGGTAAGTTGTGATGTTGACATGGGGTATTTATAGGGCTTCCCGAAATGGAATGGGTGGGATGTGGCTGGTCGATCGGGTGGCAGCCCGATCGAGTGGCCGGTCGATCGAGCGGCTACTTGATCGAGCGGCTGGTCGATCGGTTGGTCACTTGGTTGATCAGCCACTTGATTCGAGTGTTCGATGCGACGAGTTTTGCGGTTTCAATTTGCGTGTAGAGTGTTGCGATGCGATAAAGTTTCCCTATTCAAAAGTACTTTTAATCCCAACTACTATATCTAACATACAATCATCCTAAATTACTTGCGTTTAGCGTTTGTAATTCGATTTCGATTGAGTTTCGATTGCGTTTCGATTGATCACCATAACACAACATAAATAAACATGCACAAGTAACACATAAAAGGCAGACACACATAAAACAATATCCAGAATTCTTAATTCGAGTTGCGAGTGCGATTTTGATGCGATAAATATACGATAACTTCGATTACTTTGGTTAAACCTCGATTCTTAATAAATACTCCACGTAATACAACTAACGTAAACAATTTAAATAGACTATCTACGAGTCAAAGAAGTCAAAACAGGAATTGAGCAAGGAGTGACAGATCGCAATTAGCAATCTTGTCTCCCTTTGACTTCAATCTTGACTTTGATTTTGACTTTCAAAACACGGGGTGTTACAGCCTCCCCTAGTTAAGGGAATTTCGTCCCGAAATTAGGCTTCAGCCGTAACAAACAACTGCGGGTACTTCGCCTTCATGTCAATTTCGAGTTCCCAAGTGAACTCTGCGCCTCGTTTGCCTTCCGATCGAACCTTCACAATGGGAATGCGCGAGCGTCTGAGCTGCTTGGTTTGCTGGTCCATGATTTCGACAGGCTTTTCCACGAAGTGTAGCGTTTCGTTTACTTGCAGATCTTTGAGAGGTACGGACAGATCATGCTCAGCCAGGCACTTTCTGAGGTTTGACACATGGAAAGTCGGGTGAATGTTGCTAAGTTCCTCCGGTAGTTCGAGTCTGTAGGCCACTTTTCCAATCCTTTCCAGAATCTTAAAGGGTCCAACGTATCGAGGCGCGAGCTTTCCTTCTTGCCGAATCTGACCACACCCTTCCAAGGTGATACCTTTAGGAGTACATGGTCGCCAACGTCAAATTCAAGGGGCTTGCGTCGTCTATCGGCGTAACTTTTCTGATGACTCCGATCTTTCAACAAATTATCTCGTATCTGGAAGATTTTGTCAGTCGTTTCTTGCAATAGCTCAGGACCGGTTAATTGAGAGTGACCGATCTCGTGCCACACAATAGGCGATCGACATCTTCTTCCATATAACGCCTCAAATGGTGCCATCTGAATGCTGGAATGATAACTGTTGTTGTACGAGAATTCGACTAACGGCAGGTAGACATCCCAATTACCACCGAAATCTATGACACACGAACGGAGCATGTCGTCCAGAGTACGAATCGTTCTCTCAGTCTGACCGTCGGTCTGGGGATGAAAGCGTAGTACCGAGTGCGGTTTGAAATGTTTCCCATAGACGCGAGGTAAACCGGGCGTCACGGTCAGAGATGATATCACGAGGCGTCCCATGTCGACAAATGATCTCATTGGTGTAGATCCGGGCTAATCTTTCTACCTTGTAGTCTTCTCGTATAGGTAGGAAATGCGCTAATTTGGTCAGACGGTCGACGACAACCCAGATGTTGTCGTGGCTTGATGGCGTACACGGAAGTTTCGTGATGAAGTCCATGGCAATGCTTACCTATTTCCACATAGGGAACGGGGGTTGTTCAAGCAATCCAGAGGGTCTTTGATGTTCAGCCTTGACTTTAGAGCAAGTTAGGCACTTCCCAACATAGAGAGCGATATCCCTCTTCATGCCCGGCCACCAGTACTTGTAACGAAGGTCCTGGTACATTTTATCGGCACCGGGATGAATAGAATACCGAGATTTGTGGGCTTTGTCCATCAAAATCTATCGCAAATCGTTCCGCTTAGGGATCCAAATTCGGTCCAGATAATGGAATATCCCATTCGACTTATTCACAAGCTGGGCTCCATCGTGATGAATCCTTTCCTTCATCAGAGTTCGCTCATTGAAACAAGCATATTAGGTGTCGTGGATAAGAGTCTTGAGATGCTGTTGGGCTGGAATATTACGAACGCTATGCAGATAGCTTCGTCGGCTGAGAGCGTCGGCAACGACATTTGCTTTGCCAGGATGATAACGGATCTCATAGTTATAATCGTTAAGAAGTTCCTTCTGGTTGAAGATGTGTTAACGCATATTAAGTTCCTTCTCACATTTGCTTTACCCATCGACATTTGCTTTGCCAGGATGATAATGGATCTCACATTTGCTTTACCCATCGACGTTAACGCATATTAAGTTCCTTCTGGTTGAAGATGTGTTGGAGGCTCCTATGGTCGGTGTACACTTGGTACCATAAAGGTAGTGTCTCCAAATCTTCAACGCAAAGACCACTGCGCCTAGCTCGAGGTCATGGGTGGTATAGTTCTTCTCGTGGATCTTGAGCTGACGAGATGCGTAAGCGATAACCTTATCTCTTTGCATAAGAACGCAACCAAGACCAAGGTTCGAGGCATCGCAATAAACAACGAAATCGTTGCTTCCATCAGGTAAGGCAAGGATAGGAGCACTGTAAAGCGTATGCTTGAGGGTTTGGAAAGCAGTCTCTTGTTCAGTTCCCCAAACAGGAGGCTTGTCTTTATGCGTGAGAGAGGTAAGCGGCACGGAGATTTTAGAGAACCCTTCGATAAATCGACGATAATAGCCCGCTAGTCCGAGAAAAGAACGGACTTCAGACGGGTTCTTAGGTGTAATCCAACTCTTAACGGCTTCAATCTTCGCGGGATCGACATGAATACCTTGACTATTAACAATGTGACCAAGGAATTAAACCTCCTCTAGCCAAAATTCGCACTTGGAGAACAGGCGTAGAGTCGATTCCCCTGGAGTAGATCGAGAACCAAACTTAGATGTTGCGCATGTTCGGCTTTCGACTTGGAATAGATCAGGATATCATCGATGAACACGATGACGAAACGGTCAAGAAACGCTTTACACACGCAATTCATCAGATCCATAAAAACCGCGGGTGCGTTGGTTAGACCAAAAGGCATAACAACGAACTGATAGTGGCCGTAACGGGTGTGAAAAGCGGTTTGGGTATATCCTCCTCTTGAATGCGAAGTTGGTGATAGCCTGAACGTAGATCGATCCTTGAGAAACACGATGCACCTTGTAGTTGGTCAAACAAATCATCAATTCGAGACAGGGGATAGCGGTTCTTGATTGTCAACTTATTCAATTCCCGATAGTCGATGCACATCCTGAACGACCCATCCTTCTTTTTGATGAAAAGGACTGGCGCGCCCCAAGGAGAGGTGCTCGGGCGAATGAAGCCTTTATCAAGTAATTCCTGGAGCTAACTTGAAAGGTCACGCATTTCAGATGGAGCTAATCGATAGGGAGCTTTAGCAACAGGGTTTGCCCCAGGAATGAGGTCGATACGGAAGTCGATATCACGACTTGGCGGAAGACAAGGAAGATCATCAGGAAATACTTGGGGAAATTCGTACACCACAGGTACGTCTTTCACTTCAGTCTTTCCTTTCTTTTCCTTCTCCACTACTACAATGTTAGCCAAGAAAGCTCTGTATTCTTTGCGGAGATACTTGCTAGCTTGGATGCAAGACATAAGCTTAAGACTCTTCGAGGGAGTTTCACCATAAACACATAACTGATCACCATTAGCGAGCGCGAATTGAATCATGTTATCAAAGCACACAACTTCAGCACGGTTTTCACGAAGAAAATCCATGCCTACTATGATATCAAAACTTCCGAGTTGCATCGGAATGAGATCAATGGGAAAGATGTGATTGTTGAGATCAAGAGTACAATCATGAAGAACTGAATTCACGGCAACGGTCCTTCCGGTGGTGACTTCAACATCGAATGTCGAGGGGAGATGAGAACGCTTACTATTTAGGAGCTTTTCGAACTCAAACGATACAAAACAATTATCGGCTCCAGTATCAAACAAACACGAAGCATAAATTCCATTTATGAGGAACGTACCATTGACCACGTTGTTGTCAGCCTGGGCCTGGCGCACATTGATGTTGAAAGTTCTGGCGCGTGCTGCTTGTTGCTGTTGCTGCTGAGGCTGTTGCTGCTGAGGCTCTTGTTTCACAACCCTGTTCGGGCACATGTTGGTTAAATGGTTAGGATCGCCACATGAGAAGCAGACTCTGGCGTTGATCGCGGGTGCTAGAGTAGCCTGTTGACCCTGAGGGGCGGTGGGAAGAGCTTGTTGAGTAGGAGCTGGAGCTGCGGTGTTACGGGGGCCAACGCGACAATTGGTGGTGAAATGACCATACATATTGCAATGTATGCAAAATCTGCAGGCGATTCCCACCGGATGATGGTAAGTACATGTCGGGCAAGTAGGGTGGGGACCAGTATACGCACGCTTTGCAGGTGGCGCATAGGTAACTGGGGCTGCAGTAAATCGGTGTTGTTGTTGTTGTTGTTGTTGCTGAGCCGGTACGGCTTGAAGTGGAGCAGCAGTGGTAGTGACAGCACAGTTCTTGTTGCTGGAGTTGTTGTTGTTGTTCTTCTTCCTATTGCGACGAGAGGACTTTGATGACTGAGCGGCGGTGGTGTCGGCAGCTGGTGCGGTTGTGGTAGCTTGGTGCAGGCTCATCGAAGCTTTATCCCAAAAACCAGCTTTTACTCGCTTGTCGTTGATTTCAGCGGCAAGCAAGTAAGTTTATTCGATCGTTGCTGGCTTTGAGGCATGCACAAAATCTGCAACACAATCCGGCAGAGCTCGGATGTACTTCGTGATCATCATATCGGTAGTCTTCACTTGATAGGGACAGATAATACTGAGCTGCTTGAAGCGAGCAGTCAAAGCAGCATTGTCACCTTCCTTCTGCTTCAGATGCCAGAATTCATCCTCCAGCTTTTGGCGCTCATGGGGAGGGCAGAACTCTTCGAGCATAACATTCTTCAACTCGTCCCATGACAGACCATAGGCTGCATCATTTCCGTGCTTGTTCCTTTCGGCCATCCACCAGTCTAGAGCGCGGGACTGGAAGACGCCGTAGCATTCAGGGTGCGGAGATTGTTAGGACATCCGCTCTTTCGTAGGGTGACTTCGATTGAGTCAAACCATTGAAACAAGGCCATAGGGCCATCTTCGCCAGTGAACTCTTTCGGTCCGCATGCCTTGAACTGTTTGAAACTGAAAGCAGCTTTGGGTGTAGCTTTGGGAGCTTCGGTCCTGGATTCTTCAGACGATTTGCTCTTGTTCTCGTATAATTCACTCACAATCTAAGGAACGGTCTTTGCTACTTGCTTAGCGACGAGAGCAGCGAGGCGTTTATCTCTCTGTTCTTAACGGGAAATTCGTGGGTGACGGGGTCCAGATGACGACATTGTCTGCAACAGACATCGTCTTGGGACTCAGACACAATAAAATCGAATCTCACCTCACACGTCTAATTCTACTAAAGCTAAGAACACACTCAATCACATAGTCACATAGGCACATAATCACAGATTCACATAAGCACATAGAGCACAGAAGCAAATAATCCACAGAACCACACTTTATTTTACACGTATTCATCTCTCCTATGGCACATAAGCATATGAAGCACATAGTAGCATTCTGACAGCCTCAGAATACGGAAACCTATCATTCAAAGTTCGCGCGTTCGAGTACAGCGATTGCGTTTACACTGCGAATAGTATAGCGAGCAACAAGGCATACAGTAGTTCCACAAATAGTAGCGATTTGTTGGCGTTTCGGGATAGATGTATAGTGCGAGTCGTGTGTGTCGATCAAAGCGATAATGAAAAGCGAATAAATCACCAAAAAATCAAAACATATAACCAAATAAATCACATAAAACACATAAGGTTCACATAAAATCGAAAAATATCAGAGTCGGCAGTAGCGAGCTCAGAATCGAAACATATAAAAAATCGAGGGATAGATTGTCTGCGGCTGATAGACATAGACTACCCAAAGCGGTTCAACTGTTCACAAGGACCATCGGCACATATTTGGCTTTCAGGACTATGCTTTTTGCCTCGATTCTTGGGCAATCGGCTTGCGTCCTTCCAGTTACAATGTGGCTTTCGGTCGTTGGAGTCCGTCGAGACTTTGGTGAGAGTTTGTAAAACCAAAATTGGGAGCGGAACAAGTCACCAAGGTTCGGGTTTCACCCCTGCCTTAACAACTTTGTTCCTGTTTTGATAAAAATAGAGACGCAAATCTGCGTTAAAGTATGGATTTCACTCCTGATTCAACGCAGATTCTCGTGTTTATAGATAAAAATGCGGGTCGAACAAGTAATCTGGTCGAGAGTTTGCGGCTTTCACACCTATTCTCGACCTAATCCCTTGTTCATTTTCGAAAATTAGGGTGCAGTGATAGCGTAGCGTAAGCAAGAAATAGTAAGTAGGCTCGTACAAAACCCACACTGGGTAAGCACAAGTCGGTCTGTTGGTACTTAACTATAGACTAGGTCATTTCTAAGACATTGACCCGGACTAGGTCGAGTCTTGCCTAATTCCCTATAGTTATGGCTCTGATACCAATCTGTCACACCCCAACCGATGGCGGAAACATCGGGGTGTGGCACTGAGTGAAACAGATTGTCCAGAAGTTTCCATAACAACTATAATTACCAATTATTTAAAACAACATGTCCCATACCATGTCATAAAAGATAACATAATTATTACAGACAAGATCTAGTCAATTTGTTCTGTTCCGACAACTCAGATTTCAAATACAGGCAATTTTTTATTGGTTTCTAGACCTTTCCTAGCCTCGATTTCATCACAGCAAGCCAAGCAAAAAAGCATCTTAAGCACATGTCACATACGTTAAAGTAAAAGTCAATACACATAGTGTAAAGGTGAGCATACAAGTTTAATAATAGCATAATTGAGTTCGAAATCATTTACGGATAACCAGCATGTACACAGAGTGAAATGAAGCACGTTAGTTATCGACATGAACCTATCGATACCAATGACTGCGGGTTGACTGCACAAGGCAGTTCGCGATACATGTTCACCACTATGACCCATGTAACTAATTGTCCTTAACAACCCCTGAGTGAACATGTGCTAAGTTTAAACTATAGTACTATCATTGCTAAGGCAGGTAGACATCATTCCAAGTGTAAACATAACAAACAAGCATTCATTTAGTCACGTATAACATGCTGTAACGGTTAGCGTTAAAGTATTGTGTAGTGTGTTCGATGTGATTTAGAATAAGTAACGTATGTAACACCCAAAAGTGCGTAAGCAAAAAGGGATCTAGTATACTAACAGTGATGATGGATTGAAGGGAGCGCTTAGAGCGAGATTAGCCTGATCAGAACGATAGCATAACGATAAGCGATACCTAAATTGGAGTGATGTGTCATTTGGTCGAACGGTAATCCGATCGGACAACAATTCGATCGGGTGGCCGGTCGAATGGGTGACAATCCGCTCGAATGGTTATCCGATCGGGTGACCTTTCGAGTGGATTGTTTTTTCGTTTGGGAAGGATGTGTTTGTGTTTGACGGCTTGACTTTGAACTTTTCGTTGTAGCATTTTGAAAACAAAGAAGTATCTCTACCTTTCAGGTCGGTCGGTCGGACGGCAGTCTGATCAGACGACGATCTGATTGGTAGGACACTTCAGTGAGAACAAGTTCACAGCAGTTTGTCACTCGATCGGATTGTAGTCCGATCGGGTGGCAATCCGTTCGAACTAGTAATGCATTTGAACATGTTGAAAATTATTTAAGTCTCCAAACGTCACACGATCGGATGGTCACTTGATCGGATTGTAGTCTGATCGGATGGTAGTCCGTTTCATCGTTCAGATTCTTGTGTAGTTTAAGACATTGTTAAGTATAGAACCAAGTGCAGCCCGATCGGCCAGCCGGTCGATCGGGAAGCAATCCGATCGGGGGGTAGCCCGATCGGACAGCAGTCCGTTCCGACAGTCTGGTCATTCTAACACTTGTTGTTGCTTGATAGTTTGCGATTTATCGAGACGCTATGATGACGTGCTAAACAACAGAACCTTATCATGGTCCAAGTGACCCGATCAGACATGAATCACCCAAGTCTAACCAGTTCACTGGTTCCTGACGGTGGTTTATGTCTAACCCGATATCGGTTGTCTCGTTGATAGGAACCAGATCTTGAACCAACACATCACCAAGAACGAGTAGAAGGTCGGGTCAAGCTCCGATTCTATCGGTTTTGACAACATTGAGTATAAAAGAGTTGAAAGAAAGTTAGAAACCATCTTTCAATCCTTTTTCTCATGGATATACTTAGATCTATGAAAGATCCTTGTTTATTTGTGTGGAATTCGGTTCGATCTAAGTTGTTCTTGGTGGATAGAGGCCAAAACATGAAGTTCATTAGAACACCATGATGACATCATCCTAGAACACCTCAAATCTAGTGATTTCACAGTTAAAAGTTAAGATTCAAGAGATAGAAAGGTGTAGGAGTACGTGTAGATTAAGAAAGTACAAGATTTAGGTTGAGATCTTATCGAGATCGCGAGAAATCGAAGAAAAGGTGAGCAAGAGCGCTGGTCGGATGAGAGTGGACTAAAATGGTAAGTTGTGATGTTGACATGGGGTATTTATAGGGTTTCCCAAAATGGAAAGGGTGGGATGTGGCTGGTCGATCGGGTGGCAGCCCGATCGAGTGGCTGGTCGATCGAGCGGCTACTCGATCGAGCGGCTGGTCAATCGGTTGGTCACTTGGTTGATCAGCCACTTGATTCGAGTGTTCGGTGCGACAATTTTTGCGGTTTCGATTCGCGTGTAGAGTGTTGCGATGCGATAAAGTTTCCCTATTCAAATTACTTTTAATCCCAACTACTATATCTAACATACAATCATCCTAAATAGCTTGCGTTTAGCGTTTGCGATTCGATTTCGATTGAGTTTCGATTGCGTTTCGATTGATCAACATAACACAACATAAATAAACATGCACAAGTAACACATAAAAGGCACACACACATAAAACAATATCCAGAATGCGTAATTCGAGTTGCGAATGCGATTTCGATGCGATAAACATACGATAAATTCGATTACTTCAGTTAAACCTCGATTCTTAATAAATACTCCACATAATACAACTAACGTAAACAATTTAAATAGACTATCTACGAGTCAAAGAAGTCAAAACAGGAATTGAGCAAGGAGTGACAGATCGCAATTAGCAATCTTGTCTCCCTTTGACTTCAATCTTGACTTTGATTTTGACTTTCGAAACACGGGGTGTTACAAGTCGGTCCACCCCGTGTGTTCTACATAGGGGAGGCCTGCTTCATAATCTCTCTGGTGTTGCTTCTGGTCATGGAGGACTTTGGCGTTATTAATAGCCATTTCATTAGAGACGAATAAAGCACTCCATCGGCTGTCTTGCAATGTATTTTGCTCGTTCCGTCGTCTCTCCTCATTTTCCTCCCAAGCCCGTCTTCGGGTCGTCTCTGCCTCCTGCATTTGTACCAAACGTTCCATCTGCGATCTTTGCAGAGCTTGGAACATTTGCTGCTCTTCCATGAACTTGTCCATCCTTTCCCGATGGGCCGCTTGGAGGGCCCACTGTTCCTGCATCTGGGCCCCGTGTGCTTCCTCCCAGTTCTGCCTTCTCTTATCATACTCTCTACCCTCTCCTATACCCGCGGAAATGTTATCAAACACCGCCTGTTGACCCCGGTTAAAATCTCAGTACGAGGGTACCCGTCTAAAATTCACAAAACTCGCCACATTTGCATTCAATTCTCGGTGTGGCCGCATATACCTCTGCTTTGGTCCCTGTGGACCAGCAGGCTCAGTTTCATCTTCCTCATCAACCATCTCCACATCTTCCTCAGCCTCTTGTTGTGCATCTGGATCAACGAATTCATACTTGTGACCCAATGCGTCAGTCACCAAATACTTGCTTCCAGAAAGTTTCACATGGATCTTCCTATTTTTCTTTATTGTTGCTAAATTGAACTCTTCCACAGGCTTAGATACCCAAAGCGATTATGGGGGAAGACAGTTTTGTTGGAGGATCATGGCACTGATGAGGCACACATATGGAATCATCCTCCTGTGGAACGACTCCCGAGTGAACCATGTGTTCATCATAATAATGTGCCTCCATGACAACGTCGGTGTCCCACACATCAAGGCATGAAGAACCCTACAATCACACGCTCTCAATCCCCCTTATCACCAAACTGAACCATAACATTTTCTAGGGAAATTCCTTGAAGAATCTTCCCTTTAACCGTCAGGTGGCTCCTTACGGCCACTCCCCCGTCATTGTATGGTAATATAGCCTCAGTCATACCATCCGGATCATGGGTGTTTGCATGGTTATCCAAGAACTGTTCGATGGTTGGATAATCATACGCTTGCACCCCCAGGGAGTCAAATCGTGCAATGCAATTGATTGTTTCAAATGACATCGTAATCTCCCCACTACTTGTAGAACCAATCAACCTCCACTGGTCTGGGGACCATCCTTGTTTCTAAACCTCAAAGATGCCAGCCACTCATACACCTCCGACAAATAAACCTGGGAGGTGTTGTCTTCGCACCAATCCAGAACTCTTTCCCAGTCAAGACGCTCAAACATTTAAACAATCCCAATTTTTCTAAACTCCTCAACATTGACCGCTCTTTCACACACAAACCTATATGGCACTGCAGTAGACACACCATTAACCATTTTCCACTTAAAAATTTAACTTCCAACTTCTTATCTTGGAATGTCGAGAGAGCTTTGTTTTTTTCTTCATCCCAGACCCTAGCGCTTCGACTATCTCGAAACTTCTCCCATGCCCAATCCTGCCTATATAACCTTGCATCACCCTCTTCTATTGAGCTTAATTGCTCCCACTTCTTCGATATCAATCCGGAGGAAGATCTAACTCCGGATGATGATCCTTGCCCCGTAGTTTTTGCCTTCTTCCTACCTCCGGCCATAACTACAATCACAAAACAAAATAACCATCAATATAAACCCACTCTTCACAGAATCTCAAACTTTGAACATAATATATGATGTTGAATTTTTAATTAACAAATAGATGCAAAATCTCCTTTTTAAACTTCCAAAGTCGCCTATTTTGTCGTCTACATATCAATTTTACTTGTTTATTCACAATTTCTTATGATTTCAACAACATTCAACACCATCACTATGTTCAATCATGCAAAAAAACGAGTGTAATCACTTCACTATGGTTATTACATGCTCAAATCCAAACCAAATCAAGAGTTTACCTACAATTTTCAACTATAACATCCTACATTATGCTAAACAATCTACTCTTCAAACAAAAGTTCAAAAAATTCGAAAGATTTCAACATACCATAGGAGAATAAAGCTAAAAATTAAGTAAAGTTCATATCTTTGTGATGTAGAATGTCAAAAAGTAGCTAAAAGATGCAAATCAACACTTTGAAGAACACCCTTCCCAAAAACCCAAAATTTAAAGTTCAACAATCTTGCAAACGAGCAAGAATTGGTGAAAATCGTGTTAGGGGTTTTGTTGCTCTCGAAAATCTACACACAATGGAGTCAAGAATCTCTTGATTTGGTTGAAAATCAAAGGAGTTATGGAAGTATGAAGTTCTAGGGTTCTTGGTGAGTTTTTGGAGAAGATGAAGTGCAAATGTGAAGTGAGAGGAGAGAGATGGCAGGGATTTGAAGTTGTGATGAGTATGAATGTTGATATCTGGCTGTAAATGGTTGTGGACTCGAGTTTATGACGTTTAAATGGGTAACAAGGGTTTTTTGTTTGCTAAAAACGCAATTAAAACAAACATCGCCGGCCAGATATTGAGAGACCGTCGGCGACGGCCTAGGCCCCCCGTCGCTGATGCATTGTGGATTGGTTCAAGTGGGGTGACGCCCTATACTCATGTTTATGGGTGTTGTGTGCCGACGCACACTTGGAGAGCCCGTCCCTGACGCACAGGGACCCCGTCGCCGACGGGTATTGGTTTTTCAACTTTTTAATTTTTCAATTTTTTTATGAAAAATATGAAGGAAAATATGAACTTTTTATAAAAGACCTATATACAAATAAAAAACCTAAAAATTATTCAAAATGTTTTTATAAATTTTTATAAGTTAAAATTTACAAACACGAAACCGTTTAACGGTCCTACCACCCCCCTCCCCCGAAAAGTCGTGTATTGTCCCTAATACACAAAAATAAGTCTAAAAACATACCTTTTGTCTTCATGACCCGTTTGTAATGTTCGGAATTCACACAATGAATGGAGTTTAGTATGAAACGATAACGATTATCACCAAAACTCTCAAACAATCAAATAAATTATACAAAACTCTACAAAACTCATTACCGGTCCTTTCAGTTGACCTCATAGGTTGGCACACTTACCACGAAGTTCACCAACTCCATATTCTTATCCTTTTTGTCTTCGTTACTGTCAAGGAACGGTTTAAGGTGATGCCCATTAACCGTTTGCTTCGACCCATCCTTCGGGTCCTTGATTGTAACATCTCCAAGCTTCCCAACTCGTGTAATCACGTATGGGTCCATCCATTTACTCTTGAGTTTTCCGGGAAAGTATTTTAGCCTTGAATTGTAGAGCCAAACCTTTTGAACCACTTCAAACTCCTTCGGCTTCAACTTCGCGTCATGTGCCCTCTTCATATCATCCTTATATTTTGAAGCACACTCATACGCTTCTTCCCGAAGCTCCTCCAACTCGCAAAGCTTTAATTTTCGCTCCTTTCCTGCATCATCATATTTCATGTTAACCTCTTTTATGGCCCACCAAGCACGATGCACCAGTTCAACCGGCTAAGCGATAAGGTGTAGTTCTAATAGGTGTTTTATGAGTCGTTCTATAAGCCCATAAAGCATCATTCAACTTCGTCGACCAATCCTTTCAGTCCAGTCGAACGGTCTTTTGCGAAATTTCTTTTATTTGCCTATTAGAAACTTCCACTTGACCACTTGTTTGTGGGTGATAGGGGGTAGCAATCCGATGGTCAACGCCATACCGTTTCAAGAGTTTGCCAAAGTTAAAATTCTTAAAGTGAGATCCCCCATCACTAATGATCACTCGGGGAATCCCAAATCTAGAAATTATGTTTGTTTGTACAAAGTTGCAAACGACGGTATGGTCATTTGTCTTGGTGGCAATCGCTTCGGCCCACTTGGATACATAATCGACCGCCACCAAGATGTATAAACTGCCATGCGAATTAGTGAATGGGCCCATGAAATCGATCCCCCACACATCAAAAATATCTACAATGAGGATCTGTTGCATGGGCATCTCATCCCTTTTGGAAATACCCCCTAACTTTTGACACTCAACGCAGTTTTTAGCGAAATTAAATGTGTCCTTAAAAATAGTCAACCAATAAAGACCGCTATTGAGCACTTTGTGCCCGGTTTTGTGACCACTGAAATGGCACCCACAAGCAAATGAATGCAAGTGCATCAAGACACTAGGAATCTCCTCGTCGGGTATTGATATACGTGCGGTGTGATATATTTTTATATATATTTTAAGCCCTTTTTAACACATTAGTCAAGTTTTAAATTTATAAAACACGATATTTAGTAACACCAAACACACATATGGGCAAGTGCACCCATCGTGAGCGTAGTATAGTGTTGGTAAGATACCGATGTCGTCCAAGGACACAAGAGCTTTTAATACTGGTTTATCCTTAACGTCTAATCAAATCAAAATTTTAGAAAAAGGTTTTTAAACTAGAAAAATAAAATTAACTAAAATGCTGAAAAATAAAAATAAAATAAAAACAGATAGACATGATGAATCACTTGGATCCGACTCGTGTGTAGTGTAACCTTTGATTATTTCCGCACTTTTGCACCTTTTAGGAGATTATCTTAGTTATAGTAGTAGGCCCCTCTTTTGAAGGTGACGTTAACCCAGTAGTTTGAGTCAGCAAGGATACAATCCTAAATGGTTGGATTATTGAAAGATAATTAATTAAGTTATTAATGCATAATGTGGTAGGCCCCTCTTTTGAAGGTGGCGTTACCCTCGACTAAGTAGTCTGAGTCAGCAGGCATACAGTCCTAAGTAGCCGGGTTAAAGTTTTAATAGTAGCTTACATATGAGGGGATCAAAGAGTTTGGACCCCCGCCATCCAATACCAGTGGGTATTGAAGGAGGTCCTACTAAATTTGACCCAGGTCCTTGCAGGATCTATACACTGAGCAAGGCAAGACTCTTACCAAACAGTTCCCTTAACCCCCGACCAGGTAGCCAACATACCTCCATATAGACCGTGGAGATATGAATGGTGAAAATCTTTTATTTTATATAGACGGTAAAATAATATCAAGACACCATGGACAAACGATAAGGAAGATTCACCTTCAACATAAGAAACTAGTTATTAAAGTCATTAATACATAACCAAATAAAAGTGCGAAAAGATTAAAAATAAAAAGTATTACACTAGACACTTGTCTTCACCAAGTGATGTAAGAGACTTAGGCAAACATGGCCTTTGATTGTCAAGAACTCTTACGATCAATCTTGGATACCGAGATGACTCACACACTCTATGATGGATGATGGATGATGGTGGTGGATGATGGTGTTGTGGTGGTGGTGGAGTGTGGGTGAAGTGTGAGAGAGGTGGTGTGCCAAGGGATGGTTTGCAAATGAGCCAAGCACCCCTATTTATAGCCTGAACAGAAGCTTGGGCACGGCCCCGTGTCCATTGGGCACAGCCCCGTGTGCATCCATCTTCTCTTTCTTCATTAATTGTAGTTTGTCTGCATTAGTTGACCACGCCCCCGTGTCCGCTGGGCAAGACCCCGTGTGTAGAAGCGTATCTTTACTATCAAGATTTTCCTGGATTCTGCGAATCTTATAGTTGACCACGGCCCCGTGTCCATTTAGCACGGCCCCGTGGTGGGCAATAGAAGCTTCCACAGCTTTGTCTTTTCTGCAGATAGCCAGATACTTGGGCACGCCCCCGTGCTTATTGAGCACGGGGTGTGTTCAGTCTTCTGTTCTCTTGTTTTTGCTTGGGAAGATGCTGTCGGGGGGTCGGGCATGCCACGTTTATTCCTTTTCTTGTATTTATGTTAGATTTAGCTGCCTTTTTGCTTCTTTTGTTCATTTGAGCTCATTTAATCCTGAAAATACAAAAGGAAGACAAAAACATATTTTTTTCCAACAATAGTACTAAAAAAGGGTTAGTTTTATGCTACAATTGATGTAATTTATATGTTGCATTTTGCACACATGAAATACCCCGACACTTGAATCTTTCCTTGTCCTCAAGCAAAACTCTTTATAATGTGGCTTTACACTCCCAAATGGAATGGGTAGAAGAGAAGGTTTTTTGGGCTTGTCATAGAGTGTCGGGATTTCCAAGATTCTTTATTATGTTTTATTTTTATTTATTTACAATCCTATTCGTCATGATTTGTTTAAAACATTACATAAGATAAATTACTTATTAGGGCATAACATGCCTTTTTAAAATTCCATCTATATACGAGTTCACATACCTCACGAGTGATCACTCAACACTCGGACGAAGATGTATTTTAGTGAATCACTCAAGAGCGGCATGGAACTTACTCCTACCATAAGCTTGCCAATCAATCAATCATCCTCCTTTTTAACTATACACCTTTGTAAATATCAAGAGGACTTTTGGGGTGAAGGGTTAGGCTTGGGTTAAAGGTAGGTGGTTGGGTTAGTGGTTAGTAAAAGGGCGAAAGGCGTAAAAAGCGTCGGTTTTTCGTAAGACTTTTCATTTTTTTGTAACTTTTTATTTTGATGAAGCAATTCTTCAAACAAAGTTCTTTTTTGATAAACCTGTTTGTTTATTTCTTTTTGGCTTCATCCTCATCATTCATTTTTTTTTTCAATATGGAAGTCATAAGAAAAACCGAGCTTTGTTACTAAAATAATAGGTTTAAAATGAAAAAGGTTTTTGGTGGGTAAAAGGGTGTTTGTTTTGGGTTAACAAATGAAAAGGTTTAGGCTCAAAGGGGTTAACTAGGGGGATTTTGGGTAGGTGGTGAAAAAAATAATGGTTTAGAAATAAAAAGGGTTAGTCCAAATGCCTCCATCATTTACTTACTCGGGTTTAAGTTGGTAAGGACCGGGAATGCATTGTCGTGGCAAGTTCTAGAGTCGTAAGAACCAAGCGGCTATTCACACAAGAAACGAAAAATGAGCATTTAGTTTAAAGATTTGTATTTATATGCTCAATAAAGGCTCAAAACTCACTTTTTGTGGTAATGGATTTTTATGTGATCAAGTACATATAATCAAATTTTAACTAAACTTGTCATGCCGTTTCATAATTTTCTTATGTTGGTTCTTTTTATCACGACGCTATCGGTTGTAAATTTGTAACAATATAACCTTTTTAGAACTTGAGATTCATAAATTAAACCTAGACAAGTAAAAAAATGAAATTTTTTTTTTTAAAAATTTGGGGTGAGTAGCGGTTCCAATAGAGTTTTGTGTAAGGCTTGTAATTAGGACTTGCAAGATTCAAGGTTTTAGCATCCCACCCCCCCCCCCCCACACTTAAATTACACATTGTCCTCAATGTGTCCCAAAAATAAGTTTTTAGGTTTATTGAATGTGTAAAAAGGTGTGAAAAAGCAAAAAATTATGTTACTGGGCGTCTGGACACGGCCCCGTGTCAAATGAACACGGCCCCGTGGTCAGATTGCTAGTAACGAGGACTTACAGAAGGTGGACACGGGGGCGTGTCAGCTGAGCACGACCCCGTGCCTGGCAAAATTCTGCAGAATTTTTACAAACAACAGGTCTGGGGAAATGGGCACGGGGGGCGTGTTGGCTGAACACGACCCCGTGTGGACAAACTGCAAAGGTGAAAAACAGGTTTCTGGCTTTGGTTTTCCTGTCCCAGCTTTAGTAGCACTAATGTTTAGTGCTCTAAGCCTCGTATGTACTTGTTTTATCAATAAACACTACACCAAACCATAGTAAGCATCCTAAATTACCATTGTTCAAACATCCAAACCACAAAGTTAAAAAGAAAAATAAATGCAGAAAAGTAAAAGAGTTAAAGGAAAGTAAATTGTTCCACACACGGCACGCAGGCCGGAAATTGTTCATGAGAAAAGGGGGTTAACCTGTGGGACCACCAACCAGCTGCTCTTAACTCCGCTCCTCCCGCCTAGTCCATATCCTCGTCTTCATCATCGTTTCCTCCTCCATGCCCCGCCATGTACTCCCGGATGTTCCCAATGTCATCCTGTATGTCGGAAATGTTTCTCTCAATTGCTCCGACCCGGGTGTACGTGTTGCTCGCTATGTTATAGGTGTTCCTGGTGCACATGAGGTTTTCCTGCAATAAGTCATGTAAGCTTTGAAAATTAGGAAAACCGCATCTTGCAATAAGTCATGTAAGCTTTGAAAATTAGGAAAACCGCATCCTTGTGAGGACGATTGGCCCGGATCACCATGGGGCTGGTAGTGGTATTGAGTAGGTGGCTGAAACTGTAGAGCGTGAAGGAGGAGTGCTTCTTGCGGGTTCCATGCGTCCCCCTGGACTCTTTGGAAGCTAACCGTCCCGTCTTCGGCTTCATAAATCAGGTTCATGGAGCGACAGATGTGAATGTCCACTCTTCCCGACCATGGGCTCTTTTGGAAAGACCTGGGCATGTTCACGAAATGCCTGAAGAGACGGTATATCCACCCCCCGAAGAAGATAGGGGTTGGTGGAGTAGCGAGCTGGTTCCAATGCATGTTTCGGAGCAGGAGGTACGGAACATCAAGGTGGGTGCGGGTATGAATGCAACGAAGAACCACCAGATCTCTTAACCCTACAACGCCACTGCTATCATGCCTTTGACTAAGAGAGTAAGTGAGGACCCTATGGATATAATGGTAAAGAGGGTCCCTCAACTTAGTGCTCTTAGTGTTGCTTGGGTTGTAGTGCCCTTCTCCTATTTGAGCCCAAGCGGCTTGGCGTTCGTTTTCTGATAGCTCACGTAACCCTCTGGTGTTTTCTTCATTACCCGCTTCTTCCTCCGCATACAACCCAACTATCGACCCAAATTGTGCCATTGAGATTGAGTACTTAGTCCCCCCACATCGGAAATCTACCCCTTCATTATCAAATGGGTTATATCTTGAATTGAACACGAATGTGCTATAGAATTCCATATTATATTCGTGGACTGAGCGAAGTCGAGTGGTTAGGGCGGCTCTTAGTGGGCCGGTGACTAGGTTGTTAAACCGGTCAAGTTGGTTCACTGCTCCTAAAAGATCCATGCATACTTGTCGTGGGTATTCCTCCGGCCTGGTTCGAAGCACATCGTATCTTGCCTTAGCACCCAACTCATTTGCATTGAACCTTGTGAATTTCTTGGACATCTGAAAGAATACACCAAACAATTAGCACAAAACAGTGAAATTCTCAGAGAAAATTGAAAACGGTCGGCTGAACACGACCCCGTGTTCAGCGGACACGCCCCGAGTTGGTCAGAAAATGGCTGGACACGCCCCCGTGTTCAGCGAGCACGGCCCAATGTCCTGACGTCTGTTTCCCAAAAATCCCATTTTTCGACCCGGTCCCGAAAATTCGAAAATTTTTGGTCCAGTAGGGGCGGTTTTCCCCAAAAATGAAGCCCCAAGTGCCGTTTTTCCCAAAACAAACCGTTTACCCCTTCGATTTTATCTTTTTCGATTCAAAAACAAGGGTTTGCGGTTTCTGTGAGAAATCGGGCAAATCTATGAACAATACAAGTGGATTTACTTCCTATAACATGAATCTAAACTAATGCTAACAGATTTATGCAAAAAATTGAGGTTCGGTCCGGATGAAGTTCAAGAACCCTAGATTTTTCCCCAAAATTTTGATGTTTTAACTACATGCAAATGCTTAATCTAACTACAAATGATGATAGAATCATACCTTGATGTTGTTAGAAGTAGAGGAGACGTCGAAATCTTGCAGAAAAAATCGCCTAAACCAGAGAGTTTTCGGGGAAACGGGGCGTGTGGAATGAAGAAACTGTTATGAAAAAGGGGTTTTTCCCGATAGTTGGGCCGACACGGCCCCGTGGCGAGCAAAGTTAAATATTTTTTTAAGTGCTCGTGTGAGTGCCCTTGTTTCCCAAAAACTTGGTTAGAAGACTTACCGATTTAGATGTCAACCCGTTTGTTCGTAACTTACCAGGTATGATGTTGATGCTTTTATTCTTCGACCGTCTGAAACGAGATTTCTTCTTCCTCATCCTCAATGAATCCTTGATAGAGCTTCAGCCGCTGGCCATTGACTTTGAATGGAATCCCATTCTGAGATTTAATTTTTACTGCACCGTGTGGGAAAATATGGGTGATGGAAAAAGGTCCTGACCACCTAGACTTTAATTTACCGGGAAACAATCAAAGTCGTGAATTAAACAATAGAACCTGATCTCCTACTCAAAATTCATTAGGTTTAATGTGTTTATCATGCAAATTTTTCATTCTTTCCTTATAAATTTCAGAGTTGGAGTATGCATAATTCCTTAGTTCGTCTAATTCATTTAATTGACAAAATCGATTTTTACCAGCAAATTCTAAATCTAAATTTACATTTTTAATTGCCCAGTAGGCTTTGTGTTCAATTTCTACTGGCAAATGACAACTTTTTCCATAGACGAGCTTATATGGGGTTGTACCTATTGTTGTTTTATAAGCAGTTCGAAAAGCCCATAAAGCATCATCTAATTTATCGGCCCATTCCTTTTTATTTAACCCTACGGTTTTTTCGAGTATTCGTTTTAAACCTCTATTAGTCACTTCGGCTTGTCTGTTTTTTGAGGATGATATGCTGTTGAGACCCGGTGATAGACCCCATATCTTGTTAAAAAAATTTCAAGTTGATGGTTACAAAAATGGGTACCTCTATCACTTATTAATGCTTTTGGTGTGCCAAAACGAGAGAATAATTTTTCAGAAATCTTACCATGACTCTTCCATCATTTGTAGGAAGTGCTTCGGCCTCGGCCCATTTAGACAAGTAATCTACCGCCACAAGTATATATTTGTTTCCTTTTAACGGTGGGAAGGGTCCCATAAAGTCGAGTCCCCACACATCAAAGATTTCACAAACAAGAATGCCATTTTGTGGCATTTCGTTTTTGGAAGAAATATTACCTGATCTTTGGCAAGCGTCACATGTCTTGACAAGACTTTGGGCGTCTTTGTAAATGGTTGGCCAATAAAATCCTGAATCAAAAACCTTTCGTGCGGTACTAGCGGCACCATGTCCTCCGTATGGACCTTCATGACAATGGCGGAGAATTCTTCTTGCTTTGCTACCATGTACGCATCGTCGGATGAGTTGGCCGGCACACATTTTGAAAAGATAAGGATCTTCCCAAAAATAATGCTTTACATCAGTGAAGAATTTCTTTCTTTGATGATGTGGCCATCCTTTGGCGACTATACCGCTAGCTAGGTAGTTAGCATAGTCGGCGTACCATGGTTCTTCTCTGTATTCCACCATTTGTAGGGAATCCGTTGGAAATTTTTCGTTGATTTGCTCGTCCCTGTATGCCTCCAAAGCTGGGTCTTCTAGGCGTGAAAGATGATATGTTGCGGTGTTTTCTGCTCCTCTTTTGTCTTTGATTTCAATATCAAATTCTTGGAGGAGTAGAATCCACCGAATCAAACGGGGTTTAGCATCTTGTTTCTTGAAGAGATATCGAATGACTGCATGATCTGTATAGACTATTGTTTTAGAAAGAAAAAGATAAGAACGAAACTTATCAAAAGCAAATACCACAGCAAGTAACTCTTTTTCTGTTGTTGTATAATTTTCTTGTGCATCGTTTAGTGTTTTACTAGCATAATAAATTGGGTGAAAATGCTTTTCTTTTCTTTGTCCCAAGACGGCTCCAACTGCAAAGTCACTTGCATCATACATGATTTCGAAAGGTAATTTCCAATCAGGCGCTATCATGATAGGTGCATTGACTAGCATTTTCTTTAGTGTTAGAAATGCTTGATTGCAATCCTTGTCAAAGATGAAAGGGGCATCTTTTTCAAGTAATTTTGTTAGAGGCCTTAAGATTTTACAAAAGTCTTTGATAAATCGCCTACAAAATCCGGCATGCCCTAAGAAACTTCTGATAGCTCTAACGGAGGATGGGTGTGGTAATCGAGAAATAGTGTCTATTTTGGCTCGATCAACCTCCATTCCTTCACTTGAGATTTTGTGACCGAGTACTATTCCCTCCGTTACCATGAAATGGCATTTTTTCCCCACTTAAGGGTGAGGTTAGTTTCCTCACATCGGGATAGCATTCGTTCAAGGTTATCGAGGCATTGGTCGTATGAATCTCCAAAGATAGAAAAGTCGTCCATGAAGACTTCCATTGTCTTTTCTATCATGTCATGGAAGATGGCCACCATGCAACGTTGAAAGGTTGCGGGGGCATTACATAGACCGAATGACATGCGTCGATAAGCAAAAGTTTCATAGGGACATGTGAATGTTGTCTTTTCTTGGTCTTCGGGTGCTATCGGGATTTGAAAGTAACCTGAAAAACCATCCAAGAATCAATAAAATTTATGACCGGATAATCTTTCTAACATTTGATCAATGAAGGGTAAAGGAAAGTGATCTTTCCTTGTTGCTTCATTTAATCGTCTATAATCTATACATACCCTCCATCCTGTGATGGTTCTCGTTGGTATTAATTCATTCTTTTCGTTAGTTATTACCGTCATACCTCCTTTCTTTGGAACTACTTGGACGGGACTTACCCAAGGACTATTGGAGATAGGATAAATAAATCCGGCGTCAAGTAATTTGATGACTTCGTTTTTAACCACTTCTTGTACATTTGGATTTACTCGACGTTGTGGTTGTATTACCGATTTGTAGTCATCATTCATTAGAATTTTGTGCGTGCACATGGAAGGACTTATTCCTTTAATATCTACAAGCTTCCAAGCGATCACATTTTTGTGTTTTTTCAAAAGTTTAATTAATTTTTCTTTTTCTATACTACTTAATTTTGACGAAATAATTACGGGTGATTTACCATCTTTGTCTAGAAAAGCATATTCCAAACCTTTCGGAAGTTCTTTGAGCTCAAGAAGTGGATCTTTAGGATACTCCATATTTTGTTGCTCATGTTGATCAAGAACTTTAAAAGTTTGTTCTATGGCGAACTCTTCTTCAACAAAGTGGTCAATCTTTTCACTTGTATCGGGTAGTTCATCTTCATCTTCAATTAAGGGTCATTATTGCCGAAAGGATATTTCATTGAATGCTCAAGATCGATGCTCCTTTTAAATGCCCCTAATTGAATAGATATATTATTGTACTTCCGATTTTTCAAAGCTTCGTGGGTTTTAACAAAAGGTCGTCCCAACACTAGAGGAGTGTCATCGAGGATGACAAAGTCGGTTGGGATTACCATTTGATTTGTTTGAACCAAGACATCCTCAACTACACCGATTGATTTTATTACTTTCCGATTAGATAGAAAAATGGGTATTTGAAGTGGAGAAAAATCACTAATACTTAATTTTTCGAAAATGTAGTTGGGCATTATGTTAACACAAAGATCTTTTGTCAATTGTTACATTACTAATAAAGGAATTTTGAAAAAAACATGGAACCGGTTTAATGTTAATTTCAAATGGATCTTCTTTTATTAGCGAAGTTTGATCACTTGTTAACTTTATACTTACTGTTTCGTCAATTTTAGTGTTAGTGTTTAACTCTTTTAAAAACTTAGCATGAGTGGGTACTAAACAATGGTTTTCGAAAGAAGGTGACAAGAGGTTAATTTCTTCAAAATTAGACTCTTCTTGAATTTTATCGTTAACGGACTGACCTTTTTCGTTGTTTAACTCATGTATTGGTTTTTCACTTATTTGTTCTTCCGTTTTTACACTTTCAACTATTTTTTTTATTTAATTCTTCTCTTACGCGGGACTCCTCTTCCCTTGCACGAGATTCTTTTATGCAACGCTCGATAGTTTTAAGGTGTTCTAGTATCCTATCGGTTATGTCGGCGATAGAGTAAGGATCGGGATTTTCAAAGCTTGAATCCGGATGTTCGATCCTTTGTTCCTCATAATACCCATATGAAGTAGATGGTTCACACCATGGTTCTTCATTGTAAGTATATGATGGATAAGGGTCGTAATTTTCTTCATAATACTCATATGAGGTGAGTTGTTCACGCCATGGTTCCTCATAATAAGCATATGAAGGTGGTGGCTCATATATTGGTTCCTCAAAGTATGAGTATGAAGGCTCATACCTTGGTTCATCAAAATATGAGTATGAGGGAGAAGGTTCATACCTTTGGTCTTCATAGGATGTGTATGAAGTTGATGGCTAGTACCTGGGCTCCTCATAGTAGGTGTACGAAGTGGATGGTTGAAATAAGTCACAATATTGTACCGAGTGCGGGTCACCACAAATGATGCAATAGTCTTCCCTATAATCATCCTCCTCATAGGTGTAATTGTAGCCTCCTGAGTATTGATCCATAAGAATCACTCAGCAGACCACAACAGACTCTCGAGACCAGAAAACAAAAATAAAAACGGAAACTGAGGCTGAACACGGCCCCGTGTTCAGTGGACACGACCCGTGTTCAGGAGCTGTATCTGGGCGTTTAATTAAAAGTTACTGGTTTTGTGCAGCACGGGGGCATGTTCAGTGAACACGGCCCCGTGTTCAACCTACTGTAAATGCAAAACTAAGTAAAATGCAGAAAAATGTGCGCACATTTTGAAAAGGTTTTGAAAAACTGATTAGGCCGTTGATTTTAAGCTTTCTTAAAATCCTTGTGTCCCCGGCAACGGCGCCAAAAAATTGATGTGCGTGCGGTGTGATATATTTTTATATATATTTTAAGCCCTTTTTAACACATTAGTCAAGTTTTAAATTTATAAAATACGATATTTACTAACACCAAACACACAAATGGGCAAGTGCACCCATCGTGAGCGTAGTATAGTGTTGGTAAGATACCGAGGTCATCCAAGGACACAAGAGCTTTTAATACCGGTTTATCCTCAACGTCTAATCAAATCAAAAGTTTAGAAAAAGGTTTTTAAACTAGAAAAATAAAATTAACTAAAATGCTGAAAAATAAAAATAAAATAAAAACAGATAGACAAGATGAATCACTTGGATCCGACTCGTGTGTAGGGTAACCTTCGATTATTTCTGCACTTTTGCACCTTTTAAGAGATTATCTTAGTTATAGTAGTAGGCCCCTCTTTTGAAGGTGACGTTACCCTCAACCCAGTAGTTTGAGTCAGCAAGGATACAATCCTAACGGGTTGGATTATTGAAAGATAATTAATTAAGTTATTAATGCATAATGTGGTAGGCCCCCCTTTTGAAGGTGACGTTACCCTCGGCTAAGTAGTCTAAGTCAGCAGGGATACAGTCCTAAGTAGCTGGGTTAAAGTTTTAATAGTAACTTACATATGAGGGGATCAAAGAGTTTGGACCCCCGCCATCCAATACTAGTGGGTATTGAAGGAGGTCCTACTAAATTTGACCCAGGTCCTTGCAGGATCTATACACTGAACAAGGCAAGACTCTTACCAAACCGTTCCTTTAACCCCCGACCAGGTAGCCAACATACCTCCATATAGACCGTGGAGATATGGATGGTGAAAATCTTTTATTTTATATAGACAGTAAAATAATGTCAAGACACCACGGACAAACGATAAGGAAGATTCACCTTCAACATAAGAAACTAGTTATTAAAGTCATTAATACATAACCAAATAAAAAGTGCGAAAAGATTAAAAATAAAAAGTATTACACTAGACACTTGTCTTCACCAAGTGATGTAAGAGACTTAGGCAAACATGCCCTTTGATTATCAAGAACTCTTACGATCAATCTTGGATCCCGAGACGACTCACACACTCTATGATGGATGATGGTGGTGGATGATGGTGTTGTGGTGGTGGTGGAGTGTGGGTAAAGTGTGAGAGAGGTGGTGTGCCAAAGGATGGTTTGCAAATGAGCCAAGCACCCCTATTTATAGCTTGAACAGAAGCTCGGGCACGGCCCCGTGTCCATCCATCTTCTCTTTCTTCATTAATTGCAGTTTGTCTGCATTAGTTGACCACGCCCCCGTGTCCGCTGGACACGACCCCGTGTGCAGAAGCGTATCTGTACTATCAAGATTTTCCTAGATTCTGTGAATCTTATAGTTGACCACGGCCCCGTGTCCATTGAGCACGGCCCCGTGGTGGGCAATAGAAGCTTCCACAGCTTTGTCTTTTCTGCAGACACTTGGGCACGCCCCCATGCTCATTGAGCACGGGGCGTGTTCAGTCTTCTGTTCTCTTGTTTTTGCTTGGGAAGATGCTGTCGGGGGGTCGGGCATGCCACGTTCATTCCTTTTCTTGTATTTATGTTAGATTTAGCTGCCTTTTTGCTTCTTTTGTTCATTTGGGCTCATTTAATCCTGAAAATACAAAAGGAAGACAAAAACATACTTTTTTCCAACATTAGTACTAAAAAAGGGTTACTTTTATGCCATAATTGATGTAATTTATATGTTGCATTTTGCACACATCAGGTATGCATCTTCGAACGATTTGATCCGGACATATCTTGAATAAGTCCAGTTCTTCCAATGTGTAGTACTTGATTTGATAAAGGAAGTGCAACCTCTTCCTTCTATCCCAATGAGCTGGCATGTCACCTGTAACCAAATAATTAACAATATTAGCATACCATGGTAATACTGAAACTTTCAGAATTTTCTCATCTGGGAAGTTCTCGTTAATCTCTACACGAGAAGAATCCTCCTCCACTACCAACCAAGACAAGTGGTCCGCAACCACATTCTCACTTCCTTTCTTGTCTCGGATCTCCAGGTCAAACTCTTGTAACAAAAGAACCCATTGGATTAATCTCGGCTTTGCATCTTCCTTCTCCATGAGATACCTAACTGCAGAATGGTCAGAATACACATTGACCTTAGTACCCCATATATAAGCACGAAGTTTATCCAACGCATATACCACCGCTAGTAGCTCTTTCTCGGTAGTTGTGTAATTTAATTGTGCATCCGAGAGAGTCTTACTTGCGTAGTATATGGCAACCGGTTTCTTGTCTACCCGTTGACCCAACACGGCCCATACTGCATAATCACTTGCATCACACATAATTTCGAATGGTAACGACCAATTCGGTGATTGCAAGTGTCACAGCCCCTGACCCGGTTTGACCCGTTTCAGGAGCCGCGGGACAGAAAATCCCGTGGTATTTATTTAACAGCGGAAGTTTTCTTCAGGATCTTTTTAAAACTGAAATTTCCCGCTTATTTTATTCCACAATTCGGGATAAAACCCGGTATTTTACAATTGTGAGATTTCACGAAGAAATCTTTTATTTTACAAAATATGTTTCTTTATTTTATTCTGAGCCACTTCATTAAGCTTGTAGTGCTTCACGGCACTTTTCCTGGATCACAACAGATCACCTGAAACATGTTTGAAAAAGGTTTTGTCAGCAGGAAATACTGAGTGAATCATTCTTTTTACTAAAACGACTCTTTTGTTATAATTTACAGTATTAAGAGCGATTACAATGTTTCTGATATCAAACCAACTACCCATGGTATTTGTCACTCGACCGGATCTGTGACTATGGTCATATCCCCCATTGCCTGCCCCAATGGTGACGATTATCAAGTAATGTATACAAAATCCCACATACCGGCTGTACGTTTGGTGATTACAAAGACTTAATCCCTGTAACTATAACTTTGAAAATAAACTTGATTTTGAAATTAAATTTGATAAAAAGATAATGACTCACATTGCAGATTTAATTGAGCAGAGCCTAGCCTACTGATTAGCCTTTTAACCTAAATTTAATAACATGCACACAACTCGGTTAGTAACTTAATACAGCATTTACGATAACTCACGAGATTAAAACCTTCACAACGAATGACAAAGTGCGATACTTAAACATCCATTGAATTAACAACGAATGACAAAGCATAAACCCTAATGTGGGCAGCACTTAAACATCCATTGGATAGTTTAATCAATCGGACATTGAATCGTAGCAGCGATCGAGTTATTACCCTGTTTTGCGGCAGCAATTAGTGATTCGTGTGTGTTTTGAAAGTAAACAGAACGTAACTCGGTGCATATAACGAATTTCTTCGTCGTTTCAGTGCCATAAATCAAGTCCCAATGCCTACTATTTATAGGTAAATTTTGAGCCCCCTCGCGTGACGCGAGGGGTACCCCTTAGGGCGTCGCGTGGCGCGAGGGGTCCTATCCTACCATAGGGTAGCCCCGTGTGTGTGTAGGCTTGCTGAGTCGACATAATGGTGAAATTCGATTTTGACAGCTTTTTATTTGGATAATCGTAACTAGGGTTTACCCCCCTGAGTTTTAGGGGCCCTGATCCTGATTCTGATTGTTCTGAAAATTTTAGGGTTTGTGCAGAATCACTTGGGTGTCTCGATTAGGGTTTCCTATTGAATAAAATAATATAATAAATATGACTTTTGATATGAGTTGTTACATCATCCCCACCTTAATAAAAATCTCGTCCTCGAGATTTATTGGAATAATTGAGGATACTTTCGCTTCATTTCTGATTCCAGCTCCCAAGTGTATTCAGGTCCTCTCTTTGAATCCCATTTGACTTTGACTAAAATTAATCGCTTGTGCTTGAGAAATTTGATCTTTCGGTCTTCTATTTGGATTGGTTTCTCAACAAATTTTAGCTTTTTATTTACCTCTATATCTTGAAGAGGTACTACCAAAGATTCGTCTGTTAGGCATTTCTTGAGGTTGTATACACGAAATACATCATGTACTCCAGCTAACTCTTCTGGTAGTTGTAAACGATAAGCAACTGGTCCTATACGTTGAATCACTGGAAATGGTCCTACGTATCTTGGACTTAGCTTTCCTTTCTTACCGAATATAACAACTCCTTTCCAAGGAGAAACTTTCAACAGTACTCTTTCTCCAACTTGGAATTCTAACGGCTTACGTCGATTGTCTGCATAACTCTTCTGGCGATCTCGAGCAGTCTTCAGTCTTTCCTTGATTTGTGTAATCTTGTCAGTCGTCTCTTGCACTATTTCAGGACCTAACAATTGACTTTCTCCTATTTCTGCCCAACAAACTGGAGTTCTGCACTTTCGTCCATACAGTGCCTCGAATGGGGCAGTTTCAATACTTGAATGATAACTATTGTTATATGAGAATTCAATTAATGGTAAGTGATCGTCCCAGTTTCCACCAAAATCTATTACACATGATCGGATCATGTCTTCTAGAGTTTGAATCGTCCTTTCACTTTGTCCGTCTGTTTGTGGATGATATGCAGTACTTAGATTTAGTCGAGTTCCCATTGCTTGTTGGAAACTAGTCTAAAAGTGAGAAGTGAAACGACTATCCCTATCTGAAACAATGGAGAGTGGAACTCCATGTAAGGATACTACTTCATCTACATACAACTTTGCCAATCTTTCCATGCTAAAGGTTTCCTTCATTGGCAAAAAGTGAGCAGATTTGGTTAATCGATCCACAATTACCCAAATCGCATCATTACCTTTTCTGGTTTTGGGTAACTTAGTAACAAAATCCATTGTTATGAGTTCCCATTTCCATATAGGCATTTCTAATTGTTGTAGTAGACCTGAAGGTTTCTGGTGTTCTGCCTTAACTTGTGAACAAGTAATACATTTAGAAACATATCGAGCTATATCCTTTTTCATTCCTATCCACCAAAAATTATTTCTTAAATCTTGGTACATCTTATTGTTTCCGGGTGCATGGTATACCTATATTTATGAGCTTCCTCTAAAATCTTATTTCTTAATTCTCCCTGCTTAGGTACCCAAATTCTGCTTTTGTGGAATCTCCAAATTCCTTCAGCTCCTTTCTCTAATTCTTTTATTCTTCCTTTCATTTCTTCAGCATCATCCTTGATTGCTGTTTCCTGATTATTCATCAATTGTTCCATTAAATCTAGCTGTAGATTTATCCTAAGAGCACGAACTCGTCGTTGTTTCTCATGGTACTTACGACTTAAGGCATCTGCAACTACATTTGCCTTTCCTTCATGATATTGAATATCACAGTCGTAATCACTTAGGATTTCCATCCATCTCCTTTGCCTCATATTTAACTCTTTTTGCCCAAATATATATCTTAAACTTTTATGATCTGTATAGACAGTAAATTTACTTCCGTACAGATAATGTCTCCAAATCTTAAGGGCAAAAATTACAGCTCCTAATTCTAAGTCATGAGTCGTATAGTTTTCTTCGTTCTTTTTCAATTGCCTTGAAGCGTACGTAATTACCTTCTTGCGTTGCATTAACACACATCCAAATCCTAGTTTATAAGCATCACAATATACTTCAAAATCTTCAGTTCTTTCTGGCAAAGCTAAGATTGGAGCATTGGTTAATTTCTGCTTCAAGATCCTAAAGGCTTCTTCTTGTTTAAATCCCCATTCAAACTTAACTGCTTTACATGTTAGCTTAGTTAATGGTACAGCTATTTTGGAAAAATCCTTAATAAACCGTCTATAATATCCAGCTAAACCTATAAAACTTCTAATTTCCATTGCGGATTGTGGAACCTTCCATTTGGTAATTGCCTCTATCTTAGCAGGATCTACATGAATACCTTCGTGATTTACCATGTGTCCTAAGAATTGCACTTCTTGCAACCAAAATTCACATTTCGAGAATTTGGCGTAAAGCTTTTCTTTTCTTAACAAAGTTAAGAGTGCATGCAAATGCTGGCAATGTTCGTTCTGACTTTTGGAATAAATAAGTATATCGTCAATAAAAACAATTACAAATTTATCCAAATACGGTTTACATATTTTATTCATCATGTCCATGAATGCTGCAGGTGCATTCGTTAATCCGAAGGGCATGACTGTAAACTCGTAATGACCATACCTAGTTCTGAAAGCAGTTTTAGGTATGTACTCTTCTTGTACCTTTAATTGATGATATCCGGAGCGTAAATCAATCTTAGAAAAGTACCTAGCTCCTTGAAGTTGATTGAAAAGATCATCAATCCTAGGTAATGGGTATCGATTCTTAATTGTAACCTTATTCAATTCTCTATAATCAATACACATTCTCATCGAACCATCCTTCTTCTTCATAAACAACACTGGTGCTCCCCACGGGGATAAACTAGGTTGTATGAATCCTTTACTTAGTAATTCATCTAATTGCTTTTTCAGTTCTAGTATTTCTGTGGGTGCTAACCGATAAGGTGCCTTAGCTATCGGTGTAGTTCCTGGAATTATATGAATCCTAAATTCTACCTCCCTATCTGGTGGTAATCCTGGTAATTCTTCTGGGAATATATCTGGGTATTCTGAGACTACAGGAATCTCCTTAAGTTCTTTACCCTTAGTATTAATGATTACTAAAATCATATATAATATTCCTTGTTTTCGTTCATAACTAGCAACTTTCATTACTGATATGAACTTCATAGGCTTACGTGGTTTATCTCCTGTAATTATGATTACTTCTCAAGTGGGTGCCTGAATTTCTATGGAATTCTTATCACAAAGAATTCGAGCATGGTTGGCTACTAACCAATCCATTCCTAACACAACATCAAACTCAGCTAAATTCATTGGTAATAGGGTTGCAGAAAATTTATGACTTAAAAGTTCTATTTCTACATTTTGCAGAACCTTATTGATTTTAACTGAATTCCCATCTGTCGTTTCTACTGTAAAAATTTGCTTAATGCTGGCTAAAGGTAAGTTAAGAGCTTGGCAGAATGAAGTATTAATAAAACTTTGGTTTGCACCAGAGTCAAATAATACTTTTGCATACATGTTGTGGACTAAGAACATACCAGCTATCACATCTGGGATTAGCTCGGCTTCCTGAGTTATTAACTGAAAGGCTCGAACATTCTTCTTGATAGCTCCGTCAGCTGCCTTGACTTTGTTGTCTGCTGGTTTGACAAATTTAGGACATTCTGTTTTGAAATGTCCTGTTTCTCCACAATTGTAACAAATTGTGAATTTCTTCCTGCAGTTTTCTTCCCGATGTCCTACAACTTTGCAAAATTGCAGGTGATATCGCATCTTCCATAATGTTTCTTTTTGCATTTCCTGCAGAATGACGGAGTTGAAGATTGCCCTGTTCCTCTTTTCTTGAAGCTGTTATTATTACCCGTACGAAATCCTTAGGAAATTTTCTGAGCCAGTTCCTTCTTCCTGTTTTCATCTCTTGTGCGTATCAATTCGTCAGTTAGGGTGTTAGCTAATTCCACAGCATCGTCAATAGTGCGAGGTCTCGAAGCTTTAACGATATTGCGGATTTCACTAATCAATCCCCAAATATAGCGAGAAATGAGTACCGGTTCTGGCGAAGCCAGTGTTGGTACCACTCTAGCATATTCAAAGAATGTCGAAGTATAATCGCGACAATCTACACCCATCATTCGATGATTTAGGAACTTATTCGCCATTTGATCTTTTTCATATTCGGGACAGAATTTTCTTTCTACGAGACTTTTAAATTCTTCCCAATTCATGGCATAGGCCCTATTTCTTCCTTTAGCTTGTAACACCGTATTCCACCATTCTAGCGCCCCTTCTTTGAAAAGATTTGACGCGTACATAACTTGATCGTCTTTATCGCATTTACTTATTGTGATTACTGCCTCGGTTTTCTCTAACCAACGCAGTGCCGCAGTAGCTACTTCATTGCCTGCAAACTCAGATGGTTTACAAGCAAGAAATTATTTATAAGTGCAACCAGGTGTTGCAGCTTTCATTTTCTTAGGGAGCGGAGCCTGCCGTGGATTATTATCGTGATTATTATGACTACCGCCTCCATTTACGTTATTACTGAAGTTATCTTCAGAAATACGTTTGCTAGGAATGATTTGTTGAGGTTCGATTGGATTTCTAACAGCAGCAACTATTGCTGGAATAGCATTGGCTATTCCCTGAGCAACGATATTTTCTATGTCTTGTCTATTTAGAAATTGGTCCTCCTGATGTTGCTCAGATTGATTAACCTCATTAACTGGTTCATTATTAGCGTTTTCCATATGATAATTAATATATATAATTTATTAGTATCGAATAAATATCAATTATACACAAAACAATCATAAAATTTCAAATACCCACATATAGCCAAAACTATCGATTTCTCGATTTCCATTTATATTTAATAGTATGCATCAATACACACCATTATCTTACAAAGTTTTATTTTAAGTTATTTCACAAGATTAGATTAATATTGCTATTATACAACCACAGTCTCATAAACCCCTTATCCCTCGTCAGCTAATATTTTAATAACGGCGCTCCCTCTCATCATACTTCCAGGAGATCTGTTCTCCTACTTCCCTGATCCTATTTCCTGCATCCATTAACTCCTCGCCAAAGTGGCGGAGTTCAGCTAAATTCTCATTGCTCATAGGTGGATTAGGTATAGGTTCTGGGTCAAATTGAGGAAGAAAGGAATAAGGACTGTTGAGCAGGTTTTGGAACTGCCAATCATTCGTCCACCACTCGTCCATTCCTAAAGGTTGGGTGTGGATTATAGGTTCTGGGATTGCGGGTTCTAAGTTTATTGGTAGTTGAGATTCAATAGGCTGAATAAAAACATTTCTATTGACAGGTTTAATAGTATCACAGCTTGTCAATATATAATCTAACTCCTCCTATAATGTCATTTCCTGGGTTTGCTTAGAGCTCTCTCCAATTTCTATCTGAGTTGGTTTAGAACCTCCTCCAATCTCCATTTCTATTTGCTTAGAATATTCTTCAAACTGTATTCCCATCTGCCTAGACTCTTCCCCGACTTCAATTCCCTTCCCTTTATCTAAAGGATTTTCAATTTTGGGAATCTTTCTAGGGACAGGTTTCCTCCTACGCACACGCCTCCATCCCACAAATCTCCTCTTTTTCTTGGGCTTGGGTTTTTCTGGAAGTGGAGCATTAAATTCAATAGGTTCTTCTATATCGGGTATATACCTATTGAGATATCTGGAAACCTCTATTTTTACCGGATAGAGATTTAAATTCTGAAGGGCGTCAGACAAGTCACTCATGCTGTTTAGTACACATGCAAAATACACATAAATACTAAGTTAAAACTTTGATAACAAAATTTCATAGATAACCTTTAAATATTATTTCAGACTGGGTAACTACAAAACAATTGAAAATTAAAACACATTAGGGTTTACTGTAAACTTATTTATTTACGGGATAAGGTTTCTGGATTATGGGTGATAAGAGTGCTAAAACTTAAGTTAAAATATTTAAAGATTTGCATTTACTGCTACAGTAGCTAGCATATAAAGATCTGCCCATTTTTCATCTAACTTGTCTTCCCAAGGTCATTTACTGGTTAATTCCTGGGTTTCCTGTTTAACTTTCTTCTCTCGGGATTTCCTTATTTTCTCCTTACTTTTCCTAATAATCAGACTTCTTTTACTAGGAGAAAGTGGTTCCTCATATTGTGCCTTCCGCACAAATATTCCTTCGTCAGGAATTACAGACTGATTTGAGGATTTTGTTTATAATGAACTTCCCTTCTCGTTGGATGACCTATCAAATTTAAGATAGATATTTGACAGCTTTTGTTTTACCCATACTCTACACAAATATTCAAATAAGAAAACACATAATCACAAAATGACAAGTAGAAAAATTAAGTATTTTCTAAATACTTAATTGGCTTAAATCAGTGGCTCTGATACCACATTTTTCTGTCACGGCCCCCGACCCGGTTTGACCCGTTTCAGGAGCCGCGGGACAGAAAATCCCGTGGTATTTATTTAACAGCAGAAGTTTTCTTCAGGATCTTTTTAAAACTGAAATTTCCCGCTTATTTTATTCCACAATTCGGGATAAAACTCGGTATTTTACAATTGTGAGATTTCATGAAGAAATCTTTTATTTTACAAAACATGTTTCTTTATTTTATTCTGAGCCACTTCATTAAGCTTGTAGTGCTTCACGGCACTTTTCCTGGATCACAACAGATCACCTGAAACATGTTTGAAAAAGGTTTTGTCAGCGGGAAATACTGAGTGAATCATTCTTTTTACTAAAACGACTCTTTTGTTATAATTTACAGTGTTAAGAGCGATTACAATGTTTCTGATATCAAACCAACTACCCACGGTATTTGTCACTAGACCGGATCTGTGACTATGGTCATATCCCCCATTGGTTGCCCCAATGGTGACGATTATCAAGTAATGTATACAAAACCCCACATACCGGCTATACGTTTGGTGATTACAAAGACTTAATCCCTGTAACTATAACTTTGAAAATAAACTTGATTTTGAAATTAAATTTGATAAAAAGAGAATGACTCACATTGCAGATTTAATTGAGCAGAGCCTAGCCTACTGATTAGCCTTTTAACCTAAATTTAATAACATGCACACAACTCGGTTAGTAACTTAATACAGCATTAACGATAACTCACGAGATTAAAACCTTCACAACGAATGACAAAGTGCGATACTTAAACATCCATTGAATTAACAACGAATGACAAAGCATAAACCCTAATGTGGGCAGCACTTAAACATCCATTGGATAGTTTAATCAATCGGACATTGAATCGTAGCAGCGATCGAGTTATTACCCTGTTTTGCGGCAGCAATTAGTGATTCGTGTGTGTTTTGATAGTAAACAGAACGTAACTCAGTGCATATAACGAATTTCTTCGTCATTTCAGTGCCATAAATCAAGTCCCAATGCCTACTATTTATAGGTAAATTTTGACCCCCCTCGCGTGACGCGAGGGGTACCCCTTAGGGCGTCGCGTGGCACGAGGGGTCCTATCCTACCATAGGGTAGCCCCGTGTGTGTGTAGGCTTGCTGGGTCGACAGAATGGTGAAATTCGATTTTAACAGCTTTTTATTTGGATAATCGTAACTAGGGTTTACCCCCCCTGAGTTTTAGGGGCCCTGATCCTGATTCTGATTGTTCTGAAAAATTTAGGGTTTGTGCAGAATCACTTGGGTGTCTCGATTAGGGTTTCCTATTGAATAAAATAATATAATAAATAGGACTTTTGATATGAGTTGTTACAGCAAGATTGGGGGTTCAACCAACTTTTGTTTCAAAACATCAAAGGCATTTTTAGAATTTCCAAAAAAAACAAACGGAATATCTTTTAACAAAAGGTTACATAATGGTTTTGAAATATCACTAAACCCCTTAATAAACCTTCTATAAAAACCCACATGTCTTAAAACGACCTAATGCCTTTAACACTCATGGGATATGGTAATGTAGAAATTACTTTAATTTTTGCATGATCTACCTCTATCCCTCGACTCGACACCACATGCCCCAACACTACCCCCTCTTGAACCATAAAATGGCTCTTCTCCCAACTCAAGATCAAATTAGTTTCAACACATCGTTTCAACACTTTTTCTAATTGGTCTAAGCAAGTTTCAAATGATGACCCAAAAATGGAAAAATCATCCACGAAGATTTCCAAAGACTCCCCCACCATATCCCAAAAGATACTCATCATACACCTTTGAAAAGTGGCGGGGGCATTACATAATCCAAATGGCATTCGCCTAAATGCGAAGGTGCCATAAGGACACGTAAAAGTGGTCTTTTGTTGATCTTCCGGATGAATAGCAATTTGATTGTATCCGGAATACCCATCCAAGAAACAATAAAATTTTTGCCCGGCTAATTTTTCCACAATTTGATTAATGAAGGGTAAGGGAAAATGATCTTTGTAAGTTGCGGTATTCAACTTCCTATAATCAATGCAAATACGCCACCCGGTTACCGGCCGGGTAGCTACCTCCTCACCTGCGTCATTATTGACGACTTGTATACCTGCTTTCTTTGCAACGGTTTGTGTTGGACTCACCCATTGGCTATCAGAGATGGGGTATACAATACCCGCATCAAGCCACTTTAGCACCTCCTTATTAACAACTTCCCGCATGTTCGGGTTTAACCTTCTTTGTGCATCTCGGGCGGGTGTTATGGTGTCGTCAGTGATGATCTTATGCATCACAATTGAGGGACTAATACCCTTCAAATCCGCTATGGTCCACCCAATAGCCACCCTATTGGTGACCAATAATGACCGGGAGCGTGTTGCCTTCACCAACATAAGCATACTTAAGATGTTTTGGCAACACCTTCAACTCCACTTCCGGCGGCTCCACCAATGACGGTTTCAACTTCGTGTTAATGGTTTCCGGCAAGCTCTCCACTTGGTGCGTCCACATCGGTTTCCCTTCTTTTGCCGAAAGCACCTCCAAACTCTTCACCTCCTCGTCTATGCTCCGATTCATCTTCACCTGTGACCTGTCAAACATAGAACAATCCTCCATTGTGTTTTCCTCATCTACAACCGTGTCGCAGAGAGGTATACACCTGTCAACAATGTCTGCCATATAGCATTCATCGTCGATGAAGGAGTCGTCAATCCCGAAAAAACATTCAACCTCAACCTTCGGTTTCCAAATGTCATGTCAACCGTTCTTGTTTTGCAATCAATTTGAGAATTCGCGGTTGCTAGGAACGGTCGACCCAAAATCACCATAGGTTGCTTGGTTGGGTCTTTGGCCACATAATCAAGTACTAAAAAGTCCACCAGATAGTAAAAATCCTCTATTTTTACTATCACATCCGAAAGAATTCCACGAGGTAGTTTGGGTGTCAAATCGACTAACACCACAGTGGTGTTTGACGATTGAAGTGGACCAAACTCGTATTTGTCATATAAACTACCTGCTAAAATGCTCACACTAGCTCCAAGATCTAAAAGTGCCCGGTTGATTTTAAAATCGCCTACTTTAATTGAAATGATAGGCGCACCCGGATCTTGGAGCTTAGGTGGAAGTGCACCCGAAAGAATCGAACTCACATTTTCGTTAAAGTCTAGTTTTTTAGGAAATTTATGAGTTCGTTTCTGGGTGCACAATTCTTTCATGTACTTAGCATATGACGGTACTTGCTTGATTGCATCCAAAGAGGTAAATTAATTTTTACTTGTTTGAAAACTTCCAACAACTCTTCTTGTTGTGGACCTCTTTTGTTTACAACCTTCTTCACGGGTCCCTTCAATGCTTCAGGATAAGGGGCGGTATTAGCCTCCACACCTTTTTCCTTAGCCTTAGGGACGGGGATGGTCGCAACGGGTGTGTTAGTAGTAATTTTTAAATCATTTTTGTTTTGACCCGTTTGACCATCCTCACACTCTTCATCACTAGCATCTTCCACCACCCCTTCAACAAACTGGGGTGATGGTGTTTTGACACCATTATCCATGACTCGACCACTACGTAAAGTTATTTTATTAATTGGTACCTCACGTGTGTTCTTTGAGCTTGACCCTTGATGCTTAGGACTCAACGTGGTGTCACTTGGAAGCTTTCCCATGCTCCCCCTCATTTGAGCCATTTCCTCCGCGAGTTGGCCCACTTGTTTTACCAATGCTTCATGCGATTTGTCCCGAATCTCATTCTCTTTCTTGGACTCTTGCATCATTGAAAGCATTGCATCCATCTTTGCATTCAAATCATTACCACCCCCTTGATTGTTCGACCCACTTCCATTACCGCCTTGGTTGTTGTAATTCCTTTGATACCCACCTTGATAATTATTATCTCGACCTTGGTACCCTTGGTCGTAATTACGTTAGTAACCCCCTTGATTACCACCTTGATGATTTTGATATGATGACCCGCTTTGTTTACCTGGTTGAAAATTCGGGTTCATTTGATTCGCGGCATTCCCATATCGGAAGTTGGGATGGTTTCTCAATCCGGGATGATAAGTGTTCGAATTCATATCACTGTTCTTTCTATCACCGAACACTTGATTTACCTCTTCGGTGTAGTCACCCGATCCCGTTTGACATTGATCGGTCCGATGATCAATCTCCCCACAATCTTCAAAAACCGCAAATTGTACTGCATTTACCTCCTTCCTCTTCATATGAGCCAACTCCCGTTCTAGAGTAGAAATCCGATCTTTAGAGTCAAGATCGGGAAGTGACCGGGAAACGAGATGTTTTTTAGCTCTATCGGCCGATTCCTTTGACTTTGACCGCTTGCTCATCCGCTCAAGAAAATCCCAATCGTTATCTTCGTGATTACTCAACAATGTTTCGTTGCTCGTTGACTCGAGGTGGTTCCATGTCTCATTACACAACCCTCTCACAAAACACTTAACCAATTCCCACTTTTCTATTTGATGATGTGGGCACTTCCGAATCAATTCCTTGTACCTTGTGAAAGCTTCATGCAATGGTTCACTTGAGAGTTGGCGGAAAGACCTAATTTCATCTCTAGCATCATCGGTCTTTGCCATCGAGTAATACTCGTCAAGGAAGACTTGTTGCATTTCACCCCATGTACGAATGCTATTCGCCAGAAGTGTGAGGAACCATTGTTTCGCCTTATCTTTTAGCGAAAACTAAAATAACCGGAGCTTGACCTCTTTTAATGCGAAACCATGCCCACCAATGGTGATACATATGGCCGAAAACTCCGCCAAATGAGTGTATGGTTCATCATTGGACCTCTCTTTGAAGTGGGGAAGGATATTGATGTAGTGGGGCTTGCAATCGAACATTCTTCTCTCGCATACGATTGGTGAGTCATTATCGGTGACCACCGGCCTAAAACGGTCATTTACTCCCCTTGGAGGTTGTTGATGACGACGTGGGCCGTTAACTTCTTGATCAACCGGTCTTCGATTATCCCTTCGATCACCTCCTCTATTACTTCCTCGGTTTCCACCTTGATTACCTCCTCCCACAAAACGAGGAATCCGGTTATGGTTCACATTATTATTGTTGTTGTAGAACCCATCATTCTGGTTCCTTTGATTGTTGTTTCGTGGGTTTCGGTTGTTTTCGTAACTGTCGTTCCTCACATTCCCATACCCATAATTGTCGTTCCCCACAAAACTGGCATTCTGATAGCCAAATTCATCGTCATCAAACCCTCTAGCGTTGTAGACATTCCCCTGGTTCACATATCCCCAACGGTCATCATCGACCCTATCATCATAGTTACCCCCATCATCCGAGTATTCTGAATGAATACTCACGTGCTCTGGCGATTGGTAACCGGGAACACTAAACGGCTCATCATTGGGGATAGCATTTCTCAAATCATCTAAATTAAAGAGTGGGTCGTCATTCGCGGGATTGCCACGATCTCGGTTGCCTCTACGATCGGAATTAACATTCCGGTCATCAAGTTGAGTGGGTAAGGAGTTTTGTCGGTGAAGGTTTTGTTGTTGGGGTGTTCTTTGGGTATTATTGAGATTTTGGTTTCGAAAAGGTGGGGTAGGTGGTCTAGAGTTGTTACCACCACCCGGTTGCTCTTGAGGTATAGGTTGGACATTTTGGTTTGCCATTGAATCGGTTTCAATGGATGGTGTAAATTGTGGTGTTAGGGTGACAAGGGTTGCTTCTAACCGGCTTGCTAGGTTCCTTTTTGCGACTCTTTCAATTTCCGGTTCGTAGACTAATGGTGAAGTCCTCCCGGAATTTCTTGTATGCATGCACTACCTGTAATCTGTACAAGTAACACAACCAACGTAACAAGGAAAAAGACAAAGTACAAAAAGAAACTAAACAAATTAAACAGATAATCACGCAAATTCAAACAATAATCCAAACACAAAGCGCACGCACTCCCCGGCAATGGCGCCAAAATTTGATCGGAGTGTCGCGCTCCGTTCAAAGATAAAATTTATAAGCCCTAATTACCCTTAACGATAGCTAGTGGTAGCAAGGGGTCGAACCACGAAGAATATGTGGTTTGCGAATGGATGTTGAATGGATTGTAAAAGTTGTCACTTTTATGAAGCTTGCTAAATTGTTTTTGGGTTTTTTTTGTTTGTTAAAAAGATGTCGAATAAAATTAATAAAATGATTGGGTTGATTAACTACTAATGATAAACAATTTGCAAGAAAACTTGATTAGAAAAACAATATGGAATAACAAGGTTCACACCCGGTTTCAACAAATTCAAAGCCTAGGATTACTATGTGTTTCAACTTGATTTACTTGAATTAATTCATTAACGGGTCAATAATCACAAAGCTTAGGTGCCAATCACTATCAACGTCATAGATAACGGACCATGATACACTTCGTTACCTTGGACTAACAAATCCTATCAAGAGACAAGGCATAAATACGTGTCTTCGTATCACAAAGTCAAATTTAATCATTCATTCGACAATTCATAAATGCAATACAAACGTAGGAGAATTGTCTAAAGCATCAAATGTAATTCAAGTTGTCACAAACCAAGAATCAATACATAGCAAAACCTAAATCTTATAAAAGTTTACACCAGGGTGAAATCTCCAAGGAATTAGCCACGCATGATCGAAAAGACGTGATCACCGGATGTTGGAGACTTGTTCTTGATCATCTTGATGCTTGGAGATAGTGAATGATGGTGATTAGGGTTGTGGTGAGTGATGGTGGTGAGAGGATTGAAGGATGATGGTAATGGTGATGAACTAGGGTTTCGATTCAGTTGAATGGAATGATGGATTGGTGTGTTGATGGAATGGAGATGACTTTCGTTGGTGAGAGAGGCTCCAAGATCAATTCACACTTCAAAAACAATATGTAACTCCCGAATCATGGTCAAATAAAATTATTTAACTCGTCAAAAACACAAGGAGACAAGAATTTCGCGTCTAAATAAACTGGAGGCCGTCACCGACGGCCTGACCCCCGTCGGCGACGCCTTGTCTAAATGTTGTTTTGGCCGACGTGTTATTTAACTGCTTACGGAACTTCTGGGCGACGGGGATTTCTACAGGGCGTCGCCGACGACCTTAGTGGCGTCGCCGACGACCTCCCAAATTCCTATTCTCCATTTTTTGCATCTTGCACTCCCGTTTGATCCGTAACGCGTCCCGATTGTCCGTTTTTCATCCCGGTAGCTCGTAAAGCTCCCAAAAAGCACCTTAAACTTCTCTAGACCTGCAAAATATAAATCTAATCAAAAGTAGGCTTTTCAAGATTAAAAGTTAAGTAAAAACCTAAGCATAAACACAAACAAGCACCGTTATTCGACCACGTATCACTACTGTCTTCATACGAAGGCGTGCCTTCGTACGAAGGGAGGCTTCGTACACATGTGGCTTCCATTGTCCAAAATCGAGTGTGCTTCGCGTCTGTCTTCCGGAAATCGAGTGTTCATCATTCCAACCTTAAGCTACTGATTAAACTTAGAGTCAGAGAGGTCTTTGTTTGAGTCACGGGTGAGAATTGGGCTGGGTTGTGTGAAGGAAGTGCCTTCGTATGAAGGCAGTGCCTTCGTATAAAGCCATGAGCGCCTTCGTACGAAGGCAGTACCTTCGTACGAAGTCGGGGCTTCGCATAGAACATTCCAGCTGACATTCGTGGCTGTTCTTTACGTTCGGAGCTGTGTTTTCGCCTAAATCAGATGTATTTTTTAGTCCTATTCAAGATGGTTTTGACACCACTTCGTCCCACTATATAGTGAACGAAATACGTGTCGGTTTTGGTCTGTTTTTGTGTAAAAATCGAGTTTAAAAGGGTTTTAAAGGGTTTTTACCTAGATTTAACACTTTGTGAGTGTGAACTTTGTAGATTTCTAACTTGGGAAGCCGAAGCTAGGCCTAATACACTCGGTTAAGCGTAGATTCGTTGTAAAACAAGGATTTTGGATGAAAAAGATTAAGGTTTTCATGAAAAGGGCGAAGTTTAGATGAAAAAAGATGAAGATCTACATAAAAGATGAAAGTTGTTGTAAAAAGAAAGAAGTTTGGATGAAATCGGAGTGAATCTTATGGAAAATCGTCGTGGAAAACATTGTGAAACATGTAAAAATTGTAAATCTTACTTGAAAACAGTTGGACAGCAATTCGGCAACATTTTGGATGAAATGGCAGCAATGAATGAAGTGGAGAAGTGAGCTTGCTATTTATAGAGGAGGGCTGGCACCTTGGTTCGAAGTCGGCTGCCTTCGTACGAAGGCAGTGCCTTCTTACGAAGTTGCTGGCTTCGTTCGAAGGGGCCAGTTTTGAGTACAAGATCTCCGTTTCGCATATAGGGTGCTCGTTTAGTACGTTTTGTTGCGTTAGTTAGTACGAGTACTTTAAGTATTTTAGCGGGATATTAAGTATAGCGTTGCGTTTCAGTGTGATAAATCGAGTTGTGCGAGTAAGCGATTGAGCGTTTTAAGCGAATAAACCATACATTTAACACATCTAACATATAATCACACAAATAACACATATAATAAATGAATCCGTGTTTGGAGTTTGCGTTGAGTTGCGTTGCGATGAGCGTTCAAGTAATAAGTGTTTAATGCGATAAATAAGCATTGTAAAATGCGTTTTAAAATGTATTAACCCTTTGGCATTAATCAAACCTCAGAGTACAAGCGTTTACGAGCAAGGTAATGGTAACAAAAGAACAATCAAAAGTTCGGGTTGTTACAAAAAGGGTCGTCAGGTTCCTTAGTTGTAAAGACGGAGATATTCCGTTTTTATACTTGGGAATTAAAGTCGGGGCAAACATGAATCGAATATCTAATTGGGACCCGATTGTGAACTCTTTTAGAAGACGGCTCACACAATGGAAAGCCAATACCTTGTCTATTTGAGGTCGTCTTACTTTGGTTAAGTCGGTTCTTAATAGCTTGCCCACGTATTACTTCTCGTTATTTAAGGCGCCGGTTAAAGTGGTGGACAAATTGGAAGGCCTAGTGAGACGCTTCTTATGGGGGGGGGGGGTTCGGACGCAGTTAAAAAGATGAATTGGGTTTTGTGGAAAGTGGTTACCAAACCGATAAATGAAGGTGGATTTGGAGTGACTAAATTAGAATTGAGTAATAAGGCGTTGTTATTAAAATGGTTGTGGCGTTATCAAAATGAACAAAAAGTTTTATGGAGGAGGGTTATAGAGGCGATTCATGGTTCTAGCCGAAGGTGGGGACCGACGCCTTTTAATAAATCTATCACAGGGGTTTGGAAGAATTGTGTATCGTTTTGGAACAGATGTAAGGTGGAAGGGGTTGACGTTTTCAGTATGATTCGAGGAAAGGTTGGGAATGGATTAAAAATTCGTTTCTGGCTTGACTGTTGGTTGTGTCAGGTGCCTTTGAAGGATAGATTTCCGAATTTGTTTATGCTGGAAAAAAAGAAACAGGCGGTTGTTGCTGATCGTTGCGGAAGGCTGCAACACTCGGCTGATGAAGCTGCAGTTGATGCTGCGATCAAATGGGAATGGAAACGACGAATTAATACGGCTGCAGAAGTTGCAGAGCGTGAGGAGCTGGAAGGGTTGTTGTCCAATCCTGTTTTGGTGGATACAGTAGACGAATAGGAATGGAAGGATGGCACAAACAAAGTTTTTACTGTAGCGGACACAAAAACATGGCTGCGGGGATCGGGAGTTAGTGAGCGGTTCTGTTTCAAGTGGAGTAAGTGGGTTCCAATCAAATGTAATGTGTTCATGTGGCGAGCCGTCTTGAATCGATTACCGACAAAGATGGCTTTGACGAGACGAAGCATTTTTGTGGAGAATATTATGTGCAATTGGTGCGAAATAAAGAAGAAAGCCTTGAACATTTACTAACAGGATGTCCGGTTTCTGCGGCTGTTTGGGAAGGGATTACGAAGTGGTGTCGCATTCCAAATGTCTATGATTTTGATGTTAAAGACTTGGTCGATCTTCATGTGCATTGTGGTGGTTCGGTAAACAAGAGAAGGGTGTTCCATGGTATAGTTATTATTGTTTGTTGGCGATTGTGGAAGGCTATGAATGACAAAATTTTCTCTAATAAAAGCACTAAAGTGGTCGATATTGTCGCAGACGTTAAAGCTTTGGGTTTCTTATGGTATAAACATATATTTAAGCAAGGCAAGGTGGAGTGGGATAGGTGGTGCAATTTTGATGTAATGTAACGTTGGTTGTTTTGGTTGCCGGCTAATATTTCCGCCTTGGTAATAGCTAGCCGGTTTTGGTTTTGTGTTTGTATGAAAGTTGCTTTTCAAAAAAAAATTAATTGAATAATCTCACGAAATCGAGTTAGAATGTTACATATCCTTAAACTTAACTAAAAGCAAATAAGTATAAATGCCTTTATTGGCTTTTCAAGATCATCAGAAATCAAAATTAAGTTATACAAATATTTCTAGTGATAGTCACAAACAAATTGAGAAATCATATGACATATAAATATAGCAAAATCAGCGACCAAAATTGAAACAATCATAAAACCATGGGAACTTTTTCGACGATTTATATAAAATATTATTATATAAAGTTATAATGATTACAAAATGAAATGAGTAAATAAATCAAACAAACCAAAATAAATAAATTCCTTACAAAAATAGGGTGGAGATACAATAGGAAGTTTATTTGGCTAAGAAGGATAGGAAGTGATCTTGACCATCCATTTAGTTAATCAAGGGCTAAGATTAAATGATTGAAATTGAAAAGAAGAAAAGAGGCGCATGAGTTTGTTTAGGGGCATTCTAGTCAATCCAATGCAATAGTTTCTCTCTCCTCCAATTCCCCCACATTTTTTAAACGTTAATAACTCTTTCATACGACATTATTTTTTATAAAAATTGCACCAAAAAAACGAGCGTTTTTTTATCTTTAAAACGAGTATACTATTGCTATATTTTCGAAAAAAAAAATTAAAAACCCAGTTGCGTAAAACGCAATGGAAAAAACCCAGTTGCGTAAAACGCAATGGAAAAAAAACCTAAAAAATGACATTTTTCTAAAACGCAATGCACCAAAAACACAAAGAAATGTGTTATTTCTAAAACGCAATAGCCTAAAAACTCAAAATAATGTGTAGTTTCTAAAACGCAATAGACTGAAAACACATAAAAATGTGTTTTACCTAAAACGCAATGCACCAAAAACACAAAGAAATGTCTTATTTATAAAACGCAATGGCCAGAAAACACTTAAAAATGTCTCATTTCTAAAACGCAATGGCCTAAAAAAACAAAAGAAAGTGTTCTCTCTAAAACGCAATGGTACTAAGCATGCCCCTGTTGATGAACCATATTATCTGGCACAACAAGCATGTCCGGGTTACGGATACGGGTGTGAAGCTTCTTACGTGCAACAACATAATTCGGATAGATACGGAGGATATGGTGGTGAGCCTCCATTCACACCACTGTATTATGGTAAGCAACATCCTAACCCGAGTAATCCGTTCGACGGAGGATACAATGGTAAGCCTCGGAACACACCACTGTATGATGATTATCAACCCTCTAACGCGGGCAATCCGTTTCAAACTATGCAGGTATCACATTAATATTATTATCATTATTATTAGAATTATTAATATTCATATTTGAATTTTTCACACCCCAAAATTCCAACACCATCCCGGTGGGCCCGGGTGGGGAGTATCGTGATGTAAGATTGGTATCGTCATAGTCAAACAATCACAAATAGCACAGCGGAAATCTTGGAAATAAAATATTATTACAAAAGTAGGCGTCCAAATGTTCAAAAAGAATTGTACAGACTTGTTTGTAATAATATCCACAGGCGGATCATCAAATGTACAAAAGGGAGAACATCAGACTAATAGGCTTTATGCAAAGGAGTTGCAAATTCCTCTTCTAGCATTACCGAGCAACTCCCAGCTTATTTACATATTTGCACCTGTTACTTAGTCTTTTGAAAATACGTCAGTTTACACTAGTAAGTACAATCAACCGACACATTTTGAAAATGTTTCAAAATTGTTTTCATGTACACAATGGTACATATAATTTTCATAAATAACTTAGGATAAACTATTTCTCATGTTATCAGTTTTACAAGCTTGACAATACATATTGGGCCCGGAAATTATGCTGAGACATGATTAATCGACACACCACTTATTCACATATTGGGAAAACCCATATTGGGCAAAACCCGTATTGGGTTATAAAATCATTTTAATAAAGCATTAGCATCTGTCAGGTGTATGCCTACACCCCGTGCTTAGGTCGTGGCCACTTATAATTAAATGAGCCGAGGATATCCAGGACACGGTCGTATTAGCCCCCAATGTTTAAATCAAAGCAATACGAATTAAAACGGGTTATTTGGATTCCCGACACATTAGTCTTTGTTCCCATACCCGACCATGCGGTAATAATATACCGTACCCCAAGCCCGTATAGGGAAAATAGGTTAAGAGTATTTACCTGAGCTAACACTCGTCTTAAAATACAAGATTTATCAATAGCCCAGCCGTATTTAATAAATTAAGAGTATGTATCAATTTACTGGAAGGCTCTAGTCTTGAATGATGGTGTAAATAACCAATTAGAATGCCAACGGGTCTTATTCAAATCGTAGACTTAGATCGGCAAGCTTAAAATATCTAAAACGGTACGATACGCCTGATTAAAGGATGACCAGAATAGAATGTAGTTTACACCCAACAAGTACTAAGACTTGTATGATATGGGTAAACAAATAACATTCTGGAATTTGAGATAAAAATGATAAGGTTTGACCCGTTTCGGTAAACTTATGTAAACTAAGCCTAACCTTATGCGTATATGCGATATTGGGTAACCGGATGAGTCATGAACAACTTCTATATGCCAATATACTTTAATTAAGTTGTAATATCAGTAGGATATCAACTTACATGCCCGTTAAGGTTTTAAAATCAAAATATGCCTTATAAGGGCGTTTTAGTCATTAAGCGACGTATTAAAGGAACTTGCGTATAAACTAATGTTATGATCATGATCATTCTGTAAAAATACTTTATTTATGATATAATATCAGTAGGATATAAAACATATGTGAGTTTTATGATTTAAGACCAAACTATGCACCGAAGGGGCATTTTGGTTAATATGAACATAGTTTGAAAACTTGTTTATAAATCTGAGTTAAGATCATGTACCTAGTGTGAAAACATTATAAATATGTTATAACATCAGTAGGTATCAAGTTTTGATTGATAGTTATGGTTTGAAACCATACTATGAGCCAAAAGGGCATTTCGGTCATTAAATGACGTTATTTGCAATCTTTAATCAAAACTCGGGTTAGGAACTGATTTGATATCCCAAAATATTTTAATTATGATATTATATCGGTGGGTAATGAGTTTGATATGAGAAATTATGTTTAAACCCATTCTATGTGATGAAAGGGTACTTTGGTCATTTAAAAATATAATTTACGACGTTATACGAAAACTCAGTTTACGATCAGTTTAATAACATCAAAATATGTCATCATTTGCAAGTTCGTTATGGATTAAAACCTTATTTTTAACAAACAGGGCAATTTAGTCAAAGTATGGCATAATAACAAATCTTGAACAAAAACTCAGAATATGATTATGATCGTGTAATATAACCTCAGAGGGTTATGCTCCATTAAATTACGATCATAATGCAACCTTAAATCAGTAGCAAACTAACCTAAATCGGGTCAGAATCGAAAGTCAAAGTAGAAGTCAAACTTTGTGACTTTCGGTTGCGAACCGACCTTAAAACTGGAATTGACGAGCCGAACATGTTCACATAGGTTCTAATAATTATTACCAAGTTGTTTAATTTTAAAATATAATTTAGAACACCTATAAGATCAGATTATAATAATTTTAAAAACTGACCCATTTGATTTTTAAATATTAAAAAGTTGACCCGTCAATTAACCTAGTAAACATGATTTTCAGGAGGTGCCCTTTTGAGGGAATGTCACCTACCTAATTACCATCACGTAGCCATGTTCGTCTCGAACAATGGCTGGACCATTAAGGTCTAAACCGAAACTCAAAGCATTTATCGAAAATGCTTGACATCTGGCTTTAAAAGCCTAATAAAACCTTAGATGAAAATGCACTAACTAGGAAGCTCCCTTCAATTGGGAATCTCCAGAAAGATGAGAGAAATGAAAATAGAGAAGGTGCAAGGATAAAGTCGTGCAACAACATTCTATTTATAGTGTTGGAGGGATTCTTGTGAGGGTACGAGGTGTAATGGAGGGTTAGCAGATGCCTACAGGTGTCCTCATATGTGTCCTAAACCAGCATACAACCCATGGGCATGCCTTGGCGGCCCGCGATGGGCCTAGCCCCATCCTTACGCGGCCCGCGGCGGCCTCAAATAACTTTGAAAACTGTCACCTTTAGTCCCTTAACCTTTATACTCTTATATTTTATCATAATAAGCATAAATATCCCCTCATGGCCAATACTAGGCACACCCGAGAGTATAACCGAACATCATTAAGCTCCTAGTTCGTTTAAAGGGTCACTCAGAGGTATAAATTAACATGTTGATGTCTTTAGTCTTCCAATTAACAAACTTTCATATAATTTCACAAACGGTTCCTCTCGTCCAACAAGTGGCTCATTTGAGAATACGGACACCGTAAAAGGTCACTCAGAGGCATAGTTTCAGCATGTTGACACTTTTAGTTCCTCCACATTCATACTTTCATCATTTAGCAAAAATAGTCCCTCCTAGCCAAGATTAGGCATAACTAGGAATAGGAACACGTGTCAACACATTACTGGACACAATTTTACGAGGTGTTACTTGCATTATTGTTAGAATTATTAATATTCGTATTTGTATTATTGTTTAAATTTTTAATATTATTATTATTATTGTTAAAATAAAAATTTGTATTATTGCTAAAATATTATTATTATTATTATTATTATTATTATTATTATTATTATTATTATTATTATTATTATTATTATTATTATTATTATCATTGTTATTTGTATTATTCTTAAAGTTATTAATATTTGTATTATTGTTAAAGTTATTAATATTAATATTATTGTTAAAATTAGAATTTGTATTATTGTTATTATTTATATTATTATTATTATTGTTATATTAATATTTCTATTATTGTTGGAATTATTAATATTCATATTATATATATATATATATATATATATATATATATTGTTAACGAGTGCTTATGAATAGTAACTTTATTTTTATAAAAATATATAGTTTTTTATTTTTTTATTATTTAATATATATATATTTTTAATATATTATAATAGTTTATTATTATATTAACTTTTAATTAATAACATGTTTTTCTTTTTTTTAAACGTATATTTCCTTTATTTTTTTAATAATTGTTTTTTTTCTTTTTTTTGAACATATATTAATTTATCCATTAATTTGATACTTCTTTAATAATTTACGTTTATAACTTTTTTTTCTAAAACTTAAGTACGTAGTTGTGCTTGATTTCTTTCCCTGACATTCCGTTATAAGTTTTGTTAAAAACGAAGTTGTAATCAAAATAAAGTATTTATTTGGTATTATAAAACGGTACGATGATAAACTAAATCGTTCTAATGGTTTGACTTTCTAAAAAACATGTTTTATTTTCAAATCACGTTTGTTTTACATTATCATCTGTTCCTGCAACGCGCGATATAAAAAAACTAGTTTGTATTATTGCTAAAATATGATCAATATTATTGTTAATATTAATCTTTGTATTATTGTTAAAATTATTAATAGAGTAAATTATGATTTTGGTCCCTATGGTTATATCACTTTTACCCTATTAGACCAAAAAGGAACCTTTTAATATCTATATCCCCAACATCTCTTTATCTAACTATTTTGACCCCTTCAACTAACACCATCCATAACTCAAGTTAAAAATAGGTCAGGTGCCCCCCCCCCCCCCCCCCGTGAGGGGCAATTAAGTCATTTCAGACCCAAAAAATATCCAATACCTATTTAATTCAATTTAATACTCCACCCTTCTCTCTCTTTCTCTCCAAGCTACTACCACCACTCCCACCACATCTGAAGAGAGAGAATGGTGGGGTATAAAATTGAATTAAATAGGTTTCAAATACTTTTTGAGGCTGATATGAATTAATTGCCCATCATGTCAAGGGCACGTGACGTATTTTTAACCTGATTTATGGATGGTGTTATTGTAGAGGGCAAAATAGTCGGATAAAGAGACGTTGAGAGTACAGATGTCAAAAGATTCCTTTTAGGCTAATATGGTAAAAGTGATATAACCACAGGGGCAAAGTCGCAATTTAACGGTATAAAAATTTTAAAGGATTTAATATTCGAACCACACCCAGACTTGGTACACTATTTTAATTTAAACGATATAGTATTGAAACGGTATAATATATTCGAACCGTATCCTAGTATTTCAAAATAGTTAACGGTATATAATATTTTAAATGTTGTAATATTCGAATCGCACGCAGACTAGGTATAATATTTTAGTTTAGATGGTATAGTATTGAAACATTATATTCGAACTTTACCCGAGTATTTCAAAATATTTAATGGGAAAATATTTTTAACGTTTTAGTATTCGAACCGCACCCAGACTTGGTATAGTATTTTAATTTAAACGGTATAGTATTGAAATGGTAAAATATATTCGAACCGAACCCGAGTATTTCAAAATATTTATCGGTATAATATTTTAAACGTTATAGTATTCAAACCGCACCCAGATTTGGTATAGTATTTTAATTTAAACGGTATAGTTTATATAGGAGTAGGATCAAATACAAACCACAATTCGTATACAAACTATAAGAACTCTTTAAAAAGTGTCATGTAGTATCAAACCAATTATAGAGAATGATAAAATAATAACCTAATTAATATCAATTATATTGAATTACCTATAATTTTGCTAACAAACAGTCAATTCTTTATTTGGATCATCCTCTTGTTTTCAATGTGTTGATATAATTCTCCATAAAGAAAAGTGCTAATATCATTCACATATGTACTAAAATCAATTATCTTGACTAATTTTCATGTCTAATATAATTCATAAGTGCTAGTTTTATGTATGTATTGTTTTAGTATATGTTAATTTAAATTTTTTAAGTGCTAGGTCTGTTCTCACGGTTTGTAGGATAAATATAGTTTGTATCGTTACCATCCCCTAGTATTGAAACTGTATAATATACTTCAACCGTACTCGAGTATTTCAAAATAATTAACGACGTTAAAGTATTCGAACTGCAACCAGACTTGGTATAATATTTTAAGTTAAACTTAACGGTATTCGAATCGTACTAGAGTTTTCCAAAAGATTTTAACGGTATAATATTTTAAAAGATTTAATGTTCGAACCGGATGAGAATTTATAACACCAAAACACCAAATTCACAAATTATAATTCTGGTAGGTTATTTACGCTGTGTATAACTCTACACGCAGGGTATATAAATCCTAGTATTATGTGCTAATAATTGCTGGCCAGGCGCTGAAATTCATGCATTCTATACACTGCGTATAGCTCTATACGTAGCGTATATAAACCCTAAGTGTGCAAATAGGCAGCAGCAGTGTGCCAATAGTTTATGCCTACTTAATATCTATTTTTATTTGTTAGCATAGACACCTCTAAACTGTTTAATTGGCTAAATCTGTGGATGATACTCGGTTTCTTACCAGCCATATATTAGACAAACGATGTATGCATTTGCCTATAGGTGTGTAGTTAGTAAAAGTTAGAAATCGTATTTATAAATTTGAAACCACGTTCTTTGTACATTCATATGCTATCTCACGCACATCAACTCTTAGATACTATCTAGAGTAAACTGCCAAAATGGTCCCCGAGGATTGGTTACTTTTGCCACTTTAGTCCAAAATTCAAACCTTTTGAATCTGGGTCCCTATGGTTTCAATTTTGTTGCCTTTTTCATCTAAAAGCAAAATTTGGTTAGATTTTTTAGTTAACATCCATATTTTTTGTTTTTTTCCTCCCTTTTAATGAAAGCCAAAAGGATCAGATTTTTTTTATTTGTTATAATAAAACGTTAAAAGACCATTTTGCCCTTCATTAAAAGAGGGGAAAAGACAAAAAAACTGGTTGTTGACTCAAAAAACCTAACCAGATTTTGATTTTGGATGAAAATGGCAAGAAAATTGAAACCACAGGGACCCAGATTTAAAAGGTTTGAGTTTTGAATTAAAGTGGCAGAAGTAAACAAACCTCATGGACCATTTTTGCAGTTTACTCTACTGTCTAACACACAATACACCATCATAGTGTAACACTAAACTTTATCTAAATTAACAATATTTCAATTTCTTACTGGTTAATGTAATATGTAACCTGATTTGCAAGTAGCATGTTGTGCATGTCTACCTAATATAATAGAAAATACCTCCTAAACATTTATGAAAATATAATAGACGTCTAAGGGGGTGTTTCGAATTCCTTTTCAAACCTTCTTATTGACTTTTGCAAAAAGTTATAAGGAGTTTGCAAAAGTCACAATCCACTAACTTCTCAAAAACTTCTTTTTAACCTCTTCAAAAAGTCATAAGGATGGACAAAAGTCACTTTGCCAAACACCTTTTTAACTTGTAAAAGTTAATAAGTCAATAACGAGTTTCAATAAGCAATCCAAACATGCCCTAAATCCAATTTTATCAAATATTTAAACATCTAAATCAGTTCAATTTAAAACAGAAATCTTATAGCAACTGCATTGATTAATTCTTTCGAGGAGAATGCAGCTTAAAGAAGGTTACCTTTAAGAGGTAAGTTTTTAGAACATATTACAACCACAGGCAAACAACCTCACAAGCTAATAATAATTTATAATCAACCCCATGGAAACTTGACCCGTCCCATAAAAGTCACACACAATTTCAAGAACACAAAACCACCAAATCATATCAGAGATCGATCATATGTTGTGTCGGGCGTGATGGCACAAGCTCCATTGAAGTGGGCCTATCATTGTATCCCTTTAATTTGTAATCCGACGATTGTCTCGACAACATATCCTCCATCCTACTCACCACTTCGCACATTAGTGGTCGTTGACTCGGCTCAATCGATACACATTCCTTTGCTAACTTTACCAACTCGTCAAAATTATGATTCTTCGTTAATTCTACAACAAAAAGCTCAACCTTAGGTTCCTCGCATACAATTGAACCGACCCAGTCAGAAAAGTGGACCCCTTCCTTATCCAATGATGCATGGTTAGGAATTTTGCGGGTGAAAAGCTCCAATAACAAAACCCCAAAGCCATACACATCAGATTCAAAGGTGAATTTCCGTTTCTTGAGAACTTCCGGGGGCCAATAACCGGTGACCCGATGGTTCAGGGAGCTTTTTGACCCATGAAAAAGTGTGCCGAGACCGTAGTCGGACAACGAAACTTCATTGTTAGTTTCTTGTTGGAAGAAGATGTTTGATGATTTGATGTTGCCATGAACAATTTTTTTACCATGTAAGTATTCCAACCCCTTAGCGGTACTTAGTGCAATTTGCACACAATGGTCCCAGTTGAATTGTGTTTGGACTGAACCTACAAAACAATCACTTGCACCACTTTAAATAATGCATACAAGTATACAACTCATTTATACATGATCCTTTAGATGATTTAAATCATCATACGACTATCTAGGCACGACATAAATTATTACGTCAATAAAAAGAATAAAAATAAACTATTCGTTTTCATAGTTTTAAAAAAAAATCTAAAAGAAAAATATATATGGTATAAATGTAATAACTATTGTTTCTCAATTGTATCTTTTAAAATTTTACATAAATAATTAATTTTGATTTCTCACTTATATATATATATATATATATATAGAAAAAAAGTATATCGTACATCACGGCTTAACGTACTTCACGTACGACAACGTGCGTGATTTGTTCTATAACATGCATGATTAATGTTTTCAATATGCGTGATTATTGTGTTTCAACATGCGTAATTTTGGATTTTTGAGTTATAACGTGCGTGATTTTAAAATGAACGTGCGTAATTACATGTCGTACGTGATGTACGTTAAGCTGTAATGTACGTTAACCTTCCTCTATATATATATATATAGGCTTAGAATCGTGTGAGAAGTGATAGACTAATTAAGAAACTTGAGAATCCATAGACTTATTGTTTCTCAACCGTATCTTTTAAAATTTTATATAAGCCATGCGATTTTTTTCCCTATTTTAAAATGGGTAAATTACTTTTTGAGTCCCTGTGTTTTATGGGTTTTAACCACTTGAGTCCAAAAGCAAAAAGTTTAACGACCTGAGTCCCTATAAGCATTGTCTTTAACCATTTGAGTCCAAATTTCTAACAATGTTAGTATTTTTTTAGTTAAATATTGATAAATGACCAAAATAACCTTATAATTAAAAAATAAAATTTTTTTGTCTCTATTATATTTCTTTGTCTCTGTAAATTATCAGATTCATATCTCCCTCACATCTCTCATCTTTCTTTCTCTCTCTAGACCACCATCAACACCACCACAGCCACAACCACCTCCGTCTCCAACCACCACCTCCGCACAGCCACCATCCCCACCACTCACCCCCACCTCACAGTCCTCCTTTCCCTTCAAATAAAGGGCCGGCCACATTAAATTCATCCAGATCCACCTAATCCACCTATTTTGGTGTCAAATTTGGCTCTTACGACCTTCGATTCTTTATACAAAGTGATTCTTCAGCCCCAAATGATCGATGGGTTTTCGATGTTAAACTCTTGGAAGATCATATTTCACAGGTGAGATATCAATTTTTTATTTTCTTAGTTTTTTTTATTATATGTGTGATGATCTTGATGGAATTTCAATACCACCACCACATCACCACCATAGCCACAACCACCTCCGTCACTAACCTGCTCAAATCTTCCACAGCCTCACCTCCCATACCTGCTCAAATCACCATCGATTACACCAACAGGAAACAAAAACGGTTAATTGGATGATGTTTATCGTAGACAATGAGGATGTGACACGGATGTATCGGTTGTTTTGAAAAACCCTAACAAATTGGGGGAAATAGATCGATTCGATTTGATTATGTTTGTTGGTATTGATGGTAGAGAATGGATTGAATACGATTTGGGAATGAAATGGAATGGATGAAGGTTTGGGGGAATGAAAAGGATGGGAAAGGAAGAGATGAAAACCAGTGTCTGTGAAGAAAATGGATGGAAGAGGGATGAGAGAGAGAGAGAGAGAGTTGAGAGAGAGGCTGCAGATTTTTTATTTTTTTGAGTATAAATATATATAAAAAGATAATACCTTGTGCATAGAGACTTGTACTTTGTGTCTAAATGACTAAATTGCCCTTGTAGTTAACAGATTAGGTGGATGGTGTTACAAAATTGGACTCAAATGGTTAAAGAAAATGCTTATAGGGACTCAGGTCGTTAAACTTTTTGCTTTTGGACTCAACTAGTTAAAACTCATAAAACACAGGGACTCAAAAAGTAATTTACCCTTTTAAAATATTCTCTTTTATTTTCCCTATTTTAAAATAATATTGAATCATATTTTTTACTTACATCTTCTATTAAATAATTTTCCACTTCTCCCTTATTTATATAATATTTATTTTCCCAACTAATTATTTTATTTTTACCACTTATTAATAACCGTTTAATATTTTATTGATCCAACCTCATCTAATAAACATGTGTCTAATAAGGTATAAAATACAAAGTAAAATGTTATAATAAGTAAATAGTAAATCAAATTTCATTTAAAAAGACATATGTTCACGACTGTATGTGTTAACCAATTATATTATAATTATTTAACCTGTGTAATACACTGTTTCAGAATTGATAAGACGATTCATTGTTGATGGATTAATATTTTATAGCCGTTAAATACATGTTAGTTATAAGTAACATGTTTTTAATATTTTATAAATAACTGCTATGAAGTATTAATCCATCGATGAGCATCGTGTTTACAATTCCAAAGCCGCCTTCGGAAGATGTACCACAATATTCTCTGGTTGTTGTACCTACAAGCCCTCAATTGGCGCCATGGTTATTTAAACTAGGATATTCTATAAAATTTCAAAATTTTGTAACATCATTTATAAAGAAACATGTTATTTTAGATGCGTTATAAAATGCCTGACATCGCGCCATGCTTTTTATATATGTTTAAACCGACTTGTCATAATGCATGACCGACATGCTTATTTTTATCAATATTTTGGTGTAAACTTGGTTTAAATAACTTATAATAATTGTAAAAGTGATTAAATAAATAGATTACACCAACGCTTTATGTAAAAACATAGTATAAAAAGTTATAGTAATTGTAAAAATAAGAAAGTAATCAATTTAATCAAACAAATGAAAATAATTAAATTATACAAAATATAGATATATTTTTATAAAAAATATGCTAATTAATAAATAAGAAAATTTTAAAGTAATCGATAAAACAATAGTAATAAAGATAAGAGTTAATTGCCCGGATGGTCCCTGTGATTTCACGTTTTTTCACGTTTAGTCCCCACCTTTTGGAAATAGCGGGTATACTCCATGTGGTTTGTCATTTTATTACTCGGATAGTCCTCTGAAATTTACTCATTGAACTACCCGAGTTACAAAATGACAAACCATAAGGAGCATACATGTTATTTCCAAACTAATTAACATCTACTGATGGGACTACCGAGTAACAAATGACAAACCATATGGAGCATACCTGCTATTTTCAAAAGGTGGGGACTAAATGTGAAACCACAGAGATCATCCGGGCAATTAACTCTAAAGATAATAAAAACGAAAAAGAAAAGAAAACAATAAACGAAAGAAAAAATAAAAGAAAAAAACTTGGCTAAATTATAGATTATGTCTTTTATAAATAAATTACAGATTATGTCATTTGCACAAAATGGTCTTTTTACCATAAAATTAACTCAAAATATTAGCTATCCTAAAGGACATAGAGCGCGTAAAATTTAGTAATAAAGAACATTTTGCTTGTTTTTTTAAGACAAGGAATACAATTTGATATACGAGCATTCACATTGGAGCCTCTATTCTATATAATATAGAGAAAAGAATATATATATATATAGGGTCAGGATTTAGAGAGAACGGGTGTAAGTGTGAGAACGGTGAGAACGATTATGGATCGTCAGATCGAAACAATCTATGGACTAGATGGCGCGGTGGCGTTTTCGTAAATAACATAAACTTTTTAAAGGGGGCGCGCTTTCATAAGGGCAAAAAGGTAAATGTTCATCTACAAAACACATCAAAGCGTGACCGAAACATATATACTTCCCAGAGAAACCTCCCCAAAACCAACCTAAAACGCGAAAACCCTAGAAAACGCGAAACAACAAAAACTATGGCGTCGAAAGATCAAACCAGATCCAGAGGCATAAAACATAGTGAGTTAACTTCGATTTACATTGTGCTAGTTTATGCTGCTTTTGGCGTTCTAACTTTAACAATACATTTGCAGTTTCTACAAGTGTGGAAGGGGAAGGGTCATCTGCTCCAAAACGCCAAAAAACCCAACGAGCAACGAAAGAAGACAACAAGAGGACATGGTACAGAATGTTACTTTTCGTGATGTAAAAATACACTTTGATACTTTGTTGCCAAAATGCCAAAATTTGTATCGTTTGTTTAACAATGTATGAGAACGAAATTTTACATATATGTCATTCTCTTATTGAAAAAACATATATCATTCGTGTGTTACTAAACGCCACAATCATGTATCATGTGATAGCTTTGTTACTAAACGCCAAAAAATGTATGGTTTGTGTTATAAACGTCATTTAACTGTTATTGTCTTATTCAACATCTATCATCTGTTATTGATTTATAAAACGCCATACATGTATCATTGTGTTATTAAAAGCCATAAAATAAAACACCATGAAATCATTTTTTATAAGCGGAGAGAGGTTAAGATTGAGAATAAATGTCCACACTGGAAAGGCCTAAAACGCCAATAAGAGGAAGGCATTGAGTCAGAATGTTGAGGTTGAGGAAGAACCATATCATAAGTTCAGTGGGGCTAGGGTCTTGTCAGGAGTCATACCTACAAACTTGACTGGTTGGTTTATGAATCTAAACCAAAATCAAAGACAGGCAGTACACAAAATAGGGTTTGGTGCTACACTAAGGTTGAAAATAGACACCGTACCAACAATGCTTGAGTACTAGTTGGTTGAAAATTACAATGAAAAGACAAACACCCTAAACGTTGGCAACCATATCGTACATATGAATGAAGAATTGATAAACTCTTTAACGAGTATACCGAATGGAAGGTTGCCCGTGAACATGAAAAAAAGACCAACTAAAGACCAGGTGGTGGCTGAGTGGAAAGCACAGTTCCAAGGGTTGGGTTGGGTTAACAGACCAAGTGTGAAGCTATACTTTGAAAACATTTTGCCTATGATGCATGGCTTTGGGAGAGACTTCTGCCTAAATATCCTTGTAGCATTCTTCACTATAATGGGGCATGCAAGTGACAATGCAGTCGTCAACAAACAGTTCTTGCACAACGTTACACCAGACGTTCAAATAAACCAAATGAACTGGTGTAGTTATATCATCCAATGCTTGAAACACGCCAAAACCGCATGGTCTCCAAAAAAGCATTACACAGGTCCATTGATCATACTTGCGGTAAGAATAAAATTTCCCTATATAACATATATCATTCGTGTGTCATTAAAATGCCAAAAAATATCTGTCATTTGAAAAATCTATGTTGTCACAGCTTGCCTTGGTGAACGATGTTTGCAATAGGAAAAAATGGGAACGAAAAGAAGGATACCCAATTGAGTGGGTTACAACAGATACTCTTGACTTGTTTGAGAGTGCAATGGCAAAACGTCTTGTTGGCAATGAAGTAAAAAAGGAAAACAATAAAAAAGGCTAAGGAAGGCAAACCCAAAAAAAAAAAAAAAATGCAGGTTGTTGTTGATGATAAAGCTGATGGTGATGATGTTGAGAATGAAGATGAAGATGATGTTCACAACGTCGATGAGCATGCTGATAACAATGATGATGAGTTTAATGATGATGATGATGGTTTTGATCATGATGATCATTATGATTATATTGGGCTCCACCCTGTTGTGCAAAACGCCATGCACATCAATGATGAGAATCAGAATGAGAATGAAGATAATGAGGATGAAGAGGCTTCGCTTCAAAGGATGGTGAATGAGGATAGAGAAAGCCGGGGAATTGTTGGAAAACATCTCAAAATTTGTTGATGAAAACACCAAAGAAGTGCCAGCTGAAAGAGAAGAAGGTAAACATGAAAGTGAGGTTGAAAATGAGGTGGTACTAGGAGGTGAAAATGAAGAAGAAGGGGAAAAGGAGATGGCTGGAATAGAAAACGCCATTGAAGTGCAAGCAGTTGATGAAAACGCTAAAGAATTTGAAAATGAAGAAGAAGGAGGAGGTGAAAATGAAGAAGAAGGGGAGAAGGAGATGGCTGGAATTGAAAACGCCATTGAAGTGGAAACAGTTGATGAAAACGCCATTGAAGTGGAAAGAGTTCATGAAAGTTGAAAATGAAGGAAAAGAAGAAGGAGAAGGAAAAGGAAAATGGGAAGGAGAAGGAAAAGGAGAAGAGGAAGGGGACTCGGAAGGGAATGGTGAAGGGGATGGAGAAGGAGAATGAGAAGGAAAAGGAAAGGGGGAAGGAGAAGGGGATACAAGAGTAGAAAAAGAAAGGGATATGGCCGGAGAACAAAACGCCGAACCCTCGACTGCTACAACAGCCCCCATATATGATGATGATGATGAGAATACTATATCATCAGATGAAATATAAACGAAAACGATATTGAGAGATGGAGTTGTGATTTCAAGACTCTTGAATATCACATTTCAAGATACAATGGGGAAAAAATAATTAAAATGAATATTGCTGAGATTTTGAAGCTGTCGGGACAAGATCTAAAACAAATGATTAATATAAAAGAAGGTCTTGATAATTCAAGAATGGTGGATGAAGTGATTAAAGCAATAAAAAAACATCTGCAACCTGCTGAAGAGACCCAAAAAATGCATGTATTTGATAAGACACCAAACATCCCCACGACAGAAACACAATACAGTCAAGCATTCATCACTGAACTAGAAAAAACTGAAGGGGAGATAGTGAATAAAAGTATTGACCAACAAGGTACAGTGTTTGATAAAATGCCATATGAGCAGCCACCATCTACAGCTGGGAAAAACCTCTTGAAAACTTTTAAAGAGGAAGAGACACCCAACAAACCCCAAGATAAAAACGCCATCAACATATCAACACCAAAAACGCCAAACAGGTCAGATGTGCAGGAGAAAGGTGATGAGGACAAAACTCCAGACATCACAAAGTTGATGCAAGAAAATACAATTTTAAACCCTAAAGAGCTGCCTAGTGATGAAAAAGCTGATAAAGATGATGAAGAAGATAAAAATATAAAAAAAAAGACTGTGGCTGAAGAGGAGAAGAGGGATAAGAAATTGAGCAGGGCATATTTGTCACCTTATGTAAGGAGGCAAGTGGTTATACATGAACCAAGGACAAACCCTGAAAATAACCTTTCCACATACATCTTCACTGGATACGGCGATTACGAGTATGTACACTTCTCTCAAAATAAAACGCCAAGCTTTCCATTTATAACGTTTACTTGAATAGGCATGTAAAAACGATCAAAACGCCATGTATTATAATAGAATGAGTTTGTATAACTAAAACGCCAAATGATTTTTTTAGGACTGAGGTGTTCAAGATGGGATAAAAGTTTCTCATGGGGGTGATTTGTGAAAGCATGAAACCAGGATTTCAAGCACACGTCTCAATTATTCTATGTTGGGCACATATCCTGAACTATGAAGAAAGATACAAGGCTCCAGAATCACCCTCAAGGTTATTCTGCTCAGAATTACTGCTGGTAACTCTTTTGCTATATTTAATTGATAAAATTATAATAGGGCATTGTTTTGTTGTTTAAAATGTGGTACTCAATATTACAGAATCGTCCGACATACAACAAAACGACAAAATCAACTTATCGATACAAATAATTCAACAGAAACATGGAAACTATTCTGAAAAATGTCCGTTTCAAAGGAGACCAGAAAAATAAAACCATCAAAGATTATGAACTGGTCTTCATGCCAATAATATGGGAAAGACATTTCTATGTTGTCTGTTTCAACATAAAACACGAAAGAGTTGATGTATTGGACAACAACGGTGAAGGGGATGACGTCAGCATCGAAGACAAGTATGCTGGATGGGTGGAAAAGTTGGTAAGTATCTTAAAAACATTGTATATAGGAACTATGTTGACAAAACGCCAAACTAATATATGCGAAAAAATGTGAAACTACAGCACAGTGCTTTTGCAAACTACTTGCGTATTAAAAAACACCCAAAGCATAAGATCATGAGCAAGGCGAAGATTGTTAGACAACAGATGGATTGGAGGACAACGTCTAACGTGCTCGACTATGGGATTTTCGCAATGAGGCATATGGAAACATACATGGGGGATATAGCTGGTTGGAGAAGTGGTTTGGCAAAAGAAGATACCCCAAATCAACTTCAGCAAAGACAGCTAAATGAACTAAGGGTAAAATACATTGGAAAAATCCTGCTTCATAGCGAAAATGAAAACAGAAAACAATTGAGAAAATGTGTAACAACATTCTTGGCTTTAGGGGGACAAAAAATACGTGAAATGTTTGACACAGCGGACAAGAGAATAGCACAAAGGATGACAGATTATGTAGATTAGCTTAAACGCCATGATTGTAAAATTTTAAGACTATTGTGTTTTACTCTTTAGATTATTACATCTACATGTTTGGTTGTGTGATTTTCTATCATATTTGTGCAAATCAATCAAAATGCCATGATTAGAATAATTAACAAATAGTAACCATTTAAAACATAAACAACATTAAAGAAAATGGTTAAAAAACTAAATGAAAACACAAAAATGTCATATCTGTTGGATATCAATAGAACGCCATTAAAACATAAACGCCATTCGTAAAACATACTTTTTTTTTAAAACGCCGTGTAAAACTAGCATAAAGATGAAAACGCCATATCTATTTAATTTTTTTGGCAACGGAATCATAACGCCATTGTTTAGCGGGAAGTGGACAATGACAATCGTACCCCCGCACATAAATTAGAGCGCTATACCACGTGGCCGGCCAGGATCCGTTCTCACCGATCCCACACTTTTCACCGTTCTTTCCTGATCCCGTACCTATATATATATAGTGTAAAATACATTACGGCTTAATGTACATCACGTATGACAACGTGCGTGATTTTACACTATAACGTGCGTGATTAAGGTTTTCAACATGCGAGATTTGGGTTTTTGAGTTTATAACGTGCGTGATTTTCATTATAACGTGCGTAATTATCTGTCGTACGTGATGTACGTTAAGCCGTATTGTACATTAACTGGCCTCTATATATATATATATATGTATATAAAGTACACCTTTATATTTAGAGGTTTATATTCAACTCTCTATATTTTTATGTGATTGTCTAGGAAAGAGAAAAATAATATAATAAGTGTTTGTAAGTAATGAATAGATAGAGATAGAGAGTCGAATATGAGATGTTTTCGAAAAAAATATTTGTTTTTATGGAGATAGGTATGGAGACTCCAATGTGAATGCTCTACCTAAAGATAATTTATATAATTTACTTAAAAAAATTATTTGTTTTAAGTTACAACAAGAATTAAAATTCTAATTTAATTATTAATTGAAAATAAGAAAGAAAGTGATGAAAGAGGTGTTTTGTAAATAACATTTCTCTCTTTTACATTATCTTCAACTTTAGGATAAAACTTTTCTTATTATATATTCTTTTTCTTAATAAAGGCTAATGTAAAGAAAACTACAAGCCCTTAATTGTAGCATATGAAGCTCAATTATACTGATGCATTAATAAGTTGTACTTAACTCATCATTGGCAATAATAGAGTTTGTCTTAGTCATACTTTATTCAAAGCCAAAACACATCATATCTTGAGCTTTCATGATACATGGGATTCAAAGATTTTCCAATACTACAAAACGTACTACCGAGTATAACCAACGCACTTAAATAGTTTTCGACTAAAAAAAATTTCCTTCATGTATACAAATAGAAATAAAAATGGGACGAATAATAAGTTCACAACGTGGTATCGTGAAGGTGGTCATGACAGGTGATGGCGCTCGTACCGCCCCCTTGGTCATGTCACGACCTTTGTGGGGATCTCCACGATCTTCACGAGCTTGTGAAAGAGAGAGGGGGAAAAGAAGGGGATGGTGACTACACTCCTGGAGGAGAGAGACACTGGAAGTGGAAGGGGATAGTGACGTGGCGCGGGTAATAATTAAAAGTTCACTAGTAAGCCACACCCATCAACCTAATTTTTTTTAAGATGAACACTTGCACACTCTAAATCTAATTAGAGATGAAGAAATTACCATGAAGAGGAGCAGATAAGCTACCAGCGGTCATGTAATCATAAACAAGCCATTTCTCATTATTCGAATAATCAAAAATAGCTCTCAACGGAACCACAGATTTGTTCTTTATCTTCCCCAAAACCTTCATTGTTGCTTTGAACTCCTCCTCCGTCACCACAACATCTTTCAATATTTTGAGAACCACCGTCTTATTCTTTCCCAGCTCCTTTCATGATAATAGAATTAGAGAGTATGCAGTTAATAGTTCTAAAAAACATGTTTATACAAGTAAAATTAAAAGGTGTTTAAAAAAAAAAAAAACCTGTTTATAAGACGTTCCTACACTCCCTCCCCCAAATTTGACTAGCTTCTTCGACAAATCCTCAACAGTCGTCTTCGACAAATCCTCAACAGGCGACTTCAACAAATCCTCCAAATCAAAACCATCATCCCCAAATTTGACTAGCTTCTTATTCTCGGATGTTGGTCTGATACACTGATACATATCCTTCCCTACAGAGCCAAAGAAAATCAGTAACATCATCGTGGATCCGCTGAAAATACCGAAAATTGCACGTCGTTTCGGGGTGGACGTATTGTCTCCTTCTCCATCAGACGTATTGTCTCGTTTAGGTGGTGGGAGTGGTGAAGGTGAATTGTTACACGAAGACAGAGGAGGATCACAAAGGTTAGGATTGTTGGAGAATGAAGATAACGGAAACTTAGAAAGCGAAGGTGGAATTTGACCAACTAGTTTATTATACGAAACACTAAAAGAGGTAAGGTAGGAGAGTTTGGAGAAAGATGAAGGGATGTAGCCGGAAAAGCTGTTGTTATTTAAGTAAAGTGTGGTAAGGAAGTTGAGTTTGGAGAAATCAGAAGGGATCTCGCCGGAGAGTGTGTTATGATCGAGGGATAGCACACGGAGGCTGGTTAAAATTCCGATTGTGTTGGATGGTATTTCCCCGGTAAGATTCTTATGAGGTAAGCGGAGGTAGAGGACGGTGGTGCCGCCGGGGCTGCAAGTAACGCCTTCCCAAGAGCACGCGGGTATGGAGTCGGTCCAGCTTAATGAACCAGAGTGATGAACCTTATTGATGAAGCTACGGAGCGCTTGCTTCTCCTCAGAGTTCAGCTGCGGAACAGAGGAGGTGGTGGATGTTCTCCGCTCACTGTAGGTGTAGGTGTAGGTGTATGTAGTCTGGCAATTCACACCGCAAGAGGTGAAGGACTCGCCCACAGCGCCGCGGGATACCGGAACATAGTGGAGAATAAGAACGGAAAACACAAAGACGAATAATGGCGACATGGGATATAAGAAATGTGTGTGTGAGTGTGAGGGAAGATCGGAGGAGTGTTTTTATAAGGGGAGAATGTTCCATAACGGGGTTTGGGTGGTCATCACTGATTACTCACTCACAACATCCAATCAATTTTCGTTATGTTATCGAACTTTATTCCATCACTAGTGATGGTTTTTAGTGGAAATGTTCATCACTCATCACACACTATCAAAATCATTCAAAAAAAAAAACTTGAATTGCATCAACATCCAAGTTCTTCACGCGTGAAAATCTCAACACGTTATATGTTCCGTGCATGATCAATATGGGTGGCGGTGGTGTATGGTTGATGAGAACGAGTGATGGGGGTGGTATAACAGACCACACCGGGTCCCCTAAGTCTAAGGGGTAAGGGGGTCATTATTTGTCACATTGCGTCGATTAAACCACGGCAACCATTACCCTCTCATTTGAAGATTTTAAGACAAAAATTAATTAAAAAAAGAGTAAATTACAAAAATCGTCCTTTATGTATGTCACTTATTGCAAACTGTGTCCTTTATCTTCAATAATTACAGAACACGTACACGATGTTTGCAAACCCTTGCACGTTATGTCCTTTAGCCCTAACTCAGTTTTTTTTTGTTAAATCTGACTAAATGGACTGCACACGAGGGTATTTTGGTCATTTTACTCTCATGTGGGGTCCATTTGGTCAGATTTAACCACAAAAATACCCTCATGTGGGGTCCATTTGGTCAGATTTAACCACAAAAATTAACTGAGTTAGTACTAAAGGACATAACTTTCAAAGGTTTGCAAACATCGAGTACGTTTTCTGTAACTATTGAAGACAAATGACACAGTTTGCAATAAGTGACATACATAAAGGACGATTTTTGTAATTTACTCTTAAAGAAAAATAAAGACGATAGTGGTTCGGGTCATGACCACACCCTTTATCCCAATATTTCACACCCATTAACAACCCAACCTAAATTAATTAAAAAAATAAAGAGGATAGTGGTTTAGTTCTCTTTCACCTAACCACCCAACATATCCCAATATTTCACACCCATTAACAACCAAACCTAAACTATTTTTTTGCTAAATATATTATGATTTAGATTTTAAATTATTAGAAAACACGAAATTAAAGATATTAGAAATAGAAAAGTAGAATTGGAGAGTTAATTGCCATTTTCGCCCCTGAGGTTTGGGCACACTTGCCATTTTCGTCCAAAATGAAGGTTTTGTACTATTTTGCCCCCAACGTTTGTAACTTTTTGCCATTTTCATCCAAATACCTAACCAAGTTACTTTATATCTTATTATGGGTTATTTTTAACCTAACCAAGTTAGTTTATACCTTATTATTGGGTATTTTTGAAATTTATCAATTATAAGGGGGTAATTTTATAACCCTAATCAAATGGTCAAACTTGCATTCCCTTCTCTGCTGCAAACAACCAGACGCCATGCTTCCCTGTTGGTGCACTCGTGTCTGTACTTTGTCTGTATTTTGTCATGATACGAAACGATGTCTTTGTTAGTCTTGTAAGTTTGACCAAGTCAACCATCCTCCGGTTTAACTTGGCCAAACAGTTAACAATTGTTGTAATCTGTCTGTGTCGAAGGATGTGTCATCGAAGGATTGTTTATATCCTTCGATGAGCTCGAAAGATAACCTTCGATGGATGAACCTCGAAGGATACCATCCTTCGAGGTATATGTGATCCTTCGATGGGTTTCTGGTCGACAGATGATCTTACGATCAGTCTGTCTGATCCTTCGACCAGACGATCTGTATTGGGTATATAAACCCATGCATTGTGTTCACTTCGGAAGTTAGACAGATAGAAAGACAGACACACAGAGAGAGAGAGAGAACATACACACTGAGAGAGTTTGCAAAACTGATTTGTAAACATTGCATTGTAACCGAACCTTTCATACGCATTAATACAAGTGGTGTTAATCGGTGAAGTTTGTGTGTTGTGTTTGTGCTTGTTCTATCTCGGTTTGCATGCTAGCTTGGATTCCGCACTTGCTAGTGTGTTAGACACAACAAGGAATAGGTTTAACCTCAACCTCCGAGGGACCTACAAGTTGCATCAGACATCTGGAACCGGCTCAAGATGTCACCAACATATTTAGTCTGGGATATTCATCCATCAGACTAAATATGTTGGTGACATCTTGAGCCGGTTCCAGATGTCTGATGCAACGCCCATCGGTACCCCATTGCCGCAAAATCACGGAATTACTCCAGACTTGAAGGGTGAAGCTACTAGCCCCTCATACTATCGCGCGATGATCGGATCTCTTATGTACCTCACAGCATCAAGACCAGATATAATGTACCCAACGTGCCTGCTTGCCAGATATCAAGTCAACCCGAAGGTCTCACATCTTGCAGCTGTAAAAAGGATTTTTCGTTATTTGAAGGGTTACCCTGACACCGGTCTATGGTACCCTAGGGATAATAACTTTGACTTGATCGCATTCAGTGATTCTGATTTTGGCGGATGCAAAATCGACGGCAAATCCACAACGGCTGGATGTCAGTTTTTGGGAAATCGCCTAGTCACATGGCAGTGCAAGAAGCAGACGTGCGTCGCTACATCAACATGCGAAGCTGAATACATTGCTGCCTCAAGTTGTTGCTCCCAAGTCCTATGGATCCAACAACAAATGCGTGACTACGGTTTTGAATTCCTAACTACTCCTATTTACGTTGATAATTCTGCTGCCTTACAGATCACTAAAAATCCTGTGCAGCATTCAAAGACTAAGCACATCGAAATTAAGTATCACTTCATCCGTGATTGCTTTGAGAAAAGGCTAATCGATGTTGCTTACGTCCACACCGATGACCAACGTGCCGACCTTTTTACCAAAGCTTTTGACAAATCAAGATTTGACTATTTATTACTGGTAAACGGCATTAAGGTTAAGGTCAAGCAAGAGTAAAACCCACATCGGAAAATCATTTTTGTAAATACCTTTGTGTTTTAAATTTGTCTTAGTTTATTGATTTTAGGGGGAGTAAATCCAAATTTGAAAATCCAAAAACATTGAAAAATTTCAAAAACACAAAAACAATAGAAAATCAAAAATGAGTTTCCTGGCGAGTGAAAGAGAAAATGATAGTACATCAGTGGTCTGTCTAAACCTCTTTAAACCTTAAATGAAAAATGATAAGCAGCTCTATATAAGATGTATCGGTAGGCTCACAATCATTTTAAAGTGTGCAGGGTGATATAAACTTAAATCGACTGAAGACCAGGTGGGAAACATTCATTGGCATATGGTCTTAGTACCGAAATTTCGTTTGAGAGATTGCCGAGGTTCTGAGATATTCGGTCTTTATGCTGCTTATCATCTGGGTATCATGGTTGTATATTTTACCGAAAAATAACGGGGACGCAAGTCTAGGTCTTCCATGATACCATACATACGTGTACATACTGCATTCGACCTCAATAAGTGATCAACAATCACATGTCCAAACAAAATAAGTGATAATATATCACATTTATCCGGGAGTCAAGTTCGTCTCTCTGCTGTACGAAAGTACTGACCTGTTCACAGACTTGCTCCTGTGCCCTCATGCATCGAAAATCAAGTTCCTCATCAATAAGTGATTCTATCACAAAGGGCTTGTTTTCAATCAAAATAAGTGAGAATCTCACATCATATACGGTCAAACAGATGATAATCGGTATACTCACCGGTAAGATGAACCCTCATGCATACCTTGATACGGGAATGTGTCGTGATGTGGATGAACACCGGTCGGTAAGTATAAATCATACCTTAACGTATCCCCTCGCCATGATTACATTTGATAAGTTGAGCTTATGTGGACAACAATACCGATAATTGTTATAGGATGCTTATCTTAATGTTAACTAATTGTACAAAGAGAGTGTTTTGACATGACCGTACACTGATATGATTCTCTTACCCTCGAAACTCACAAAAAGAATGTCTGTAAATATTTATTTAATGCTTTCAGTTTCTGCATCTTTGTATATATTTATTTACTGCTTTCTGTCTTTACATTTGAAATATTCAAAAATACCAAAAAGATTTTAGGTGTGTTTTAATATAAACTTTATAAAAGCCAAAAAGATTTTATCTTATTTTCGATCGTACGATGTTGGATCTCGAGTCTTCGTTACCTGAAACCTGATTGAAAACCGAAACGACTGAATCTTCATAAACGGTTGAAATTTGCAAGTGTTGAAAGTTAAAATCTGAAATTGATAAAATTTGTTAAAACTTTCAAACTGTCGGACGGTGTTTGTTTAAACAATGGTCACACGTGTGTCGTTTGTTTATGTTTACTATATTCCAAGCAGTTATTCTCATTACGCGTTTAGATTTCTTGCATGTGCAGATTCTAAAGGCAAGGAGAACATGGTCGATGACAAGCTTCGGAATGAAGACACGACGTGAAGGCACTCAAAAGATGAAGATGATCGAGTTGTCGCTGACCATCATCAACACCACAAGGATCTCAATTCATAAAGATCAAGACTTTCACGAGCATAACTCAAAGGGGAGCTTATGTTAAGGGGGAGTTTGTCAACACACTTCCTACATGAAACAGGGAGTTTGTTGGTACACTTTCTGCTTTCAAGACGTGAAGACTTTAAAGATCCTCCGACATTGAAGACTTGAAGACACGAGGGACCTACAAGAATTAAGATAGAGACAAAGATCGAGACAAAGCTACAGCCAAGGGGGAGTTTGTTGGTGCACTTGTGTCTGTACTTTGTCTGTATTTTGTCATGATACGAAACGATGTCTTTGTTAGTCTTGTAAGTTTGACCAAGTCAACCATCCTCCAGTTTGACTTGGCCAAACAGTTAACAATTGTTGTAATCTGTCTGTGTCGAAGGATGTGTCATCGAAGGATTGTTTATATCCTTCGATGAGCTCGAAAGATAACCTTCGATGGATGAACCTCGAAGGATACCATCCTTCGAGGTATATGTGATCCTTCGATGGGTTTCTGGTCGACAGATGATCTTACGATCAGTCTGTCTGATCCTTCGACCAGACGATCTGTATTGGGTATATAAACCCATGCATTGTGTTCACTTCGGAAGTTAGACAGATAGAAAGACAGACACAGAGAGAGAGAGAGAACATACACACTGAGAGAGTTTGCAAAACTGATTTGTAAACATTGCATTGTAACCGAACCTTTCATACGCATTAATACAAGTGGTGTTAATCGGTGAAGTTTGTGTGTTGTGTTTGTGCTTGTTCTATCTCGGTTTGCATGCTAGCTTGGATTCCGCACTTGCTAGTGTGTTAGACACAACAAGGAATAGGTTTAACCTCAACCTCCGAGGGACCTACAAGTTGCATCAGACATCTGGAACCGGCTCAAGATGTCACCAACATATTTAGTCTGGGATATTCATCCATCAGACTAAATATGTTGGTGACATCTTGAGCCGGTTCCAGATGTCTGATGCAACGCCCATCGGTACCCCATTGCCGCAAAATCACGGAATTACTCCAGACTTGAAGGGTGAAGCTACTAGCCCCTCATACTATCGTGCGATGATCGGATCTCTTATGTACCTCACAGCATCAAGACCAGATATAATGTACCCAACGTGCCTGCTTGCCAGATATCAAGTCAACCCGAAGGTCTCACATCTTGCAGCTGTAAAAAGGATTTTTCGTTATTTGAAGGGTTACCCTGACACCGGTCTATGGTACCCTAGGGATAATAACTTTGACTTGATCGCATTCAGTGATTCTGATTTTGGCGGATGCAAAATCGACGGCAAATCCACAACGGCTGGATGTCAGTTTTTGGGAAATCGCCTAGTCACATGGCAGTGCAAGAAGCAGACGTGCGTCGCTACATCAACATGCGAAGCTGAATACATTGCTGCCTCAAGTTGTTGCTCCCAAGTCCTATGGATCCAACAACAAATGCGTGACTACGGTTTTGAATTCCTAACTACTCCTATTTACGTTGATAATTCTGCTGCCTTACAGATCACTAAAAATCCTGTGCAGCATTCAAAGACTAAGCACATCGAAATTAAGTATCACTTCATCCGTGATTGCTTTGAGAAAAGGCTAATCGATGTTGCTTACGTCCACACCGATGACCAACGTGCCGACCTTTTTACCAAAGCTTTTGACAAATCAAGATTTGACTATTTATTACTGGTAAACGGCATTAAGGTTAAGGTCAAGCAAGAGTAAAACCCACATCGGAAAATCATTTTTGTAAATACCTTTGTGTTTTAAATTTGTCTTAGTTTATTGATTTTAGGGGGAGTAAATCCAAATTTGAAAATCCAAAAACATTGAAAAATTTCAAAAACACAAAAACAATAGAAAATCAAAAATGAGTTTCCTGGCGAGTGAAAGAGAAAATGATAGTACATCAGTGGTCTGTCTAAACCTCTTTAAACCTTAAATGAAAAATGATAAGCAGCTCTATATAAGATGTATCGGTAGGCTCACAATCATTTTAAAGTGTGTAGGGTGATATAAACTTAAATCGACTGAAGACCAGGTGGGAACCATTCATTGGCATATGGTCTTAGTACCGAAATTTCGTTTGAGAGATTGCCGAGGTTCTGAGATATTCGGTCTTTATGCTGCTTATCATCTGGGTATCATGGTTGTATCTTTTACCGAAAAATAACGGGGACGCAAGTCTAGGTCTTCCATGATACCATACATACGTGTACATACTGCATTCGACCTCAATAAGTGATCAACAATCACATGTCCAAACAAAATAAGTGATAATATATCACATTTATCCGGGAGTCAAGTTCGTCTCTCTGCTGTACGAAAGTACTGACCTGTTCACGGACTTGCTCCTGTGCCCTCATGCATCGAAAATCAAGTTCCTCATCAATAAGTGATTCTATCACAAAGGGCTTGTTTTCAATCAAAATAAGTGAGAATCTCACATCATATACGGTCAAACAGATGATAATCGGTATACTCACCGGTAAGATGAACCCTCGTGCATACCTTGATACGGGAATGTGTCGTGATGTGGATGAACACCGGTCGGTAAGTATAAATCATACCTTAACGTATCCCCTCGCCATGATTACATCTGATAAGTTGAGCTTATGTGGACAACAATACCGATAATTGTTATAGGATGCTTATCTTAATGTTAACTAATTGTACAAAGAGAGTGTTTTGACATGACCGTACACTGATATGATTCTCTTACCCTCGAAACTCACAAAAAGAATGTCTGTAAATATTTATTTAATGCTTTCAGTTTCTGCATCTTTGTATATATTTATTTACTGCTTTCTGTCTTTACATTTGAAATATTCAAAAATACCAAAAAGATTTTAGGTGTGTTTTAATATAAACTTTATAAAAGCCAAAAAGATTTTATCTTATTTTCGATCGTACGATGTTGGATCTCGAGTCTTCGTTACCTGAAACCTGATTGAAAACCGAAACGACTGAATCTTCATAAACGGTTGAAATTTGCAAGTGTTGAAAGTTAAAATCTGAAATTGATAAAATTTGTTAAAACTTTCAAACTGTCGGACGGTGTTTGTTTAAACAATGGTCACACGTGTGTCGTTTGTTTATGTTTACTATATTCCAAGCAGTTGTTCTCATTACGCGTTTAGATTTCTTGCATGTGCAGATTCTAAAGGCAAGGAGAACATGGTCGATGACAAGCTTCGGAATGAAGACACGACGTGAAGGCACTCAAAAGATGAAGATGATCGAGTTGTCGCTGACCATCATCAACACCACAAGGATCTCAATTCATAAAGATCAAGACTTTCACGAGCATAACTCAAAGGGGAGCTTATGTTAAGGGGGAGTTTGTCAACACACTTCCTACATGAAACAGGGAGTTTGTTGGTACACTTTCTGCTTTCAAGACGTGAAGACTTTAAAGATCCTCCGACATTGAAGACTTGAAGACACGAGGGACCTACAAGAATTAAGATAGAGACAAAGATCGAGACAAAGCTACAGCCAAGGGGGAGTTTGTTGGTGCACTTGTGTCTGTACTTTGTCTGTATTTTGTCATGATACGAAACGATGTCTTTGTTAGTCTTGTAAGTTTGACCAAGTCAACCATCCTCCGGTTTGACTTGGCCAAACAGTTAACAATTGTTGTAATCTGTCTGTGTCGAAGGATGTGTCATCGAAGGATTGTTTATATCCTTCGATGAGCTCGAAAGATAACCTTCGATGGATGAACCTCGAAGGATACCATCCTTCGAGGTATATGTGATCCTTCGATGGGTTTCTGGTCGACAGATGATCTTACGATCAGTCTGTCTGATCCTTCGACCAGACGATCTGTATTGGGTATATAAACCCATGCATTGTGTTCACTTCGGAAGTTAGACAGATAGAAATACAGACACAGAGAGAGAGAGAGAGAACATACACACTGAGAGAGTTTGCAAAACTGATTTGTAAACATTGCATTGTAACCGAACCTTTCATACGCATTAATACAAGTGGTGTTAATCGGTGAAGTTTGTGTGTTGTGTTTGTGCTTGTTCTATCTCGATTTGCATGCTAGCTTGGATTCCGCACTTGCTAGTGTGTTAGACACAACAAGGAATAGGTTTAACCTCAACCTCCGAGGGACCTACATTCCCCTTCCTACGACCATCGCTTCCCTGTTTCTCCTTCCCCAAAACCAATGGCCGCTGCACCACCTGATGCCCTACACAGGAATTCGTTAGTTTTCTGGTTGTGAAGTGGTGACGGAGGTAGTGGGTGAGCTGGAGCGGAGCTCCGACGATGGTGCTGGTCGGCGATGGCGGTGGAGAGTGATTAGGATGGCGATTGTCGGCCGGAGATGATGAATGACTGACAGCGGGTAGTAATCAGTTGGTGGTGTCGGAGATGAAGACCTTATAGGGTTGGAAGTAACGATGTGGATATACGTGACTTGTGATTTGGGGTTTCAAGGAAAGAAGATAGTTAACTGTAGTAGCATCTAAGATGGTTAACTGTAGTAGCATCTAATAACTAGAAGATAATTTATAAATTACCCCCTTATAATTGATAAATTTCAAAAATACCCAATAATAAGGTATAAACTAACTTGGTTAGGTTAAAAATAACCCATAATAAGATATAAAGTAACTTGGTTAGGTATTTGGATGAAAATGGCAAAAAGTTACAAACGTTGGGGGCAAAATGATACAAAACCTTCATTTTGGACGAAAATGGCAAGTGTGCCCAAACCTCAGGGGCGAAAATGGCAATTAACTCTAGAATTGGATATGAATATATGCCAGTTCTATGTCCTATTTATAACAAGTTTTATCCATTTTTAAATTAGATAATGTTAGATTTTTAGATAACAAATTTTATAAAAAAATATCTAACAAACCAATAGAATGTTGACAGTGGGAAATAAGATAATGTTGAATTTATATAAAAGAAAACCTTTTTTTAAAAGCCGTTTTTAATAAAATTTATATCTAAATGCTCACAAAAAAACTGAACAAGATTGTATTTTTATATTTTATTAAAAACACTTAAATATTATAGATTATTGCAAATAATCTAATTTATATAAAACTAATTGTTTAAAAGAAAAAAGGAAAAAAAAAAACAAAAGCAACCAATTGAAAAGGGACATGTGTCAAAAGAGATGAAAAGCTTGGGTTGTGACCTAAGACCACCTGCAGTGGTAAGCTTTTTAGCGTTTTTTTTTTTCACCAAAAAATGCCCAACAACGCTGCTAGACCGCCCCTTGGGGCGTTTTTTTTTTCAAAAAAAATGGAGGAGCGTGCTTTCTTAAACATCTTCTTCTTTTTGTTTGGCCAATAAGACCATTGCCGATGGTCCAAACCTAACGGCAACCTTAATTTTTTTTATTTCCACTTATATATATATATATATATATATATATATTCACCTTTACACCCCATTTTATACAAACTAAAACCAAAAACCTACACATACAACCTCAAACTTCAAACTATTTCTATAAAAAATGGATTCCCTTACTTCCTCGACGTCCATTGCAAATTTTTATTACAAAGAGTTTTTAGCGGATGAGGGCGACTTGCCCCATGAGGAGGTCGAGCAAGAAGCGGTTACGAGTGCGTGGTAACTCGCGACGCGGTACATGAAGCATTGTAGCCGGCCTCAACGTGAAATTTTACCAAGAGAATATATTGAACGAGACCGACGTGAGGCAAACGATCGGTTGATGAAAGATTACTTCGATGAAGTGCCTACTTACACAAACCCAGAAGTTTTTAGGCGTCGTTTCCGGATAAGTAAACGTTTACTTTTACGCATCGTCGAAGATTGTAGGAACGACCAGGTTGTGGTAAAATTGGGATTTTTTTCCTTTTCTTTCTTTACTAAAAGTAGCAACCCAACCATATTGGTCACCAATGGGGAAGGTCTTAGAGCCTGGCCGACCATTGGTATTCTTTCACCTCAACTTTACAACCTATAATATAGTAAAGTTAGTTACTTATCACAATCATAAGGCGGAGAAAATAAAAAAAAATACCCAGATAGTTCCTGAGGTTTTTTCATTTTTCACCTTTAGTCCCTAACTTTCTAAAATTACAGCTATAGTCCACAACTTTTGCGATTTCTTTCCCGGGTAGTCCCTATAACGGATGAAGGTTAGTTTTTTATGTTAAGTGGATGTGAAATGACTAAAATGCAACATTAAAACAAAATAAAAAGGGTTAATATATATAATTCAGGTGGGCCATGCTTTTTATTTAAACTTAGAAACAACTCTACACCCTCTTCTCCATGACCACATCTCCTACCACCAACCACCGTCTCCACCCTCCACCGCCTCCAACAATTCACTTCCAATCCAACAAATTTTGCTTCAAAACTGTCCTCCGATCTTCGCAAAGTCTCTGCAAATTACGGAAATCGGTTCCAGTTACAGATCCAACAGCTCAGATCGGTCGTTAGGTGCGAGAAATGATGATACGATAAATTGACGAGTTAGGGTTTCTGTGAGTTCTAATAAGTCGTCTTATAGGTTTTCTTTGTCGAGTTTGAGGCTGTTGGCGATGGATATCGTAAGCAGATGGTCGGGTTTGAGGCTGTTGGGTGGTGTCTCGAGCAGATGGTTGGGTTTTGGGTGGTTCTAGTTTTAGGTTGTTTGTAATGGATCAAAGCACAACTGGTGATGGTAGCCGGAGGTGGAAGGTAGGTGGTGGTGGTGATGGTGGTCCTGATGTAGAAGAAGAGGATAAAAAGGCATTTAAGTTTTTATAATTTATATAGGTGGGCCACCTAAATAAATGGCGAGGGTGGTTGTGGCAGTGGTGATGATGGCGGTGGTGGTGGTTATGGCGGGGATGGTTGTGGCAGTAGTGATGATGGTGGTGGCTGAGTGGTGATTGAAGGCAAGAGAGAGACGAGAGGGAAGAAGCAGAGAGAAGGGGTGGGGGTGGGGTTGTTTTTGTTTATAGTAAGTGGGTCCCATATGTATATTATTTAATATAAAGGGCATTTTAGTTATTTCACACTCACTTAACACCAAAAACTAACCTCCATCGGCATCAGGGACTATCTGGTAATGAAATTGCAAAAGTTGGAGACTATAGCTGTAATTTTAGAAAGTTAGGGACTAAAGGTGAAAATTAGACAAACCACAGGGACTATCCGGACATTTTTCTCTGAAGAAAATAAAATGTAAAATGTGTTAATACCATTGGCAACCGTTGTTTCATACCATGGATCATGTTTCAAGACTTCACTTGGCGGGGCGTCTTTGTCAACGATGATATGTCATTCCTCCGGAAGGGGTCCATTATGAAATAGGTCTTGCCATGTCTCGCGAGCATATCTGGAACCCTGGCAACGACGCTCCAATCATCCTCCAAGTTTAGCTCGTAGCCAATACCTACTTAGGATTTGTTAATTATTAGTGGGATAATATGGATATTTATATCTTCTTTAAAAAATAAAAATCATAATCTTTGTTCCTTCACAACTCAAACCATCATTGTTATATCACCAGCATCATGTGGAAAATTCTGATAAATACACATAATAGGGGCTCCCTAAAGCTTATGTGTGACAACTCGTATCCCAAACCTTTCAACATGTTTTGAACATTATGTGATTACTTGATATGATTATAATGAGATATTATGGATGTTATGTGTATGTAATTGTATGCCTACTACCTAAGTTGAATCGCACAACACGTGTCCATTCGCACAAGCCCATTTGGGTCACACTCTTTATATTCGAAACCAAGGGCAGCCCATGATGGGTTCGGCCCACCTTTTTCACGCATAATCCTATTAGGAGGGTGTGTACTCCTCATTACTTGCAAATTACACAACACACACCAAACCCTAAATCTCAATCGCTCTCTCTCGAACCCGACGGCAGCAACATCTCCTTTCCTCTCGAAGCTTTCTTGTCCGGATCTACCTTTGTTCTACTTTCTAACCAGTTAGTATCTTACTATTGATTGTATGTTAGATGATGTTGTGGCTTATATGTTTCTACATAATGATTTAGGGATGTTATATGATTGATTATAATGCAAGTTGATGAGATTGGTGTTCATATAATCGGCTCACATATGTAGTATGATTAGATCATTATAGGGTTTAATAATCACATGATGTTGAGGATGACCTAGAACCGATTACATGTTAATCGACTGTTGTGCGAGTATATGTGGATGATTGTTGTGTTGTCATGTTAGGGTGCATGTTAGTGATCAAGATCATGAACCTGTTAATGTGTTTAATGTTATGGTTGTTGTTTATGCTATGAATGTGATTAGGGTTTATATGAATTAGATGATAAAGTCTTAGTTTGATCGATAATAGCATGATTAGAAAACTTTAATTGTTAATGGGATTAAATAAAAGGAAAACTGTCAAATTACTATAACTGATTGCATGATTTGCGGAAGTATATAACTAATCGCACAAGGCTAGTCGCACAAGGCCAGTCGCACAAGGCCAGTCGCACAAGCCAGTCACACAAGCTAAGATATGTTAGGGTACAACTGTTAAAGCACGTCGTATAATCTCCTAAAGCCCAGTCGCACAACATCTTGTGAGTCGCACAAGATGTTGGGCTACACATTTTATTAAGCTAAGTTATGTTGTTGGGCCGAACAGCCCAAAACCCAATCGCACAAGTCCATTGGACCGCACAAGTAAAGTGTTTGTTTAATTGTTTGAGCCGTACAAGCTGTTGGGCTTATGGTGTAATGGGCCGGGTATGTTTCTGATCGCACAACCCATGGTGGATCGCACAAGTTGTGCTGATCGCACAATAGGTTGGGCCGGATGTTTATTGGGCTTTATCTTTTGGGTCGCACAAGAGGATTGGGCCTGCACAACCATAACAGCCTGATGCGTGTGAAGTGTTATATAGTTTTAATGTATATTTTAAGCCCTTTAACACTTTTTTAGCCAAGTTTTAAATTTATAAAACACGATATTTACTAACACTAAACACACATATGGGCAAGTGCACCCATCGTGAGCGTAGTATAGTGTTGGTAAGATACCGAGGTCGTCCAAGGGCACATGAGCTTTTAATACCGGTTTGTCCTCAACGTCTTATCAAATCAAAAGTTCAGAAAAAAGGTTTTTAACTAGAAAAATAAAACTAACTAAAATGCTGAAAAATAAAATAAAAATAAAAACAGATAGACAAGATGAATCACTTGGATCCGACTCGGGTTTAGTGTAACCTTTGATTATTTCCGCACTTTTGCACTTTTTAAGAGATTATCTTAGTTATTGTAGTAGGCCCCCCTTCTGAAGGTGACGTTACCCTCAACCCAGTAGTTTGAGTCAGCAAGGATACAATCCTAAAGGGTTGGATTATTGAAAGATAATTAATTAAGTTTTTAATGCATATTATGGTAGGCCCCTCTTCTGGAGGTGACGTTACCCTCGGCTAAGTAGTCTGAGTCAGCAGGGATATCGTCCTAAGTAGCCGGGTTAAATTATTAATAGTAGTTTACATATGAGGGGATCAAGGAGTTCGGACCCCCGCCATCCAATACCGGTGGGTATTGAAGGAGATCCTACTAAAGTTGACCCAGGTCCTTGCAGGATCTATACACTGAACAAGGCAAGACTCTTACCAAACCATTCCCTTAACCCCCGCAACTAGGTAGCTAACATACCTCCATATAGACCGTGGAGGTATGAATGGTGAAAATCTTTTATTTTATATAGAAAGTAAAATAATGCAAAGACACCACGGACAAACGATAAGGAAGACTCACCTTCAACATAAGAAACTAGTTATTAAAGTCATTAATACATAACCAAATAAAAAGTGCGAAAAGATTAAAAATAAAAAGTATTACACTAGACACTTGTCTTCACCAAGTGATGTAAGAGACTTAGGCAAACATGGCCTTTGATTGTCAAGAACTCTTACGATCAATCTTGGATCCTGAGACTACTACACATACTCTATGATGGATGATGGATGATGGTGGTGGATGTGGGTTATGATGGTGGTGGAGGGTGGGTGTAGTGTGAGAGAGGTGGTTTGCCAAGAGATGGTTTGCAAATGAGCCAAACACCCCTATTTATAGCCTGAACAGAAGCTCGGGCACGGCCCCGTGTCCATCCTCTTCTCTTTCTTCATTAATTGCAGTTTGTCTGCATTAGTTTACCACGCCCACGTGTCCGCTGGGCACGACCCCGTGTGCAGAAGCGTATCTGTACTATCAAGATTTCCTCAGATTCTGCGAATCTTTGCCTTGACTACGGCCCCGTGTCCGCTGGACACGCCCCGTGTTGTGAAATAGAAGCTTCTACAACTTTGTATTTTCTGCAGACACTTGGGCACGCCCCATGCTCACTGAGCACGGGGCGTGTTCAACCTTCTGTTTTCTTGTTTTTGCTTGGGAAGATGCTGTCGAGGGGTCGGGCATGCCACTTTTATCCCTTTTCTTGTATTTTTGTTAGATTTAGCTGCCTTTTTGCTTCTTTTGTTTATTTGAGCTCATTTAATCCAGAAAATACAAAAGGAAGACAAAAACACACTTTTTCCAACATTAGTGCTAAAAAAGGGTTAGTTTTATGCCTCATTTGATGTAATTTATATGTTGCATTTTGCACTCATCACAGCCCAATCACTCGAGTCACACAAGTTTGGGGTTATGCATATGTGAACTGTATACTACTGCTTGACATGTCGAGTGTGGATTAATTAGTTGCCATGATCCCACGTGTTTGCCATGATCGTTATGTGTTCGTAACTTGCTAGCTTATGTGTAAACTTATGTGTACTACTTGAGCCTAGACCTGACTTGTATGGTAACCATGCTAGGACGTGGTTGACCACCAATAGCTCAAGTGACCTTTTTGTGTATCTGCCGAGCTAACCTAAGGTGAGTTCACACTTTCTACAAGGCATGGGATTCCCGGTGGTTGGGAATGGGTAATTGATTGAAAGGAAACCTGCGTATTCTTCTTGGGTAGAATACGTACCTCCACCCTCTTAACTGAAGGGTGACAACATTAACACTAGACAAAAACTCTATCATAAGTCCCTCATTTTTATATCGACTTAATCGCCGGGCCAATGGCGAACGAGTCATTAGTTAAATAGCGCTATTAGGTTTGACAAGCCTCACACAGTGCCGTAGAGGACGGGAGTGGACTAATAGATATGGGAACGTCAATGATGATAGACATTGACTTAGGGCACCCAACTTACTCCAATCAGTAGTCGATATGGTAACGGGTCTAGTGGGATATTCATGGGGTAGCCCCCACGGCTAGGAGCCAGAGAAAAAAGAAAGGAATGAATATGTTTTAAACTATGGGGTAACCCCCACGGCAAGTAAGCCAGCTAAAAGGAACCTATGTTTTTGAAACAACTTAAAACAAACACCCAACTGTGAACTCGCTCAACTTTGTTGTTGATTCATTACTATATGCCTTGCAGGTCGTTAGGTGCTTAGCTGGACCTTGCACAGGAGGTCGAGGTCGTTGTGGGACATGGACTGTTGAGTTCCATGTTAAACCTTATGGACTTATTGTAACACCCCGAAAACGGGTTTGGTAATCAAACCCCGTTAATACTAAAAGACGGGTAAAATACCGTTAGCGGTAAAAGTAACTCGGTAAATATTAAGATTTAAATAATTAAACCTAACATTAAATAAAAGTTATGCAAAGGCTTATGGATAAATAAAGTGTATAAAAAGGCCCGAGTTGACGGGACCTAAAATAAACTTAGTCATAAATATTCCCGAACCCACTAAGCTAACTAGGAATGTTTGACCCGGTTAATAAGAGGGAATATGGATTGTAAATAAGTAGGTTATAACCTACTTAATAATTAACGAAACATGAGGGACCAAAGTTAGATATTTTGAAAAGTTTAGTTATTAAAAACAAAAATAAAAGCACACCACACATAGTGTGTGCGTGTGTGAGATCGACCAGGAGCAGGCTCCATGGAGCCAAGCCCTAAACACAACAAATTCTTCAAATTGGAGGAGCAATTGAAGGCCAAATTCGAAATTGAATACATAGAAACGATCACCAAGTCAAGGGGATCGTAAGGTATGTCAAATTTCTAACATTCATGAAGTTGTGAAAATTAGTTAACTTTGCATGATGCGATTTATGCATGAATCGTAAAGGCTATGGCCGAATTAATGAAGTATGATTGCTTAGGAACAAACCCTAAGTAGAAATTTGAAGTAAAATTGCTATGATTTGAGTAATTTGATGATTTACCACTTTTAGACAAGTGGGTTTTGATTATGAAGTGAAGGTGATGATATGTTAGTGCTAGAAATTATCATAAATGATAGTTAAAGTGAGAAACTTGAACAATTTGCAAGTTGAGTATTTGATCATTCATGATAAAGGTTGAATTTTGATTTTAACCTTGGTCAAAATGACTAGTTATGAACTAGTTAGTAAATGTATAAAATTATGCCCATTTGGTGTTTGTTAAAATGCCTATATGAAAGCTAAAATATTGAAATTTTGAGTGAAATGCACATTCGAATAATATGGAAAATTATGTGAAATATAAAACGATAAGAGTTCTAAATATCATAATGATTTAGACTTAATTATGTAAACCATGTGATTGAAAGTAGTTAACTTTGATAAGTTAAGTTAACTAATGATGAAGTCAAATAGTAGTTTCGACATAGAATCCGTAAGATGAAATAGTCATAATAATAATGACTAATCTAACCGTCTTATGAATCATGATGATAGTTTGACTCTTGACAAGCTAGATGGAAGCTTGGGCAAGGAGCGGGTCAAACGGATCGGGTACGCGAAAAAGAGCATAACCGGATGCAAGGTAAGCGACGCTTACATCCCTTTTGTATAGTATGCATTATTTTGTAAATTACAAATGCGATTAGTGTAATATCCGAAATAAGGGTTCCGATGCTATTAACACGAGTCGGAACAAACATAAATGATAAAAACCATGGGTCATGGTGAAAAGAGGCGAAACGATAATTTAGTCATGTAATGACTAATAATTAATGAGTTTTTGTTAAGATCACCTTAAAGTGCAACTAATAACGAGAAAATGAGTAAAGATGGAAATTTAGTCAAGTATCGACTAAAGTAAATTGTAGTTAAAAAGGGGTCTAGTGGCAAAAATCCGAAATGGGTCGGATGAGCAAATTGGTGATTAATAACCATGTTTTGCTACTTATGAAAATGTTTGGTCATATAGGCTAAACGGGTCAAATGGCGTGATAACAACATTTGACAATATCGACTAATGTGGTTGTCAAGCCTTGTGTTAACAGGAGCGATTAGCGATTCGGATAATTGCCTCGCCATAGAATATGTGATAATAAAAGCGAGGTATAAATCGGGTCTATTTGTTAACCCGAGCCATGTACGCATCAATGAGATTACATTTTAAATGTGCGATTTTGATCATAATAGTAGTGAAAGTCCTTCGTCGTAAATGAGGGACTAATGTTGATAAATATGCCTTTGATGGGTAAATCTGGCAAACGGCCCTTATGGGTGGTTTGGGAATCACGTATTATAATCATGTAATCCTTAGATAAGCATCAAGGTGATAGGCATAAACCTTTGTGGGTCAAATGCCTAGGAATAGGTCTTTTTCGTAAAATGACAAACCGAGAAGTAAAACGCGACATAAATAGTTTACTATATCAAATCCACCACAAATATAATTGTGGTGGAAGACCATTTGAGAACTAATGTGAAAATATGGTGCTAAAAATGAATGAGCGAGATTTATGCCTAAAAGGACATAAATACCCTTAACGGGTCAAAATAAGCATTTAAGTAAAAACGGGTTTAAGAATGTATGTAAACTGGGATTTTGAATCTCTTATGATAAACAACAATGACTTTATGGAATTTATGAGAAATTGGAGTCAAATAAATATGTTTGTTTAATAAATACACGAATGGGTCAAAATTGGGTAAAAGGGTGATAAGCCGAAGACTTAAAAGTCTGAAATTTTGTTAATCCGGATGTTGGATTTTAACTCCATTAGATGGAGAATTAAATTACGGACGCATAGGAAAAAGAATCGGGTAAAACAGATCAATAACGAAGAAGTTATGGCCGTTTCCGTGAAATCGAGTCATGCTGGGAACATGCAGCAACAGTTTAAGCAACCTGCTGTGAAAAAGGGGGCTAGGCGTCACGTGACGCCCCCTAACTCCGTTAAAATGTTAAATTTTGATTGTTTAACCCATGAAACTTGTTTAAACTTATTATTTGACTATCAAAACTAACTTTTAAGTTGGTTTTGATCTTAGGTGAATGTCAAGAGTGCCCGGATGAAGATCAAGCTCGATGAAGAACCGAACACGATAAAGATAAAAGCTTCCGCGTGGCATTTCTCCGTATCTTTAAAACGAAGAATTCTATTACATTAACTTGTATAAACATTTAAATTGTAAAAGTTTTAATTAACCTGTATTTACAATGCATATAAAACTTTAATTACATGTTTGTTTTCGTAAACTATACGAAAACCTTAAAATAATAACTAGGGTGTTACAAGTTGGTATCAGAGCCCTGGTTTAAGAGATTCAAGTATGGTGGGGAAAACCATGCTTGGACTTAAACCTTATGCTCTTAATAAAGATTGGTGTTCGGTTCGAGGCTTGATCGCAAATCCGGTAAGTGTATGTATGTTAAGGGTTTAGCGTAATAAAGTGTTGTAAACAACACATAGGGCTATCGTGTAATACACGTTACCCCAATTAAATGATAGATATAGCTAACAAAATTTCGTGCATTGACACAGATAGTAGAAAAGCCTTGTACTATGATACGGGCGTTTGGTAAAGTTAACATGGCTAACTTTTGTGAATGTCTTAATTGAAGGATACTTGCAAATAAAGATGACAAGGGTTAAACAAATTACAGATATGATAGAGGAACGGTCCGAAGTATGACAAGAGGAGCATGCTCACCAAGGACTAAATCGCGTACCAGTCGCGAACAAGGCTAATGGCAAGAGAAGCCCGTTAGGGCAAACATTACCAGGTGCACATTTTGAATTTAATTGCACAAATAGTAATATGCAACAAATATGTAGAAATTGAAAGTTGCATATGTAGATTAAAATCTTGGAAAAACCCGAATACAAAATGTATTCGGGATATTGTTTCCAAGAGAAACAAATAGAGGCATTACTTACATAGGGCGTGATGTGAAAACTATAAAAAGGTCATGCGTGTCATGTGTTAATCGCTTACTCTGGCCAAGTAAGTAGTGGCAAATGATACCATGAACTTCTTATAGCGGACACATTTACATCCGGTGTAGTAAAGACGGGGTTAAAGGGGCAAATTAAAAAGATACCCAAATGAGTCAAATAAGTAAAAATGTATGATGGTAAACGTAAACACAAGTCGGATGACGGAAGCGTATTACGTTAGAATAACGAGCCCGAGAGAGGGGGCAAGGATTAAAGTAAATGAAAACACAAACCAACTAATGTGAATGCTAAGGCATAGGGGAAAAAGATTGACTGTCAAAAGTGATGAAATTCACACAGACAAGTCAAAGGGGTAGAATAAAAGAATAAAGGACCTGACTAAATAAAAGCGATGGATTTCGCTAAGACGATCGAATAAATTAAGATAATGTCTAAAACCATATAAGAATGGTTACTTGATGATGACTTCGGTAAAGATACCCGATGAACGAGTAGGATTGTGGGTGAATGCGTAAACCAAGAGACGGGAACGTGAAATGGAAAGTCAAAAGACTCGGAATATGAGTCATGACTAAAAGACGATGAGAATATGCAAACAGAAGTTTTGTTAACTACGTTCAACAATTTTAAAGTCGAACGGGTCGAATAAAGAACGGAGTCTGACGTTCATAAGTGATGAAATTTCACACGAACAAGTCAAACGAGTTAAATTAAGAATAACGCTTAATAACGTAAGTAAGCGCGAGCTGAATAATGAAAGCGTGAAATATCAATGAACCTATGTGATAGGTCGTAAAAGAATATAGAAAGGAAAATGCAAACCAGTGAAACTGGAGTGTTAAAACATTAAGATAATGAACACGGGTAACGGTTTGAAAGGAAATAGAGGCGTAAACTGAATAGCGATAAGAATGAGACGAACCGATGTGTAAATGATGGAAGAAGTCATAGAGTCGGAAGAATAATTTAAAAGAAAACAAATGTAGCCTTAGACTACGGTCAAGGTAAAACGAAATGCAAAAGCGAAAATAAAAGACTTGAAAGAAAAAAAAATGGTACCTTGACACAGTAAATATATATATATATATATATATATATATATATATATATATATATATATATACAGTTGAATAATGACTTGGATAAAAGATGATCTACGAGATCATCATAACCTACGGGATTAAAAGTAGTGTTGAGGTCTACGCGACCAAAAAGACCTTTAGGTCGCAAATAAAAAGAAACGAATTGTCGGGGTCTCACCTTAAAAAGGTAAAAGGTAAAAACCTAAATAAATAGCCTACGAGGCTAATTGAAAGATGTAGGACCGGTTTTGACTCCGAAACGATTGCGAAACGAACGTGAAACGTGCGGAATCCGTACACGAACGCGACCTAAACACACATGACGTAATATAAACGTGATTCTTTTATAAATCTGAAAACATACAGCACCTGAATCACAAACAATAAACTTTCTCTCTCTAGCTTTCTCTCTCTATCCTCTAGCTCTCCAAGATGTGAAAATGGCAAAAGTTCTAAACTAGAAGCCCTAGAGATCTATTTATAGGCCAAGGCATTTAATGAGGAATCTCATTAATTACAGTTATGCCACCTTGCCTTTTTGACTAACTAATTCTAAAATAACAATGTAACACTCGTTTTCTTTAGTTTTCCACTACGGACTAGATTGACGGAGGCGATAGACAGATAATGCACTAACAAAAGAACCTACGGGTCATTTGGGTTGAGTGTGGGAACTAATTATAATTCCACACATTAAATAATGACGGAAAGGAATAAACCCTCAGATTTAAAAAATTCCTAGAAATAAGAAAAAAAAAAGGATGTGAGACAAGGTGAAAAAGGAAACGTTAAACTAAAATCCAGTTTTAGTAAGAAACAACGTTTTAACAAATATGGGTATTATGAGAGAAATTAGAAAAGGATTAATATTAAAAGATTTCGGTCTTAACACTGATAGGTGTAAAAATGAAACGTTCGAAAAGAAGATTCTTGATGAATTATGCAAGTACGTAACTTTGGTTCCGTTACATTATGCTTAGATATTGAATGTAGATTAGTAACTCGAAATAGTGTTATGCGAAAATGTAGTGTGTAGTAGAAGTGACGAAGTTCACTAGATAATCAAAACGGGTCAAAAGATTCGTTAAGGCATGTTTGGTTGTCGTTGAAATGGTGGGCACCATTAGACAACCAAATGGGTCAAATAAAGGTTATCTTGGTAATATAGAAAAGACTTGAACGTCACTTGATGATTATGGATCATGAGGGCGTAAAACCATGGAATGGTAATGATACGCCAAAGACCACAAACCCAGGAAATGGGTAGGTATGTCTAGAAGTCATAAATTGTAAGTAGTAAGAAGGTATGATGCAAAAACTAAATGGGTTGTATAAATAAAAAGGGTACGGTCAAGAAAAGTAATACGAAATATAACCTCGTTACAGTGTGAACGATAGAACGAGAATAATAAAAGTTTGTAAGCCTCGAGAAGGCAAAATGGATATGCCCGAGCGAAGGGGTATAAGGTAACCGGTGACTAATTAGTCTAACCGCCAAGATAAGTAAGTAATAGAGATAAGGGACATAAAATGAAAGTTACGGCCCATGAGGCCATACACGTAAAAGGCGCATACGCCTTAAAACCGAAAACACATTACCATACTTTTCTGGTAAGATTGTTATATACGAGCAATACTCGAACGATCACCAAAACTAAAGTTCAGATGATCTAAACCAATAAGGTACGTAAGAAAGGTTTCGAGGACGAAACCTCTTTAAGGGGGGTAGACTTGTAACACCCCGAAAATGGGTTTGGTAATCAAACCCCGTTAATACTAAAAGACGGGTAAAATACCGTTAGCGGTAAAAGTAACTCGGTAAATATTAGGATTTAAATAATTAAACCTAACATTAAATAAAAGTTATGCAATGGCTTATGGACAAATAAAGTGTATAAAAAGGCCCGAGTTGACGGGACCTAAAATAAACTTAGTCATAAATATTCCCGAACCCGCTAAGCTAACTAGGAATGTTTGACCCGGTTAATAAGAGGGAATATGGATTGTAAATAAGTAGGTTATAACCTACTTAATAATTAACGAAACATGAGGGACCAAAGTTAGATATTTGGAAAAGTTTAGTTATTAAAAACAAAAATAAAAACACACCACACATAGTGTGTGCGTGTGTGAGATCGACGAGGAGCAGGCTCCATGGAGCCAAGCCCTAAACACAACAAATTCTTCAAATTGGAGGAGCAATTGAAGGCCAAATTCGAAATTGAATACATAGAAACGATCACCAAGTCAAGGGGATCGTAAGGTATGTCGAATTTCTAACATTCATGAAGTTGTAAAAATTAGTTAACTTTGCATGATGCGATCTATGCATGAATCGTAAAGGATATGGCCGATTTAATGAAGTATGATTGCTTAGGAACAAACCCTAAGTAGAAATTTGATGTAAAATTGCTATGATTTGAGTAATTTGATGATTTACCACTTTTAGACAAGTGGGTTTTGATTATGAAGTGAAGGTGATGATATGTTAGTGCTAGAAATTATCATAAATGATAGTTGAAGTAAGAAAGTTGAACAATTTGCAAGTTGAGTATTTGATCATTCATGATAAAGGTTGAATTTTGATGTTAACCTTGGTCAAAATGACTAGTTATGAACTAGTTAGTAAATGTTAAAATTATGCCCATTAGGTGTTTGTTAAAATGCCTAAATGAAAGCTAAAATATTGAAATTTCGAGTGAAACGTACATTCGAATAATATGGAAAATTATGCGAAATATAAAACGATAAGAGTTCTAAATATCATGATGATTTAGACTTAATTGTGTAAACCATGTGATTGAAAGTAGTTAACTTTGATAAGTTAAGTTAACTAATGATGAAGTCAAATAGTAGTTTCGACATAGAATCCGTAAGATGAAATAGTCATAATAATGATGACTAATCTAACCGTCTTACGAATCATGATGATAGTTTGACTCTTGACAAGCTAGATGGAGGCTTGGGCAAGGAGCGGGTCAAACGGATCGGGTACGCGAAAAAGAGCATAACCGGATGCAAGGTAAGCGACGCTTACATCCCTTTTGTAGAGTATGCATTATTTTGTAAATTACAAATGCGATTAGTGTAATATCCGAAATAAGGGTTCCGACGCTATTAACACGAGTCGGAACAAACATAAATGATAAAAACCATGGGTCATGGTGAAAAGAGGCGAAACGGTAATTTAGTCATGTAATGACTAATAATTAATGAGTTTTCGTTAAGATCACCTTAAAGTGCAACTAATAACGATAAAATGAGTAAAGATGGAAATTTAGTCAAGTATCGACTAAAGTAAATTGTAGTTAAAAAGGGGTCTAGTGGCAAAAATCCGAAATGGGTCGGATGAGCAAATTGGTGATTAATAACCATGTTTTGCTACTTATGAAAATGCTTGGTCATATAGGCTAAATGGGTCAAATGGCGTGATAACACCATTTGACAATATCGACTAATGTGGTTGTCAAGCCTTGTGTTAACAGGAGCGATTAGCGATTCGGATAATTGCGTCGCCATAGAATATGTGATAATAAAAGCGAGGTATAAATCGGGTCTATTTGTTAACCCGAGCCAGGTACGCATCAATAAGAGTACATTTTAAATGTGCGATTTTGATCATAATAGTAGTGAAAGTCCTTCGTCGTAAATGAGGGACTAATGTTGATAAATATGCCTTTGATGGGTAAATCAGGCAAACGGCCCTTATGGGTGGTTTGGGAATCACGTATTATAATCATGTAATCCTTAGATAAGCATCAAGGTGATAGGCATAAACCTTTATGGGTCAAATGCCTAGGAATAGGTCTTTTTCGTAAAATGACAAACCGAGAAGTAAAACGCGGCATAAATAGTTTACTACATCAAATCCACCACAAATATAATTATGGTGGAAGACCATTTGAGAACTAATGTGAAAATATGGTGCTAAAAATGAATGTGCGAGATTTATGCCTAAAAGGACATAAATACCCTTAACGTGTCAAAATAAGCATTTAAGTAAAAACGGGTTTAAGAATGTAGGTAAACTGGGAGTTTGAATCTCTTATGATAAACAACAATGACTTTATGGAATTTATGAGAAATTGGAGTCAAATAAATATGTTTGTTTGATAAATACACGAATGGGTCAAAATTGGGTAAAAGGGTGATAAGCCAAAGACTTAAAAGTCTGAAATTTTGTTAATCCGGATGTTGGATTTTAACTCCATTAGATGGAGAATTAAATTACGGACGCATAGGAAAAATAATCGGGTAAAACAGATCAATAACGAAGAAGTTATGGCCGTTTCCGTGAAATCGAGTCATGCTGGGAACATGCAGCAACAGTTTAAGCAACCTGCTGTGAAAAAGGGGGCTAGGCGTCACGCGACGCCCCCCTAACTCCGTTAAAATGTTAAATTTTGCTTGTTTAACCCATGAAACTTGTTTAAACTTATTATTTGACTATCAAAACTAACTTTTAAGTTGGTTTTGATCTTAGGTGAATGTCAAGAGTGCCCGGATGAAGATCAAGCTCGATGAAGAACCGAACACGATAAAGATAAAAGCTTCCGCGTGGCATTTCGCCGTATCTTTAAAACGACGAATTCTATTACATTAACTTGTATAAACTTTTAAATTGTAAAAGTTTTAATTAACCTGTATTTACAATGCATATAAAACTTTAATTACATGTTTGTTTTCGTAAACTATACGAAAACCTTAAAATAATAACTAGGGTGTTACACTTATAACTTATGTTTTGGGTTTAAACTTTATGCTTCCGTTGATAACTTGAACATGTTAATTTGTTGTGGACACCCATTTATATTGTTGGCTGGTTTTATATTTACTTTAACACATTGTTCAATATGATTGGTGGCTGGATCCTGGTCATGTCACACTCCCAGCGGTGATACTCCGCTTGTGGAATTTGGGGTGTAACAGATTGGTATCAGAGCCATTGGTTATAGTGAACTTGGTTTAAAAAAGGGAAAAGCTTTTTGACAAAACCAGACTATAACCTGTACAGTGCTCAACAATCCTCAACGACACTTCGCTCCACGTGCAAGACTCAACACTATAGGTGATATGGTTTATGTTTGTATTTCCTACCTGTTAGTTTACATAGTGCATTGTTCAAAACCTGATTAGCTGATATAGCAACTGATTGAAACCCTGTGTGCTTACTCTTTTCTGTCATCCCATACTTACGCACTTTCAAGGCACCTTTCTCACTTGTGTTTACTTCGATGTGAAGATCATGAGTGGACGACTCAACTTGACTCAAGCCCAACTAACGGCTCTAATCAACGTATGAGTTGCTGAAACACTCGCAGCAGCTCAAGCAGGAGGTATAACCTGCCATTTCGACCTATCCTAGGATGTTTAGATCCTACTCTCGTGAACCAACTCTCATGCTTAATATTGTCCATTATTTCTCTCACGACAGGTCAACTTTCTCAGCCTCCTGTGTGTACGTTCAAAACTTTCGTGGATTGCCGACCCAGTACCTTCAACGGCACAGAAGGAGTTGTAGGTCTTCTCCACTGGTTTGAGAAGATCGAATCAGTTTTTGATATGTGTGAATGCCCTGTAGCTCGTAGGGTGAAGTTTACTACTGGAACTCTTGAAGGTGGTGCGTTAACTTGGTGGAACGCACAGGTGCAAATGTTAGGGTTGGCAGCTGCAAATGCCACCCCATGGAATGACTTTAAGGATCTAATCAAAGAAGAGTATTGTCATCGTGACGACATTCACAAGCTAGAGGTGGAGTTTTACAATCTGAAGATGACTGGGTCTGAGATCGAAGCGTATACTAAGAGATCGAACGAATTAGCTGCATTGTTTCCTACCATGGTGGATCCTCCTCACAAACATATCGAGCTATACATCAAAGGTTTAGTGCCAGATATTTAGAGCATGGTGACTTCAGCTAACCTTCCCACGATTCAGCAGATCATACGACTGTCCCACCGTCTCACTGATCAGGCAGTTGAGCAGAACAAGCTGCCTAAGCGTATTAGTGCCACTACTTCTGATGTTCCAAGTGACAACAAGCACAAATGGGATGGAAATTCAAGCAAGGGTTCGAGCTCTGTTCAGTCTCAATCTCAGCAGCGAAGGACTGACGACTACAAGAGCCCTAGTCAGCAGTCTTCTGGTAACCAAGGTCAGAGCGGATACAAGGGAAACCACCCTAAGTGCAATCGATGTAACTTGCACCACAGCAGGCTGTGTAGCAAGGGCAACCGTCAGAGATGCAACAAGCCAGGTCATGCAGCCAAAGATTGTAGGAGCCTTTATCCTGCTAACTAGAGACGCCAGCATCAGCAGACTCCACAGAACCAGCGCCAGCAGCAGCAACAACATCAGGGTGACAATAAAGGATGTTTTCAGTGTGGTGCTGAAGGACACTTTAAAAGAGATTGCCCCCAGGTGAACCAGAATCAGAACAACAACAACAATCAGGGGAATGAAAACAACAGAGATAACACTGATGGTAATGGCACCAGGGGACGCGCTTTTGTGATTGGTCAGGGAGATGCGAGGAACGATCCCAACGTCGTGACGGGTAAGTTCCTACTAGATGACTTCTTTGTTTCAGTTTTATTTGATTCGGGTGTCGATACTAGTTACGTGTTCTTAAGAGTTAGTCAGATGCTCAAGCGTACCCCAATACCCTTGAACACCAAGCATGTTGTAGAACTAGCGGACGGTAAGAGTCTTGAGGCCACACACTTAGTTAAGGGTTGTAATCTCGTTCTAGCTGGTCAGACCTTCTCTATCGACCTTATCCCCATTGTTCTTGGTAGCTTCGACGTTGTCGTTGGGATGGATTGGTTATCTCAACATCGAGCGGAAATACTCTGCAAGGTGAAAATTGTCCGCATCCCTCGTTCTGGTGAAGAACCCCTCGTTATTCGTGGTGATAAGAGTGGTTCTGTGGTGGGCATCATCTATTTCCTTAAGGCCCAGAAGTGTTTGCGAAAGGGTTACACTGCTATCCTAGCCCTCGTTACTGACACCTCCACGAAAGAGAAGAAGATTGAAGACACCCCGATCGTACGTGATTTTCCTGAGGTATTCCCTGAGGAATTACCAGGTCTTCTGCCTCATCGTCAGGTCGAGTTTCAAATCAAGCTAGCTCCTGGAGCAGCGCCAATAGCTCGTGCTCCTTACCGCTTAGCCCCATCTGAACTAGAGGAATTGTCCTCTCAACTACAAGAACTCTTGGATATGGATTTCATTCGTCCTAGCTCTTCGCCTTGGGGAGCTCCAGTTTTGTTTGTGAAAAAGAAAGATGGTACCTTCCAAATGTGCATAGACTACCGCGAACTTAACAAGGTGACCGTGAATAATCGTTACTCTCTTCCTCGTGTCGATGACCTGTTCGGCCAGTTGCAAGGGTCGAGTTTTTACTCAAAGGTTGATCTGAGATCGGGCTATCATCAGCTGAGAGTCTGAGATGAGGACATCTCCAAGACAGCATTCAGAACTCGTTACGGACACTACGAGTTCCTGGTCATGCCTTTCGGGCTGACAAACGCACCTGCGGTCTTCATGGACGTTATGAACCGAGTGTGCAAACCTTACCTGGATAAGTTTGTTATTGTTTTCATCGACGACATCCTGATCTATTCCAAGAGTCAGGAGGAACACGAGCATCATCTACGACTCAATCTGGAACTTCTTCGAGCAGAACAACTTTATGCTAAGTTTTCAAAATATGACTTCTGGCTTCGTGAAGTCCATTTTGTAGGCCACGTGGTTAAAGAGGATGGGATTCATGTTGATCCATCCAAGGATGACTCAATCAAGAATTGGCCTGCACATCGAACACCAACTGAAATCCGTCAATTCTTGGGATTGGCAGGTTACTACAGAAGGTTTATTAAAGATTTCTCAAAGATTTTGCAGCCTCTTACTGTTCTTACTCAGAAGGGTGTCACCTACCGGTGGGGTGATGCTCAGGAATCCGCATTTCAGCAGTTGAAGGAGAAACTTTGTAGCGCACCTATTCTTTCGTTACCTGACGGCACAGACGATTTTGTGGTTTACTGTGATGCGTCAATCCAAGGACTCGGTTGTGTGTTAATGCAACGTGATAAAGTCATTGCTTACGCTTCACGCCAACTCAAGGTTCACGAAAAGAACTACACTACTCACGACTTGGAGTTGGGAGCCGTCGTCTTCGCAGTCAAGATATGGAGACATTAGCTGTACGGTACCAGGTGCACCATTTACACCGATCACAGGAGCCTCCAGCATATCTTCGATCAGAAGGAGTTGAACATGCGACAGCGTCGGTGGGTCGAACTCCTGAATGATTATGAGTGCGCGATCAAGTATCATCCAAGCAAAGCCAATGTTATGGCTGACGCCCTCAGTCGAAAGGAAACCAAACCTAAGCGTGTACGTGCGTTAAAGCTTACTATCCACTCTAGTCTTCCTACTTAGATTCGAGATGCTCAGATTGAAGCGTTGAAAGAAGGAAACCTTAAAGCCGAGTCTCTATGGGGATTGGAGAAACGATTTGAACTAAAGGAAGATGGTGCTTACTACCTAGCGGGGCGCATTTGGGTCCCACTTTATGGAAACCTACGTAAGCTTGTGTTAGATGAAGCACACAAGTCTTGTTACTCGGTACATCCTGGTTCTGATAAGATGTACCACGATCTCAAAACTACGTACTGGTGGCCTAGTATGAATGCTAACATAGCGACCTATGTTAGTAAATGCTTGACATGTGCGAGAGTCAAGGTTGAATACCAAAAACCATCAGGCCTACTTCAACAACCAGAAATCCCGACATGGAAATGGGAGCAAATTTCCATGGACTTCGTTACTGGCCTACCTAGATCTCAACGAGGAAACGATACTATTTGGGTGATAGTGGATCGATTGACAAAATCTGCACCCTTTCTAGCCATCAAGGAAACGGATAAGTTCTCTACTCTAGCAGACATCTACCTGAAGGAAGTAGTTGCTAGGCACGGGGTGCCACCTTCCATTATTTCCGATCGTGATCCGTGTTTTACCTCTGAGTTGTGGCAAGCGATGCACAAAATCCTTTGGCTCACGTCTAGACATGAGCATAGCATATCATCCACAGACGGATGGGCGGACTGAACGTACCATCCAGACTCTTGAAGACATGCTTTGAGCATGTGTAATCGACTTTGGTAACGGCTGGGAAAGACACTTACCTCTAGTGGAGTTTTCGTATAACAACAGTTACCACACTAGCATCCAGGCGGCTCCGTTCGAGGCTTTGTATGGACGGAAATGCCGATCACCCTTATGCTGGGCAGAAGTTGGCGACAGCCAAATCACTGGCCCAGAACTCGTCGTCGACACGACGGAAAAGATTGCCCAAATACGACAACGAATGGCGGCAGCTCGTGACCGTCAGAAAAGCTACACAGTAAGCGCAGGAAACCACTCGAGTTCCAGGTTGGGGATCTAGTGCTACTTAAGGTCTCACCTTGGAAAGGTGTGGTTCGCTTTGGTAAGCGGGGCAAGCTTAATCCACGTTATGTTGGACCTTTCGAAATCACTGAGAAAATTGGCAAAGTGGCGTATAGATTGAATCTACCCGAAGAACTCAGTGGAGTTCACGATGTTTTCCATGTGTCAAATCTAAAGAAGTGTCTGTCAGATGAGACCCTCATAGTTCCTTTCAAGGAACTCACTATCGACGATCAGTGAAGATTCGTCGAGGAACCAGTAGAAATCACGGACCGAGAAGTTAAGACTCTCAAACGCACCGAGATACCCATTGTTCGAGTTTGTTGGAACTCCCGTTGTGGCCCAGAGTTTACCTGGGAACGAGAAGACCAAATGGAACACAAGTATCCCCAGTTGTTCAAGAAAAGTGAAACCACTACTGAGGCTGAAGCTACTTCGGAATTTCGGGACGAAATTCCAAACCAACGGGGGAAGGATGTGACACCCCAGGAAAACCAGGTTACCACACAACCTAACTAGCTTCCTCAGTAACTACGTGCTAAATTTCGGGACGAAATTTTTTTCAACTTGGTGACGATGTGACAACTCGTATCCCAAACCTTTCAACATGTTTTGAACATTATGTGATTACTTGATATGATTACGATGAGATATTATGGATGTTATGTGTATGTAATTGTATGCCTACTACCTAAGTTGAATCGCACAACACGTGTCCATTCGCACAAGCCCATTTGGGTCACACTCTTTGTATTCGAAACCAAGGGCAGCCCATGATGGGTTCGGCCCAACCTTTTCACGCATAATCCCATTAGGAGGGTGTGTACTCCTCATTACTTGCAAATTACACAACACACACCAAACCCTAAATCTCTCTCCCTCTCTCTCGAACCCGACGGCAGCAACATCTCCTTTCCTCTCGAAGCTTTCTTGTTCGGATCGACCTTTGTTCTACTTTCTAACTGGTTAGTATCTTACTATTGATTGTATGTTAGATGATGTTGTGGCTTATATGTTTCTACATAATGATTTAGGGATGTTATATGATTGATTATAATGCAAGTTGATGAGATTGGTGTTCATATAATCGGCTCACATATGTAGTATGATTAGATCATTATAGGGTTTAATAATCACATGATGTTGAGGATGACCTAGAACCGATTGCATGTTAATCGGCTGTTGTGCGAGTATATGTGGATGATTGTTGTGTTGTCATGTTAGGGTGCATGTTAGTGATCAAGATCATGAACTTGTTAATGGGTTTAATGTTATGGTTGTTGTTCATGCTATGAATGTGATTAGGTTCATATGAATTAGATGATAAAGTATTAGTTTGATCGATAATTGCATGATTAGAAAACTGTAATTGTTAATGGGATTAAATAAAAGGAAAACTGTCAAATTACTATAACTGATTGCATGATTTGTGGAATTATATAACTAATCGCACAAGGCAGTGACACAAGCTAAGATATGTTAGTGTACAACTGTTAAAGCACGTCGTATAATCTCCTTAAGCCCAGTCGCACAACATCTTGTGAGTCGCACAAGGTTTGCTGATCGCACAAGATGTTGGGGTGCACATTTTATTAAGCTAAGTTATGTTGTTGGGCCGAACAGCCCAAAACCCAATCGCACAAGTCCATTGGACCGCACAAGTAAAGTGTTTGTTTAATTGTTTGAGCCGCACAAGCAGTTGGGCTTATGGTGTAATGGGCCGGGTATGTTTCTGATCGCACAACCCATGGTGGATCGCACAAGTTGTGCTGATCGCACAATAGGTTGGGCCGGATGTTTATTGGGCTTTATCTTTTGGGTCGCACAAGAGGATTGGGCCTGCACAACCATAACAGCCCAATCACTCGAGTCGCACAAGTTTGGGGTTATGTTTATGTGAACTGTATACTACTGTTTGACATGTCGAGTGTGGATTAATTAGTTGCCATGATCCTACATGTTTGCCATGATCGTTATGTGTTCGTAACTTGCTAGCTTATGTGTAAATTTATGTGTACTACTTGAGCCTAGACGTGACTTGTATGGTAACCATGCTAGGAGGTGGTTGACCACCAATAGCTCAAGTGACATTTTTGTGTATCTGCCGAGCTAACCTATGGTGAGTTCATACTTTCTACAAGGCATAGGATTCCCGGTGGTTGGGAATGGGTAATTGATTGAAAGGAAACCTGCGTATTCTTCTTGGGTAGAATACGTACCTCCACCCTCTTAATTGAAGGGTGACAACATTAAAACCTGCGTGATCTCCTTGTATGGGACACGTACCTCCACCCTCTTAACTGAAGGGTGACAACATTAACACTGGACAAAAACTCTATCATAAGTCCCTCATTTTTATATCGACTTAATCGCCGGGCCAATGGCGAACGGGTCATTAGTTAAATAGCGCTCTTAGGTTTGATAAGCCTCACACCGTGCCGCAGAGGACAGGAGTGGACTAATGGATCTGGGCACGTCAATGATGATAGACATTGACTTAGGGCACCCAACTTACTCCAGTCAGTACTCGATATGGTAACGGTTCTAGTGGGATATTCATGGGGTAGCCCCCACGGCTGGGAGCCAGAGAAAAAGGAAAGGAATGAATATGTTTTAAACTATGGGGTAACCCTCACGTCAAGTTAGCCAGCTAAAAGGAACCTATTTTTTTGAAACAACTTAAAAGAAACACCCAACTGTGAACTCGCTCAACTTTGTTGTTGATTCGTTACTATATGCCTTGCAGGTCGTTAGGTGCTTAGATGGAGCTTGCACAGGAGGTCGAGGTCGTTGTGGGACATGGACTGTTGAGTTCCATGTTAAACCTTATGGACTTATAACTTATGTTTTGGTTTTAAACTTTATGCTTCCGCTGATAACTTGAACCTGTTAATTTGTTTTAGACACCCATTTATATTGTTGGCTGGTTTTATATTTACTTTAACACATTGTTCAATATGATTGGTGGCTGGATCCTGGTCATGTCACGGTCCCAGCGGTGATACTCCGCTTGTAGAATTTGGGGTGTGACATTCTGTACCTATTAATTATTAATTGTAAATAAAAAAATAAATTGTTAAAAACAGGAATATTATAAAAATAAAAATGCAACCAAACGAGTGCTAAGTGCTGATGCATCGCAGGTGTACCTATTGGCACACCAATTTGCCTATTGGCACACCAAACCCTAATTAAATCAGGGTTTACCTACGCAGCGTATAGGGTTACCCCTATACGTTGCGTATAGACCTATACGCAGCGTAGGTAAAGCATGTATCTCAGTGCCTGATCAGCAATCATTGCACAGAAAACAAGGGTTTATATATGCTGCATATAGCTCTATATACAGCGTATATAAACCATCTGAACTTTTGGGATCATTTTGGTGGGTTTGAAGCATCAGATTTTTACAAGGTTTATATACACTGCGTATAGAGCTATACGCAGCGTATATAACCTTTTAGAATTTTGTTTCGTCATTTGGCATATTTGTGGTATAAATTATCACCGCTCTATACGCAGCGTATATAAACCATCTGAACTTTTGGGATCATTTTGGTGGGTTTGAAGCATCAGATTTTTACAAGGTTTATATACGCTGCGTATAGAGCTATACGCAGCGTATATAACCTTTTAGAATTTTGTTTCGTCATTTGGCATATTTGTGGTATAAATTCTCACCCGGTTACAACCTTAACTCGCTTAAAATATATAACGAGTTAAAAATATATATTGTCTTTTATTATTTAGTCGACGTCGTCGTTAATTTATTTAGTCGATGTCATCGAAAAGCGTATAACGTTAAAATTTTGAAAAGCGTATATACGGTTCGAATACTATAACGTTAAAATATTATAGCGTTAAATAAGTGGAAATACCCGGGTACTGTTCGAATATGTTACACCGTTTACAGCAAAAGTTTTATATGTACACCAAAACTTTGATATATACAGCAAAAGTTTATACATACATAACAAAATGATAAAATACTATGGCAGTGGATCCTGTGGATCCTGCTCCTGTGGATCCTGCTGCTCCTGTTGCTGCTCCTACTGCTGATGTTGATCCCATTCGCATCCGGAATGTAGGTCGTGGAGGTAACCCGTCACGCTGTCGACGCTCTTGCAGCTCCGCAACCACCCACTCCAACAGATAGTTCTGCCTGTCAAGGTCACGACGTAGCCACTGATATAATGGGTCAGGACCGGGCAAAACATGTCGTGGGAACTGAGGCGCCCCGGGTGGTCAACGCGGCTGTGGTGGCTCCGGAATGACGTTGACCGGCTCATGCTCCTCCGGCACCTCCGGATCGCGCGGGGGAAATATTAGATCGAACAGTTCCGGGAGCTGTGTAAGCGCGTATTGCTCACCGTCCTTATTCTTAAACCGCTTCCCGCATGGGAATTTTTTGGTAACGTGCATTCCCGATATTGTGTTCATCCCCATCCGCTTCGGCTGTATCGCCGGGCCTACACGGTCGTGGTAATTCTCCGGGTGATAGCCCAACGAAAGGGCTATCCTAGTTACGTAGGCGCCGCCAAATAACAGTCCGTGCTCCTGTCGATGTTGCGCGGATGCGAAGTACTGCGCCAACCCGTGGGCGAGAGCGCACGGCCTCTTGTACAAGAGGCAATACAAGAAAAAAGGTCACCGCTGGTACACCACTCCCGGCTCTTTTTCGAGCGGTGATGGAAGTGGAAATCATCTTGTGAAAATACCTGCACAAAAGGAAACCAGTCAGTAAATAATAATCAGACGACATCGACTAAATGAGGATAAAAACAACAATATATTTTTGACTCGTTACGGATTTCGACGCGCGTATCGGACCTACACTCGTAACGGACGACGTCAACTAAATAATAAAAATACAATATTATTTTGACTTGTTACGGATTTCGATGCGTGTAACGGACCTACGCTCGTAACGGACGACGTCGACTAAATAATAAAAGGATTATATATTTTTGACTCGTTATGGATTTCGAGCGCGTACGTCCCTAACGAGCGTCGAAACTAAGATCGTCGTTAAAATATTTTTTTTTATTATTTAGTCCAAGTCGAACCGTATGGCGCGTAGGTCCCTAACGAGCATCGAGACTAAGTTCGTCGTTAAAATATAAAACGACAATCTTAATTTCGATGCTCGTTAGGGACCTACACGCCTTACGGTTCGACTTCGACTAAATAATAAAAAAATATATTTTAACGACGAACTTAGTTTCGACGCTCTTTAGGGCCGTACGCGCATTACGAGCATCTAAACAAAGATCGTCGTTAAATTATATTTTTTTTAACTTTCCCGTTTTCAATTTGTAGTGATCTTTCTACAAACTTAAGCTTTTCATGACCTCTATTTCCTTAAGAGGCACGATTTATGATTCATTAGCTAAGCATTTCTTGAGATTAGATACATGAAATACATCATGTATTCCTGCCATTTCCTCTGGCAGTTGTAGCTGATAGGCTACATGTCCTATTCTTCTAATAATCTCAAAGGTCCAACATACCTGGGACTTAGCTTTCCCCTTTTTGATGAATCTTACCACTACTTTCGAAGGAGAAACTTTCAATAACACCTTGTCACCTACCTGAAACTCCAACGGCTTTCGTCTGTTATCAGCATAACTCTTCTGACGATCACGTGCTGCTTTCAGTCATTTCTTGACTTGAATGATTTTGTCTGTTGTTTCTTGCACTATCTCAGGTCCAGATAGTTGCTTTTCTCCAATTTCTGCCCAACAATCTGGGGTTCAGCACTTTCGTCCCTAAAGTGCTCCGAAATTAATTACACAAGCTTTAAGCATATTCTCCATTGTTTGAATTTTCCTTTCGCTTTGTCCATCCATTTGAAGATGATAAGCTGTGCTTAGATTTAACTTGGTTCCCATTTCTTTTTGGAAACTTGTCCAAAAACGAGAGGTAAAACGGCTATCCCTATCAGACACAATTGATAAAGGAATTCTATGTAAAGAAACTATTTTAGTTTCATATAATTTGGCTAACTGTTCCATACTGAATGTTTCCTTCGTTGGTAGGAAATGAGCTGACTTAGTTAGCCTGTCTACAATCACCCAGATTGTATCATTACCTTTTCTTGTTTTGGGTAATTTGGTAACAAAATCCATTGTTATCAATTCCCATTTCCATACTGGCATCTCTCACTGTTGCAACAAACCTGAGGGTTTCTGGTGTTCAGCTTTAACTTGCGAACAAGTTAGACATTTAGAAACATAAGTTGCTATATCCTTTTTCATTCCTATCCATCAAAAAATCTTTCTTAAGTCCTGACACATCTTATCACTTCCAGGATGCATCGTATATTCAGACTTATGGGCTTCTTCTAATATACGGTGGCGTAGGTTTCCTAATTTAGGTATTCACATTCTCTTTTTATGGAATCTCCAAATTCCATCGGTTCCTTGTTCTAATTCCTTAATAATTCCTTTTAACTTTTCAGTATCGTCCTTGATTACTGATTCTTGTGCTTTTCTAATCTGCTCGTTTAAATCGACTTGTAGATTCAATTTAAGAGAATGTACACTCTTTGGCTTTTCATGATACTTTCGACTTAAAGCATCAGCTACTACATTAGCTGTTCCTGCATGATACTGGATATTACAAAGTAATTCCATTCAGCGTCTTTGTCTCATATTCAATTCCTTTTGCCCGAAAACATACCTTAAACTCTTATGATCAGTAAAAATGGTAAACTTACTACCGTAAAGGTAATGTCTCCAAAGCTTAAGGGAAAAAATTATGGCTCCTAGTTCTAAATCATGGGTTGAATAATTTTCTTCATGATTCTTAAGTTATCTAGATGCGTAGGCTATAACCTTTTGGCGTTGCATCAATACACATCTATAACCTAACTTAGAAGCGTCACAATAGATTACAAAATCTTTAGTTCCTTCTGGTAACGCTAGTATGGGTGCATTGGTTAATCTTTGCTTAAGAATTCTAAAGGCTTCTTCTTGTTTTGGTCCCCATTCAAACTTAACAGATTTACAGGTTAACTTAGTTAAGGGAATGGCTATTCTAGAAAAATCTTGAATAAATCTTCTATAATAACCGGCCAATCCTAAGAAACTTCTAACCTCAGTTAGTGACTCAGGGGTTTTCCATTTAGTAATGGCCTCGATCTTGGTGGGATCTACATGAATTCCTTCATGATTAACTAAATGTCCAAGAAACTGAACTTGTTCTAACCAAAACTCACACTTCGAAAACTTAGCATAAAACTTTTCTTTCTTTAATAAACTTAGAAGTGCATGCAAATACTCCGCGTGTTCCTCTTTACTCTTAGAGTAAATGAGAATATCATCTATAAAGACAATTATGAATTTATCCAAATATGGCTTACATATTTGGTTCATCATATCCATAAATGCAGCTAGGGCATTGGTTAAACCAAATAGCATGACGGTAAATTCATAATGGTCATACCTTTTTCTGAAAGCAGTCTTAGGAATATCATCTTCCTGTACCTTTAGTTGATGATATCCTGAGCGTAAATCGATTTTAGAGAAAAATCGAGCTCCTTGCAATTGATCGAACAGATCATCGATCCTTGGTAATGGATACCGATTCTTAATCGTAACCTTGTTCAATTCACGGTAATCAATGCACATACGCATAGATCCTTCTTTCTTTTTAACGAACAATATTGGCGCTCCCCACGGCGATGAACTTGGTTGTATGAATTCTTTCTCTAGTAACTCGTCTAGTTGCTTCTTCAGTTCCTGCATTTCTGCGGGTGCCAAACGATAAGGTGCTTTGGCAATTGGTGTTGTTTCTGGTAACAGGTGGATTCTGAATTCAACTTCTTTGTCTGGCGGTAATCCTGGTAGTTCTTCTGGAAATACATCTGAAAACTGAGATACTACAGGAATATGTTTCAGTTCTTTCCCTTTAGTGTTAATGATTAAAGAAATCAAATACACTAAGGATCCTTTTCTTACATAACTTGTTGTTTTCATCACAAAGATGAATTTTGTGGATCTAGATGGCTTATCTCCTTTAATTGTGATCTTTTCAACTCTTGGTGAATTTACTTGGATTGACTTTTGATCACACAGAATACTGGCTTTATTGGATACCAACCAATCCATTCCTAATACAACATCAAATCCTGCCAGATTCTTTGGGTAAAGGTTTGTAATGAACCTATGGTCTGAAATTTCTATTCTTGCTCCCTGCAAGATTTCAGAAATCCTAATGGTTTCTCCATTGGCTGTTTCTACTAGACATTCTTGTGGGATTTTAGTTAATGGTGGATTGAAATTTTTTGCAAAATGAAGTACTAATAAAACTTTGATTCATACCAGAGTCAAATAATACGTACTGGCAATTACTTTCGGAATCATCGTTGCTTCTTCTGTTGTTAGAAGAAATGCTCTATCATTTTCTTAGGTGCCTCCGTCATCTTAGCTAAATTTTTAATTACAGGTTTCTTATAGTAACGCAAGGGGAATTCTTATACTTTTGATGGTATCCCAACTTTAAAGAGTTACTGTCGTTCATCTTGTCGCATGAATTACGAGAGTGATGATTAAACAAAATAATGTTTGTCATCAGAATTTATAGATATACACACGAGAGATTTCTGATAAATCTAAATTTATCGTTTGACATACCTGTTCGTGATTCATCTTTAAGGGTCAGTTATTAAGGCCTTCGGATTTCCTTATAGATATACGTATCTATATAATCATATATTTCATGTACACCTTATTCATAAGTTCAATATGTATAACACATTTACGTTTCCCAAAAAAAAATAGGTCAGACATCACTGGAGTGATTTTATTAACATATACCCCATCTCACCCGGTTTCACCGGAGAGGTATCCTCATCTTAACCGGACAAGCTGGAGTGTTTACCACATCAAACCTAGCCTTGATGGAGAGGTAATTATCATTGTATTTCCCATACTTAGTTTTTTTTTTTAAATCACAGTTTTGAAAAATTCATTATTCATTATGGCTTATATCAAGAAACATGGAAATTAGTATTCTCATGATAGATCATATTCTAGAATCGAGTAATACAAATAAACAAGAAATAACAGTGGCCAAGTGTTATTGCTCATTTATCATATTTGCACTTTTCTAGTTATCATCCTTATGGCATACCAACATCCATCACAATTTATCTATACAATTAATTAGCTTATTTTGAAGCTTATACTAAGGCATTAAAAGTTCTTGTGCTACTATGTGTTGGATTTGTTATTTCTTAGGTTTCCATTATTCTCATTATTCTGGTTTTTCTGATTTACTTCGTTGTTCATCTGAATATTTATCAGGTATTAATTATCACAGACTAATATCAAGTACAAACATTTAGGTACAATCATACAAACAGATTGATTAAAAACGGCGAACATTGTGACTTATATATATATATATATGTATATATATATATATATCTATTACAAACTACAACTGGAATTCAAAATATACTAGTGGTTGTGCATCCGTAACTTATTTTAGTCTATCTAGGTTATAGGAGTATTATGCTCAACATGCTTTTATGTAAGGTTTATTCTATCTCCTTCCTCTACTAAGTTGTTATCTAATGGGCGAAGTTCCTTTAAAGTTTCTGGCTCATAGGTGGCATGGGTGTTGGTGCTGGGTCAGGGTGTTGAGTGATAGGTCGTTTATAAGGGTATGGGTTTTTTTCTGGTTGAGATCTAATTCCATTGGTTGGTCCTGGTTTTGCGGTTCAACTATTTAATATAAGTTAGCATTTACTGTTGTAGTGGCTAACATAGAGAGATTTACCCATTGTTTATCTAATTCATCTTCCCATGGTGGATTATTGCCTGTTCCCTGAGTTTGTGCATTTATTTCCTTATTGATTATCACTCCCTTTGGTTGTGACTTCTTTATTTTCTCTCGACTTTTTCAAATAATCCAACTTCTCTTCTTAGTGGTAAATGGTTTCTCAGACTGTGCCTTACGAATAAATATTCCTTCCTTAGTATCTGCTGAGTACCCTGAGGGATTTGGTTGAAATGAGGTTCCCTTATCTTTTGGTGAACTATCTAATTGACGATAGATGTCCGAAATTCTTTGCTTACCCATACTGTAGACTAACAAATAGTCAAATAACACATAATCACATAAATTATTTCCTAACACAGAATTTAAAACTTAAATGTCAGCAGAACACTTCTTTGGCTTGAACCCGTGGCAAGGCTCTGATACCACCTTCTGTCGCAACCCCCGATCCCTATTTCCTGGGAACGGGAGGACGCGAACCAGTTTCGGTGGTATCCATATGTTTAATCATTTTGGCAGCGGAAATTTACATCAGGACCGTAGTTAGGAAATATATTTTATCAGAGTAAACCACCATATTTTTATAATTAATAAACACATGGGTAAAACCCAAGTTTCTTATTACGACATGTTTATAGGGTTAAACCCTATTTTACTGAATTTAAAACATCGTCTTTTAGGTAACTTTTATAGCCACATTTTTCCAAGCCTTCAGTGCTCTCTAGCTGGTTTTCTTCTAATTGGCTTTTACATTTTGTTACCTGCAACGTGTTTTAAAAACATTTGTTAGTGGGAAATACTGGTGAGTGAATCCCAGTTTAATCAAAACATATTTATCATTCGCAGTATTGAGGGCGATCTCGCAATTATATTTCTTTCCAATTCTTACTTTAATTACCACCCACGGTACTGTCGTCCCGACTTATGGTCATGTTACTACTCACAGTGTAGTAACAAATTTTGTATACAAAACCCCAAATATACCGACGATAATTGTAGAATTACAAATACTCAATCACTGGTAACATAATGTAAAACATTGAGGTTTTGTAAAAACAGTTTATACAAAAAGAAGAATACTCACTTTGCTGTCTTAGGTTTTCTTTAAAGATTTCCTGGTGATTATCTATAATTTACACAAATGCACACATGTTAGTATAATAACCCAATATTTACATTAGTAATACCTTACCCGAGACGGCATTCCAACGACTACGTCGGGCAGAACCACGACAGCCGTTACGGAACCCTGGATCAATCGGGCAACGTATCTAATACGTAACCGGGGTTATAATACTTACAACGAGGCAGAACTTCGTTATTTAGGGGTTATTATGCCCTGGAATCACTTCTACACTTAAGAAATTCGAGAGAGAAAAGAAATTTGAACGGTTTGAACGAACTGTCGAATGCACCTATTTATAGTGCTGATCTCCATCTTTGTCGCGCCCCGCGTAAGACGTAGCCAAGGGCTACGCGGCCAGCGAGGGTCCCTAGGGTAGGCCCTAGCTTGTCCGACTCAGCCCTAGCATCGACACATTGCACGACACGTGGCAGCACCGGGCTGCGCCTAATCTCCCATATGTCACGACCCGCGTAAGACTTCTAAGGGGTCTTCGCGCCCCGCAACAGCCCATTAAAATTTGTTTTTATTTAATTTTAATAAAAATAAAGGTATTCGGGGCCCGTTTTCGTATATGGGGTGTATTTTAGGACATATTGGGATATTCTAAATATATTAGGGATGTCGAGAAAATATTTAGGAGGGTTGTTATATTGATGGCCTCTTTCATAATATCAGCTTCTCTCTGTGCATCTTTTTCATCTATCTGCTTTTGCCTTTTTCTTTGATTCAAGGCAATGATGGAGGTGTCAGATGATGTGAATAGAGGTTTTAGAGAGAGGGTCTGCTGCTTTGGCTCATCAGTTTTCTTATCTTTGGATGCTGGTTTCTTTGGAGTTTTTGGATCTGTCTATCTTAGTTTTTCAAGCTTCTCATAGATCTGATCACCGTACTGCCTTGACCATTTTGATATGTTCTTAGCTGATCCATATTTTGCTGCAACCAACCCAGCTCTTTTCCTCTTGTATTCTAATGTAAGTTCTGCTATGGTCTTCTTATACTTGCTCCAATTTGGTGTAGACCTTTTCGTCTGAGGATCATTCTTTATTCTTTCAATTCTATTAACTTCTGCTTTGAGAGCAATAAGTGGCCAGTCTTTGAATTGTTCAATTTTGGCAGGGTAGAACTTTTCTCTCATTATCAGCTCTAAGAGGTCTTTTCTCATTTCCTTTTGTAGGTCAGCATTTGGTAGTAGGTTAGACATCTCATTGCTTAAGTCTCTTGCATAATCTTCCAATTTCTTGACTTTGCTTAAGAAAAGCTGCATTCGACTTGAGATGCTACTATCATTCTCCCCTTGGCCTTCATATTTAGCATGCAATTCAACTTGCCTGGCTTTGAGTTTTAGATACTCGTCGATGTTCTTTGGAGGTCTGAAGCCTTGAAGGGATGGAAATTTTCTTTTTGCAGGATCATCCACTGTATAGAATTGCTTCATTTCATTTTTAACTGCATGCAATTCCAGAGGATAGTCTGCTGCTAATGGAATACCTCTTGAAGGATCATGTCCTTCAAGTGTTTTTGGGTTAGTGATTGGATTTGCTAATGAAGGACGGACGAATGGTTGAGGTTTGATTTGATTGAAGGGTACAGATGAAATAGGAATAGGTGCTGGTATGTCATCATCATGCACCTGAAACTTCATTTTTCTGGTGTAAAACTTTTTAGGAGAAGGAGTTTTAGTTGAAGGTTTGGAGACAGGAAAGATTATGGCTTGGGAAGGAAGTTGCAAAGTAGTGGATGATGGACTAATAGTTGGTGTTTCAACCACTGTTGTCATAACAACTGTTGAAGTGTGAACAGTTGTCTTCTGCTTTTTGGCAGGTGGTTTTTGTGGTGGTGGTGTAGATTTGGGTATAGCAGTGGATGTCTTTTTACCATCAGTGGTTGACTTTGGCGGTGAGGGTGATTTTGGGTATGTGGCAAGTGGTGGTTTATTTCTTTTGTGGGATTTACTTCTTTTTGAATTGCCAAGATCCTTTGTTTTTACTTCCCATTCCTTCATTTCCTTTTGAACTGCTTTTTATGGTAAGTTGGTGGTAGAGACGGTAGCGGACTTGACCGCGGCCCCAAACGCACTGATGTGCATGCACCACGCTTCTTCCTTGATGGTTCGGGCGGTGGTTGCAGTTGCTTCACCGATTCCATATGCACGTCCTCTGGTGGAGGCGGCGGAGGCGGTGTCGGAGAATGGTAAGGAGGTGTGTTCACAAATGTGAATTGGTTCCAATACTGGTACCAATCATTAGGACCCTGATAAGGCGACCCTGCATAAGAAGCAGAACCACTTAAAACTTCAATGGGGTGCATAGGTCATCTCCGGATCTGGATCTTCGTCCATCTCCATCTTTTGATCCAACTAGTTCTGAGCAGCTGTAGGGGTATTAATGTATTAGTTTTAGTCAAAAGACCCATTGAATGAATGGGAATGGGAATGGGAATGGGAATGGGGTGATGAATGCGAATGATAGGAGTGGTAAGAGTGATGAGAGTGTGTGGGGGAAGAATTGTGGTAGACAGAATGTCTTTCTGAAGAGTATGAGTTTCACCAATCCTGGTAAGGATCCAAGTTGAAAGAGTGGGAAGGTATACTTCCTAACGGTCCTCCTCTCATTGGACCTTTTCCTCGTCCCATTCCACGGTATCTTGGCGGCATGATTAAATAGCAACCTGTCAAAATCAAAGAAAACAATACATATAACTTAATAAGGATAAGAGTTAATCCTAGGTCATTTGCCTAGACTCAGAAAGTCTAAGGAATATGCTACTGTGTCATTTGAGATTAAACACAAAAGGCTAGTGTTTAATTCACTTAAACGTTGGCTCTGATACCAACCTGTCACACCCCGATATCCAACCACAAACCCGGTGGGCCCGGTGGGGAGTATCGTGACATAAGATTGGTACCCTCATTGACAAATACATATAGGACAGTGAAAGTCTTGGAGTTTAAAATATTATTACAAACTTAAGTGTCCAAGTATTCAAAAATAATATACAGACTTGTTTGTAATAAAATCCACAGACGGATCGGAAATGTACAAAATGAAATCAACAGACTAATGGGCTTTATGCAAAGGAGTTACAAATTCCTCTTCTAGCATTACCGAGCAACTTCCAGCCTATTTACGTATCCTTGCACTTGTAACTTAGTCTTTTGAAAATACGACAGTTTTCACTGGCAAATACAATCAACTGACACATTTTGAAAATATTTCAAAATTGATTTCAGTGCTCAAGGCACAAGAAAATATTTTAATAACTTGGGATAATTCAAAATGATCTTGTATACAGTTTTACATGGCTATCAATACATATTGGGGCCTGGTATGAAAACCGATACATGATTAACCGACACACCACTTAAAACCCACAAAGGGGTATCCCCTGATCAACGGGTCAAGAAAAACATTTTATAATTCGCATTAGCATCTGTCTGGTGTATGCCTACACCCCGTGCTCGGTCGTGGCCATTAGTAACTTAAATGAGCCATGGATATCCAGGACACGGTATCATTAACCCCCAATGTTTAAGTTATCAGACAAAACATATTAAAATGGGTTATGAAGATTTGTAGTCACAATCCGACATATGATTCCATACCCGACCAAACGGTAATAATTTACCGTATCCCAAACCCGAATAGGGAAAATAGGTTAAGAGTATTTACCTCGGCTAAAACTCGTCTTATAAATGCAAGAATTATAAATAGCTTAGCCGTATTCACTTAACTAAGGGTAGGTTGCAATTTACCGGAAGGCCCTAGTCTAGAATGATGGTATAGATAACCAATTAGAATGTTAACGGGTCCTATTTAACTCATAGACTTGGACCGGTTAAAATAATAAAAAATGGTACGATATGCTTGATTAAGTGATGACCGGAATAGAATGTGGTTTAAACCCAACAAGTACTAAGACTTGTATAATATGGGAAAACAATTAACATTCTGGAATTTGAAGTAAAAATGATAAGGTTTGACCCGTTTCTGTAAACTTACGTAAACTAGTTACATAAGCTTAACCGTATGCATATAAGCGATATCGGGTAACCGGATGAGTCATGATTAAGTTCCATATGCCAATATAATTTAAATAAGTTGTAACATCAGTAGGTTAGCAACTTATATGCCCATGAAGTTTTTAAAATCAAAAGATGCCTCATAAGGGCATTTCGGTCATTATGCGACATAATATAAGAACTTGCATATAAACTGATGTTATGAATATGTTTATTCTCTAAAAATATTTTATGTATGATGTTGTATCAGTATGTAATCAAACATATGTGAGTTTTATGATTTAAGACCAAACTATGCACTGTAGGGGCATTTTGGTCATTACATACATAGTTTGAAAACTTATTTGTAAACCTGAGTTATGATCATGAACCTACTGTGAAAACATTTAAAATACGTTATAATATCAGTAGGTATCAAGTTTTGATTGATAGTTATGGTTTAAAACCATACTATGCGCAAAAAGGGTGTTTCAGTAATTAAATAACAACATTTGCAATCTTTAATCAAAACTCAGCTTATAATCATTTTCATAACATGAAAATATGTTAATTATATTAACATATCAGTAGGTAAATCATTTACAAGTTCGTTGTTGATAAAACCTTGTTTATTGCAAAAAAGGGCATTTCGGTCAAAGTATCACATAATATAGAAACTTGTATATAAACTCAGAATCAGATTATGATCATGTAATATAACCATAGAGGGTTATGCTACATTATAATATGATCATAATGCAACTTTAATTCAGTAGCAAACTAGGCTAAATCAGATCAGAATCGAAAGTCAAACTGCTCGACTTTCGGTTGCGAACCGACCTTAAAACTGGAATTGACGGGCTGAACATGTTCACACATGTTCTAATATTAATTACCAACTTGTTTAAGTGTCAAAACATGTTTTATAACATACATATGATCAGATTAACATTTACGAAAATTGACCCGTTTGACTTTTTAAACAATAAGACTTTGACCCGTCAATTGACCTCGTAACGTGTTTTCTGGAGGCGCCCTTTTGAGGGATTAACACCTACCTAATACGATCACGTAGCCATGTTCGACTCGAACAATGGCTGGACCATAATGGTCTAAACCGAAAGTCAAAGCAATTATCAAAATTGCTTGACTTTTTGCTTAAAAAGCCTATAAAACGAAAATGTAAAGGATGGAGCACTTACAAGTGGTCCAAGAGACTGAAAATAACTCAGTGGGAAGCTCCTTCTAGTCAGGAACCTCTAGAGGAGATAAGAGAAGGATTTTAAGAATGGTGCAAGGAAGAAATATTGCAAACACTTTTATTTATAGTTGGAGGGCTTGCCAGGTGTTAGCAGGAGTTATAAGGTGAGGACAAGTGTCCTAGAACGTGGCATAGTAGTCTTGAAGTCCCTGGTTTCGAGTTGGTGGTTTTATGGAGTTTTGTTTGGACACCAAGCAAAAATCCGCATCTGGCAATCATGTACTGACCGTAAAGGGTTTCCTTTGCGGTCCGTAAAGCTCATGCAGACCAGATTTTGTTGCCTGCTTGCGAAACGTATAAACATATTGTCTACGGTCCGTATACGATGCTCAAGGACCATAATTTTCACAACTTGTCATCTTTAGTCCATCCAATAATGAACTTTCATATATTGTCAAGAATACTCCCTCTCGTCCAATATTTGGCTCATATGAGAGTATGAACATGACCGTATAGCATCAAGCTAAAAAAAGAAAAAAAATAAAAGTTGAAGAAAATCAACAAAAAAAAAGTTGTACGATAGCGTTATTCGTACGGTAACCGTGATCAGGGATGAGCAAATGGTACCGGGTAGCAGCACTGAATTTTCCGAACCAAAAGATTTCCAATATCTATTCGGCACCAACTTTTGGCGTTTTCTGTATTAGTGCCGGTTTTTACCTTCATGTACTGATACCGAACAGGACCGTACCAATATTTTCGATACAAGTACTGGTTCGATACCGGTTGACACCAAGCTTATCTCAATCCCTGATATTAAAAAAAGGATTAAAGTTAAAAAGTAAAGAAAATAACTATTATTATATTATTAAAATAATAAAAGTATTAAAAAACTATATATTATTATAATATTAAAATTACTATTCATTTCAATTCATCTATTAATTTATTATATTAATTATTAATATTAATATTAATATTAATATTAATATTAATATTAATATTAATAATAATAATAATAATAATAATTAATAATAAATAATAATTAATATACAGTAAAGTAATAGTAATTAGTAATAATAGTAATGGCTGAGGCACCATCAGTCAAACAAAGATAAATGAAGATTCAACCTTTGTGCAGGTGGCTTATCCGAGCACATTCCATAAACCTATGTAAATTTTATGAACTATTTAACGTAAAGAGAATAATTAATCCTGCACTTAAACTTGCACAAATGACCAAAAGAACCTTGCTACCTACACTAATTTCGACCAAAACCTACATCACTGTGACTAAGACAAGGATAAGCATTATAATTTTATGTAACTTTAGTTGCAATTATTAACATTACGTGCAGTGCCGGAGCTTGACCAAAATTCGTATTGGACCCAATTTATACATTGTATAAATATTTAAGCAAAATAATTGAGGGGGGGCAATCCTATATAATTTTAAAATTTTCGGACTAAAAATATAAAATTTTACACTTCTACCCGAAACATTCGGGGGCAGGTGCACCCCCCGCTATATACTAAGCTACGCCCATGATTACGTCTCTTTCGCTCATCATGCTCACTATAAGTGTGATGAACATATTTCTTTTTTATAAGGATAAAAAGCTACTACTTTAAGTTTTGAAAATATAATCTATTTGAGAACTATTAAAAAGATAAATACATATATCATGACCATACTTTTTTATGGTTCTACAAATAATGTATTCACTGGGGAACACATATTCTAGTCATCATAGGATAGAATGACTTGTAAATATTTAGTGATCTTAGTGTGAACACACCTATACAAAGCATTCAATACAAAACCAATTTAAGCAATAACCTTGAGAATTGTATAATGCACAGTAATTATTGCTTAAAAGATATAATAGAAGTTGGAAAAAGAGAGTAGAAATTACTATGAGAACCAAGGACTTGATCAGCATACATTTTAGATGCTATGATAGGAAACCAGAAGAGGAAAACACACATTTCGATTCAAATATTAAACACCCCAAGTCGAAAAACCATTCATTATGTTAAAATCATGTGTAATAATCATCTTTAATGCAAGTCTACATGGGAGATCAAAGACACAATAATTCCTTTTCAAACAACCACCTCCGCTGCAACAAAACCAACTCCAAACACTGTCACCGCACCACCCGTTACCACTCAGACTCACCGTCCCACCAACACCATCCTCCAGATCTGGTTCTTGACTTAATTTAATAAAAAAAAAGGGTGCATCAAACTTAGTCATTTTCTAGGTTAGCTTTTCTAGAGTGTGTGGTGATCTTATTGGGGCAAGTGGGTAAATGCATCAAATTGAGATTAATAATCAAGAAATTGTTGGATATATGTATGTCCGACCGTAGTTAAAGTCAACGTAACTAACTCAGTACGATCCGAAGAGTTACACGTTGGTACACGAATCGTATATGTTCACGAGTAAGTAGGTTATTATTTGTGAAATAATAATAGTTTAAACCCGAGGGACTTAATATTAATTAGATTATTATTAAGAGGATTTTAATTGTATAATCTTAAAGGGCCTTAACGTAAGATTGGGTTTTATAAAAGGATGATTAAGGTGGAAACCCTAGACACACTTTTATAAAAACACAAAACCCTAGCCACCCTCCTAAGCTTGGCCGCCACCCACTTGCCGTCGACCAAGCATCGTCGCCGCCTTCTTCTTGGCCGGTTCTACTCTCGGGTATCTTGTGCTCGGTTGTGAACTTCCTACTAGCGAGGATTCGTTGTAACCCGCATGTTACAATTCCGGTGTAGTCGTCAAATGTTGATTACTAAAACCCTCTATGGTTGTTTATTCCTTTTATTTGTTTATACGCGTATAACGTTGATCCTGATTGGGAATATTTATTAATCGGATTAATAAATCAAATTTATATAATCGGCTTTTGGTAAATTATATAAACGCTTCCGCTATTATTTTGATACACTAATTCCCATCAGTGGTATCAGAGCCACGGTTACACGCGTATAGATGATAAAGTTATAATTTTGATCTATGTTTTAGTTGTCAAAAAATTATTTGTTTTGACAAAAGATCAAAAGCTTTTGGTTGTCTATGGATTGTGATGTGAATCGAGCCCTAGGTTATGACCTTTGTCATTGTTGTTTTGGTTATGGTTTTATTTTGATTTGCATTTTTTTCCCGGATATTGGATCCGATGTAATAGTATTTTTATTTGTATTTTGTTGCGGATATTGGATCCGATGTAATAGATAGGATTAAAATAGATTTGGTTTTATTGTATTTTCAAATTTATTATTGTAATCCTTCGAGTACAAGATCAAGATAAATGGCGAACAGATACCATGAAGATAGAGATCGCGGGTCAAGTGGGAGCTTTCAAAAATTAGCTTTTGAAACCCTTTTGACTAGTTCGTTTCTTCCGGCTAAAACGAAACGGCCAACCTATTAGGGGCTCGATTCGATTTTTATTATTGTGTTTTGTGGTTGTGTTTTATTTATTGTAAATAATCTAGATAACCCAAAATAAATAAAATTTTCACAATCAAGACGACGCTTTTATTAAAACAAGATTTATAAAACTGAAAAGTATACTTAATAAAAGGGTTTTATTAATATCTAAAACAAGATCATTCGCGATAAAACGACCGACATAGTTTAATATGGTATTTAAAACTATATCATGCGAGCGTGGAAAGGAGTTTCTATTATCACGAATTATATAAAATCGGATTTTATAAACTATTGTGTAACTCGCATCATGCTACGAGTTATTCAAAATATTTTGGTAAATATTAAAATAAATCCCAAATTTTAAATTGATGTTCTATGCCACCCTTAACGAGTTAACACTTCATTCTAAATCGAACCTAAATGTTAGTGCTATACCCTGCATTTGGGCGTCCATGATGAAAGAAGGTAATCATCGCGTTTCCTGTGTAACATAGGCCGGTGTTACAGTTAACAATAAAGGACAAAACATCGCTTGTTCATCAAGTGGGCATAGTTGGGGTTAAACATACATCGTTTTAAGCGATAACCCCAAATGGAGAGTTGTGTAGTGGACACAATTAACAATCGTTGTTTACCTACATAATCATACCAGTGGATAGTGCTTAAGCCAATTCACTGTCATATGATGAATCGGGATCTCATCTTAATTAAAATTTTGTTTTTGGGTCATAAAATTAAATTAAGATATTAAAAACATAAAATACTAATTAATTAATTTTGAATTTTGTAGATGTCAACTGAAAACATTTCCTTCCAATTCTCTCTCAACCCCATCTTAGAGAAGGACAAACTTAACCACTCCAACTTCATGGACTGGCACCGCAACTTGAAAATTGTTCTCAAGGCGGAGAACAAACTGTATGTTCTTGAAACGCTAGTCCCTGATGAACCCATCAATCAGCTAACTGTTGCATATAGAAACTATGCAAAGCACTTTGATGACTCTATGAAAGTCTCATGTTTAATGTTAGCATCCATGATTCCTGAACTTTAAAGGACCATGGATGACAAGATGGCATATGAGATGAATGAGCACCTGGTTGAAATGTTCCAACAGAAGGCTCGTCATGAGAGGTTTGATGTGATGAGATCACTCATAACCACTCGTATGCAAGAGGGTACATCAGTTAGCGCTCATGTGCTAAAAATGAAGGCATATGTTGATCACTTGGCTGGTCTGGAATCCCCCTTGAGTGATGAATTAGCTGGGGATATCATCCTCAACTCACTGCCCAAGTCATATGATCAGTTCACTATGAAATACAATATGAATGGGATGGAGAAGACACTTGCAGAGCTGCATCAGATGCTCAAAACTGCTGAGGTGAATATACCAAGCAAGACTACACCAGTTCTGATGCTCAAGGAGGGTCATGTTAAGAAACCTAACACCAAGAAAAGGGGCAATCAGGGCAAATGGAAGGGTAAAGGCAAATTAGTTGCAAACAAGAAGGCTCAGAAGGATGCCAAGTGTTTTCGTTGTAATGAAATTGGGAACTGGAAGAGGAACTGTGCTAAGTATTTAGCTTAGGGATGAGCAATTGGTATAAAATACCGTCCCGATCCCGATCCCATCCCGATCCAGAAATCCCGATCCCGAAATTTTTTCAGGTTCGGAAACGGTAACCACTTTTTGGCATTTTCGGTATCAGTACGGTATCGGTAAAATACCAAATTTTACCCTCAAAATACCGATACCGTACCATACCGACATATTTCGGTATCGGTATCAAGTTTACACAAAATTCGGGATCAGTTTTTTTCGGGATCGGGACGGTATCGGTATTTGCTCATCCCTAATTTAGCTGAACTAAAGCAAGCCAAGGCTTCAGGAGGAGAGTCCTCAGGTATATATGTTATTGAAATCTTTTCTTTTTCTAGCAAAACATGGGTGTTTGACACAGGATGTGGTTTTCACATTTGTAATGCTTTGCAGGGACTAAGATTGATTAAGAAGCTGAAACAAGGCGACTTGGTGGTCCATGTTGGCAATGAACAAAGAGTTGTTGTGAAGGCAATTTGAGAATCTGTTCTTTTACTTCCTTCTGGTTTAGAACTTGTTTTGAACAATGTTTATTTTATTCCTAGTGTTACTAGAAATATTGTTTCGGTTTCTGCTTTGCATGGACAAGGTTTCAATTATCGTTTTAATGGTGAATTTATTTCTGCTTATTTTAATGATGTATTTTACTTTGACGCAAAACCAAACAATGGAATCTATGAGATAGAAATCCAAAACAATAACATATTATGCAACATCTCCCATAAACGTAATAAGTTGGACTTTAACGATACGTATATGTGGCATTGTAGACTTGGTCACATAAGCAAGAACCGTGTTAAACAACTTAAAACCGCAGGATTCTTAGATTCTAAGGGTTCGGAAACGTTTAGCAAATGCGAATCATGCTTAAGTGGAAAGTTAACAAAAGCACCTTTTTCAAATGTTGGAGAAAGAGCTAATGATCTGTTGGGACTTGTACATACAGATGTATGTGGTCCATTCAGAACAATGTCAAGACATGGAGAAAGATACTTTGTTCATTCATTGATGATTTCAGTAGATATGGTTATGTTTATCTTATGAAGCATAAACATGAAACATTTGAAAAGTTCAAGGAGTACCAAAACCATGTAGAGAATTAGCTAAATAGAACTATTAAGATGCTTCGATCAGATCGAGGTGGTGAATATCTTAGTCAGGAGTTCATCAACCATCTAAAGGATTGTGGAATAGTTTCACAGCTCACTCCACCTGGAACGCCACAACATAATGATGTGTCTGAGTGGAGAAATCAAACTCTATTAGATATGGTTCGATCAATGAAGTGTCGAACAACCCTCCCACGCTCCTTTTGGAGTTATGCTCTGGAAACTGCCGCAAAACTTGTGAATATAGCTCCAATGAAGAAGGTTGACAAAAGGCCTTATGAGATATGGCATGGAAAGAAACCAAAAGTATCCTAGCTCAAGGTCTGGGGATGTAACGCTTATGTCACTCTAGAATCTTCAGATAAACTAGATCCCAGAGGTGAAAAAGTGGTTTTCGTCGGATACGCTAAAAGGATCGGTTACCTTTTCTACCACCCCAATGAAAATAAGATTTTCACTAAACGCAGAGGCACTTTCTTGGAGGAAGAGCTTCTGGCACGAGGGATTGGAGAAAACCATGTGGATCTTGAAGAAATTCGAGAATCACAAGTGACTGAACCAGTTGTTTAGACAGAACCAGAAGTAACTGATCTAGTTGTTGAAGTTGAGCCTGAGAGGTGATGGGACAAAAGGCGCAACAATAATTGGTGATGATGGGGGAGGTGATGGTGATGGCGGTGGAGAGTGGTGGTGATAGAGATTGTTGATGTCTCTATAATTATATATTAAATATATTGGGTAAAAAGACTAAAATACCCTTGGCTAACCATATTTAACCAAAAAAAAAAAAAACTGGGTTAGGCTCAAACGACAAACCGTGCAAGATTTTGAAACGTAAAGTACAAAACTCGTCAACTTTTGCGCCAAAGGATAGCGTCTTAAAATGGGTGTATAGATAAAGGACAAAACTTGTAATTTACTAAAAAAAGCCTTGTATTAAATTTAGATGGATGTTTTGGGGCTAGGGGTGTTCTTTCGTGTTTTTTTCCAGGTTTCAGTTTTTCAGTTCAGATTGTTAGGTTTTGACTTGGAAAGAAGTGACCTGAAAGCTGACATATTTAACGTTCGGGTTGGTTGGATTTATGTATTGAGTGTATTAACCGAATAGAACCATTATGTATGTGTGTATATATCGGATTGTTAGGTTTTAACTTGATTTATGTATTGTGAGTATTAACTGAAGAGAACCATTATGTATGTGTGTATATATCAGCTCAAATTGTTATCTACTAAGTGAAGAAAACCATTATGTATGTTTGTATTAATCATGCTTCTTTACGACTCTTCCATATGTATGTGTAACCCTAGTTTTTAAGGAACAACTCTTTAATGTAAAAAGTATAAGGAACAAGTCTTTAATGCAAAACGTATAAAAGTTTAACGCCCTGAGTACCTAAATTCTCATATTATAACGTTTTGAGTCCAATTTTCTAACACCATCCAACAAGTTTACGCAAACCCAAAGCGTAAGTCAAGGGGGGATCTGTTGACACACGTGTGATGACATCAACATTCGACAACAACGCCCCATAGGGAATATGTTAGTGTTTTTTAGTTTGTCCGATGTTGTACGAATGGGGTTAGTGTAGTCATGTGTGTTGAATAGGTAAATCGTAATTTGTAAACCACCCATGATAAATGTTTAGAGTGTTCAACTTATATGTTAAAGCCACACTATAAAAGCCTGATCATTTGCATAGTTTCATAACCTTTAGAGGCAAATCATTCATAGGTGTGTGTGAGGAGGTGTGAGGGGAGTTTGGAGAGGTGAGCTACCGGTGTGAATGATGTAAATTCTTTCTGTATGAAGCTAATTTGTGTTGGTCCATTCGTTTATCATTTATTTACCGAATTTATCGTTTATCTTACAGAATTCAATTGATTTGGTCTGAAACTTGAACTTTCACTAGTTAAATTGTATTAGCATCAATTATGATCAACTAAGGGTAACTTCAGGTGAGAGCATGGGCAACTATGTCCATTTAAGTAGATTAAGGGGCAACTATGTTTAATTAAGGTTAGTTAGTGGCAAGTATGTTTGGTAACTTCAGGTGAGAGCATGGGCAACTTTGTCCATTTAAGTAGATTAAGGGGCCATACGAGCTTGCCGCTTGCTAATGAATAAAGTTTTTTTGTTGGCCGTTCAAAAAAAAAAAAAAATAGATTAAGGGGCAACTATGTTTAATTAAGGTTAGTTAGTGGCAAGTATGTTTAGTCGAGATTAGGATCAATTACTTTTAATTAGGGACATTTAATTAGTATCAATATTGGTTAATGACCATCAATTTAGATCAAATAGAGACAATTAATGTAAATATTGGTCAATGATGGTCAAACACGATCTTATGTAGACATAGGTGACCTGTCATTTTGTTAAGACTTAGTAAGACATGATATGGCTCATTAAGACATGTATAATCCAATATGCTAGGTCATCTAGGGTTAACCGTTGTCAATCTTGGCCAATAATGGTTAATATTGGTCGAAGATAGTTAATCCTAACCCGTAAAAGTCAATCATGGAAAATTAACACTCACTACGACCAATAAATACTCATTATGTCTTTTTTTTTTTTTTGAACGGCAAATTTCTTTTACTCCTGTCGTATATGGGACTTGAACCGAAGACCTCCCCATCCCAAGATGTTTAAAGGCTTTGCCTTTGCCAATAGACTACCACTCCATTGGTACTCATTATGTGTTGTTAACACTCACCATGACACGGTGTTGTTAACACTCACCATGACACGTAAGTTTACAAATTTTGTCAATTTACTTATAAAATATTAATTTTATGTAGTTTCGACTTCCAACTACAAATGTTGATAACTTTTTATCCTTTTATAAGTATGAAAATGTTTTCATGTACTAATTAAGATTAATTCTAATTGATTATTTATTTGTATAACATAATATATGTGTATATATTTATAATTTAGTTACTTTTATCATTGCTTTATAAATAAAAAATATATTTATATAGATTTATTTAATATATTAAATAAAGATGAAGTAAATATAGCCTTATTTAGGCTCACAAGCCGGATTGAGCTCCATAAGTGAAGTTGAGACTCGTTTACTAAAGTTATTTTGTACGGTTGGGCTCGTTTAAGTTCGGCTCGTCTTAAGTTTATCTCGTGTAGCTCGGCTTTCGTTTACACCCGTACTAATATTTCGAGATTGTAGTATAATTTCTAGGGCTGCAAACGAACCAAACGTTCGGCGAACAGTTCGTGAACCGTTCGGCGGGAAGTTCGTTTGTGTTCGTTCGTTTATTTAAAACAAGAAATTTCGTTCGTTTAATTAACGAACAAACATGAACATGGGTCATGTTCGTTCGTTTATGTTCGTGAACGTTCGGTAACGTGTTCATATGTGTTCGATAGTTCATTAGTGTTTTTAGTTTTTATATTTATTTAAATACTTTAAAATTCCAACAAATTAAATATCTAATAAGTGTCTGTGTATTATATATTCTGTTCATGAACGGTTTTTTGTGTTGGTTTCTTTCCATTTGTGTTCATAAACATTAGTTTGTGCTCATTTGTGTTCGTCAACGTTCGTTTTTGTTCGTTGCCTAAAATTAACAAACAAACACAAACAAACACGAACAAGTTCATTTCCTTGACAAACAAACACAAACATGAAATGTCGTTCGATAAGTGTTCGTGAACGATTCGCGAACACATATATGTTTTAACAAACGAACACAAACAAGGTCTTGTTCGTGTTCGTTCGGTTCGTTTGCAGCCCTAATAATTTCTTTAGATTTTGTTATTACATATTTTTTATGTTTATATAGATAATATAATCTTCTATTTCATCCAAGTTTTTTATCTATATTATAAAAAGTTATTTTTATAAACATATTTTCAGTTGTTAAAAATTTAAACAAAATTTCCTCCAAATTTCATTATAATTTCTCTCCAAAATTTCACCTGCTCAAATTTCGTTCACATTCAAATATTGGCCCAAAATATTTCTTTGAGCATTATCAATCGACATGGAGGAGCAAGGCGAATATAACCGGCGAATATAACCACTCATTCATTACATCTTATGATGTTTTCGGGTTCTATGAGGCTCCGTTATTACCTCCCCATTATGCTCATCGCTATCCTTTTTCGCAAGGGTGTGGCTATTGGCATACCAAACCCTAGTAAAATTAGGGTTTATCTACACAACGTATAGGTCAATACGCAGCGTGCTGCGTATTGACCTATACGCTGCGTAGATAAACCATGAATCTCAGTGCCTAATAACCAATCATTGCACAGAAAACAAGGTTTATATACGCTGCGTATAGCTCTCTACGCAGCGTATATAAACCATCTGAAAAGTAAGGGTCATTTTGCTAGTTTGGAAGCATCAGATTTTTACATGGTTTATATACGCTGCGTATAGGTCAATACGCAGCGTATATAACCTTTCAGAATTTTTTTCAACATTCGGCCTATTTGTGGTATAAATTCTCAACCGGTTACAATGTTATCTCGCTTAAACTATATAACGAGTTAAAAATATATAATGTTTTTTATTAATTAGTCGACGTGGTTGTTAATTTATTTAGTCGATGTTGTCGAAAAGCGTATAATTTTAAAATTTTGAAAAGCGTATATACGGTTCGAATACTATAACTTTAAAATATTATAGCTTAAATAAGTGGAAATACCCGGGTAGTGTTCGAATATGTTAAACCGTTTACAGCAAAAGTTTTATATGTACACCAAAAGTTTGATATATACAGCAAAAGTTTGTGCATACATAACAAAATGATAAAATACTATGGCTGCTGCTGCTGCTCCTGCTGCTACTGCTGATGCTGATCCCATTCCGCATCCGTAATGTAGGGTCGTGGAGGTAACCCGTCACGCTGTCGGCGCTCCAGCAGCTCCGCAACCACCCACTCCAACAGATAGTTGTTCCTTTCAACGTACCGAAGTAGCCGCTTATGTGTTGGGTCAGGACCGGGCCAAACATGGCGTGGGAACTGAGGCGCCCCGGGTGGTCCACGCGGCTGTGGTGGCTCCGGAATGACGACGGTCGGCTCATGCGGCTCTGGCACCTCCGGATCACGCGGGGGAAATACCAGAGCGAACTGTGCCGGCAGCTGTGTAAGCTCGTATTGCGTGCCGTCCAGCTTCTTAAACCGCTTCCCGCATAGGAAGTCTTTGGTAATGTGCATTCCGGATATTGTGTTCATCCCCATCCGCTTCGGCTGTTTCGCCGGGCCTACATGGTCGCGGTCATTCTCCGGATGATAGCCCAATGAAAGGGCTATCCTAGTCACGTAGGCGCCGCCGAATAACAGTCCGCGCTCCTGTCGATGATGCACGGAGGCGAAGTACTGCGCCAACCCGTAGGCGAGAGCGCACGGCCTCTTGTATAAGAGGCAATATAAGAAAAACAAGTCACCACTGGTGCACCACTCTCGGCTTTTGTTTCGAGCAGTGATCGAAGTGGAAATCATTTTGTGCAAATACCTGCACAAAAGGAAAACAGTCAGTAAATAATAATCAGACGACATCGACTAAATGAGGATAAAAAAAAACAATATGTTTTTGACTCGTTACGGATTTCGACGCGCGTAACGGACCTACGCGCCTTACGAGCGTTGAAACTAAGATCGTCGTTAAATTATATTTTTTTTATTATTTAGTCGACGTCGTCCGTAAGGCGCGTACGGCCCTAACGAGCGTCGAAACTAAGATCGTCGTTAAAATATATTTTTTTTATTATTTAGTCGAAGTCGAACCGTAAGGCGCGTAGGTCCCTAACGAGCGTCGAGACTAAGTTCGTCGTTAAAATATAAAACGGCGATCTTAGTGTCGACGCTCGTTAGGGACCTACGCGCCTTACGGTTCGACTTCGAGTAAATAATAAATCAAAATATTTTAACGATGAACTTTGTCACACCCCCAAAATACCACCTAGGGAATGTCCCTGCTAGGCGTGTGACGTACCAACAACGAGCCACTAATTACATTGAACCCATACAAGTTTCAAAATAAAATCCTCAAATATTAATGAAAAATACCATTAACGAGTTTTAATGAAAACCAACATGTTCAGCGAAAGCAAATAATAAACCAATGTTAAACTGTTCAAAACCAATGTATTAGTATCAAGTATCCAATCATATAAATCCCCCCAATCGACCCATGACCACTCCTGCTACTCCAGACAGCAAGTTCCCAAATCCAAGATATCTAACGACCTGCGAGCATGCAACAAGTGTATCAGACAAGGCTGATGAGTTCATAGTTTTACAAATCGTTAGTTACCAAGTGTTTAATCCAGTTCATTGAATATAATGTAGATAATAACCCGAGTACCGTACAAGATGGCTACCAGATTGTTTTGCCCGTCCCCACTGCCCCCTATCTAAGCAATGGTCATGATTTAAGGTCATTAGTTCACGCCCGTCCTCGCAGGTAGGGTGTGAGGTTGCTAAGCCTAATAGCGCTATCAACTAACACCCTGTTACCTCCCCGGTAACTATTCGGTATAAGATGGGACTTAAAATGATAGGAAAGGTGTATTATCTAACATTCACATTTTAACCAAGAATTGTATTCCTCTCAGGAATACCCAGTGTTTTTTTTACCCAAGACCCATTCCTCCCAGGAATGCCCAAAAGACTGTCCCAACCACCGGGACGCATGCTCAAGAGATGAACTCACCTTAGGTTTGCTCGGTAAGATTAATTACTTTGTTTATCAGTTGAACAATCCAATCCTAGTATGGTTTCAGTACCAGTCAGTTACTTACACACATAGATCACATATCTTTATTATGCAAGTATGAACAAGCTTGGCACATATTATCACACGAGTTATAGCGAGTATTCAAGTTATATATACACCTTCACATCACAAACCCATATACCATTATATCACATGTTAACAGCTCATTTACCATTTACATACACATAGTTGGTTCACGTATACGTTCATATCACAAATTCATACTACACCCGACACATAGCAAATAACATCACGTTCAATTCCGTTTTGGTCACACACCCAATGATGTAATTCATACACTAACAGTTTGCGTTGGACTAGACTAGTGTGGCCCAACAGCCATTCACAACCCAAAATACAAGACCTACTAAAGTGACCGGCCCACTGATGTGATTAAATTGAAGATTGTAGCCCAAATATTAGTAATCTGATAACATTATGCGGCCCATTAACTGCTGTTGCGCCGCCCACCATTCCCAGGTCCGACTGGGCTTTGTGACCATGCCTAAACAGAACATGTGATCCCCCGGCCCAACAGTTTGATCCCATGTCCAGCCCACATCAAGTGTGCGGTGGTCCACACAAGCACCCGTAGCCCAGTTACCCCCCTTAGAGCCCAATTCCTTTTACCAGTCCACCTGTTTGTGTAGTTGGGCCGTCTTTTGTGCGATGGGTTGTTACCAATTATCATGTGAACATTTCAATTCCAATACCCACCCCACCTATGCATCACTAGATCAAATCATCAAGTACATGAACATAATCAAAATCATACTATTCCTAACCATCCGTATGATTGAGACTGTTAACTAGCATTTGCAATAATCATGTTTAACGACTTATCATATCATGGAAAGTCTTAGAAATCGTTATTCAATATCAACTCCTAAAAATTCATCACATAATATCACATCTTAGGAGTCGTTATACTAACGATCATTAGAATTCATCAGGTAACATCAAGTCTTATTGAACGATTTGCATGAAAGAATACAACACACGTATATTCAAGAATCATACTAACTGGGATTGAATGTGTTTGAGTAAGGGACTTCTACGCAAGGGGGGGGGGTCTCCTGCCGTATGTAACTTGGAAATAGGTAGGGTTTGTTTGAGTTTTGTGATATTTTGTTTACGTAACTGTGTGTATATAATATCCTAATTTCAATAACCAGCCCCTAATACAAGTCCTACTTGGGCTCCTTGACATGTGAGTGTAAGCCCAACATGTGTGTAGACTAGTAATTATGTGTAAGCCCAACATGTGTGGACTAGAAATCGGCCCAAACATATTATCGATACAAAGATTGACCCATTTAGTCCTATGATATGTAACATGTACCACCATGTTTCACGTTTTACGTTTAGGGGATTTATTAGGGTTACGAGTGTTGTGCGTAAAGAATAACCTACTTACATGTAACGAAGTTATAACACCCTACTACGTTTCACATTGAAAAGAGAAAACGGAAAGTTAAGGTCACAAGATTAGGCGACACTAACCTCGGAAGTTCGGGTTGTCACATCATCCCCAACTTGAAAGAAATTTGATCCCGAAATTTGACAAGTAAGCACAGAGGAGTGAGGTGAGAGGTCAAGATTACTGCGGATTTTGCTCAGGTGCCACATCATCCCCAACTTGAAGAGGAATTTCGTCCCGAAATTCACCAGCTTTACCAGACTTAGACTTGTCATCAGGAAAAAGTTGAGGATATTTAAGCTTCATCTGATCCTCACGCTCCCACGTGAACTCCGGTCCACGTCTGGAGTTCCAACGAACTTTCACAATCGGGATACGACTATGTTTACGCACTTTGACCTCCCGATCCATAATCTCGATAGGTTCTTCGACAAACTGCAACTTGTCGTCGATCTTCAACTCTTGAAACGGCACAATCAGTGTTTCATCAGACAAACACTTCTTCAATTGTGAAACATGAAAGACGTCGTGAACATTACCCAACTCAGCAGGTAATTCAAGCTTGTAAGCCACTTTACCGATCCACTCCAGGATTCTAAATGGCCCAACGTAACGCGGATTGAGCTTCACGCGCTTCCCAAAGCGTACGACACCCTTCCACGGCGAAACTTTCAACATAACCCGATCACCTACAGCGAACTCTAACGGTTTCCTACGCTCATCAGCATAGCTTTTCTGATGATCACGTGCTGCTGCCATACGGTTTCTGATCTGAACAATCTTTTCTGAAGTTTCGAGCATAAGCTCAGGACCCGTGATCTGGCTGTCACCTACCTCAGCCCAACAGAGAGGAGAACGACACTTTCGCCCGTACAGTGCCTCGAATGGAGATGCCTGAATACTAGTGTGGTAGCTGTTGTTGTAGGAGAACTCTATCAACGGCAAATGTTTCTCCCACCCTTTCCCAAAATCAATCACACAGGCACGCAACATGTCTTCAAGTGTCTGAATGGTGCGCTCACTCTGACCATCTGTCTTTGGGTGATAAACAGTACTCATATCGAGACGTGAACCGAACGACTTATGCATCGAGTGCCATAAATCAGAAATGAAACGCGGGTCTTGATCTGAGATGATAGAAGTTGGCACCCCGTGCCTAGAAACCACTTCTTTAAGATAAACCGCTGCCAGCTGTGAGAACTTATCTGTTTCCTTGATTGCTAGAAAATGCGCTGACTTCGTGAGATGAACAACAATCACCCAAATAGTGTCATTTCCGGCCTGAGTTTTCGGTAAACCTGTGACGAAATCCACAGCAATCTGCTCCTATTTCCACGTGGGTATCTCTGGCTGCTGAAGTAAACCCGAGGGTTTCTGATACTCCACCTTGACTTTAGCACAAGTCAAACACTTACTCATGTATGTCGCTATATGAGCCTTCATCTTTGGCCACCAATACATAACTCTTAGATCCTGATACATTTTGTCTGAGCCCAGGTGAACAGAATACTGAGACTTGTGCGCTTCGTCTATTACAAGCTCTCGAAGATTACAATACAAAGGAACCCATACCCGCTCCATAAAGTAATGAATGCCGTCAGATCTCTCCACAAGTCGTTTTTCCATGCCCCGCAAGTATTCAGCCTTGATGTTCTCTCCCTTCAATGCCTCGATCTGAGCGGAAGGAATCCGATCAGGTAAACCATAGTGAATAGTGAGCTGTAGAGCGCGAACACGTTTAGGCTTTGTCTCCTTTCGGCTAAGTGCATCAGCTACAACATTAGCTTTCCCCAGATGATACTTGATGGCACACTCGTAATCGTTCAAAAGCTATATCCAACGACGCTGCCGCATATTCAATTCCTTCTGGTCGAAGATATGCTGGAGACTCCTGTGATCGGTGTAGATAGTGCATTTGGTACCGTACAGATAATGTCTCCAAATCTTCAACGTGAAAATTACAGCCCCCAATTCCAAATCGTGAGTCGTATAATTCTTCTCGTTTACCTTCGACTGACGAGAAGCATAAGCTATCACCTTCTCGCGTTGCATCAACACGCAACCGAGACCCTGAATCGAAGCATCATAATAAACCACAAAATCTTCGGTACCCTCAGGTAGACATAAGATCGGTGCGCTGCATAGTTTCTGCTTCAAGAGTTGGAAAGCGTCCTCCTGTTTCGTTCCCTAAGAATAAACAACTTTCTTCTGTGTCAAGGAGGTGAGAGGTTGAGCGATCTTCGAGAAATCCTGAATAAACCGACGATAGTACCCTGCAAGACCAAGAAATTGTCGCACCTCCGAAGGATTCTTCGGTGCCGCCCAATTCCTAATAGCATCGATCTTAGTAGGATCCACGTGTATCCCCTTCTCGTTAACAATATGCCCAAGAAAGTGTACTTCTCGAATCCAGAAATCACACTTAGAAAACTTCGCGTAAAGCTGCTCCTTCCTCAGGAGCTCCAGGATAAGACGTAGATGTCGCTCGTGGTCCTCGTTGCTCTTGGAGTAGATCAAGATGTCGTCGATGAAAACAATAACAAAGTCGTCGAGATACGGTTTGCACACGCGGTTCATGAGATCCATGAAGACTGCTGGTGCGTTAGTCATCCCAAACGACATAACCAAAAACTCATAGTGGCCATACCGCGTTCGAAAAGCCGTTCTGGGTACATCCTCCTCGCGGACTCGTACCTGATGATAACCCGACCTTAAGTCGATCTTGGAATAAAAACTTGACCCTTGCAGCTGGTCAAACAGGTCGTCGATACGGGGTAAAGGATAACGGTTCTTGACTGTCACCTTGTTGAGCTCACGATAATCTATACAGATCCGAAAGGATCCATCCTTCTTCTTCACAAACAGTACTGGGGCTCCCCAAGGTGAAGAGCTAGGTCGGATAAAACCTCTATCCAACAGCTCTTGGAGTTGATTCGACAACTCCTGCAACTCTCCTGGCGCAAGACGATAAGGAGCACGAGCAATCGGGGCTGCTCCTGGTGCGAGGTCAATCTGAAATTCCACCTGACGTTGTGGAGGTAAACCAGGGAGTTCTTCAGGAAACACATCAGGAAACTCACGAACAACTGAAAGATCCTCGATCCTCCTCTCATCAGATTGCGAGTCAGTAACAAGAGCTAAGATAGCAGGGTAGCCCTTACGCAAACACTTCTGAGCCTTCATCGCTGAAATAATGCTAACCGTGGCACCACTACGATGACCCGGAACTGATAAAGATTCTCCACTAGAGAGAGGAATGCGCACGATTTTCTCCTTGCAGAGAATTTCTGCCTGGTGCTTGGACAACCAGTCCATGCCAATAACCACATCAAAACTTCCAAGAGTAATAGGGAGTAGGTCAATGTCGAACACTTGACCCATGAGATCGAGTTTGCACCCAACAAAAACATGTGAAGCTTCGATTGTTTTACCATCTGCTAGTTCTACTATATGTTTAGTTACAAGTGGTGTAGGACTCAATCCTAACTGATGACTGAACCCCAAAGATACATAACTCTGATCGGCACCAGAGTCGAATAAAACAGAAGCAAATATATCGTTTATAAAAAATGTACCAGTCACTACATTGCCATCGTTCCTAGCCTCCCCAGCTCCAATAGTAAACATTCGCCCACGCGCACCGTTTCCCCCATTGTTCCCAGTGTTATTGTTATTACCCGCGTTCTGATTCAACTGAGGGCACTCCCGCTTGAAATGGCCCTCGTCACCACACTGAAAACAACCCTTACGGTTACCCTGATTCTGCTGAGGCTGCTGTCTATCCTGCTGCTGTGACTGCTGCTGCTGTGGGGGCTGCTGCTGCTGCTGCTGTCTCAGAAGTGGGGCCCTACAATCCTTGTCCACGTGACCCACTTTGTTGCACCTATGACAGACTCAGGTACACGGCCCACGATGATGATAGTTGCACTTGTTACACTTTGGATGCTTCCCCGCTAAGTATTCTGACTCAAAGTGTTGCCCTGGTTCTGATTCACAGAAGACGACTGGCCTCTTCTGTGACTGTATTGAATTAGACGCCTTGTCCACATCATTCCACTTACGCTTGCTGTCAGTGGCGGGAGTAGCAGCTGTAGTAGCAGTAGTAGTAGAAGAAACACGTGGTGGTAGCGCCCCACGCTCCACCTCCTGGTTAGTGATCTTGTGAGCTAAGCGAATGATCTGAGGTAGATTGTTAAGGTTTGCAGCAGTAACATAACCCTTCACAGCTGGTGCTAGGCCCTTGAGGTACAACTCAATTCTTCGAGGTGGAGGTCGAGATAGGTTAGGACATAAGGTTGCTAGCTCATGAGATCTCTTCGTGTATGCCTCGATCTCCGACCCCACCATCTTCAATTCATAATACTCGTTCTCAAGCTTCTGGATCTCATCACGAGGACAGTACTCCTCTCGCATCAACTCCTTGAACTCATCCCAAGTAGTGGCATTCGCCATCTCAATACCCAACATCTGAACCTGGGCATTCCACTAAGTCAAGGCACCATCCTCTAGCGTGCCTGAAGCATACTTCACCCGGTCCCCCACGGGACAGTTGCACATAGCAAACACAGATTCGGCCTTCTCAAACCAACGTAAGAGTACCACAGCTCCTTCAGTCCCACTGAAGGTCTGTGGCTTACAATCCATGAAGGTTTTGAACGTACAAGCAGGTGGATTGTTTTGATTCGCAGGTTGACCTAAAATGAAAGAACGTACAAAACACAAGTAAGATTCGAATATACGACACAAGGATAGAAAGTAATTGGCACATATCGTACCAGCCTGGTAAGCCACTAGGGCTTCAGCTACACGAGTGTTGATCAAGTTGGTTAATTCGGCCTGAGTCATAGCAATGTGGCCACATCCACCACCGCTGCCTCCTCTACGTCCACTCATGGTTCTATATAAGAAAAGGAAGGATTTAAAATGCAAGTTCGAGTAGGAGTCAATCATTACTATGACCTCCATAGACTACTGAGTTCTATCATGACATCAATTCACAGAGCGGAACCCCTCTTACACTCATTAAAATTCAATGGGACTCACATGCACCTCACATTATTATTATGTGTGCACCCATAATAATAAGGCAATTTGCATGCTCATCTCAGTGCCTCTTAACTTGCGCTAAAAGGTTCCCCGAACTCGAGCGATAAGACAGATGAAACCACAACATAGATCATGAAAGTTCAAGAAGAGTCACACTCTTAAAACACGTAACACGGGTTGGTAACATAGAAACTCATACTATAGTGCCAAGTGTGCATTCACGTGTAATGTCATACATAAGTGTACGCTAGATATACTATGCAATAGTAAACAAGAGACGAACCTTGCAATCGGATCTGTTCGGTTATAGTCTGGTTTTATAAAAATGTTTTAAAATCAAGTTCACTATAACCAGTGGCTCTGATACCAAACTGTCACACCCCTAAAATACCGCCTAGGGAATGTCCCTGCTAGGCGTGTGACGTACCAACAACGAGCCACTAATTACATTGAACCCATACAAGTTTCAAAATAAAATCCTCAAATATTAATGAAAAATACCATTAACGAGTTTTAATGAAAACCAACATATTCAGCGGAAGCAAATAATAAACCAATGTTAAACTGTTCAAAACCAATGTATAGTATCAAGTATCTAATCACATAAATCCCCCCAATCGACCCATGACCATTCCTGCTACTCCAGACAACAAGTTCCCAAATCCAAGATATCTAACGACCTGCGAGCATGCAACAAGTGTATCAGACAAGTGTCACACCCCGATATTTCCACGTATTACCGGTGGGCCCGGTGGGGAGTATCGTGACGTAGTTGATATCATCATAGTTAAACAACACAATTTTTAAATGCACAGCGGAAGCAAAAGATAGATTTATTTCAACTGAATAAATTGTAATAATAAGTATCACAAAATAGTTGAAACGGATCCACAGGCGGATCAAAGTAAAAAGAAATATTGTTCAACAGAGGCATCTAAGCTTGCGAGACTTTTATTTGATGCTAGGAGAGGCCAGCCTATTCCGATTAGTACCTGCACTTAGCCTTTTTGGGAAAATACGTCAGTTTACACTGGTAAATACAATTAACTGACTCATTTTGAAAATGTTTAAGAAATTTGATTTGAATGCACATGGCATAAAACTTTTTATAACTTGGGATAATTATTTATATATAAACTTGTAAAAGATTTACATGTTTCTTATACGTTCGGTAGCCCGGGTTGAACACCGGGTTAAAGATTAATTGACACACCACATGATATAGTCCCGTTGCGAGTTATTCTCGAAACCGGCGGTTATATCTCATTATTTATAAATGCACTGGTGGGTGTACGGCTACACCCACGTGCTAAGGTCGTGGCCATTTCTATGAATGATGCCAAGGATATCCGGGACATGGTCATTAACCCCCCAAAGGTTTTAAGCGAACAAAACAATTTAAACGGGTCATTTCTATAAATTAACCTTCATACGATTAAAGATTCAATGCCCGACCAAGCGGTATTTTGTATACCGTACCCCAAGCCCGTATAAGGGAAAATAAGTTAAAAGTATTTACCTTTGCAAGTAATAATCACAAATAGCAAGTGCACGTAGCTTTTACTGGGTCTCCTATTCTGGAACGAAGGTTAATAATAACCTATTAGATTCCTAACGGTCTTTAATTAAGTCTAAACTTAGACCGTTTAGTTTTAAAGGAAGATACGGTTCAAACGCACGATTAAGCGAAGAACGGATTAGAATGTGGTTTAGACCCGAAAAGTTTGAAGACTTGTATAATATGGGTAAACTAAACACATTCTGAATTTTGAGATGAAAACGATAAGGTTTGACCCGTTTCGGCTAATTTCTGCAAACTAGTTACATAAACCGCACCGAACGCGAATAATGCGTAACGGGTAACCAAATGATTCATGAACAGGTTTCCTAGGTTAATATGTCTTAAATATGTTGTGATATCAGTAGGATACCTTCCATTATGCCCAAAATGGATTTAAACTCAAATTATGCCCCGTAGGGGCATTTTGGTAATTTTAGAGCTTATAAAAGATTTTAAATATAAATCTGAGTTTCAGGTCTGATATATTCAGTAAAAATACTTATTTTTATAAGTCATAACAGTAGGGTATGTATATATGTGAAATTTACCTTTTATAACCAAACTATGCACCGTAGGGGCATTTTGGTAATTTCACATAAGCTTAAAAGGTCTAAACCGGGAATCAGAGTTAAAAACTTTTCTTTATTCTTAAAATATAAAAATTTTCTTAAAACATCAGTAGGTATTAAGTCTTATATGAGAAAAATGGTTTTAATACATAATATGCGTTTTAAACGTGTAAAAATGCGATTTTAAGCTATTTCCGGGTTTTTAAAGGAAAGCTGATCTTTTTATTATTCCAGAAGGCTTAAAATAATTTATTTATCATATATGATTAGTAGAAAAAGGTTTGGTATCAAAATGATTTGTAAAACTCATTTTATAAGCCAATAGGGCAAAACCGGCAATTACCGAATCAAGCTTAGAACTCTATGTTATGCTCAGCCTAAAAATAAATAAAAATCTTCAAAAATCCCAAAATGTTATATTACATCAGTGGGTAAAAAGTTTGGTATCAAAATCAGGTTTAGATAAGCTATACGTTAATTACGCCGTTTAATTAATAAAAAGCTTTTCATTTACGATAATGAGCATAACTCCTATTCTAGACCTCAAATTGATGTCAAATTTTAGGGACAAGTCTATAAATCAGTAACTAAGATTTCTATTCTTTTATGTTTTCAAAAATCACGTTTTAAGGTCGAAAGGGCATAATGGTCAATATTTAAGCATATAACGAAAACATGCACATGAATCGAATAACTATTGAACCAAGTTGTATAATCACAGAGGGTTATACTAACATGTAACATGGTCTTAATAAGGCTCTAAGGAATTCTTAAATTATTCTCTAACGGGTAAGAACTGAAAGTCAAAGTAAAAGTCCAGTTATGCGACTTTCGGTTCCAAACCGAGCTTAAACTAAAAATTGTCGGGTTGAACATGTTTAGACATGTTCCTACATTAATTACCAAGTTATATTAGTGATAAAACAGGTTGCATGGCCTCTACATTTTTAATTATGTGTTAATTTGAAAATAAGCTTTCTGTTGACTTTTTAAGATTAACTTTGACCCGACAATTGACCTAGTTAGAGTGGGAATCAGAGGGTGCCCTTTTAAGGGTTTATTACCCACATAATTACCAACTCATAGGTACTTTCAATTCGTGATTTGACTGGACAATTATTGAATAATCACGAAGTCAAACCTTAATTATGACGGTTTGACTTTAAGCTAATTAACTAAGCTAAACTGAATTAAGGAGGGTTAAGGACACTTACAAAGGTCCTAAGCACGATTAGTGACTCCTAGGAAGGGTGCTTGAGCTCCAAAATTATCCAGAAGTGAAGTTTGTGAAAGTTTTCAAATGATTTCCTCAAGTGTTGCAACTAGTAGGTTCTTATATAGGAGTTTTTGATCTCACAAGATGATGCCAAGGAAGTCTATGCATGATTTCAGATCATTACAAGTGCCCCCTATGCATGAAATACCATTGGGGCAGCCCCTGGTATGTAAAACAAGAGTTTTGAGTCTGTTTAGTAGCCTTAACAGGCATCTGCAGGTGAAAACTGTCGCTGGTAGTCCCAGGTGGCCCGCGCAAGGGTCCACATATTCCTTACGTGGCCCGTGTGAAGGTTCAGAACAAGTTAACAAGTTTCAAAGTTTGTATTTTAGGTCCCTGGTCCTTCTAAACGTGGTTTTAAGTTTATTTCTTGCACTTTTGGTCCTCTAACTTGACTTTTAAGGGCTCCAAGACATATTTAAACATTGTTAAGTCCTTGGTTAACTTTGTAATTACCCGAAAAGTCATAAATTTCAATGTTGACGCTTTTAACCCCTCATATACGAATATTGTCATAACTTTCTCATACTTTATCGAACCCTTGTGAGATTTTTATCACTTATTCTAGTGAGCATAATTAATCATTACAAAGCTTCGGGTTTGCTAAAAGGTTATCAGAGGTATACTTCAAACATGTTGACACATTTAACCCCTGTAGTTTGTAATTTCTCACTTTCTCTCACAATTAGCTTCGTATGATCCATGATTCATTCGTTTAAGGGTGTAAACATCGTGTAGGGTCGTTGAAAGGTATAATTATCCATTGTGAACACTTTGAACCCTTATATTCACATACTTTCTTTGTTTGTCAAGTTTAGTCCTTCATAAGTAATCTTTTACACGTTTAAAGCTCATGACACGTGTCGATACATCAATGGACATAAATTTTCGAGGTGTTACATCCTGACCCCCTTAAAAGAAATCTCGACCTCGAGATTTACTGAAATAAATGAGGGTATTTTTCTTTTATTGTGGACTCTACCTCCCACGTATACTCGGGACCTCTGCGGGCATCCCATTTAACCTTTACAATTGGTACATGCTTCCTTCGAAGCTTCTTAACCTGTCGATCCTCGATCGACAAAGGTTTTTCCACAAACTTTAAGCTCTCATCTATGTGCACATCCTTATGTGACATGACTAGTGACTCATCAGCTAGGCATTTCTTTAGATTGCAGATGTGGAATACATTATGAATACCACTGAGCTCTTCAGGCAGGTTTAAATTGTATGCCACTGATCCGACACATTCGATGATCTCGAATGGTCCTATGTACCTTGGGCTTAACTTGCCTTTCTTCCCAAACCGCATTACCCCTTTCCAGGGTGATACTTTAAGTAGTACCCTGTCACCTACCTCGAATTTCAGAGGTTTACGCCTTAAATCTGCGTAGCTTTTCTGCCTATCTCTGGCAGCTTTGAGACGATCTCGTATCTGTACGATCTTTTCTGTCGTCTCCAGGACTATATCAGGTCCTGTTAGTTGGACATCTCCAACTTCTGCCCAGCAAACGGGCGTCCTGCACCTCCTTCCAAACATGGCTTCAAATGGTGCAGCTTGGATACTGGAGTGATAGCTATTATTGTATGAAAACTCGATCAATGGAAGATGATCATCCCAAATTCCACCTAGATCAATGACACAAGCCCTTAACATATCTTCCAGTGTTTGGATTGTCTGCTCGCTTTGACCATCCGTCTGAGGATGGTATGCCGTGCTGAAGTTCAATCGATTGCCCATCGATTGCTGAAAGCTTTTCCAAAAGTGCGACGTATACCTTGTATCCCTATCGGAGATGATAGACACTGGCACTCCATGGAGAGATACAATCTCGTCCACGTATAGCTGAGCTAACTTATCTGAGCTATGTGTTTCCTTAATAAGTGAGCTGACTTAGTCAATCTATCCACTATCACCCAAATAGTATCATTTCCTTTCTTTGTTTTTGGCAACTTGGTGATAAAATCCATTGTCACCATCTCCCACTTCCATGTGGGAAGTTCAGGCTGTTGTAGGAAACCTGACGGCTTCTGGTGTGCAGCTTTGACTTGCGCGCACGTTAAGCATTTAGCTACATAGGTAGCTATAGACTTCTTCAAGCCTATCTACCAATAGTTTGCCTTCAGATCCAGGTACATCTTGTCAGCTCCAGGATGAACGGAGTATTTAGAACTATGGGCTTCCTGGAGGATAACATCCCGAAGTCCTCCATAAATTGGTGTCACACCCCCAAAATCCACCCGCGGAGTATCACCGCTTGGAGGCGTGACTGACCAGGATCAAGCCACCAATCATATTGAACATATAAGTAAATACCAAAAATCATTCATCAATACGAAAGGTGTTTTCAAAACCAAACATCAACAAGTGTGTAGCGGAAGCATAAGTATGTAAACCCAATGTAAATAGTAAATTCAAATGTTTAGATAGATAACATGGCATCATCAGTCCATGTCCCACAACGACCTGCTCCTCCCTGTGCAAGCTCCATATGTACCTAAGGTCCTGCAAGGCATGTAAGAGAGAGTCAACAACTAGTTGAGCGAGTTCACAGTTAATAGTTCAGTAATAGTATAGCGTGAGTAGTAGTATGTTCGTTCGCTACAAAGTATCGTATTATTTCACATCGCGGCCCTCCAGCCAGGTGTGCGAAGATGTTGGGGAATGTTATTCCCCAAGTATTCTAGACTAGGTTTATTTGTATCGCGGCCTCTCCAGGCAGGTGTGCGAAGATTTGTAAGTTTAGTTCGCGGCCATCATATGGCAGGTGTGCGAAGACAGTCATAATATCGCGGCCAATCCTTGGCAGGTGTGCGAAGATCGTTCAATAAGTGTTACTAGTCTAGCAGTAGTTTCCATCATTTACGTATGTATAGTAAATCATCAAATCCCCATTCCCCCCTGGGAACCCCATGCCTTGGCTTGTGTGAACTCACCTTGGGTTTGCTCGGTATGCTAAGTATATGTTCGCAAGTAATCAATCCCGTCCTAAAGTATGCACGTATGTGAAATCAGTTTGTGTTCAAGTTATGCATGTATAAACATGTAGCACGTAATCACAATCATATACCAGATGGTTACACTTAACAGCAGTTAAATACTCCAGTTTACATTTAACAGAATTGACCCGAGTTACTGTGCAGATTACATATTCGGCGAAACACACATTTGGCGAAACACAATATTGGCGAAACACAATATTGGCGAAACACAATATTGTTTCGTCGAGGTGTCCCTTGGCGAAACAGAACTTCTGATTCGTCGACTACCCTTGGCGAAACACATTCTGTTTCGCCGAGAGTTCGGTTTCGTCGGACAGTTCAGTTACGTCAGTACAATTACATGCAGAAACCCTAATCATCACTAACAGCCGACATCAATATTATCAATCATGCAGTAATCATTCAACACAGAATCATCGTAACATCATCATAGCATAATCATCGGATTTCTTTAACGTCTAGCATGAACCCTAGTTCTTACGTATCAAACCGACTATCATACAAGATCACATTATCGAACCCTATCAAGATGCTAACCAGATTCAGATTAACACCATCCAGAACCAAGTATTCAATCGTATCGAGTTTCACATAAAACTATTTATATCCGACAACAACATTCATATCGAAATCTATATCATCATCATCATAACAAGAACCCTAATATTTAACATGTATCGATTTCAAATATACATCATCAAAGCAGAATCACATGACACATAGACACGTACACGGATGAACGATCAATCAAGACACATAGATTTACTAACCGAGATGATGGTTTGATCGCACAAGGGTTTCCGGAGGGTTCTAGTTTGTCGTCACAGTGAGAGAGCTCTAGGGTTTCGGTTGTTTTGATAGAAAGTGTAAAAGTGATGTTGTTTTACGAATGAACGGTTTTGTGAGATATAACTCACGTAACAAGGTTGGGCCCGTAACTGGGCTTCTGCGTAACAGTTGGGCCGGCGAAACACTTGTTTCGTCAAAAGTGAAATGGCGAAACAAATCATTGTTTTGTCGAGTTGTTATTGGCGAAACACAACTTGTGTTTCGTCGAGTTGCACAAGTCTTAAACAGTTTACAATATTCATGCAGTCAAGTACTTACACATCATCACCCAAAAGTAAAAATAATCATCTCAACTTATCATTCAGTGTGCACAATTACAAGGTAAATCATTCATGTAAACAATTATCTAGACAGTCAACGTGCATTAAATGCGAATAGAGAATGTCGGAAATTCGAGTTGTCACATTATCCCCAACTTGAAAGAAATTTCGTCCCGAAATTTAGCATGCGGTTACTGAGGAAAGCTAATGGTGTGACGTTGTTTACCTGTATTGTATCGCGGCTCCCCGAGCAGGTTTGCGAAGATTACTGGTTTTCCTGGGGTGTCACATTATCCCCACGTTGATTTGGAATTTCGTCCCGAAATTCTGTATTGGTAGCTTCAGCCTCAGTAGTAGTTGCATTGGTTCCGAATAACTGGGGATATTTGAGTTCCATTTGATCCTCACGCTCCCAGGTGAACTCTGGGCCGCGGCGGGAGTTCCAACGAACTCGTACAAGAGGGATTCTCGTGTTCTTGAGGACCTTAACATCCCGGTCCGTGATTTCAACAGGTTCCTCGACGAAGTGCAACCGCTCGTCGATAGTGAGTTCCTTTAAGGGAACTATGTGGGTCTCATCTGACGTACACTTCTTCAGATTCGACACGTGAAAGACGTTGTGAACTGCACTGAGTTCAGGTGGTAAGTTCAATCTGTAAGCCACTTTGCCTATTTTCTCAATAACCTCGAAAGGTCCAACATATCGTGGATTTAGTTTGCCGCGTTTGCCAAAACGAACCACACCCTTCCAGGGTGAAACTTTAAGTAGCGCTCGATCCCCAACCTGGAATTCGAGTAGTTTCCTGTCTTTATCAGCGTATACTTTCTGACGGTCACGAGCTGCCGCCATGCGTTGTCGTATTTGTGCAATCTTTTCAGTAACTACCATTTCTGGACCTGTGATCTGACTTTCCCCCACCTCTGCCCAACAGAGAGGTGACCGGCACTTACGCCCGTACAATGCCTCGAATGGTGCAGCTTTAATGCTGGTGTGGTAGCTGTTGTTATACGAAAATTCCACAAGTGGCAGATGTTTTTCCCAACCATTGCCAAAGTCTATTACGCACGCCCGAAGCATGTCTTCTAGAGTTTGAATAGTGCGCTCAGACTGCCCATCGGTCTGAGGATGATACGCCGTGCTCATGTCTAAACGAGAGCCAAAAGATTTATGCATTGCTTGCCACAGTTCTGAAGTAAAACGTGTGTCACGATCAGAGATGATGGAGGTGGGCACCCCGTGCCTCGAGACCACTTCTTTTAAGTAGATGTCTGCTAAGGTAGAGAACTTGTCTGTTTCCTTGATAGCCAAGAAGTGAGCAGACTTTGTGAGTCGATCCACGATCACCCAAATAGTATCATTTCCGCGCTGAGATCTAGGTAAGCCAGTAACAAAATCCATGGAAATTTGCTCCCATTTCCATTGTGGTATCTCAGTTTGTTGGAGTGGTCCTGACGGTTTCTGATATTCTGCCTTGACTCTCGCACAAGTCAAGCATTTGCTAACGTATGTGGCTATGTGGGCCTTCATGCTAGGCCACCAATATGTGGTTTTGATGTCGTGGTACATTTTATCCGCACCTGGTTGTACCGAGTAGCGAGACTTATGAGCTTCATCCATCACTAGCTCACGTAAGTTGCCATAAAGTGGTACCCAAATGCGTCCTGTAACGTAGTAAGCACCATCTTCCTTCTGTTCTAAACGTTGTCTTGAGCCACGTAGGGCTTCAGCCCTGACATTTTCTGGTTTCAATGCTTCTACCTGAGCATTTCGTATCTGAGAAGGAAGACTAGACTGTATAGTGAGTTGTAAAGCTCGCACGCGCTTAGGCGCGGTGTCCTTTCGACTGAGGGCGTCAGCCACAACGTTGGCTTTGCCTGGGTGATACCTGATTGAGCATTCGTAGTCATTTAACAGTTCAACCCATCGTCGCTGTCGCATATTCAGCTCTTTCTGTTTGAAGATATGTTCGAGGCTTCTGTGATCAGTGTAGATTGCGCACTTGGTACCATACAAATAGTGTCGCCATATCTTGAGTGCAAAAACAACCGCTCCCAGCTCTAGGTCGTGTGTCGTATAATTCCGTTCGTGAATCTTAAGTTGGCGCGAAGCATAAGCAATAACTTTATCCCTCTGCATCAATACACATCCAAGACCTTGGATAGATGCGTCGCAGTAGACTACGAAATCGTCCGTGCCTTCAGGCAGTGAGAGGATAGGTGCGCTACAGAGTCTATCCTTTAAGTGCTGAAACGCTGTTTCCTGTGCATTACCCCAACGATAAACAACACCCTTCTGCGTCAGTAGTGTAAGTGGCTGAGCAATTTTTGAGAAGTCTTTAATGAACCTTCTGTAATAACCCGCCAAACCCAAGAATTGACGTATTTCCGTTGGTGTACGAGGCGCAGGCCAATTCTTGATCGAATCTACCTTGGATGGATCAACATGAATCCCATCCTTGTTTACCACGTGGCCTAGGAAGTGGACTTCGCGAAGCCAGAAGTCACATTTGGAAAACTTAGCGTATAGCTGTTCCGTTCGTAGAAGTTCCAGTATAAGTCGTAAGTGCTGCTCGTGTTCCTCCTGACTTTTCGAATAAATCAGGATGTCGTCGATGAAAACAATAATAAACTTGTCGAGATAGGGTTTGCACACCCTGTTCATAAGATCCATAAATACGGCAGGCGCGTTCGTTAGCCCGAATGGCATGACCATAAACTCGTAGTGGCCGTAGCGAGTTCTAAATGCTGTTTTAGAGACGTCCTCATCCCGGACTCTCAGCTGGTGATATCCTGACCTTAAGTCTATTTTGGAGTAGTAGCTCGACCCTTGCAGCTGGTCGAATAAATCATCTATGCGCGGAAGAGGGTAACGATTCTTGATCGTCACCTTGTTGAGTTCGCGGTAGTCTATACACATCCTGAACGTTCCGTCTTTCTTCTTCACGAATAACACTGGAGCTCCCCAAGGCGAAGAGCTAGGACGTATAAAACCCTTTTCCAAGAGTTCTTGTAGCTGCTTTGACAGTTCTTCTAATTCAGTTGGAGCTAGACGATAAGGTGCTCGAGCTATGGGCGCTGCTCCTGGAGCGAGCTCGATCTGGAATTCGACCTGGCGATGAGGCGGTAACCCAGGTAATTCCTCAGGGAACACTTGAGGAAAGTCACGTACTACAGGAATATCTTCAATCTTTTTCTCTTTCTTCGAGGTATCTGTAACGAGTGCCAATATAGCAGTGTGCCCCTTGCGCAAACACTTCTGAGCCTTCAAAAAGGAGATAATACCACTCACGACACCACTCTTGTCGCCTTGAACTTCGAGAGGTTCTTTGCCAGAACGAGGAATGCGAATAACCTTTTCTTTGCATAAGATCTCCGCTTGTTGTTGAGATAACCAATCCATGCCAATGACGACGTCAAAGCTACCCAGGGTTATAGGGATGAGATCGATGGAGAAAGTCTGACCAGCGAGAATAAGATTACACCCTTTAACTATGTGTGTGGCTTCTAAACTTTTACCGTTAGCTAACTCTACGACATGCTTGGTGTTTAGGAGAGTTGGTGCACGTTTTAACATTTCACTAGCTTTTAAAGACATGTAACTTGTATCCGCACCAGAATCAAATAGTACAGTAACATAAAAGTCGTCTAGAAGAAACTTACCCATAACTACGTTGGGATCATTCCTTGCATCACCCTGCCCGATCACAAACATACGGCCTCTAGCACCATTGTTGTTGTTGTTCCCACCGTTGTTGTTGTTCCCGTTGCCCTGATTGTTGTTGTTGTTATTGTTCTGGTTCTGGTTTAACTGAGGGCAATCCCGCTTGTAATGACCTTCAGCCCCACACTGGTAGCATCCCCTGTTTCCATGCTGCTGCTGCTGAGGCTGGTTTCGTGGAGCAGGTGGTTGTTGTTGCTGGTTCTGATTCGCAGGTCGTGAACTCCTGCAATCTTTAGCCTCGTGACCCGCCTTAAAACATCTTTGACACTGTTCCCTGCGACATCTTCCGCTGTGGTGTTTGTTGCACCTTTTACACCATGGGTGAATTCCCCGATATCCACTCTGCCCTTGACCACCTGATGACTGCTGATTCGGACTCTGGTAGTCATTTGTCTTACGTTGCTGAGCTTGAGACTGAACAGTAGCTGAACCTTTGCTAGAATCCCCCTCCCATTTCCTCTTATTGTCGCTGGGGGTAGTAGGAGTAACCGAAGTGGTAGCGGTAGCAGTAGCGCTGATGCGTTTAGGCAACCTGTTTTGCTCCACCGCCTGATCAGTGAGACGGTGAGCCAATTGAACAACCTGCTGGTAAGTGGCATGATTTGCTGAAGTCACATGACTTTGGATCTCTGGCACCAGACCCTTAAGATATAGTTCGATACGTTTGTCCACCAAAGTAGGACACAGTAACGCAAGCTCATTCGATCTTTTGGTATACGCTTCAATCTCAGACCCCGTCATCTTGAGGTTGAAAAACTCGACTTCCAGCTTATGAATATCATCTCGACTGCAGTATTCTTCCTTGATCATCTCTTTGAAATTGTTCCATGGGGTGGCGTTAGCAGCAACCAACCCCAGTATTTGGACCTGAGCTTTCCACCATGTGAGGGCTAAACCCTCGAGGGTACCGGTAGCATATTTCACCCTGCGTGCGTCAGGGCATTCACACATCTCAAACACAGACTCTATCTTTTCAAACCAGTGCAGGAGACCTACGGCTCCTTCAGTGCCGCTGAAAGTGGTTGGATGACAGTCCATGAAAGTCTTGAAAGTGCAAACAGGTGCTTGACCTCCTGCTTGTGCGGCTGCAACTGCCGCAGTAACTCGTTCGTTAATGAGGGCCGTCAACTGGTCCTGGGTCATGTTGATACGTGCAGACATGATCTTCATAGTAAAGATAACGTAAGTGAGATAGGTTCGCGAATAGTGCGATGACAGAAGAGAGTGAGCACACAAGTGTTCTCAAGTAATAGCGTATAGTGAGTTCTGTACTCTAGGCATACCACGAGCAAAGTTCTATGTAGTTCTAGCATGTAGGTAATGTAACATGAATAGTAATACCTATGGTGTTGAGCCTTGCACATGGAGCGAAGTGTCGTTGTGGATCGTTGAGAGCACTGTTCTGGTTATAGTCTGGTTTTAACAAAATCGTTTTCCCTTTATTAAAACCAAGTTCTCTATAACCAATGGCTCTGATACCAATCTGTCACACCCCCAAAATCCACCCGCGGAGTATCACCGCTTGGAGGCGTGACTGACCAGGATCAAGCCACCAATCATATTGAACATATAAGTAAATACCAAAAATCATTCATCAATACGAAAGGTGTTTTCAAAACCAAACATCAACAAGTGTGTAGCGGAAGCATAAGTATGTAAACCCAATGTAAATAGTAAATTCAAATGTTTAGATAGATAACATGGCATCATCAGTCCATGTCCCACAACGACCTGCTCCTCCCTGTGCAAGCTCCATATGTACCTAAGGTCCTGCAAGGCATGTAAGAGAGAGTCAACAACTAGTTGAGCGAGTTCACAGTTAATAGTTCAGTAATAGTATAGCGTGAGTAGTAGTATGTTCGTTCGTTACAAAGTATCGTATTATTTCCCATCGCGGCCCTCCAGGCAGGTGTGCGAAGATGTTGGGGAATGTTATTCCCCAAGTATTCTAGACTAGGTTTATTTGTATCGCGGCCTCTCCAGGCAGGTGTGCGAAGATTTGTAAGTTTAGTTCGCGGCCATCATATGGCAGGTGTGCGAAGACAGTCATAATATCGCGGCCAATCCTTGGCAGGTGTGCGAAGATCGTTCAATAAGTGTTACTAGTCTAGCAGTAGTTTCCATCATTTACGTATGTATAGTAAATCATCAAATCCCCATTCCCCCTGGGAACCCCATTCCTTGGCTTGTGTGAACTCACCTTGGGTTTGCTCGGTATGCTAAGTATATGTTCGCAAGTAATCAATCCCGTCCTAAAGTATGCACGTATGTGAAATCAGTTTGTGTTCAAGTTATGCATGTATAAACATGTAACACGTAATCACAATCATATACCAGATGGTTACACTTAACAGCAGTTAAATACTCCAGTTTACATTTAACAGAATTGACCCGAGTTACTGTGCAGATTACATATTCGGCGAAACACACATTTGGCGAAACACAATATTGGCGAAACACAATATTGTTTCGTCGAGGTGTCCCTTGGCGAAACAGAACTTCTGATTCGTCGACTACCCTTGGCGAAACACATTCTGTTTCGCCGAGAGTTCGGTTTCGTCGGACAGTTCAGTTACGTCAGTACAATTACATGCAGAAACCCTAATCATCACTAACAGCCGACATCAATATTATCAATCATGCAGTAATCATTCAACACAGAATCATCGTAACATCATCATAGCATAATCATCAGATTTCTTTAACGTCTAGCATGAACCCTAGTTCTTACGTATCAAACCGACTATCATACAAGATCACATTATCGAACCCTATCAAGATGCTAACCAGATTCAGATTAACACCATCCAGAACCAAGTATTCAATCGTATCGAGTTTCACATAAAACTATTTATATCCGACAACAACATTCATATCGAAATCTATATCATCATCATCATAACAAGAACCCTAATATTTAACATGTATCGATTTCAAATATACATCATCAAAGCAGAATCACATGACACATAGACACGTACACGGATGAACGATCAATCAAGACACATAGATTTACTAACCGAGATGATGGTTTGATCGCACAAGGGTTTCCGGAGGGTTCTAGTTTGCCGTCACAGTGAGAGAGCTCTAGGGTTTCGGTTGTTTTGATAGAAAGTGTAAAAGTGATGTTGTTTTACGAATGAACGGTTTTGTGAGATATAACTCACGTAACAAGGTTGGGCCCGTAACTGGGCTTCGGCGTAACAGTTGGGCCGGCGAAACACTTGTTTCGTCAAAAGTGAAATGGCGAAACAAATCTTTGTTTTGTCGAGTTGTTATTGGCGAAACACAACTTGTGTTTCGTCGAGTTGCACAAGTCTTAAACAGTTTACAATATTCATGCAGTCAAGTACTTACACATCATCACCCAAAAGTAAAAATAATCATCTCAACTTATCATTCAGTGTGCACAATTACAAGGTAAATCATTCATGTAAACAATTATCTAGACAGTCAACGTGCATTAAATGCGAATAGAGAATGTCGGAAATTCGAGTTGTCACAATTGGAACCCATATTCGTCCATTTAATCTCAGGATTCCGTCCTTGCCATGAGATAACTGCTCAGTAGTTACTCCTAACTTTTCATAAGGATAGTTAGCTTCTAATACAGCTTCCTTCTGTGCAGCTAACAACCTTTCATTCAAACCATTTCTTAATTCAATGCTCTTGGCATTGATCCTTATGGGCTTCACTCGTTCCTTTCTACCCAAGGCATCGGCGACTACATTTGCCTTGCCTGGATGGTATCGTATTTCACAGTCATAATCATTCAAAGTTTCCATCCATCGTCTTTGCCTCATGTTTAAGTCCTTCTGATTAAACAAGTGTTGAAGGCTCTTGTGATCAGAATAGATCACGCACTTGGTTCCATACAGGTAATGCCTCCACAGTTTTAGTGCAAATACAACGGCACCCAGCTCCAAGTCATGGGTGGTGTAGTTCTTCTCGTGCACCTTTAACTGTCGAGAAGCATAGGCAATAACCTTGCCTTTCTGCATTAGCACATATCCCATGCCTGTGTGTGATGAGTCACAATATACTACAAATTCCTCTATTCCATCAGGCAATGTTAACACTGGTGCATTGCTCAACTTTTGCTTAAGAATGTTAAAGGATTCCTGCTGCTTAGGACCCCAATCAAACTTAGTATTCTTTCTAGTTAATGAAGTTAGGGGTGCAGCAATCCTTGAGAAATTTTCAATAAAACGCCTATAATAACCTGCTAAGCCTAAAAAGCTACGAATCTCAGTGGGCGTCTTTGGCTCTTGCCAATTCATGACAACTTCGACCTTAGCGGGATCCACTTGGATACCTCGCTCACTAACCACATGTCCAAGAAACTGGACTTCTCGAAGCCAAAATTCACACTTTGAAAACTTGGCGTAGAGCTTCTCCTGCTGAAGCAGTTCCAGAATACATCGAAGATGTTTCTCATGGTCAGCTTGATTCTTTGAATAAATCAGAATGTCATCAATGAAGACGATGACAAATTTATCTAACTAGGGTTTGCATACGCGTTTCATGAGGTCCATGAACGCTGCAGGTGCATTAGTGAGCCCGAATGGCATCACTAAGAACTCGTAATGACCATAACGAGTTCTAAATGCAGTCTTGTGCACATCTTCATCTCTCACCTTCAATTGGTGGTAGCCTAACCTCAGATCAATCTTAGAGAAGTAACTTGCTCCTTGTAGCTGATCGAACAAATCGTCGATCCTGGGCAACAGATATCGATTCTTGATAGTAACTTTGCTAAGCTCACGATAATCGATACACAGACGCATCGAGCCATCCTTCTTCTTCACAAATAGGATTGGCGCTCCCCAAGGAGACGAACTAGGTCTAATAAAACCTTTGGCTAACAATTCATCTAGTTGGGTTCTCAGCTCTTTCATCTCAGTCGGTGCCAATTGGTAAGGTGCTCTTGCAACGGGTGCCGCACCAGGAATGATATCAATCTTGAACTCCACTTGTCTATCTGGGGGTAAACCAGGTAGTTCTTCAGGGAATACTTCTGGATATTCAGAGATGATAGGAATGTCTTCGACCTTAGGCTTTGGTTCATCAATAGTCACTTGTGCCATATAGATGACACAACCCTTCTTTAAGCACCTAGATGCCTTGAGCATAGACACCTGCTCAGGCAGTCCATACTGGGTATCTCCCTGAATAGTAAGTGGCTCACTAGACGGAGTCTTGATCACCACTTGCTTCTTGTTGCACACAATCTGAGCTTGGTTATGGGATAGCCAATCCATACCTATAACTATATCGAAACCAGCTAACTTTAAAGGAAGTAAGGTTGATGGAAAAGAGTGGTTCCTAATGGATATGGAACATCCATCTAACACAGTTGATGAGGTTTCTATGGTTCCATCAGCTAATTCAACCTCATATTTCACGCTTAGGGTTTTAACAGGTAAATTCAACAGCTTAGAAAACTTATCATCTACAAATGAGTTATCTGCTCCAGAATCAAATAATACTCTTGCATAGACGTCATTAATAAGGAAAGTACCTGTTATCACGTTATCATCCTTAACTGCTTCCTTAGCATCCATCCTAAAGACCCTAGCATTGGTCTTTTTCCCATCCTCAGCCTTCTTTGCAAACTTTGGGCAGTTGGACTTGATGTGGCCTTTCTTGTTGCAGTTGTAGCACGTTACGTCCTTTATCTTCTTGCACTCTATCGTCTTGTGCTCAGAAGATTTACAAATCCCACAAGCTCTTGGCTGTGACTGGGATTTTGATTCATATCAGCACCTCCCGAAGTGGTGCTTCTTACAGATCTTGCACTTGGGCTTATCGCCCGACTATTGACCATCTTTCTTAGCTCCAAAACCCTTTTTGTGGTCATTGTTTCCCTTATGCTTCTTGTCTGAACGCCGTGAGTTATCATCCTCACGCTTCCTCTTTTCAGCATCGGTGTTTCTCAGCGATCTCTGCCTGACCGCGTCCAGAGTGAGAGATAATGACATATCAGCTGCAGACCTAAAAGTAGCAGGTCGAGAGGCCTTGACACTGGCCTTGATCTCTGGGGCTAAACCCCCAATGAAACGAGCAATTCGTTTGGGTTCCAGTGTCACAAGATAAGGAACCATTCTTGACATTGTATTGAAGCTTGTAAGGTAGGCTTGACAATCCAGATTTTTCATAACTAAAGACAAGAAATCAGACTCGATCTTTTCCACCTCATGCTGAGGGCAGTAGTTTTCCTTAATCAATGTCACAAACTGATCCCAAGACAGATTGTACAATGGGATTTTTCCGGTAGCTTCGATCAAAGATCTCCACCAGGCTAGTGCCTCTCCTTTTAATGATTGAGACACAAACTTTACAACATCCTTACCAGCGCAACCACTGATATCAACCACGGTGTCCATCTTGTCTAACCATGTCATGCAGTCAATAGCTCCTTTTTCCCTAGTGAAATCCCTGGGCTTGCAGGAGACAAAGTATTTATAGGAACAACCCCCAATACATGACTCCTGATCAAATACGATCTTCCTAGACGTAATACTATGCTGATTTGAGGAGTAATGATCATCAACCCTTTTTGACCCCTGATGTTTAGGAGGTGGCTTACTATGAGCCTCAGAATGAGTCTTGGGGTGTGATTTAGAATGGGGTGTAGATAGGGTCTTACTTCGAGTGCCACTCGATTCATCATTTCGTCTTTCCAGAGCTCGAGTAACGGCATTGTCTACCAATGCCTGCAGTTCTGCGCCCGTTATATTTATTCTCGTATTATCATGATTTTCCCTTGGGTGACTGTTGACTTCATCAGACCCAGCCATATAGCTCGTAATGTTACATAAAATATTAACAGGGATTTATTTAGGAGTCCATTATTGAATTGTCTTTTATGGAAATTCATTAACCATGGTAACTACAAACCATATATGGTTAATTTATTTAGACACATTTATTTAGGATTTTCATTATGATTTATCCTAATTTATAAAGTATTAAGGGTATTATTAATGGCACATAGGGCCTAGTCGTAAGGACAATTTAAATTATAAACCATGATTTTTAGAGAATCAAGGTATTAAGGTTTGAATGAAGTGCATAACCTTTTATTAACAGGGAGTTGTAGGCTACGACTGTCTTTTGTCTTATTTGACAATGATTATGGTCCGTAGGCTCTTCCTCACCAATGGATTTTTAATATACGATCCTCTTAATTGGTGGTTTAAACCCATGATTTATAGATCATCAGGTTCGGTTGGGAATCTTTTGAAGAATCCAATCATGAGGATGACATGTGTGACTTTAACGTATCATGTCTGCCAGGAGTGTTAACATGTTTTCAGATGTTAACAAGAAATTGAATCTCTTAAATAGGTTTTACACTCTTGGCCATGTCTGAATGACATTTAGGCTAGGTTTTACCTTTGAGATTCTTTTTAATATCTAACGCAGAACAATCCTAAATTGAGATGTTAATAAGGATCTGGATCTAATTGAGGAATTACCATCTTGACCCTGTCTTAAAGTGACACATGGGCTAGGCCTTGTCCCTTTTTAGATTTTGCCATTTTATTATAATGGTAGATCTTTTAAAAGGATTGTTATTTATTTTATATATATATGTTTATGCGTATTATTAATCAAAATGAAAATTTAAATCAAACCATTCTACTACAAAATGAAACAAGTACAGGTTTGCCCTAAACGGGACTTCTACTGAAACAAAATGCCCACGCAGGGGCTAAACAGCAAAGACATGCCCACGCAGGGGCTAGATTGGAAACATAAGTCCTCGCAGGGAATGAAAACTGAAATAGATGTCCACGCAGGGACTAAAGAAAGACAAGTCCACACAGGGACTAAGTACAGAAATAATAAATGTCCACGCAGGGACTAAAAAGAAATACAACAATACAGATAGGGATTTAATGATCCCTCTAGCTCTTCCCCTTGATTAAATTCGCCAGGCCCTTGAAAAAACCTCGGTTGTGCCTACGCTCTTCACGAGCTTCTTGTTCCACCTGGTGTATCCTCTGAAGGATTTCGTCCGGTTCCGGTGGGGAAAACCGTGGCGGCTGCGGCTGTATCGGAGGTTGAGGAGGTATCGGGTATTGATACCCATAAGGTGGGTACCCGGTCTGATAGGAGGATGCGTAAGGCCCTCCAGGATGATGGGCATTGTAGTTGGCTGCTACAAGGTATGGGTCAACATCGGGGGCATTGTAGTAGTTATACCCCGGGTAGGCAGGCTGCTCAAAGGGGTTGTACCCCGCTGAGCCGGCGTAGGTAGGAATTGGGTTGCCAAAACCCAATGGCGGTGGCGCGACTGGCGCGGAGTTCACCTCAGAGACGGGGTTTGAAGGCCCACCCATCTGTGGGTCTTCACGTAGTGGCGGGTAGTGACTGCCACTTGAAGGTTGGGGGGGCGCTGAAATGGAAACCCCCCTCTCGCACGGACATCCGTGCGCCTGTTCTCCTACGCCTCAGTGGTTCTGGAGGCGCTTGCTGTACTGGCGGTGGTGGTGGCGGTGGCGTGACTGCCACAAAACGTGAATCCTCGGAAGGATCCTGCTGCTGCTGCTGTTGCTGTTGGTTGAAAGAGGGAGTGTACTCCCAGATGTGTGTGGCCCATCTCTCGGCAAAACTGTCTGGGCCGCTATAAGGTGAACCATGGAAGGACGACCCATCCGAAATCTCGATGGGGTGAGTAGGAGTCCCTCTTTCTGGTTCGACGGGATCTGTATCTTCCTCCATGTCCATGGAGAAGTGGTCTTCAGGCCCTAACGGGTTATGACCCGCTGGTTCTTCTTTTCGGTTTGCCGGGTTGAACCGGCTCTGGAAATAGGGTGTGGGGTCAGTAAACGAATGGTGTGAGTTTGAGCGAAGGAGGGGTATAAAGGAGTTGTGGGGTTCATTTTCGGACTGAGGCCCGAACGAGTGTAAGTATGATGGCGATGAACTTAGCGAGACTGAACGCCTCGCGGGATCCAGGTAGTTTCTCCAGTCCTCTTGGGGATTGGTACTCATGTTCACAGACGGAGTTTGCCGGTGCGAAGGCCTGGCCTCATGGTAGTTGGGGGCGTGGAATGTCCCCTTGCCTCTTCCCCTACCTCGGATTCTTGGCGGCATCTTTGTTGATCCTGTCAAAAGAAATAAATAAAGGAAAAACAATAAAGGACAAAATAAAAACAAATTAGGATTTGTCCTAAGTTCTTTGTCTAGACTCGGAAGTCGAAGAATGTGCGAACTGTGTCATTGAGATTAAACACAAAAGGATAGTGTTTAATTCACTCAACGTTGGCTCTAATACCTACGTGTCACACCCTGATATTTCCACGTATTACCGGTGGGCCCGGTGGGGAGTATCGTGACGTAGTTGATATCATCATAGTCAAACAACACAATTTTTAAATGCACAGCGGAAGCAAAAGATAGATTTATTTCAACTGAATAAATTGTAATAATAAGTTTCACAAAATAGTTGAAACGGATCCACAGGCGGATCAAAGTAAAAAAGAAATATTGTTCAACAGAGGCATCTAAGCTTGCGAGACTTTTATTTGATGCTAGGAGAGGCCAGCCTATTCCGATTAGTACCTGCACTTAGCCTTTTTGGGAAAATACGTCAGTTTACACTGGTAAATACAATTAACTGACTCATTTTGAAAATGTTTAAGAAACTTGATTTGAATGCACATGGCACAAAACTTTTTATAACTTGGGATAATTATTTATATATAAACTTGTAAAAGAATTACATGTTTCTTATACGTTCAGTAGCCCGGGTTGAACACCGGGTTAAAGATTAATTGACACACCACATGATATAGTCCCGCGGTGAGTTATTCTCGAAACCGGCGGTTATATCCCATTATTTATAATTGCACTGGCGGGTGTACGCCTACACCCGCGTGCTAAGGTCGTGGCCATTTCTATGAATGATGCCAAGGATATCCGGGACATGGTCATTAACCCCCCAAAGGTTTTAAGCGAACAAAACAATTTAAACAGGACATTTCAATAAATTAACCTTCATACGATTAGAGATTCAATGCCCGACCAAGCGGTAATTTATATACCGTACCCCAAGCCCGTATAAGGGAAAATAAGTTAAAAGTATTTACCTTTGCAAGTAATAATCACAAATAGCAAGTGCACGTAGCTTTTACCGGGTCTCCTATTCTGGAACAAAGGTTAATAATAACCTATTAGATTCCTAACGGTCTTTAATTAAGTCTAAACTTAGACCGGTTAGTTTTAAAGGAAGATACGGTTCAAACACACGATTAAGCGAAGACCGGATTAGAATGTGGTTTAGACCCGACAAGTTTGAAGACTTGTATAATATGGGTAAACTAAACACATTCTGAATTTTGAGATGAAAACGATAAGGTTTGACCCGTTTCGGCTAATTTATGCAAACTAGTTACATAAACCGCACCGAACGCGAATAATGCGTAACGGGTAACCAAATGATTCATGAACAGGTTTCCTAGGTTAATATGCCTTAAATATGTTGTGATATCAGTAGGATACCTTCCATTATGCCCAAAATGGATTTAAACTCAAAATATGCCCCGTAGGGGCATTTTGGTAATTTTAGAGCTTATAAAAGATTTTAAATATAAATCTGAGTTTCAGGTCTGATATATTCAGTAAAAATACTTATTTTTAAAAGTCATAACAGTAGGGTATGTATATATGTGAAATTTACCTTTTATAACCAAACTATGCACCGTAGGGGCATTTTGGTAATTTCACATAAGCTTAAAAGGTCTAAACCGGGAATCAGAGTTAAAAACTTTTCTTTACTGTTAAAATATAAAAATTTGTTTAAAACATCAGTAGGAATTAAGTCTTATATGAGAAAAATGGTTTTAATACATAATATGCGTTTTAAACGCGTAAAAATACGATTTTAAGCTATTTCCGGGTTTTTAAAGGAAAGCTGATCTTTTTATTATTCCAGAAGGCTTAAAATAATTTATTTATCATATATGATCAGTAGAAAAAGGTTTGGTATCAAAATGATTTGTAAAACTCATTTTATAAGCCAAAAGGGCAAAACCGGCAATTACCGAATCAAGCTTAGAACTCTATATTATGCTCAGCCTAAAAATAAATAAAAATCTTCAAAAATCCGAAAATATTATATTAAATCAGTGGGTAAAAATTTTGGTATCAAAAATCGGGTTTAGATAGGCTATACGTTAATTACGCCGTTTAATTAATAAAAAGCTTTTCATTTACGCTAATGAGCATAACTCCTATTCTAGACCTCAAATTGATGTCAAATTTTAGGGACAAGTCTATAAATCAGTAACTAAGATTTCTATTCTTTTACATTTTCAAAAATCACGTTTTAAGGTCGAAATGGCATAATGGTCAATATTTAAGCATATAACGAAAACATGCACATGAATCGAATAACTATTGAACCAAGTTGTATAATCACAGAGGGTTATACTAACATGTAACATGGTCTTAATAAGGCTCTAAGGCATTCTTAAATTATGCTCTAACGGGTCAGAACTGAAATTCAAAGTAAAAGTCAACTTATGCGACTTTCGGTTCCAAACCGAGCTTAAACTGAAAATTGTCGGGTTGAACATGTTTAGACAAGTTCTTACATTAATTACCAAGTTATATTAGTGATAAAACAGGTTGCATGGCCTCTACATTGTTAATTATGTGTTAATTTGAGATAAGCTTTCTGTTGACTTTTTAAGATTAACTTTGACCCGACAATTGACCTAGTTAGAGTGGGAATCAGAGGTTGCCCTTTTAAGTTTATTTCTTGCATTTTAGGTCCCTGGTCCTTCTAAACGTGGTTTTAAGTTTATTTCTTGCACTTTTGGTCCTCTAACTTGACTTTTAAGGGCTCCAAGACATATTTAAACATTATTAAGTCCTTGGTTAACTTTTTGATTACCCGAAAAGTCATAAATTTTAACGTTGACGCTTTTAACCCCTCATATACGAATATTGCCATAACTTTCTCATACTTTATCGAACCCTTGTGAGATTTTTATCACTTATTCTAATGAGCATAATTAATCGATACAAAGCTTCGGGTTTGCTAAAAGGTCACTCAGAGGTATACTTTAAACATGTTGACACATTTAACCCCTGTATTTTGTAATTTCTCACTTTCTCTCACAATTAGCTTGATATGATCCATGATTCATTCATTTAAGGGTGTAAACATCGTGTAGGGTAGTTGAAAGGTATAATTATCCATTGTTAACACTTTAAACCCTTATATTCACATACTTTCCTTGTTTGTCAAGTTTAGTCCTTCATAAGTAATCTTTTACACGTTTAAAGCTCATGACACATGTCGATACATCAATGGACATAAATTTTCGAGGCGTTACAACAAGGCTAGTGAGTTCATAGTTTTACAAATCGTTAGTTACCAAGTGTTTAATCCAGTTCATTGAATATAATGTAGATAATAACCCGAGTACCGTACAAGATGGCTACCAGATTGTTTTGCCCGTTCCCACTACCCCCTCTCTAACCAATGGTCATGATTTATGGTCATTAGTTCACGCCCGTCCTCGCAGGTACGGTGTGAGGTTGCCAAGCCTAATAGCGCTATCAACTAACACCCCGTTACCTCCCCGGTAACTATTCGGTATAAGATGGGACTTAAAATGATAGGAAAGGTGTATTATCTAACATTCATGTTTTAACCAAGAATTGTATTCCTCTCAGGAATACCCAGTCTTTTTTTTTTAACCAAGACCCATTCCTCCCAGGAATGCCCAAAAGACTGTCCCAACCACCGGGACGCATGCTCAAGATATGAACTCACCTTAGGTTTGCTCGGTAAGATTAATTACTTTGTTTATCAGTTGAACAATCCAATCCTAGTATGGTTTCAGTACCAGTCAGTTACTTACACACATAGATCACATATCTTTATTATGCAAGTATGAACAAGCTTGGCACATATTATCACACGAGTTATAGCGAGTATTCAAGTTATATATACACCTTCACATCACAAACCCATATACCATAATATCACATATTAACAGCTCATTTACCATTTACATACACATAGTTGGTTCACGTATACGTTCATATCACAAATTCATACTACACCCGGCACAGAGCAAATAACATCACGTTTAATTCCGTTTTGGTCACACACCCGATGATGTAATTCATACACTAACAGTGTGCGTTGGACTAGACTAGACTAGTATGGCCCAACAGCCATTCACAACCCAAAATACAAGACCTACTAAAGTGCTCGGCCCACTGATGTGATTAAATTGAAGATTGCAGCCCAAATATTAGTAATCTGATAACATTATGCGGCCCATTAATTGTTGTTGCACGGCCCGCCATTCCCAGGTCCGACTGGGCTTTGTGACCAGGCCCAAACAGAACATGCGATCCCCCGGCCCAACAGTTTGATCCCATGTCCAGCCCACATCAAGTGTGCGGTGGTCCACACAAGCACCCGTAGCCCAGTTACCCCCCCTTAGAGCCCAATTCCTTTTACCAGTCCACCTGTTTGTGTAGTTAGGCCGTCTTTTGTGGGATGGGTTGTTACCAATTATCGTGTGAACAATTCAATTCCAATACCCACCCCACCTGTGCATCACTAGATCAAATCATCAAGTACATGAACATAATCAAAATCATACTATTCCTAACCATCCGTATGATTGAGACTGTTAACTAGCATGAGCAATAATCATGTTTAACGACTTATCATATCATCGCAAGTCTTAGAAATCGTTATTCAATATCAACTCCTAACAATTCATCACATAATATCACATCTTAGGAATCGTTATACTAACGATCGTTAGATTTCATAAGGTAACATCAAGTCTTATTGAACGATTTGCATGAACGAATACAACACACGTATATTCAAGAATCATACTAACCGGGATTGAATATGTTCGAGTAAGGGACTTCGACGCAAGGGGGGGGGGGGGGTCTCCTGCCGTATGTAACTTGGAAATAGGTAGGGTTTGTTTGAGTTTTGTGATATTTTGTTTACGTAACTGTGTGTATATAATATCCTAATTTCAATAACCGGCCCCTAATACAAGTCCTACTTGGGCTCCTTGACATGTGAGTGTAAGCCCAACATGTGTGTAGACTAGTAATTATGTGTAAGCCCAACATGTGTGGACTAGAAATCGGCCCAAACATATTATCGATACAAAGATTGACCCATTTAGTCCTATGATATGTAACATGTACCACCATGTTTCTCGTTTTACGTTTAGGGGATTTATTAGGGTTACGAGTGTTGTGCGTAAAGAATAACCTACTTACATGTAACGAAGTTATAGCACCCTACTACGTTTCACATTGAAAAGAGAAAACGGAAAGTTAAGGTCACAAGATTATGCGACACTAACCTCGGAAGTTCGGGTTGTCACAAACTTAGTTTCGACGCTCGTTAGGCCCGTACGCGCTCGAGTTGATTGAGTTGTCCTCTCAAAAGAAGAGACTGGCTAGAGATCTCTTTATCAAAATCTTTGGAATAAATGGTTGCCCATGAATCTAGGTACCAATTAGGATCATAATATTATAGCTAGGAAATTACGAGCGTCGAAACTAAGATCGTCGTTAAATTATATTTTTTTCATTATTTAATCGGCGTCGTCCGTAAGGCGCGTACGGGCCTAACGAGCGTCGAGACTAAGTTCGTCGTTAAAACATATTTTTTTATTATTTAGTCGAAGTCGAACCGTAAGGCGCGTAGGTCCCTAACGAGCGTCGAGACTAAGTTCGTCGTTAAAATATAAAACGACGATCTTAGTGTCGACGCTCGTTAGGGACCTACGCGCCTTACGGTTCGACTTCGACTAAATAATAAAAAAAATATATTTTAACGACGACCTTAGTCTCGACGCTCGTTCGGCCCGTACACGCCTTACGGTTCGACTTCAACTAAATAATAAAAAAAAAATATTTTAAGGACGAACTTAGTTTCGATGCTCGTTAGGCCCGTACGCGCCTTAGGAGCGTCGAAATTAAGATCGTCGTTAAATTATATTATTTTTATTATTTAGTCTACATCGTCCGTAAGGCGCGTACGACCCTAACGAGCGTCGAAACTAAGATCGTCGTTAAAATATATATATTATTTTTTATTATTTAGTCGAAGTCGAACCGTAAGGCGCGTAGGTCCCTAACGAGCGTCGAGACTAAGTTCGTCGTTAAAATATAAAACGACGATCTTAGTGTCGACGCTCGTTAGGGACCTACGCGCCTTACGGTTCGACTTCGATTAAATAATAAAAAAATATACTTTAACGACGAACTTAGTTTCGACGCTCGTTAGGCCCGTACGCGCCTTACGAGCGTCGAAACTAAGATCGTCGTTAAATTATATTTTTTTATTATTTACTCGACGTCGTCCGTGGCTCCATTTTTTGTGCAGTTAGCTGCTCCACTAGCTTGTATTCGACTTCAGTAAATCTTCGCACAAAACCTGGCCCAACAGACTCGTCGTAGGTTCGTGGTTATGGTTCGCGTTGTCCACTTTTCACTCCCACGTGTCATTCGTCACGTCCCGGATGGCGAGTAATGAAAATGGGCAACCGATTTTTTTGCTACAAGCTTTCCTAACTGTTGCTTTACTACGGTGATCACCACTACGGTCGCACACTAGCCATACCATCCCAGTAGTACCGCCAATATTTTTCGATCGGCGGGTAACAATTACGTAACCATTCTCCTTTCCCGTTTCTTGTACCCAATTCTTCAAATTAGTTAGAGACATGAAACGCTAAAAAAAGTAACTTTAAAAATAATAACAACAATAATAATAACAACAACAATAACAATAATAATAATAATAATAATAAAAAAAAAAAATAATAATAATAACAACAACAACAATAATAATAAAAATAATAATAATAATAATAAAAATAATAATAATAATAAACTAATAATAAAAATAATAATAATAACAATAATAATAATAATAATAATAATAAACTAATAATAAAAATAATAATAATAATAATAACAACAACAATAATAATAACAACAACAACAACAACAACAACAACAACAACAACAATAATAATAATAATAATAATAATAATAATAATAATAATATTAATTATAATTATAATATTTTTAACAATAATAATAATAAAATAATAATAATAATAATAATAATAATAATAACAACGACAACAATAACAACAACAATAACAATAACAATAACAATATAATTCTAACAATAATAACAATAATAATAATAATAATAATAATAATAATAATAATAATAATAATAATAATTCTAACAATAATAATAATAATAACAATAACAATAACAATTCTAACAATAATAATAATTATTATAAAAATAATACAAATATTAATGTGATACATTCTTTATTTGAAACGGATTGCCCGGGGTAGATGGTTCATAATCATCATACTGTGGTGTGTTACGGGGCTCATAACCGTATCCACCATATTCTTCGTATCCACCGTAGCCTCCGTATCTACCGTATCCACCTTCACCCCCCATATCTATCGTATCCACTGTATCCACCTTCACCCCCGTATCCACCTTCACCCCCGTATCCACTGTATCCACATTCACCCCTGTATCCACCGTATCCACCGTAACCTCCGTATCCACCTTCACCCCCGTATCCGTAACCCGGATACGATTGCTGAATCGGGTAATATGGTTCATCAACAGGTGCATTCTCAGCACCGTATCCACTTTGTTGCACGTACGGAGATTCATACCCGTATCCGTAATCCGGATACACTTGATGCGCTGGGTAATTTGGTTCATCAACAGGTGGAGTGGGAGTCTCGTTCAAGTCTGGCAACTGTGTTTTTTGATCAACAGAGACTCCAGACACAACCTCCTCCTCATTGGCATCATTTGCTCCCCATGTGTCGTTAGAGTAGCGATTACCGAAATAATTCTCGTTCCAAAATGATGACATTTTAACAATATTTGCGGTACTACGAGGAAATGAAGATATACAAAACAAATGAATTGAACAAACTTGATGAGATGATAGAAGAAATGAAGATATACAAATGAATATGTAATGAGATTATTGAAGTCGAAGGCAGAGAACATGCATGGCTAAATAGACTTTTGAATTTACAATCATACGCAGCGTATAGCTCTTTACTCCCCGTATTGCTTTATTCACGTGCCCGGACAACATCGTATCATTGTCAAATCAATCTGACATACGCTGCGTATACGTCTATACGTAGCGTCTTACTTTATGTACATACTCTGCGTATAGACCTATACGCAGCGTATGTCAGACTGATTTGACATGGTACTAGGTTTGACTGTCTGGTCGTGTACCTGCCCCTTACATATGCTGCGTATAGACCTATACGCAGCGTATAGAGGTAACCCTATACGCTGCGTAGAGGTCTCTACGCAGCGTATGTAAACCCTAAGTGTGTAGATAGTCTGCCAAGGTGTGCAAATAGTTAGGGCCTTTTCGCAATCCCTCGCAGTCACCACAATAAATCCCGCTAACGCAACTATAAGTTTGATTTTAACTGGATGATGTGTGTCTGCTAACTGTTTGGAAGATCAGTTAATGCTTGTTATTCAACATGTTTAGTATTCGGTAAGTGTTCAACAACTAGTAATTTGGAAGATTAGTCGATGTGTGCCTGCTAATTGTTTGATGAAATGCTTTTGAAACCAAACTGTTCTTTTTTTTTTTTTACAAAAGATCAATTTTGTAGTACCACAATGATCAGATGTGACAAGTGTATTGTAACTTCGTGTGGATGGATTTTGTCACAAGAAGATAAATCATTTCATTAAAGCCAGGGTATGGTTTCAATGGCGGATCCAGGGGTGTTTTGGGGGTTCCCGGGAACCCCTTCTGTTTGGAAAAAATGAAAAAAACAGTGGAAATTTGTATGATTTAAAAAAAATAGCGAGAATTAGTGAAAATCTATCAAAAGGAATGGCATCCTGCTTAACTTATCACTTGAGATATCCAACTTTTCTTTAACAATCGTATTGAAAAACAAATATGGTTTAAGATTAGTTGAATTAAAATGGTACAGCTTTCATGGAAATGAATATAATTGTTTAAAGGTTGGATATGATTTATTTTTTATATAAAAAATGAATATAATTGTTTAAAATGTTACTTCCCTAGAATGGGCTTCTGGTTGTTATGTCTTCTTGACCAACAAAATTCAATTAGGTTGTTTAAGTCTTACTTTGATTCATGTTGTACGGGATAAGTAATTAATCCACATCATGTCGGTATTTTTTTTCCAATATACATTATATCTTCACTATCATGATTCATGAATCTTTGAGCTTGAAAAATGATATTCTTCGTTTTCTTTTCTATAATTTCTATAGCACAATAGAAACTATTAAAAAGATCAACTATGAAAAACAAATGTTACACTCCTGTTACTCTTATGTGTCCTTGAGCTATATGAGAATATTGATGCCAAAGTATGAGACCTAAGTGACAATACAGAGCCTTTTTACTTTTAGTCTCTACACTAGTTTTCTTATTAGTTGTGCGTATATATTACTGATAAAAAACTATTTCCATGCTATGATAATTTTGCAGCAAGATACTCCTAGTGTATACAATAATCTTGCATCAATGTATGTTGCTTTGAGTAGGTAAATGATAATACGGGGTGTTTGACAATACTACTGACTCAAATGACATGATGACAAGCGGCACCCGTCAACATTGAGTACCTGTCGATCTATTTACATGTAAGATATAAAGTGATAATTGGTTAACACAGGTATACACAAGTTATATTTGCTTTTATTAATAAGTCATAACGAGTATAAAATAGTTTTATTTGGTTTAATCACAGATGGTCGTAATGGAAGATATTTTGGAGCCTATTTTGTAATTGGTCATAATAGGTATACATGGGCTACATATGATTCTAATAACTGGTTGTTTGGTTTTAGCGTGCTGTATTATTGGTGCAACGATTCAAAGAGGAAATAGCACAAGTTCGACAAGAGAAAGAAACGGAAGTATAAGAGAACAAAATGAAAGAGTGAGAAACTCATAATGATTGAGCTAATCGACGAAATAGGGTTGCAATTGACCAAATGAAAGTGGAAAACACTGAAGTCAGAGCAAATTAATTCCTATTGATGAACATACAAAATAAATTCTCTAACTACTTGAGCATGTGAATTCTTTTTATGCTTTGGATACGTCTATTTAGTTTTGAATGTTTTTGTATTTTTTTAAGAATAAGAATATTCTCCGGAATGTGTAGAATTATTTGATTAGTTATTGGAATTTGTATATTTTTTTAATTCTACATATTTTATTGTGATAGAAATGGTGGTCGCAAAACCCATTGCAAATTTGAAGCGAAACTCGGTTGCTAAATTGATATTTGAAAACCTGGTCGCTAAATCAGTACTAACTAGATTCTGTTGCAATTCTATCGCTAAAAGCTCGGTCACAAAATTGGTTGCAAAAAAGTTTGGTTGCAAATAAAAAGTTCGGTAGCAAATCGTTTCAGTCGCAATGGCGGTCACAAGTAGTTTCAGTCGCAACTTCAGCCTTTAACAGTTTGGTCACAAAACATGTCGCAAAAAGTGTAGTCGCAATGATGGTCGCTAACATTTCGGTCACAAATTCTGTCGCCAAAATGATTTGGTCACAAAATCGGTGGTTAAATTTGCAACCGGAACTGTAGTCGTAAAATTGGTCGCAAAAATATTTCGGTCACAAAAAATGGTCACAAATTACTGACTAAGGTATAACCGACTACCGAAACCGGTCGCAAAGCAATCGCAAAATGGCATTTTCAACCGTTTTGCGACTGTTTTGGCCGTCACAAATGGTTTTTTTTTTGTAGTAATGATGGTATGCTCGTACGTTAAGGAATATTGTACCTTAACCTTCCCCTATATATGTGTGTGTAAACTGTAAAGACATAAACGTTGTTGTGTATTGATGACTGTCGTAAGGGTCAATCAAAAACCTATTTAAACTACGTAGATAGCGTAAGTAGGGTATCGTATCCACGGGGAATTTGTGGTTAGCGTTAAAGAAATTAATTAAAACTAAATTATCTAAATTGGGGTTTTGTTTGTAGATTTAAAAGAAAACACGATTTGTCACGAAAAGTGTTATCAAGATGAGAAGAAGTAACCTCCACCCGGAATCCCGAATACCCGTTTTAATATAAAAATCCATGTTCTGATTCAAAACACCACATAGACATGGCCTCGGAATTAATGAATTTGATTAGTTAATAGGGATAGTTTTTAAGATTCACTATGCAACCTAATAACCCGTTTGATTGTATCAATTACCCACCAATTTACCAACCCGCTAACAACGCAAGGAAGTTGCCAATACGCTTAATAAATGACAAGTAATTCAAACACAAGAAACGTTTACCAATAATCCAACACAAGTGGTCAAGCTGTACCAGTTTACAAGAATCAGAAAAACAAATAATTATGTCAAACCGCGTAAACGTTCATCCGGGCGGAAGTCACGAGAGGCTTAGCCGCGCATGATAGTCTTTGCCGCTTCGGTTGTCATCCCGATTAGGTTAGACTTCATTGATTGGCTTGGAAGATGAATAATAATGCTAGCACTCGTTCGATATGTTGCTCCTGTGACGGCTGCGAATTCCCCCATTGACGGCTGTCAATCCTCCCCCCTAAAAATACCGTTCAAATCTTTTTAATCCCTTACAATTCACCGACTTCTGTTTATGGGCTGGTCCCATGTTTTTCTTGTAATTACAACCCACTTTGTAGCCCATTTGACTTACGTGCAATCCCATATGGCCATATGCATGTTTTTAACAATAAAGTGTTGGCCAATTAAATAACTTGATCAAATCCAAACTTTCACTTCACATGAATCTCGAGTTATCTACAAAAAATGTCAAAACACCATATTTTATTTAATTCCCATAACAATCACCATCTCATTAGTCACATTTAATTTTCATGATAAAAGAGTTATTTATTAAAAATATTTATTTTTAGCTCTTTTTACTCTTAACCCGCAACATATAGAAACCAATCAAAGTAATATCTTTTGCAATAATATCGGTGCATTTAGATTATAAATAATATCAATTAAAGTGTGCCTAAAATGCACCGATCATGTATGTATTCGATTGTTTATCACATTTTCTCAAATCTATTGCTTGAAACCGTTGCAACATCTTCATCCAATTAAGCTTCCCTTCAAGTCACTCTTGTTCATTTGGGAATCCACTAGATCAACATTTTTCAAATTATTTCATCACAGAGAAGCATTCAGTGTACTTTTGGTCAACAAAAGCGTTATATCACTACAAGATCACACGGTGATTTGGTGAGTGTAACTAAACACGTGAATCATGTACGTTCTTCTTTAAAGTTGTTGCATGAATAAAGAAAAGAAATTTACAACAGCCATTACTTTAAACCAAAACCTGTATGATTGTGACCTGATAAGGTGATGCATGATAACTTTGTGGATTTTTTTTATTTAATTTTATTATAGGTATTCCAATATTTAAACCTATCATCCATAAAACTTTATTTGCAATAATGCGGTCTAAAAGTGGATTCATGTTTGGTTTTTTGAATTATAGAAGCTTTTACAGTTTTATTCAAGGCATTTAAAATATACCTTTTGATTATTTAACAATGTATAAGAAACATTTTGCAAAGCACGTTTGAGATATAAGTATAAAGTATGCGACTCATGATCTGCATGCATGAGTATATATATAATAAAGGTGACAATGAATGTTTAGAAGTAGTTAATTGGTGATATCCAAATTAAATTAGTCATGTATATCCCAAAGAAGTTCGGGAATATAGGTCAGTTTCCCACATGTGATAACGAATTCTTCATTTGTACCTAAATGGGACTTAATGGACCAATAATACCATCTTATTTTCCACATGTAGGATGTTGTATCCGGTGAAATGTGTTTGAGAGAAAACTATTCGTAAACAATGGCATTGCTTACATTGGTGATCCGTTAGAAGGCACGCTAGCGATCTTCGGTGAAACAAACACTTGTTCTGAAGGTGAGGTATGTGCCGGTGAACTATAGTAAAATCCATTGGTGATTTGGTGAATCATTTACTCATACCATGTTTTTAAAGGTCATCACCAATGGCTCTCACTTTCAACATGATATAATCTTCCATCTCCCTCTATTTTGGAGTGAAGACAATGAAAAGACACCTAAGAATAGACTAAATGGCCTTTGGTTAGTGGTATCAAAGTGTTGGATAAGGCTTTGCCTTTCTTTTCTATTCGGTGAGGGTTCAAATCCAATTGATGGCAAAAATTAACCGGTGGAAAAAAAACTAAATACAAATCACAAAATACAACCTTGCATAAAAAATCAAAACAATTAACCACTACAAAACAACAATATACACATCAATCACTTCCTTGTTGTCGATTCTTGCTGCCACAATGATTCCTCACCATACATGTTCGTCCCATCATTTTGATATTAACTGAGGCACCATCAGTCAAACAAAGACAAATGCACATTCAACCTTTTTGCAGGTGGCTTATCGATTAGATATTTTAGTGTAATTGAAATTGATTTGGTGAACAAAGTGAATTGTAATACACATCAAGCACGTTAGAAGGTGTAGGAGTGTACGCTTGTTTGAGTTTATGTAGGACCGTGTTTCGTGACCGAAACCGTGATTCGTGTGAGATCGGTTCAAGACGGGAGAGATTAGAGATGATAAACAAACAACTTTGTATTAATCCGGTAGTAAAACATTACAAATCGGCCCGATTACATGATAACCGAACTAATACCAAAGAAGTATACATCAGGGGAGAGACCAAGTGGTGATCTCTCCCCCCACACAATAAAGCAAACTGAGAACTCTCACAAATGAGCTCCCTGTCTCTCACTCTCACATTGCAAATGAGACAAAGGGTTGGTATTTATACCCACACCCATTTGTCTAGCAAACACACATGGTCAAACAAATAACCCTCTCGTTTGACCACTTCAAACGAGCGGGTCAATACACGTTCGTTTGACTGTTTCACTAACTATTACAAATTCAGCGTAAAATAATAACTAATCTATTCGACAAGCATCGGACACAAAATCTGCATCAACAGTTTATTATAGTTCTAAGTGTTCGGGCAGAGCCTCTAATCAATAAGGGTTCCAAGGGGGCAACGCCCCTGCAGGGAGCAGGGTCCAAGGGGCACAGAGCTCTTAGATGGGGTCGATCTCTATTTCGAAATCAATCTTCGGTCATTCATTCTCTATTTCACGAATTCACTTTCAATTACATACAAAGTTCTTGTTCTCAATATCTAAGTTGTATCCGATTAGATTTTTTTTGGGTGAACCACCGAAATAATTCGACCCGGAAGGAACTACACGCCTCTCAGATCATCTTTTGTTGAAATTTCTTTTTCTCCATCAAAATCCGAGCACACTCCATAAACCTATGTAATCAGAGGCGATCTAGCAACTTTTTTTTATAAATAAAACTTTATTAAAAACAATCTCCGACCCAAACGGGCAAAAAGCCAAACAAACAACACCCCCGACCCAAACGGACAAAGGGCCACAGCTTACAACATATACATATGATATTTACACCACTCCTTCCAACTAATATATTTACTAGCAGATCTATTTTTTACCCACCCATAACCTCTCGAATTATTCTCTACCATCATATCATTCGGGCTTCTCCTAATCTGATTGAATACTAACTCGTTCCTACCTTTCCAAATGCATCAGCATGAAATTACAACCAACCCCAAGATGATCTTTTCCGCTTTCTTTCCAACCTGAATAGAGTTATGAGAATCCATAAGGTCTTTGAACTCGAAGGTGAAGATCAAGGGAATTTTGCACCACGCACTACAGCCGCCCACACCCTAATAGCCACCGAACATGCAGTGAATATATGGTCCACGGTTTCCTCATACTCGTCACAGAAAGGGCACATTACCGAAGCTATATCCACGTTCCTTTTTTTCAGATTAACTCTAGTAGCAAGCCTATCCAGGTTAACTATCCACGCCATAATATTGCATTTTAGAGGCACTCATTTGCACCAATCGAAGTTAGGGAGATGGCTATTTCCCATATCCTTGATTAACGCCATAATCTCTGTGCTTGAAAAATGATATTTTTCGTTTTCTTTTCTTTAATTTCTATAGCACAGTAGAAACTATTAAAAAGATCAGCTATGAAAAAATATGTTACACTCCTGTTACTCTTATGTGTCCTTGAGCTAAATGAGTATTGATGCCAAAGTATGAGACCTAAATGACAATACATGGCCTTTTTACTTTTATTCTCTACAGTAGTTTTCTTATTTGTGTGTGCGTAAATATTACTGATAAAAACTATTTCCATGCTGTGATAATTTTGTAGCAAGATACTCCTGGTGTATACAATAATCTTGCATCAATGTATGTTGCTTTGAGTAGGTAAATGATGTACGAGGTGTTTGACAATACTACTGACTCAAATGACATGATGACAAGCGGTACTCGTCAACATTGAGTACCTGTCGATCTATTTACATGTAAGATATAAAGTGATAATTGGTTAACACAGGTATACACAAGTTATAATTGCTTTTATTAATAAGTCATAACGTGTATAAAATAGTTTTATTTGGTTCAATCACAGATGTTGGTAATGGATGATATTTAGGAGCTTATGTCTATATTTGGTGATTTTTTTTGTAATTGGTCGTAATAGGTATACATGAGCTACATATTATTCTAATAACTGGTTGTTTGGGTTTAGCGTGCTGTATTATAGGTACAACAATTCAATGAGGAAATAGCACATGTTCGACAAGAGAAAGAAACGGAAGTATAAGAGAACAAAATGATAGAGTAGAGAAACTCATAACGATTGAGATAATCGGTGAAATAAGGTTGCAAATGACCATATGAAAGAGGAAAACACTGAAGTCAAAGAGCAAATTAATTTCTATTGATGAACATACAAAATAAATTCTCTAACTACTTGAGCATGTGAATTCTTTTTATGCTTTGGATACGTCTATTTAGTTTTGAATGTTTTGGTATTTTTTAAGAATAAGAATATTCTTAGGAATGTGTAGAAGTATTTGATTAGGTATTGGAATTTGTATATTTTTTTAATTCTACATATTTTATTGTGATCAAAACGGTGGTTGCAAAACTCATTGCAAATTTGAAGCGAAGCTCGGTTGCTAAACTGATTGTTGAAAACCTGGTCGCTAAATCGGTCCTAACTAGATTCTGTTGCAATTTCTATCGCTAATAGTTCGGTCGCAAAATTGGTTGTAAAAAAGCGGTTGCAAATAAAAAGTTCGGTCGCAAATAGTTTCCGTCGCAATGGTGGTCGCAAGTAGTTTCAGTCACAATTTTGGACGTTAACAGTTCGGTAGGGCTGTTCATGAGCCGAGCCGAGCCGAGATAGGGCAAGCTCGGGCTCGGCTCGATTATAAACTGAACTGGCTCGGCTCGGATTTGAAACCGAGCTGAAAATCTTAGCTCGGGCTCGGCTTCGTTTTAAACCGGGCAGGCTCGGCTCGGCTTGGTTTAGCTCGATTTTAAAAATAAAAATTAATACATAGCTCTCAAAATTCAGTTTTCTAAAATATTATTCAATACTTCCAAAGAACATATTCAAAATAAGTTCAACCTAATATATTACAAACCAAAATCACGTTCAATAACGCAAAATAGATTTTATATTTCAAGTAATACAATATTTGCTCATTAGCACGGCAATCAATCTTTAAATACATAAATATCAAACTACAATCCAAAATACATGTAAATAATAACCACTTTTTGTAATATATTAGATGCATATAAAATAAAATATATTATAAGTAAAATAATTCGAGCTAAGCCGAGCCGAGCTACCAAGTGAGCCAAGCCGAGCCAAGCTAGGCTCACTTTCTAACCGAGCCGAGCTGGCTCGGCTCACATTCAAACCGAGCCATATCGAGCGAACTTTTTCTGAGCTAAATCCGAGCGAGCTCCGAGCCGCGAGATTTTTGGACAGCCCTACAGTTCGGTCACAAAACTTGTCGCAAAAAGTGTGGTCGCAATCTTGGTAGCTAAAATTTCGTTCACAAAGTCTGTCGCAAAAATGATTCAGTCGCAAAATCGGTGGTTAAATTTGCAACCAAAACTGTAGTCGTAAGATCGGCCGCAACAACATTTCGGTCGCAAAATATTTACAGATCAAGGTATAACCGCCTACCGAAACTGGTCGCAAAGCAGTCGTAAAAGGGCCTTTGCGACTGTTTTGGCCGTCACAATGGTCTTATTGTGTAGTGAAGGCGTTAAGGAATAATCTACCTTAACCTATGTGTGTAAACTGTAAAGGCATAAACGTTCTTGTGTATATTCGATTGTTTATCTCATTTTCTCAAATCTATTGGTCGAAACTGTTGCAACATCTTCATCCAAGTTTCCCTTCAAGTCACTCTTGTATTAGATTATAAACTAAACTTTATATTTAATATTATTATAATTGTAATTTTATAATCTAGGTTAGTATTAGGAATTAGATATTATTAAACGGTTACGAAGGGTGTGTCGGTTAACAAACCGTCACCTCTACCCTATATATACAATGTATTCTCAACATTTGTAATTTACCAAGATATTTACAAGATAATATCCATATGCATTCTTCTTGATTCTCTGTACGTACACATACACATTCATATCAAACACACACACGAATACGATGATGATGATGTTAACGGTGATAGAAGTATCACCGACTTCCGCTGTCCGGATTTCTAAAAAGTGGTATCAGAGCCATGGTGGGAAATCGATGAAGATCGATCGATATTATACGATCCCGGGCACAACCGGATGAAGAACAAAAACAGAGTATACGGAGACGGAGACGAATTCAACCCCGATCGCACAACTCCGCAATCAGGAATGTTCGCAAGAATGAAGCGAGAGATTCTAATGAAATTAGAAATGGAAATCGAGTTACTGGAACGAGAGAAGGAAGAAAGACGAGAACAAACAACGGAAATAGAAATGGGAGATTTCAATTCTCATGGTGATGTAAACAAGGAAGATCACCGAAATAAAGATATGAAAGAAAAGAACAGAGAAATGGAACGAGAACGGGAATGGATGGAGATCGGAGAATTACGATCAGAATTAAACGATCCCGGTAATATGAGTCTCCGATTACATGTGAGGAGAGACAACAATTTGCAATCATCGTCAACGACGTTTGCATGTGAGCACTGTTCCGATAAGTGGAACGAACGAAGAAGGAAGGATCTTACGAAGAAGCGATGTTACTATTGTCATGATATGGGACACTTAATTGCCTTCAGCAAATTAAAAGAACATGACAAGGCATCCGGAATTCAACGAACGAGGGCAGAGTACGACGTCGCCGGCACAGAACATGGATTATGGGCAGATATATGGCATGAATGTTGTCACCGGATTAACAAGAGAAGAGGAGTTAAGAGAAAGCGAAAGAAGAAAAATAAGAGTAGTGATAGATGAAGGCCCTGTACATGAAGAACAAACTGTGGAAGAAGCCAACAAAACACTGCCCAAGAAGAAGCATGATCAAGTTTAGTTTAAGGGGAGATATTAGATTATAAACTAAACTTTATATTTAATATTATTATAAATGTAATCTTATAATCTAGGTTAGCATTAGGAATTAGATATTATTAAACGGTTATGAAGGGTGTGTCGGTTAACAAACCGTCACCTCTACCCTATATATACAATGTATTCTCAACATTTGTATTTTACCAAGACATTTACAAGATAATATCCATATGCATTCTTCTTGATTCTCTGTACGTACACATACACGTTCATATCAAACACACACACGAATACGATGATGATGATGTTAACGGTGATAGAAGTATCACCGACTTCCGCTGTTAAGATCTTGTTCATTTGGGAATCCACTAGATCAACATTATTCAAATTATTCGGGGAGTAGGGGCTGTAGAAGTTAAATCAGCGAATGAAATGTTACGTAGACACAGTGTATTTTATACACCGGAACTTGATCGCAATGTGTTAAGCATGGATCAACCTATATTACAAGGGTATACGGTCAAGAAATCTGGTGATACATGCAAAATCTATCCTATATTTTCTGCCCCGATTACAAACACCATGAATGACATAACCGGATTAACCCGGGAAGAAGAGATTGGTATGAAAGAAAAACAGAGAAAAATTGATCAAAGTGTCACAAACGATGAATTCAAAGAAAATTATCTCAATTCATACTTTGAAGATTTAAATTTATTTTCACAAGAACCCGATTGGAGTTTAATGATTATACATGCTATGGAATTTCATGAGTTCTCTCACTGCAAATCACTGTTAGATATGATGGAAGACGGGGAATTCGTGTTTAAATATAAACATGAATTAGAGATTAAGTTTGAAGAAATGTTAAAATGGTTCATCAACATTAAACATGGAATCTCTACCCGCCCCATTCCTCCATATACAGTGGATAACAAGAAAGTTGATTTGCTCGATCTTTACATGGTGGTTAAACGAGATGGTGGGTACAGAAACGTTACCGACAGTAACCTTTGGGCCGTAGTAGCAAAAGATATGGGTTATGAATATAATGATGGTGAGTTTATGAGGATTATGTACGCGATGTATCTTGATGTCCTAGTCTATTATTATAAATTCAAAACAGTGCAAGGAAGAGTGATCGATAAGGAGATGGTTGAACATAATGAAGGTCCATCGGATTCCCGTCATGAAAAAGAAAGAGCGACGGAGATGTTCAAGATGAAGACGCAGTCCATCACTACGCCATGTTTGCAGGAAATGACTGGGAAGGAGCAAAGCAACTGCAGAAGGAACGTCGTCGGTTCGATTTTAAACAAGCTATGAAGGCCATGGACGAAGCTAATCGGAGTGTTCACATGCATGCTTCTAAACATAATCGCCAGGCCATTGGCGAACGGGTCATTAGTTAAATAGCGCTATTAGGTCTGACAAGCCTCACACCGTGCCGCAGAGGACGGGAGTGGACTAATGTACTTGGGCACTTAGTCAATGATGATAGACATTGACGCAGGGCACATAAACATATCTACAGTCAGTAGTCGATATGGTAATGGGTCTAGTGGTTATATGGGAAGCCCCCACTGGTTAAGGTTTGGGAAACAAGGAACTGGTTAAACTCGTGGTTTTCGAACAACTTATGGTTTTTGGAACAACACTAAAACAAACAACCAACTGTGAGCTAGCTCAACTTTGTTGGTGATTCGTTACTATATGCCTTGCAGGTCGTTAGGTGATTAGATGGAGCTTGCACATGAGGAAGAGGTCGTTGTGGGACATCGGCTGTTGAGTTCCATGTTAAACTTATGAACTTTTATACTCTATTATGGTTTTGAACTTAATGCTTCTGCTGATAACTTAAACTTGGTTGAATTGTTTTGACACCAATTATATTGTTTGGTTTGGACTTTTATTTATTTAATTTATATTGTTCAATATGAATGGTGGCTGGATCCTGGTCAGTCACGCTCCCTGAAGTGATACTCCGCTTATGGATTTTGGGGGTGTGATGTTCACTCAGTTCGCAAGCTACACTAGTATTCACTCTTGAACCTAATCCTATATATATAGGGGAGGGTTTAAATGAGAACGCTAAATATCGCGAGAACCGTGAGAACGAATGAAAAAACCACGAGAACTTGATAAAAAACAACTCAAATTCAAAATTTCTTTTTACACTTATCATTATTGTTCGAATACAATGTTAGAAATTAAATTTACACGTTTAAATTTACGTGAATTCGTAAATTATTTTTTTTTACACATGTGTAAGTTTGTCATTTATACATGTGTAAATTTGTTATAGTTACAAATGCGTAAAAAATCTAGTAAAAGTGATTTTGAAAGGAGAAATGAATTATTTGATGTTGTAAATTCTTTTTTGATGTTGTATTTTTAATTAAAATGAGGTTTGTATTAAAAAAATTCGGTTTTGATTGGTTTTTTCATTCGTTCTCACGGTTCTTGCAATATTTAGCGTTCTCAAGATAACCATCCCCTATATATATGTGTGTATATATATATATATATATATATATATATATATATATATATATATATATATGGGACCGCTAAAATGAGAACTACCTCCAGTTGTATGAACTATGATAACTTTTGGATCCGGGGCGAATTGGACCAAATTTTTTTTCCATAAACGTAGATGCTTGTGTTATAAACACATTTGAAAAAAAATTAAAAAAAATGTAGTGTGTGTAGTTTTGAGCACCACAAGTTTGTGTTTAAATGTACCGTAAATTTTAAACAAAATTTACGGTACCCGTAAACACAAACTTGTGGTGCTCAAAACTACACACACGACATTTTTTTTTACAAATGTGTTTATAATACACGCATCTACGTTTATGAAAAAAAATTTTGGTCCAACTCGCCTCGTACGGTGTAGTTCTCATGGTTCTTACAACTAAAGGTGGTTCTCATTTTAGCGGTCCCCTATATATATAGCCAGTTAACGTACATTACGGCTTAATGTAGGACTAGTACGCGACCAAATTACGCACGTTCATTTGAAAATCACGCACGTTATAAACTCAAAAAACCTAATCACGCATGATGGAAACATAAATCACGCATGCCCAACCTCCGAGTTCAAAAATCGCATCATCTATTCTACGATCTGAAACCATCGTTACTGCCCTCTGATTCAAATCCAATCAAAGCTGGGGCATGTTCCTGCATCCTCTGTTCTACGGTCTGAATCAAAGGTTGGTCATGTTTCTTCATCCTCTGTTCAACGGTTTGATTTCGAGGGACGACATTTTGATGAAACTTTTCAAACTCATCGAATTGGGTTCAAATTCATCGTATGAGACCTAAATGACAATATAGGGCGTTTTAACTTTTATTATCTACACTAGTTTTCTTACTAGTGTGTGCGTATATATTACTAATAAAAACTATTTCCATGCTATGATAATTTTGCAGCAAGATACTCCTGGTGTATACAATAATCTTGCACCAATGTATGTTGCTTTGAGTATGTAGTGATTATCAACATTTATAGTGGTATTAGATTAACCCGTTGAATAGGTGTTCTCGTTATATATTAATTGAGTTAGGTGATGCAGAAATGGCGGGCTTGATTGTTATAACGAGCTAGTTTATGTAATTGGATTTGGGCCAAATACATTTATTAATTATTGGGCTTTGGCTAATTAACTAATTAACTTATTATTGTTTTGGGCATAACTAAATTATTAGTAAATTAAATTAACTAGTTTTTTACTATCGCCGTGTTGCGGCGAACGTCTTTTGTGGTTTAGTCTATGTTTACATGTATTTTGAAATCACTACGAACGCGTTGCGTACAGAAACCGCTGAATAAAAAGGAAATATCGAAAAAAACAATTAAAAGATAACCAAAAGAAAATCAACCAAAAAAGTTGTATGCTAATAATGTGGTTCGTATGAAACTTGTGGTCAGAGATGAGCAAATGATATTGGGTACCGGTACCGAATTTCCTGAACCGAAAGATCTTAAGTACCAATTCGATACGACTTTTGGCGTTCCCGGTTCCAGTTCGCTACCCTTTTTTACCTTCATATACCGGTACCGTAACTGGTATTTTCGGTACCAGTACCGATTCGGTATTGGTTGGCACCGAGCTCATCCCTACCCCTGAAACTAAAAAAAGAAATCATTAAAAGTTGAAGAAAATCAACAAAAAAAGTTGCACGATACCGTTGTTGTTCGTACGACACCCGTGATCAGGTATGAGCAAATGGTACCGGGTAGCAGTACCGAATTTCTCGAACTAAAAGATTTTCAAAATCAATTCGGTACCGACTTTTGGTGTTTTCTGTACTAGGCTGGTGTCGGTTTTTACCTTCATATACCGATAACCGTATTGGTAGTTTCGATACCAATATCGGTTAACACAAACTTATCTAACTTAAAAAGTAAAGAAGATAATAAAAATTATTAAAAAAACTATATATATTCAAAACACTGTTCAAAATATTAGTTTTTTTAATATATAGGAGAATTAAATAAGTGACCTAGGCCATGTCGGCCATTCTCATAATTGTGAATATGCAATTGGAATAACTATTCCTTTGGTTTTGAGATAAAATCTAACTAGTTTTTTACTATCGTCGCGTTGCGGCGAACTTATTTTGTTGTTTAGACTGTTTTTACATATGTTTTGAAATCACTACGAGCGTGTTGCGTACGGAAACCGCTGACAAGAATAAAAAGAAAATATAGAAAAAAACACTAAAAGATAACCAAAAGAAAATCAACCAAAAAAGTTGTATGGTAATAATGTTGTTCGTATGAAACCTGTGGTCAAAAATGAGCAAATGATACTGGGTACCAGTACCGAATTTCCCGAACCGAAAGATCTTAAGTACCAATTCGGTACGACTTTTGGCGTTCCTGGAACTGGTTCACTACCGTTTTTACCTTCATATACAAGTACTGTAATTGGTATTTTCGGTACCAGTAGTGATTCAGTATTGGTTGGCACCTAGCTCATTCCTACACTTGAAACTAAAAAAAGAAATCATTAAAAGTTGAAGAAAAAAAAAGTTGCACGATACCGTTGTTCATACGACACCCGTGATCAGGGATAAGCAAATGGTACCGGGTAGCGATACCGAATTTCCCGAACTAAAAGATACCGACTTTTGGTGTTTTCTGTACCAGGCTGGTGTCAGTTTTTAACTTTATGTACCAATAACCGTACTGGTATCGGTTGACAATAGCTTATCTAACTTAAAAAGTAAAGAAGATAATAATAAAACTATTAAAAAAACCATATATATTATTATATCTTTTACTGTTCAAATCATTCTATTATTAATATATAGAAGAATTTGAATATTAGATGTTAGTTATGGGATATAACTTATCCCGCCCCCTAGCTCACTTGGCAATCCCCATGTGGTTTGGGTTGGGCCGGCTTCCTCCTTGGAGGTCGCCGGTTCGACTCCCGGGTGTTGCATACGGGGGGTGGGTGTAACACCCCGTGTTTTCGTAAGTGAAAGTCAAAGTCAAGGTCAAAGTCAACGACCGATTTCGCGCGACTTGACTCGTAGAATTGTCTTTATTTTATTTATATTATGTGGAGTAAGTGTTGTTAATAACAATAATCGACTCGTGTTAATCATATTTCAATCGACCTACGACAGTGAATCATAGGCAGTAACAATGCGATAAAGTTAACCGACTAATGATCAAGCTATACCAATCGAATCGACATCAAATCGTAACTCAAGCTATGTATTTTACTTGTCATTTATACGTGTGTCTGTGCCTTACGTGTTACCTGTGCATGTTTATTTATGTTTGTTGTGATAATCAAGCGAACTCAACCGAACTCGAAGTCTAACTCGAATATAAGCGAACCCGAACCCGAACTCCGCATCGAACCATGTTATGTACGAAGTAGTTGGGACTAAAAGTAATTCGACTAGGAAACCCTATTTAATCGCTCGCAATCGAAACCGAAGCGTCATCGCAACCGAACGCACCTTTCAGTCGACATCCGGACGGATGGTCAATCCGCAAGGATTGCCAATCCGCACGGATGACCAGTCCACACGGATAACCAATCCGGGTGACCTGCAATCCGCACGGATCACCCTTTCCCCTTTTAGCATCCTATAAATACCCGGGTCACTCTCCCAACTTTCCACTTTTGGCAAGTGACGTCCGACCAGCACGCATTCTTTACCTTTTCTCCAATTTCTCTCAATCCAGGTAAGATCTTGCTCTAAATCTTGTACATTCTTGATCTATACACACATCTACACCTTTCTATCTTTCAAACCTCAACTTTTAACCATGAAATCATCAAGATTTGAGGTATTCTAGGGTGACGTCATCATGAAGTTCTCATGAACTTCAAATGTGACCTCATTCCACCAAGAATAACTCAGATCTGAACGATTTCGACAATATTTCACAACAACTTCACCGAGATCTAAACTTTTCTAAAGGATAAAAGGGTTGAAAGAAATAAACAAGTTTTTCTCCTTCTTTTACCCTCAAAAAGCGGTAGGAATCGGATCCGTTTTAGTCTCCTACTTAATGATAGTGATGCACTAGTCTTAGATCTGGATTCTACCCGCAAGACACCTGATTTCGGGTTAGACCGGGATGACCGTTCTAAACCGCCGACAAGCCGAGTTAGGGTGATTCCTGGCCGGCTTAGTCATGCGGTTAAGGATGCGATTCCAAATGGTTGCCACGTAATCGGAACGTCTCGATAGACGACAAAGGCGACCAAGGGTAGCTGGACGGAACAACCAGGACGAGGAAGTTGTCTGCACGAGTAAGTTGTCCGCACGAACAAGCTGCCCGCACGGACAGACGATCTGGACGGGTTGTCACCCGGACGAGCTACACTTGGGACCCACATTCAAAACGAGGTTTGAGTATCGACGAATGAGCAATCCGGACAGGCGACCTCTGAATGGATTACTCTTCGGATCATGATATACTAAGACCTTAAACAATTTCAAACAATGTTCATCCGCACGGACAAGTTGTCCGCACGGACAGACTATCCGGACGGATTGTCTTTGCCCGCACGAACACACTATCCGGACGGATTACCACTGTCCGCACGGATCACCATCCGGACGGATTCAACCAATTACATCAAGTGACTCAGCCTTAGAGACGTGTCCGCACGGATTACCATCCGGACGGGTTGTGGTCCGCGCGACCGGCTTGAAGGGTAGAGATACTTAGATGTTTTCTAAATGCTACAACGAAAACTTCAAAGGACAAGCCATCATACACAAACACATCTCACCCATAGGAAGAAACAATTCACTCGAATAGTAATCCACACGGACTACTGGTCCGCACGGATAAACAATCCGCACGAGTGACTAATCCGGATGGATTACCATCCGCACGGATTACCATCCGCACGGATAGTTATTCGCACGGATAGCTTAGTCGCACGGATAGCTTACCAGCACGGATTACCATCCGCACGGATTACCATCCGCACGGATAGTCTACTCGCACGGATAACTTACTCGCACGGATAGTTAATCCGCACGATCAGCTATCCTACCCGCTCTCACTATGTACTGTTTTACACACCACTCATCGTTACGTTATCGAATCTATTCAGGCTAACAGTACTCGCTGAAAAGCGCTCCCTTCAATCCATAATCGTTGTGAGTATACTCGAACCCTTTTTGCTTTTAGCACATTTGGGTGTTACATACGTTACGAATATTCAAACTACAACCATCACACTACTCAAGCTATTTTAACGCTAAACCATTAATGCATGTTATACGTGGCTTATGAATGCTTGTTTGTTATGTTTACACACGGAATGTTGTCTACCTGCCTTAGCAACGATAGTACTATAGTTTGGACTCAGCACCCGCTCACACGGGGGTTGTTAAGGATCTTTTACTTGCATGGATTACGATGGTAATCATGTATTGCGAACTGCCTCAGGCAGTCAACCCGCAGTCATTGGTATCGATGGATCTATGTCGATAACTAACGTGCTTCATTTCACTATGTGTACGTGCTGGTTATGCGTAAACGAATTCGAACTCTATATGTTATTATCAAACTTGTATGCTAACCTTTACATTATATGTATTGAATTTATTTTAACGTATGTGACAGGTGCTTAGGTTGTTTCTGTGCTTAACTTACTGGTGATGAAATTGAGGCTAGGGAAGGAGTCCTAGAAACCAACAAATAAATTAGCTATGTTTAAATCTGAGTTGTCGGAACAGAATACTTGTCTTGATGCTTGTCTGTAATAATTATTTAACTATTTGAGATACGGTATGGGACGTATTGATTTAATTGAATGTTAATAATAGTTGTTATGGAAACTTCTGGACAATCTGTTTTGCTCAGTGCCACGCCCCGATGATTCCGCCATCGGTTGGGGTGTGACAGATTGGTATCAGAGCCATAACTATAGGGAATTAGACAAGACTCGACCTAGTCCGGGTCGAAGTCTTAGAGACCTAGTCGATAGTCAGGAACCATCAGACCGACTCGAGTACATCCCTACTGGATAGTGTACGAGCTTATTCCTCACTATTCTCATTTACCTACACTATCACTGCACTCGAATTTTCAAGTTATGAACAGGTAATGAGGCCGAGAATAGGTGTGGAAACCGCAAACTCTCGACTAAAGTTGCCTAATCAGCTTGTGTTTTAGCTACAAACGAGGAGAATCATACCAAATTAGGAGTGAAATCCATATTTTGATGAATAATCTCCTCAATTTTATTAAGAACAAGAACGAAGTTGTAAGATAGGGGTGAAACCCTAACCTTGACGACTTGTCCTGCTTTTATACAAAACTCTCACCAAAGTTTCGATGGACTCCAACGATCTGAAGACACATTATAACCAATGGGAATTGCGCCAACGCCCAAGAATCGAGGCAAAGGCATAGTCCTGAAGGTAATTGTGCACACAGGATCCTTGCGAATAGTCGAACCACCTTGGTTAGTCGAAGTCTAATAGCCGCAGACACTCTTACTCATGATTTTATGTGTTTTAACCGTGATGACTCGTCGATTTTACGAAGTTTATGTGTTTTATGTTTATTTGAAAACATTTTGAGATACTACTGGTTTCGATCTGATGCCTTTTGCTTTCACCCAACACACAAACAAATCATTAACAAATCGCTTGCACCATACTATGTTCGAACCCTCGCCAACTTTGAATGATAGGGTTCTGTTTTCTGAATGCCTCTAGTGACTAAGGTATGTGTGTTCTTGCTATTATGTTTTACGTATTCAGGAATTTGTGACTATGTGATTATGTGCTCTACATGCTTATGTGACTATGCACTGTGTGTTACGCTGTTACGTGAATGTACGTGTTACTGAGCTTTAGTAGGAAGCAGACGTGTGAGGTGAGATTCGAATACAATGTGTTGAGTTCCATGGCGATGTCTATTGCAGACAATGTCGTCTGGATCCCGCCATGCACTCTCTCGTCAGGAAAAGAGGGACAAACGCCTTGCTTCCATCATCGCGAAAAGTGTAGCTAAGGCCGTGAGTGATGTTTACGAGAACGCCAGCAAATCATCAGAGGAATCAAGGACTGAAGGTCCTAAAGCTGTCACGAGACCTTTCAGTTTCAAACAATTCAAGTCGTGTGAGCCAAAAGAATTCACAGGCGAAGGAGGTCCTACTGCACTATTCCACTGGTTTGACTCTATCGAAGTTACTCTGCGACAAAGTGGTTGCCCTGATGACCTTCGAACTCTGAACGCTACCGGCGTTTTCCAGTCACGTGCTCTAGACTGGTGGACGGCCGAGAGGAACAAGCGAGGGAATGATGCAGCCTATGGTCTGTCATGGGATGAGCTCAAGGAAGTCATGCTAGAGGAATTCTGCCCTCCTCACGAACGTCAAAAGCTTGAAGATGAATTTTGGCACATACATCAGAAGGATGGAGACAATGATGGTCTTACTGCTCGCTTCAAACAGCTCAGTATTATCTGTCCCGACCAGGTCAAGACTCCCGATATGACCATCAAGAAGTACATCCGAGCTTTGCCCGACTGCGTTGCTGATTTCGTGCAAGTGGCTAAGACTACCACGATCGAGGAAACCTATCTGCTGGCCGCTGAAATCAATGACAAAAGGGTTAAGGCTGGGGTATGGGAGAAGACCTCCAAGCATCTACATCAAGCTACCGCTACTGCACCAACTGTTGAACCCACCTCGTCAAGCAACAAGAGAAAGAACAAGAGAAAGAACAGCTCCACCAACAAGAACTGTGCGATTACTGCTGCACCGATTCAAGCTGTACCTGCCCAACAGCGTCAAGTAGCGGCGCCTGTGGCCAATGCACCGCCTGCGAAGCGTGCATATACTGGGCCACACCCGCTCTGCCCTACTTGCACATATCATCACCCGACAGCTATTCAATGCCGCTTTTGTGCTCACTACAACGTATACGGCCACTTCACTGCCAACTGCCGTATTCGCCAAGCTCCTGCCAATCAAGCTCTACTCACTGCCCCACAGGGTCAACAAGCTCCTCCGGCACCCGCAGCCAAAGCCAGAGCCTGTTTCTCATGTGGCGACCCGAACCATTTCGCCAACGTGTGCCCAAACAGGGTTGTGAAACAAGAGCCACAGCAGCAACAGCCACAACAGCAACAACAACAACAGGCCGCACGTGCCAGAACTTTCAATCTCAACGTGCGTCAAGCCCAGGCCGACAACAACGTGGTCAATGGTACGTTCCTTGTGAATGGGATTTATGCTTCATGTTTGTTTGATACTGGAGCCGATAATTGCTTTGTGTCGCTTGAATTTGAGAAACTCCTTAGTCGTAAACGTTCCTAACTCTCCTCTGCATTTGATGTTGAAGTCGCTACCGGAAGAACCGTCGCTGTCAATTCCGTTATCCGTGATTGTACTCTTGAGCTCAACAATCACACCTTCCTAATTGATCTCATTCCGATGCATCTCGGAAGCTTTGACGTCATAGTAGGCATGGACTTTCTTCGAGAAAACCATGCCGAAGTTGTGTGCTTCGATAAGATGATTCGTTTTTCGCTCGCAAACGGTGATTCATTGCGCGTTTATGGTGATACTACTTCGAAGGGTCTCAAACTTATGTCATGCCTCCAAGCTAGCAAGTATCTCCGCAAGGAATACAGGGCTTTCTTGGCTAACGTTGTAGCAGCGGAGAAGGAAAAGAAAGAGAAAAAGGAAGTGAAGGACGTACCTGTGGTTCGAGAATTTCCTAATGTTTTTCCATAGGATCTTCCCGGACTACCGCCAAGTCGTGATATCGACTTTTGTATTGACCTCATTCCAGGAGCTAATCCTATCGCCAAAGCTCCTTACCGACTCGCACCGTCCGAAATGCGCGAACTCTCAACCCAACTCCAGGAATTGCTTGAAAAAGGCTTCATTCGCCCGAGCACCTCTCCCTGGGGCGCGCCGGTCCTCTTCGTCAAAAATAAGGATGGGTCGTTCTGGATGTGCATCGACTAATAGGAATTGAATAAGTTGACTATCAAGAACCGCTATCCTCTGCCTCGAATCGACGATTTGTTTGATCAGCTACAAGGCGCTACGTGTTTCTCGAAGATCGATCTACGCTCAGTTTACCATCAGCTACGTATACAAGAGGAGGATATACCCAAAACCGCGTTTCGTACTCGATACGGCCATTACGAATTCGTTGTCATGCCTTTTGGCCTAACCAACGCACCAGCGGTTTTTATGGATCTGATGAATCGCGTGTGTAAACCATATCTCGACCGTTTCGTCATCGTGTTCATCGACGATGTCTTGATCTATTCCAAGTCAAGAGCCAAACACGCACAACATCTACGTTTGGTTCTCGAGTTACTCCAGGGGAACCAACTCTACGCCAAATTCTCCAAGTGCGAATTTTGGTTGGGGGAGGTTCAGTTTCTGGGTCACATTGTAAATAGTCAGGGTATTCACGTCGATCCTGCGAAGATTGAAGCTGTTAAGAGCTGGGTTACGCCTAAGAACCCGTCTGAAGTCCGCTCCTTTCTCGGGCTAGCGGGCTATTATCGACGATTTATCGAAGGATTCTCGAAGATTGCTGTACCACTTACCTCTCTCACGCATAAGGATCAGCCTTTTGTCTGGGGAACCAAACAAGAGTCTGCCTTTCGAACCCTTAAACACATGGTTTGCAATGCTCCTTTCCTCACATTGATTTCATTGTCTACTGTGATGCTTCCAACCTTGGTCTTGGTTGTGTCCTTATGCAACGAGACAAGGTCATAGCTTACGCATCTCGTCAGCTCAAAATCCACGAGAAGAACTATACAACCCATGATCTCGAGCTCGGCGCGGTTGTTTTTGCATTAAAGATTTGGCGACACTACCTGTATGGTACAAAGTGTACGATCTTCACCGATCATAGGAGCCTCCAATACATCTTTAATCAGAGGGAACTAAACATGCGTCAACGCCGATGGGTAGAACTTCTCAACGATTACGACTGTGAGATTCGTTACCACCCAGGAAAAGCGAATGTTGTTGCCGATACCCTTAGCAGACGGAGATATCTGCTTAGCACTCGTAATGTTCAAGCCCAGCACAACCTCGAAACTCTCATCCGCGATGCTCAGTATGCGTGTTTCAACGAACGCACTTTGAAGAAAGAAAGAAAGAATCTACCACGATGGAGCCCAGCTTGTGAACAAATCGAACGGGATATTCCACTTTTTAGACCGAATCTGGATTCCCAAGCGAACCAATTTGCGACAGATTATCATGGATGAAGCCCACAAATCTCGGTACTCTATTCATCCCGGAGCCGACAAAATGTACCAGGATCTTCGCTATAGATACTGGTGGCCGGGTATGAAACGGGATATCGCTCTCTACGTCGGAAAATGCCTAACCTGTGCTAGAATCAAGGCTGAACATCAAAGACCCTCTGGCTTGCTCGAACAACCACCAATTCCCATGTGGAAGTGGGAGAGTATAGCTATGTATTTCGTAACCAAGCTTCCAACCACGTCGTCATGTCACGACAGCATTTGGGTTGTTGTTGACCGTTTGACTAAATCAGCCCACTTTCTGCCAATACGAGAAGACTACAAGGTGGAACGATTAGCCCGAATCTACACCGACGAGATCATTTGTAGACATGGGACGCCTCGTGACATCATCTCTGATCATGATGCTCGGTTTACTTCACGATTGTGGGAAACGTTTCAAACGGCACTCGGTACAATGCTTAATTTAAGTACTGCGTTCCACCCACAAACCGACGGTCAGACTGAAAGAACGATTCGTACTCTTGAAGACATGCTCCGTTCGTGTGTTTTAGACTTCGGTGGTAATTGGGATAAACACCTGCCATTGGGCGAATTCTCGTATAACAACAGCTACCAGGCTAGCATCCAGATGGCACCTTTCGAGGCATTATATGGAAGAAGATGTCGATCGCCTATTGTATGGCACGAGATCGGTCACTCGCAACTAACCGGTCCGGAGCTGCTACAAGAAACGACAGACAAAATTTTCCAAATTCGAGACAACTTAGCGAAGGCTCGGGATAGACAGAAAGTTTACGCAGATAAAAAGCGCAAGCCCCGGGAATTTGGCGTTGGTGACTACGTACTCCTAAAGGTATCACCTTGGAAGGGTGTAGTCCGATTCGGCAAAAAGGCAAAACTCGCGCCTCGATATGTTGGACCTTTTCAGATTCTGGAAAGGATCGGAAAAGTTGCCTACAGACTCGAATTACCGGAGGAACTTAGTAACGTTCATCCGACCTTCCACTTGTCAAACCTTCGGAAGTGCATCGCCGACCACGATCTACATGTCTCTCTAGACGATCTGCAAGTGAACGAAACATTACACTTCATGGAAAAGCCTGTCGAAATCATGGATCGCCAAACCAAGCAGCTCAGGCGCTCACACATTCCTATTGTGAAAGTCCGATGGGAAGGAAAACGAGGCGCGGAGTTTACTTGGGAACTCGAAAGCGACATGAAGGCCAAGTACCCGCAGTTGTTTAATTAGAGAAGCGAACCACAAAAAAACTCAGATTTCTCTCAAACGGTTTGGAATTAAGTTTTGAAAATTTGTAGGCTTTTAGATCATGTATATTCGCACAACATATCCAAATTTTAGCCAATTTTAACCGTAAAATCTTATCTAATTTGACATTTTTCAGTTAGAAACGTGAAATAGATGAAAAGTGAAGGAATTTTGACAAATCTGTGTGAATTTGGCTTTGAATCTGATCAATTCTTGTACGAATCTAGTTGTTTGATCAGTGCAATCGAGAACCTGCTTAGATACCACTTGTAGGTCCCGGTTTCGACTCCGTTACGATCGTGTTTGGACACGATCGTGCACGGGTTCCGCATGTTCCAAACGAAAAGGCTCTCACACGTGATCCACGGCTTGGTTACGGCTTTCAGCTTAATTTCGGGACGAAATTCCCTAAACAAGGGGAGGCTGTAACACCCCGTGTTTTCGTAAGTGAAAGTCAAAGTCAAGGTCAAAGTCAACGACCGATTTCGCACTACTTGACTCGTAGAATTGTCTTTATTTTATTTATATTATGTGGAGTAAGTGTTGTTAATAACAATAATCGACTCGTGTTAATCATATTTCAATCGACCTACGACTGTGAATCATAGGCAGTAACAATGCGATAAAGTTAACCGACTAATGATCAAGCTATACCAATCGAATCGACATCAAATCGTAACTCAAGCTATGTATTTTACTTGTCATTTATACGTGTGTGTGTTCCTTACGTGTTACCTGTGCATGTTTATTTATGTTTGTTGTGATAATCAAGCGAACTCAACCGAACTCGAACTCGAAGTCTAACTCGAATATAAGCGAACCCGAACCCGAACTCTGCATCGAACCATGTTATGTACGAAGTAGTTGGGACTAAAAGTAATTCGACTAGGAAACCCTATTTAATCGCTCGCAATCGAAACTGAAGCGTCATCGCACCAGAACGCACCTTTCAGTCGACATCCGGACGGATGGTCAATCGGCACGGATTGCCAATCCGCACGGATTGCCAATCCGCACGGATGACCAGTCCGCACGGATAACCAATCCGGGTGACCTGCAATCCGCCCGGATCACCCTTTCCCCTTTTAGCATCCTATAAATACCCAGGCCACTCTCCCAACTTTCCACTTTTGGCAAGTGACGTCCGACCAGCACGCATTCTTCACCTTTTCTCTGATTTCTCTCAATCCAGGTAAGATCTTGCTCTAAATCTTGTACATTCTTGATCTATACACACATCTACACCTTTCTATCTTTCAAACCTCAACTTTTAACCATGAAATCATCAAGATTTGAGGTATTCTACGGTGACGTCATCATGAAGTTCTCATGAACTTCAAATGTGACCTCATTCCACCAAAAATAACTCAGATCTGAACGATTTCCACAAGATTTCACAACAACTTCACCGAGATCTAAACTTTTCTAAAGGATAAAAGGGTTGAAAGAAATAAACAAGTTTTTCTCCTTCTTTTACCCTCAAAAAGCGGTAGGAATCGGCTCCGTTCTAGTCTCCTACTTAATGATAGTGATGCACTAGTCTTAGATCTGGATTCTACCCGCAAGACACCTGATTTCGGGTTAGACCGGGATGACCGTTCTAAACCGTAGACAGGCCGAGTTAGGGTGATTCCTGGCTGGCTTAGTCATGCGGTTAAGGATGCGATTCCAAATGGTTGCCACGTAATCGGAACGTCTCGATAGACGACAAAGGCGACCAAGGGTAGCTGGACGGAACAACCAGGACGAGGAAGTTGTCCGTACGAGTAAGTTGTCTGCACGGACAAGCTGTCCGCACGAACAAGCTGCCCGCACGGACAGACGATCCGGACGGGTTGTCACCCGGACGAGCTACACTTGGGACCCACATTCAAAACGAGGTTTGAGTATCGACGAATGAGCAATCCGGACAGGCGACCTCTGAATGGATTACTCTTCGGATCATGAGATACTAAGACCTTAAACAATTTCAAATAATGTTCATCCGCACGGACAAGTTGTCCACAAGAACAGACGATCCGGACGGATTGTCTTTGCCCGCAGGAACACACTATCCGGACGGATTACCACTGTCCGCATGGATCACCATCCGGACGGATTCCACCAATTACATCAAGTGACTCAGCCTTAGAGACGTGTCCGCACGGATTACCATCCGGAAGGGTTGTGGTCCGCGCGACCGGCTTGAAGGGTAGAGATACTTAGATGTTTTCTAAATGCTACAACGAAAACTTCAAAGGACAAGCCATCATACACAAACACATCTCACCCATAGGAAGAAACAATTCACTCGAATAGTAATCCACACGGACTACTGGTCCGCATGGATAAACAATCCGCACGAGTGACTAATCCGGATGGATTACCATCCGCACGGATTACCATCCGCACGGATAGTCTACTCGCACGGATAACTTACTCGCACGGATAGTTAATCCGCACGATCAGCTATCCTACCCGCTCTCACTGTGTACTGTTTTACGCACCACTCATCGTTACGTTATCGAATCTATTCAGGCTAACCGTACTCGCTGAAAAGCGCTCCCTTCAATCCATAATCGCTGTGAGTATACTCGAACCCTTTTTGCTTTTAGCACTTTTGGGTGTTACATACGTAACGAATATTCAAACTACAACCATCACACTACTCAAGCTATTTTAACGCTAAACCATTAATGCATGTTATACGTGGCTTATGAATGCTTGTTTGTTATGTTTACACATGGAATGTTGTCTACCTGCCTTAGCAACGATAGTACTATAGTTTGGACTCAGCACCCGCTCACACGGGGGTTGTTAAGGATCTTTTACTTGCATGGATTACGATGGTAATCATGTATTGTGAACTGCCTCGGGCAGTCAACCCGCAGTCATTGGTATCGATGGATCTATGTCGATAACTAACGTGCTTCATTTCACTATGTGTACGTGCTGGTTATGCGTAAACGAATTCGAACTCTATATGTCATTATCAAACTTGTATGCTCACCTTTACATTATATGTATTGACTTTATTTTAACGTATGTGACAGCTGCTTAGGTTGTTTCTGTGCTTAACTTGCTGGTGATGAAATTGAGGCTAGGGAAGGAGTCCTAGAAACCAACAAATAAATTAGCTATGTTTAAATCTGAGTTGTCGGAACAGAATACTTGTCTTGATGCTTGTCTGTAATAATTATTTAACTATTTGAGATACGGTATGGGATGTATTGCTTTAATTGAATGGTAATAATAGTTGTTATGGAAACTTCTGGACAATCTGTTTCGCTCAGTGCCACGCCCCGATGATTCCGCCATCGGTTGGGGTGTGACAGTGGGACGTCCCAATGATGGATCGTATCCTACCGAGGCATGGTGCGGTCTTGAGGGCAACCCGGTTTTACCCAGCTGTTACCCCAGCGAGTCTCTCGTGTGGGGGCAGTATGGTTTCCGGGCGGAAGTCAGCTTACGCGGTGGCCGGGGCCCGATCGAACATCGCGTACGTAAATGTTGGGCTGACGGGGGAATGTCTTTGACATGAACCCGGTGACCACTGGTCCAGTACATAGAAAGTCACCTTCCAAAAAAAAAAGTTATTGAGATAACTGATCCTATTTTTTGGGATTCATACGATATTCTCAGCAAACCGAAAAGACATACACAGAGCCTTTTCAAAAACTGTTCATATACGGTATTTTTATTATTCTGAAAATCACAATCTTGTTCTTGTTACGAATTGAGTTTAATCCGTTCAAACTTTTGAGTATACCGATCAAATAGTTCGTTCTGATAGTTCTCATACGACTATTAATTCAATCCAAGCAATTTTATTTCATTCACTGTGGTCTCATTAAATTCAACCAACATACGAGGTGTTTGACAATACTACTGTCTCAAATGACATGATGACAAGCAGTACCCGTCAACATTGAGTACCTGTTGATCGATTTACATGCAAGATATAAAGTGATAATGGGTGAACACAGGTATACACAAGTTATATTTGCTTTTATTAATAAGTCATAACGAGTATAAAATAGTTTAAGAATAATAATATTCTTAGGAATGTGCAGAAATATTTGATTAGGTAATGGAATTTGTATATTTTTTAATTCTACATATTTTATTGTGATCAAAACGGTGGTTGCAAAACTCATTGCAAATTTGAAGCGAAGCTCGGTTGCTAAACCGATTGTTGAAAACCTGGTCGTTAAATCGGTCCTAACTAGATTCTGTTGCAATTTCTATCGCTAATAGTTCAGTCGCAAAATAATTCGAGCTAAGCCTAGCCGAGCTACCAAGTGAGCCAAGCCGAGCCAAGCTAGGCTCACTTTCTAACCGAGCCGAGCTGGCTCGGCTCACTTTCAAACCGAGCCATATCGAGCGAACTTTTTCTGAGCTAAATCCGAGCGAGCTCCGAGCCGCGAGATTTTTGGACAACCATACAGTTCGGTCACAAAACTTGTCGCAAAAAGTGTGGTCGCAATCTTGGTAGCTAAAATTTCGGTCACAAAGTCTGTCGCAAAAATGATTCAGTCGCAAAATCGGTGGTTAAATTTGCAACCAAAACTGTAGTCGTAAGATCGGCCACAACAACATTTCGGTCACAAAATATTTACAGATCAAGGTATAACCGGCTACCGAAACTGGTCGCAAAGCAGTCGTAAAAGGGCCTTTGCGACTGTTTTGGCCGTCACAATGGTCTTTTTGTGTAGTGAAGGCGTTAAGGAATAATCTACCTTAACCTATGTGTGTAAACTGTAAAGGCATAAACGTTGTTGTGTATATTCGATTGTTTATCTCATTTTCTCAAATCTATTGGTCGAAACCGTTGCAACATCTTCATCCAAGTTTCCCTTCAAGTCACTCTGGTATTAGATTATAAACTAAACTTTATATTTAATATTATTATAATTGTAATTTTATAATCTGGGTTAGTATTAGGAATTAGATATTATTAAACGGTTATGAAGGGTGTGTCGGTTAACAAACCGTCACCTCTACCCTATATATACAATGTATTCTCAACATTTGTAATTTACCAAGATATTTACAAGATAATATCCATATGCATTCTTCTTGATTCTCTGTACGTACACATACACGTTCATATCAAACACACACACGAATACGATGATGATGATGTTAACGGTGATAGAAGTATCACCGACTTCCGCTGTCCGGATTTCTAACAAGTGGTATCAGAGCCATGGTGGGAAATCGATGAAGATCGATCGATATTATACGATCCCGGGCACAACCGGATGAAGAACAAAAACAGAGTATACGGAGACGGAGGCGAATTCAACCCCGATCGCACAACTCCGCGATCACGAATGTTCGCAAGAATGAAGCGAGAGATTCTAATGAAATTAGAAATGGAAATCGAGTTACTGGAACGAGAGAAGGAAGAAAGACGAGAACAAACAACGGAAATAGAAATGGGAGATTTCAATTCTCATGGTGATGTAAACAAGGAAGATCACCGAAATAAAGATATGAAAGAAAAGAACAGAGAAATGGAACGAGAACGGGAATGGATGGAGATCGGATAATTACGATCAGAATTAAACAATCCCGGTAATATGAGTCTGCGATTACATGTGAGGAGAGACAACAATTTGCAATCATCGTCAACGACGTTTGCATGTGAGCACTGTTCCAATAAGAGGAACGAACGAAGAAGGAAGGATCTTACGAAGAAGCGATGTTACTATTGTCATGATATGGGACACTTAATTGCCTTCAGCAAATTAAAAGAACATGACAAGGCAACCGGAATTCAACGAACGAGGGCAGAGTACGACGTGCCGGCACAGAACATGGATTATGGGCAGATATATGGCTTGAATGTTGTCACCGGATTAACAAGAGAAGAGGAGTTAAGAGAAAACGAAAGAAGAATAAGAAGAATAGTGATAGATGAAGGCCCTGTACATGAATAACAAACTGTGGAAGAAGCCAACAAAACACTGCCCAAGAAGAAGCATGATCAAGTTTAGTTTAAGGGGAGATATTAGATTATAAACTAAACTTTATATTTAATATTATTATAATTGTAATTTTATAATCTAGGCTAGCATTAGGAATTAGATATTATTAAACGGTTATGAAGGGTGTGTCGGTTAACAAACCGTCACCTCTACCCTATATATACAATGTATTCTCAACATTTGTAATTTACCAAGATATTTACAAGATAATATCCATATGCATTCTTCTTGATTCTCTGTACGTACACATACACGTTCATATCAAACACACACGAATACGATGATGATGATGTTAACGGTGATAGAAGTATCACCGACTTCCGCTGTTAAGATCTTGTTCATTTGGGAATCCACTAGATCAACATTATTCAAATTATTTCGTCACAGTTCCTTTTGGTCAACAGAATAGTTATATCAACATAAGATCACACCGTGATTTGGAGTGTAACTAAACACGTGAATCATGTGCATTCTTATTTAAAGCTGTTGCATGAATAAAGAAAAGAAATTGACAACAGCCATTACTTTACAGTAAAACCTGTATGATTATGACCTAATAAGGTGATGCATGATAACTTTGTGGATTTTTTTTTATTTAATTTTATTATAGGTATTCCAATATTTAAATCTATCATCCATAAAACTTTATTTGCAATAGTTTTTACAGTTTTATTCAAGGCATTTAAAATATACCTTTTTTATTATTTAATAGTGTATAAGAAACATTTTGCAAAGCACGTTTGAGATATAATTATAAAGTATACGACTTATGATTTACATTTGAGATATAAATATAAAGTATACAACTTATGATTTGCATGAATGAGTATTTATATATATTAAAGGTGACGATGAATGTTTAGAACTGTTCGTAAAAAATGGCATTGCTTACATGAGTGATCCGTTAGAAGCCCCGCTAGCGATCTTCGGTGAAACAAACACTTGTTCTAAAGGTGTGGTGTGTATGCCCGTGAACTATCAGTAAAATCCATTAGTGATTCTTTGGTGAATCATTTACTCATACCATGTTTTTAGCGGTCATCACCAATGGCTCCCACTTTCAACATGATATAATCTTCCATATCCCTCTATTTTGTAGTGGAGACATTAAAAAGACGCCTAAGAATAGTACAAATTACTAAATACAAATCAAAAAATACAACCTTGCATAAAAATCAAAACAATTAACCACTACAAAACAACAATATACACATCAATCACTTCCTAGCTTGTTGTCGATTCTTGCTGCCACAATAATTCCTCACCAAACATGTTGGTCCCATCACTTTGATATTAATGTAAAGTATATGACTGAGGCACCATCAACCAAACAAAGAAAAATGTACATTCAACCTTTTTGCAGGTGGCTTATTGGTTCCTCATAAAACATGTTGGTCACATCTCTTTGATATTAATTATTCTTTTTAGATATTTTAGTTTTGGTGAACAAAGTGAATTGTAATACATATCAAGCAAGTTAGGAGGTGCGGGAGTATACCCTGTTAGTTATATAAACTTAATTATGTTCGTAATTAGTTTGATACTTATATATTCGATATGTAATTAGTATGATACTTGTATAAGGTATGTAATATAACTTATAAACATAAAGATAAGCCGGTTGAAGGTTCAAACCGTTTATGACTGTTATTCCCGCCATATTAACCGCCAAATATCTCATATATATATGTTATAACCGGCAACAATGTCCGGCACCAAGACATTCAAAATTCTCATTCAAATTGTCCATCATTCTCTTGTTATCATTTCATTTCCAGTTTTGCATACATTTCCTTTTTGTATACCATGAACACCAATCCTAATACTAAGTCTAATTCCGCTGCAACGCCTCATGATTTCCAACATAGTGGTATCAGAGCCACGGTTCAAAAGGAAGAAGAAATCCGTCCGACGTCATCAACGATGCCATGCCAACATTGCTCCCATGAAAAAACATGAAAGGAAAAAGAAAGTCTCTCATGTTAGATCATGCAAAGAAAAAGAACACGACGAGACCACTCAATTGATCCGACAAGCGATTAACACGGGAATTCAACGACAAAATGATGAAGCAGTTCTCAGGCAAGAACTGATCGTTACCGGAACTAAAGGGGGACAATGGGGCGACATATGGTATGTAAGTAATGTTTTTACTCGACAATTTGACGGAAATCTTAATGTGTTTAAACGGATTAAACACTTAACTGGGGTTGAAACAAGAATAGGGGAAGACAATTTCTTGTTTATTCGGGGAGTAGGGGCTGTAGAAGTTAAATCAGGGAATGAAATGTTACGTAGACACAATGTATTTTATACACCGGAACTTGATCGCAATGTGTTAAGCATGGATCAACTTATATTACGAAGGGTATACGGTCAAGAAATCTGGTGATACATGCAAAATCTATCCAATGTTTTCTGCCCCGATTACAAACACCATGAATGACATAACCGGATTAACCCGGGAAGAAGAGATTGGTATGAAAGAAAAACAGAGAATAATTGATCAAAGTGTCACAAACGATGAATTCAAAGAAAATTATCTCAATTGATACTTTGAAGATTTAAATTTATTTTCACAAGAACCCGATTGGAGTTTAATGATTATACATGCTATGGAATTTCATGAGTTCTCTCACTGCAAATCACTGTTAGATATGATGGAAGACGGGGAATTCGTGTTTAAATATAAACATGAATTAGAGATTAAGTTTGAAGAAATGTTAAAATGGTTCATCAACATTAAACATGGAATCTCTACCCGCCCCATTCCTCCATATACAGCGGATAACAGGAAAGTTGATTTGCTCGATCTTTACATGGTGGTTAAACGAGATGGTGGGTACAGAAACGTTACCGACAGTAACCATTGGGCCGTAGTAGCAAAAGATATGGGTTATGAATATGATGATGGTGAGTTTATGAGGATTATGTACGTGATGTATCTTGATGTCCTAGTCTATTATTATAAATTCAAAACAGTGCAAGGAAGAGTGATCGATAAGGAGATGGTTGAACATGATGAAGGTCCATCGGATTCCCGTCATGAAAGAAGAAAGAGCGACGGAGATGTTCAAGATGAAGACGCAGTCCATCACTACGCCCTGTTTGCAGGAAATGACTGGGAAGGAGCAAAGCAACTGCAGAAGGAATGCCGTCGGTTCGATTTTAAACAAGCTATGAAGGCCATGGACAAAACTAATCGGAGTGTTCACATGCATGCTTCTAAACATAATCGCCAGGCTATTGGCGAATGGGTCATTAGTTAAATAGCGCTATTAGGTCTGACAAGCCTCACACCGTGCCGCAGAGGACGGGAGTGGACTAATGTACTTGGGCACTTAGTCAATGATGATAGACATTGACGCAGGGCACATAAACATATCTACAGTCAGTAGTCGATATGGTAATGGGTCTAGTGGTTATATGGGAAGCCCCCACTGGTTAAGGTTTGGGAAACAAGGAACTGGTTAAACTCGTGGTTTTCGAACAACTTATGGTTTTTGGAACAACACTAAAACAAACAACCAACTGTGAGCTCGCTCAACTTTGTTGTTGATATATGCCTTGCAGGTCGTTAGGTGATTAGATGGAGCTTGCACATGAGGAAGAGGTCGTTGTGGGACATTGGGAAACAAGGAACTGGTTAAACTCGTGGTTTTCGAGCAACTTATGGTTTTTGGAACAACACTAAAACAAACAACCAACTGTGAGCTCGCTCAACTTTGTTGTTGATTCGTTACTATATGCCTTGCAGGTCGTTAGGTGATTAGATGGAGCTTGCACATGAGGAAGAGGTCGTTGTGGGACATGGGCTGTTGAGCTCCATGTTAAACTTATGAACTGTTATACTCTATTATGGTTTTGAACTTAATGCTTCCGTTGATAACTTAAACTTGGTTGAATTGTTTTGACACCAATTATATTGTTTGGTTTGGACTTTTATTTATTTAATTTATATTGTTCAATATGAATGGTGGCTGGATCCTGGTCAGTCACGCTCCCTGCGGTGATACTCCGCTTATGGATTTTGGGGGTGTGATGTTCACTCAGTTCGCAAGCTACACTAGTATTCACTCTTGAACCTAATCCTATATATATATAGGGGATGGTTTAAATGAGAACACTAAATATCGCGAGAACGAATGAAAAAACCACGAGAACTTGATAAAAAAACAACTCAAATTCAAAATTTCTTTTTACACTTATCATTATTGTTCGAATACAATGTTAGAAATTAAATTTACACGTTTAAATTTACGTGAATTCGTAAATAATTTTTTTTACACATGTGTAAGTTTGTCATTTACACATGTGTAAATTTGTTATAGTTACAAATGCGTAAAAAATCTAGTAAAAGTGATTTTGAAAGGAGAAATGAATTATTTGATGTTGTAAATTCTTTTTTGATGTTGTATTTTTAATTACAATGAGGTTTGTATTAAAAAAATTCGGTTTTGATTGGTTTTTTCATTCGTTCTCACGGTTCTTGCAATATTTAGCGTTCTCAAGATAACCCTCCCCTATATATATGTGTGTGTGTGTATATATATATATATATATATATAACTATGATAACTTTTTGATCCGGGGCGAATTGGACCAATTTTTTTTTTCATAAACGTAGATGCTTGTATTATAAACACATTTGAAAAAAAAAAATTAAAAAAAATGTCGTGTGTGTAGTTTTGAGCACCACAAGTTTGTGTTTACGGGTACCGTAAATTTTAAACAAAATTTACGGTACCCGTACACACAAACTTGTGGTGCTCAAAACTACACACACGACATTTTTTTTTAATTTTTTTTACAAATGTGTTTATAATACACGCATCTACGTTTATGAAAAAAAAAATTGGTCCAACTCGCCTCGTACGGTGTAGTTCTCATGGTTCTTACAATTAGAGGTGGTTCTCATTTTAGCGGTCCCCTATATATATATATAGCCAGTTAACGTACATTACGGCTTAATGTAGGACCAGTACGCGACCAAATTACGCACGTTCATTTGAAAATCACGCACGTTATAAACTCAAAAAACCTAATCACGCATGATGGAAACATAAATCACGCATGCCCAACCTCCCAGTTCAAAAATCGCATCATCTATTCTACGATCTGAAACCATCGTTACTGCCCTCTGATTCAAATCCAATCAAAGCTGGGTCATGTTCCTGCATCCTCTGTTCTACGGTCTGAATCAAAGGTTGGTCATGTTTCTTCATCCTCTGTTCAACGGATTGATTTCGAGGGACGACATTTTGATGAAACTTTTCAAACTCATCGAATTGGGTTCAAATTCATCGTATGAGACCTAAATGACAATATAGGGCGTTTTAACTTTTATTATCTACACTAGTTTTCTTGCTAGTGTGTGCGTATATATTACTAATAAAAACTATTTCCATGCTATGATAATTTTGCAGCAAGACACTCCTGGTGTATACAATAATCTTGCACCAATGTATGTTGCTTTGAGTATGTAGTGATTATCAACATTTATAGTGGTATTAGATTAACCCGTTGAATAGGTGTTCTCGTTATATATTAATTGAGTTAGGTGATGCAGAAATGGCGGGCTTGATTGTTATAACGAGCTAGTGTATGTAATTGGATTTGGGCCAAATACATTTATTAATTATTGGGCTTTGGCTAATTAACTAATTAACTTATTATTGTTTTGGGCATAACTAAATTATTAGTAAATTAAATTAACTAGTTTTTTACTATCGCCGTGTTGCGGCGAACGTCTTTTGTGGTTTAGTCTATGTTTACATGTATTTTGAAATCACTACGAACGCGTTGCGTACAGAAACCGCTGAATAAAAAGGAAATATAGAAAAAAACACTAAAAGATAACCAAAAAAAAAATCAACCAAAAAAGTTGTATGCTAATAATGTTGTTCGTATGAAACTTGTGGTCAGAGATGAGCAAATGATATTGGGTACCGGTACCGAATTTCCCGAACCGAAAGATGTTAAGTACCAATTCGATACGACTTTTGGCGTTCCCGGTTCCAGTTCGTTACCGTTTTTTACCTTCATATACCGGTACCGTAACTGGTATTTTCGGTACCAGTACCGATTCGGTATTGGTTGGCACCGAGCTCATCCCTACCCCTGAAACTAAAAAAAGAAATCATTAAAAGTTGAAGAAAAACAACAAAAAAAGTTGCACCATACCGTTGTTGTTCGTACGACACCCGTGATTAGGTATGAGCAAATGGTACCGGGTAGCAGTACCGAATTTCTCGAACTAAAAGATTTTCAAAATCAATTCGGTACCGACTTTTGGTGTTTTCTGTACTAGGCTGGTGTCGGTTTTTACCTTCATATACCGATAACCGTACTGGTAGTTTCGATACCAATATCGGTTAACACAAACTTATCTAACTTAAAAAGTAAAGAAGATAATAAAAATTATTAAAAAAAACTATATATATTCAAAACATTGTTCAAAACATTAGTTTTTTAATATATAGGAGAATTAAATAAGTGACCTAGGCCATGTCGGCCATTCTCATAATTGTGAATATGCAATTGGAATAACTATTCCTTTGGTTTTGAGATAAAATCTAATTTGAATATTAGATGTTAGTTATGGGATATAACTTATCCCGCCCCCTAGCTCACTTGGCAATCCCCAGGTGGTTTGGGTTAGGCCGGCTTCCTCCTTGGAGGTCGCCGGTTCGACTCCCGGGTGTTGCATACGGGGGGTGGGACGTCCCAATGATGGATCGTATCCTATCAAGGCATGATGCGGTCTTGAGGGCAACCCGGTTTTACACAGCTGTTACCCCAGCGAGTCTCTCGTGTGAGGGCAGTATGGCTTCCGGGCGGAAGTCAGCTTACGCGGTGGCTGGGGCCCGATCGAACATCGCGTCCGTAAATGCAGGGCTGACGGGGGAATGTCTTTGACATGAACCCGGTGACCACTGGTCCAGTACATAGAAAGTCACCTTCCAAAAAAAAAGTTATGGGATATAACTATCCTATTTTTTGGGATTCATACCATATTCTCAGCAAACCGAAAAGACATACACAGAGCCTTTTCAAAAACTGTTCATATACGGTATTTTTATTATTCTGAAAATCACAATCTTGTTCTTGTTACGAATTGAGTTTAATCCGTTCAAACTTTTGAGTATACCGATCAAATAGTTCGTTCTGATAGTTCTCATACGACTCTTAATTCAATCCAAGCAATTTTATTTCATTCACTGTGGTCTCATTAAAGGGAAAATTACCAATCTAGCCGGTTGACCATGTGGTTTACAAGAATAGCCAAATGACCAGGCATAAAAATGCCCTTTCACGCTTCCCCAGCCAAGTGAACTCCCATTTTTATGCACCTTCAACCAGCCAGTACCAAGCGGACACGTGTCCCTTGAACCTGAAGAGGCTTTATGCCGCTACACCAGCTAGCCGAGCCGTTTCAGGCCCAAGCCGAGCCGCTTCGCGCCCCTGCCCCACAAGCTAGCCAAGCCGCTACACAAGGTAGCCGAGCCGTTTCAAGGTGAAGCCGAGCCGCTTCGCCCCCTTTCCCACAAGCTTGCCAAATTGGTTTTTGAAGACTTTATATATGATAAATTTTATATTTTGAAGACTTTATATATGATAAATTTTAAATTTTATATTTTGAAGACTAAATAAGACAAGACTTTATTTATTAAGATACAATAGCAAATAAACGGACAAGCATTTATGTAAACGTACGATTAATAAAAAAACAACATCATTATATCGATCGGATCTGTAAACGAAGACATCCGGTAGGATATCCGTGTAATATTTTGAATATCACACATTTTGCTAATATAACTTAAAAAAGTGATGTAGGAAAAATTGGTTTCAACTTCTAAACCACGTCTAGTAATACAATCGTGACCGGCAACATACTCGATGTTCCCGTTAACAACCTCCCAGTTTCCCCCGGTGTATATCACAAACTTAACACCCATGAGTACTAAACGTAACGTGACCAAAGTATGTTTTCAAACAAATAAAACGAGAAGACAAAAAACACATGTGTGCAAAGTTCAGATGTTATATATATAGTTACGAAATTATATAAAAAAAACACATGTGCTTGGGGGCAGGTTGTAGCGGCACGGGATCGGGGCGAAGGGGCTCGGCTTGGCCATTAAGCGGCATGGGGGTAAGTAGCATGTGAAGCGGCTTAGTGCCAGGGTGTAGCGGCTCGGGATCGGGGCGAACGGGCTTGGCTTGCCATGAAGCGGCTTGGGGGTAAGTAGCATGTGAAGCGGCTTAGTGCCAGGTGTAGCGGCTCGGGATCGGGGAGAACGGGCTCGGCTTGCCATGAAGCGGCTTGGCTTGGCAGTACCACAAAGCGGCATAAAATCAGAGATTCGGCGAAGCGGCTTAGTTCCAGGGCCAAGCGGCTCGGCTTGGGTTTGAAACGGCTCGGCTACGGTGTAGCGGCATGGGCATGAAACGGCTTGGCTAGACACGTGTCCGCTTGTTAGTGGCTGGTTGAAGGTGCATAAAAATGGGAGTTCACTTGGCTGGGGAAGCGTGAAAGGGCATTTTTATGCCTGGTCAAATGGCTATTCTTGTAAACCACATGGTCAACCGGCTAGATTGGTAATTTTCCCCTCATTAAATTCAACCAACATACGAGGTGTTTGACAATACTACTGACTTAAATGACATGATGACAAGCAGTACCCGTCAACATTGAGTACCTGTTGATCGATTTACATGCAAGATATAAAGTGATAATGGGTGAACACAGGTATACACAAGTTATATTTGCTTTTATTAATAAGTCATAACGAGTATAAAATAGTTTAAGAATAATAATATTCTTAGGAATGTGTAGAAATATTTGATTAGGTAATGGAATTTGTATATTTTTTTAATTCTACATATTTTATTGTGATCAAAACGGTGGTTGCAAAACTCATTGCAAATTTGAAGCGAAGCTCGGTTGCTAAACCGATTGTTGAAAACCTGGTCGTTAAATCGGTCCTAACTAGATTCTGTTGCAATTTCTATCGCTAATAGTTCGGTCGCAAAATTGGTTGTGAAAAAGCGGTTGCAAATAAAAAGTTCGGTCGCAAATAGTTTCAGTCGCAATGATGGTCGCAAGTAGTCTCACTCACAATTTTGGACGTTAACAGTTCGGTAGGGCTGTTCATGAGCCGAGCCGAGCTGAGCTAGGGCAAGCTCGGGCTCGGCTCGATTATAAACTAAGCTGGCTCGGCTCGGATTTGAAACCGAGCTGAAAATCTTAGCTCGGGCTCGGCTTCGTTTTAAACCGGGCTGGCTCGGCTTGGCTTGGTTTGCCTCGATTTTAAAAATAAAAATTAATACATAGATCTCAAAATTCAGTTTTCTAAAATATTATTCAATACTTCCAAAGAACATATTCCAAATAAGTTCAACCTAATATATTACAAGCCAAAATCACGTTCAATAACGCAAAATAGGTTTTATATTTCAAGTAAATACAATATTTGCTCATTAGCACGACAATCAACCTTTAAATATGTCATATATATCAAACTACAATCCTAAATGCATGTAAATAATAATCACTTTTTTGTAATATATTAGATGCATATAAAATAAAATATATTATAAGTAAAATAATTCGAGCTAAGCCGAGCCGAGCTACCAAGTGAGCCAAACCGAGCCAATTTGGCTCGTCACAAGCCAAGCCGAGCTAGGCTCACTTTCTAACCGAGCCGAGCTGGCTCCGCTCACTTTCAAACAGAGCCATATCGAGCGAACTTTTTCTGAGCTAAATCCGAGCGAGCTTCAAGCGAGCTCCGAGCCGCGAGCTTTTTGGACAGCCCTACAGTTTGGTCACAAAACTTGTCGCAAAAAGTGTGGTGGCAATCTTGGTAGCTAAAATTTCGGTCACAAAGTCTGTCGCAAAAATGATTCAGTCGCAAAATCGGTGGCCAAACTTGCAACCAAAACTGTAGTCGTAAAATCGGCCGCAACAACATTTCGGTCGCAAAATATTTACAGACCAAGGTATAACCGACTACCGAAACTGGTCGCAAAGCAGTCGCAAAAGGGCCTTTGCAACTGTTTCGGCCGTCACAATGGTCTTTTTGTGTAGTGAAGGCGTTAAGGAATAATGTACCTTAACCTATGTGTGTAAACTGTAAAGGCATAAACGTTGTTGTGTATGTATTCGATTGTTTATCTCATTTTCTCAAATCTATTGGTCGAAGCCGTTGCAACATCTTCATCCAAGCTTCCCTTCAACTCACTCTTGTTCATTTGGGAATCCACTAGATCAATGTTGATGCAACAAATAATAGACCAAGGATAGTAGTTGGGCTGATTAGGCAAAAGGGTTGAAGGGTTCAACTTTGCCTAACGCAGGTCGTGGGGTCCCCCCACATTTGCAAGACATGGAGAGAGGTTCACTAGTTTAATTTTGTAGTTTGTTCGAGATCCTCCACTGAAATGTGTTCAGTTTCGGATGTAGGAGCAAAGGGAATGTGAGTGTTGAATGTGAAAGAAAGTGACTTGCATGAAGCAAGTACTCCAGAACAATGACCAGAGATTTGCCAGGAATCAGAGCTGATCTTGGAATGTTTTTTACACTTAATGAAGTGTCACATTAATAGGGAAATCAATTGCTCAAAGAGGAAGCTATTTGACTAGTGAACATGCTTCTAGTGGGGGTTTTGCCCTTTTTTGGGGTTGAAGCCTTTTGATCTACGGATAAAAGGTTGTGCTCTGTGAACTCGCGTTACTTTTGCGGCTGGAGAGTTTGGTGAAGCAATCAGAGATGTGACTTCCTACTATTCACGTACTGTTTTATCTAAACTCCCGGATTTCCAACCTTTTAACCTTTTAAGCTTTAGTGTGTTTAAGTCATTTTATTTGGTCTTGGTCTACCCCCGTCATCAGCCCCCAAAGTCAGAGGTTTTTGGGAGTGAGCTCAAAGACTTCTGACTTTTACACATTTGCTTTTATTGCTTAAAGGCTTGAAAGCTTGAAGGCTTGGAGTCAGTTGAGAATTTTTTGAATTTTAAAAACTGACAACTGATTTGATTGATGTATGGCAGTTTATAGGTCGGCGGTTTTTGCAGAGGATAGGTTAATAACTGTTATGCAATCATAACTTCTATTTGGGTTTTACTTTCATTTATCATTTAAGGCAAACAATCAATCTTTCATTTTCTCTCAAGTTTCCTCCACAATTCCTTTCCATTTTTCAGGTTAGTTCTGGTTTCCTTTGTTTGCTTTGCTTGTTCTTTATTTTGATCATGGGTGCGCGGAAGGATCTTTCCGTTAGCTTTTCACGCCTCACTCAAGAGGAAGTGGAGAACTTTTGTATTGATTGGGGTATTGGCCTTAAGTTTAATCCGGTTGCACCGGCTTGTGATAAATCTGTTGATCAATGTCCCCCTGGTTCGATTGCTCTGTATTGCTGACATTTTGAGTTTTCCAACCTTCATCATCCTTTTTCGCTCTTTGTGTTGAATGTTTTGGAGTATTACCATGTTTCCTTTGGCCAAATTCATCCGAAGGGCATGGCTAGGGTTTTACACTTCGAGGTTTTGTGCCGTGCCCTTGGTTATGATCCTTCATTGTTGCTTTTTCGTCGGTTCTTTCGTTTGGCAAAAAATGGTGATTGGTTCACTTTTGAAACATCCAAGGTTGATACTTGTCTCATTTCTTCCATGGTTACCACACTTGGTACTTGGAAAGATCGTTTTTTACGGTTCTCTGATTCTATTATCCCCTTCAAAATGGTGTGGAGGCACCCAGATGCTGTTCTCAATGAACCGGAACCTTTCGAATCCGATTTAAATGATACTTTTCTCAAAGCCATCCGAGAGTGCCCTTCAAGGGTTCGTCCCTTCCCTAAACATTTGCTAGTTTTGTTAGGGGTTTGTAAATTATGGGAAAAGGCCAATCGGGATCCGGTTCTTAAGAGGAATGGCCAGGGTATGCTTTTTCCTTGTTCTGTCTTTTTGGAACATCTTTGTTTGGCAACTTACTTGTTTTTTTGTTTTTGAAACATTTTGCAGTCATGTCTGCTTTGGACTTTATCAAGAGTGATGATACATCTAACGTTGCTTTTACGAATGCCCCAGCCGCTGAAGGGGATGATGCTGTTGCTATGGGTATAGAACAGAGGTTTGAGGATGTTGGGTATGTTAGTGTCTCCAATGTTAAGGGTTTTTCTAAGCCTGCTGTTCCCAAGGCTTCAACCCGTCGATCTACTCGCCGCTTGTTGAAGGGTGCTCCTCAATCCACTTCTTCTGAACCAGTGGAATTGAGTGATGACATTGAGGTTTCTGAAGATCAAGGTGTTGATGTGGATGTTGAGAAGGAAAAGAAATTGGTGGTTCATGGCAAGAAGAAGACTCCAGCCAAGAAGGTTATGGCTACTCCTGTTCATGGTTCCTCGAGCAGGGACGTTGAAGGGTTGGATGAGGATGAGGTTTATGTGCCTGATTGGTCTGTGAAGGTTGATGATAGTTTTAAGGATGCTGCGGTTTGTGAAGATGTGTTGAGCCATATTGCTCCTCCTTCAGTTCATAGTACCATTGCTGAGATGGATGATGACATGATGTTGTCTCGTATGATTTTAAGTGCTTGCAACCTTGATGCCATGCTTCCTCAAGGAGTTGCTCGTTTTCGTAAGAGGATGCATGAGTATGAAGAATTTTCTAAAAAAAGAAGGAGAAAATGAAATCTTCGATGGCTGCAATGAAGAAAGAGATTGGTGGGTTTGCTGAGAAGGAAGAGGCATGAGTCAAAAAGGTTGGTGAATTGACTAGAAGGCATGAAATTGAGATAAGTGATCTTAAGAAAAGCTTCGAAGCCGATCGGTTGAAGCTAAAGCCTGATAGGGAGGCTTTGTCTATTCAACAAAAAGCCTTTGATGAAGAGAAGGTAGGCCTGAAGGCTTTGGTTGCTCAAGCCACTAGTGATAACCAATGGCTAATTGGGCAAGGTTTCCAGCAAGTTGTTACTTACCTTCTTTACTCCAAGGAGTTCAATTCCGCTCTTGGTGAAGTTTATACCAAATTTCTCAACTTGGGGAAACATCAAGGTCTCATTGCCGGTTACAAGCTTCATGAGTCTGGCCATTCTTTTGAAAAGCATCCCTTATATCGTCCGGAAGCTTCTGAGGTCTTCAAGGGTTCCGTTGAACAGATGGAGAGGCTGACATACCCGTATGTTAATCAGATTTCTACTTGTTTTGGTAAGCCTCTTACTGTCTTGCAGGAGCTAAAGTCGTATGGTCTTAACGAAAAAGTTTGTGCTGAAGTCCTTGGTTCCCTTTCAAGAAGCGATCTTATTCGGGAGATAGTGATGATACCCTTTCAGGAGGACCTGCTGCTTCGAGGGATGCAAGCTTGGAAGCTTCAGCAGTAGGTGATGATGGTGGGTTGAAAGCTAAGAAGTCAAAGAAAGCAAAGAAAGTTAAGACTGATGGTTCTGGGGCTTCCAAGCCTCCTGCTGATGCTTGATGGACATTTGTAGCTTTCTTAGCACCCTTGAAAACAATTTGTGGTTTGTAATGTTAACTTAAACAATTTTAGATTTCACAGGAACCCTTAAGGTTCTTGTTATGTGGTTGTGGTTAGGCCTGTACGGCCATTTGAACAATTTCTAAGCTTACAAGTCGTTAGGGCTTGTTTTAACTTTGTTTGGAAGTTTGGAAGTCTTTAAGGCTTCCTTTATTATGCTACTATGTTTAACTATTTGCCTTGTGTTATGTTTTTTATGCTTGTGCCTTTTTTGTTAAGGCAGCTTGGTTGGCTTCAAGTCTAGAAGGCTTCTGGCTGTCATGTATGTAGGTTGAAGCCTTTGAGGCTTCTGGCTGTCACGTATGTAGCTTGAAGCATTCAAGGCTTCTATTTACTACTTTAGTTTCATGACTTGGCTTTAGTTTCATGACTTGGCTTGTATCTTTGAGTTTTGTAACCTTTTTGTTCATGTTGTTGTATTGTTCCTTAGATTATTTCTTTTACTTGTGGCTTTGTCTTTGTTGGGTTTATGTTGCCTATATGTTTTTCATACCTTAAAGGGTTCAGTGATGCAGTCACTTAGCCTTGGTATTTTTAACAAGAAGACATAGCCCCTATCCTATTCATTATTTTTCTTATTTTCATTTGATTTCGTAGGCCTGTTTGTTGATTATTTTTCTAAGGCTTAAGGAACATTTGGTGTAGGCTGTTCAAACCCGTCTATGAGACAACTTTGTTTTCAATAATAAGTCTCATGGAGTTGTATTGATTTAGGAACTCACCCCTTATATAGGTCCATTCAACCCTTGAACCTATTGAGCGATGTGGCCTGGGAGCTCATCCCCTTACATGGCCCTTGCCATGGAGTTTTTTGCTAGGTTCTCAACCTAATTTTAGGATAGAAAGACAAATTTGATACAACAACTTCATTCATTCAAGAGGCATCGTGTTTACAAAAGGTGATCATAACTCTTGAAATACAACTTTTTGAAATACAAACCAATCTTTCTTGATTAGACATGGAACTTCTTCAAGGTTTTTCCATTCCAGTGTCTTGGAAGCTTTTTACCTTCTGAATCTGCTAGCTTGTAAGATCCACCCTTATGTGCGTCAAGGATGGTGTACGGGCCTTCCCATTTTGGGCCGAGCTTTCCTTGGTTCTCTTTTTTACTAGCTTCATTGTTTCTAAGCACCAGGTCTCCTGGCTTGAAACGTTCATTCTTGACTCTTTTGTTATAGTAAGCTTCCATTCGTTGTTTGTACTTGGCCTCTTGAATTGCAGCTTGGTCTCGTGCTTCCCCTAGGAGTTGTAAGTTCAACATGGTCTCTTTTTGGTTTGTTTCGGGATCCATGTTGACAGTTCATTGTGTTACAACTCCTACTTCAGCTGGAATTACGGCTTCAGACCCAAATACCAAGCTATAGGGTGTTCTTTTGTGGCTTGTTTTTTCGATTGTTCTTATGGCCCATAGAACACTTGGCAATTCTTCAAGCCAATTGCTTTCATACCTTCCCAATCTGGCTTTGATTCCTTCAACTATGCTTCGATTCATCCTCTCAACTTGACCGTTTGACTGTGGATATGCCACTGAGCTGAAAACCTGAGCGATTCTGAATTATTTGCACCAAACGCTGAAAGGCTTCTCGGCAAATTTCTTTCCATTGTCGGTGACAAGTACTCCCGGTAATCCATAACGGCAAATAATGTTTTCCCAAACGAAGTCAATGACCTGTTTGCCCGTGATTTTTGCAAGTGATTTAACCTCAGGCCACTTGGTGAAGTAGTTTATGGCCACCAACAAGAATTTTACTCCACCTTTGGATGGTGGGAATTGACCAACAATGTCCATCCCCTATTTATAAAATGGCCATGCTGAGGTTATCGGGATAAGATCATGCTTGGGACTCTTCGGGATTGGTGCATGAATTTGGCATGCATCACACTTCCTTAGTTGCTCAGTGGTATCTCGGTGCATTGAGGGCCAAAAATACCCAAGGTTCATTAGTTTAGCAACCACCGATCTGGCTCCAAAATGAGCTCTGCATATACCTTCTTGAACCTCTTTGACCAAATACTGGCTTTGCTCGGGACCAACACATCTTAGCAAGGGTGCAAGGTAACCCTTCTTGTAAAGGATTTCACCTTGCAATACGTACTGCCTTGCCTTGATCTTAACCCTTTCAGCCTCTATTTGATCAGCAGGCAATTCACCATTTTTAAGGAATTTCTTGATTGGAGTCATCCAATTTGGATCTTCTTCGGTGATTACGTCTTGAACTTCCAACTCATCAATTGACGGAGCTTTTAACACTTCTACCAATACCTTTTTGGTAAGGTGGGCAAAAGTGAGAGATGCGAGTTTACTCAAGGCATCCGCTTTCTTGTTTTGAGATCTGGGAATTTGCTTGATGGTACATGTTTGGAAGGTGTTCATCAATTCTTTGGATTTTTCTTTGTACCTCTTCATGTTGGGCTCCTTTGCAATGTAGCTATCATTCACTTGGCTTGATACCAGCAACGAGTCTGTGAACACTTCAAGCTTTTGGACCTTCATTTCTTTAGCCAGTCTTAAGCCGGCTATCAGTGCTTCGTATTCAGCTTCGTTGTTGGTGGTCTGAAAATCAAAGCAAAGAGCATACATGAATTCTAACCCTTCTGGGTTGATCAGAATGAGCCCAGCCCCTGACCCTTCAATGCTTGAAGCCCCATCGGTAAAAAGCTTCCAAGCTTCAAGGTCTGAGGGTTCAGTGGCAGCTGTGTTCACTTTAGTGATTGTTTGCTTTGGGACTTCTACAATGAAATCAGCCAAGACTTGGGCTTTGATGGCTTTTCTTGGGACATATGTGATGTTATGTTCACCTAGTTCCACTGCCCATTTGGCTAATCGTCCCGAGTTTTCTGGTTTTTCAAGCACACTCTTAATTGGTTGGTCGGTGACCACTTGTATAGGGTATGCTTGGAAATACCTTCGAAGCCTTCTAGCCATTTGGACTAGGGCTAGAGCAAGTTTTTCCAGGGGAGGATATTTGATTTCAGCCAATTTTAGAGTTTTGCTGAAGAAATAGACGGGTACCTGAACTTTGTCTCGTTCGATGGTTAGGACCGCACTTATTACTTCTTCAGCAACTGAAAGGTATACCGAGATCAATTCTCCCGTTTCTGGGGCTGCAATGTCAGGTAGGGAAGCTAGGTGTTGCTTCATCTGGTTGAAGGCTTCTACAGCCTCCTCAGTCCATTTGAAGTCCTACTTGTCGGAGCATCCCTTGAGCGTTTTGAAAAAAGGTAAAGACCTTTCAGCCAGTTTAGAGGTAAAAAGCTTCAAGGCTGCAAGCTTCCCGTTTAAGCTTTCCACCTCCTTTTTGCTTCGTGGTGGTTTGGTTTCAAGAACAGCTTTCACCTTGTTTGGATTAGCCTTTATGCTTTGTTTTCCCTCAATATGTCCCAGGAACTTTCCTTCCTCAAACCCAAACGAGCATTTCTCGGGGTTGAGTTTCATGTTGACCTTCCTTAGGTTCTTGAAGGTTTCTTGGATGTCATCGAGCATTTGATATTCCGTTTTGCTTTTGATCACCAAGTCGTCGACATATGCCTTCATGTTTCTACTAATTTGACTTACGAAGGCCTTGTCAACTAGGCGTTGGTAGGTTGCTCCAGCGTTTTTGAGGCCAAAAGGCATCTTTCGGTAACAAACGATCCCTTTGTCCGTGTGAAAGGCGGTCTTTTCTTCATCTTCTTCCTTCATGAGGATTTGGTGGTAACCCTTGTAAGCATCAAGAAAACACTTGAACGGGTAACCGGTGAGGGAGTCTACCTTGAGATCATTTTCTGGCAACGGGTAACAATCTTTGGGACAAGCCTTGTTAAGTGTCACACCCTCAAAATCCACAAGCGGAGATCACCGCATGGAGGCGTGACATGACCAGGATCAAGCCACCAATCATATTGAACAACGTAATTAAGTAAATAAAACCAACCCCAATATAATTGGTGTCCAAAAGAAAGTAACCAACTTTAAGTTAACAGCGGAAGCATAAAACGTAAAACCAAAACATAAGTTCAATAAGTTCATAAAGTTTAAATGTTTAACATGGCACACCACTGTCCATGTCCCACAACGACCACTCCTTCTCGTGCAAGCTCCATCTAGGTACCTAACGACCTGCAAGGCATGTAACAAGGAGTCAACAACAAAGTTGAGCGAGTTCACAGTTGGTTGTTTAGTTTTAAAAGTTTGTTTCGAAAACCACGAGTTAACCAGTATCTTTGTTTTTCCCCAAACCATATCCATAATCAGTGGGGGTTTCCCCATGTGAACCACTAGACCGTTACCATATCGACAACTGACGAAAGTAAGTTGTGCCCTAAGTCAATGTCTATCATCATTGACTGAGTGCCCAGATCCATTAGTACACGCCCATCCTACCGGCACGGTGTGAGGCTTGTCAACCCTAATCGCGCTATTAACTAATGACCCGCTCGCCATTGGCCCGACGATTAAGTCGATATAAAAATGAGGGACTTAATGATATAGTTTTGTCTAGTAAGTTTAAGGTTGTTGTCCTACCCAAGGTGGATGAACGTACGTATTCTACCCCAGGAGAATACGCAGGATTAATATTGGCATCCTACCATGGAGGATGGCGGTACATATCCTACCCAAGGAGGATATGCAGGTTCCGTTTTAGTTCTTTAACCCATTCCCAACCACCGGGAATCCCATGCCTTAGAAAGAGTGTGAACTCACCTTTGGTTGCTCGGTTGAACTCTTAAAGTAGCTAACAATAGGTGTTGGTCAATCACGTCCTAGTATGATTACCACTTAGTTTATTAGTGACTTCAAATAAGCAAGAAGTTCCTACACGCATCTACCACATAACATGTACTCACTTTAACAGTTCACGCCCATATAAACTTCCCCATCTATTACCATTCAAAAGCAAGGATATGATATTGCACATAACACTTTCATTGATATATAACATGTTAGATCATCCTCAGATAACATACCAGACATTTAGACACGCAAATTACTACTTATGTCATTTCAGCTTTAACATCCAAAACTGGGCGGTTTTCGGGCATTTTAATAAAATAGTTAACTTATTCCAAAAACTCCCAAACTATTACAGAATGTTTTAAACAATCCAAATATTATTGTGTAAAAATCTCGGGATCCAATTCATTACCCGTTATTTTATAAAAATCATTTACCGGGCTGCAATCAGATTCGTCACTTTCTGACTACAGTCCACGGAAAAAAACATTTAAAATTCATCGTAAGCCCAATTGACGAAGTTCCAGTGGGAGAATTACAATGACATCAGTGTCCATCTACAGTACAAATTTCATAACCTAATTCTACGCAGATTTCAAGTTATGACGAAAAACATAACACAAATTTTCTGCGGTAAAAACGCAGCTTTTGCTGCTGTACAAAACAGACCTTTAAAATAGCAAACGACCTCAAAAAAATATGATTCCAGTGCCATTGAAGCGTTTTTCGAAATAAAACGTTATAGACTTCAGAAAATCAATTTTTCGATTTATAATGGTCTGTTTACAGTCAACTGAAGTTGGCTGTAAATGTTACTCAGCATGCTGTTAATCGCTTAAACGTTACTAAAACACGCACATATGATCACAACACCTTCTAACAGGTTCCATATGATGATCGACATCATATTATCAGGAAATCAACAATCAAGTGCCATGCATGTATTTAACAACATTATTTTAACAAGATTTCATCATATATCATCTTTATGTTTCAAGATTTAAGTGCAAGTCTTTTAGTGTTCTAGTTATTTCAACATACTACATCTCTTAAGCATAAAAGTAGAAGTAAACAAGGGTTAATCAAGAACAACTAGCTTTAAGCTAGGGAAGAACACAAGGGAAAAAGATGATAAAAATGATGAACGAATGCAAGTGTTGAAAGCTCCTTGATGATCCACAAGCTTCAAGCTCCAAGATTCACCTTCTAACACTTGAATTAAGCTTGGAAATGGTTGTATGGTGGTGACAAGGTGGTGGTGGTGGCGGCACACACAAGGGCCGAGAGGGAGAGAGAGAGAGGTTGAGGGAGTGGTGTTTGAATGGTGAATGAGGTAGGTGATGATATTCATGGTGCTTTCAAGATCTTCATATATGTTAAGATCTTACAATATCTAAATAATATCATGTGCAATCTAAGCAATATCTTTTGTAATCTATGAGATCAAGTAAGATCTTGGATAGGGGCCACATGACCGTTCACCACATGGGGGGGGGGGGGAGGGGGGGGGCAAAGTGTAACTTCCCATTTCTAATTTATAAACAAGTTAACTTTCATGTGTAATTTTTAGGTACTTGTTTTGTTATTATGTTATAAGAGGTGTTATGGTGTTCGGGGACCATAACTAGTTCAGAAATATTAAAACAATATATCTGGCAAAATTTTGGTGTCCCGGGTAATGTCCGGTTGTTCGGTTAGATACCGTTTCATTAAAGTGCTAAGTTATTCCGTATAGTGTCTTTTATGTAACTGTTTGTAACACTTTTAATTCCCAACACTTAAGAAAGCATACAGGACCATTTTGTCAATTTTCTACACAAGGCTAGTATGTTAAAAAGCTGAAGAATGCAGAAATCATAAAGCAGTCACATCATTAGTTGTAATTAAGCACAATTTAATATTAATTAATCGTACGGATACATGTAATTATGAGGGTTGTCACATTCTCCCCCTGTTAAGAAAATTTCGTCCCGAAATTTAGCACGTGGTTACTGAGGAAGCTAGTTAAGTTGCGTGGTTTCCTGGTTTTCCTGGGGTGTCACATTAAGATCCTTGAAGTCTATGCACATTCTCCAAGATTTGTCCGGCTTTCGGACCATGACTGGGTTAGCAACCCAGGATTGATACTTGACTTTTCGGAGAATGCCGGCTGACACAAGCTTTTCAACCTCTTGGCATGCAGCCAAGCTTCTTTCGGGTGCTAAACTTCGCTTCTTTTGGACAACAGGCTTGACATCGGGTGGTATTTTCAACTCATGTTCAACAATGCTTCGAGGGATGCCTGTCATATCTTCCGGGCACCAAGCAAAGACATCACTATAATGTGTCAACAACATTTCAAGGTATGAGAGAGTTTCTTGTGAAAGGCTTGGATTGACCCTTATCCTCTGCTCAGGATACTTAGGGTTTATAATTAGCCTTTGCTTGTCTTCTTCACTTTTGGAAGCTTCACCTTCAACCATGTAGGCCTCCTGAGTAGGTTGAAGGGTTGCGATTCCCCTCTCGGTAGGAAATTTGACAGTGCCATGGCCAACAGACACAGCCATGTAGAATGCACACTGACCCGGCCTTCCAATGATCACATCATAGTTTGAAGGTATATTGATAACCACGAAGGTGAGAGGTTGGACTCTCTACTTCTGACCTTCGCTGAAATGAACATTAATGGTCAGTTTCCCTAAAGGCTTAAGGGGTATGTCGGCAATACCTTTTATGGAGGTTCCAGAGGGTTGAAGCCTTGAACGTTATTCATTTCTTAAACGGTTGAAGAACTTCTCAAACATGATTTCGGTGGCAGCACCAGTGTCTATGTATGCTCTGCTTGTTTGTAGAGTTCCCACTGTAGCTTCAACCACAAGACGGTCTGACAGAGGGTCTTTCTCCGTTGCAGGGAAGCAAACACACTGAAGCTCCCAATCTTCCAACCGTTGCCTTTTGTGTGGAACCTTTCCATCAAAATCCACCATGTTGACTTGCTTGCCCTTTCCTTCGACCATCTTGTCCCTTACTCTCTTCACCAAGTGAGCAAGTTCCCAGGACTTAACGGCTTCTTCAATCCTTTTCTTAAGCTGGAAGCAATCATTGGTGTGGTGCCCCTTTTCTTCATGAAATTCACAGTATTGGGTGGAATTCTCGGTCTTCCTGCTTTTGGGGAGAGGTCTAGGAGGCCAAAAGTTTTGTTTAACTTCTTCTGTTGCAAGGATTTCTTGAGGGGTCTTGGTAAGGGGTGTGAAACTTATGCCTTTCTCTCTGCTGGAAGGGTTCCGGCCTTCAGACCTTCGCTGCTCTGAACCCTTTTGGCGTCTGTCATAGGAGTTAAATTTCCCCTTTTCTAGCTGGGCTGTTGCCTCGCCAGCTGGATCCCCTTTTCCTTTGCTCTTTAATGTCTACTGCCTCCTCTCCCCTGATGTGGGCTTCAGCCCTTTCGAGTGCTTCTTCCAAGGTCTTGGGCAGGGATTTGTTGAAATCTCTTGTGAGATATTTGGATGTAATAGCGTTCATAAAACTGGCCACTCTCATCTTTTCGTCTGCCCTTACGTATGTCAAACCTTCCTTCTTATATCTTTCTATAAACTCTCGAAGGCTTTCATCATCCCTTTGTTTTATCTGAAAGATTACTGTAGCATCTTTAATGTATCGCCTCTGCTGGGAGAAATTGGCCATGAACACCTTGCTAAGGTCATCGAAGCTTCGAACGCTTCGAGCAGGTAAATCATTGAACCAGATTCTGGCTGATCCGACAAGGGTTTGCATTAAACAACATTCAGCATTTGACCATTTCTCAATTCTAGCGGCACCAGTAAAGATCTGAATGTGGTCTTCAGGATCTTCAGTCCCATCATATGTCTTGATGTGGGATGGCATTTTAATCTTCGTCTGAAAATCATAATCGGATATTTGCTGTGAGAAACATGAGAGATTACTCGGCTTGTAAGGCTTGGCCAAATCTTCTTCAACCCTTGCACCCATGTTACTGTTGTTATTGTTGTTCCCTTGAGTGGCCAGCACCTGATTAATAAAGTGCTGCCACGGGAAGCTGGCCATCATCTGGGCCATCATCTGGGGCATAAGGTTGAAGCCTTGAAGGCTTCTGGGATCCACTAGGCAGCTGACTCCCATAGGAGTGCTCATAACGGCACTTCGTGCCAAAGGGAGTACGGACAAAGCTTGTTCCCATGTAGTTGTTGTTGAGGGTGGAAGACTTGTCACTGGAGACTGTAGGAGCTGGTCAAGGGTCAGCTCATGGCCCAAAGGAGCACCGTTTGTAGCTGGTTGGGACGAAAAGAGAGGAAATGTTGTAGGATTTGGCCTTGCGGACAGATACGGGTTAGGGTTTGGAGGAGGATTACTGGGACCAGCCTCATCCCTAGACATCAAAGGTTGTGAGTTTGCAAAAGGAGGGATGGGGGGTCCAGGAGATAGTGTTGGCTCCGGCTCATCATAGTCTAAACGAATCCTCACTCCCTTGTCCCTCTCCCTACTCACATATTGGTTGAGGAGAGACCTCAACACAAGGAAATTGTTGGCGACCCCCTCAGGGGTAAGTTCAACATGTGATGGGGGTGCCAGAGACACCGACATTAGGGGAAGGGACCCCTGATCTGGATGGAGTTTGAGTGTTGAAATTGAGAAACTCGGGAGTGCTCCCCGGTGTCGAGAAAGATGTTGGTATAGCCACATGGGCTTGGCTAGTGCTTGGGGTAGAGGTATTTGGAACTTGATTCACCTCTCCCGGGGATCCACTTTCTGACATGGTAATTTCGAGAGAATGGAGCTACACTACTAGGTCTTTTGAAGAAAAATAGTGGCGTAGCCCCACGGTGGGCGCCAACTTGTTGATGCAACAAATAATAGACCAACGATAGTAGCTGGGCTGGTTAGGAAAAATGGTTGAAGGGTTCAATATTGCCTAACGCAGGTCGTGGGGTCCCCCCACGTTTGCAAGACGTGGAGAGAGGTTCACTAGTTTAATTTTGTAGTTTGTTCGAGATCCTCCACTGAAATGTGTTCAGTTTCGGATGTAGGAGCAAAGGGAATGTGTGTGTTGAATGTGAAAGAAAGTGACTTGCATGAAGCAACTACTCAAGAACAATGACCAGAGATTCGCCATGAATCAGAGCTGATCTTGGAATGTTTTTTACACTTAATGAAGTGTCACATTTATAGGGAAAGCCATTGCTCAAAGAGGAAGCTATTTGACTAATGAACATGCTTGTAGTGGAGGTTTTTCCCTTTTTGGGGTTGAAGCCTTTTGACCTGCGGATAAAAGGCTGTGCTTGAACTCGCGTTACTTTTGCAGCTGGAGAGTTTGGTGAAGCAATCAAAGATGTGACTTCCTACTGTTCACGTACTGTTTTATCTAAACTCCCGGATTTCCAACCTTTGAACCTTTTAAACTTTTAAACTTTAATGTGTTCAAGTCATTTTAATTGGTCTTGGGCTACCATATCATCAATCAACATTATTCAAATTATTTGGTCACAGAGAAGCATTTAGTGTCCTTATAGTCAACAGAATAGTTATATCAACATAAGATCACACCGTGATTTGGAGTGTAACTAAACACGTGAATCATATGCATTCTTCTTTAAAGCTGTTGCATGAATAAAGAAAAGAAATTGACAACAACCATTACTTTACAGCAAAACCTGTATGATTGTGACCTGATAAGATGATGCATGATAACTTTGTGGTTTTTTTTATTTAATTTTATTATAGGTATTCCAATATTTAAACCTATCATCCATAAAACTTTATTTGCAACAGTTTTTACAATTTTATTCAACGCATTTAAAATATACCTTTTTTATTATTTAACAGTGTATAAGAAACATTTTGCAAAGCACGTTTGAGATATAAATAAATATAAAGTATACGACTTATGATTTGCATGCATGAGTATATATATATTAAAGGTGATGGTGAATGTTTAGAAGTAGTTAATTGGTGATATCCATATTAAAATCGTCATGTATATCCCAAAGAAGTTTGGGAATATAGGTCAGTTTCCCACATGTGATAACGAATTCTTCATTTGTACCTAAATGGGACTTAATGGACCAATAATACCATCAGATTTTCCACATGTAGGATGTTGTAGTCACCGGTGAAACGTGTTTGAGTGAAAACTGTTCGTAAACAATGGCATTGCTTACATGAGTGATCCGTTAGAAGCCCCGCTAGCGATCTTCGGTGAAACAAACACTTGTTTTGAAGGTGAGGTGTGTGTGCGCCCGTGAATTATCAGTAAAATCCCTCTATTTTGTAGTGAAGACATTAAAAAGACGCCTATAAGAATAGTACAAATAACTAAATACAAATCACAAAATACAACCTTGCATAAAATTCAAAACAATTAACCACTACAAAACAAATACACATCAATCACTTCCTTCTTGTCGATTCTTGCTGCCACAATAATTCTTCACCAAACATGTTAGTCCCATCACTTTGATATTAATGTAAAGTATATGACTGAGGGTGAAGGGAGTGGTTAGATACTTGAAAGTGGCAAACTTTAAAATCAACCAATGAGAGGGTGTCATGTCAACACGTCTAAAGAGTTTAAACTTTGGTGAAAAGTGTTGACATTGGTTAAACACTTGAAAGTGGTAAACCTTTTTTTTTTCATTTAAAATATATATATATATATATATATGTTAAAGTCAAACATACACACACACATAAAACATCACAGTCTTATCCCCCCATCTTTCAAGATCGACAATTGGTTACCGAACATTTGGCTTTGCCGCGTGGTAAACTTGGAAGGCGGTGGTGTTGCCGCTCGGCATTCGGCTTTGCCGAAGCCTTTGCCGCCCCACTCCCTTCACCCTGAGGCACCATCAGCCAAACAAAGAAAAATGTACATTCAACCTTTGTGCAGGTGGCTTATTGGTTCCTCACCAAACATGTTGGTCCCATCACTTTGATATTAATTATTCTCTTTAAATATTTTAGTGTAATTGGAATTAATTTGGTAAATAAACTGAATTGTAATACACATCAAGCAAGTTAGAAGGTACGAAAATATACATTTGTTTGAGTTTGTTATAATTCTAAGTGTTTGGGCGGAGCCCCTAATCAATAGTGGTTCAAAGGGGGCAACGCCCATGGAAGGGTCCAAGGGGCAGGGGTCCCCGGACCCCAATGTTTTTAAAAAAAATAGTAGATCCGGTATATTAATTTTTTAAGGACCCCATAAATACAATTAAGTGGACACTATAGGAAAAAAAGAAAAACTGGTGTAGTTGTAAATCCTCCTCTTTACCAACAAGAGGTCATGGATTCAATCCTTGTATAGGTTGTTTTCTTGCTTTTTTTAAATCTAATTCAAAACTTGCTCTGACCCGACCCGAACGAGGACCGAATCGGAAATTTTAACGTTTTGTTATGAAAATTTTGAACACCGAAAAAAATTCTGGGTCCGCCACTGCCAAGGGGCACAGAGCGGATGGGGTCGATCCCTCTTTCGAAATCAATCTTTGGTCATTCATTCTCTCGGTCACGAATTCACTTTCAATTACATACAAAGTTCTTGTTCTCAATATCTGAGTTGTATCGGATTTGATTTTTTTAGTGAACCACCGGAATAATTCGATCTGGAAGTGACTGCACGCCTCTTAGATCATCCGTTGAAAGCTCTTTTTCTCCATTAAAATCCGAGCACACTTCGTAAACCTATGTAATCAGGGGCAGATCTAGCCACTATTATCGGGTTCTCAGAAATTAACCCACATGTATTGGAACTGAATGAAAATTTTCTGAATCTGTCATTGCCTATGTCTATGAACAACATAAGCTAAAGAGAATAATTAATCCTACCCTTAAAGTTGCACAAATGACCAAAAGAACCTTGCTACCTTACACTAATTTCCACCAAAACCTACATGACTGTGACTAAGACAAAGATAAGCATTATAATTTTATGTCATTACGCTGTATACATGACTGTGACTAAGACAAGGATAAGCATTATAATTTTATTTCATTAATTACGTTGTATACACACGTAACTTTAGTTGCAATTATTAACATTACGGGTCTTTCGCTCATATGCTCACTATAAGTGGGATGAACTTATTTCTTTTTTATAAGGATAAAAAGCTACCCCTTGAAATTTTGAACTATAATCTATTTGAGAATTATTAAAAAGATAAATATTATATCATGACTCTACTTTTTTTTTTTCGTTCTGCAAATAATGTATTCATTGGTGAACACATATTGCAGTCATCAACGAATAGAATGGTCATCAACGAATAGAATGACTTTAGTGATCTTAGTGTGAACTCACCTATACAAAGCAAGCATTCAATACAAAACCAATTTAAGCAATAACCTTGAGAATTGTACAATGCACAGTACTTCTTGCTTAAAAGATATAATAGAAGTTGGAAAAAGAGAGTACAAATTACTATGAGAATCAAGGACTTGATCAACATACATTTTAGATGCTATGATAGGAAACCAGAAGAGGAAAACATATAAACATGAACTTAACCTTGAGCTTTAAGGAATTAAGAATTCCCTAAATAATTGCGCTACGATGTACTTTTTTACTCTTTAAGTGCGCCACTCCTTGTTTTGTCCTGTATCCGTAGCTGCGCACGCCATTTGTCGATAAATGGCAAGTCACTTGGATTCATGCTTGGAATACCACGACGTTGAAGTGTTTCGATTATTTTTGCAGATTCACCCAGAAGTCGGGCTGCGTCTTCGACACTGGCCTCCCTTATCTCTATTGCACTAGTGTGGCATTTCGTCTCTATGACTTGAGGTAAGTTTGTGAGACAAGCGGCCATTATGTCAGCGATCATTGATGATAAGTTATCAAATAGTTCCTTTTGGCTAGCCTTATCATCATTGTTGGCACTGTTGGAACTCAATATCGTTTTGGTTATACGATACATTGAGTTGGCACACATAGACTTGCCTTTGGAATCATCTTTCGTACTTGCGACCTCCGAGTAAACTATGTTTTCAGATGTTTTACTGAACCATTCAACACTCTTAGTGTCTGACAACTTGTATCCTAACCATTTTTGGTCGATGTAAACTTCTTTCCACAAACTTTTTGCAGCCTCTTGAACGCTTACAAAGTCATTGGTAGGATTCAGGTTTTCTTCAACAAGTGTGACGTATAGTAGACCTTCGTTCACACCTTTCAACAAGTTAACAACTGCCTCCCTTTCGATTCCAGGAAGGGAAACCGCGATGGTTGTTAAGGTTACCACCGGTAAGCTCCAACAATTTTGATGTTCTACTTTTAGTAGTAAAAATGGAACATCATGCATGTCACCATCTACGTTGTCAAACTCTGCAACTCCATGAAAACCACGTGCAAGCTCCTTCTCATCTTTTGGATCAATTAGCTTCATGAGATTATTGTTGGCTTTGCTCTTTTCACCATTTTGGATCAATTGGTTCACAGATTTTGAAAGACCTTCCAATGTTCTCTTTGCAAGCTCCTTCTCATCTTCAAGTTGCAAAACATATGAACGAAGATTTTTGTTTCGTTCCAACAAGTTGGTCTCTTCTTCTAATGAACAAAACCGTTTCAATGATGAATTGAATAACCACTTCAAACAACGAAAACAATACACGACACATATCATGAATACAAATGGTATCAAGGCTAGTATCATGCATACCACCACAAATCCCTCCTGGAATTCTATACAAATGTAGAGAATTAGCTTTTTCGAAGTCTCGATGACGACGTTGAGACTGTGGTTTTGAAATTGGAGCTTTAAACTAGCACGCTTCCAGTCATATAACTTCGATGTCCAGTAGCTCTTTAGTTTAAAAACCTTAAAATCGTTTGAAACGATTTTGAGGGACACTTTAAAGCTTAAGGCTGCAAAACATCGAGAAAGTGGTGCAATCGTACCAATCACGACTCCAACAAACTGTACTATCACAATTGCTATCATGGATCGACCATAAGCTGAATCACAGTCCTCCTCCATAATAGCATCAATACTCCAGAACATTGTAACAGTATGTAAGATAGTGACAAAAACACATATTACCCCAGAAGCAGACGTGGTACGAAAGCAAGCGGTTATGAATTGGGGGCTGCCACTTCCTGCCATGATCCAGTGGTTCTTCACATGTTTTTTCAACTGCTCAACAGTTAACAATTTTCCTGGTGACTGTTCAATGCCTTTCAAAGCTCGACGGTGACCTTGTTGGTATTTCGATTCTATAATCTTTTTGGATTTTAGAATCGCTAAACATGAACATACATGTACTAGCAACAACCAAAGTAACAAAGTCACATAAATGGAGGCTAGTATGATATTACGATCTTTGTGAATTTTAACCTCATAATGGGGGGAAATAACATTCAAAATAGGAGCAACTTCTTTATAGGATACAACTCCTGTTTGTATTTGAATGCAAATTTTCACCGCCATTGTGATCACAAGAAGACACAAAGCTGTGATGTTCGACCAGAGTGCATTGTTGTCCATGGTTGATAAACAAGGCAATAAATTAGCCATCATGGTGCACATGAAGGCCATGCTTCCGAGCTTTGCCACTTGGTCCACATCACCAGGCATGGGACTACTTAGATCCGCCGGTAACTTCATTGCAACAGATATTACAGTGAGAAAGGCAGAATTGATTCTAAAATACTTGCACGGGAACCATAGCTTCCCCCTACTCATACCATATAATAGATCAGCCACCATAGTAAGGATGCAAACAAGAGATGCACACGCGATAAACAACCCAGTCCAAACCATAGACTCGCTGTCGTTTTTTTCTCTTTCTGATCGGTATATAGGGAGCGCGTAATCCAGCAATGTACTTGTAATATTGATAGGAATATTGTACTCACCAGAACTGAGTACATCTAGAATTTGGAGATACTGAGCTGTTAAGTTGTGCTCCATAACTCCAGGGAATTAAAAGAAACAACTGATGACTTTATTTTATATGATGGAGATAAATTGAAGTTGGGTTAGTTTAGGAAGATGGATGGATCGTTGTTGCATTTCAAACCTGAATATAAAGATAGAAACATTAAAGGATTTACACATGAATCATGCTCTTCCTTAAAGTTGATGGACCTGAAACATTATTTGCAATAATTCTCCGGCTCTTAAAGTTGATGGACCTGAAACTTTATTTGCAATAATTCTCCCGCTCATAGTGCTATTTATCTAAAAGTGGATTTCATTTTATTTTATTTCAATTATAAAAGATTTTATTCAATAATGCATTTGAAATAGTGAATATCACCAAAATAACAATGTTCGCTAATCTTTTTATCAAAATTATGAATGGTAAAATGAATTGTATCATGACCCTACTCAAAATTTTCAACTTAGGGTGTTAGGAGTGATTAACCACTTAAGAGTGGCAAACTAAAAAATCGACCAATCAGAGTGCGCCACGTCAATCAGTGAAAAGTGTTTAAACTTTGGTGAAAAGTGTTGGCAATAGTTTAGACATTTGGTGAAGTGGTAAACTTTTTAAATAAAAAAAAGGAAAAAGATGTGATTGGTTGAGATTGAAATGGACCCCACCCCGGCCACACCCCCTCTCTCTCTCCTTCCTCCCTTCCCCGCGTCGGTATGCACCCACCAAATCTCCCCCCATTTCGTCAAACACACAGGCGGCAAAAAGGTTGGCATTGGTTTGCCGCCCATTGCCGATCGGTGTCGGGTCGTTTGCCGCTCTCCACTCCTAACACCCTTATTTTCTTCTAACACTTTAAATTTAAAATTCTAAGTCATATGTCATGTCACTAAACAAGTGTCATATCAAATGTCATGTTAACAAAAATTATGTCATGTCAGCAAAAAAAAAGTGTCATGTTAGATGGCACGTAGCAAAAAATGTCACATCAGTAAAAAAGTAACTCGGTTAGGGTTTAATTTGTTTGGGAGTGCCAGAGCAAAATAAATTGAAACCTGAGAGTGGCATGGTACAATTCGTAAGTTGGGAATGTTATCGGTCAGTCAAATGGTAAAAGTTGAGATTATTTAAATACAATATTCATTTTCTAAAATAAACATTGACTTTTAGCCCATAAATATTTAAAATCAATCAACCAGAAACGTATCGTAAGCTCCGCAACTAAGAAGGCAAAAGCTTAACATACACAAAACTTTGAAAAATACAATGAATACATCTTCCATCTTGTTAATTTGTTTTCTGCATTTACAACCATGTTGTTGAAGATTAGACCTAATATATTGAATAGCCCGTTTATACGCAATCGGTACATTGCTGCAACCCAACCGAATCCAGATTCAACTTGCATTGGAAAATTGCGACTAGTTGGCGATTAATTGGTAGTCGCCCGACAACTTATTAAATTTGAGCTAATAAGTCCATTAGTCGCTAGTCAGTCCTAATCGGTCCAAGCCGGTCAAGTCGGCTCCAAATCGGCCCTGCTCTCTTATCTCCATTGTGCGAAATTGAATACCATTAAAGAACTAACTAAATATGTAGGTGAATTTGGGGCTAGGGTTTGTATTTTTTTTGTTGCGTCAAACGAATGGAGGAGAAACAATCGGGTATGATGTATATAACGGAAATTAGGTTTTATTAAGTTTTGGTACTTAAACATTTAACCCCCTCCATTTTCACTTGTTTACATTTGGTCCCTAAGCTTGTAAATATATACATAAAGGTAATATTGTTGTTATATATATATATATAGAGAGAGAGAGAAAGTATAATGTACAAAAAGGCTTATCCTACATTATCGTACAAAACAGAGTTACAACGTGCGTAATTAGTATCCCATGCGTGATTATCACATTTTTTGATCAACATAACTTGCGTAATTAAGTTCCCATGCGTGATTAGGTCAAAAAAATTGATCCCATGCGTGATTAACTGGTCCATGCGTGATTTTTGGCCTGATCCAAGGGTTCAGCGCGTCGCGTACGTTTTGTATGATAAGCCCTTTTGTATGTTAACCTACCCCTATATATATATATATATAAATGTGTGTGTGTGTAAAGTTATACATAAAAGCCCGATAAAATTAATCCCGACTAATCGATAGTCGGTACCTCACCAGCCGACTAGCTACCAGCGCTAGTGAGTATCCACCTTTTCGAAGTGCCATGGAAACACTAAAAACATGACAGATAAACCTCCATTATTGAGATAACTTTGTTTTCTTGATTTCATTATTTGCTGAAAAGTCACTTTCGTACCCCAGTGTCTTGATTCCATTATTGAGATAACTTTGTTTTCTTGATTTCATTATTTGCTGAAAAGTCACTTTCGTACCCCAGTGTCTTGATTCCAGCAAGAATATTTTCTTTCTTCAGTAGAATTTATCACCATGTCAGTCTTGTAACTGAAACTTGGTTCTTACGGTTTCTTTGGTAATGATAACGGGTTTGTTGTGAACCATGGCTGACGTGTGTTCGGGTGTATATAAATTTTAGATATATTTTAAGCTCTTTTTACTTACGAATCAGGTTTTAAATGTATAAAACATAATATAATACTATCACTCTACAAACGTTAGGGCAAGTGCACTCATTGCGGGCGTAGTATAGCGATGGCAAGATACCGAGGTCGTCCAAGGACACAAGAGCTTTTAGTACCGGCTTATCGTTAACGTCAAATCTAACCAAATTTTGATAAAAAGTTTTGAAAGTTATAAAAAGCTAAACTGAAAAGTTAAAAATAAAATATAAGGTAAAACAAATAGACAAGAAGGAATCACTTGTTTCCAACTCCTCTTTTATGTATCCTTTAATGATTTCCGCACTTTGGGCATTTTAAGAGATTATCTTTAAGTTATAGTAGTAGGCCCCCTTCCAGGCGGCGTTACCCTCAACCTATTGGTTTGAGTCAGCAAGGATACAGTCTCGCAAGGTCGGATTATTGAAAGATAATTAAGTAAGTTATTAATGTGAAAAGTGGTAGGCCCCCTTCCAGTCAGCGTTACCCCCCAACCTATTGGTATGTGACAACAAGGATACAGTTTCGCAAGGTTGGTTTAAAGTTTTAATAAGTTTATGATAAAGGATTCAAGTGGTTCTTACTTCTCCTGAGGCAGATTGTACCGCTCACCCGTGAAGTCTTACTAGGCTTGAACCAGGTTCTCGTAGGATCTATACACTAAACGAGACATAGAATTACCTAACCACCCTTCTAACCCCTTTCCAGGAAGTTAACATGTTTTATATAGACCGTAAAGACACAAATGAGTGAATCAACAAAACATGAAGAATGGTTAAATAAATTCGCATTCAATATAGAAAACTAGTTATTAAAGTCATTAATACATACCCAATTAAAAAAGGAGCCAACGGTTGGAAATCAAAAAGTAATACATAAAAGATTTGTCTTCACTAAGTGAAGTAAGAGTTTAGCTAAGCATAGCCTTTATTTGACAAGAACTCTTACGATCGATCTTGGATCCCAGGACTACTACACACTCTAAATGATGGAAGATGGATGATGGTAATGGATGTTGGTGTTGTAGTGGTGGTGGAGTGGTGGCAAGTGTGAGAGAAGTGGTTTGCCAAGTGATGGATTAGAGTGGAACCAAGCACCCTTATTTATAGCTGAAGTCAGACAGTTCACACGGCCCCGTGCCCGCCTGGCATGGCCCCGTGACCATCCTTCTTTCTCTTCTTCATTAATTGTAGTGTCGGGTCTTGTACTAACACAGCCTCGTGTGTCAACGGCACGGCCCGTGGCCATTGTACTTGCTGTACTATCTCAGATTCTGCGAATCCTAGAGTTGACCACGCCTCGTGTTGTCTTAGCAAGGCCCCGTGTTGATGTGTATGATTTGTCTTTTGCTGTTGTCTTTTCTTCTGCAGAGAATCTTGACTGGGCATGGCCCATGCCTGTTGGGCACGGCCCCGTGCCAGAGCTTCTGTTCTTGTTATTTTGTTGGTTTGGATGTGGATAGGGGATTGGCGAGTCGTGTCAATCCTCATTCTTTGTATTTATGTTGGTTTCTGCTGTTAATTTGCTTCTTTTGTGCGTTTAAGCTCTTTTGACCCTGTAAATTAAAAAGAAACAAAGAAACATGCTTTTTCCAACATTAGTACCGAAAAAGCGGTGATTTTACGCCGTATTTGATATAATGTATATGTTGTATTTTACGCACATCAATGGCATTGAAGTATTTGGATTTTTTGTCTTGTACATTAGAAACGGATCTCCAGATCTCCGTGATGTGATCGATGTAAATGGTGGTGACATGCTGAATTGCATGACTAATACAGCATCTTCTAAGCCAATTCGACATAATTTGGAATTTTTGTCTTGTACAACACACGAACCTAAATAACCTAACCATGGATGCAAATGCAATGTAATGAAAACGTTTTATGCAAATAAAACATCCGTGCGAGCACCCTAGAGGCTATAGTCTAGACTCAAGAAAGAATCCTAGTTCGCTATAAACGAGATTCTGATACCAATCTGTCACACCCGGCCGAAGGCGGAAACATGAGGCGTGACATGAAAGATTTTTAAGCATTCTATTAGCAAACATCTAATAATGATTTAAAATAGTTAAAGTGATGCCAAAGTATTTAGATTGTCACAAACCAAAGTAACGAGTTGGGGTCTACACGATCCGAATAAATATAACTAGTTCAAACATTATCCAACACAAATGTTTAACATAACAAAAGGGTTTTGACTCATACGACCAAAGTATATGGAAAATGCAAGACACCTCGACCTAAGTCATCATATATTGATGAATGCAACAAACTCCACGCGTTGTGAACCATCATTCACTTACCTGAAAAACATGCTTAAAACTGTCAACATAAAGTTCGTGAGTTTCACAAGTTTATAAGACACAAATGTAACCTTTAACATTTGATAAAACTAGTATGCATAGTCTCATGAAATCATGATGATAAAACCATGGTCTTGCAAAATCATGATGTATATGCAAAACATAAGCCAGTAACCAAACTATAACAATGTTACTTCGTCACATCGCTCACCATGACGACATCTAACAAGCAGGACACAATTGCACCCAAGATTACAACTAACCAAAGGAGGGGCATGTCCCAATAGATCTATTCAATTGCTGCGCAGTCTCGACAGACTAATGGTCACTAAAATGAAACCACCACGAAGGCTTCCCGAGCTCAAACCAATTAACTTATTGTAACACCTCACAAATTTCAAATTATATGATTATATGTATTTGTACATTTACATATATATATAATACGCTTGAATAAAACTATAAAGTATAATAACTAGGAACAATTAACCTAGTTAATAATATGTTATTGGTTAATAGAACAAAGAATGGTGGCCTTTATAAATAAAACTAAAGTTAAGGGACTAAAATGGTCAACTAGAGATCTAAAGTATTAAAAAGGGAAATTAAAACAAAAACACACATAAGTTGTGTGTGCAGATATCGACCAGAGAGAGAGAGAGAAAGAAGGTGAAACCCTTCTTCAACCTAAAATCAACAAATTGAAAGCTAATTTTGAGCTAAATTTGTGCATGAGTAGATATTATCGGTCATCCAATACGTAACTAACCTAAGGTATGTTGAAATTTTCATTTTGGATGACAATTGATATGTGGAAGAACTTGGGTGATTGAGTTCTTGAGGAATTGTTACTAGTGTGTCCTAAGAAAGGTGTTATATATACCTAAAGCTTTAATCCTAACAGAAATTGTACACGATTTAGCAAAAATCAAGTGTTAGCGGTAATATGCACATGTATGTATAAGTGGCTTTTGATGAAAAGATTGAATCCATGAAATCTAGATGGTTAAATTTGGATATATGATCTTATAATAAACTGAATTTTGATGCTAAGTCGTTAATAGTGAACATACCTTGAGATTACATGGTTATAAATTGTCTAAATTGGAATAACATAGCTAGTTAATGGTTATGCACACAAAGTGTTTGATAAAACGCCTAAATGAGATATCAATTGTGAATAATAAATGAGTAACGTTGATAAGAACTTACGGTTGAAAATTTGGCAAGTATACATGCCATGAATATGGACAATAAGGTTTTAATGATAATTGGGTTGCACTTTTTAGGCAACTCGAGTAGAGCTTCGGACGGTCAAACCGGGGCGGGCGTTTGAAGGGAAAGCTTTAAGGTACGTGACTATACGTTTCGTTGTTCTTCTTTGTTTAAATAATAAATTGTTGACCAAGATAGTCGAGAAAGTGAAATCCATGAATTTCGGTTATTCATAAGTGATGGAAGAATAGAACACACAAATAATAATGATCACGCAAACCGAGTGTCGGAAGCGTAGAACACACAACTAATGATCCCGGGTAAGGGGTATAATTACGAGGGATTTTAGATACTAAAAAGGTCCACAATAACTCAAGCTTCGTACTTGATTATTGGAAACGGGTCGAATAAATTAAATGTGCGAGCCAAGTAACAGATGCACGGGTTTAAGACTTTTCTTATAAAGATACGCATCAAACTGAGTTCAAAGTGGAGTATTGAAAAGATCAATTGCAAGTGCCAAGTAATGCCATAAATTACTACAACAAATGTTATCTTTATTTGCTATGTCGTAAGCTATGGTACATTGCTATAGCTTACGGCAGTCATATGCTGGTGTAACTCCTACATGGTCGTAAGTTACGGCACACAGCAGTTACTTGTTGTCTCCATTTGGCTTGGCCGTAAGTTACGGCATACAGCCGTAGCTTACGGCAGAGATCTACTGTTTTCCATGTATGCTTGGTTGTAAGGTACGGCAACACTGCCGTAGCTTACGACGGGTTTCACCATTTCTCCTTTCTTCCTTTTTAAATTATAAGGAGACATGATTGGCGAACATATTTTTATTATATAACATCATGATTGTGAGCTTCAGTCAGCAATATCTCCCGGAGGTTATTGCGACTAGGAATCCAAATACGGTTGAGATAATGATAAATACCGTTCGATTTAGCCACTAGCTGAGTTTCGGAACCATACTTCATTTCCTCTTTCAAGGTATTCTCAATGAAGCATGCATGCTGAGCGTCGTGAATTAAGGCTTCGAGATCATTCTGGGCTTGAACGTCACGAATACTATACACATAGCTTCGTCGACTGAGAGCATCGGCTACAACGTTAGCTTTGCCAGGATGGTAGCGTATCTTGCAATCATAGTCGTTTAGAAGTTCCACCCATCTACGTTGGCGCATGTTCAGTCCTTTCTGGTTCAAGATATGTTGTAGGCTCTTATGGTCGGTGAAGACCGTACACTTTGTACCATAAAGGTAGTGTCGCCTTATCTTTAACACAAAAACAACTACATCGAGTTCAAGATCGTGGGTAGTGTAGTTCTTTTCGTGGATTTTGAGTTGTCGGGACGCATACACGATAACCCTGTCTCGTTGCATAAGAACACAACCAAGACCTAGGTTAGAGGAATCACAATAAACAACGAAATCGTCGTTTCCGTCGGGGAGTGCTAGAATAGGAGCGTTGCAAAGCATACGTTTGAGGGTTTGAAAGGCGTCCTCTTGGTCAGAGCCCCAAATAAAAGGTTTATCCTTATGAGTTAGGTCGGTAAGATGTATTGCAATTTTAGAAAAATCGGCGATGAATCGACGGTAACAACCTGCCAATCCGAGAAATGAATGGATTTCGTAAGGAGTTTTTCGGCGTAATCCAACTCTTTACAGCTTCAATCTTCGCGGGTTGACGTGAATTCCTTGGCTGTTAACGATGTGACCGAGAAATTGAACCTCGTCGAGCCAAAATTCACACTTGGAGAATTTGGCGTAGAGGCAATTCCCTTGAAGAAGTTCGAAAACTAAACGAAGGTGTTGCGCGTGTTCGGCTCTCGACTTCGAGTAGATAAGAATATCATCGATGAACACAATGATGAAACGATCCAAAAAGGGTTTGCACACGCGGTTCATCAAGTCCATGAAGACTGTGGGTGCATTTGTGAGACCAAAAGGCATGACCACGAATTCATAATGGCCATAACGAGTACGGAAAGCGGTTTTCGGGATGTCTTGCTCTTGTATACGCAACTGATGGTTGCCTGAACGTAAATTGATCTTCGAGAAACACGTAGCACCTTGAAGTTAATCAAATAAATCATCGATTTGGGGTAACGGGTAGCGGTTCTTGATGGTAAGCTTGTTAAGTTCTCTGTAATCGATGCACATTCGGAACGATCCATCCTTCTTTTTCACGAAAAGGACGGGTGCGCCCCATGGTGATGTGCTAGGGCGTACAAATCCTTTATCAAGCAATTCTTGAAGTTGGCTAGATAGCTCACGCATTTCGGATGGTGCAAGGCGATAGGGAGATTTTGCAACAAGAGTTGCACCAGGGATAAGATCAATATGAAAATCAATATCACGAGTAGGGGGGGTGAACCAGGTAAATCGTCGGGAAAAACATTAGGAAAATGACAAACAACAGGAACGTCTTTCACAGTTTTCTTCTCGTTCTTCGTCTCCATGGTATGTGCTAAGAAAGCGACGTATTCCTTGCGAAAATACTTGCTCGCTTGGATACATGACATAAGCTTCAATTCTTTCGAGAGTACTTCACTGTAGACACATAATTGATCACCGTTTGAAAGAGAGAAACGAATCATCTTTTCGAAACAAACAACTTTGGCACGATTCTCACGAAGAAAATCCATGCCTTCTATGATGTCAAAACTACCTAGTTTCATAGGTATGAGATCGATCGGGAAAACGTGATTGTTGAGTTCAAGAGTACAATCACGGAGAATGGAGCTGACGGTAACGGTTCTTCCGGTGGTAACTTCTACGTCGAATGTCATTGGGAGGTTAGCGCGTTTATGTTTTAGAAGCTTTTCGAATTCAAATGATTCAAAACAGTTATCGGCTCCAGTATCAAATAAACATGAAGCATAAATACCATTGACAAGGAACTTACCATTGACAACATTGTTGTCAGTCTGAGCCTGGCAAACATTGATGTTGAAGGTTCTTTCGCGGGCTGCTTGAGGTTGTGGTTGTTACTACTGCTGCTGTTGTTGGTGCTGCTATGGTAGCGGTTGCTGTTGCGGTTCTTGTTTCACAACACACTGTGGGCAGACATTTGCAAAGTGGTTTGGGTCACCGCACGTGTAGCAAGCACGTGCGTGAACAACTGGTGTAGGAACTGCTGGGTTAACCTGAGGAGTGAGTGGTTGAGCTGGCGGTGCTGCGAGAGCTTGAGGAGCTTGCTGACGGGGGCCTGAGCGGCAGTGAGCTGTGTAGTGCCCATAGAGGTTGCAGTTTACACAGAAACGGCAGTTTGTTCCCATTGGATGATGATAGGTGCAAGTAGGGCACAGTGGGTGAGTACCAGTATATGCACGCTTAGCAGGCGGTGCGTTGGGAGTGGCCACCTGACGAGACTGGTTGTTGGGCGGTGCAACTACTGCGCAGTTCTTGTTGGAATTCCTTCGCTTGCGATTTTGACTGGTAAACTTGGGAGCTTGAGATGGAGCAGAGTCAGTGCTAGGTGTTGTAGTGGCTTGGTTGAGACTCTTGGTTGAGGTTTTGAAAACTCCGGCCAAGACTCGCTTGTCGTTGATTTCCGCTACGAGCTGATAAGTTTCCTCAATAGTAGCAGGTTTAGCTGCTTGAACAAAGTCAGCGACACAGTTAGGAAGAGCACGGATGTACTTATTGATATCTTTCTCATGAGTGTCCACTTGACTTGGACAGATGATGCTCAATTGCTTGAATCGGACGGTGAGACCAGAGTTATCACCTCCATCTTGCTTGATGTTCCAGAATTCGTTTTCCAGCTTCTGGACTTCGTGTGGAGGGCAGAATTCCTTCATCATGAGCTCTTTCAGTTCCCCCCATGCGAGACCATAGGCTGCATCACTTCCACGCCTGTTGCGCTCGGCGGTCAACCAATCAAGTGCCCTTGACTGAAAGACCCCAGTGGCGTTGACAGTGCGGAGATTCTCAGGACATCCGCTTTGTCGGAAGGTAACTTTGATCGCATCAAACCATTGAAACATCTGATTGGGTCCATCTTCACATGTAAAGTTCATAGGACCGCATGCTTTGAACTGCTTGAAGCTGAATGGAGCTTTTGGACAGTCATTCTTGGAATCCACTGATGATGTGCTACTGACAGCATAGATTTCGCTGACAATCTGAGGGATCACCTTAGCCATTTCCTTGGCCATGAGAGACGCGATACGTTTGTCAGCATTGTTCTTCTGAACAGTTCGGCGAGTGTGTGATCCGAAAGAGAACATCTGCAAACATATTTGGATGAGATTCGATTATATTGGGTTTTTGTTGGATAGTTTAGCGTTTTATACATCATATTTATTATTATTATTATTATTATTATTATTATTATTATTATTATTATTATTATTATTATTATTATTATTATTATTATTATTATTTTTCACATAAAGCTCAAGAACACGTAAGCACATATTCACGTATTTGCACATATACACATAGTTCACATAAGCACGTATTAGCACATAATTCACATAAGCATATATTTTGCACGCATTCACCTTTCTCAAAATTGCGAGTAGCGCGTTCGAGTTAAGCGAGACATAAGCGAGTAGCATAAGCGATGAGCATAGCGTATGAGGCTTCTTAGTTTGTCCGCGATTAGTTAGCATTTTAGATTGCGAGAATTGCGTGAGTTGTGCATATCAGAGCGGGGAGCGTAAAGCGTAAAAATTCTCAACCTTTAAAACACAATAAATTCGATGACGCGTAAAATCGGCGATTGCAGGCTAGAAAACAAATAGAGTGCCTTGGGTGTTAGACATCGACTACCCAAAGTGATTCAACTATGCCCAACGAGTTTTAGTACACGCTTTGGCCTAATAGACTATGCTCTCACCGTGATACGTCTATCGGCATTCATCCTTCCAGTTACTACGTGAATCGGGTCATTGGAATAGTTGAGACTTTGGTGAGATCTTTAAAAATCTAAGTATGGAGTAGAACGGGTCATTAAGATGCGGGTTTCACCCCTAACTTAACAACTTCGCTCCTAAGTGTGGTTAGAATCAACCACAAGATAGAAATGGAGATTTCCGTTGAGATATGGATATCACTCCTAACTCAACGAAAGATTCTCATGCGAGAGTAAAATACGCGGAGTTAGTGATCTTATCGAGAGTTCTTGGTTTTCACACCTAATCTCAACACAATCACTCATTTGTGTTATACGAGCGTTTTCAAACGTGTGTATTGTGTTAGCCTTAGGAAAGGCAAAATAAATTTTCAGCCCTAGGAAAGGCTCCCTTCGTACGAAGCTAGTGAGTTCGTACGAAGGTGCGATATGAGGGTTCGTACGAAGCCACACTAGGTGGGTTCGTACAAGAATTATAGCATGTAGGTTCATACGAGCCTAGCAGGCTCGCACAAGGGGTCTGTTTTGGTACTTAGACTATAGACTAGGTCTGTTTAGCACGACTCGACCTAATTCCCTATAGTTATGGCTCTGATACCAATCTGTCAGACCCCAACCGATGGCGGAATCATCGGGGGCGCGGCACTAAGCGAACCAGATTGCTCAAGAGGATCCATAACAACTATTTAGTGACAATATTTAACAAGTTCATTATCCCATACTAATAAACAAATATTTCATCAAACAGTCATAACGGATAACAAGTCTCTCAAACAAATCAGAATCCGATAACTTAGATTTATTTAGGTGGGTTTCTAGCCTCCTATCCATTTTGCAGCAAACGACCCATCAACTTGTCACATACGTTAAAATAAAGTCAATACAATAATGTAAAGGTGAGTACACAAGTTTAACATATGTATAGTATAAAAGTGTTTACGCATAACCAGCATGTAACACGTAAAAGGAGAATCAAGTAACTATCAACAATGATACAAGCTAACCACATGACTGCGAGTAGGGTATGCTTGACACATGTTCACAGAGGCGAACACGTGAAGTAAAGTGTGTGATCCTTAACAACCCCTGAATAAACAGGTATTGAGTCTAAACTATAGTAGTATCATTTCTAAGGGCGGTAGGGCAAGTCATCACTGTGTAACATAGCAACAAGTATTCAACTAATCACGTATATCATACGAGCGCGGTTAGCGTTTATAAAGCGTTAAGTGTTGTGTTTTTTGATAGAGAACGTATGTAACACCCAAAAGTGCGTTAAGCGAAAAAGGGTTCGAGTATACTCACAGTGCGTGTCTAACAAGTAAACACGGTCTGAAAATTGGATGAAGGGAGCGTCGGATCAGCCTGCATACAGGAACAGAAGCGTAAGTCTGCCAAAGTGCTGACACGGTCGAAATCGGAGTGTCGGGTAGGAAACAAAGGCTTCGTACGAAGGGAGGCTTCATACACGTGTGGCTTCCGTTGTCCAAAATCGAGTGTGCTTCGCGTCTGTCTTCGGGAAATCGAGTGTCCAAAATCGAGGTCTTTGTTTGAGTCACGGGTGAGAGTTGGGTTGGGTTGTGCGAATTCAGTGCCTTCGTACAAAGCCATGAGCGCCTTCGTACGAAACCGGGGCTTTGCACAGAACAGTCCAGCTCGCATTCATGGCTGTTCATGACGTTCGGAGCTGTGTTTTCGCCTGAATCGGATGTATTTTGGAGTCCTATTCAAGATGATTTCGACATGACTTCGTCCCACTATCCAGTGAACGAAATACGCGTCGATTTTGGTTCGTTTTTGTGTAAAAATCGAGTTTAAAAGGGTTTTAAAGGGTTTTTACCTAGATTTAACACTTGGTGAGTGTGAACTCTGTAGATTTCTAACTTGGGAAGCCGAAGCTAGGCCCAATACACTTGGTTAAGCGTAGATTCGTTGTAAAACAAGGAGTTTGGATGAAAAAGATGAAGGTTTTCATGAGAAGGACGAAGTTTACATGAAAAAAGATGAAGATCTACATAAAAGATGAAAGTTTTTGAAAAAAGAAAGAAGTTTGGATGATATCAGAGTGAATCTAGTGGAAAATCGTAGTGGAAAACGTTGTGGAACATGTAAAAATTGTAAATCTTACTTGAAAACAGTTGGACATCAATTCGGCAGTGTTTTGGATGAAATGGCAGCAATGCATGAAGTGGAGAAGTGAGCTTGCTATTTATAGAGGAGGGCTGGCACCCTCGTTCAAAGGGGCCAGTTTTGAGTACAAGATCTCCGTTTCGCGTGTAGGGTGCTCGTTTAGTGCGTTTTGTTGCGTTAGTTAGTACGAGTACTTTAAGTATTTTAGCGAGATATTAAGTATAGCGTTGCGTTGCATTTCAGTGTGATAAATCGAGTTGTGCGATTAAGCGATTGAGCGTTTTAAGCGAATAAACCATACATTTAACACATCTAACATATAATCACACAAATAACATAAATAAATCCGCGTTTGGAGTTTGCGTTGCGATGAGCGTTCAAGTAATAAGTGTTTAATGCGATAAATAAGCGTTGTAAAATGCATTTTAAAATGTATTAACCCTTTGGCATTAATCGAACCTCGGAGTGCAAGCGTTTACGAGCGAGGTAATGGTAACAAAAGAACAATCAAAAGTTCGGGTTGTTACGAAAAGGGTCGCCGAGTTCCTTAGCTGTAAAGATGGAGATATTTCATTTTTATACTTGGGAATTAAAGTCGGGGCAAACATGAATCTAATATCTAATTGGGACCCGGTTGTGAACTCTTTTAGAAGACGGCTCACACAATGGAAAGCCAATACCTTGTCTATTGGAGGTCGTCTTACTTTGGTTAAGTCGGTTCTTAATAGCTTGCCCACGTATTACTTCTTGCTATTTAAGGCGCCGGTTAAAGTGGTGCACAAATTGGAAGGCCTAATGAGACGCTTCTTATGGGGGGGGGGGGGGTTCAGATGAAGTTAAAAAGATGAATTGGGTTTCGTGGGAAGTGGTTACCAAACTGATAAATGAAGGTGGATTGGGAGGGAGTGACTAAATTAGAATTGAGTAATAAGGCGTTGTTATTAAAATGGTTGTGGCGGTATCAAAATGAACAACAAGCTTTATGGAGGAGGGTTATAGAGGCGATTCATGGTTCTAGCCGAAGGTGGGGACCGACACCTTTTAATAAATCTATCACGGGGGTTTGGAAGAATTGTGTGTCGTTTTGGAACAGATGTAAGGTGGAAGGGGTTGACGTTTTCAGTATGATTCGAGGAAAGATTGGGAATGGATTAAAATTCATTTCTGGCTCGACTGTTGGTTGTGTCAGATGCCTTTGAAAGATAGATTTCCGAATCTGTTTATGCTGGAAATAAAAGAAACAGGCGGTTGTTGCTGATCGCTACGGAAGGCTGCAGCGCTCGGCTGATGAAGCTGCAGTTGTTGTTGCGATCAGATGGGAATGGAAACGACGAATTAATACGGCTGCAGAAGTTGCAGAGCGTGAGGAGCTGGAAGGGTTGTTGTCCGATCTTGTGTCGGTTGATACAGAAGACAAATGGGAATGGAAGGATGGCACAAACAAAGTTTTTACTATAGCAGACACGAAAACATGGCTGTGGGGATCGGGAGTTAGTGAGCGGTTCTGTTTCAAGTGGAGTAAGTGGGTTCCAATCAAATGTAATGTGTTCATGTGGCGAGCCGTCTTGAATCGATTACCGACAAAGATGGCTTTGACGAGACGAAGTATTTTTGTGGAGAGTATTATGTGCGATTGGTGTGAAAGTAAAGAAGAAAGCCTTGAACATTTACTAACAGGATGTCCGGTTTCCGTGGCTGTTTGGGATGGGATTACGAAGTGGTGTCGCATTCCGAATGTCTATGCTTTTGATGTTAAAGATTTGGTCGATCTTCATGTGTATTGCGGTGGTTCGGTAAACAAGAGAAGGGTGTTACATGGTATAGTTATTATTGTTTGTTGGCGATTGTGGAAGGCTAGGAATGACAAAATTTTCTCTAATAAAAGCACTAAAGTGGTCGATATTGTCGCAGACATTAAAGCTTTGGGTTTCTTATGGTATAAACATAGATTTGAGCAAGGCAAGGTAGAGTGGGATAGGTGGTGCAATTTTGATGTAATGTAACGTTGGTTGTTTTGGTTGCCAGCTAGTATTTCCGCCTTGGTAATAGCTAGCCGGTTTTGGTTTTGTGTTTGTATGAAAGTTGCTTTTCAAAAAAAAAAAAAATTGAATAATCTCACGAAATCGAGTTAGAATGTTACATATCCTTAAACTTAACTAAAAGCAAATAAGTATAAATGCCTTTATTGGCTTTTCAAGATCATCAGAAATCAAAATTAAGTTATACAAATATTTCAAGTGACAGTCACAAACAAATTGAGAGATCATATGACATATAAATATAGCAAAATCAGCGACCAAAATTGAAACAATCATAAAACCATGGGAACTTTTTCGACGATTTATATAAAATATTATTATATAAAGTTATAATGATTACAAAATGAAATGAGTAAATAAATCAAACAAACCAAAATAAATAAATTCCTTACAAAAATATTATAAAATTTATATTTTTAGAAAACAAAAAAGTTGATTAAATAATTAATTAATTAATTAAGTATTAAAGAAATCTATAAAAAAGTGATAAAAATAAAGAAAAGAAAAACTTGTGAAAATTACACATTTTGTACTTTTAGTAAAATAGTCATTATGCCCTTAAGTTAACAAAAAAAGTTAACTCTAGTGAGATCTGTTTTCCCATTCTGGCCTAACTATGTTGTCTTAACCATTGCCACGCTGGCTTTAGAGTTTGCCTGGGCATTTCCCGAGAAACCATACTGTCGCCACAAGAGTTGAACACTCTATGGCGTAACACACGATAGGTTTTCGTATTAACTTTGTAAACATTTGTTAGATTGGTAATTCTGACGGATGCTAGTCTAGTCTTTATAAACAATCTCATAATTATCACTCGGTTTCAAAGTATTAATTACATGTGTTTATTTTCTAATTAATCGGTACAACTTTACAATGGAATTTAGATTTGGTGTCTCTAGACTAGAGTCGGCTTGGATTATTTAAGTTGATATCTTTGATGTGAGTCGAGTTAGTAATTGTGATTAAAGTGATCTTGCCTATCATTCTCATACATATACATGTTAGGTACTAAATTGGAGGATTCTGAACCGAGATGACAATCTTTTATTAATCGTTATTATATTATGTTAGTTAATGGGTGTACATATTAGCACACCAGGCAACCTATTTGCACAACAAACCCTAGCTCTACCTACGCTACGTATAGATTTATACGCTAGGTATAGCTCTATATGTGACGTGGGTGGTAGGTCCCGGCCAGATGGTCAACCTCGTACACTGGCATATCAATCATATGTACGCCTAGTATAGATCTATATAAGGTTGTATACGAGGCTCCTATACGCTACGTATAACTCTATACACAGCGTAGGTCTGTCAAATTTGGCATTGATATGATGTTGTCTTTCACATGAATAAAGTTATACGCCGAGTACAGTGCTATACATGGCTTATAATTGTGAATTTGAAACATTATTTAGACTTCCATCTGTTTACGAATCAAGTAGAAATATATCACTTGTATTCTTCACTTCCTCGGTTTATTGTTTATCGCACGACTGTGGAGCTAAAATGGCATTGTTTTGGAACGTCAATTATTTCTTTGGACAGTATTCTAACGACTCGTGGGGGGGTGACTGAAACCTATTTGGTATCGTTTAGCAACTTAACTTTCTTCATTTTTGTTTTTTAAGATTACTAGATATTCATGATACCATTTTTAGGAAGGATCGGGCATTTAATGAAGAGGTGGAGGTTGCGTCTGGCGTTCCAGATGATTAAAACAAACGGTTGCCAGATTTGAACGTGGCTCTGGCTCCACCTATTGATGAACCATATTACCCGGCGCATCAAGTATATCTGAATTATGGATACGGGTGTGAATCTTCGTACGTGCAACAAGGTAATCCCGATGGATACGAGAGATATGGTACTGAGCATGCCCCTGTTGATGAACCATATTATCTGGCACAACAAGCATATCCGTGTTACGGATACGGGTGTGAAGCTTCTTACGTGCAACAACATAATT